>CM075765.1:32705980-34038897 GCA_037974665.1 Ehretia macrophylla | reverse complement strand
CCGTAAAAATTTCTAAATAACTAACAAGCAATGCTCTACGAACCCTAAAGAAGCTATTTCAAGCAATAACAGGCATTATAACGCGATAAATATCAAATCTGAAAAATTGACTCAAAAATCAAATTCATATTAAAATGAACAAAAGCGTGAAAACCCTCACAGAGGTTGAAGACCAAGACCCGCAAGGACCCGAGCCACGACCCCCGAGCAATTCCACACGCAATTGTAGAAGAAAAATGCAAGAAAATCTTTTCTTTTCTCCTCCTTGAAGCTTCGGCCGTGGCAAGGGATACAAGGGTCATTTTTTTGTTTTGTTTTGAGTCATTTTTGCCTTGTTTTTTAATTTAAATGGTGATAAGGGCATTTTGGTCATTTGCAAAATCAAACTTTAATTAAAAATAGTCAAATAAGCGTATTTTGATGCCATTAAATCTAATTCAAGTTAAAACAATGCAATTAAATGAAAAACAACTAAAACTAGTTAAATTAAGCTAAAAACATTTTCCACTAAATCCAAATAATATTTCTCTAACTCCTATTTTTGAAATTCTACGATCGAACGGTCAATAATCGATCGCTAATAAAGTGATGAGCAATAATATAAAACGTTAATTATTTGAAAAGTTGAATAGTAGAATAGTTTAAAATTCACTCCGGCTCGGAGTTACTTTTCTCATTTATTTGAAAACCGAGTGATTTTAATGCAAAACAACCAAAACCAATTATTAAAATAATAAAAACAATCAAGGTAATCAATATTCATTTAAAATAATTAATTTAACTATTTCTAGAACATTTTAAAGAATTATGAAGTTAATATTAAGTTACAAATGAAAGTTAATATAAACACCTAGTCAAATACAATTAAACCATAACATTTAAGATGACACTTAATTAATCACAAGAGAATAAATTCAATTACTATAATTATCAGAAATAGATAATAATCTTTTAATTATTCAATTTACAACTACTAAATGCTTCCAAGAGAAATATTAAAATAGTACAAATTGGTTGATTTAACTAATTAAACATTTAATCAAATGCAGTCAAGTGTTATTAAATGCATGCCGGGTTCGGGTTATCACATCATTCCCCCTTAAAACAATTGCGTCCTCGCAATTCTTCTTCCCATAGAACTCAGCATCATCTGAAATCCAATTCTGACTAATCTTCATCGGTTGAAGAATCCCGTAGACACGAATATCGAAGAAGAATAAAATTCCAACCAAGAACGCCGAGATAATACCAATAAAGACTAAAGCAAAGATACTGTAGATATTATCAATACCACATACTAATGGCAGGAAGAGTACCGAAGGAATACCCTATTTAAGAATCTTCAATAGAAGTCTAACAAGTACCCAATAAGAAAGTTAAGAGATAGCCAGAGAATATACACCTCATGCAGTGCTGATTACCGTAAATAGACCCAGCTGAAAGTTCTGTAAAGGAATATAGAGAAGAATACCAAAGGCCAACCTCTAAATGAAATCTTCCAATCACTATGTTCCTACCGCAACATCTTAGTCAAACAGCAAGTATAGATTCCCATGAGTGGAAAGGCCGAAGGAGAAGCCGTAAACAGTACAAGATAATATGTCCAATCAGAATTCCAAGTGTAGGATCTTCCAATAAATGCCAATAAGGAAAATACTAGTAGAATTCCCAATAAGAATTCCAAAGAATACCGTAAGTAATATGAGATAATGAGTCTGATAGGAATTCCAGTTACCAAACCAACTGAGGGATGCCAAAGAAAATACCCGAACAATGCTCCAGTAAGAAAGTACCAAGAATTGCCCAATAAGTAATGCTAAATAAATGACCACGAAGAATCCTAGAGAATGCCATTGAAGAATTTCCAATAAGGAATACCAGTAACACTCCAATAAAGACCGAGACACATATACCATAGATAATACCATGCAGTAAGTCCGACTGAAAACCCAATAGCCAAGTCTACCAAGAAGTGCCAACAGAAGTCTCCAAAGAATACCCATTAAGAAAACCAAAGAATGCTCCAAATAATAACCAAATAAAACCCCAAGAGAAAGCTACTCTTTCACAACTGTTAAGCACAAAGAAGGGCCATAGAGATTTGCCAATAACCGAGCTCCAAAAGTAAACACTAATTCCCAAATAAAGGCTAATCAAATGCCATTCATTTCCTGCCAATCCATACACCTTGAAAAGCCAGCGGTGAACCACTTTCTTCAGGGGAGGAAGAGGACTTACTTACCATTTCCATAAGACATGTATGAATGCCAATATATCACAGTTATACACATGCCTTAAACTATTATGCAAGCAAGTTTACAAAACAGTTTATTCAACAAAGTCACTCAAGCACGGCAATCAAGTCAAGCACAACATAATCAATTCAAATCACGGCATAGCTAATTCAAGACATTCTATACACACATTACAAGTAATACTTCAAGAAAATAACAATTAACGAGATCAATTCGATTCACGATGCCAATTCGATAGGTCAATTCAATGCACAACTAGACATTTCACTTTTCTTAGCACACAATTAACACATGACACATAACTATATCACATAGGAGCACACATTCAATTTAAGACACACAATCTCACATACAAGCATACACTTTCAAGACACACTTAACAAGCACACATTCAAGGATCACTACCCACCAAACTGAGGACCCTGTCCCGGCTTATGAGCTAGACAAGCTCTGATACCACCTGGAACACCCCGATCCCTTTCGAGACTGGGAGTTCTATCAATCGATCTAATCACAACCCAAACCAAACCCGAGCATAATTTTCAGGGAAAACAGACGGAGTCTCCCCTGTTTCTAAGCGAAATGTAAAACCTGCGATAGCATATAAGTGGACCAATACCATGTCCAAACATTTAAAACTACCTCAAGGCCATCCGAGCCTTGGTTCTCAACAATTTACACTCAGCAAGTATACATACATTTCCAATTTAAAAGCTAACCTATCTCTTTTCATTTTTTGACAAGTACATTCAAACTAGACAGTTAAACCATACTAAGCTACTGCATAAAATAAACTATCATGCCATTCTAACTCTTTTCCTTTGGACATTACAAACATGCATTGAAGTTAAGCTATGCTAACTGATTACATAAACTAGCTTATCAATTCACCTCAGCTACTTAACTAAATTTAAATTACATTTCTTTTGACAATAAATACAAACAACATATGAACATACATCTTTACAAACTTCGACACTCAAGCCACATAGGCACGCAAGACAACTCTTCAGGCAACGAACTTTCACGAAATCACGAACTTTCCAGCTAACATGACATTTCCTGAAATGTGGTGGTGAGGAGTGAGTATACACAACACGTATACTCAGTGAGGGCGAGACAGATATCGAGGTGGAGAGAAAGAAAGTCGTGCAATGCAAATAGGCACAATTAAGCAATAAAGTCAATAAGAAAGCATTCAATACAAACGACAATATAATAAACATTCAAGAAAGCATTAACACAACCATTCAAAGCTATACCACACTCTGAAGGCTGTGGTTCACTCTTACGAGCAGTATACCATTTCATGAGCAATACATCAATCTCGAGCTTGATGTTGACAACGATTAAAATAAGCGCGCAACCACCTTATAACACCAGTTTGGAATACCTCGAAAGTATCCATCAATTCTACGACCCAAATCTCCCTGGGAGGCAACCCAAGCGAGAAGAGGGAATAGCCACGGAGCTAGAGCAACCAACACTGGCAACCCGAGGCTACCCAGAGAGGCCCATCACTCACGCACTGGACACTATGCAATGCAGGACTCGATACAAGGCAATAAACGAGCGATAGCACAACAATACAAACTAGTGACAACAAACGAGATAACAAGCAATCACAATCAATACTAGCATTCAACTAACTTTTCAAGCATAACAAGCAATAATAAGCAACAATAACACCAATTAAACAAGTAACAGCAGTTCAAACACGAAAACAACAAATATCACTATTCAATCCCCAACTTCCAAAGACAATTACGAGCAAACGAGCTACGGGATTAGGAAACCGATTTCACTACATTCACTCAGGCACTACAAGGCACGTTTCTATGTCACTAAACTTCACTTTCTCACCCGAGGCCTGAAAGTCCACCTACTGCGTTTGAACTACAACTATGCTAACCGGTCACTCAATCGACGCCACAACAGCGCCAAAAGTGCTTCCATGCCCTCAATTACAAAACCCCTAACTCAATTCGAGCACGGTCAACTTTTGGTCAAACAGCTCCTTTACGTTTCTTTGTCTAATTTCCAATTTTAACAAAGGCCGATCCGTTTTTATTTCACATTTTAGCTTTCTATCATTAATGACACCTATCCAAATCAATCAATCACAATTCGGATCGAAATCCAAAATTATAGGGTTTACTATTCATAATTCACTATTCATTATTTTTTCCCAATTTCAAATACGTAGTTTCAACCATAAAAATTTCTAAATAACTAACAAGCAATGCTCTACGAACCCTAAAGAAGCTATTTCAAGCAATAACAGGAATTATAACGCGATAAATATCAAATTTGAAAAATTGACTCAAAAATAAAATTCATATTAAAATGCACAAAAGTGTGAAAACCCTCACAGAGATTGAAGACCAAGACCCGCAATGACCCGATCCACGACCCCCGAGCAATTCCACGTGCAATTGTAGAAGAAAAATGCAAGAAAATCTTTTCTTTTCTCCTCCTTGAAGCTTCGGCCATGGCAAGGGATACAAGGGTCATTTTTTTGTTTTGTTTTGAGTCATTTTTGCCTTGTTTTTTAATTTAAATGGTGACAAGGGCATTTTGGTCATTTGCAAAATCAAACTTTAATTAAAAATAGTCAAATAAGCGTATTTTGATGCCATTAAATCTAAATCAAGTTAAAACAATGCAATTAAATGAAAAACAACTAAAACTAGTTAAATTAAGCTAAAAACATTTTCCACTAAATCCAAAGAATATTTCTCTAACTCCTATTTTCGAAATTCTACAATCGAACGGTCAATAATCGATCGCTAATAAAGTGATGAGCAATAATATAAAACTTTAATTCTTTGAAAAGTAGAATAGTAGAATAGTTTAAAATTCACTCCTGCTCGGAGTTACTTTTCTCATTTATTTGAAAACCGAGTGATTTTAATGCAAAACAACCAAAACCGATTATTAAAATAATCAAAACAATCAAGGTAATCAATATTCATTTAAAATAATTAATTTAACTATTTCTAGAACATTTTAAAGAACTATGAAGTTAGTATTAAGTTACAAATGAAAGTTAATATAAACACGTAGTCAAATACAATTAAACCCTAACAATTTAAGATGACACTTAATTAATCACAAAAGAATAAATTCAATTACTATAATTATCAGAAATAGATAATAATCTTTTAATTATTCAATTTACAACTACTAAATGCTTCCAAGAGAAATATTAAAATAGTGCAAATTGGTTGATTTAACTAATGAAACATTTAATCAAATGCAGTCAAGTGTTATTAAATGCATGCCGGGTTCGGATTATCATAGTGTCTATCTAGTTATTATCAGTACAAACCAAAATTAGACCCCAAATTACAACGGGGGTTTTTTACATTACAATAGCAAGCATCATAAGAAATGAAATAGTCTTCAAGCAACATATTGTTCACAAAATATCCATAGTCACGTAAGGCACTTAGGGCAAGCAATCATTCCAAGGAATCATTATTAGGCCCGTCGTCCTCAGATACCTGTTCTTGGTCTTCTTCACCTGAGATGATAAAAGAGGGTGAGTCCTTAAGAACTCAGCTAGGGGGGGACGAGAAATAAGCTTTGAAACTCATTTTCTGGTTCAACTTATGAAAAACCCTTTTTGCAAGCATGAATGTATCACAAGTATGTACATAACGTAATGTAAAAGTAAAGGAACACAATTACCCGTCTTTCCTCCCCGAGGTCCTCTAGGAGCCAAGCGAGAGTACTTATACACATAGTGAAAAGGATACGGTGAGCTTTTGCTCTCAGTTCATGTCAGTATCAGTTGTTGCGGCCGACTTCAAATCATCCCCTTATCACGCCAAATGGGTGTACTCCGGATGTACCCCGAAATCCTATGACCCAACTCTACGAAGAAGTCTAGCCCCCAAGCGAGAGAGGGAATTGGACAATGGTAGTCACGGTTGCACTGGTAAGCCCGATGTCGCTTGGTGTGCGTGATGGCACGCTTTCTTAGGTCTAGGATACGCACTACGAGGTAGGGCACGAACTACAAGATGAATGCACATTTTTCAAATAAATGCACGCAACCGTAAATGAATGCACGTAATTCAATGCAAGGCACACAAAACGAAACACAATTCTTACACCTAGGTCAAAGCATGTGAATCTAGGTTAGGGCACACGAAACGAGGTATCGCACGCAAATCGAGATCAAGCCTCACACCCAGCCTCTACGTGAAGTGAAATTGTCTTGCCCAAGGTACCGTGGGATTCGGTAATAGAAATGTGATGGATAAAACATCTTGGCAAGGCTAACCGGGGCAAAAAAAATTGAAAATAGGGGTGCAAAACGAGGACTTCCCAGGGGGTCACCCATCCTAGTACTACTCTCACCCAAGCACCCTAAACTTCGGAGTTTTGATGGGATTCGGTGCATAGTGCTGGTATGATAGCACCCGTCATGTTGAGGACGCAAATCCCTTATGTGTTGATGGTTCACAGTCCGAGCCTAGAGAGATGGCCCATTCAAAAGGCCCAATGGGCTTCACGACAACCCATTCACTTCAACAACGCAGTATCCTCGCAAGACGTGATATCGACGCATTGTACCGTCCTATTCGCGGCTCACGACGTACGATCCGAGATGGAAAAACAACTCAAAAATAAGAAATTTAGCCCAAAACTAATGAAAACGTTCAATTTTAAGCTCCAAAAATATGCGCAACTAAGCAAGCTTGCTGCCCTCGTCGTAGAGCTCTTGGAGAGCTTTCCAACAGTATGCTGTGGACCGCATAATTCCTTACGGATCAAAATTTATAGGCACCGGAGTAACGGAGACTTGGTCACAAGCCCCACTCCCTCAGTTTGCGGACCCAGCCTTTACGTGAAGCGAAGTTGTCTTGCTTAAGGTGCCGTGGGATTCGGTAATAGAAATGTGATGGATAAAGCATCTTGGCAAGGGTAACCGGGGAACAAATAATTGTAAAGGGGGGTGCAACATGACGACTTCCCAGGGGGTCACCTATCCTAGTACTACTCTCGCCCAAGCACGCTTAACTTCGGAGTTTTGATGGGATCCGGTGCACTAGTGCTGGTATGATCGCACCTGTCATGTTGAAGATGCAAATCCCTTATGTTTTGACGGTTCACAATCCCAGCCTAGAGAGATGGCCGATTCAAAAGGCCCAATGGGCTTAACAACTTCTCATCCGGTTCTACAACGCAGCATCCCCGCAAGACGTGATATTGATGCATTGTAAGGCCTTGTAATATCCTACGAGTTCGGTTGTCGTCCTTTTCGCAGCTCACGACATATGGTTCGGGATGGAAAAACAGCACAAAGACAATAAAATTGTTCATAAATTGATGAAAATGTTTGATTTTGGGCACCAATAACAGGCGCAGCAGAGCAAGCTTGCTACCCTCGTCGTAGAGCTCTCGGAGAGCTTTCCAACGATATGTTGTGTGCCGCTTAACTCCTTACAGATCAAAAGTTATGGGCACCGGAGTGACGAAGACCTGGTCAGAAGCCCCACGCCCTCGGTTTACGGGCCCAGCCTCTACGTGAAGCGAAGTTATCTTGCCCAAGGTGCCGTGGGATTCGGTAATAGAAATGTGATGGCTAAAGCATCTTGGCAAGGCTAACCGGGGCAAAAAAAATTGAAAAGGGGGATGCAACATGAGGACTTCCCAGGGGGTCACCTATCCTAGTACAACTCTCGCCCAAGCACGATAAACTTCAGAGTTCAGATGGGATCTGGTGTATTAGCATAGGTATGATCACACCCGTCATGTTGAGGATGCAAATCCCTTATATGTTAACGGTTCACACTCCCATCCCAGAGAGATGGCCCATTCAAAAGGCCCAATGGGCTTAACGACAACCCATCCACTTCAACAACGCAACATCCTCGCAAGACGTGATATCGACGCGTTGTAGGGCCCTGTAAAGTCCCGCGAGTTCGGTTGTCATAATTTTCATGGCTCATGGTGTACGACCTAGGACGGAAACACAGCGCAAAAATAAGAAAAGTAGCCCGAAACTAATGCAAACGTTCGATTTTGGGCTCCGAAAATAGGCGCAGCTGAGCAGGCTTGCTACCCCTATTGTAGAGCTCTCAGAGAGGATTCCAATGGTATGCTGTGCACCACGTAACTCCTTACGGATCAAAAGTTATGGGCACCGGAGCGACGGAGACCTGGTCAAAAGCCCCACACCCTCGGTTTGCGGACCCAGCTTCTACGTGAAGCGAAGTTGTCTTGCCCAAGGTGCCGTGGGATTTGGAAATAGAAATGTGATGGATAAAGCATCTTGGTAAGGCTAAGCGGGGTAAAAAAAATTGAAAAAGGGGGTGCAACACGAGGACTTCCCACGGGGTCACCCATCCTAGTACTATTCTCGCCCAAGGACACTTAACTTCGGAGTTCTGATGGGATCCGGTGCATTGGTGCTGGGATGATCGCACCCATCAAGTAGAAGACGCAAATCCCTTATGTGTTGACGGTTCACAATCCCAGCCCAGAGAGATGGTTCATTCAAAAGGCCCAATGGGCTTAACGACTACCCATCTGCTTCAACAACGCAGCATCCTCGCAAGACGTGACATCGACGCATTGTAGGGCCCTATAATGTCCCATGAGTTCGGTTGTCATCCTTTTCATTGCTCACGATGTACGATCCGGGATGGAAAAACAATACAAAAATAAGAAATGTGGCTCAAAACTGATGAAAACTTTCGATTTTGGGCTCCGAAAGTAGGTGGAGCCGAGCAAGCTTGTTGCCTCCGTCATAGAGCTCTCGAAGAGCTTTCCAATGGTATGCTGTGTGCCGCTTAACTCCTCACGAATCAAAAGCTATGGGCACCGGAGCGACGGAGACTTGGTCACAAGCCCCACGCCCTCGGTTTACGGGCCCAGCCTCTACGTGAAGCAAACTGGTCTTGCCCAGGTTGCCGTGGGATTCGGTAATAGAAATGTAATGGATAAAGCATCTTGGCAAGGCTAACCGGGGCAAAAAAAATTGAAAAGGCGGGTGTAACACGAGGACTTCCCTGGGTATCACCCATCCTAGTACTACTCTAGCCCAAGCACACTTAACTTCGGAGTTCTGAGGGGATCCGGTGCATTTGTACTGGTATGATCGCACCCGTCATGTTGAGGACACAAATCCCTTATGTGTTAACGGTTCACAGTCCCAGCCCAAAGAGATGGCCCATTCAGAAGGCCCAATGGGCTTAACGACAACCCATCCACTTCAACAACCCAGCATCCTCGCAAGACATGATATTGACACGTTGTAGGGCCCTGTAATTTCCCGTGAGTTCAGTTGTCGTCCTTTTTGTAGCTCACGACGTACGATCCGGGATCGAAAAACAGCGGAAAAACAAGAAAAGTCACCCGAAACTGATGAAAATGTTCGATTATGGGCTCCAAAAATAGGCACAGTCGAGCAGCCTTGCTACCCCCATCGTAGAGCTCTCGGAGAGGTTTCTAACGGTATGTTGTGCATCGCGTAACTCCTTATGGATCAAAATTTATGGGCACCGGAGCGATGGAGACCTGGTCAGAAGCCCCACGCCTTCGGTTTGCGAACCCAGCCTCTGCGTGAAGTGAAGTTGTCTTGCCCAAGGTGTCATGGGATTCGGTAATAGAAATGTGATGGATAAAGCATCTTGGCAAGGCTAACTGGGGTTAAAAAAATTGAAAAGGTGGGTGCAACACGAGGACTTCCCAAGGGGTCACCCATCCTAGTACTACTTTCGCCCAAGCATGCTTAACTTCGGAGTTCTGATGGGATCCGGTGCATTAGTGCTGGTATGATCACACCGGTCATGTTGAGGATGCAAATCCCTTATGTGTTGACGGTTCACAGTCCCAGCTTAGAGAGATGGCCTATTCAAAAGGCCCAATGGGCTTAATGATAGCCCATCTGCTTCAACAATGCAGCATCATCGCAAGACATGATATCGACGCATTGTAGGGCCCTGTAATGTCCCACGAGTTTGGTTGTCCTCCTTTTTGCAGCTCATGACGTACGATCCGGGATGAAAAAATAGCACAAAAATAAGAAAAGTGGCCCAAAACTGATGAAAACGTTCGATTTTGGGCTCTGAAAATATGCGTAGCCGAGCAGGCTTGCTATCCCCATCGTAGAGCTCTAGGAGAGCTTTCCAACGGTATACTGTGCGCCGCGTAACTCCTTACAGATCAAATGTTATAGGCACCGGAGCGACAGAGACCTGGTCACAAGCCCCACGCCCTCGGTTTACAGGCACAGCCTCTACGTGAAGCGAAGTTGTCTTGCCCAAGGTGCCGTGGGATTCGGTAAGAGAAATGTGATGGATAAAACATCTTGGCATGGCTAACCGCGGCAAAAAAAAAAATGTAAAAGGGGGTGCAACACGAGGACTTCCCAGGGGGTTACCCATTCCAGTACTACTCTCGTCCAAGCACGCTCAACTTCGGATCTGGTGCATTAGTGCTGGTATGATCGCACCCGTCATGTTGAGGACGCAAATCCCTTATGTGTTGCCGGTTGACAGTCCCAGCCCAGAGAGATGGCCCATTCAAAAGGCCCAATGGACTTAACGACAACCCATCCACTTCAACAATGCAGCATCCTCACAAGACGTGATATCAACACGTTGTAGGGCCCTGTAATGTGCAACGAGATCAGTTGTCATCCTTTTCGCGGCTCGCAACGAATGATCCGGGATGAAAAAACAGCGCAAAAACAAGAAAAATGACCCAAAACTGATGAAAATGTTCGATTTTGGACTCCAAAAATAGGCGTAGCCAAGCAGACTTGCTGCCCACGTCGTAGAGCCCCCGGAGAGCCTTCCAATGGTATGGTGTTTGCAGCATAACTCCTTACGGATAAAACGTTACGGGTACCAGAGCGACGGAGACCTGATCACATGCCCCACGCCCTCGGTTTACGGGCCCAGCCTCTACGTGAAGTGAAGTTGTCCTGCCCAAGGTGCCGTAGGATTCGATAATAGAAATCTGATGGATAAAGCATCTTGACAAGGCTAACTAGGGCAAAAAAAATTGAAATGGGGGGTGCAACACGAGGACTTCCGAGGGGGTCACCCATCCTAGTACTACTCTTGTCCAAGCATACTTAACTTCAGAGTTCTGATGTGATCCGGTGTATTAGTGCTGGTATGATCGTACCCGTCGTGTTGAGGATGTAAATCCCTTATATGTTGACGGTTCACAGTCCCAGCCTAGAGAGATGGCCTATTCAAAAGGCCCAATGGGCTTAACGACAACCCATCTGCGTCAACAACGTAGCATCCTCATAAGACGTGATATCGACGCACTGTAGGGCCCTCTAATGTCCCGCGAGTTTGGTTGTCGTCCTTTTCGCGGCTCACGATGTACTATTCGGGACGGAAAAACATCACAAAAATAAGAAAAGTGGTCTGAAATTGATGAAAACATTCGATTTTGGTCTCTGAAAATAGGCGCAGCCAAGCAGGCTTGTTGCCTCCATCGTAGAGCTCTCGGAGAGCTTTCCAACGGTATGTTGTACGCCGCGTAACTCCTTACGGATCAAAAGTTATGGGCACCGGAGCGACAGAGACTTGGTCAGAAGCCCCACGCCCTCAGTTTGCGGATCCAGCCTCTACGTGAAGCGAAGTTGTCTTGCCCAATGTGCCGTAGGATTATGTAATAGAAATGTGATGGATAAAGCATCTTGGCAAGGCTAACCGGGTAAAAAAAAATTGAAAAAGGGGGTGCAACACTTGGACTTCCAAGGGGGTCACCCATCATAGTACTACTCTCACCCAATCACGCTTAACTTCGGAGTTCTGATGGGATCCGGTGCCATAATATTGGTATGATCACACCCGTCATGTTGAGGATACAAATCCCTTAAGTGTTGATGGTTCACAGTCCCAGCCCAGAGAGATGGCCCATTCAAAAGGCCCAATGGGCTTAACGACAACCCATCCGCTTCAACAACGCAGCATCCTCACAAGATGTGATATCGACGCATTGTAAGGCCCTCTAATGTCCAGCGAATTCGGTGTCGTCCTTTTTGCGACTCACGACTTACGATCCCGAATGGAAAGGCAGTAGAAAAACAAGAAAAGTGGCCAAAAACTGATGAAAACATTCAATTTTGGGCCACGAAAATAGGCACAGTCGAGCAGGCTTGCTTTCCCCATCGTAGAGATCTTGGAGAGCTTTCCAACAGTATGCTGTGCGCCGCGTAACTCCTTACGGATCAAAAGTTATGGGCACCGGAGCGACGGAGACCTGGTCAGAAGCCCCACACCCTCGGTTTGCGGACCCAGCCTCTATGTGAAGCGAAGTTGTCTTGCCCAAGATGTCGTGGGATTCGGTAATAGAAATGTGATGGATAAAGCATCTTGGCAAGGCTAACCGGGGCAAAAAAAATTGAAAAGGGGGGTGCAACACGAGGACTTCCCAGGGGGTCACCCATCCTAGTACTACTCTGATCGAAGCACGCTTAATGTCACGCCCCAACCCGGCCTATAAAAGTTAGACTAGGGTGTGATCTAAACATTCAAGTCATATCTCGTACTTAATCGTTCATGAAAGTTTAACACTTAACGTTTTAGCCTAAACTCCATAATTTTTCGGAAAACCGACAGCATTACGGCTGTAATTGGGCTATTTGGTTTGACCTGATTCCCTAAACGCCTCAAATTCTCCAATCTCAATTTCATTTCCAACTAAGATTACTATTTACCATCAATTGAAACGCCTACTAGTTATCTCGATGTCTCGTTTGATTAATAACCTAGCATGATACTATGTCTCATTTGTTTGTTAATCCTCATTACAAAAGTACATGTTGATCTTAGCTTAACAATGGGTACCTGCTTAAGATTGGATAGGTTCATTTTACTTAGTCCTTACCTGATACTTCATAATCCTATGGTAGATACTAACCAGTAACGATAGCAAAACGACCATAGTAGTGTCTGTCTAGTTATTATCAGTACAAGCCAAAATTGGACCCCAAATTACAACGGGGGTCTTTTACATTACAAACATCGAGCAACATGAAAAGAAATAGTCTTCAAGAAGCACAGTGTTCACAATGGCCATAATCAAGCAAAGCACATAGGACAGGCAATCATTCAAAGGAATCATCGTTAGGCACGTCGTCCTCGGGTACTTGTTCTTGATCTTCTTCACCTGAGATGATAAAAGAGGGTGAGTCCTTATGAACTCAATGAGGGGGAACAAGAAATAGGTTTTGAAACTCATTTTCCGGTTCAACTTATGAAAACCCTTTTTTGCAAGCATGAATATATCACAAATAAGTACAAAACAATAATATAAAAGTAAAGGAACACAATTACCCGTCTTTCCTCCCTGAGGTCCTCTAGGAACCAAGCGAGAGTACTTATACACATAGTGAAAAGGATACGGTGAGCTTTCGCTCTCAGTTTATTTCCAGTAACAGTTGTTGCGGCCGACTTCAAATCATCCCCTTATCACGCTAAATGGGTGTACTCCGGATGTACCCCGAAATCCTACCACCCAACTCTCCGAGGAAGTCTAGCCCCCAAGCGAGAGAGGGAATTGGACAATGGTAGTCACGGTTGCACCGGCAAGCCCGATGCCGCCCGGTGTGCGTGAACGCTACCACGCCAGAATGAAAGGTTGCAACCTTGTATGCAATGCACATTTACGACATTTAATATATCACATTTGGAGGTCAACAAAGTAGGTTGCCTCCGAACAGTCATAAGATTGCACATTGACAAGTAAACAAGCGAGGCACGATATGACAGGCAATTCCACTTCAAAGCACATGGAGTTATATGAGTATTAAACGGGCAGCCATGTAATGCATGTAAGTCAAGTCATAGAACTCACTTCGAAGTTCACGTAATCAAATAACAAGATTATTCAACATGCAACGACATCTACGTGGGTCCGGGATCAAAAGAAGCTTACTTATCAACATGTAATCATCGAAAGCATATTTAGGGCTACAAGGGAAACTATGGGCAGCCTACTAAACACATAATCGAACACAATATCCAAAGGATCAACACTTAGCAAGTTTACCTAGTTACTAGGGTTTCAATTTGTGCTTACCGGTGCGATTAAGCCCCAAGTCATCTCGTAATTAAACTCAAGCCACGCATTGATTAGTTCATACACCCTCAAGCATTCATAACAGTCCACACAACATCCAAATGCCACAATCTCAAGCATTTAACACAAGAAGAGAAGCTAAAATAATTTTCTAAGTATATCACTAAGTGAAACCCTCACTGCAATGGACTGTTTTCTCACAATCATTAAGACAAGAAAACAATCTCCAATTCCTGTGAATAAGGTGTCAAATTAAAGCTTAAGGAGTGAACTAAATTCAGAAACAAACCTCTCATCATTTGGAGTTCAGGTTCAATAGTTATAGCCAAAATAGTGAGACTGCACAAAACTGTCCAGATTTGCACACATTTCAATACTTGTCGTTTTTGAGGGACTTAGGGTCACATTTTGCCTTAATCCATTTCTGACAAAAACGTCCAGAACTGAAAACTCTTGAAGTACACAAAATTTCATGTATTTTGGATGTCATTTACTAAGTCAAAACTGGTTCGTTCTACAAGGTTAGTGAATCTGCCAAAACCTGCTTCATTTTTTCCAGATTTGGACACATTTCAATGATTTGCCATTTTGAGGACCTTAGAGTCAAAATTAGCTTTGGCCTATTTCTGGGAAAAAATGTTCAGAACTGGAAAACTAGTTACCTACCAATTTTCACGCATTTTCAACATGATTTTCCTAGCCAAAATCACTTCGCACCAACAAGACATAAAGCTGTCGCATGCACGATTTCATCTATCATCACATTCTAGCCAAAAATCTTGCCATGCATGGTTATAAAAGCTTATGAACACACATATATCTCAAGTACAGAAGTAACGATAGACATTTAAGAGCATGCATGTGGTTTTTTGAAAGATTTTCAAGAAGTTTTAGCCCTCACCTTAGCAAAACAATAAGAAGATGCACAAGACTCTTGGTGAAGCAAAAAGTTGACTCCTTTCCTTGCTTACCCAAGACACCACTCAATTTTTCTCTAGTTTCCTAGCTTAGTAACCAAGTTCTTAGTAGGTGCATGTGGTTAGAACAAGAAGAAAAGAAATAGAAGCTAGCAAACTCACCTAAGCCGAAATGGCGATTCAAAGAGCTTGCATGTGTTTCTTGCAACCTAGCTTGCTTAGTCGAGCTCCCTAGCTTCTTGCTTGCCTTGATAAAACATGGAGTGATGAAGATGAGCTATGGGGTCTACAATATTCAGCTAGGGTCGAGAGAGAGAGAGAGCGAAGAATGAAAGCGAGAGAGAAGAATGAGAGGAAAATGAGAGAAATGAAAGAAAAATGAAAGCCTTGCAAATGATGAAGCATGTGTCGGCCTTGGGCATACAAATTTCAGATTTGTGTCTTCAAGAAGCATGATTTTTGAATCACCTAGCATGCCAAGGGAATGGGTTGAGAATATGGGTACATTGGGTAGGGTTTTGGGTTATTTTTTTATGCATTTGTGTCATAACTTGTCTAAGAATGTTTGAGGAATAAATTTTTGAAATTGAAGTGCATGCACAAGGGTCCAAGTGGTCGGCCAAGGGTGTGTGCAAATCTGAATTTTTTGTCTTGTTCGAGGCTTATTTTATTGTGTGTTTGGGATATGCAAATAATAAAGAATAAAGAATAAAGAATGTCTAGCTTTTGGTGCAATTTCGTCTTCTAGTGCATTGACTTAGCATTTTAATATTAGTTAGTAGGATTTGTAAGATTAATTATTAATCTAGTGCTTCGTGTAAGATGCTTTCTTGATTAGCGTGTGGACACGCTTTCCTTGGTCTAGGGCACGCAATATGAGGTAGGGCATGAACTACGAGACGAATGCACGTTTCCCAAGTAAATGCACGCAACCCTAAATGAATGCACGTAATTCAATGCAAGGCACACAAAACGAAACACAATTCTTAAACCTAGGTTAAGACAGGCAAATCTAGGCTAAGGCACAAGAAACGAGGTATCGCACGCAAATCGAGGTTGGGCCTCACATCCTTCCCTCCTTAAAAGAATTTTGTCCTGAAATTCAATATTACCTTTGAAATAAAGCTGGATACTGTTGCTCCATTTGGTCTCGCCTTTCCCACGTTGCTTCTTCAACTCCATCATGATCCCACAGTACTTTCACCATCGGTATAGATTTGTTGCGCAACTCCCGATCTTGCTGGTCTAGGATCTGAATGGGCTTCTCTTCATAAGACAAGTTCTCCCAAAGCTGCAACGGCTCTGGCTCCAAGGTATGCGATGGATCAGGGTGATACTTCCACAGCAAAGAAACATGAAAGACGTCGTGAATATTGGAGAGGTTTTGGGGTAGTGACAGGCGATACGCCAATTTGCCAACCTTCTCAATTATCTCAAATGGTCCTACAAACCTCGGGCTCAACTTTCCACCCTTGTCGTGTTTAATCAGTCCCCTCCGAGGTGATATCTTCAAGAATACCTTGTCGCCAACCTCAAACTCTAGGCTCCGTCTCCGTCGGTCCGCGTAACTTTTCTGCCTGCTCTGGGCGGTAAGCAACTGTTTCTGGATGAGGTGGATATTATCAACAATCATCATAAGTTCAGGTAGAAGGATCGGGTCAAAAGTCTTCATTTCACCTACTTGATCCCAGTAAATTGGGGATCGACACTTACGTCCATACAACGCCTCAAATGGGGCCATCCCGATAGAGGCCTGATAACTATTATTATAGGTGAACTCCGCTAGAGACAAATATTTCTCCCAACCTTTCCCAAAGTCTCAAACACACGCCCTCAGCATATCCTCCAAAATCTGAATAGTTCTCTCAGATTGTCCATCAGTCTGAGGGTGATAAGTCGTGCTGAAACTCAACTTCGTTCCCAAAGCTTCTTGCAATCTCTTCCAAAATCGGGAGGTAAAACGAGGATCCCTATCCAACACAATCCTCACAGGCATCCCGTGCAATCTTACAATCTCCGCCACATACATATCTCCCAATTTCTCCAGACTATCCTCCTTGTTCAACGGTAAGAAGTGCGTTGACTTAGTCAACCTATATACTATGACCCAAATGGCGTCATGACCTTTTTGTGACCTGGGCAGGTCCATAACAAAGTCCATAGTTATATGTTCCCATTTCCATTGAGGAATCTCCAACGGCTGAAGTAAACCTGCTGGTTGTTGATGTTCCGCTTTGACTCTCTGGCAAGTCAAACACCGTGCCACAAACTCCGCAATCTCTCTCTTCATGTTATTCCACCAATAGTATTGGTTCAAATCCCGGTACATGTTTGTTCCGCTGGGGTGAATAGTATATCTTGAATTATGGGCTTCTTCAAGAATCTTCTTTTTTAGCTCTGGCTCATTAGGAACACAAATCCAATTCCTAAACCTCCAAACACCATCATCATGAAACTTGAAATCTGTGTTGCTTTCTTTAATCTTCTGAAACTGTTGTTCCTTCTGTTGAGCCTCTCTTAATTCAGACAACAAGGTCGATTGAACTTGTGTAGTGGAAAAAAGTAACCCTTTTCGAGTCAATTATGGTTTCCACAAAAATGCTTCCTCCAACAACTCCTGCACCTTAACTTCCAGTTTTGCCATGCTCGCTTTCCTGCTTAAGGCATCTGCAACTACATTTGCTTTACCATGCACATAATTGATTGTGTAGTTATAATCATCCAAAAGCTCTATCCACCGCCTTTGCCTCATATTCAACTCTTTTTGTGAGAACAAGTATTTCAAGCTTTTGTGATCAGTAAACACTTCGAACTTGTTACCCCACAGATAATTCCTCCATTTCTTGAGTGCAAACACAATCGCCGCTAACTCCAAATCATGCGTCGGGTAGTTCAATTCATACGACTTCAGTTTCCTAGAAGCATACGCAATCACTCTACCATTTTGCATCAGCACACAACCCAATCCTTCTTTCGAAGCATCGCTATAGATTACAAAACCTTGACTCCCTTCAGGCAATGCAAGAACAGGTGCGGTAGTCAATCTTTTCTTCAACTCTTGGAAGCTGTTCTCACATTTATCATCCCACACGAACTTTGTTTTCTTTTGAGTGAGCTTTGTAAGCGGTCCTACAATCTTAGAGTAATCCTTCACGAACCTCCGATAATAGTCGGCTAGACCAAGAAAACTCCGAACCTCCGTACTGTTTTTCGGCTTCTTCCAAGACATCACCGCTTCTATCTTTGCTGGATCCACTCCTATACCCTCTTGGGATATGATATGCCCAAAAAATGCAATCTGCTGTAACCAAGATTCGCACTTGCTAAACTTTGCATACAATTGATGCTCTCGAAGTTTCTACAATACCAATCGCAGATGTTGTTCATGCTCAGCCTCAGATTTTGAGTATACCAAAATATCATCAATGAAGATCACCACAAATTGGTCCAAGTAGGGTTGAAACACCCTGTGCATCAAGTCCATAAAAGCTGCAGGGGCGTTGGTTAGTCCAAATGGCATTACCACATATTCATAATGCCCATATCTTGTCCTGAAAGCCGTTTTAGGTACATCCTCCTTTTTGATCTGCAACTGATAGTACCCTTGTCTCAAGTCGAGTTTCGAATACACTTTGGCTCCTTGAAGTTGATCAAACAACTCATCGATCAGTGGAAGTGGGTATTTATTCTTGACAGTCACTTGGTTCAATCCTCGGTAATCGATGCATAACCTCAGCGTTCCGTCTTTCTTCTTTACAAATAGGACTGGTGCACCCCACGGAGAAGAACTTGGTTGAACAAACCCCTTCTTCAACAACCCTTGCAATTGGTCCTCCAATTCTTGTAGCTCGGCTGGTGCCATACGATAGGGGGCTTTAGATATCGGCTGGGTGCCAGGCAGTAACTCTATAATGAACTCGATCTCCCGATTTGGGGGTAAACTGGGCAATTCTTCTGGAAACACATCTGCATAGTCTTTGATCACAGGCATCTCCTCCAACTTAGCTTTGTCTGACGGCTTGTTGATGAGGTAAGCTAAGTATCCACTACACTCTTTTCTCAAGGACTTCACTATTTTTGTAGATGAAATGATGGAACTCCCGGTGAAATCTCTTCGACCCATTACCTCCAGTATTGGTTGACCAGGTACCTGGAACGTTACAATCTTCGTCCGGCAATCTAGTTGGGCATGATGCTTTGCCAACCAGTCCATCCCTAAGATTATTTCATAGTCTCAAAAAGGTAATACAATAAGATTGGCTAAGAATTCCCTATCCTTAATTTGGATTTTACATGCTTTACAAGCTGAGCTAGTAACAAGTTTAGAACCCATCGGAGTACCAACTTCTACTTCGTAAGGCAAACATACAACTCGTAGTTTCACACGTTGCACACATAAGGGCGTGATAAATGAATGAGTAGTACCTGGATTAATTAGCACCCTAACAGGTTGATTCAGTATGAAGAATGTACCTTCAACAATAGCGGTCTCCTCTGGAAGCTCCTCGCACTCAATAGCATAAGCTCGAGCCTAAACTCTAGGAACTGAAGTCTTGCCTTTACTAGATGGTTTAACCTGGTTCTGTCATCTACCAGCTGGTTTAACCTGATTCTGTCCTACTTGCCATTTAGGGCAATCCTTGATCTGATGTCGATCACTACAACACCGTACACATCGTCTTGACTTCTTCCAGCACTGGGCCTGGGTATGCCCCTTCTTGTCACAGTAAGAACAGTTGATAGACTGAGCAGCAGGTGAACTACCTGTGGATCTGTGGGTGGAAGAGGCTGATGGCGCTTTAGTCGGGCCATGGTTATTCACTGGTCTGTTCTGGCTCTGGCCCTGACTACGACTCTGGCTCTGGAATTTTCTGTGTTGACTTGAAGGCTGATATGGTTTCTTGTTCGGCTGACTCGAACCGTCTCTATCAAGTTTCCTCATCTCATCTCGGGAAGCAGCAACAAAGAGAACATAATAGGTATCAAAGTCATGTGAAGCCAACTGGTCCTGAATCTCTAGCCTCAATCCCGTAGTAAATTTCCACATCTTCGCCTCCGGAGTACTGATCATGTATTGAGCATAGCAGGATAGTCGGTCAAAACGAGCCTCGTATTGGGCCACCATCATGTTACCCTGGTTCAAGTGCATGAATTCCTCAATCCACCTCTGCCTGGAAACTGCAGGTACATATTTCTCCTTGAATACCTTAACGAAATTACCCCACAAGTGAGGGGTATGATCAGTTTCCCACAGTGCCTCCACAGTGTGCCATCAATGCTCAGCATCCCCGTGCAACAGAAACACAACAAACTCCACCTTTTCCTCATCAATATAATCAAGTGGCCTGAAAATCATCTCGATTTCAGACAGCCAAGCCTCTGCTTTATCATCATCAGCTTCCCCATGGAATTTGGATGGGCGAAATTCAAGGAACTCCCTCATTCTGTTATGTCTCCCATGGTTACTATAATTCCTGTTGTTGTTGTTGTTCGCTTCACGTGCATCTTGACGTTCCATCACTCGCGACACGCGATCCATGGCATTTGCCATCATATTAAACATAGCTATGCCGGGATTAGTTTGATAAGCATCTCCGGTCTCTTGGGGTTCACTGCTCCTATTAGAAGTGCGGGTACTAGGGCCAGCCATCTATAGGCACAAATTGCAATGCACAATTTATTGAAATACAACAAACAAGAATTTAATGCATAAGATGTGCAACATAATATAGATACACAATTCTAGAAACAATTAAGACATGTTAATCACTTAAGCACATAGAACATAGAAGGCACAATTAACATTATCACATAATAACATATAGACAAGTCATCCTAATTATCTTAGGGTTCTACCCAAGGTCCGAGAGTTAAACCCGGCTTAAGCAATCTAAGCTTTAATACCATTCCTCTAAAAGGTGTCATGCCACAACCCGGCCTATAAAGGTTAGACTAGGGTGTGATCTAAACATTCAAGTCATATCTCGTACTTAATCATTCATGAAAGTTTAACACTTAACGTTTTATCCTAAACTCCATAATTTTTTGGAAAACCGGCAACATCACGGCTGTAATTAGGCTCTTTGGTTTGATCTGATTCCCTAAATGCCTCAAATTCTCCAATCTCAATTTCATTTCCAACTAAGATTACTATTTACCATCAATTGAAACGCCTACTAGTTATCTCGATGTCTCATTTGATTAATAACCTAGCATGATACTATTTCTCGTTTGTTTGTTAATCCTCGTTACAAAAGTACCTGTTGATCTTAGCTTAACAATGGGTACCTACTTAAGATTGGATAGGTTCATTTTACTTAGTCCTTACCTGATACGTCATAATCCTATGATAGATACTAACCAGTAACGATAGCAAAACAACCATAGTAGTGTCTGTCTAGTTATTATCAGTACAAGAAAATTAGACCCCAAATTACAACGGGGGTCTTTTACATTACAAACATCAAGCAACATGAAAAGAAACAGTCTTCAAGCAGCACAGTGTTCACAATGGCCATAATCAAGCAAAGCACATAGGACAGACAATCATTCCAAGGAATCATCGTTAGACACGTCATTCTCGGGTACCTGTTCTTGATCTTTTTCACCTGAGATGATAAAAGAGGGTGAGTCCTTATGAACTCAGCGAGGGGGAACGAGAAATAGGTTTTGAAACTCATTTTCCAGTTCAACTTATGAAAACCTATGAATATATCACAAATAAGTACACAACAAAAATATAAAAGTAAAGGAACACAATTACCCGTCTTTCCTCCTCGAGGTCCTCTAGGAACCAAGCGAGAGTACTTATACACATAGTGAAAAGGATACGGTGAGCTTTTGCTCTCAGTTCATTTCCAGTATCAGTTGTTGCGGCCGACTTCAAATCATCCCCTTATCATGCCAAATGAGTGTACTCCGGATGTACCCCAAAATCCTACGACCCAACTCTCTAAGGAAGTCTAGCCCCCAAGCGAGATAGGGAATTGGACAATGGTAGTCACGGTTGCACCAGCAAGCCCGATGCCGCCCGGTGTGCGTGAACGCTACTACGCTAGAATGAAAGGTTACAACCTTGTATGCAATGCACATTTATGACATTTAATATATCACATTTGGAGGTCAACAAAGTAGGTTGCCTCCGGACATTCATAAGATTGCACATTGACAAGTAAACAAGCGAGGCACGATATGACAGGCAATTTCACTTCAAAGCACATGGAGTTATATGAGTATTAAACGGGCAGCTAGGTAATGCATGTAAGTCAAGTCATATAACTCACTTCGAAGTTCACGTAATCAAATAACAAGATTATTCAACATGCAACGACATCTATGTGGGTCCGGGAGCAAGAAAAGCTTACTTATCAACATGTAATCATCGAAAGCATATTTAGGGCTACAAGGGCAACTACGGGCAGCCTACTAAACACATAATCGAACGCAATATCCAAAGGATCAACACTTAGGAAGTTTACCTAGTTACTAGTGTTTCAATTCGTGCTTACCCGTGCGATTAAGCCCCAAGTCATCTCGTAATTAAACTTAAGCCACGCATTGATTAGTTCATACACCCTCAAGCATTCAAAACATTCCACACAACATCCAAATGCCACAATCTCAAGCATTTAACACAACAAGAGAAGCTAAAATAATTTTCTAAGCATATCACTAAGTTAAACCCTCACTGCAATGGACTGTTTTCTCACAATCATTAAGACAAGCAAAAAATCTCCAATTCCAGTGAATAAGGCATCAAATTAAATCTTAAGGAGTGAAATAAATTCAGAAATAAACCTCGCATCATTTGGAGTTCGGGTTCAATAGTTATAGCCAAAACAGTGAGACTGCACAAAACTGTCCAGATTTGCACACATTTCAATACTTGTCGTTTTTTAGGGACATAGGGTCAGATTTAGCCTTAGTCCATTTCTGACAAAAACAACCAGAACTAAAAAATATATAAGTACACCAAATTTCATACATTTTGGATGTCATTTACTAAGTCAAAACTGGTTCGTTCTACAAGGTCTGTGAATCTGCCAAAACCTGCTTCATTTTTCCAGATTTGGACACATTTCAATGATTAGCCATTTTGAGGACCTTAGATTCAAAATTAGCTTTGGCCTATTTCTCGGAACAATGTTCAGAACTGGAAAAACTAGTCCCCTACCAATTTTCACGCATTTTCAGCATCATTTTCCTAGCAAAAATCACCTCACACCAACAAGACAGAAAGCTGTCGCATGCACGATTTCATCTATCATCATATTCTAGCCAAAAATCTTGCCATGCATGGTTATAAAAGCTTATGAACACACATATATCTCAAGTAAAAAAGCAAAGATAGACATTTAAGAGCATGCATGTGGTTTTTTGAAAGATTTTCAAGAAGTTTTAGCCCTCACCTTAGCAAAACAATAAGAAGATGCACAAGACTTTTGGTGAAGCACAAAGTTGACTCTTTTCCTTGCTTAGCCGAGACACCACTCGATTTTTCTCTAGTTTCCTAGCTTAGTAACCAAGTTCTTAGTAGGTGCATGTGGTTAGAACAAGAAGAAAATAAATGGAAGCTAGCAAACTCACCTAAGCCGAAATGGAGATTCAAAGAGCTTGCATGTGTGTTTCTTGCAACCTAGCTTGCTTAGTCGAGTTCCCTAGCTTCTTGCTTGCCTTGATGAACCTTGGAGTGATGAAGATGAGCTATGGAGTCTACAATATTCAGCTAGGGCTGAGAGAGAAAGAGAAGAATGAAAGCGAGAGAGAAGAATGAGAGGAAAATGAGAGAAATGAAAGAAAAATGAAAGAAAAATGAAAGCCTTGCAAATGATGAAGCATGTGTCGGCCTTGGGCATACAAATTTCAGATTTGTGTCTTCAAGAAGCATGATTTTTGAATCACCTAGCATGGCAAGGGAATGGGTCAAGAATATGGGTGCATTGGGTAGGGTTTTAGGTTATTGTTTTATGCATTTGTGTCATAACTTGTCTAAGAATGTTTGAGGAATAAATTTTTGAAATTGAAGTGCATGCACAAGGGTCCAAGTAGTTGGCCAAGGGTGTGTGCAAATCTGAATTTTTTGTCTTGTTCAAGGCTTATTTTATTGTGTGTTTGGGATATGCAAAGAATAAAGAATAAAGAATGTCTAGCTTTTGGTGCAATTTCGTCTTCTAGTGCATTGACTTAGCATTTTAATATTAGTTAGTGGGATTTGTAGGATTAATTATTGATCTAGTACTTCGTGTAAGATGCTTTCTTGATTAGCGTGTGGGCACGCTTTCCTAGGTCTAGGGCACGCACTATGAGGTAGGGCACGAACTACGAGACGAATGCATATTTTCCAAGTAAATGCACACAACCATAAATGAATGCAAGGCACACAAAACGAAACACAATTCTTAAACCTAGGTTAAGGCACGCAAATTTAGGCTAGGGCACACGAAACGAGGTATTGCATAGAAATCGAGGTCGGGCCTCACACTTAACTTTGGAGTTCTGATGGGATCCAATGCATTAGTACTGGTTTGATCGCACCCGTCAAGTTGAAGACGCAAAACCCTTATGTGTTGATGGTTCACAACTCTAGCCCAGAGAGATGGCCCATTCAAAAGGCCCAATGGGCTTAACGACTACCAATCTGCTTCAACAACGCAGCATCCTCACAAGACGTGATATCGACGAATTGTAGGGCCCTGTAATGTCCCACGAGTTTGGTTGTTGTCCTTTTCGCAGCTCAGGACATACGATCCGGGATGGAAAAACAGTGCAAAAACAAGAAAAGTGGCCCAAAACTTATCAAAACATTGTATTTTGGGCTTCAAAAACAGACGCAGCTGAGCAAGCTTGCTACCACCGTCGTAGAGCTCTCGAAGTGCTTTCCAACGTTATGTAGTGTGCCGTTTAACTCCTTACGGATCAAAAGTTATGGGCACCGGAACGACGAAGACCTGGTCACAAGCCCCACGCCCTCGGTTTACGGGCCGAGCCTCTACGTGAAGCGAAGTTGTCTTTCCCAAGGTGCCGTGGGATTCGATAATAGAAATGTGATGGATAAAGCATCTTGGCGAGGCTAACCAGGGCAAAAAAAATTGAAAAGGGGGGTGCAACACGAGTACTTCCCAAGGGGTTACCCATCCTAGTACTACTCTTGTCCAAGCACGCTTAACTTCGGAGTTCTGATGGGATCTGGTGCATTAATGCTGGTATGATCGCAACCGTCATGTTGAAGATCCAAATCCCTTATGTGTTGACGGTTCACAATCCCAGCCCAGAGAGATGGCCCATTCAAAAGGCCCAATGGGCTTAACGACTACCCATCCGCTTCAACAACGCAACATCCTCTCAAGACGTGATATCGATGCATTGTAGGGCCCTATAATGTCCCACGAGTTTGGTTGTCGTCCTTTTCGAGGCTCACGACATACGATCCGGGATGGAAAAACAGCGCAAAAGCAAGAAAAGTTGCCTAAAACAGATGAAAACGTTCAATTTTGGGCTCTGAAAATAGGTGCAACCGAGCAAGCTTGCTGCCCCCGTCGTAGAGCTCTGGGAGAGCTTTCCAACTGTATGTTGTGTGCCGCTTAACTCCTTACGGATCAAAATTTATGGGCACCAGAGCGACGGAGAACTGGTCACAAGCCCCACGCCCTCGGTTTACGGACCCAGCCTCTACGTGAAGCGAAGTTGTATTTCCCAAGGTGCTGTGGGATTCGGTAAAAGAAATGTGATGGATAAAGCATCTTGGCAAGGCTAACCGGGGCAAAAAAAATTGAAAAGGCGGATGCAACAAGAGGACTTCCCAGGGGTCACCCACCCTAATACTACTCTCGCCCATGCAAGCTTAACTTCAGAGTTCTAATGGGATCCGGTGCATTAGCACTAATATGATCGCACCCGTCATGTTGAGGACACAAATCCCTTATGTGTAAATGGTTCACAATCCCAGCCCAGAGAGATGGCCCATTCAAAAGGCCCAATGGGCTTAACGATAACCCATCAGCTTCAACAACGCAGCATCCTTGCAAGACGTGATATCGACGCGTTGTAGGGCCCCGTAATGTCTCGCAAGTTCGGTTTTCATCCTTTTTACGGCTCACGACGTACGATCTGGGACGAAAAAATAGCACAAAAACAAGAAAAGTGGCACAAAATTGATGAAAACGTTCAATTTTGGGCTCTAAGAATAGGCGCAGCCGAGCAGGCTTGCTGTTCCTGTCGTAGAGCTCTCGAAGAGCTTTCCAACGTTATGCTGTACGCCGCATAACTTCTTACGTATCAAAAGTTATAGGCACCGGAGCGACGGAGACCTGGTCAAAAGCCCCACGCCCTCGGTTTACGGACCCAGCCTCTACATGAAGCAAAGTTGTCTTGCCCAAGGTGTCGTGGGATTCGATAATAGAAATGTGATGGATAAAGCATCTTGGCAAGGTTAACCGGGGCAAAAAAAAATTGAAAATGAGGGTGCAACATGGGGACTTCCCAGGGGTCACCCATCCTAGTACTACTCTCGCCCAAGCACGCTTAACTTCGGAGTTCTGATGGGATTCGGTGCATTACTGCTGGTATGATCACACCCGTCATGTTGAAGACGCAAATCCCTTATGTGTTGACGGTTCACAATCCCAGCCCAGAGAGATGGCCCATTCAAAAGGCCCAATCGGCTTAAAGACTACCCATCCGCTTCAACAACCTATCATCCTCGCAAGACATAATACCGACACATTGTAGGGCCCTGTAATGTCCCACGAGTTTGGTTGTCGTCCTTTTCGCGGCTCACGACATACGATTCGGGATGGAAAAATCGCGCTAAAACAAGAAAAGTAGCCGAAAACTGATGAAAACATTTAATTTTGGGCTTCGAAAATAGGCGCAGCCGCGCAAGTTTGCTGCCTCCGTCATAGAGTTCTCAGAGAGCTTTCCAACGGTATGCTGTGTGCCACTTAACTCCTTACGGATCAAAAGTTATGGGCACCGGAGTGACGGAGACCTAGTCACAAGCCCCACTCCCTCGGTTTACAGGCCCGACCTCTACGTGAAGCGAAGTTGTCTTGCCCAAGGTGCTGTGGGATTCGGTAATAGAAATGTGATGGATAAAGCATCTTGGCAAGGCTAACCGGGGTAAAAAAAAATTGAAAAGGCGGGTGCAACACGAGAACTTCCCAGGGTATCACCCATCCTAGAACTACTCTTGCCCAAGCACGCTTAACTTTGGAGTTCTGATGGGATCCGGTGCATTAGTACTGGTATGATCGCACCCGTCTTGTTGAGGACGCAAATCCCTTATGTGTTAACGGTTCACAGTCCCAGCCCAGAGAGATGGTCCATTCAAAAGGCCCAATGGGCTTAACGACAACCCATCTACTTCAACAACGTTGCATCCTTGCAAGACGTGATATTGATGCGTTGTAGGGTCCTGTAATGTCTTGCGAGTTCAGTTGTCATCCTTTTTGCGGCTCACGACGTACGATCCGAGATGGAAAAACAGCGCCAAAACAAGAAAAGTACCCCGAAACTGATGAAAACATTTGACTTTGGGCTCTGAAAATAAGGTGCAACCGAGCAGGCTTACTGCCCCAGTCTTAGAGCTCTCGGAGAGCTTTCCAACGGTATGCTGTGCGCCGCGTAACTCCTTACGGATCAAAAGTTATGGGCACTGGAGCGACGGAGACCTGGTCAGAAGCCCCACGCCCTCAGTTTGTGGACCCAGCCTCTACGTGAATCGAAGTTGTCTTGCCCAAGGTGCTGTGGGATTCGGTAATAGAAATGTGATGGATAAAGTATCTTGGCAAGGCTAATTGGGGCAAAAAAAATTGAAAAAGGGGGTGCAACATGAGGACTTCCCAGGGGGTCACCCATCTTAGTACTATTCTCGCCCAAGCATGCTTAACTTCGGAGTTTTGATGAGATCCGGTGCATTAGTGCTGGTATGATCGCACCCTTCATGTTGAGGACGCAAATCCCTTATGTGTTGACGGTTCACAGTCCCAGTTCAGAGAGATGGCCCATTCAAAAGGCCCAATGGGCTTAACGATAACCCATCCGCTTCAACAACGTAGCATCCTCGCAAGACGTGATATCAACGCGTTGTAGGGCCCTGTAATGTCCCACGAGTTCGGTTGGCATCCTTTTCGCTGCTCACGACGTACGATCCAGGATGGAAAACATCACAAAAATAAGAAAAGTGGCCCAAAACTAATGAAAACGTTCGATTTTGGGCTCCGAAAATCGGCGCAGCTGAGCAGGCTTGCTGCCCCCATCGTAGAGCGTCTCGCCTCAACCCGACCTATAGAGGTTAGACTAGGGTGTGATCTAATCATTCACGTTCTTTTACAACTATAACCGATTGACGAAGGTTAAGCTTATTCGTCAGACTAGAACTCCAAAAGTTTTCCGAAAAAATCGGCAGCATAACAACTGTAATTGGGCTCTTTACTTTGACCTAATTTTCTGAACGCCTAAAAACTTTCAATCTCAGATTCGATTCCAACTAAGATTATTATCCATCACCAACTGATATGCCTACTATTTATCTTGAAAGTCTCGTTTGATTAACAATCTAGCATGATAACTATGTCCCATTTATTTGTTGAATTCTTGTTACACAAGTTCCTATTGATCTTTAGCTTACTATTGAGTACCTAGGTGGAATTAGATAGAGTTACATCATTGATTTCTTCACCTAGTGATTGAGTTGCCTATGGTAGTTACTAAATCAAAACAGTAATAGCAACTCACAAGAGAGCGTCGTCTAGTCATAGTTAGTACAAGCCAAAATTAGACCCCAAATTACAACGGGGTTCATTTACAATCGACAACAAGCAACATAAGAAATAGTCTTCATAATAAACATAAAGTTCGCAAAATGGCCATAGTCAAGCAAGGCACGTAAGACAAGCAATCACTCCAAAGAGTCATCAACATGCACGTTCTCCTCGGGTACTTGCTCCTGATCTTCTTTACCTATGATGATAAAAGAGGGTGAGTCTTTATGAACTCAGTGAGGGGGAACGAGAAATACGTTTTGAAACTCTTTTCTGGTTAAACTTATAAAAACCCCTTTTTGAAAGCATGACGTATAACACAAGTAAATTTATAACATAATATGAATGTAAAAGAACACATTTACCTGTCTTTCCTCCCCGAGGTCCTCTAGGAACCAAGCTAGAGTACTTAAACACATAGTGAAAAGGATATGGTGAGCTTTTGCTCTCAATTCATTTTAGATAGCAATTGTGCGGCTGACTTCAATTATCAACTTATCGCTCCTAATTGGGTGTACTCCGGATGTACCCCGAAATCCTACGACCCAACTCTCCAAGGGTGGAATGCCAAGCGAGAAAAGGAATTGGACTATGGTAGTCACGGGAGCACCGGCAAGCCCTATGCGGCCCGTGATTCTAAGCACATCACTAAACAAAAACCTCTAGGAACCAAGCAAGGTCTCAACAAGATTCTAAGCACATCACTAAACAAAACCCTCACTGCAATGGTCTATTTTCACACATTCGATTAGACACGTAAACAATCCCCAATTCCAGTGAACCAAGCATCAATTTGAAGCTTAATGAGTGATTTAAATCTAGGAACAAACCTCGCATCATTTGGAGTTCGGGCTTAGGAGTAATGACCAAAACTGTGAGACTACGTAAAATTGTCTAGTTTTAGACACATTACGATTTTTGCCAATTTTGAGAGTCTTAGAATCATAATTGACTTTGGTCTATTTCTGACAAAAATGTCCAGAACTACAAAATCTAGCAAATTTCCAATTTTCATGCATTTTGGGCATCATTTTCTTGGCTAAAATAGTTTCGTTCTACAAGGTTAGAAGGCTGCCAGATTCTACTTCAAATTTTCAAATTTTCTAGATTTAGATACCTTTCGATGTTTTTCCATTTTGGAGGCCTTAGAGTCAGAATTGGCATTGGACTATCTCTATGAAACATTCTTAGAACTGGCAAAACTAATCACCTACCAATTTTCACGCATTTTCAACATCATTTACTAGGCCAAATGCACTTCGCTCTACCAAGTCAAAAATCTGCCAGCTACTCGATTATTACCTATCTTCAAGTTCTGGCCAAAAATCTAGCCATGCATGGTCATATAAGCTCATATACACACATATACAACAACTACAGAGGTAAATATAGTCATATGAAGGCATGCATGTGATTTTTGAAAGCTTTTAAAAGATTTTAACCATCACCTTAGCAAGATAATAGATGAAGATGCACAATGCTCTAGAAGATGCACAAAAAGGTCTTCTCTACTTGCTTGGCCGAGACATAGCTTGTGGTTCTTTAATTCCTAGCTTAGTTATCATGTCCTTATTATGTGCATGTGATTAGAACAAAAGGAAATGAAAGAAAGACTATCAAAACATACCTAGGGCCGAAACGAAGAGTTCTATGAGCTTGCATGCGTTTTTTCTTGCTTCTTGCTTGGTTGGGCTGCTATGGTCAATTTCCTTAGAGTCTTTGAGTGTCTAGGAGAGCCTTAGAATGAGAGCTTAAGCTATGGATCTTAAGGATGCAGCCTTGGCTGAGAGAGAGAGAGAAAATGAGTGAATGAGAGCTTGAGAGAAAGAAATGATATGTTTGTGCATGTGGTCGGCTATAGGCTTGCAAAAATCTGATTTTGTGTTGTCTTTTGAAGCATTTTGAATTGTGAGGAGACACAATGGTGAGGAGGCCGAGAATGGTAGCATGGTGGTTAGTAAAATAATGGTTTGGTGTATGAAAAAGTTATGACAATGTGAAGTTTTGTCTAAGCATGCATGAATTAATTATTTGTTCAAATATTTGCTCAAGCACAAAGGTATGGCCGGCCAAGGGAGTTCAAAAATCTGATTTTTTTGTCATGTTTTGAGCTTTATTTTATTGTAGGTTGATGTGGTATTTTAGGTGCATGGGTTTTGCAAAAGGAATAAAGAATAAAGAATAAGAATGTTTAGTGCTTAGTGAAATTTTGTCTTCTAGTGCATTGACTTAGGATTAGAATATTAGTTAGTGGAGTTTGTAGGATTATTCTATAGTCTAGTGCTTCGTGTAGGATGCTTTCTTGATTAGCATGTAGGCACGTTTTCCTAGGTCTAGGGCATGCACTATAAGGTAAGGCACGAACTACAAGATGAATGCACGTATTCCAAGTAAATGCACGCAACTCTAAATGAATGCACATAAATCAAGACACGACTCTTAAACTTAGGTCAAGGCACGCAATTCAAGGTTAGGGCACACGAAATGAGGTATCGCACGTAAATCGATGTCGGGCCTCACATCCCCCCCTCCTTAAAGGAATTTCATCCCAAAATTCAATATTACCTTTGAAATAATGCCAGATACTATTGCTCCATCTGGTCTCGCCTTTCCCACGTTGCTTCTTTGACTCCATGGTGATCCTACAACACTTTCACCATCGGTATCGACTTGTTGTGTAATTCCTGATATTGTTCGTCTAGGATTCAAATAGGCTTTTCTTCATAAGACAAGTTCTCCCGAAGCTGCAACGGCTCTGGCTCCAAGATGTGTGATGGATCAGCGTGATACTTTCGTAGTATTGAGACATGGAAGACATCATGAATATTGGAGAGGTTTAGGGGTAGTTCCAGGCGATACACCAATTTGCCAACCTTCTCAATTATCCCAAATGGTCCTACAAACCTCAGGCTCAACTTTCCACCCTTGCTATGTTTAATCAGTCCCTTCCGAGGTGATAACTTCAAGAACACCTTGTCACTGACCTCAACCTCCAAATTTTGTCTCCATCGGTCTGCATAACTTTTTCGCCTGCTTTGGGCGGTAAGCATCCGTTTCTGGATGAGGTGGACATTTTCAACAGTCTTTATAAGTTCTGGTAGTAGTGTCGGGTCAAAAGTCTTCGTCTCACCTACTTCATCCCAGTAAATTGGGGATCGACACTTACATCCATACAATGCAGTAAATGGGGCCATCCCGATAGTGGCCTGATAGCTGTTATTATAAGCGAACTCCGCTAGAGGCAAATACTTCTCCCAACCTTTTCCGAAGTCTAGAACACACGCCCTCAACATATCCTCCAAAATTTTAATAGTTCTCTCAGATTGTGCATCAGTCTGAGGGTGATAAGTTGTACTAAAACTCAACTTCGTCCCCAAAGCTTCTTGTAATCTTTTCCAAAATCGAGAAGTAAAACGAGGATCCCTATCCGATACAATACTCACAGGCATCCCATGTAGCCTTATGATATCCGCCACATATATATCTCCCAGTTTCTCAGGACTATCCTCCTTGTTCATCGGTAAGAAGTGTGATGACTTAGTCAATCTATCCACTATGACCCAAACGACGTCATGAGCCTTTTGTGACCTGGGCAGGTCCATGACAAAGTCCATAGTTATATGTTCCCATTTCCATTGGGGGATTTCCAACGGTTGTAGTAAACCTACCAGTCGTTGATGTTCTGCCTTGACCCTCTGACAAGTTAAACACCGTGCCACAAACTCAGCAATCTCTCTCTTCATGTTATTCCACCAATAGTGTTGTTTCAAATCCCGGTACATCTTTGTTCCGCTGGGGTGAATAGTGTATCTTGAGTTATGGGCTTCTCCAAGAATCTTCTTTTTCAACTTTGGGTCGTTAGGAACACAAATTCGACTCCTGAACCTCCAAACACCATCATCATGAAACTTAAAATTTGTGTTTCTTTCCTTAATCTTTTGAAACTGTTGGTCCTTCTGTTCAGCCTCTCGTAATTCAGACAACAAGGTCGATTGAACTTGCGTAGTGGCAAATAGTTACCCTTTTTAGTCAATTGTGGCTTCCACAAAAATGCTTCCTCTAACATCTCCCATACCTTAACCTCCAATTTTGCCATGCTCACCTTTCGGCTTAAGGCATCCGCAACTACATTCGCTTTTCTGGGCACATAATTGATTGTCCAATTATAATCATCCAAGAGCTCCATCCATCGTCTTTGCCTCATGTTCAACTCTTTTTGTGAGAACAAGTACTTCAAGCTCTTGTGATCAGTAAACACCTCAAACTTGTTACCCCACAAATAATGCCTCCATTTCTTGAGTGCAAACACAATAGCCCTCCATTTCTTGAGTGCAAACACAATAGCCGCTAACTCCAAATCATGCGTCGGGTAATTCAGTTCATACGGCTTGGGCTTCCTAGAGGCATACGCAATCACTCTACCATTCTGCATCAATACACAACCCAGTCCTTCTTTAGAAGCATCGCTATAGATTACAAAGCCTTGACTCTCTTCAAGCAATGCAAGAACAGGTGCGGTTGTCAATCTCTTCTTCAATTCTTGAAAGTTGTTCTCGTACTTGTCATCCCACACGAACTTTGTTTTCTTCTGAGTGAGCTTTGTAAGTGGTCCTGCAATCTTTGAGAAATCCTTCACGAACCTCCGATAATAGCCGGCTAAACCAAGAAAACTACGAACCTTTGTGACATTTTCCGGCTTCCTCCAAGACATCACTGCTTCTATATTTGCGGGGTCCACCGCTATTCCTTCTTGGGATATGATATGCCCCAAGAATGCAATCTACAGCAACCAAAATTTGCATCTGCTAAACTTTGCATACAATTGATGCTCTCAAAGTTTCTGCAATACCAATCGTAGATGTTGTTCATGCTCAGCCTTGGATTTCGAGTATACCAAAATATCATCAATAAAGATCACCACAAATTGGTCCAAGTAGGGTTGAAACACCCTGTGCATCAAGTCTATAAAAGCTGCAGGGGCATTAGTTAGCCCAAATGGCATCACCACAAATTCATAATGCCCATATCTCGTCCAGAAAGTTGATTTAGGTACATCTTCCTTTTTGATCCGCAACTAATAATACCCTTGTCTCAAGTCGAGTTTTGAATACACTTTAGCTCCTTGTAGTTGATCAAACTACTTGTCGATCAGTGGAAGTGAGTATTTATTCTTGACGGTTACTTGGTTCAATCCTCGGTAATCGATGCATAGCCTCAATGTTCCGTCTTTCTTCTTTTCAAATAAGACTGGTATACCCCACGGAGAAGAACTTGGTTGAACAAACCCCTTCTTCAACAATCCTTGCAATTGGTCCTTCAATTCTTGTAGCTCGGCTGGTGCCATGCGATAGGGAGCTTTAGATATCAGCTGAGTGTCAGGCAATACTTCTATTACAAACTCGATTTCTTGATCCGGGGGTAAATCGGGCAATTCTTCTGGAAACACTTCAGCATAATCTTTAATCACTGGCATCTCCTCCAACTTAGCTTTGTTCGATGGCTTGTTGATGAGGTAAGCTAAGTATCCACTACACCCTATTCTCAAGGACTTCACTACTTTCGTAGATGAAATGATGGAACTCCCAGTGAAGTCTCTTTGACCCATTAGCTCCAATGTTGGTTTTCCAGGTATCTGGAATGTTAGAATCTTTGTCTAGCAATCTAGTTGGGCATGATGCTTTGCTACCCAATCCATCCCTAAAATGACTTTATAGTCTCGAAAGGGTAACACTATGAGATTGGCTGAGAATTCCCTAAACTTAATTTGGATTTTACATGCTCTACAAGCTGAGCTAGTAACGAGTTTAGAACCCATCAGAGTACCGACTTCAACTTGTAATTTCACACGTTGCACACATAAAGGAGTAATAAATGAATGAGAAGCACCTGGATCAATTAGCACCCTAACAGGTTGATTCAGTATCGCTAGTTTATTCTGATTTTGTCCTCCTTGCCATTTAGGGCAGTCTTTAACCTGGTGTTGATCACTGCCATACCCCATGCATCGTCCTAATTTCCTCCAGCAGTGAGCCTCGGTGTGACCCTTCTTGTCACAGTAAGAACAGTTGATAGACTGAGTAGCAGGTGAACTATCTGTGGATCCACGGGTGGAAGAGGCTGATGGTGCTTTAGACGGGCCACAGTTGTTGACTGGTCTGTTCTGGCTCTGGCCCTAATTGCGACTCTAAGTCTGGAATTTCCTCTGTTGACCTTGAGGCTAGTAAGGTTTCTTGTTCGGTTGACTTGAACCGGCTCTATCGAGTTTTCTTTTCTCAACTCGGGAAGTAGCAGCAAGAAGAGCAGGATATGTAGTAAAGTCATGTGAAGCCAACTGATCCTGAATTTCTAGCCTCAATCCATTCATAAATTTCCACATCTTCGCCTCAGGGGTATTGACCATATATTGTGCATAACGGGATAGTCTGTCAAAGTAAGCCTCACACTGAGCCACCGTCATGTTACCCTGGTTCAAGTGCATGAATTCTTCAATTCGCCTCAGCCTGGAAACTGCAGGTATCTATTTCTCCTTGAATGCCTTAATGAAATTACTCCATAAGCTAGGTGTATGATCAGTTTCCCAAAGTGCCTCCATAGTGTGCCACAAATGCTCAGCATCCCTGTGCAATAGAAACACATCAAACTCGATCTTTTCTGCATCAGTATAGTCAAGTGGCCTGAAAATCCTTTCAATCTCAAACAGCGAAGCCTCTGCCTTTTCATCATTAGCTTCCCTGAAGAATTTGGATGGGTGAAAATCAAGGAACTCCCGCATTCTGCTGTTTCTCCCATCGTTACCACTATTCCTATTGTTGTTGTTATGGGTTGCTTCACGTGCATCTTGATGTTCCATTACCCGTGACACGTGATCCATAGTATTCGCCATCATGTTAAACATGGCCATGCTGGGAATAGTTTGATGAGCTTCTCCGACTTCTTGAGGCTCATCGCTCCTATTGGTATTGCGGGTACTAGGGCTAGCCATCTATAGGCACAGATTATTATGCACAATTTATTGGAATACGACAAGACAAGAATTTAATGTATAGAGTATGCAACATACAATTCTCAAGATAGTTAAGACATGTTAATCACATAAGCACGTAGAAACAAAGATGGCACATTTATCAATGGCACATATTAACACATATAAACAAGTCACCATAATTATCTTAGGGTTTCTACCCAAGGTCCGAGAGTTAAACCCGGCTTAAGGAATCTAAGCTCTGATACCATTAATATAAGGTGTCACGCCCCAACCCGACCTATAGAGGTTAGACTAGGGTGTGATCTAATCATTCACGTTCTTTTACGACTATAACCGATTGACGAAGGTTAAGCTTATCCATTAGACTAGAACTCCAAAAGTTTTCTGAAAAATCGGCAGCATAATGGTTGTAATTGGGCTCTTTAGTTTGACCTAATATTCTAAACGCCTCAAAACTTTCAATCTCATATTCGATTCCAACTATGATTATTATCCATCACCAACCGATATTCCTACTAGTTATCTTGAAAGTCTCGTTTGATTAACAACCTAGCATGATAACTATGTCCCGTTCATTTGTTGAATTCATGTTACACAAGTACTTGTTGATCTTTAGCTTACTATTGAGTACCTAGGTGGAATTAGATAGAGTTACATCATTGATTTCTTCACCTAGTGATTGAGTTGCGTATGGTAGTTACTAAATCAAAATAGTAATAGCAACTCACAAGAGAGCGTCATCTAGTCATAGTCAGTACAAGCCAAAATTAGACCCCAAATTACAACGGGGGTCATTTACAATCGACAACAAGCAACATAAGAAATAGTCTTCATAATAAACATAAAGTTCGCAAAATGGCCATAGTCAAGCAAGGCACGTAAGACAAGCAATCACTCCAAAGAGTCATCAACAGGCATGTTCTCCTTGAGTACCTGCTCCTAATCTTCTTCACCTGTGATGATAAAAGAGAGTGAGTCCTTATGAACTCAGTGAGGGGGAACGAGAAATACGTTTTGAAACTCTTTTCCGGTTAAACTTATAAAAACCTCTTTTTGAAAGCATGACGTATAACACAAGTAAATTTATAACATAATATGAATGTAAAAGAACACATTTACTCGACTTTCCTCCCCGAGGTCCTCTAGGAACTAAGCGAGAGTACTTAAACACATAGTGAAAAGGATACGGTGAGCTTTTGCTCTCAATTCATTTTCGATAGCAATTGTGCGACCGACTTCAATTATCCACTTATCGCTCCTAACTGGGTGTACTCCGGATGTACCCCAAAATCCTACGATCCAACTCTCCGAGGGTGGAATGCCAAGCGAGAGAAGGAATTGGACCATGGTAGTCACGGGAGCACCGGCAAGCCCTATGCCGCCCGTTGTTCGTGAAACGCTACTATGCCACAATGAAAGGTTGCAACCTTATATATAATGAACATTTATACCATTTAACAATTCACATTAGGAGGACAACAAAGTAGGTTGCCTCCGAGCAATTTCAAGATCACATATTGCCAAGTAAACGAATGAGGCATGCTTAACATGAATTTTCACTTTGTAAAACATGTGGAGTCATATGAACATTAAATGGCAGCCGAGTGATATATATAAATCAAATCATATAACTCATTTTGGGGTTCACGTATCAAGTATTAACATTATACAAGCATGCAACGACATTTATACAAAACCGGATGCAAGAATAGCTCACTTAGCAACATGCAATCATCGAAAATCATATTTAGAGCTATAAGGACAACTTCGGGAAGCCTATTAACCACACAATTTGATACATTTAACCAATAGGCCATCTCTTAACAAAAGTCATAAGCGTTAGGGTCTCAATTCCGTGCTTAAACGTGCGATTAAGCATACCATTCATCGATTAATGATCCCAAACCATACATCAATCACATTAAGCAACTTCAACCAACCACAACAGTCCACACAACATCCAAGTACCACAATTCCAAGCATCCAATACCCCAAGCAAGGTCTCAACATGATTCTAAGCACATCACTAAACAAAACCCTCACTGCAATGGTCTGTTTTCCCACATTCAATTAGACAAGCAAACAATCTCCAATTACAGTGTACCAAGTGTCAATTTTAATCTTAATGAGTGATTTAAATCTAGGAACAAACCTCGCATCATTTGGAGTTCGGGCTTAGGAGTTATGACCAAAACTGTGAGACTACGCAAAACTGTCCAGTTTTAGACACATTACGATTTTTGCCAATTTTGTGGGTCTTAGAATCATAATTGGATTTGGTCTATTTCTGAAAAAAATGTCCAGAACTTCAAAATCTAGCAACTTACCAATTTTCATGCATTTTGGGCATCATTTTCTAGGCAAAAATAGTTTCATTCTACAAGGTCAGAAGGCTGCCAGATTCTACTTCAAATTTTCAAAATTTCCAGATTTAGATACCTTTCGATGTTTTTCCATTTTGGAGGCCTTAGATTCGGCATTGGCCTTGGCCTATTTCTATGAAACATTCTCAGAACTGGCAAAACTAGTCACCTACCAATTTTCACGCATTTTCAACATCATTTACTAGGCCAAATGCACTTCACTCTACCAAGTCAGAAATCTGCCAGCTACTCGATTATTACCTATCATCAAGTTCTAGCCAAAAATATAGCCATGCGTGGTCATATAAGCTCATATACACACATATACAACAACTACAAAGGTAAATATAGTCATATGAAGACATGCATGTGATTTGTGAAAGCCTTTAAAAGAGTTTAACCCTCACCTTAGCAAGATAATAGATGAAGATGCACAATGCTCTTGAAGATGCACAAAAAGGTCTTCTCTCCTTGCTTGGCCGAGAGATAGCTTGTGGTTCTTTAATTCCTAGCTTAGTTATCATTTCCTTAGTATGTGCATGTGATTAGAACAAAAGGAAATGAAAGAAAGACTATCAAAACATACCTAGGGCCGAAATGAAGAGTTCTATGAGCTTGCATGCGTTTTTTCTTGCTTCTTGCTTGCTTGGGCTGCTATGGTCGAGTTCCTTAGAGTCTTTGAGTGTCTAGGAGATCCTTAGAATGAGAGCTTAAGCTATGGATCTTAAGCTTGCAGCCTTGGTCGAGAAAGAGAGAGAGAGAAAATGAGTGAATGAGAGCTTGAGAGAAAGAAATGATATGTTTGTGCATGTGGTTGGCTATAGGCTTGCAAAAATCTGATTTTGTGTTGTCTTTTGAAGCATTTTGAATTGTGAGGAGACACAATGGTGAGAAGGCCGAGAATGGTAGCATGGTGGTAAGTAAAATAATGCTTTAGTGTATGCAAAAGTTATGACAATGTGAAGTTTTGTCTAAGCATGCATGAATTAATTATTTGTTCAAATATTTGCTCAAGCACAAAGGTATAGCCAGCCAAGGGAGTTCAAAAATCTGAATTTTTTTGTCATGTTTTGAGCTTTATTTTATTGTAGGTTGATGTGGTATTTTAGGCACATAGGTTTTGCAAAAGGAATAAAGAATAAAGAATAAGAATGTTTAGTGCTTAGTGAAATTTTGTCTTCTAGTGCATTGACTTAGGATTAGAATATTAGTTAGTGGAGTTTGTAGGATTATTCTATAGTCTAGTGCTTCGTGTAGGATGCTTTCTTGATTAGCATGTAGGCACGTTTTCCTAGGTCTAGGGCACGCACTATAAGGTAAGGCACGAACTACGAGATGAATGCACGTAAACCAAGACATGACTCTTAAACCTAGGTCAAGGCACGCAATTCAAGGTTAGGGCACACGAAACGAGGTATCGCATGCCAATCAAGGTCGGACCTCATATAGAGCCCCCAAAGAGATTTCCAACGGTATGCTATGTGCCGCGTAACTCTTTACGGATCACAAGTTATGGGTACCAGAGCGATGGAGACCAGGTCACAATCCCCACACCCTCGGTGTACAAGCCCAACCTCTACGTGAAGCAAAGTTGTCTTGCCCAAGGTGCCGTGGGATTCGGTAATAGAAATGTGAAGGATAAAGCATCTTGGCAAGGCTAATCGGGGCAAAAATAATTGAAATGGGGGGTGCAACACGAGGACTTCCGAGGGGGTTACCCATCCTAGTACTACTCTTTCAAGCACGCTTAACTTCGGAGTTCTGATGGGATCTAGTGCATTATTGCTGGTATGATCGCACCCGTCATGTTGAGGACACAAATACCTTATGTGTTGATGGTTCACAGTCCCAGCCCAGAGAGATGGCCCATTCAAAAGGCCCAATGGGCTTAACGACAACCCATCCACTTCAACAACATAGCATCCATGCAAGACATGATATCGACGCGTTGTAGGGCCCTCTAATGTCCCGCGAGTTTGGTTGTCATCCTTTTTACGGCTCACGACGTACGATCCAGGACTGAAAAACAACACAAAAACAAGAAAAGTAGCCCAAAACTAATGAAAACGTTCGATTTTGGGATTGAAAAATAGGAACTTCTAAGCTTTCTTGCTACCCCCGTCGTAGAGCTCTTGGAGGGCTTTCCAACAGTATGCTGTGCGCCGCGTAACTCATTACGGATCAAAAGTTATGGGCACCGGAGCAACGGAGACCTGGTCAGAAGCCCCACGCCCTCGGTTTGCAAACCCAGCCTCTACGTGAAGCGAAGTTGTCTTGGCCAAGGAGCTGTGGGATTCGGTAATAGAAATGTGAGGGATAAAGCATCTTGGCAAGGCTAATCAGGGCAAAAAAATTGAAAAGGGGGGGGGGGTGCAACACGAGGATTTCCCAACGGGTCACCCATCCTAGTACTACTCTCGCCCAAGCACGCATAATTTCAGAGTTCTGATGGGATCCAATGCATTAGTGCTGGTATGATCGCACCCATCATGTTGAGGACGCAAATCGCTTATGTATTGACGGTTCACAGTCCCACCCCAGAGAGATGGCCCATTCAAAAGGCCCAATGGGCTTAACGACAACTTATCCACTTCAACAACGTAGCATCCTGGCAAGACATGATATCGACGTATTGTAGGGCCCTCTAATGTCCCGAAAGTTCGGTTGTCATCCTTTTTGGGGCTCATGACGTACGATCTGGGACGGAAAAACAACACAAAAACGAGAAAAGTGACCCGAAACTGATGAAAACATTCAATTTTGGGCTCCAAAAATAGGTGCAGCAAAGCTTGCTTGCTGCCCCCGTCGTAGAGCTCTTAGAGAGCTTTCCAACGATATGCTGCACACTGCGTAACTCCTTACGGATCAAAAGTTATGGGCATCGGAGCGACGAAGACCTAGTCAGAAGCCCCACGCCCTCAGTTTGCGGTCCCAACCTCTACGTGAAGCGAAGTTGTCTTGCGTAAGGTACTGTGGGATTTGGTAATAGAAATGTGATGGATAAAGCATCTTCGCAAGGCTAACTGGGGCAAAAAAAATTGAAAAAGGGGGGGTGCAACATGAGGACTTCCCAAGGGGTCACCCATCCTAGTACTACTCTCGCCCAAGCACACTTAACTTCGGAGTTCTGATGGGATCCGGTTCATTAGTGCTGGTATGATTGCACCCGTCATGTTGAGGACGCAAATCCCTTATGTGTTGACTATTCACAGTCCCAGCCTAGAGAGATGGCCCATTCAAAAGGCCCAATCACTTAACGATAACCCATTCGCTTCAACGACGCAGCATCCTCACAAGACGTGATATCGACGCGTTGTAGGGCCTTGTAATGTCCCACAAGTTTGGTTGTCATCCTGTTCGCAGCTCACGACGTACGATCCGGGATGGAAAAATCACACAAAAACAAGAAAAGTGACCCAAAACTGATGAAAACGTTTGATTTTGGGGTCTGAAAACTGGCACAGCCGAGCAGGCTTGTTGCCCCCGTCGTAGAGCTCTTGGAGGGATTTCCAACTGTATGTTGTGTGCCGCGTAAGTCCTTACTGATCAAAAGTTATGGGCACTGGAGCGACGGAGACCTGATCACAAGCCCCACGCCCTCGGTTTACGGGCCCAGCTTCTACATGAAGCGAAGTTGTCTTGCCCAAGGTTCCATGGGATTCGGTAATAGAAATGTGATACATAAAGTAACTTGGCAAGGCTAACCGGGGCAAAAAAAATTGAAATGGGGGGTGCAACACTAAGACTTCCCAGGGGGTCACCTATCCTTGTACTACTCTCGCCCAAGCACGCTTAACATTAGAGTTCTGATGGGATCTGGTGCATTAGTGCTGGTATGATCACACCCGTCATGTTGAGGACGCAAATCCTTTATGTGTTGATGGTTCACAGTCCTAGCCCAGAGAGATGGCCCATTCAAAAGGCCCAATGGGCTGAACGACAACCCATCCACTTCAACAACGCAGCATCCTCACAAGACGTGATATCGACGTGTTGTAGGGCCCTCTAATGTCCCTCAAGTTCAGTTGTCGTCCTTTTTGCAGCTCATGACGTACGATCCGGGATGGAAAAATAGCGCAAAAACAAGAAAAGTGACCCGAAACTGATGAAAACTTTTGATTTTGGGCTCTGAAAACAGGCGCAGCCGAGCAGTTTTGCTACCACTGTCATAGATCTCTTGGAAAGCTTTCCAACGGTATGTTGTGTGCCGCGTAACTCCTTACGGATCAAAAGCTATGGGCACCGGTACGACAGAGACTTGGTCACAAGCCCCACGCCTTCAGTTTACGGGCCCAGCCTTTACGTGAAGCGAAATTGTCTTGCCCAAGGTGTCATGGGATTCTGTAATAGAAATGTGATGGATAAAGCATCTTGGCAAGGCTAACCGGGGCAAAAAAATTGAAAAGGGGGGTGCAACAGGAGGACTTCCCAGGGGGTCACCTATCCTTGTACTACTCTCACCCAAGCACGCTTAACATTGGAGTTCTGATGGGATCTGGTGCATTAGTGCTGGTATGATCGCACCCGTCATGTTGAGGACGCAAATCCCTTATGTGTTGATGGTTCACAGTCCCAGCCCAGCGAGATGACCTATTCAAAAGGCCCAATGGCCTTAACGACAACCCATCTGATTCAACAATGCAACATCCTCGCAAGACGTGATATCGACGCATTGTAGGGCCCTGTAATGTCACACGAGTTTGGTTGTCGTCCTTTTCGCAGCTCACGACATACGATCCGGGACAGAAAAATAGCGCAAAAACAAGAAAAGTGGCATGAAAATGATGAAAATGTTCGATTTTGGGCTCCAAAAATAGGCGCAGCTGAGTAGGCTTGCTGCCCCCGTCGTAAAGCTCTTGGAGAGCTTTCCAATGGTATGTTGTGCTTCGCGTAACTCCTTACAGATCAAAAGTTATGGGCACCGAAGCGATGGAGAACTAGTAAAAGGCGCCACGGCCTCGGTTTGTTGGCCCAGCCTCTACGTGATGTGAAGTTGTCTTGCCTAAGGTGCTGTCAGATTCGGTAATAGAAATGTGATTGATAAAGCATCTTGGCAAGGCTAACCAGGGCAAAAAAAATTGAAAAGGGGGGTGCAACACAAGGACTTCGCAGGGGGTCGCCATCCAAGTATTACTCCCGCCCAAGCACGCTTAACTTCGGAGTTCTGATGGGATACGTTGCATTAGTGCTGGTATGATCGCACTCGTCTTGTTGAGGACACAAATCCCTTATGTGTTGATGGTTCACAGTCCCTGGCCAAAGAGATGGCCTATTCAAAAGGCCCAATAAGCTTAACGACAACCCATCCGCTTCAACAACGCAGCATCCTCGCAAGACGTGATATCGATGCATTGTAGGGTCCTCTAATGTACAACATGTTCATTTTTCGTCCTATTTACGGCTCACGACGTACGATCCGGGATGGAAAAATCGCACAAAAACAAGAAAAGTGTCCCAAAACTGATGAAAAAGTTTGAGTTTGGGCCTCGAAAATAGGCGCAGCCTAGCAGGTTTGCTGCCCTTGTCGTAGAGCTCTCGGAGAGTTTCCAATGGTATACTGTGCACCGCTTAACTCCTTACGGACCAAAAGTTATGGGCACCAGAGTGACGGAGACCTTGTCAGAAGACCCACGCCCTCGGTTTGCAAACCCAGCCTCTACGTGAAGCAAAGTTGTCTTGCCCATGGTGTCGTGGGTTTTGGTAATAGAAATGTGATGGATAAAGCATCTTGGTAGGGCTAACTGGGGCAAAAAAATTTGAAAAAGGGGGCGCAACACAAGGACTTCCCAAGGGTCACCTATCTTACTGCTAATCTCACCCAAGCATGCTTAACTTCGGTGTTCTGATGGGATCCGGTGCATTAGTGCTGGTATGATTGCACCCGTCATGGTGAGGATGCAAATCCCTTATGTGTTGACGGTTCACCGTGCCAGCCCAAAGAAATGGCCCATTCAAAAGGCCCAATGGGCTTAACGACAATCCATCTGCTTCAACAATGTAGTATCCTCGCAAGACATGATATCAACACTTTGTAGGGCCCTCTAATGTCACATGAGTTCTGTTGTCGTCCTTTTCACGGCTCACGACATACGATCCAGGATGAAAAAACAGTGCAAAAACAAGAAAAGTGGCCAAAAACTGATGAAAATGTTCAATTTTGGGCACCGAAAATAGGCACAGGTGAGCAGGCTTGCTGACCTCGTCATAGAGCTCTCAGAGAGCTTTCCAATGGTATGCTATACGTCGCGTAACTCCTTACAGATGAAAAGTTATGGGCACCGGAGCGACGGAGAACTGGTCACAGGCCCCACGCCCTCGGTTTGCTAGCCCAGCCTCTACATGTAGCGAAGTTGTCTTGCCCTAGCTGCCGTGGGATTTGGTAATAGAAATGTGATTGATAAAGCATCTTGGCAAGGGCAACCGGAGCAAAAAAATTTGAAAAGGGGGGTGCAACACGAGGACTTCCCAGAGGGCCGCCCATCCTAGTACTACTCTCGCCCAAGCACGCTTAACTTCGGATTTCTGATGGGATTCGGTGTATTAGTGCTAGTATGATCGCACCCGTCATGTTGAGGATGCAAATCCCTTATGTGTTGACGGTTCACATTTCCAGCCCAGAGATATGGCCTATTCAAAAGGTCCAATAGGCTTAACGACAACCTATCCGCTTCAACAACACAGCATCCTCACAAGAAGTGATATCGACACATTGTAAGGCCCTGTAATGTCCCGCAAGTTCGGTTGTCGTCCTTTTCGCAACTCACGACGTACGATCCTGGATGAAAAAATAGTGCAGAAAGAAGAAAAGTAGCCCGAAACTGATGAAAATGTTCTATTTTGGGCTCTGAAAACTGGCGCAGCTGAACAGGCTGGCTGCCCAAGTCGTAGAGCTCTCGGAGAACCTTCCAATGATATGATGTGCACCTTGTAACTCCTTACGGATCAAAAGTTATGGGCATCGGAGCTACGGGACTTGGGCATAAGTCCCACGACCTCGGTTTGCAGGCCCAGCCTCTACGTCAAGTGAAGTTGTCTTACCAAAGGTGCTGTGGTATTCAGTAATAGAAATGTGATGGGTAAAGCATCTAGGCAAGGCTAACTAGGGCAAAAAAAATAGAAAAGTAGGGTGCAACACGAGGACTTCCCAGGCGATAACCCATCCTAGTACTAGTATGATCGCACCTGTCATGTTGAGGATGCAAATCCCTTATGTGTTGACGGTTCACAGTCGGAGCCTAGAGAAATGGCCCATTCAAAAGGCCCAATGGGCTTAACGACAACTCATCCGCTTCAACAACATAGCATCCTCACAAGACGTGATATTGATGCATTATAAGCCCCTCTAATGTACAACAAGTTCAGTTATCATCCTTTTCGTGACTCACGACGTACGATCTGGGATGGAAAAACATCGTAAAAGCAAGAAAATTAGCCTAAAACGGATAAAAACATTCGATTTTGGGCTACGAAAATAGGCATAGCTGAGCAAGCTTGCTGCCCTTGTCGTAGAGCTCTCAAAGAGCTTTCTGACGATATGTTATGCGCCGCGTAACTCCTTACGGATAAAAAGTTATGGGCACCGAAGCGACGGAGACCTGGTCACAAGGTGCTGTGGGATTTGGTAATAGAAATTTGATGGATAAAGTATCTTGGCAAGGCTAACCAGGGCAAAAAAAATTGAAAATGAGGGTACAACACAAGGACTTCCCAAGAGGTCACCCATCCTAGTACTACTCGTGCCCAAGCACGCTTAACTTCGGAGTTCTAATGGGATCCAGTGCATTAGTGCTGGTAAGATTGCACCCGTCATGTTGAGGACGTAAATCCCTTATGTGTTGACGGTTCACAGTCGCAGCACAGAGAGATGGCCCATTCAAAAGGCCCAATGGGCTTAACAACAACCCATTCGCTTCGACAATGCAGCATCCTCGAAAGAAGTGATATCGACGAGTTGTAGGGCCCTGTAATGTCCCGCAAGTTCGGTTGTCATCTGGTTCGCAGCTCACGATGTACTATCCAGGATGGAAAAACAACGCAAAAACAAGAAAAGTAGACCAAAACTAATTAAAACGTTTGATTTTGAGCCCTAAAAATAGCCACAGCCGAGCAGCTTTGCTTCCCCCGTCGTAGAGCTCTCGTAGAGCTCTCCAACAGTGTGCTGGGCGCCGCATAACTCCTTAGAGATCAAAATTTATGGGCATCAGAGCAACGGGACCTGGTCGCAAGCCCCACGCCCTCAGTTTGTGGGCCAAACCTCTACGTGAAGGGAAGTTGTCTTGCCCAAGGTATCGTGGGATTCGGTAATAGAAATGTGATGGATAAAGCATCTTGGCAAGGCTAACCGGGGCAAAAAAAATTGAAAAAGGGGGTGCAACACGAGGACTTCCTAAGGCGTCACCCATCCTAGTACTACTCTCGCCCAAGCACGCTTAACTTCGAAGTTCTGTTGGGATCCGGTGCCTTAGTACTGGCATGATCGCACCCGTCATGTTGAGGATGCAAATCCCTTATGTGTTGATGGTTCATAGTCCCAGCCCAGAGAGATGGCCCATTCAAAAGGGCCAATGGGATTACCAACAACCCATCCACTTTAACAATGCAGCATCCTTGCAAGACGTGATATTGACGCGTTGTGGGGCCCTCTAATGTACAGCGAGTTTGGTTGTCGTCCATCTCGCGGCTCACAACGTACGATTCAGGACGAAAAAACATAGCAAAAAGAATAAAAGTGTTTGGAAACTGATGCAAATGATCAATTTTGGGCTCCGAAAATAGGCACCGTCAAGCAGGCTTGCTGCCCCAGTCATAGAGCTCTCGGCGAGCTTTCCAACGGTATGTTGTGTGTCGCGTAACTCCTTACGGATCAAAAGTCATGGGCATCGGAGTGACGAAGACCAGGTCACAAGCGCGGCGCCCTCGGTTTCTGGGCCCAGCCTCTACGTGAAGCGATATTGTCTTGCCCAAGTTGCCGTGGGATTCGGTATTAGAAATGTGATGAATAAAGCATCTTGGGAAAGCTAACCGGGGCAAAAAAAATTGAAAAGGGGGGTGCAAAACGAGGACTTCCCTAGGGGTCACCCATCCTAGGATTACACTCTACCAAGCATGCTTAACTTCGGAGTTCTAATGGGATCCGGTTCATTAGTGCTGGTATGATCGCACCCATCATGTTGAAGACGCAAATCCCTTATGTGTTGACGGTTCACAGTCCCAGACCAGAAAGATAGCCTATTCAAAAGGCCCAATAGGCTTAACGACAACCCATCCGCTTCAACAATGCAACATCCTCGCAAGACATGATATCTATGCGTTGTAGGGCCATATAATGTCCTGTGAGTTTGGTTGTCATCCTTTTCACGGCTCACGCCGTACGATCGGGAACTGAAAAATAGCGTAAAAACAAAAAAAGTGGCTTAAAACTGATGAAAATGTTCGATTTTAGGCTCCAAAAATAGGCGTAGCCGAGTAGGCTTGCTACTCCAGTTGTAGAGCTCTCAGAGAGCTTTCCAACATTATGCTATGCGCCGCATAACTCCTTACGGATCAAACGTTATGGGCACCGGAGCGACAGAGACCTAGTCAGAAGCCCCACGCCCTTAGTTTACGGACCCAGCCTTTACGTGAAGCGAAGTTGTCTGGCCCTAGATTCCGTGGGATTCGGTAATAGAAATGTGATGGATAAAGCATCTTGGCAAGGCTAACCGGGGTAAAAAAAATTGAAAAGTGGGGTACAATGGGAGGACTTCCCAAGGTGTCACCCATCCTACTTCTACTCTCGCCCAAGCATGCTTAGCTTCAGAGTTCGGATGGGATCCAGTGCATTAGTACTGGTATGATCGCACCCATCATGTTGAGGACGTAAATCCCTTATGTGTTGACGACGATTCACAGTCCCAGCCCAGAGAGATGGCCCATTCAAAAGGCCCAATGGGCCTAACGACAACCCATCCGCTTCAACAACTCAACATCCTCACAAGACGTGATATCGATGCGTTGTAAGCCCCTCTAATGTACAACAAGTTCGGTTCTCGTCCTTTTCGTGACTCACGACGTACGATCCGGGATGGAAAAACATCATAAAAGCAAGAAAAGTAGCCTAAAATTGATAAAAACATTCGATTTTAGGTCATGAAAATAGGCATAGCTGAGCAGGCTTGCTACCCTTGTCGTAGAGCTGTCAGAGAGCTTTCCGATGATATGTTATGCGCCGCGTAACTCCTTACGGATAAAAAGTTATGGGCACCGAAGCGACGGAGACCTGGTCACAAGTCCCACGCCCTCGGTTTGTGGGCCCAGCATCTATGTGAAGCGAAATTGTCTTGCCCAAGGTGCTGTGGGATTTGGTAATAGAAATTTGATGGATAAAGTATCTTGGCAAGGCTAACCAGGGCAAAAAAAATTGAAAATGAGGGTACAACACAAGGACTTCCCAAGAGGTCACCCATCCTAGTACTACTTGTGCCCAAGCACGCTTAACTTTAGAGTTTTGATAGGATACATTGCATTAGTGCTGGTAAGATTGCACCCGTCATGTTGAGGACGTAAATCCCTTATGTGTTGACGGTTCACAGTCGCAGCACAGAGAGATGGCCCATTCAAAAGGCCCAATGGGCTTAACGACAACCCATCCGCTTCGACAATGCAGCATCCTCGCAAGAAGTGATATCGACAAGTTGTAGAGCCCTGTAATGTTCCGCAAGTTTGGTTGTCGTCTGGTTCGCAGCTCACGATGTACGATTCGGGATGGAAAAATAGCGCAAAAACAAGAAAAATAGACCAAAACTAATTAAAACATTTGATTTTGAGCCCTAAAAATAGCCACAACCGAGCAGCCTTGCTGCCCCCATCGTAGAGCTCTCGTAGAGCTTTCCAACGGTTTGTTGTGCGCCGCGTAACTCCTTACAGATCAAAAGTTATGGGCATCAGAGCAACGGGACCTGGTCGCAAGCCCCACGCCCTCAGTTTGCGGGCCCAACCTCTACGTGAAGGGAAGTTGTCTTGCCCAAGGTGCCGTGTGATTCGGTAATAGAAATGTGATGGATAAAGCATCTTGGCAAGGCTAACCAGTGCAAAAAAAATTGAAAAGGGGGGTGCAACACATGGACTTCCCAAGGCGTCACCCATCCTAGTAATACTCTTGCCCAAGCACGCTTAACTTCGGAGTTCTGATGGGATCCGGTGCCTTAGTTCTGGCATGATCGCACCCGTCATGTTGAGGATGCAAATCCCTTATGTGTTGATGGTTCACAGTCCCAGCCCAGAGAGATGGCCCATTCAAAAGGGCCAATGGGCTTACCGACAACTCATCCACTTTAACAATGCAGCATCCTTGCAAGACATCATATCGGCGTGTTGTGGGGCCCTCTAATGTACAGTGAGTTTGGTTGTCTTCCTTCTCGCGGCTCACGACGTACGATTCAGGACAAAAAAACATTGCAAAAAGAAGAAAAATGTCTAGAAACTGATGCAAATGATCAATTTTGGGCTCCGAAAATAGGCGCCGTCGAGCAGGCTTGCTACCCTAGTCATAGAGCTCTCAGCGAGCTTTCCAACGGTATGTCGTGTGCCGTGTAACTCCTTACGGATCAAAAGTCATGGGCATCGAAGCGACGGAGACCAGGTCACAAGCGCGGCGCCCTCAGTTTCTAGGCCCAGCCTCTACGTGAAGCAATATTGTCTTGCCCAAGTTGCCGTGGGATTCGGTAATAGAAATGTGATGAATAAAGCATCTTGGGAAGGCTAACCGAGGCAAAAACAATTGAAAAGGGGGGTGCAAAACGAGGACTTCCCTAGGGGTCACCCATCCTAGGATTATTCTCGACCAAGCACGCTTAACTTCGGAGTTCTGATGGGATCCGGTTCATTAGTGCTGGTATGATCACACCCATCATGTTGAAGACGCAAATCCCTTATGTGTTGACGGTTCACAGTCCCAGTCCAGAGAGATGGCCTATTCAAAAGGCCCAATAGGCATAACGACAACCCATCCGCTTCAACAATCCAACATCCTCGCAAGACATGATATCTATGCGTTGTACGGCCATATAATGTCCTGTGAGTTCGGTTTTCATCCTTTTCACGGCTCACGCCATACGATCGGGGACTGAAAAATAGCGCAAAAACAAAAAAAGTGGCCTAAAACTGATGAAAATGTTTGATTTTAGGCTCCAAAAATAGGCGCAGCCGAGTAGGCTTGCTACTCAAATTGTAGAGCTCTCGGAGAGCTTTCCAACGGTATGCTATGCGCCGCGTAACTCCTTACGGATCAAACATTATGGGCACCGGAGCGACAGAGACCTAGTCAAAAGCCCTACGCCCTCAGTTTACGGACCTAGCCTCTACGTGAAGCGAAGTTGTCTGGCCCTAGATGCCGTGGGATTCGGTAATAGAAATGTGATGGATAAAGCATCTTGGCAAGGCTAACCGGGGTAAAAAAAATTGAAAAGTGGGGTGCAATGGGAGGACTTCCCAAGGCGTCACCCATCCTACTTCTACTCTCGCCCTAGCACGCTTAGCTTCGGAGTTCGGATGGGATCCAGTGCATTAGTACTTGTATATCGCACCCATCATGTTGAGGACGTAAATCCCTTTTGTGTTGACGACGATTCACAGTCCCAGCCCAGAGAGATGGCCCATTGAAAAGGCCCAATGGGCCTAACGACAACCCATCCGCTTCAACAACGCAACATCCTGGCAAGACGTGATATCGACGCGTTGTAAGCCCCTATAATGTACAACAAGTTCGGTTCTCATCCTTTTCGTGACTCACGACGTACAATCTGGGATGGAAAAACATCGTAAGAGCAAGAAAAGTAGCCTAAAACTGATAAAAGCATTCGATTTTGGGCCATGAAAATAGGCATAGCTGAGCAGGCTTGCTGCCCATGTCGTAGAGCTGTCAGAGAGCTTTCCGACGATATGTTATGCGCCGCATAACTCCTTACGGATAAAAAGTTATGGGCACCGAAGCGATGGAGACCTGGTCACAAGTCCTACACCCTCGGTTTGTGGGCCCAGCATCTACGTGAAGCGAAATTGTCTTGCCCAAGGTGCTGTGGGATTTGGTAATAGAAATTTGATGGATAAAGCATCTTGGCAAGGCTAACCAGGGCAAAAAAAATTGAAAAGGGGGTGTAACACGAGGACTTACCAAGGGGTCACCCATCCTAGTACTACTCGTGCCCAAGCACGCTTAACTTCGGAGTTTTTATGGGATCCAGTGCATTAGTGCTGGTAAGATTGCACCCGTCATGTTGAGGACGTAAATCCCTTATGTGTTGACAGTTCACAGTCGCAGCACAGAGAGATGTCCCATTCAAAAGGCCCAATAGGCTTAACGACAACCCATCCACTTCAACAATGCAGCATCTTCGCAAGAAGTGATATCTACAAGTTGTAGGGCCCTGTAATGTCCCGCAAGTTCAGTTGTCGTCTGGTTCGCAGCTCACGATGTACAATCCGGGATGGAAAAACAGCGCAAAAACAAGAAAAGTGGACCAAAACTAATTAAAACCTTTGATTTTGAGCCCTAAAAATAGCCACAGCCGAGCAGCATTGCTACCCCCGTCGTAGAGCTCTCGTAGAGCTTTCCAACAGTATGCTATACGCCGCGTAACTCCTTACAGATCAAAAGTTATGGGCATCAGAGCAACGGGACCTGGTCGCAAGCCCCATGCCCTCAGTTTGCGGGCCCAACCTCTACGTGAAGGGAAGTTGTCTTGCCCAAGGTGACGTGGGATTCAGTAATAGAAATGTGATGGATAAAGCATCTTGGCAAGGCTAACCAGGGCAAAAAAAATTGAAAAATGGGGTGCAACAGAAGGACTTCCCAAGGCGTCACCCATCCTAGTACTAACTCTCGCCCAAGCACGCTTAACTTCGGAGTTCTGATGGGATTCAGTGCCTTAGTACTGGCATGATCGCACCCGTCATGTTGAGGATGCAAATCCCTTATGTGTTGATGGTTCATAGTCCCAGCCCAGAGAGATGGCCCATTCAAAAGGGCCAATGGGCTTACCGACAACTCATCCACTTTAACAATGCAGCATCCTTGCAAGACTTGATATTGACGCGTTGTGGGGCCCTCTAATGTACAACAAGTTTGGTTGTCGTCCTTCTCGCAGCTCACGACGTACGATTCAGGACGAAAAAACATATCAAAAAGATGAAAAGTGTCTGGAAACTGATGAAAATGATCAATTTTGGGCTCCGAAAATAGGCGTCGTCGAGCAGGCTTGCTGCCCCAGTCATAGAGCTCTCGGCGAGCTTTCCAACGGTATGTTGTGTGTCGCGTAACTCCTTACCGATCAAAAGTCATGGGCATCGGAGCAACAGAGACCAGGTCACAAGCGCGGCGCCCTCGGTTTCTGGGCCCAGCCTTTACGTGAAGCGATATTGTCTTGCCCAAGTTGCCGTGGGATTCGGTAATAGAAATGTGATGAATAAAGCATCTTGGGAAGGCTAACCGGGGCAAAAAAAAATTGGAAAAGGGGGTGCACAATGAGGACTTCCCTGGGGGTCACCCATCCTAGGATTACTCTCGACCAAGCATGCTTAACTTCGGAGTTCTAATGGGATCTAGTTCATTAGTGCTAGTATGATCACACCTATCATGTTGAAGATGCAAATCCCTTATGTGTTGACGGTTCACAGTCCTAGCCCAGAGAGATGGCCTATTCAAAAGGCCCAATAGGCTTAACGACAACCCATCCGCTTCAACAATGCAGCATCCTCGCAAGATATGATATCTATGCGTTGCAGGGCCATATAATGTCCTGTGAGTTCGGTTGTCATCCTTTTCACGGCTCACGCTGTACGATCGGGGACTGAAAAATAGCGCAAAAACAAAAAAAATGGCCTGAAACTGATGAAAATGTTCAATTTTAGGCTCCGAAAATAGGCACAGCCGAGTAGGCTTGCTACTCCAGTTGTAGAGCTCTCGGAGATCTTTCTAACGGTATGCTATGCGCCGCGTAACTCCTTACGGATCAAACGTTATGGGCACCGGAGCGACAGAGACCTGGTCAGAAGCCCCACGCCCTCAGTTTACGGACCCAGCCTCTACGTGAAGCGAAGTTGTCTGGCCCTAGATGCCGTGGGTTTCGGTAATAGAAATGTGATGGATAAAGCATCTTGGCAAGGCTAACCGTGGTAAAAAAAATTGAAAAGGGGGGTGTAATGCGAGGACTTCCCAAGGCGTCACCCATCCTACTTCTACTCTCGCCCAAGCACGCTTAGCTTCGGAGTTCGGATGGGATCCAGTGCATTAGTACTGGTATGATCGCACTCGTCATGTTGAGGACGTAAATCCCTTATGTGTTGACGAAGATTCACAGTCCCAGCCCAGAGAGATGTCCCATTCAAAAGGCCCAATGGGCCTAACGACAACCCATCCGCTTCAACAACGCAACATCCTCGCAAGACGTGATATCGACGCGTTGTAAGCCCCTCTAATGTACAACAAGTTCGGTTCTCGTCCTTTTCGTGGCTCACGACGTACGATCCGGGATGGAAAAACATCATAAAAGCAAGAAATGTGGCCTGAAACTGATGAAAACTTTTGATTTTGAGTTTCGAAAATAGGCGCAGCTGAGCAGGATTGCTGCCCCCATCATAGAGCTCTCGGAGAGCTTTCCAACAGTATGCTGTGTGCCGCGTAACTCCTTACGGATCAAAAGTTATGGGTATCGGAGCGACGGGACCTGGTCGCAAGCCCCATGCGCTCGGTTTGCTGGCCCAGCCTCTATGTGAAAGGAAGTTATCTTGCTAAAGGTGCCGTGGGATTCGGTAATAGAAATGTGATGGATAAAGCATCTTGGCAAGGCTAACCAGGTCAAAAAATATTGAAATGGGGGGTGCAACATGAGAACTTCCTAGGGCATCATGCATCCTAGTACTACTCTCTCCCAAGCATGCCTAACTTCGCAGTTCTGATGGGATCCGGTGCCTTAGTACTGGTATGATCACACCCGTCATGTTGAGGATGCAAATCCCTTATGTGTTGACAATTCACTATCCCAGCCCAGAGACATGGCCCATTCAAAAGGGCCGATAGGCTTAACGACAACCCATCCGCTTTAACAACGCAACATCCTTGCAAGACGTGATATCGATGCATTGTGGGTCCCTCTAATGTATAGCGAGTTCGGTTGTCATCCTTCTCGTAGCTCACGACGTACGATTCAGGACAAAAAAATATAGTAAAAACAAGAAAAGTGACCGAAAACTAATGCAAACATTCGATTTTGGGCTCTGAAAATAGGCGCAGTCTAGTAGGCTTCTTGCCCCAGTCGTAGAGCTCACGGCGAGCTTTCCAACGGTATGTTGTGCGCCGCGTAACTCCTTACGGATCAAAAGTTATGGTCATCGGAGTGACGGAGACCAGGTCACAAGCACAACGTCCTCGGTTTGCGGGCCCAACCTCTACGTGAAGCGAAATTGTCTTGCCCAAGGTGCCGTGGGATTCAGTAATTGAAATGTGATGGATAAAGCATCTTGGCAAGGCTAACCGGGGCAAAAAAAATTTAAAAGGGGGGAGCAAAACAAGGACTTCCTTGGGGGTCACCCATCTTAGGATTACTCTCACCCAAGCACGATTAACTTCGGAGTTTTGATGGGATCTGGTTCATTAGTGCCGGTACGATTGCACCCGTCATGTTGAGGACGCAAATCCCTTATGTGTTGACGGTTCATTGTCCCCACCAAGAGAGATAGCCCATTCAAAAGGCCCAATAGGCTTAACGACAACCCATCCGCTTCAACAACGCAGCATCCTCGTAAGATGTGATATCGATGCATTATAGGGCCATGTAATGTCCCGCAAGTTCGGTTGTCGTCCTTTTCACGGCTCAGGACATACGATTCGGGACTGAAAAACTATGCAAAAAGAAGAAAAGTGGCCTGAAACTAATGAAAACGATTGATTTTAGGCTCCAAAAATGGACGCAGCCAAGCAGGCTTGCTACCCCAGTCGTAGAGCTCTCGTAGAGCATTTCAACGGTATGCTGTGCACCGCGTAAATCCTTACGGATCAAAAGTTAAGGGCACCAAAGCGACGGAGACCTGGTCAGAAGCCCCACGCCCTCGGTTTGTGGACCCAGCCTCTACGTGAAGTGAAATTGTCTTGCCCAGGATGCCGTGGGATTCGGTAATAGAAATGTGATGGATAAAGCATCTTGGCAAGGCTAACTGGGGCAGAAAAAATTGAAAAGGGGGGTACAACACGAGGACTTCCTAGGGGGTCACCCATCCTACTACTACTCTCGCCCAAGCACGCTTAACTTTGGAGTTCGGATGGGATCCAGTGCATTAGTACTGGTTTGATAACACCCGTCATGTTGAGAACGCAAATCCCTTATGTGTTGATGGTTCACAGTCCCAGCCTAGTGAGATGGCCTATTCAAAAGGCCCAATGGGCTTAACGACAACCCATCCGCTTCAATAACGTGGCATCCTCACAATACGTGATATCGACGCGTGTAGGGCCCTCTAATGTACAGCGAGTTCGGTTCTCGTCCTATTTGCGGCTCACGATGTACGATCTGGGATGGAAAACCCGCACAAACAAAAGAAAGGTGGCCTGAAACTGATGAAAACTTTCGATTTTGAGCTTCGAAAATAGGTGCAGCTGAGTAAGCTTGCTGCCCCTGTTGTAGAGCTCTCGGAGCTCTTTCCAACGGTATGCTATGTGCTGCGTAACTCCTTAAGGAACAAATGTTATAGGCACCGAAGCGACGGAGACCTGGTCAAAAGCCTAACACCCTCAGTTAACGAGCCCATCCTGTACGTGAAGTGAAGTTGTCTTGCCTAAGGTGCTGTGGGATTCGGTAATAGAAATGTGATGGATAAAGCATCTTGCCAATGCTAACCAGGGCAAAAAAAAATTTTAAAGCGGGGTGCAACACAAGGACTTCCCAAGGGGTCACCCATCCTCGTACTACTCTCGCCCAAGCACGCTTAACTTCAGAGTTTTGATGCTATCCTGTGTATTAGTACTGGTATGATCGCACCCGTCATGTTGAAGACGCAAATCCCTTATGTGTTGACAGTTCACAATCTCAGCCCAGAGAGATGGCCCATTTGAAAGGCCCAATAGGCTAAACGACAGCCCATCCACTTCAACAACGCAGCATTCTCGCAAGATATGATATCGACACAATGTAGGGCCCTGTAATGTCCCACGAGTTTGGTTGTTGTCCTTTTCGCGGCTCACGACATACGATCTGGGATGGAAAAACAGCGCAAAAACAAGAAAGGTGGCCCGAAACTGATGAAAACATTCGATTTTGTGCTCCAAAAACAGACGCTGCCGAGCAAGCTTGCTACCCCCCTCGTATAGCTCTCGGAAAGCTTTCCAACAGTATGCTGTGTGCCGCTTAACTCCTTACAGATTGAAAATTATGGGCACCGGAGCGACGGAGATCTGGTCACAAGCCCCTCGCCCTCGATTTACGTGCCCAGCCTCTACGTGAAGCGAAGTTGTCTTTCCCAAGGTGCCGTGGGATTTGGTAATAGAAATGTGATGGATAAAGCATCTTGGCAAGGCTAACCGGGGCAAAAAAAATTGGAAAGGGGGGTGCCACACGAGGGCTTCCCAAGGGGTCACCCATCCTAGTACTACTCTTGCCCAAGCACGCTTAACTTCGGAGTTCTGATGGGATCCGGTGCATTAGCACTGGTATGATCGCACCCGTCAGGTTGAGGACGCAAATCCCTTATGTGTTAACGGTTCACAGTCCCAACCCAGAGAGATGGCCTATTCAAAAGGCCCAATGGGCTTAACAACAACCCATCCGCTTCAACAACGCAGCATCCTAGCAAGACGTGATATCGACGCATTGTAGTGACCTGTAATATCCAGCGAGTTCGGTTGTAATCCTTTTCGTGGCTCACGACGTACGATCCGAGACTGAAACAGTAAAAAAACAAGAAAAGTGGCCCAAAACTGATGAAAATGTTCAATTTTGGGCTCTGAAAATAGGCACAGCTGAGCAGGCTGACTGCCCCATCGTAGAGCTCTTGAAGAGCTCTCCAACAGTATGCTGTGCGCCGTGTAACTCCTTACGGATCAAAAATTATGGGCACCAGAGCGACAGAGACCTGGTCAGAAGCCCCACGCCCTTGGTTTCTGGACCCAGCCTCTACGTGATGCGAAGTTGTCTTGCCCAAGGTGCCGTGGGATTCGGTAATAGATATGTGATAGATAATGCATCTTGGCAAGGCTAACCGGTGCAAAAAAAATTGAAAAGGGGGTGCAACACGAGGACTTCCCAGGGGGTCACCCATTCTAGTGCTACTCTTGCCCAACCACGCTTAACTTCGGAGTTCTGATGGGATCCGTTAAATTAGTGCTGGTATGATCGCCCCCGTCAGGTTGAGGACGCAAATCCCTTATGTGTTGACGGTTCACAGTCCCAGCCCAGAGAGATGGCCCATTCATAAGGCCCAATGGGCTTAACGACAACTCATCAGCTTCAACAATGTAGCATCCTCGCAAGACGTGATATCGACGCATTGTAGGGCCCTACGTGAAGTGAAGTTGTCTTGCCCAAGGTGCCGTGAGTTTCGGTAATAGAAATGTGGTGGATAAACCATCTTGGCAGGCCTAACCAGGATAAAAAAAATTCAAAAGGGGGTGCAACACGAGGACTTCCTAGGGGGTCATCCATCCTAGTACTACTCTCGCCCAAGCACGCATAACTTTGGAGTTCTGATGGGATCCGGTGCATTAGTGCTGGTATGATCGCACCCGCGATGTTGAGGGAACAAATCCCTTATGTGGTAATGGTTCAAAGTACTAGCCCAGAGAGATGGCCCATTCAAAAGGCCGAATCGGCTTAACAACAACCAATTCGTTTCAACAACGTAGCATCCTCGCAAGACAAGATATCGATCCATTGTACGGACCTCTAATGTTTGGCGAGTTAGGTTGTCGTCCTTTTAATAGCTCACGACGTACGATCCAGGATAGAAAAGCAGCGTAAAAGAAGAAAAGTGGCCCAAAACTGATGAAAATGTTCAAATTTGGGCTCCGAAAATAGGTGCAGCCGAGCATGCTTACTGCCCCCGTCGTAGAGCTATTGGATAGCTTTCCAACAGTATGTTGTGAGCCGCGTAACTCCTAACGGATCAAAAGTTATGGGCACTGAAGCAACGGAGACTTGGTCACAAGCCCTGTCCCTCAGTTTGCAGGCCCAGCCTCTAAGTGAAGCGAATTTGTCTTGCCCAAAGTGCCGTGGGATTCGGTAATAGAAATGTGGTGGATAAAGCATCTTGGCAAGCCTCACTGGGGCATAAATAATTGAAAATGGGGGTGTAACATGAGGACTTCCTAGGGGGTCACCCATCCTACTACTACTCTCGTCCAAGCACGCTTAACTTCGGAGTTCTAATGGGATCTGGTGCATTAATGTTGGTATGATCGCACCCGTCATGTTGAGGGCACAACTCACTTATGTGTTTACGGTTCACACTCCCAGCCTAGGGAGATGGCCCATTAAAAAGGCCTAATGGGCTTAACGACAACCCATCCGCTTCAACAACGCAGCATCCTCGCAAGACGTGATATCGACGCATTGTAGGGCCCTCTAATGTCCCATGAGCTAGGTTGTCGTGCTTTTAAAAGCTCATGACGTACGATCTGGGACGGAAAAACAGCGCAAAAGATGAAAAGTGGCCCGAAACTGAGGAAAACATTCAATTTTGGTCTCCAAAAATAGGCACAACCAGGTAGGTTGGCTGCCCCCGTCGTAGAGCTCTCCGAGTGCTTTCCTAACGGTATGCTGTACGCCATGTAACTCCTTACGGATCAAAAGTTATGGGCACTGAAGCGACGGAGACTTGGTCATACTCCCCACGCACTCGGTTTGTGGGCCCAGCCTCTACGTGAAGTGAAGTTGTCTTGCCTAAGGTGCCGTGGTATTCGGTAATAAAAATGTGGTGGATAAAGCATCTTGGCAAGCCTAACCGGGATATAAAAAATTGAAAAGGGGGGTGCAACACGAGGACTTCCCATGGGGTCACCCATCCTAGTACTACTCTCGCCCAAGCACGCATAACTTCGGAGCTCTGATGAGATCCGGTGCATTAGTGCTGGTATGATCGCACCCATGATGATGAGGGCACAAATCCCTTATATGTTAATGGTTCAAATTCCCAGCCTAGAGAGATGGCCGATTCAAAAGGCCCAATGGGCTTAACGACAACCCATCCGCTTCAACAACATAGCATCCTCGCAAGACGTGATATCAACGCATTGTACGGAACTCTAATGTCCCGCGAGTTAGGTTGTTGTCCTTTTAACAGCTCACGATGTACGAACCGGGACAGAAAAATAGCACAAAGAAGAAAAGTGGCCCGAAACTAATGAAAACGTTCAAATTTGGGCTCCGAAAATAGGCGCAACTGAGCAAGCTTCTTGCCCCCGTCGTAGAGCTATCGGAGAGCTCTCCAAGGGTATGCTGTGTACTGCGTAACTCCTAACGGATCAAAAGTTATGGGAACCGAAGCTACGGAGACTTGGTCACAAGCCCCACGCCCTCGGTGTGCAGGTCCAGCCTCTAAGTGAAGTGAAGTTGTCTTGCCCAAGGTGTAGTGGGATTCAGTAATAGAAATGTGGTGGATAAAGCGTCTTGGCAAGCCTAACCGGGGCAAAAAAAATTGAAAAGGGGGGTGTAACAAGAGGACTTCCCAGGGGGTCATCCATCTCAGTACGACTCTCGTCCAAGCACGCTTAACTTCGGAGTTCTGATGGGAACCGGTGCATTAATGCTGGTATGATCGCACCCGTTATGTTGAGGGCACTAATCACTTATGTGTTGACAGTTCACAGTCCCAGCCCAGAGAGACGGCCCATTAAAAAGGCCCAATTGGCTTACCGACAACCTATCCACTTCAACAATGCAGCATTCTCGCAAGACGTGATATCGACGCATTGTAGGGCCCTCAAATGTCTCGCAAGCTTGGTTGTCGTCCTTTTAAAAGCTCACGACGTATGATCCGGGATGAAAAAATAGCGCAGAAGATGAAAAGTGGCCAGAAACTGATGAAAGCATTCAATTTAGGGCTCTGAAAATAGGCACAGCAAGCAAGCTTGCTACCCCAGCCGTAGAGCTCTCGGAGAGCTATCCAATAGTATGTTGTGCGTCACGTAACTCCTTATCAATCAAAAGTTATGGGCACCAAAGAGACGGAGACCTAATCACAAGCCCCACGCCCTCGGTTTGCGGGCCCAGCCTCTACGTGAAGTGAAGTTGTCTTGCCCAAGGTGCCATGGGATTCGGTAGTAGAAATGTGGTGGATAAAGTATCTTGGCAAGCCTAACCAAGGCAAAAAAAATAAAAAGGGGGGGTGCAACACGAGGACTTCCCACGGGGTCACCCGTCCTAGTACTACTCTCGTCCAAGCACATTTAACTTCGGAGTTCTGATAGGATCTGGTGCATTAGTGATGGTATGATCGCACCCGTCATGTTGAGGGCACAAATCCCTTATGTGTTGACGGTTCACAGTACTAGCCTTGAGAGATGGCCTATTCAAAAGGCCTAATGGGATTAACGACAACCCATCTGCTTCAACAATGCAGCATCCTCGCAAGATGTGATATCGATGCATTGTAGGGCCCTCTAATGTGACGCAAGTTAGGTTGTCATCCTCTTCACGGCTCATGATGTACGATTCGGGACAGAAAAATAGCACAAAAGAAGAAAAGTGGTCCGAAACAGATGAAAATGTTTGATTTTGGGCTTTGAAAATATGCACAGCCGAGCAGGATTTCTATCCCTATCGTAGAGCTCTCAGAGAAGTTTCCAACGGTATATTGTGCGGCTCGTAACTCCTTACGGATCAAAAGTTATAGGCACCAGAGCGACGGAGACCTAGTCACTATCCCTATGCCCTCGGTTTGCGGGACAGCCTCTACGTGAAGTGAAATAGTCTCGCCCAAGATGTCATGGGATTCGGTAATAGAAATGTGGTGGATAAAGCATCTTGGCGAGCCTAACCGGGGCAAAAACAATAGAAAAAGGGGGGGCGGGGGTGCAACACGAGGACTTCCTAAGGGGGTCACCCATCCTAGTACTACTCTCGCCCAAGCACACTTAACTTGGGAGTTCTAATAGGATCTGTGTCACGCCCTAACCTGGCCTATAAGGTTAGACTAGGGTGTGATCTAAACGTTCTGGACATGTCACATACTTAACCATTTATGAAGATTTAACACCTATCGTTTGAGTCTAGACTCCACAGTTTTCTGGAAAACCGGCAGCATGACGGCTGTAATTGGACTCTTTGGTTTGGCCTAAATCTCTAAACGCCTCAAAATTTTCTAATCTCAAGTTTCATTTCCAACTAGGATTACTATTTAATATCAATTGAAATGCCTATTGGTTACCTCGATGTCTCGTTTGATTTATAACCTAGCATGATACTATGTCTCGTTTGTTTGTTTATTCTCGTTACAAAAGTACATGTTGATCTTAGCTTAATAGCGAGTACCTGTTTAAAATTGGATAGGTTCATTTACTTAGTCCTTAACTAATACGTCGTAACCTATGATAGATACTAACGGTAATAATAGCAAAATGATCATAGTAGTATCTAGTGTCTGTCTAACAATATCAGTACAAACCAAAATTAGACCCCAAATTACAACGGGGGTCTTTTACATTACAAATAACAAGCAACATAAAGGAAATAGTCTTCAAGTAGCATAGAGTTCACAAGTATCCACAATCACGCAAAGCACACAAACAGGCAATCACTCCAAGGATTCATCGTTAGGCACACTGTCCTCGGGTACCTGTTCTGGATCTTCTTCACCTGAGATGATAAAAGAGGGTGAGTCCTTATGAACTCAACGAGGGGGAACGAGAAATAGGTTTTGAAATTCATTTTTCGGTTCAACTTATGAAATCCTTTTGCAAGCATGAATATAACAATAATATAAGTACAGGAACAGAAATACCAGTCTTTCCTCCCCGAGGTTCTCTAGGAACCAAGCGATAGTACTTATACACATAGTAAAAAGGATACAGTGAGCTTTTGCTCTCAGATCAATTCCAGAATCAGTTGTTGCGGCCGACTTCAAATCATCCCCTTAACACGCCAGGTGGGTGTACTCCGGATGTACCCCGAAATCCTACGACCCAACTCTCCGAGAAAGTCTAGCCCCCAAGCGAGAGAGGGAATGGGACCATGGTAGTCACGGGTGCACCGGCAAGCCCGATGCCGCCCGGTGTGCATGATCGCTACCATGCCGACAGGAAAGGTTGCAACCTTGTATGCAATGTACATTTATGACATTAACATATCACATTAGGAGGACAACAAAGTAGGTTGCCTCCGGACAGTCATAAGATTGCACATTGACAAGTAAACAGGCGAGGCACGAATGGACAAGTAGTTTCACTTGAAAAGCATATGGAGTTATATGAACATTAAACGGACAGCCATGTACTACACATAAATCAAGTCATATAACTCAATTCAAAGTCCATGTAATCAAATAATAAGATTATGTAACATGCAACAACACCTACGTGGGCTCGGATACAAGAAAAGCATATTTGTCAACATGCAATGATCAAAATCACATTTAGGACTATAAGGGCATCTACAGGCAGCCTACTAAGCACATCATTCCACACAATATCCAAATGATCAACACTTAGCAAGACTACCTAGTCATTAGGGTTTCCATTTCGTGCGTATCCGTTCAATTTAAGCCCCAAACACATTCAAAATCAATCTCAAGCCATGCATCATTTAATTCAACATCCTCAAACATTCAAAACAGTCCACACAACATCCCAAAGCTACAATCCCAAGCATTTATTTCAACAAGAGAAGTTACAACAATTTTTCTAAGCATAACACTAAGTGAAACCCTTACTGCAATAGGCTATTTTCTCACAATCATTAAGATAAGCAAACAATCTCCAATTCCAGTGAATAAGATGTAAAATTAAATCTTAAGAAGTGAACTAAAATCAGGAACAAACCTTTCATCATTTGGAGTTCGGGATCATTAGTTATAGCCGAAACAGTGGGATAGCACAAAACTATCCAGATTTGCACACATTTCGATGATTGACGTTTTGAGGTCCTTAGGGTCAGTTTGAACCTTGGTCCATTTCTGAAAAAAAATGTCCAGAACTGGAAAATCTAGCAGAACACCAAATTTCATGCATTTTGGATATCATTTACTAAGTCAAATCTGGTTTGTTCTACAAGGTCAGTGCATCTACCAAAACCTGCTTCATTTTTCCAGATTTTCAGATTTGGACACATTTTAAAGATTTTCCATTTTGAAGACCTTAGAGTCAAAATTATGTTGACCTATTTCTGTGAAAAATGTTCAAAACTGGCCAAACTAGTCACCTACCAATTTTCATGCATTTTCAACATCATTTTCCTAGCTAAACTTACCTCGAAACAAACTGGTCAGAGAGCTGTCAACAATCCGACTTCACCTATCATCACTTTCAAGCCAAGATCTTGCCATGCATGGTTGCAAAAGCTTATGAACGAACATATAACTCAAGTACAGAAGCAAAAACATACTTTTATTAGCATGCATGTGGATTTTTGAAGAATTTTCAAAAGGTTTTAGCCCTCACCTTAGCAATCAACCAAGAAGATGCACAAAAACTTGTTGAAGCACAATCTTCTTCTTCTCCTTTGCCTAGCCGAGATTCCATCTAGATTTTCTCTATTTTTCCTAGCTTAGTGACTAAGCTCTTAGTACATGCATGTGGTTAGAACAAGAAGAAAATAAATGGAAGCTTAAAAACTTACCTAGGGCCGAAATGAAGACTCTATGTGCTTGCATGCATCATTTGAGCTAACTACTTGCTTTCCTTTGCTTGGGCTTGCCTTGAATGACCTTAGGATGATGAAGATGAGTTGTGAATTGTAGAGAATCAGCCAAGGTCAAGAGAGAGAGAGAAAATGAGAGAGAGAGAGAGAGAGAGAGAGAAATGTGAGAGGAAAATGAGAGAATGAAAAGAAACAAAGGCCTTGAAGTTAGATGAGCATGTTCGGCCTTGGGGCTTTCAATTTCAGCTTTGTGTCTTCAAAATGCTTTAATTTTGAAATGTTTAGCATGGGCAAAGGTGGTTTGGTCGAGCAAGGTAGAGGATTGAGGTGGTTTTGAGCATTTTTTTTATGCATTGTGCTAAGTGTTTGTCATAGTTTGTCTAAGCATGCATGTTTAAATGAATAATTGTTGAATCTTTGCTCAAACGTCTTGGTATGGCCGGCCATAGCATGTGTAATTTCTGAATTTTTGTCATCTTTTGAGTGTTATTTAATTGTGTGTTGAAAGTGCAAAAAGAATAAAGAATAAAGAATAAGGAATGCTTAGTGTTTAGTGAATTTTTTGTCTTCTAGTGAGTTGAATTAGGATTATAATATTGATAGTGGATTTTGTAGGATTATTTAGTAGTCTAGTGCTTTGTGTAAGATGCTTTCTTGATTAGCGTGAGGGCACGCTTTCCTAGGTCTAGGGCATGCACTACAAGGTAGAATATGAACTACGAGACGAACGCACGTTTTTCAAGTAAATGCACACAACCCTAAATGAATGCATATAATTCAATGCATGGCACATAAAACGAACACAATTCTCAAACCTAGGTCAAGGTACGCAAATCTAGGTTAGGCACACGAAACGAGGTATCACGCGTAATTCGAGGTCGAGCCTCACAATCCGGTGCATTAGTGCTTGTATGATCGTACCCGTGATGTTGAAGGAACAAATCCCTTATGTGTTGACGGTTCGCAGTCCCAGCCCATAGAGATGGCCCATTCAAAAGGCCCAATGGGCTTAACAGCAACCTATTTGCTTTAACAACTCAGCATCCTAGGAAGACGTGATATTGACATATTGTAGGGCCATCTAATGTCCCGCGAGTTAGGTTGTCATCCTTTCTGATGCTTATGACGTACGATTCGGGACAAAAAAATAGCGCAAAAGAAGAAAAGTGGCCCGAAACTGATAAAAATTATTGATTTTGGGCTTCAAAAATAGTCGCAATTGAGCAGGATTGTTGTCCCCATCGTAGAGTTCTTGGAGATCTTTCCAACGGTATGCTGTGCGTCGCGAAACTCTTTACGAATCAAAAGTTATGGGCACTGAAGCGACGGAGACCTGGTCACAAGCCCTACGCCCTCAGTTTGCGTGCCCAGCCTCTAAGGGAAGCGAAGTTGTCTTGTCCAAGGTGCCGTGGATTCAGAAATAGAAATGTGGTGGATAAAGCATCTTCGCAAGCCTAACCAGGGCAAAAAAAATTGAAAAGGGGGGTGCAACACGAGGACTTCCCAAGGGGTCATCCATCCTAGTACGACTCTCGTCCAAACACGCTTAACTTTGGAGTTCTGATGGGATCCGGTGCATTAATGCTGGTATGATCGTACCCATTATGTTGATGGCACAAATCCCTTATGTGTTGATGGTTCACATTCCCAGCCCAGAGAGATGGCCCATTCAAAAGGCCCAATGAGCTTAACGACAAACCATCCGCTTCAACAATGCAACATCCTCGCAAGACGTGATATCAATGCGTTGTAGGGCCCTCTAATGTCTTGCAGGTTAGGTTATCATCCTTTTAACAGCTCACAACGTACGATCCAGGATGGGAAAACAACACAAAAGAAGAAAAGTGACCCGAAACTAATGAAAACGTTCGATTTTGGGTTCCAAAAATAGCCGCTGCTAAGCAAGCTTGCCACCCTAGTCGTAGAGCTCTCAGAGAGCATTCCAACGGTATGCTGTGCGCTGCGTAACTCCTTACGGATCAAAAGTTATGGGCACTGAAACGATGGAGACCTGGTCACAAGCCCCATGCCCTCGGTTTGCGGGCCTAGCCTCTACGTGAAGTGAAGTTGTCTTGCCTAAGGTGCCGTGGTATTCGGTAATAGAAATATGGTGGATAAAGCATCTTGGCAAGCCTAACCGGGATAAAAAAATTGAAAAAGGGGGTACAACGCAAGGACTTCCCGGGAGGTCACCCATCCTACTACTACTCTGGCCCAAGCACGCTTAACTTCGGAGTTCTGATGGGATCCTGTGCATTAGTGCTGGTATGATCGCACCCGTGATGATGGGGGCACAAATCCTTTATGTGTTAACGGTTCAAAGTCCTATCCTAGAGAGATGGCCCATTCAAAAGGCCCAAAGGGCTTGACGACAACCCATCCGCTTCGACAACGTAGCATCCTCTCAAGACGTGATATTGATGCGTTGTACGGCCCTCTATTGTCCCGCAAGTTAGGTTTTCATCCTTTTAACAGCTCACGACGTACGATCCGAGACTGAAAAATAGCGCAAAAGAAGAAAAGTGATCCGAAACTGACGAAAATGTTTGAATTTGGGCTCTAAAATTAGGTACTGCTAAGTAGTCTTGCTGCCCTCGTCGTAGTGCTCTCGGAGAGCTTTCCAACGGTATGTTGTGCACTGTGTAACTCCTAACGGATCAAAAGTTATGGGCACTAAAGGAACGAAGACTTGGTCACAAGCCCTATGCCCTTTGTTTGCAGGCCCAGCCTCTAAGTGGAGCGATATTGTCTTGCCCACGGTGCCGGGGGATTCGGTAATAGAAATGTGGTGGATAAAGCATCTTGGCAAGCCTAACCGGGGTAAAAAAAAATTGAAAAGGGGGGTACAACACGAGGACTTCCCAGGGGTTCACCTATCCTTGTACTATTCTCATGCAAGCACGCTTAACTTCGGAGTTCTTATGGGATCCGGTGCGTTAATGCTGGTAGGATCGCACCCGTCATGTTGAGGGCACAAATCCCTTATGTGTTGACGGTTCACAGTCCCAGCCCAGAGAGATGGCCCATTCAAAAGGCCCAATGGGCTTAACGACAACCCATCCGCTTCAACAACGTAGTATCCTCAAAAAATGTGATATCGACGCGTTGTAGGGCCCTCTAATATCCCACGAGCTAGGTTGTCATCCTTTTAAAAGCTCATGACGTATGATTCAGGACGGCAAAACAGCGGAAAAGAATAAAAGTGGCCTGAAACTAATGAAAACGTTCAATTTTGTCCTCCGAAAACAGGCACAGCAGAGCAGGCTTGCTGCCTCCGTCGTAGAGCTCTTAGAGAGCTTTGCAACAGTATGCTGTGCACTGCGTAACTCCTTATGGATCAAAAGTTATGGGCATCGAAGCGACAGAGACCTGGTCACAAGCCCCACGCCCTCGGTTTGCAGGCCCAGCCTCTAAGTGAAGTGAAGTTGTCTTGCCCAAGGTACCGTGGGATTTGAAAATAGAAATGTGGTGGATAAAGCATCTTCGCAAGCCTAACCGGGGCAAAAAAAATTGAAAAGGGGGGTGCAACACGAGGACTTCCCAGGGCGTCACCCAACCTAGTATTACTCTCGTCCAAGCACGCTTAACTTCGGAGTTCTGATGGGATCCGGTGCATTAATGCCGGTATGATCGCACCCGTCATGTTGAGGGCACAAATCCTTTATGTGTTGGCAGTTCACAGTCCTAGCCCAGAGAGATGGGGGATTCAAAAGGCCCAATGGACTTAATGATAACCCATCCGCTTCAACAACGCAGCATCCTCGCAAGACACGATATTGACGCATTGTAGGGCCCTCTAATGTCCCGCAAGCTAGGTTACCATCCTTTTAAAAGCTCACGACGTACGATCCGGGATGGAAAAATAGTGTGAAAATCAAAAAGTGGCCCAAAACTGATGAAAACATTAGATTTTGGATTCTGAAAATAGGCACAGTAGAGCAGGCTTGCTGCCCCCATCGTAGAGCTCTCAGAGAGCTTTCCAATGGTATGTTTTGCGTCGCGTAACTCCTTATGGATCAAAAGTTATGGGCACCGAAGCGACGGAGACCTAGTCACAAGCCCCACGCCCTCGGTTTGCGAGCCCAGCCTCTACGTTAAGCAAAGTTGTCTTGCCTAAGGTGCCATGGGATTCGGTAGTAGAAATGTGGTGGATAAAGCTTCTTGGCAAGCCTAACTGAGGCAAAAAAAATTGAAAATGGGGGTGTAACACAAGGACTTCCCAAGGGGTCACCCATCCTAGTACTACTCTCGCCCAAGCACGCTTATCTTTGGAGTTCTGATGGGACCCGGTGCATTAGTTCTGGTATGATCGCACCCGTCATGTTGAGGGCACAAATCCCTTATGTGTTGATGGTTCACAATCTCAACCCAGAGAGATAGCCAATTCAAAAGGCCCAATAGGCTTAACGACAACCAATTCGCTTCAACAACGCAGCATCCTCGTAAGACATGATATTGACGCGTTGTAGGGCCCTCTAATGTCCCGCGAGTTAGGTTGTCGTCCTTTTTGCAGATCATGACGTACGATTCAGGACGGAAAAACAGCGCAAAAGAAGAAAAGTGGCCTAAAACTGATGAAAACGTTCAATTTTGGGCTCCGAAAATAGGCGCAGCCATGCAGGCTGGTTGCCTCTGTCGTAGAGCTGTTGGAGAGCTTTCGAACGGTATGCTGTGCACCACGTAACTCCTTACGGATCAAAAGTTATTGGCACCAAAGTGATGGAGACCTAGTCACAAGTCCTACGCCCTCAGTTTGCTGGCCCAGCCTCTAAGTGAACCGAAGTTGTCTTGCCCAAGGTGCCGTGGGATTCAAAAATAGAAATGTGGTGGATAAAGCATCTTCGCAAGCCTAACCGAGGAAAATAAAATTGAAAAGGGGGGTGCAACACGAGGACTTCCCAGGGGGTCACCCAACCTAGTACTACTCTCGTCCAAGCACGCTTAACTTAGGAGTTCTGATGAGATCCGGTGCATTAATGATGGTATGATCGCACCCGTCAAGTTGAGGGCACAAATCGCTTATGTGTTGACAGTTCACAGTCCTAGCCCAGAGAGATGGCCCATTCAAAAGGCCTAATGGGCTTAACGTCAACCCATCCACTTCAATAACGTAGCATCCTCACAAGATGTGATATTGACACGTTGTAGGGCCCTCTAATGTCCCGCAAGCTTGGTTGTCATCCTTTTAATAGCTCACGACGTACGATCCAGGACGGAAAAACTACGCAACAGAAGAAAAGTGGACCAAAATTGATGAAAATATTCAATTTTGGGCTTTGAAAACAGGCGCAGCCGAGTAGGCTTGCTGCCCCTGTCGTAGAGGTCTCAGAGAGCTTTCCAACGGCATGTTGTGTGCCGCGTAAATCCTTACAGATCAAAAGTTTTGGGCACTGGAGTGACGGAGACTTGGTCACAAGCCCCACGCTGTGAGGCCTGACCTCAATTTGCGTGCGATACCTCGTTTCATGTGCCCTAACCAAGAATTGCGTGCTTTAACCTAGGTTTAAGAGTCGTGTCTTGTCTTATGTGCCTTGCATCGAATTACTTGCATTTATTTGGAGTTACGTGCATTTACTTGAAAAACGTGCGGTTGTCTCGTAGTTCGTGCCTTACCTCATAGTGCGTGTCCTAGACCTAGGTAAGCGTGCCCACACGCTAATCAAGAAAGCATCTTACACGAAGCACTAGATTATTAATTAATCCTACAAACTCCACTAACTAATATTAAAGTGCTAAGTCAATGCACTAGAAGACAAAATTTCACCAAAAGCTAAACATTCTTATTCTTTATTCTTTATTCTTTTGCATATCCCAAGCACACAATAAAATAAGCTCAAAACAAGACAAAAAATTCAGATTTGAGCTTTGCCTTGGCCGACCAACATGCTTTGCAATTTCAAAAATCAAGTTGAGACATTCTATGACACAATGCCAAAAAAAATGAAAACCAAGCATTATTTTATCCACCAACATGCTCCACATTCTTGACCCGTTCAATGCCCATGCTAAGACAATTCAAAACATGCTTTAGATGACACAAAATCAGAAATTTTAGAAGCTCAAGGCCGACACATGCTCACACCAACACTTCATTCTTTTCAAACTTCTCATTTTCTCATTTACACACTCTCTCTCTCTCGGCCTTGGCTGCAATCTTAGTCTCCGTAGCTTGAACTCTCATTCTAAGACTCTCCTAGACATTCAAGACTCTAAGGAACTCGACCAAGCTAGCAAGAAGCAAGGAGATTTGCATGCAAGCTCAAAGAACACTCATTTCGGCCCTAGGTATGTTTGATAACTTTTCTTTCATCTCCCTTTTGTTCTAACCACATGCACATACTAAGGACATGGTAACTCGGCTAGGAATTAAGGAAATCAAGCAATATCTCTCGGCCAAATGAGGAGAGAAGACCATTTGTGCATCTTCAAGAGTTTTGAGCATCATTTGTTGTCAATAGGCTAAGGTGAGGGTTAATCCTTTTTAAAATCTTTCAAAAACCACATGCATGCCTTCATATGTCTATTTTTACCTCTGTACTTGTGGTATATGCGTGTACATGAGCTTTTGTAACCATGCATGTCAAGATATTTAGCTAGAACTTGAAGATAGGAAAATTTGTGAAAATGGCTGATTTCTGACTTGTTAGAGCGAAGTGAATTTGACCAGGTAAATAATGTTGGAAATGGATGAAAATTGGTAGGTGACTAGTTTTGCTAGTTCTGAGCATTTTTTATAGAAATAGGCCAAGGCCAATTTTGAACCTCAGGTCTCCAAAATGGCAAAACATCGAAAGGTGTCCAAATCTGGAAAATCTGAGAAAACGGAGCAGGTTTTTGGCAGTTCGCTGTCCTTGTAGAACGAAACAATTTTGACATAGTAAACGATATCTCAAATACATGGAATTTGGTAGACTGCTATATTTTTCAGTTCTGGACATTTTTGTCAGAAATAGACTAAAGCAAAATCTGACCCTAAGACCCTAAAAAATGGCAAGTATTAAAATATGTATGAATCTGGACAGTTTTGTGTAGTCTCACAGTTTTAGCTATAACTCTTGAATATGAACTCCAAATAAGGTGAGGTTTATTTCTGTATTTAAATCACTCATTAAGCTTTAATTTGACATTTTTTTCACTGGAATTGGGGATTGTTTGCTTGACCAAATGATTGTGAGAAATCAGACCATTGCAGTGAGGTTTTTATCTAGTGATATGCTTTGAAAATTATTGTAACTCCTCTTGTGGTATTGAATGCTTGGGATTGTGGCACTTGGATGTTGTGTGGACTGTTTTGGATGATTGAGGATTTTTTAATTAATCGATGCATAGCTTGGGTTTAATTACGTGACAAATTGAGGCTTAATCGCACGTGTAAGCATGATTTGAAACCCTATTAACTATGAAATCTCGCTAAGTGATGATCATATGATTAATGTGTTTAATTGCGTGATTAGTGGGGTGCCTAAGAAATTTTAAGTATGCTTGAAATGTGATTCCAATTATTACATGTTGATAAGTAGACTTTTCTTGCACCCGGTCTCGTGTGGACGTCATTGCATGCTTGTATAAATTTATTACTTGATTACGTGAACCTCGAAGTGAGTTATATGACTTGATTTACATGTGTTACATGGCTGCCCGTTTAATATTCATATAAATCCATGTGCCTTACAAGTGAAATTACCTGTCAAAGCATGCCTCATGTGTTTACTTGTCAATGTGCGATCTTATGACTGCTCGGAGGTAACCTACTTTGTTGTCCTCCTAACGTGATATATCAAATGTTATAAATGTGCATTACATACAAGGTTGCAACCTTTCATTCTGGAGTTTCACGCACACTGGGCAGCGTTTCACGCACACTGGGCAGCATCGGGCTTGCCGGTGTAACCGTGACTACCATTGTCTAGTTCCCTCTCTCGCTTAAGGGCTAGACTTCCTCGGAAAGTTGGGTCGTAGGATTTCACGGTACATCTGGAGTACACCCATTTGGCGTGATAAGTGGATGATTTGAAGTTGACCGCAACAACTGAAACTGGAAATGAATTGAGAGCAAAAGGTCACCGTATCCTTTTCACTATGTGTATAAGTATTCTCGCTTAGTTCCCAGAGGACCTTGGGGAGGAAAGACGGGTAATTGTGTTCTTTTACTTTTATATTACGTTATGAACTTACTTGTTATATGTCATGCTTTCAAAAAGGGTTTTTCATAAGTTGAACCGGAAAAAGAGTTTTAAAACGTATTTCTCGTTCCCCCTCGCTGAGTTCATAAGGACTCACCCTTTTTTATCATCTTAGGTGAAGAAGATCAGGAACAGGTACCTGAGAATAACGTGCCTATTGATGACTCCTTGGAATGATTGCCTGCTCTGCGTGCCTTACTTGACTGTGGCTATTTTGTGAACGATATGTTGTTTTGAAGACTAATCCTTATGTTGCTTGTTGTCGTTATTGTAAATGACCCCTGTTGTAATTTGGGGTCTAATTTTGATTTGTATTGTTTATAACTAGACAAACACCCTATTTGCTCATTTTGCCACTTTGATTAGTAACTACTATAGGCTTATGAAGTATTAGATAGAAGGGTAAGTAAAATGAATCTATCCAATCTTAAGCAGGTACTCATGTGTAAGCTAAGACCAACAGGTACTTGTGTAACAGGAATTGACACATAAACGAGACATAGTTGCTATGCTAGGTGTTAATCAAATGAGACTTGAGATAAATAGTAGACATTTCAATTGGTGATAAATATTAATCTTAGTTGGAATCAAATTTGAGATTGAAAGTTTTGAGGCATTTAGGAAATTAGGTCAAACTAAAGAGCCAATTACAGCCATTATGCTACTGGTTTTCCAGAGAATTTTTGGAGTTCTAGGCTGACGTTAAGCATTAAACCTTAATGAACGATTAAGTACGTGAAATGATATGAATGTTTAGATTACACCCTAGTCTAACCTCTATAGGTCAGGTTGGGGCGTGACACCTTATAAAAATGGTATCAGAGCTTAGATTGCTTAAGCCGGGTTTAACTCTCGGACCATGGGTAGAAGCCCTAAGGTTATTGGGATGACTTGTTTATGTGTGTTAATGTGTGACAATATCAATTGTGGCTTCTCTGTTTCTATGTGCTTATGTGATTAACATGTCTTAATTGTTTCGAGAATTGTATGTCTATGTAAAATTATATGTTGCATACCTTATACATTAAATTCTTGTCTTATTGTATTCCAATAAATTGTGCATCATAATCTGTGCCTATAGATGGATGGCCCTAGTACCCACAATACCAATAGAAGCGATGAGCCTCAAGAAACCGGAGATGCTCATCAAACTAATCCCGTCATGGCCATGTTTAACATGATGGCGAATGCTATGGATCGCGTGTTGCGAGTGATGGAACGTCAAAATGCACGTGAAGCAAACAACAACAATAGGAATGGTGGTAATTGTGAGGCCCGACCTCGATTTGCGTGTGATACCTCGTTTCGTGTGCCCTAACCTAGATTTGCGTGCCTTGACCTAGGTTTAAGAATTGTGTTCATTTTGTGTGCCATGCATTGAATTACGTGCATTCATTTAGGGTTGCGTGCATTTACTTGAAAAACGTGCGTTCGTCTCGTAGTGCGTGCCCTAGACTTAGGAAAATGTGCCCTCACGCTAATCAAGAAAACATCTTACAAGAAGCACTAGGTCATTAATTTATCCTACAAATTCTACTAACTAATATTAAATTACTAATTCAACCCACTAGAAGACAAAATCTCACAAAAAGCTAGACATTCCTTATTCTTTATTCCTTATTCTTTTTGCACTTTCAACACACAATTAAATAATGCTCAAAAGATGACAAAAAATCAGATTTTTTTGATGCCTTGGCCGACCACCATGTGGGCTTTTATGCTTGCTTGCTCAATTCAAAATTAATTCTAGACAACTTATGACAATTCTATGACACAAATGCATACAAAAATTGCTCAAAAACCTCCTCAAAACTCCACCATTCTCGACATATGCCCTTGCCCATGCTATACACTTCAAATGATGCATCTTGAAGACATAAAAATCTGAATTGCTAAGCTCAAGGCCGACCACTTGCATCAACAATTGCAAAAGCCTTCATTCTTTGTCATTTTCTCTCATTCTCCTCACATTTCTCTCTCTCCCTCTCATTCTTCTCTCTCTCTCTCGGCCTTGGCAGAGTTTCATCTTACCATTGCTCATCTTCATCATTCCATGGTGCATCAAGACAAGCATCAAGCAAAGAAACTCGACCAAGCTAGCTAGGATGCAAGAATCACACATGCAAGCCCTTTAAACAACCATTTCGGCCTTGGTGAGTTTGCTAGCTTCCATTTATTTTCTTCTTGTTCTAACCACATGCATCTACTAAGAACTTGACCACTAATCTAGGAAAAATAGAGAAAATCGAGTTGGAGTCTCGGCTAAGCAAGGAAGAAGAAGAAATTTGTGCTTCATCAAAGTTTTGTGCATCTTCTTGTTGATTTGCTAAGGTGAGGGCTAAAACCTTTTGAAAATCCTTCAAAAATCCACATGCATGCTCTTAAATGTTTGTCCTTGCTTCTGTACTTGAGTTATATGTGTGTTCATAAGCTTTTACAACCATGCATGGCAAGATTTTGGCTTGAAGGTGATGATAGATGAAATCAGGTTTGGTGACAGCTTTCTGTCTGTTGTTTCGAGATGATTTTGGCTAGGAAAATGGTGTTGAAAATGCATGAAAAATGGTAGCTAACTATTTTTTCCAGTTTTGAATATTTTTTGCAGAAATAGGAAAAAGCTAATTTTGACTCTAAGGTCCTCAAAATGGCAAATCATTAAAATGTGTCCAAATCTGGAAGTCTGGAAAAATGAAGCAGGTTTTGGCAGATGCACTGACCTTGTATAACGAACCAGTTTTTACTTAGTAAATGATGTCCAAAATGTATATAAGTTTTTGTGCTGCTAGGTTTTTCAGTTCTGGACATTTTTGTCAGAAATGGACGAAGGCTAAATCTGACCCTAAGGACCTCAAAAATGACAAGTATTGAAATGTGTGCAAATCTGGACAGTTTTGTGCAATCCCACTGTTTTGGCTATAACTATTGATCCCGAACTCCAAATGATGCAAGGTTTGTTTCTGATTTTAGTTAACTTCTTAAGCTTTAATTTGACATCTTATTCACTGGAATTGGATATTTTTTGCTTGTCTTAATTATTGTGAGAAAACAGCCTAATGCAGTGAGGGTTTCACTTAGTTATATGCTTAAAAAATTTGTCGTAACTTCTCTTGTGGTATTAAATGCTTGGGATTGTGGCATGGGGATGTTGTGTGGACTGTTTTGAATACTTGGGGATGTTTGAATTAATTGATGCATGGCTTGAGATTGATTTTGAGTTGACTTGGGGCTTAATCGCACGGGTAAGCACAAAGTGGAAACCCTAGTGACTAGGTAAACTTGCTAAGTGTTGATCCTTTGGATATTGTGTGTAATTATATGTTGAGTAGGCTGCCCGTAGTTTCCCTTATAGCCCTAAATGTGATTTTGATCATTGCATGTTGACAAATAGGCCTTTCTTGCATCCAAACCCACGTAAATGTTGTTGCATGTTGAATAGTCTTATTATTTGATTTCGTGGACTTTGAGTTGAGTTATATGAATTAATTTACGTGCATACATGGCTGCCCGTTTAATGTTCATATAACTCCATGTGCCTTTCAAATGAAATTACTTGTCTATTCGTGCCTCGCTTGTTTACTTGTCAATGTGCAATCTTATGATTGTCCGGAGGCAACCTACTTTGATGTCCTCCTAATGTGATATATTAAATGTCATAAATGTGCATTGCATATAAGGCTGCAACCTTTCATTCTGGCGTGGTAGCATTCATGCACACCGGGCGGCACTGGGCTTGCCGGTGCAACCGTTACTACCATTGTTCAATTCCCTCTCTCGCTTGGGGGCTAGACTTCCTTAGAGAGTTGGGTCGTAGGATTTTGGGGTACATCCAGAGTACACCCACTTGGCGTGATAAGGGGATGATTTGAAGTCGGCCGCAACAACTGAGAGCAAAAAGCTCACCGTATCCTTTTCACTATGTGTATAAGTACTCTCGCTTGGTTCCTAGAGGACCTCGGGGAGGAAAGACGGGTAATTGTGTTCCTTTACTTTTATATTATTGTTATGTACTTAATTGTGTTATATTCATGCTTGCAAAAGGATTTTCATAAGTTGAACCGGAAAATGAGTTTCAAAACCTATTTCTCGTTCCCCCTCGCTGAGTTCATAAGGACTCACCCTCTTTTATCATCTCAGGTGAAGAAGATCAAGAACAGGTACTTGAGGACGATGTGCCTAACGACGCTTCCTTGGAGTGATTGCCTATCCTATGTGATTTGCGTGATTATGGCTACTTGTGAACTATGCTACTTGAAGACTATTTCTTTTTATGTTGCTCAATGTTTGTAATGTAAAAGACCCCGTTGTAATTTAGGATTTAATTTTGGTTTGTACTGATATTAACTTGACAGACACTAGACACTACTATGGTCATTTTGCTATTATTACTGCTAGTATCTATAATAGGATTATGAGGTATTAGGTAAGGGCTAAGTAAAATGAACCAACCAAATCTTAAGCAGGTACTCGCTATTAAGCTAAGATCAACAGGTACTTTTGTAACGAGGATAAACAAACAAACGAGACATAGTATCATGCTAGGTTATTAACCAAACGAGACATTGAGATAACCAATAGGTATTTCAATTGATGGTAAATAGTAATCCTAGTTGGAAATGAAATTGAGATTGAAAAATTTGAGGCATTTAGAGAATTAGGTCAAACTAAAGAGCCCAATTACAGCCGTTATGCTGCCGGTTTTCCGAAAAATTTTGGAGTTTAGGATGAAACATTAAGTGTTAAATTTTCATGAACGATTAAGTATGAGACGTGACTTAAATGTTTAGATCACACCCTAGTCTAACCTTATAGGCTGGGTTGGGGCGTGACACCTTATAAGAAAAAGAATGGTATCAGAGCTTAGATTGTTTAAGCCGGGTTTAACTCTCGGACCATGGGTAGAGCCCTAAGATAATTAGGATGACTTGTCTATATGTTGTTGTGTGATAATGTTAATTGTGCATTCTATGTTTTATGTGTTTAAGTGATTAACATGCCTTAATTGTTTCTAGAATTGTATCTATATTATGTTGCATATCTTATGCATTAAATTCTTATTTGTCATATTTCAATAAATTGTGCATCGTAATCTGTGCCTATAGATGGCTGGCCCTAGTACCCGCACTACTAATAGGAGTGGTGAACCTCAAGAGACAGGTGATGCTTATCAAGCTAATCCCGGCATAGCTATGTTTAACATGATAGCGAATTCCATGGATCGCGTATCACGAGTGATGGAGCGTCAAGATGCACGTGAAGCCAACGACAACAACAACAGGAATTAGAGCTCTCAGAGAGCTTTCGAACAGTATGTTGTGTGCCGCGTAACTCCTTACAGATCAAAAGTTATGGGCACCGGAGTGATGGAGACTTGGTCCTAAGCCCCACGCCCTCGGTTTGCGTGCCCAGCCTCTACATGAATTGAAGTTGTCTTGCCCAAGGTGTCGTGGGATTCGGTAATAGATATGTGATGGATTAAGTTATTGTCCTTTTTGCGGCTCACGACGTGCGATCCGGGACGGAAAAATAGTGCAAAAGAAGAAAACTGTCTCAAAACAAATGAAAACATTTGATTTTGGGCTCCAAAAACAGGTGCAGCAGAGCAGGCTTGCTGTCCCCGTCGTAGAGCTCTCAGAGAGCTTTCGAACGGTATGTTGTGCACTAGGTAACTCCTTACGGATCAAAAGTTATGGGCACTAGAGTGACGAATACCTGGTCCCAAGCCCCACGCCATCGGTTTGCGTGCCCAACCACTATGTGAATTGAAGTTGTCTTGCCCAAGGTATCATGGGATTCAGTAATAGACATGTGATGGATTAGGTTTTCGTCCTTTTTGCAGCTCACGACGTATGATCCAGGATGGAAAAATAGAAAAAAGAAGAAAAGTGTCCCGAAACTGATGAAACGATTGATTTTGAGCTCCAAAAATAGGCACAGTTGAGTAGGCTAGCTGCCCCCATCGTAGAGCTCTCGGAGAGATTTCCAACGGTATGTTGTGCGCCGCGTAACTCCTTACGAATCAAAAGCTATGGGCACCAGAGCGACGGAGACCTGGTCCCAAGCTCCACGCCCTCGGTTTGCCTACCCAGTCTCTACGTGAAGCGAAGTTGTCTTGCCCAAGGTGCTATGGGATTCAGTAATAGATATGTGATGGATTAGGTTGTCGTCCTTTTCGCTGCTCACGACATACGATCCGAGATTGAAAAATAGCGCAAAAGAAGAAAAGTGTCCTAAAACTAATGACAACGTTCGATTTTGGGCACCGAAAATAGGCGCGGCCGAGCAAGCTTCCTACCCCCATCGTAGAGCTCTCGGAGAGCTTTCCAACGGTATGATCTGCACCGCGTAACTCCTTACGGAGCAAAAGTTATGGGCACCGGAGCGACGGAGACCTGGTCCCAAGCTCCATGCCCTCGGTTTGCGTGCCCAGCCTCTACGTGAAGCGAAGTTGTCATGCCAAAGGTGCCATGGGATTCAGTAATAGATATGTGATGGATTAGGTTCTCGTCCTTTTCAAGGCTCACGACGTACGATCCGGGATGGAAAAACAACGCAAAAGAAGAAAAGTGTCCCAAAACTGATGAAAACATTTGATTTTGAGCTCCGAAAATAGGCACAGCCGAGCAGGCTTGCAGCCCCCGTCGTAGAGCTCTTGAAGAACTTTCCAATGGTATGGGGCACCGAAGCGATGGAGACCTAGTCTCAAGCTCTACGCCCTCGGTTTATGTGCCCAGCCTCTACATGAAGTGAAGTTTTCATGCCCAAGGTGCCGTGGGATTCAGTAATAGATATGTGATGGATTAGGTTTTCGTCCTTTTCGCGGCTCACAGCGTATGATTCGGGCTGGAAAAACAGCGCAAAAGAATAAAAGTGTCCCGAAATTGATGACAACATTTGATTTTGGGCACCAAAAATGGGCGCAGCTGAGGAAGCTTACTGCCTCCGTCGTAGAACTCTCGGAGAGCTTTCGAACGGTTTGCTATGCACCGCGTAACTCTATACGGATCAAAAGTTACGGGCACCGGAGCGACGAAGACCTGGTCCCAAGCCCCACACCCTCGGTTTGCGTGTCCAGCCTCTACGTGAAGTGAAGTTGTCTTGCCCAAGGTGCCGTGGGATTCAGTAATAGATATATGATGGATTAGGTTGTGGTCCTTTTCGCTGCTCACGACGTACGATCTGAGACAAAAAAATAGCGCAAAACAAGAAAAGTATTCCAAAACTAATGAAAACGTTCAATTTTGAGCTCCTAAAACAGGCACAGCCGAGCAGACTTGCTGCCCTCGTCGTAGAGCTCTCGAAGAGCTTTCTAACGATATGCTGTGCACCACGTAATGCCTTACGGATCAGAAATTATGGGCACCGAAGCGACAGAGACCAGGTCCTACTACCTCGATTCGGAGAGCTTTCCAACGGTATGCTGTGCGCCGCGTAACGCCTTACAGATCAAAAGTTATAGGCACTGAAGCGAAAGAGACCAGGTCCCACGTCCTCAATTTGCGTGCCCAGCCTCTACGTGAATTGAAGTTGTCTTGCCCAAGCTACCATGGGATTCAATAATAGAAATGTGATGGATTAGGTTGTCGTCCTTTTCGCTGCTCATGACATACGATTCGTGATGGAAAAACAGCGCAAAAGAAGAAAACTATCGTGAAACATATGAAAATGTTCGATTTTGGGCTACGAAAATAGGCGCAGCTGAGCAGGCTTGTTGTCCCCGTCGTAGAGCTCTCGGAGAACTTTTGAACGGTATGTTGTGCGTCGCGTAACTCCTTACGGATCAAAGGTTATGGGCACTGGAGTGACGGAGACTTGGTCCTAAGCCCCACGCCCTCGGTTTGCGTGCCCAGCCTCTACGTGAATTGAAGTTGTCTTGCCCAATGTGTCATGGGATTTGGTAATAGATATATGATGGATTAGGTTGTTGCCCTTTTCGCGACTCACAACGTGCGATCCGGGACGGAAAAATAGTGCAAAAGAAGAAAACTGTACTGAAACAGATGAAAACGTTCGATTTTGGGCACCGAACATAGGCACAGCCGAGCAAGCTTGCTGCCCTCATCATAGAGCTATCGGAGATTTTTCCAATGATTTGTTGTGTACCGTGTAACTCCTTACGGATCAAAAGTTATGGGCACCGAAGCGACGAAGACCAGGTCCCAAGCCCCACGCCCTCAGTTTGTGTGCCCTGCCTCTACGTGAATTCAAGTTGTCTTGCCTAAGGTGCCATGGGATTCGGTAATAGATATGTGACGGATTAGGTTATCGTCCTTTTCGCGGCTCATGACGTACGATCCGGGATGAAAAAACAGCGCAAGAGAAGAAAAGTGTCACGAAACTGATGAAAATGTTCAAATTTGAGCATCAAAAATAGGCTCAGCCGAGCAGGCTTGCTGCCCCGTCGTAGAGTTCTCGGAGAGCTTTCCAACGGTTTGTTGTGTGTCGCGTAACTCCTTATGGATCAAAAGTTATGGGCATCGGAGCGACGGAGACCTGGTCCCAAGCTCGACGCCCTCAGTTTACGTGCCCAGCCTCTACATGAAGCGAAGTTGTCTTGCCCTAGGTGCCATGGGATTCAGTAATAGATATGTGATGGATTAGGTTGTCGTCCTTTTCGCGGCTCACGACGTACGATCCGGGACGGAAAAACAGCGCAAAAGAAGAAAAGTGTCCCGAAACTGATGAAAATGTTTGATTTTCATCTCCGAAAATGGGCACAACCGAGCAGGCTTACTGACCCCGTCGTAGAGCTCTCGGAGAGCTTTCCAACGGTATGTTGTGCGCTAGGTAACTCTTTACGGATCGAAAGTCATGGGCACTAGAGCGACGGAGACTTGGTCCCAAGCTCCACGCCCTCGGTTTACGTGCCCAGCCTCTACGTGAAGCGAAGTTTCCTTGCCCAAGGTGCCATGGGATTCAGTAATAGATATGTGATGAAATAGGTTGTCGTCCTTTTTGCGGCTCACGACGTACGATCCAGGATGAAAAAATAGCGCAAAAAAAGAAAAGTATCACAAAATTGATGAAAACGTTCGATTTTGAGCTCCGAAAATATGCACAGCCGAGTAGACTTGTTGTCCCCATCGTAGAGCTCACGAAGGGCTTTCCAACGGTATGCTGTGCGCCGCGTAACGCCTTACGGATCAAAAGTTATGGGCACTGGAGCAACGGAGACTAGGTCCGACGCCCTCGATTTTTGTGCCCAACCTCTACATGAATTGAAGTTGCCTTGCCCATGGTACCGTGGGATTCGGTAATAGAAATGTGATAGATTAGGTTGTCGAACTTTTTACGGCCCACGACGCACGAACCGGGATGGAAAAATAATGCAAAAGAAGAAAACTGTCCCGAAATTGATGAAAACGTTCGATTTTAGGCTCCAAAAATAGGCGCAACCTAGCAGGCTTGCTGCATTCATCGTAGAGCTCTCGGAGAGCTTTCGAACGGTATATTGTGCGCCGCGTAACTCCTTACGGATCAAAAGTTATGGGCACCGAAGCGATAGAGACCAGGTCCCAAGCTCCACACCCTCGATTTGCGTCCCCAGCCTCTACGTGAATTCAAGTTGTCTTGCCCAAGGTGCCATGGGATTCAGTAATAGATATGTGATGGATTAGGTTGTCGTCCTTTCTGCAACTCACGACATACGATCTGAGGTGAAAAAAAAACGCAAAAGAAGAAAAGTGTCCCAAAACTGATGACAACGTTCGATTTTGGGCACCGAAAACAAGCGTAGCCGAGCAAGCTTGCTGCCCCCGTTGTAGAGCTCTCTGAGAGCTTTCCAACGGTTTGCTGTGCACCGCATAACTCCTTACGGATCAGAAGTTATGGGCACCGAAGCGACGGAGACCTGGTCCCAAGCCCTACGCCCTCGGTTTACGTGCCCTGCCTCTACTTGAATTGAAGTTGACTTGCCCAAGGTGCCATGGGATTCAGTAATAGATATGTGATGGATTAGGTTGTCGTCTTTTTCACGGCTCACGACGTACGATACAGGATGGAAAAATAGCGCAAAAGAAGAAAATTTTCCCGAAACTGATGACAATGTTCGATTTTGGGCACCAAAAATAGGCGCATCCGAGCAAGCTTGTCGCCCCTGTCGTAGAGTACTCGGAGAGCTATTCAATAGTTTGCTTTGCGCTGCGTAACTCCTTATGGATCAAAAGTAACGGGCACCGTAGCGACGGAGACTTGGTGCCAAGCTCGACGCCCTCGGTTTGCATGCCCAGCCTCTACATGTAGCGAAGTTGTTTTGCCCAAGGTATCGTGGGATTCTGTAATAGATATGTGATGGATTAGGTTGTCGTCCTTTTTGCGGCTCACGACATACGATCCGGGACAAAAAAATAGTGCCAAAAAAGAAATGTATCCCGAAACTGATGACAACGTTCGATTTTGGACTCTGTAAACAAGCGCAGCAGATCAGGCTTGCTGCCTCCGTCGTAGAGCTCTCAAAGAGCTTTCCACGATTTGTTGTGCGCCGCGTAACTTCTTACGGATTAAAAGTTATGGGCACCGGACCGACGGAGACCTGGTCCCAAGCCCCATGCCCTCGATTTGCGTGCCCAACCTTTACATGAATTCAAGTTGTCTTGCCCAAGGTGCCTTGGGATTTGGTAATAGATATGTGATGGATTATGTTATCGTCCTTTTCGCGACTCACGACGTACGATCCGGGATCGAAAAACAGTGCAAAAGAATAAAAGTGTCCTGAAATTGATGAAAACGTTCAATTTTGAGCTCTGAAAATAGACACAGCTGAGCAGGCTTGCTGCCCCTGTCGTAGAGCTCTTGGAAAGCCTTCAAAAGGTTTGTTGTGCGCCACGTAACTCCTTACCGACCAAAAGTTATAAGCTGCTGAGCGACGGAGACCAGGTCCCACGCTCTCGATTTGCATGCCCAGCCTCTACGTGAATTGAAGTTATCTTGCCCAAGGTACTGTGGGATTCGGTAATAGAAATGTGATGGATTAGGTTGTCGTAGTTTTCGCTGCCCACGACGTACGATTGGGGACGAAAAAACAGTGCAAAAGAAGAAAACTATCCCAAAACTGATGAAAATGTTTGATTTTGGGCTCCGAAAATAGTCACAGCCTAGCAAGCTAGCTGCCCCCGTCGTAGAGCTCTCAGAGAGCTTTCGAATGGTATGTTGTGCGCCACGTAACTCCTTACGGATCAAAAGTTATTGGCACCAGAGCGACGAAGACCTAGTCCCAAGCTCCACGCCCTAGGTTTGCGTGCCTAGCCTCTACATGAAGCGAAGTTGTCTTGCCCAAGGTGCCATGGGATTCAATCATAGATATTGTGATGGATTATATTGTCGTCCTTTTCGCGGCTCACGACGTACGATCCGAGACAAAAAAATAGCGCGAAAGAATAAAAGTGTCCCGAAACAGATGACAATGTTTGATTTTGGGCACTGAAAACAGGCACAGCCGAGCAAGCTTGCTGTCCCCGTCCTAGAGCGCTCAGAGAGCTTTCCAACGGGTTGCTGTGCACTGCGTAACTCCTTACGGATCAAAAGTTATAGGCACCGGAGCGACAGAGACCTGGTCCTAAGCCCCACGCCCTCGGTTTGCGTGCCCAACCTTTACATGAATTCAAGTTGTCTTGCCCAAGGTGCCTTGGGATTTGGTAATAGATATGTGATGGATTATGTTATCGTCCTTTTCGCGACTCACGACGTACGATCCGGGAGGGAAAAGCAGCGCAAGAGAAGAAAAGTGTCACGAAACTAATGAAAACGTTCAAATTTGAGCTCTGAAAATAGGTACAACCGAGCAGGCTTGCTGCCCCCGTCGTAGAGCTCCCGGAGAGCATTCCAACGGTTTGCTGTGCGCCGCGTAACTCCTTACGGATCAAAAGTTATGGGCACCGGAATGACGGAGACCTGGTCCCATGCTCGACGCCCTCGGTTTACGTGCCCAGCCTCTACGTGTAGCAAAGTTGTCTTGCCTAAGGTGTCGTGGGATTCAGTAATAGATATGTGATGGATTAGGTTGTCGTCCTTTTTGTGGCTCACGACGTACGATCGGGGACGGAAAAACATCGTCAAAGAAGAAATGTATCACGAAACTAATGACAACATTTGATTTTGGACTCTGTAAACAAGCGCAGCAAATCAGGCTTCCTACCCCTTTCGTAGAGCTCTCGGAGGGCTTTCTAACGGTTCGTTATGCGCCGCGTAACTCCTTTCGAAACAAAAGTTATAGGCACCAAAGCGATGGAGACCTGGTCCCAAGCCCCACGCCCTCGATCTGCGTGCCCAGCCTCTACGTGAATTCAAGTTTTCTTGCCCAAGGTGCCATGGGATTCAGTAATAGATATGTGATAGATTAGGTAGTCGTCCATTTCGCGGCTCACGACGTACGATCCGGGATGGAAAAACAACGCAAAATAAGAAAAGTGTCACGAAACTAATGAAAATGTTTGATTTTGACCTCCGAAAATATGCGCAGCTGAGCAAGCTTGCTGCCCCGTCGTAGAGCTCTCGGAGGGCTTTCCAACGATTCGTTGTACGCCGCGTAACTCTATGCGGATCAAAAGTTATGGGCACTAGAGCGATGGAGACCTGGTTCCATGCCCCACGCCCTCGATTTGCATGCCCTGCCTCTACGTGAATTGAAGTTGTCTTGCCCAAGGTACCATGGGATTCGATAATAGATATGTGACAAATTAGGTTGTCGTCCTTTTCGCGGCTCATGACGTACGATCCGGGACTGAAAAATAGTACAAGAGAAGAAAAGTGTCATAAAACTGATGAAAATGTTTAATTTTGAGCTCTGAAAATAGGCACAGCCGAGCAGGCTTGCTCCCCCAGTCGTAGAGCTCTTGAAGAGCTTTTCAACGGTTTGCTGTGCGCCGCGTAACTCCTTACAGACCAAAAGTTATGGGCACCGGAGTGACGGAAATCTGGTCCCAAGCTCCACGCCCTCGGGTTGCGTGCCCAGCCTCTACGTGTAGCCAAGTTGTCTTGGCTAAGGTGTCGTGGGATTCAGTACTAGATATGTGATGGATTAGGTTGTTGTCCTTTTCGCTGCTCACGACGTATGATCCGGAACGGAAAAATAGCGCAAAAGAATAAATGTATCCCGAAACTAATGACAACCTTCGATTTTGGACTCTGTAAACAAGTGCAGCAGATCAGGCTTGCTACCCCCGTCGTAGAGCTCTCGGAGAGCTTTACAACGGTTTGCTATGCACCGCGCAACTCCTTACAGATCAAAAGTTATGGGCACCGGAGCGAAGGAGACCTGGTCCCAAGCCCCACACCCTCGGTTTTTGTGCCCAGCCTCTACGTGAATTCAAGTTGTCTTGCCCAAGGTATCGTGGGATTCGGTAATAGATATGTGATGGATTAGGTTCTCGTCCTTTTCGCGGCTCACGACATACGATCCGAGATGGAAAAACAGCGCAAAAGAAGAAAAGTGTCCTGAAACTGATGACAACGTTCAATTTTGGGCACCGAAAATAGGCGCAGCCGAGCAAGCTTGCTGCCCCCATGGTAGAGCTCTCGGAGAGCTTTCCAACGGTTTACTATGCGTCGTGTAACTCCATACGGATCAAAAGTTATGGGCACCAGAGCAATGGAGACCTGGTCCCAAGCCCTACGCCCTCGGTTTGCATGCCCTGCTTCTACGTGAATTGAAGTTGTGTTGCCCAGGGTGCCATGGGATTCAGTAAAAGATATGTGATGGATTAGGTTGTTGTCCATTTCGCGGCTCACGATGTACGATCCGGGATGAAAAAACAGCGCAAGAGAAGAAAAATGTCATGAAACTGATGAAAATGTTTGATTTTGAGCTCAAAAAACAGGCACAACCGAGCAGGGTTACTACCCTCGTCATAGAGCTCTCGTAGAGCTCTTGAAGAGCTTTCCATTGGTTTGCTGTGCACCGTGTAACTCCTTACGTATCAAAAGTTATGGGCACCGGAGCGACGGAGACTTGGTCCCAAGCTCTATGCCCTCGGTTTGCGTGCCTAGCCTGTACTTGAATTCAAGTTGTCTTACCAAAGGTGCCGTAGGATTCGGTAATAGATATATGATGGATTAGGTTGTCGTCCTTTTCACGGCTCACAATGTATGATGCGGGACGAAAAAACAGCGCAAAAGAAGAAAAATGTCCCAAAACTGATGAAAACATTCAATTTTGAGCTCCGAAAACAAGCACAACCGAGCAGGCTTGCTGCCCCTGTCGTAGAACTCTCGGAGAGCTTTTCAACGGTATGTTGTGCGTCGCGTAACTTCTTACGGATCAAAGTTATGGGCTCCGGAGCGACGGAGACCTGGTCCCAAGCCCTACGCCCTCGGTTTGCGTGCTTAGCCTCTGTGTGAGTTGAAGTTGTCTTGCCGAATGTGTCATGGGATTCTGTAATAGAAATGTGATGGATTAGGTTGTCGTCTTTTTCGCGGCTTACAACGTATGATTCGGGACGGAAAAATAGCACAAAAGAAGAAAAGCATCTCAAAACTGACAAAAACGTTCGATTTTGGTCTCCGAAAATAGGTGCAGCAGAGCAAGCTTGCTGCCCCCATCGTAGAGCTCTCGGAGAGCTTTCCAAAGGTTGGCTGTGCGCCGCGTAACTCCTTACGGACCAAAAGTTATAGGCACCTGAGTGACGGAGACCTAGTCCCAAGCCCCACGCCTTCAGTTTGCGTGCCCAGCCTCTACATCAATTGAAGTTGTCTTGCCCAAGGTGCTGTGGGATTCAGTAATAGATATGTGATGGATTAGGTTGTGGTCCTTTTCGCGGCTCATGACGTACGATCTGGGATGAAAAACAGTGCAAAACAAGAAAAGTATCCCAAAACTAATGAAAACGTTCGATTTTAAGTTCCTAAAATAGGCACAGCCGAGCAGACTTGCTGCCCCCGTCGTAGAGCTCTCAGAGAACTTTCCAACAGTATGTTGTGCACCGCATAACGCCTTACGGATCAGAATTTATGGGCACCAAAGCGACGGAGACCAGGTCCCACTACCTCGATTCAAAGAGCTCTCCAACGGTATGCTGTGCAATACGTAACACCTTACGAATCAAAAGTTATGGGCACTAAAGTAACGGAGACCAGGTCCTACGTCCTCGATTTGCGTGCCCAGCCTCTACATCAAATGAAGTTGTCTTGCCCAAGGTACCGTGGGATTCGGTAATAGAAATGTGATGGATTAGGTGGTCGTCCTTTTCGCGGCAAACGACGTGCGATCCAAGACGGAAAAACAGTGCAAAAGAAGAAAATAGTCCCGAAACAGATGAAAACGTTCGATTTTGGGCTCCAAAATCAGGCGCAGTCGAGCAGGCTTCCTGCCCCCATCGTAGAGCTCTTGGAGAGCTTTTGAACGGTATGTTGTGTGCTACGTAACTCTTTACGGATCAAAAGTTATGGGCACCAGAGTGACGGAGACTTGGTCCCAAGCCCCACGCCCTAAGTTTGCATGCCCAGCCTCTACATGAATTGAAGTTATCTTGCCCAAGGTGTCGTGGAATTCAGTAATAGATATGTGATGGATTAGGTTGTCGTCCTTTTCGCGGTTCACGACGTGCGATTCGGGACAGAAAAACAGTGCAAAAGAAGAAAATTGTCCCGAAACAAATGAAAACATTCGATTTTGGGCTCCAAAAATAGGCGCAGCTGAGCAGGCTTGCTGCCCCTGTCGTAGAGCTGTCGGAGAGCTTCCGAACGGTATGTTGTGCGCCGCGTAACTCCTTACGGATCAAAAGTTATGGGCACTGGAGTGACGAAGACCTGGTCCCAAGCCCCACACCCTCGGTTTGCGTGTCCAACCACTATGTGAATTGAAGTTGTCTTGCCCAAGGTGTCATGGGATTCGGTAATAGATATGTGATGGATTAGGTTGTCGTCCTTTTCGCAGCTCACGACGTACGATCCAGGATGGAAAAATAGCAAAAAAGAAGAAAAATGTCCCGAAACTGATGAAAATGATTGATTTTGAGCTCCGAAAATAGGCACGGTTGGGTAGGCTAGTTGCCCCCGTTGTAGAGCTCTCGGAGAGATTTCCAACAGTATGCTGTGCGCCGCGTAACTCCTTACAAATCAAAAGCTAGGGGCACCAGAGCGACGGAGACCAAGTCCCAAGTTCCACGCCCTCGGTTTGCCTGCCTAGTCTCTACGTGAAGCGAAGTTGTCTTGCCCAATGTGCTATGGGATTCAGTAATAGATATGTGATGGATTAGGTTGTCATCCTTTTCTCTGCTCACGACGTACGATCCGGGATTGAAAAACAGCGCAAAAGAAGAAAAGTGTCCAGAAACTGATGACAACGTTCGATTTTGGGCACCGAAAATAGGCGCAGCCGAGAAAGCTTCCTGCTCCTATCGTAGAGCTCTCGGAGAGCTTTCCAACGGTATGTTGTGCGCCGCTAACTCCTTACGGATCAAAAGTTATGGGCACCAGAGCGACAGAGACTTGGTCCCAAGCTCCACGCCCTCGGTTTACGTGCCCAACCTTTACGTGAAGCGAAGTTGTCATGCCAAACGTGCCATGGGATTCAGTAATAGATATGTGATGGATTAGGTTCTCGTCCTTTTCGCGGTTCACGACGTACGATCCGGGATGGAAAAACAACGTAAAAATAGAAAAGAGTCCTAAAACTGATGAAAACATTTGATTTTGAGATCCGAAAATAGGCACAGCCGAGCAGGCTTGCTGCCGCCGTCGTAGAGCTCTAGAAGAGCTTTCCAATGGTATGTAATGCGCCGCGTAACTCCTTAGAGATCAAAAGTTATGGGCACCAAAGCGATGGAGACCTGGTCCCAAGCTCTACGCCCTCGATTTGCGTGCCCAGCTTCTACGTGAAGCGAAGTTCTCATGCCCAAGGTTCCATGGGATTCAGTAATAGATATGTGATGGATTAGGTTGTCGTCCTTTTCGCGGCTCACGACGTACGATCCCGGTCAGAAAAACAGCGCAAAAGAAGAAAAGTGTCCCGAAACTGATGACAACATTCGATTTTGGGCACCAAAAATGGGCGCAGCCGAGGAAGCTTGCTGCCTTCGTCGTAGAACTCTCGGAGAGCTTTCGAACGGTTTGCTATGCACCGCATAACTCTATACGGATCAAAAGTTATGGGCACCGGAGCGACGGAGACCTCGTCCCAAGCCCCACGCCCTCAGTTTGCGTGCCCAGCCTCTACGTGAAGCGAAGTTGTCTTGCCCTAGGTGTCGTGGGATTTAGTAATAGATATGTGATGGATTAGGTTGTCATCGTTTTCGCAGCTCAGGACGTACGATCCGGGACGAAAAAACAGGCAAAAGAAGAAAATTTTCACGAAACTGATGAAAACGTTTGATTTTGAGCTCTGAAAACAGGCCTAGCCGAGCAGGCTTGCTACCCCCATCATCGAGCTCTCGTAGAGCTTTCCAACGGTTTGCTGTGTGCCATGTAACTCCTTACGGATCAAAAGTTATGGGCACCGGAGTAACGGAGACCTGGTCCCAAGCTCGACGGCCTCGGTTTGCGTGCCCAGCCTTTACGTGAAGCGAAGTTGTCTTGCCCAAGGTGCCGTGGGATTCAGTAATAGATATGTGATAGATTAGGTTGTCGCCCTTTTCGCGGCTCACGACGTACGATTCGGGATGGAAAAACAGTGCAAAAGAAGAAATGTATCCCAAAACTAATGACAACATTCGATTTTGGGCTCTGAAAACAAGCGCAGCTGATCAGGCTTGCTGCCCCTGTCTTAGAGCTCTCGGAGAGCTTTCCATTGGTTTGCTGTGCGCTGCGTAACTCCTTACGGATCAAAAGTTATGGGCACCGGAGCGATGGAGACTTTGTCACGCCCCAACCTGACCTGTAGAGGTTAGACTAGGGAGTGATCTAAACATTCAAGTCATTTCACGTACTTAATCGTTCATGAAGGTTTAACACTTAACGTTTAGCCTAAACTCCACAAATTCTCCGGAAAATCGGCAGCATGACGGCTGTAATTGGGCTTTTTAGTTTGACCTAATTCTCTAAATGCCTCAAAACTTTCAATCTCAAATTCATTTCCAACTAAGATTACCATTTATCACCAATCGGGGTGCCTACTAGTTATCTCGAAGCCTCGTTTGACTGATAACCTAGCATGATACTATATCTCGTTTATTTGTAAATCCAGTTACACCGGTACCTATTGATCTTAGCTTAACAATGAGTACCTGCTTGATTGGATAAATTCATTTACTTAATCCTTTACCTGATACTTTATAAGCCTGTGATAGATAATAACCAGTAGCGATAGCAAAAATGACCATAAGAGTGTCTATCTAGTTATGATCAGTACAACCCAAAATTAGACCCCAAATTACAACGGGGGTCGTTTACAATACAACAACAAGCAACATAAGAAATAGTCTTCAAGCAACATGTTGTTCACAAAATGGCCATAGTCAAGTAAGGCACGTAGGGCAAGCAATCATTCCAAGGAGGCATCAATAGGCACGTTATCCTCGGGTACCTGTTCCTGGTCTTCTTCACCTGAGATGATAAAAGAGGGTGAGTCCTTATGAACTCAGCGAGGGGGAATGAGAAATACGTTTTAAAACTCTTTTCCGGTTAACTTATGAAAAATCCATTTTTGAAAACATGTCACGTATTACAAGTAATAAAGTACGAAAGTATAATAATCAAATTGAGCAACAGATACAATTACCAATCATTTCAAGAATACGGTGAGCATTTTTTCTCAATATCGATTTCGATACGATTGTTGCAGCTGACTTCAATAATCCACTTATCGCTCCCATTTGGGTGTACTCCGGATGTACCCCGAAAACCTACGACCCAACTCTCCGAGGGTGGAATGCCAAGCGAGAGAGGGAATTGGACCATGGTAGTCACGGTAGCACCTTGCCGCCCGGCGTGCGTGAAACGCTACCATGCCACAATGGAAGGTTACAACCTTGTATGCCATGCACATTTATAACATTTAACATAACACATTTGGAGGACAACAAAGTAGGTTGCCTCCAAACAGCTATAAGATCGCACGTTGACAGGTAAACACACAAGGCATGCTATGACAGGTAATTTCACTTGTAAGGCACATGGAGTTACATGAATATTAAATGGACAGCCATGTAACACATGTGAATCTAGTCATATAACTCATTTCGGGGTTCACGCAATCAAATAATAAGGTCATACAACATGCAACGACATCTACGTGGGACCGGGTGCAAGAAAGGTCTACTTGTCAACATGTAATCATCGGAATCACATTTAGGGCTATAAGGGCAACTACGGGCAGCCCACTAATCACACAATTAGACAAGCAAACAATCTTCAATTCCAGTGAACAAGATGTCAAATTAAATCTTACGAAGAGAACTAAATCCAGAAACAAACCTTGCATCATTTGGAGTTCGAATCCAAGAGTTATAGCCAAAACCGTGAGACTACGCAAAACTGTCCAGATTTGTACACATTTCAATACTTGTCGTGTTTGAGGACTTTAGGGTCCGATTTAGCCTTAGTCTATTTCTGACATAAATGTCCATAACTGAAACATCTAGCAGCCTACCAAATTTCATGCATTTCGGTTATCATTTACTAAGTCAAAACTGGTTCGTTATACAAGGACAATGAACTACCAAAAACCTGCTTCATTTTCCCAGATTTTCCAGATTTGGACACCTTTCGATGTTTTGCCATTTTGGAGAACTTAGAGCCAAAATTGGCCTTGGCCTATTTCTATGAAAAAATATTAGAACTGGAAAAACTAGTCACCTACCAATTTTCACACATTTTCAACATCATTTACTTGGTCAAATTCACTTCGCTCCAACAAGACAGAAAATTGCCATTTACATGATTTCACCTATCTTCAAATTCTAGCCAAATATCTTGCCATGCATGTTTAAAAAAGCTCATGTACACACATATATCACAAGTACAGAGGTAAAAAATATACATTTAAAGGCATGCATGTGGTTTTGGAAAGCTTTTCAAAAGGATTAACCCTCACCTTAGCAACTTTATCAACAAAGGATGCTCAAAACTCTTGGAGATGCACAAATGGTGTTCTTTCCTTGTTTGGCCTAGGGATATTGCTTGATTCCCTTAATTCCTAGCTAAGTTACCATGTCCTTAGTATGTGCATGTGGTTAGAACAAAAAGGAAATGAAATAGAAGCTATCAACATACCTAAGGGCCGAATGAGTGTTCTATGAGCTTGCATGCATGTTTCTTTGCTTCTAGCTTGCTTGGTCGAGTTCCTTAGTGGCTTGAATGTCTTGATGAACCTTAGGATGATGAGCTTAAGCTATGGAGTCTATAATTGTAGCCAAGGCCGAGAGAGAGAGAGGAAATGAGAGAGTGAGAGAATGAGAGAAAGAAATGAAAAGCTTTGAAGAGTTTTGATGCTTTGAATGCATGTGTCGGCTATGGGCTTGCAAAATTCTGATTTTTTGTCTTCAAGAGCATATTTTTGAATCACCTTAGCATGGGCAATTGAATGTGTTGAGAATGTGGAGCTTTGGTTTCATATTTTATGCATTGTTTGAAGTGATTTGTCATAGTTTGTCTTGGAATGATTTTTGAAATTGCAAAGCATGCCAATATCTTCACATGGTTGGCCAAAGCATTGCTCAATTCTGAATTTTTGTCATGTTTTGAGCATTATTTAATTGAGTGTTCTTGGAACATGTAAAAAGAATGAAGAATAAAGAATAGGAATGTTTAGCTTTTTGTGAGATTTTGTCTTCTAGTGCATTGACTTAGCATTTTAATATTAGTTAGTGGAATTTGTAGGATTAATTAATGATCTAGTGCTTCGTGTAAGATGCTTTATGATTAGCGTGTGGGCACGCTTACCTAGGTCTAGGGCACGTACTACGAAGTAAAGCACGAACTAAGAGATGAATGCACGTTTTCCAAGTAAATGCATGCAACCCTAAATGAATGCACGTAATTCAATGCAAGGCACACAAAACAAAACACGACTCTTAAACCTAGGTCAAGGCACGCAAATCTAGGTTAGGGCATACGAAATGAGGTATCGTATGCAAATCGAGGTTGGGCCTCACATCCTCCCCTCCTTAAAAGAATTTTGTCCCGAAATTCAATATTACCTTTGAAATAATGCTAGATACTGTTGCTCCATCTGGTCTCGCCTTTCCCACGTTGCTTCTTCAACTCCATGGTGATCCCATAACACTTTCACCATCAGTAAAGATTTGTTGCGCAACTCCCGATCTTGCTGGTCTAGGATCCGAATGGGCTTCTCTTCATAAGACAAGTTCTCCCGAAGCTGCAACGGCTCTGGCTCCAAGATATGCGACGGATCAGGGTGATACTTCTGTAGCATTGAGACATGAAAGACGTCGTGAATATTGGAGAGGTTTTGGGGTAGTTCCAGGCGATACGCCAATTTGCCAACCTTCTCAATTATCTCAAATGGTCTTACAAACCTCGGGCTCAACTTTCCACCCTTGTCGTGTTTAATCAGTCCCTTCCGAGGTGATATATTCAAGAACACCCTGTCGCCGACCTCAAACTCTAGACTCTGCCTCCGTCGGTCTGCTTAAATTTTCTGCCTGCTTTGAGTAGTAAGCATCCGTTTCTGGATGAGGTGGATATTATCAACAGTCTTCATAAGTTCTAGTAGTAAGGTCGGGTAAAAAGTCTTCGTCTCACCTACTTCATCCTAGTAAATTGGGGATCGATACTTACGTCCATATAATGCCTCAAATGGGGCCATCCCGATAGTGGCCTAATAACTGTTATTATAAGCGAACTCCGCTAGAGACAGATATTTCTCCCAACCTTTTCCGAAATCTAAAACACACGCCCTCAGCATATCCTCCAGAATCTGAATAGTTATCTCAGATTGTCCATCAGTCTGAGGGTGATAAGTTGTGCTGAAACTCAACTTCATTCCCAAAGCTTCTTGCAATCTCCTCCAAAATTGGGAAGTAAAACGAGGATCTCTATCCGATACAATACTCACAGGCATGCCATGCAACCTTACAATATCTGCCACATACATATCTCCCAATTTCTCAGGACTATCCTCTTTGTTCATCGGTAAGAAGTGCGCTGACTTGGTCAATCTATCCACTATGACCCAAACGGCGTCATGACCTTTTTGTGACCTGGGCAGGTCCATGACAAAGTCCATAGTTATATGTTCCCATTTCCATTGAGGAATCTCCAACGGTTGAAGTAAACCAGCCGGTCGTTGATGTTCCGCTTTGACTCTCTGGCAAGTCAAACACCATGCCACAAATTACACGATCTCCCTCTTCATGTTATTCCACCAATAGTGTTACTTCAAATCCCAGTACATCTTTGTTCCGCCGGGGTGAATAGTATATCTTGAGTTATAGGCTTCTTCAAGAATCTTCTTTTTCAACTCTGGATCATTAGGAACACAAATTCGATTCCTAAACCTCCAAATACCATCATCATGAAACTTGAAATCTGTGTTGCTTTCTTTAATCTTCTGAAACTGTTGGTCCTTCTGTTAAGCCTCTCGTAATTCAGACAACAAGGTCAATTGAACTTGTGTAGTGGCAAATATTAACCCTTTTTGAGTCAATTGTGGTTTCCACAAAAATGCTTCCTTTAACAACTCCTGCACCTTAACTTCCAGTTTTGCCTTGCTCACTTTCCGACTTAAGGCATCTGCAACTACATTTGCTTTATCGGGCACATAATTGATTGTGCAGTTATAATCATCCAAGAGCTCCATCCGCCGTCTTTGGCTCATGTTCAACTCTTTTTGTGAGAACAAGTATTTCAAGCTCTTGTGATCAGTAAACACCTCGAACTTGTTACCCCACAGATAGTGTCTCCATTTCTTGAGTGCAAACACAATAGCCGCTAACTCCAAATCATGCGTCGGGTAGTTCAATTCATACGGCTTCGGTTTCCTAGAAGCATACGCAATCACTCTACAATTTTGCATCAACACACAACCCAGTCCTTCCTTCGAAGCATCGCTATAGATTACAAAACCTTGACTCCCTTCAGGCAATGCAAGAACAGGTACGGTAGTCAATCTTTTCTTCAATTCTTGGAAGCTGTTCTCACACTTGTCATCCCACACGAACTTTGTTTTCTTTTGAGTGAGCTTTGTAAGCGGTCCTGCGATCTTTGAGAAATCCTTCACGAACCTCCGATAATAGTCGGCTAGACCAAGAAAATTTTGAACCTCCATAACATTTTCCGGCTTCTTCCAAGACATCACTGCTTCTATCTTTGCTGGATCTACCGCTATTCCCTCTTGGGATATGATGTGCCCCAAAAATGCAATTTGCTGCAACCAAAATTCGCATTTGTTAAACTTCGCATACAATTGATGCTCTTGAAGTTTCTGCAGTACCAATCGTAGATGTTGTTCATGCTCAGCCTCAGATTTTGAGTATACCAAAATATCATCAATAAAGATCACCACAAATTGGTCCAAGTAAGGTTGAAACACCCTGTGCATCAAGTCCATAAAGGCTGCAGTGGCATTAGTTAGCCCAAATGGCATCACCACATATTCATAATGCCCATATCTCGTCCTGAAAGCCGTTTTAGGCACATCCTCCTTTTTGATCCGCAACTGATAGTACCCTTGCCTCAAGTCAAGTTTCGAATACACTTTGGCTCCCTGAAGTTGATCAAACAACTCGTCCATCAGAGGAAGTGAGTATTTATTCTTAACGGTCACTTGGTTCAATCCTCGGTAATCGATGCATAGTCTCAACGTTCCGTCTTTCTTCTTTACAAATAGGACTGGCGCACCCCACGGAGAAGAGCTTGGTTGAACAAACCCCTTCTTCAACAATCCTTGCAATTGGTCATTCAGTGCTTGTAGCTCGGCTGGTGCCATATGATAGGGAGCTTTAGATATCGGCTGGGTGCTAGGCAGTAATTCTATAATGAACTCGATCTCCCGATTTGGGGGTAAACTGGGAAATTCTTTTGGAAATACATCCGCATAATCTTTAATCACTGGCATCTCCTCCAACTTAGCTTTGTCCGACGGCTTGTTGATGAGGTAAGCTAAGTACCCACTATATCATTTTATCAAGGACTTCATTGCTTTTGTAAATAAAATGATGGAACTCCCGGTGAAGTCTCTTCGACCCATTACCTCCAATATTGGTTGACCAGGTATCTAGAATGTTACAATCTTCGTTCAGCAATCTAGTTGGGCATGATGCTTTACCAACCAGTCCATCCCTAAGATGACTTCATAGTCTTGTAAGAGTAATACAATAAGATTGGCTGAGAATTCTCTATCTTTAATTTGAATTTTACATGCTTTACAAGCTGAGCGAGTAACAAGTTTAGAACCCATCGGAGTACCAACTTCTACTTCGTAAGGCAAACATACAACTCGTAGTTTCACACGTTGCACACATAAGGGAGTAATAAATGAATGAGTAGCACCTGGATCAATTAGCACCCTAACAAGTTGATTCAGTATCAAGAATGTACCTTCAACAACAGCAGTCTCCTCTGGAAGCTCCTCGCACTCAATAGCATAAGCTCGGGCCTAAACTCTAGGCACTGGAGTCTTGCCTCTACCAGCTGGTTTAATCTGATTTTGTCCCCCCTGCCATTTAGGACAATCCTTGACCTGGTGTTGATCGCTGCCACACCTTACACATCGTCCCGATTTCCTCCAACACTAGGCCTTGGTGTGACCCTTCCTGTTACAGTAAGAACAGGTGACAGTCTGAGTAGTAGGTGAATTACCTGTGGATCCACAAGTAGAAGAGACTGATGGTGCTTTAGTCGGGCCACGGTTATTAACTGGTATGTTCTGGCTCTGGTCCTGACTGCGACTCTGAGTCTGGAATTTCCTCTATTAACCTGGAGGTTGATATGGTTTCTTGTTTGGTTGGCTTGAACCGGCTCTATCAAGTTTCCTCTTCTTAACTCGAAAGGCAGCCGCAAGGAGAGTAGAATAGGTAGCAAAGTCATGTGAAGCCAACTGGTCCTGAATTTCTGGCCTCAATCCATTCGTAAATTTCCACATCTTCACCTCAGGGGTACTGACCATGTATTGAGCATAGCGGGACAGTCGATCAAAACGAGCCTCATACTGGGCCACCGTCATGTTACCCTGGTTCAAGTGCATGAATTTCTCAATTTACCTCTGCCTGGAAACTGCAGGTACGTATTTCTCCTTGAATGCTTTAACAAAATTACCCCACAAGCGAGGTGTATGATCAGTTTCCCAAAGTGCCTCCACAGTGTGCCACCAATGCTCAACATCCCCGTGCAACAGAAATACAGTGAACTCAATCTTTTCCTCGTTAGTATAGTCAAGTGGCCTGAAAATCCTTTCAATCACAGACAGCCAAGCCTCTGCCTTTTCATCATCAGCTTCCCCGAAGAATTTGGATGGGTGAAAGTCAAGGAACTCTCGCATTCTGTTGTTTCTCTCGTTGTTGCCCCCATTCCTATTGTTGTTGTTTGCTTCACATGCATCTTGACGTTCCATCACTCGCGACACACGATCCATAGCATTCGCCATCATATTAAACATAGCCATGCCGGGATTAGTTTGATGAGCATCTCCAGTCTCTTGAGGCTCACCGCTCCTATAAGTATTGCGGGTACTAGGGCCAGCCATCTATAGGCACAGATTATTATGCACAATTTATTGGAATACAACAAACAAGAATTTAATGTATAAGGTATGCAACACACAATTTTATATAGACACACAATTCTCGAAACAGTTAAGACATGTTAATCACATAAACACATAGAAACAAAGAAAGCACAATTGATATTGTCACACAATAACATAATACACATAAAAAAGTCATCCTGATAATCTTTGGGCTTCTACCCATGGTCCGAGAGTTAAACCCGGCTTAAGCAATCTAAGCTCTGATACCATTTCTCTAAGGTGTCACGCCCCAACCCGACCTATAGAGGTTAGACTAGGGAGTGATCTAAACATTCAAGTCATTTCACGTACTTAATCGTTCATGAAGGTTTAACACTTAACGCTTAGCCTAAACTCCACAAATTCTCTGAAAAACCGGCAGCATGACGACAGTAATTGGGCTCTTTAGTTTAACCTAATTCTCTAAACGCCTCAAAACTTTCAATCTCAAATTCATTTCCAACTAAGATTACCATTTATCAACAATCGAGGTGCCTACTATTTATCTCGAAGCCTCAATTGACTAATAACCTAGCATGATACTATATCTCATTTATTTGTCAAACCAGTTACACCGATACTTGTTGATCTTAGCTTAACAATGAGTACCTGCTTGATTGGATAAATTCATTTACTTAATCCTTTACCTGATACTTCATAAGCCTGTGATAGATACTAACCAGTAGCGATAGCAAAAATGACCATAAGTGTGTCTATCTAGTTATGATCAGTACAACCCAAAATTAGACCCCAAATTACAACGGGGGTCGTTTACAATACAACAACAAGCAACATGTTGTTCACAAAATGGCCATAGTCAAGTAAGGCACGTAGGGCAAGCAATCATTCCAAGGAGTCATCAATAGGCACGTTATCCTCGGGTACCTATTCCAGGTCTTCTTCACTTGAGATGATAAAAAAAGGTAAGTCCTTATGAACTCAGCGAGGGGGAACGAGAAATACGTTTTGAAACTCTTTTTCCGGATAACTTATGAAAAACCCCTTTTTGAAAACATGTCACGTATTACAAGTAATAAGGTACGAAAGTATAAGAATCAAATTGAGCAACAGATACAATTACCAATCATTTCAAGGATACGGTGAGCATTTTCTCTCAATATCGATTTCAATACGATTGTTGCGGCTGACTTCAATAATCCACTTATCGCTCCCATTTGGGTGTATTCCGGATGTACCCCGAAAACCTATGACCCAACTCTCTGAGGGTGGAATGCCAAATGAGAGAGGGAATTGGACCATGGTAGTCACGGTAGCACCGGCAAGCCCGATGCCGCTCGGCGTGCATGAAACGCTACCATGCCACAATGGAAGGTTGCAACCTTGTATGCCATGCACATTTATAACATTTAACATATCACATTTGGAGGACAACAAAGGAGGTTGCATCCGAACAGTTATAAGATCGCACGTTGACAGGTAAACACACAAGACATGCTATGACAGGTAATTTCACTTGTAACGCACATGGAGTTACATGAATATTAAACGGACAGCCATGTAACACATGTGAATCAAGTCATATAACTCATTTCGGAGTTCAGGCAATCAAATAATAAGGTCATACAACATGCAATGACATCTACGTGGGATCGGGTGCAAGAAAGGTCTACTTGTCAACATGTAATCATCGGAATCACATTTAGGGCTATAAGGGCAACTACGGGCTGCCAACTAATCACACAATTAGACAAGCAAACAATCTTCAATTCTAGTGAACAAGATGTCAAATTAAAGCTTACGGAGTGAACTAAATCCAAAAACAAACCTCGCATCATTTTGGAGTTCGGATCCAAGAGTTATAGCCAAAACCGTGAGACTACGCAAAACTGTCCAGATTTGTACACATTTCAATACTTGTCATTTTTTAGGACCTTAGGGTCAGATTCAGCCTTAGTCTATTTCTGAAACAAATGTCCAAAACTGAAAAATCTAGCATCCTACCAAATTTCATGCATTTTGGATAATATTTACTAAGTCAAAACTGGTTCGTTATACGAGGACAGTGAACTGCCAAAACCTGCTTCATTTTCCCAGATTTTCCAGATTTGGACACCTTTCGATGTTTTTCCATTTTGGAGACCTTAGAATAAAAATTGGCCTTGGCCTATTTCTACAAAAAATACTCAGAACTGGCAAAATTAGTCACCTACTAGTTATCATTTACTAAGTCAAAACTGGTTCGTTATACAAGGACAGTGAACTACCAAAAACCTGCTTCATTTTCCCAGATTTTCTAGATTTGGACACCTTTCGATGTTTTGCCATTTTGGATACCTTAGAGTCAAATTGGCCTTGGCCTATTTCTATGAAAAATGCTCAGAACTGGCAAAAATAGTCACCTACCAATTTTTACGCATTTTCAACATCATTTACTTGGTCAAATTCACTTCCCTCCAACAAGACAGAAAATTGCCATTTACGCGATTTCACCTATCTACAAATTCTAGCCAAATATCTTACCATGCATGTCTACAAAAGCTTATATACACACATATATCACAAGTACAGAGGTAAACATAGACATTTAAAGGCATGCATGTGGTTTTGGAAAGCTTTTCAAAAGGATTAACCCTCACCTTAGCAACTTTATCAACAAAGGATGCTCAAAAACTCTTGGAGATGCACAAATGGTGTTCTTTCCTTGTTTGGCCGAGGGATATTGCTTGATTCCCTTAATTCCTAGCTAAGTTACCATGTCCTTAGTATGTGCATGTGGTTAGAAAAAAAAGGAAATGAAATAGAAGCTATCAACATACCTAAGGGCCGAATGAGTGTTCTATGAGCTTGCATGCATGTTTCTTTGATTCTAGTTTGCTTGGTCGAGTTCCTTAGTGGCTTGAATGTCTTGATGAACCTTAGGATGATGAGCTTAAGCTATGGAGTCTATAATTGCAGCCAAGGTCGAGAGAGAGAGAGAAAATGAGAGAGTGAGAGAATGAGAGAAAGAAATGAAAAGCTTTGAAGAGTTTTGATGCTTTGAATGCATGTGTCGGTTATGGGCTTGCAAAATTCTGATTTTGTGTCTTCAAGAGCATATTTTTGAATCACCTTAGCATGGGCAATTGAGTGTGTCAAGAATGTGGAGCTTTGGTTTCATATTTTATGCATTGTTTGAAGTGATTTGTCATAGTTTGTCTTGGAATGATTTTTGAAATTGCAAAGCATGCCAATATCTTCACATGGTCGGCCAAAGCATTGCTCAATTCTGAATTTTTGTCATGTTTTGAGCATTATTTAATTGAGTATGCTTGGAACATGCAAAAAGAATGAAGAATAAAGAATAGGAATGTTTAGCTTTTTGTGAGATTTTCTCTTCTAGTGCATTAACTTAGCATTTTAATCTTAGTTAGTGGAATTTGTAGGATTAATTAATGATCTAGTGCTTCGTGTAAGATACTTTTTGATTAGCGTGTGGGCACGCTTACCTAGGTCTAGGGCACGCACTACGAAGTAAAGCACGAACTACGAGATAAATGCACGTTTCCCAAGTAAATCCATGCAACCCTAAATGAATGCACGTAATTCAATGCAAGGCACACAAAATGAAACAAGACTCTTAAACCTAGGTCAAGGCACGCAAATCTAGGTTAGGGCACACGAAACAAGGTATTGCACACAAATCGAGGTTAGGCCTCACAAACTTGGTCCCAAGCCCCACACCCTCAGTTTACGTGCCCAACCTCTACTTGAATTCAAGTTATCTTGCCTAAGGTGCCGTGGGATTCGGTAATAGATATGTGATGGATTAGGTTGTTGTCCTTTTTGCGGCTCACGACGTACGATCCTAGACGGAAAAACAGCGCAAAAGAATAAAAGTGTCCCAAAACTGATGAAAACAATTGATTTTGGGCTCCGAAAATAGGCACAACTGAGCAGGATAGCTACTTTAGTCGTAGAGCTCTCGGAGAGCTTTCCAACGGTATGCTGTGCACCGCGTAACTCTTTACGGATCAAAGGCTGTGGGCACTAGAGCAACGGAGACTTGGTCCCAAGCTCCACGACCTCAGTTTGCATGCCTAACCTCTATGTGAAGCGAAGTTGTCTTGCCCAAGGTACCATGGGATTCAGTAATAGATATGTGATGGATTAGGTTGTCGTCCTTTTCGCCGCTCACGACTTACGATCCGAGATGGAAAAACAGCGCAAAAGAAGAAAAGTGTCCCGAAACTAATGACAACGTTCGATTTTGGGCACCGAAAATAGGCGCAGCCAAGCAAGCTTGCTGCCCCCGTCGTAGAGCTCTCAGAAAGCTTTCCAACAGTATGATGTGCGCTGCATAACTCTTTACGGATCAAAAGTTATGGGCACTGGAGCAACTGAGACCTGGTCCTAAGCTCCACGCCCTCAGTTTGCATGCCCAACCTCTACGTGAAGTGAAGTTGTCTTGCCTAAGGTGCCATGGGACTCAGTAATAGATATGTGATGGATTAGGTTGTCGTCCTTTTCCCGGCTCACAACGTACGATCCGGGATGAAAAAATAGCGTAAAAGAAAAAAAGTGTCCTGAAACTGATGAAAACGTTTGATTTTGAGCTCCAAAAATAGGCACAGCCGAGCAGGCTTTTTGCCCCCGTGTTAGAGCTCTCGGAGAGCTTTCCAACTGTATGCTGTGCGTCACGTAACTCCTTACAGATCAAAAGTTATAGGCACCGAAGCGATGGAGACTTGGTCCCAAGCTCCACGCCCTCGGTTTGCGTGCCCAGCCTTTACGTGAAGCGAAATTGTCATTCCTAAGGTGCCGTGGGATTCAGTAATAGATATGTGATGGATTAGGTTGACGTTCTTTTCGCGGCTTACAATGTACAATCCGGGACGGAAAAACAACGCAAAAGAAGAAAAGTGTCCCGAAACTGATGACAAGCTTTCTGCCCCCTTCGTAGAACTCTTGGAGAGCTTTCCAACGGTTTGCTATGCGCCGCGTAACTCCATACGAATCAAAAGTTATGGGCACCGGAGCGACGGAAAACTGGTCCCAAGACCCATACCCTCGGTTTGCGTGCCTTGCCTCTACGTGAATTGAAGTTGTCTTGCCCAGGGTACCATGGGATTCGGTAACAGATATGTGATGGATTAGGTTGTCTTCCTTTTCGCGGCTCACGACGTACGATCTGGGAAGGAAAAACAGCGCAAGAGAATAAAAGTGTCATGAAACTAATTAAAATGTTTGATTTTGAGCTCCGAAAATAGGCACAGCCGAGTAGGCTTGCTACTGCCGTCCTAGAGCTCTCGGAGAGCTTTCCAACGGTTTGCTGTGCGCCATGTAACTCTTTACAAATCTAAAGGTATGGGCACCGGAGCGACGGAGACCTAGTCCCAAGCTCGACGCCCTCGGTTTGCGTGCCCAACCTCTACGTGAAGCAAAGTTGTCCTGCCCAAGGTGCCATGGGATTCAGTAATAGATATGTGATGGATTAGGTTGTCATCATTTTCGCAGCTCATGACGTACGATCCGAGACTAAAAAATAGCGCAAAAGAAGAAATGTATCCCGAAACTGATGACAATGTTCGATTTTGGACTCTGAAACAAGCGCAGCCGATCAGGCTTGCTGCCCCCATCATGGAGCTCTCGGAGAGCTTTCCAACGGTTTGTTGTGCGCCACCTAACTCGTTACGGATCAAAAGTTATGGGCACTAGTGCGACGGAGACCTTGTCCTAAGCCCCACGCCCACTTTTTGCGTGCCCTACCTCTACGTGAATTGAAGTTGTCTTGCCCAAGGTCCCATGGGATTCGGTAATAGATATGTGATGGATTAGGTTTTCGTCCTTTTTGCGGCTCACGACATACGATCCGGGATGAAAAAATAGCGCAAGAGAAGAAATGTGTCACGAAACTGATGAAAAAGTTCGATTTTGAGCATCGAAAATGGGCACAGGTGAGGAGGCTTGCTACCCCCGTCATAGAGCTCTTGTAGAGCTTTCGAACGGTTTGCGTTGTGCCGCGTAACTCCTTACAGATCAAAAGTTATGGGTACCGGAGCGACGGAGACCTGGTCCCAAGCTCGATGCCCTCGGTTTGCGTGCCCAGCCTCTACGTGAAGCGAAGTTGTCTTGCCCAAGGTGCCTGGGATTCAGTAATAGATATGTGATGGATTAGGTTGTCGTCCAAATCACGGCTCACAATGTACGATCCGAGACAAAAAAACAGCGTAAAAGAAGAGATGTATCACAAAACTAATGACAACATTCGATTTTGGGCTCTGAAAACAAGTGCAGCCAATCAGGTTTGCTGCCCCTGTCGTAGAGCTCTCGAAGAGCTTTCCATTGGTTTGCTGTGCACCGCGTAACTCCTTACGGATCAAAAGTTATGGGTACCGGAGCGACGAAGACTTGGTCCCAAGCCCCACGCCCTCGGTTTACGTGCCCAACCTCTACTTGAATTCAAGTTGTCTTGCCCAAGGTGCCGTGAGATTCGGTAATAGATATGTGATGGATTAGGTTGTCGTCCTTTTCGCGGCGCACGACATACGATCCTGGACGGAAAAACAGCGCAAAAGAAGAAAAGTATCCCGAAACTGATAAAAACATTCAATTTTGAGCTCCGAAAACATGCACAACCAAGCAGGCTTGCTACCCTTGTCATAGAGATCTCAGAGAGCTTTTCAACGGTATGTTGTGCGTTGCGTAACTCCTTACGGATCAAAGTTATGGGCTCCAGAGCGACAGAGACTTGGTCCCAAGCTCCACGCCCTCGGTTTGCATGCCCAGCCTCTATGTGAATTGAAGTTGTCTTGCCCAAGGTGCAGTGGGATTCTATAATAGAAATGTGATGGATTAGAGTGTCGTCTTTTTCACGGCCTACAACGTATGATTCGGGACGGAAAAATAGCACAAAAGAAGAAAAGTATCCTGAAATTGACCAAAATGTTTGATTTTGGGCTCCAAAAGCAGGCACAGCTAAGTAGGCTTGTTGCCCCCGTCGTAGAGCTCTCGGAGAGCTTTTGAACGGTATGTTGTGCGCCGCGTAACTCCTTACGGATCAAAAGTTATGGGCACCGGAGTGACGGAGACCTGATCCCAAGCCCCACGCCCTCGGTTTGCGTGCCAAGCCTCTACGTGAATTGAAGTTGTCTTGCCCAAGGTGTCGTGGGATTCAGAAATAGATATGTGAAGGATTAGGTTGTCGTCCTTTTCGCGGCTCACGACGTATAATCCTGGATAGAAAAATAGTGCAAAAGAAGAAAAATATCCAGAAACTAATTAAAATATTTGATTTTGAGCTCTGAAAATAGACACAGCTGAGCAAGCTTGCTGCATTTGTCGTAGAGCTCTCAGAGAGCCTTCCAACGGTATGCTGTGCGCCGCGTAACTCCTTACGGATCAAAAGCTATGGGCACCAGAGCGACGGAGACCTGGTCCCAAGCTCCACGCCCTCAGTTTGCGTGCCCAGCATCTACGTGAAGCGAAGTTGTCTTGCCAAAGGTGCTGTGGGATTCAGTAATAGATATGTGATGGATTAGGTTGTCGTCCTTTTCGCGACTCACGACGTACGATCCGAGATGGAAAAACAGCGCAAAAGAAGAAAAGTGTCCCAAAACTGATGACAACGTTCGATTTTTTTCACCAAAAATAGGTACAGCCGAGCAAGCTTGCTACCCCCGTCCTAGAGCTCTCGGAGAGTTTTCCAACTGTATGCTGTGCACCGCGTAACTCCTTGCGAATCAAAAGTTATAGGCACCGGAGCGACAGAGACCTGGTCTCAAGCCCCACGCCCTCGGTTTGCGTACCCTGCCTCTACATGAATTGAAGTTGCCTTGCCCAAGATGCCATAGGATTCGGTAATAGATATGTGATGGATTAGGTTGTCGTCCTTTTCGCGGCAGACGACGTACGATCCGGGAGGGAAAAGCAGCGCAAGAGAAGAAAAGTGTCATGAAACTGATGAAAACATTCAATTTTGAGCTCTGAAAATAGGCACAGCCGAGCAGGGTTGCTGTCCCCATCGAAGAGCTCTCGGAGAGCTTTCCAACGGTTTGCTGTGTGCCGCGTAACTCCTTACGGATCAAAAGTTATGGGCACCAGAGCGACGGAGACCTGGTCCCAAACTCGACGCCCTCAGTTTACGTGCCCAGCCTCTACGTGAAGTGAAGTTGTCTTGCCCAAGGTGCCATAGGATTCAGTAATGATATATGATGGATTAGGTTGTCGTCCTTTTCGCGGCTCATGATGTACGATCAGGGACCGAAAAACAGCGCAAAAGAAGAAATGTATCCAGAAACTGATGACAACATTCGATTTTAGGCTCTGAAAACAAGCGCAGCCGAGCAGGCTTGATGCCCTCGTCGTAGAGCTCTCGAAGAGCTTTCCAACTGTTTGCTGTGCTCCGCGTAACTCCTTACGGATCAAAAGTTATGGGCACCGGAGCGACGGAGACCTGGTCCCAAGCCCCACGCCCTCGGTTTGCGTGCCCAGCCTCTACGTGAAATGAAGTTGTCTTGCCCAAGGTAATGTGGGATTCGGTAATAGATATGTGAAGGATTAGGTTGTCGTTCTTTTCGTGGCTCACGACGCATGATCTGGGAAGGAAAAACAGCACAAAAGAAGAAAAGTGTCACAAAACTAATGAAAATGTTCAATTTTGAGCTCTGAAAACAGGCACAGCCGAGCAGGCTTGCTGCCCACGTCATAGAGCTCTCGGAGAGCTTTCCAACGGTATGCTGTGCGCCGCGTAACTCCTTTCAGATCAAAAGTTATGGGCACCGGAGCGACAGAGACCTAGTCCCACACCATCGATTTGCGTGCCTAGTCTCTACGTGAATTGAAGTTGTCTTGCCCAAGGTACCATGTGATTCAGTAATAGAAATGTGATGGATTAGGTTATCGTCCTTTTCGCGGCTCACGACGTACGATCCGGGATAGAAAAACAGCGCAAAAGAAGAAAAGTGTCCCAAAACTGATGAAAATGTTGAATTTTTGGCTCGGGAAAAATGCGCAGCCGAGCAGACTTGCTGTCCCCATTGTAGAGCTCTCGGAAAGCTTTCCAACGGTATGCGGTGCGCCGCGTAACTCCTTACGGATCAAAAGTTATGGGCACTAGAACGACAGAGACCTGGTCCCAAGCCCCACGTCCTCGATTTGCGTGCCCAGCCTCTACGTGAATTGAAGTTGTCTTGGCCAAGGTACCATGGGATTCGGTAATAGAAATGTGATAGATTAGGTTGTCGTCCTTTTCGCGACTCACAACGTACGATCCGGGATGAAAAAATAGCGCAAAAGAAGAAAAGTGTCCTGAAACTGATCAAAACATTTGATTTTGGGTTCTGAAAATAGGCGCGGCCGAGGAGGCTTGCTGCCTCCGTCGTAGAGCTCTTGGAAAGCTTTCCAACTGTATGCTGTGCGCCGCGTAACTCCTTACGGATCAAAAGTTATGGGCTCCGTAGCGACAGAGACCTGGTCCCACGCCCTCAGTTTGCGTGCCCAGCCTCTACGTGAATTGAAGTTGTCTTGCCCAAGGTGCTGTGGGATTCGGTAATAGAAATGTGATGGATTAGGTTGTCATCCTTTTCGCGGCTCACGACGTTCGATCCGGGACTGAAAAATAGCACAAAAGAAGAAAAGTGTTCCGAAACTGATCAAAATGTTCGATTTTGGGCTCCGAAAATAGGCGCAGTTGAGTAGGCTTGCTACCCCTGTCGTAGAGCTCTCGGAGGGCTTTCCAACGGTTTGCTGTGCGCTACATAACTCCTTACGGATCAAAAGTTATGGGCACTAGAGCGACGGAGACCTGGTCCCAAGCCCCACGCCCTCGGTTTCACGCCCCCAACTCGACCTCTGGAGGTTATATTAGGGTGTGATCTAATCATTCACGTTCTTTTATGACTATAACTGATTAACGAAGATTAAGCTTATCCGTTAGACTAGAATTCCAAAAATTCTCTGGAAAACCGGCAGCATAATGGCTGTAATTGGCTTCTTAGTTTGACCTGATTTCCTAAATGCCTCAAAATATTCAATCTCAATTCGATTCCAACTAAGGTTACTATTTATCACCAATTGATATGTCTACTATTTATCTCAAGTCTTGTTTGATTAACACATAGCATGGCAACTATGTCTCGTTTATGTGTCAATTCATGTTATACAAGTACGTGTTGATCTTGGCTTACAAATGAGTACTTGCTTAAGATTGGATGGATTCATTTTACTTAGCCCTTTGCCTAATACTTCATAAGCCTGTAGTAGTTACTAATCAAGTAGCAAAGCGATCAAATAGGGTGTATGTCTAGTTATAATCAGTACAAATCAAAATTAGACCCCAAATTACAACGGGGGTCTTTTACAATAACAACGACAAACAACATAAGAGATAATCTTCAAAACAAACATATCGTTCACAAAATGGCCACAGTCAAGTAAGGCACATAAGACAGGCAATCACTCCAAGAAGTCATCAATAGGCACGTTATCCTCGGGTACCTGTTCTTGATCTTCTTCACCTGTGATGATAAAAGAGGGTGAGTCCTTATGCACTCAGCGAGGGGGAACAAGAAATACGATTTGAAACTCTTTTTCCGGTTAAACTTATGAAAAACCCCTTTTGAAACATGTCACATATTACAAGTAATAAGGTACGCAAAGTATAAGAATCAAATTGAGCAAAAGATACAATTACCAATCATTTCAAGGATACGGTGAGCATTTGCTCTCAATATCATTTTCGATAACGATGGTTGCGGCCAACTTCAATAATCCATTTATCGCTCCCAATTGGGTGTAATCCGGAAGTACCCCGAAAACCTATGACCTAACTTTTCGAGGGTGGAATGCCAACCGAGAGAGGGAATTGGACCATGGTAGTCACGGGAGCACCAGCAAGCCCTATGCCGCCCAACATTCGTGAAACGCTACCATGCCACAATGAAAGGTTGCAATCTTGTATGCAATGCACATTTATAACATTTAACATATCACATTAGGAGGACAACAATGTAGGTTGTCTCCGAGCAGTTATAAGATCGCACGTTGACAAGTAAACACACGAGGCATGGTTTGACATTTAATTTCACTTGTAATACACATGGAGTTATATGAATATTAAACGGACAGCCATGTAATCATTGGAATCATATTTCAAGCATACTTAACATTTATTAGGCAGCCCACTAATCACACAATTAGACACAATAACCATAGGATCAACACTTAGCTAGTTTTCATAGTCAATAGGGTTTCCATTCATGCTTACACGTGTGATTTAAGCCACAAGTTGTCACGTAATTAAACCCAAGCCATGCATCGATTAATTAAAACATCTTCAATCATCCAAAACATTCCACACAACATCCAAGTGCCACAATCCCAAGCATTCGATACCACAAGAGATGTTACAACGTTTTTCAAAGCATATCGCTAAACAAAACCTCACTGCAATGGTCTGTTTTCCCACAATCATATAGACAAGCAAATAATCTCCAATTCTAGTGAAAAAAATTTCAAATTAAAGCTTAATGAGTGATTTCAATCCAGAAACAAACCTCACATCATTTGGAGTTCGGATTCAAGAGTTATAGCTAAAACCGTGAGACTACGCAAAACTGTCCAGATTCGTACATATTTCAATACTTGCCATTTTTTAGGATCTTAGGGTTAGATTTAGCTTTAGTCTATTTCTGACAAAAATGTCCAGAACTGAAACATATAGCAACCTACCAAATTTCATGCATTTTAAATCTCATTTACTAGGTCAAAACAGTTTCGTTCTACAAGGATAGTGAACTGCCAAAAACCTGCTCCATTTTCCCAGATTTTCCAAATTTAGACACCTTTCGATGTTTTTCCATTTTGGAGACTTTAGAGACAAAATTGGCCTTGGCCTATTTCTACAAAAAATGTTCATAACTGGAAAAACTAGTCACCTACCAAGTTTCACATATTTTCAACATCATTTACCAGGACAAATGCACCTCGCTCTACCAAGTCAAAAAATCTGCCAGCTACGCGATTTTATCTATCTTCAAGTTCTAGCCAAATATCTTGCCATGCATGGTTATATAAGCTCATGCACACACATATACAACAAGTTCAGAGGTAAATATAGACATATGAAGGCATGCATGTGGTTTTTGAAAGCTTTTAAAAAAGATTAACCCTCACCTTAGCCTATTGATGATAAATGACGCTTAAAATTCTTGAAGATGCACAAAAAGGTCTTCTATCCTTGCTTGGCCAAGATAGATTTCTTGATTTCCTTAATTGCTAGCTGAGTTATCATGTTCTTAGTATGTGCATGTGGTTAGAATGAAAGGGAGATGAAAGAAAAGCTATCAAACATACCTAGGGCCGAAATGAAGGGTTCTATGAGCTTGCATGCAATTTTTCTTGCTTCTTGCTTGCTTGGGCTGCCATGGACGAGTTTCTTAGAGTCCTTGAGTGCCTAGGAGAACCTTAGAAGATGAGCTTGAGCCATGGAACTTCAGGATGCAGCCTTGGCCGAGAGAGAGAGAGGAAATGAGAGAATGAGAGTTTTAGAGAAAGAAATGATGTGTTTGTGTATGTGGTCAGCCTTGAGCTACTAAAATTCTGAATTTGTGTCATCTATTAAGCATGTTTGAATTGTTTTTTGGCATGGCATTGCAAAGGCCGAGAATGGTGGCTTTGGGTAGGATATTTAGGAGTTTTTTTATGCATTGTTTTATGTGTTGGTGTCATAGCTTGTCTAGGTTTGATTTTGAAATTGCAAAGCATGCTACAAGGCCTTGGTTTGGCTGACCAAGGTGCTTAGAAATCTGAAATTTCAGATTCAAATTGTGGTATTATAAGTTATAATAAGTGTGGAATTTTGAGGTGCATGAATTTTGCAAAAGAATAAAGAATAAGGAATAAAGAATGTCTAGCGTTTAGCGTTTCGTCTTTTAGTGCATTGACTTAGGATTATAATATTAGTTAGTGGAATTTGTAGGATTAATTAATAATCTAGTGCTTCGTGTAAGATGCTTTCTTGATTAGCGTACGGGCACGCTTTCCTAGGTTTAGGGAAGCCACTACGAGGTAAAGCACGAACTACGAGATGAATGTACGTTTCCTAAGTAAATGCACGCAACTCTAAATGAATGCACGTAATTCGATGCAAGGCACATAAAATGAGACATGACTCTTGAACTTAGGTCAAGGCACGAAATTCTAGGTAGGGCACACGAAACGAGGTATCACACGCAAATCGAGGTCGGGCCTCACACTTAGTTTGAGTGCCAAGTCTCTACGTGAATTGAAGTTGTCTTGCCCAAGGTGCTGTGGGATTCGGTAATAGATATGTGATGGATTAGGTTGTCATCCTTTTCGCGGCTCACGATGTATGATCCGAGATAGAAAAACAGCCCAAAAGAAGAAAAGTGTCCCGAAACTGATCAAAATGTTCAATTTTGGGCTCTGAAAATAGGCATAGCCGAGCAGGCTATCTGCCCCCGTCGTAGAGCTCTCGTAGGGCTTTCCAACGGTATGCTGTGCGCTGCGTAAGTCCTGACGGATCAAAAGTTATGGGCACTGGAGCGACGGACACCTGGTCCCAAGCCCCACGACCTCGGTTTGCATGCCCAGCCTGTACATGAATTGAAGTTTTCTTACCCAAGGTGTCATGGGTTCGGTAATAGATATGTGATGGATTAGGTTGTCGTCCTTTTCACCGCTAACGATGTACGATTCGGGACGAAAAAATAGCGGAAAAGAAGAAAAGTATCCCGAAACTGATCAAAATGTTCAATTTTGGGCTCCAAAAATAGGTCACAGCTGAGGAGGCTTGCTGCCCTTGTCGTACAGCTCTCGGAGGGCTTTCCAACGGTACGCTATGCACCTCGTACCTCCTTACGGATCAAAAGTTATTGGCACCGGAGCGACGGAGACCTAGTCCCAAGCCCCATGCCCTCGGTTTGCGTGCGTAGCCTCTACATGAATTGAAGTTGTCTTGCCCAAGGCACCGTGGGATTCGGTAATAGAAATATGATGGATTAGGTTGTCGTCCTTTTCGCGGCTCACGGCGTACGATCTGGGACGAAAAAATTGCGCAAAAGAAGAAAAGTGTCGCAAAACTGATGAAAACATTTGATTTTGGGCTTTGAAAACAGTAGCAGATAAGCAGGCTTGTTGCCTCCGTCGTAGAGCTCTCGGAGAGCTTTCCAACGGTATACTATGTGCCGTGTAACTCCTTACGGATCAAAAGTTATGGGCACCGGAGCGACGGAGACCTGGTCCCAAGCCCCACGCCCTCGGTTTACGTGCCCAACCTCTACATGAATTGAAGTTGTCTTGCCCAAGGTACCATGGGATTCGGTAAAAGAAATGTGATGGATTAGGTTGTTGTCCTTTTCGCAGCTCACAACGTACGATCCGGGATGGAAAAACAACGCAAGAGAAGAAAAGTATCGTGAAACTGATGAAAATGTTCGATTTTGGGCTCTGAAAATAGGCGCAGCCGATTATGCTTGCTACCACCATTGTAGAGCTCTCGGAGAGCTTTCCAATGGTATGCTGTGCCCCGCGTAACTCCTTACGGAACAAAAGTTATGGGCACCGGAGCGACGGAGACCTGGTCCCGAGCCCTACGCCCTCGGTTTGTGTGCCCAACCTCTACATGAAATGAAGTTGTCTTGCCCAAGGTACCATGGGATTCGGTAATAAAAGGTGATGGATTAGGTTGTCGTCCTTTTCGCAGCTCACGATATATGATCTGGGACGGAAAAATAGTTCAATAGATGAAAAGTGCACCGAAACTGATCAAAACTTTTAATTTTGGACTCCAAAAACAGACGCAGCTGAGCAAGCTTGCTGCCCCCGTCGCAGAGCTCTCGGAAAGCTTTCCAACGGTATGCTATGCACCGCGTAACTCCTTATGAATCAAAAGTTATGGGCATCGGAGCGACGAAGACCTGGTCCTATGCCCTCGGTTTGCGTGCCTAGGCTGTACATGAATTGTAGTTGTCTTGCCCAATGCGCCATGGGATTCGGTAATAGAAATGTGATGGATTAGGTTGTCGTCCTTTTCGCGGCTCACGACGTACGATCTGGGATGGAAAAAAAGCGCAAAGAAGAAAAGTGTCCCGAAACTAATCAAAACGTTTGATTTTGGGCTCCAAAAATAGGCGCAGCCGAACAGGCTTGCTGCCTCCGTCGTAGAGCTCTCGGAGTGCTTTCCAACGGTTTGCTGTGTGCCCCATAACTCCTTACGGATCAAAAGTTATGGGCACCGGAGTGATGGAGATCTGGACCCAAGCCCCACGCCCTCGGTTTATGTGCCCATCCTCTACATGAATTGAAGTTTTCTTACCCAAGGTGTCATGGGATTCGGTAATAAATATGTGATAGATCAGGTTGTCGTCCTTTTCGCCCCTCACCACGTACGATTCAGGACGAAAAAACAGTGCTAAAGAAGAAAAGTATCCCAAAACTGATGAAAATGATCAATTTTGGTCTCTGAAAATAGGCGCAACTGAGCATGCTTGCTACCCCTGTCGTAGAGCTCCTGGAGAGCTTTTTAATGGTAAGTTGTGCGCCGCGTAACTCCTTACAAATCAAAAGTTAAGGGCACCGGTGCGACGGAGACCAGGTACCAAGCCCCACGCCCTCGGTTTGTATGCCCAGCCTCTACGTGAATTGAAGTTGTCTTGCCCAAGGTATAGAGGGATTCAGTAATAGAAATGTGATGGATTAGGTTGTCGTCCTTTTCACGGCTCACAACGTACGATTCGGGACAGAAAAATAGCTAAAAAGAAGAAAAGTATATTGAAACTGATCAAAATTTCCATTTTGGGCTACGAAAACATGCGCAGCCGATCAGGCTTGCTTCCCCCGTCGTAGAGCTCTCTGAGAGCATTCCAACGGCATGCTGTGCGCTACGTAACCCCTTACGGATCAAAAGTTATGGGCAATGGTGCGACGGAGACCTGGTCCCACGCCCTCGATTTGCGTGCCCAGCCTCTACGTGAATTAAAGTTGTATTGCCCAAGGTACCGTGGGATTTGGTAATAGAAATGTGATAGATTAGGTTGTCGTCCTTTTCGCAGCTCAGGACGTACGATTTGGGATGGAAATATAGTGCAAAAGAAGAAAATTATCCCAAAATTGATGAAAATGTTCAATTTTGCCCTCCGAAAATAGGGGCAGTTGAGCAGGCTTGATTCCCTCGTCGTAGAGCTCTCGGAGAGCTTTCGAACGGTATGTTGTGCGCCGCGAAACTCCTTACAAATCAAAAGTTATGGGCACCAGAGCAACGGAGACCTGGTCCCATGCCCCACGCCCTCGGTTTACGTGCCCAGCCTCTACATGAATTGAAGTTGTCTTACCCAAGGTGCCATGGGATTCGGTAATAGATATGTGATAGATTAGGTTGTCGACCTTTTCGCGGCTCACGACGTACGATTTGAGATGAAAAAATAGCGCAAAAGAGAAAAAGTGTCCTGAAACTGATGAAAACATCTAACTATGAGCTCCAAAAACAAGCACAGCCAAGCATGCTTGCTGCCCTCATCGTGGAGCCCCCAGAGAGCTTTCGAACGGTTGCTGTGTGGCACGTAACTCCTTACGGATCAAAAGTTATGGGCACTGGAGCGACGGAGACTTGGTCCCGAGCCCCACGCCCTCGGTTTGCGTGCCCAGCCTCTATGTGAATTGAAGTTGTCTTGCCCAAGGCATCGTGGAATTCGGTAATAGAAATGTGATGGATTAAGTTGTCGCCCTTTTCGCGGCTCACGATGTACGATCCGGGACAGAAAAACTTCGCAAGAGCAAAAAAGTGTCCTAAAATTGATGAAAATGTTCGATTTTGGGCTCTAAAAATAAGCACAGATGAGCAGACTTGCTACCCCCGTCGTAGAGCTCTCGGAGAGCTTTCCAACGGTATACTGTGCGCCGTGTAACTCCTTACAGATCAAAAGTTATGGGCACCGGAGCGACGGAGACCTGGTCCCAAGCCCCACGTCCTCGGTTTGAGTGCCCAACCTTAACATGAATTGCAGTTGTCTTGCCCAAGGTACCGTGGGATTCGGTAATACAAATGTGATTAATTAGGTTGTCGTCCTTTTCGCGGCTTATCACATACGATCCGAGATGAAAAAATAGCACAAAAGTAGAAAAGTATCCCAAAACTAATGAAAACGTTCGATTTTGGGCTCTGAAAACAGGCGCAGCGGAGCATACTTGTTGCCCCCGTCGTAGAGCTCTCGGAGAGCTTTCCAACGGTATGCTGTGCACCGTGTAACTCCTTACGAATCAAAAGTTATGTGCACAGGAGCGACGGAGACTTGGCACTAAGCCCCACGCCCTCGGTTTGCGAGCCCAGACTCTACGTGAATTGAAGTTGTCTTGCCCAAGGCACTGTGGGATTCGGTAATAGAAATGTGATGGATTAGGTTGTCATCCTTTTCGCAGCTCACGACGTACGATCCGGGATGAAAAAATAGCTCAAAAGAAGAAAAGTGTCCCGAAACTGATCAAAACTTTCAATTTTGGGCTTCGAAAACAAGTGCAACCGAGCAGGCTTACTACCCCTGTCGTAGAGCTCTCGGAGAGCTTTCCAATGGTATGCTGTGCGCCCCGCAACTTCTTACGAATCAAAAGTTATGGGCACCGGAGCAATGGAGACTTGGTCCCAAGCCCTACGCCCTCAGTTTGCGTGCCCAGCCTCTACGTGAATTGAAGTTGTCTTGCCCAAGGCACCGTGGGATTCGGTAATAGAAATGTGATGGATTAGGTTGTCGTCCTTTTCGCTGCTCACGAAGTACGATCCGGGATGGAAAAACTTTGCAAAAGAAGAAAAGTGTCCCGAAATTAATGAAAATGTTCGATTTTGGGCTCTAAAAATAGACGCAGATGAGCAGGCTTGCTACCCCCGTCGTAGAGTTCTCAGAGAGCTTTCCAACGGTATACTGTGCGCCGTATAACTCCCTTCAAAACAAAAGTTATGGGCACCGGAGCGACGGAGACCTGGTCCTAAGCCCCACGCCTTCGGTATGCGTGCCCAGCCTGAACATGAATTGAAGTAGTTTTGCCCAATGTACCGTGGGATTCGGTAATAAAAATGTGATGGATTAGTTTGTCGTACTTTTCGCGGCTCACGATGTACGATTCGGGATGGAAAAACATCGCAAAAGTAGAAAAGTATCCCAAAGCTAATGAAAAGGTTCAATTTTGGGCTCTGAAAATAGGTGCAGCCGAGCATGCTTGTTGCCCCCATCGTAGAGCTCTCGGAAAGCTTTCCAACGGTATGCTGTGCTCCGCGTAACTCCTTTTAGATCAAAAGTTATGGGCACCGAAGCGACGGAGACCTAGTCCCACATCCTCAGTTTGCATGCCCAGCCTCTATGTGAATTGAAGTTGTCTTGCCCAAGGTGCCATAGGATTCGGTAATAGATATGTGATGGATTAGGTTATCGTCCTTTTCGCGACTCACGACGTACGATTCGGGAAGGAAAAACAGCGCAAAAGAAAAAATGTGTCCCGAAAATGATGAAAATGTTTGATTTTGAGCTCCGTAAATAGGCACAACAGTGCAGGCTTGTTGCCCCCAGCATAGAGCTCTCGGAGAGCTTTCAAACGGTATGCTGTGCGCCGCGTAACTCCTAATGAATCAGAAGTTATGGGCACCGGAGCGACGGAGACCTAGTCCCACGCCCTCAGTTTGCGTGCCCAGCATCTACGTGAATTGAAGTTGTCTTGCCCAAGGTTCTGTGGGATTTGTTGATAGAAATATGATGGATTAGGTTGTCGTCCTTTTCGTGACTCACGACGTACGATCTGGGATGGAAAAATAGCGCAAAAGAAGAAAAGTGTCCCGAAACTGATCAAAATGCTTAATTTTGGGCTTCAAAAATAGGTGCAGCCGAGCAGGCTTGCTACCCCCATCGTAGAGCTCTCGGAGAGCTTTCCAACGGTATGCTGTGCACCACGTACCTCCTTACAGATCAAAAGTTATGGGCACCGGAGTGACGGAGACTTGGCCCTGAGCCCCACGCTCTCGGTTTGCGTGCCCAGCCTTTACATGAATTGAAGTTGTCTAGCCCAAGGTACCATGAGATTCGGTAATAAATATGTGACGGATTAGGTTGTCGTCCTTTTTGCGGCTCACGACATACGATCCGGGATGAAAAAATAGCGCAAAAGAAGAAAAATGTCTCGAAACTAAATAAAACGTTTGATTTTGAACTCCAAAAATAGGCACAGCAAAGCAAGCTTACTGCCCCTGTCGTAGAGCACTCGGAGAGCATTCCAATGGTATGCTGTGCATCGTGCACCTCCTTACGGATCAAAGATTATGGGCACCGGAGTAACAGAGACCTGGTCCCAATCCCCATGCCCTCGGTTTGCGTGCCCATCCTCTACGTGAATTTAAGTTTCCTTGCCCAAGGAACCATGGGATTCGGTAATAGAAATGTGATGGATTTGGTTGTCATCCTTTTCGCAGCTCAAGACGTACGATCCGGGACGGAAAAACTGCACAAAAGAAGAAAAGTATCCCAAAACTAATGAAAACGTTCGATTTTGGTCTCTAAAAATAGGCGCAGAGGAGCAGGCATGCTGCTACCATCGTAGAGCTCTCGGATAGCTTTCCAATGGTATACTGTGCGCTGTGTAACTCCTTATGGATCAAAAGTTATAGGCACCGGAGCGATGAAGACCTGGTCCCAAGCCCCACTCCCACGGTTTGCGTGCCTAGTCTCTACATGAATTGAAGTTGTCTTTCCCAAGGTACCGTGGGATTCGGTAATAGAAATGTGATGCATTAGGTTGTCGTCCTTTTCACAGCTCGCGATGCATGAACTGGGATGGAAAAACAATGCAGAAGAAGAAAAGTATCCCGAAACTAATGAAAACGTTCAATTTTGGGCTCTAAAAATAGGCACAGCCGTGCATGCTTGTTGCCCCCGTCGTAGAGCTCTCGGAGAGCTTTCCAACGCTGTGCTCCGCGTAACTCCTTTCGGATCAAAAGTTATGGGTACTGGAGCGACGGAGACCTAGTCCCACGCCCTCAGTTTGCATGCCCAGCCTCTACATGAATTGAAGTTGTCTTGCCCAAGGTGCCATGGGATTCGGTAATAGATATGTGATGGATTAGGTTATCGTCCTTTTCGCGGCTCACGACGTACGATCCGGGAAAGAAAAATAGCGCAAAAGAAGAAAAGTGTACCGAAACTGATCAAAATGCTCAATTTTGGGCTCCGAAAATAGGCGCAGCCGAGCAGGCTTGCTGCCCCCATCGTAGAGCTCTCGGAGAGCTTTCCAACGGTATGCTGTGCACCACGTACCTCTTTACGGATCAAAAGTTATGGGCACCGGAGCAACGGAGACCTGGTCCCAAGCCCTATGCCCTCGGTTTGCGTGCCCAGCCTCTACGTGAATTGAAGTTGTCTTGCACAAGGTGCCGTGGGATTCTGTAATAAATATGTGATGGATTAGGTTATGTTCCTTTTCGCGGCTCACGACGTACGATCCGGGATGGAAAAATAGCGCAAAAGAAGAAAAGTGTCCCAAAACTAATGAAAACATCTGATTTTGAGCTCCGAAAATAGGCACAGCCAAGCAAGCTTGATGCCCCCATCATAGTACTCTCGAAGAGCTTTCCAATGGTATGATGTACGCAGCGTAACTCCTTACAGATCAAAAGTTATGGGCACTGGAGCGACGGAGACCTGGTTCTAAGCCCCACGCCCTCAGTTTGCGTGCCCAGCCTCTATGTGAATTGAAGTTGTCTTTCCCAAGACATCATTGGATTCGATAATAGAAATGTGATGGATTAGGTTGTCATCCTTTTCGTGGCTCATGACATACGATACATGACAGAAAAACTGCTTAAAAGAAGAAAAGTGTCCTGAAATTGATGTAAAAGTTCGATTTTGGGCTCTAAAAATAGGCGCATATGTGCAGGCTTGCAACCCCCGTCGTAGACTCTTGGAGAGCTTTCCAATAGTATACTGTGCGCCGTGTAACTCTTTACAGATCAAAAGTTATGGGCACCGGAGTGACGGACACCTGGTCCGAAGCCCCACGCCCTCGATTTGCGTGCCCAGCCTCTACATGAATTGAAGTTGTCTTGCCCAAGGTACCATGGGATTCGGTAATAGACATGTGATGGATTAGGGTGTCGTCCTTTTCACGGCTCACGACGTACGATCCGGGATGGAAAAACAACGTAAAAGAAGAAAAGTATCCCAAAACTGATGAAAATGTTTAATTTTGGGCTCTAAAAATAGGTACAGTCGTGCATGCTTGCTGCCCCCGTCGTAGAGCTCTCGGAGAGCTTTCCAACGTTACCAAAGTGACGGAGACCTGGTACCAAGCCCCATGCCCTCGGTTTGCATGCCCAGCCTCAACATGAATTGAAGTTGTCTTGCCCAAGGTGCCGTGGGATTCGGTAATAGAAATGTGATGCATTAGGTTGTCGTCCTTTTCACGGCTCACGACGTACGAACTGGGATGGAAAAACAACGCAAAAGAAGAAAAGTATCCTGAAACTAATGAAAACGTTCAATTTTGGGCTCTGAAAATAGGCGCAACCGTGCATCCTTGTTGCCGCCGTCGTAGAGCTCTCGGAGAGCTTTCCAACGGTATGCTGTGCTCCGCGTAACTCCTTTCGGATCAAAAGTTATGGGCACCGGAGCGACGGAGACCTAGTCCCATGCCCTCGGTTTGCGTGCCCAGCCTCTACATGAATTGAAGTTGTCTTGCCCAAGGTGCCATGGGAATCGGTAATAGATATGTGATGGATTAGGTTATCGTCCTTTTCGCGGCTCACGACGTACGATCCGGGAAGGAAAAACAGCGCAAAAGAAAAAATGTGTCCCGAAAATGATGAAAATGTTTGATTTTGAGCTCCGAAAATAGGCACAGCAGAGCAGGCTTGTTGCCCCCAGCGTAGAGCTCTCGGAGAGCTTTCCAACGGTATGCTGTGCACCGCGTAACTTCCTATGAATCAGTAGTTATTGGCACCGGAGCGACGAAGACCTAGTCCCACACCCTCGGTTTGCGTGCCCAGCCTCTACGTGAATTGAAGTTTTCTTGCCCAAGGTTCTGTGGGATTTGGTGATAGAAATGTGATGGATTAGGTTGTCATCCTTTTTGCGGCTCACGGCGTACGATCCGAGATGGAAAAATAACGTAAAAGAAGAAAAGTTTCCCGAAACTGATCAAAATTCTCAATTTTGGGCTCTGAAAATAGGAGCAGCCAAGCATGCTTGCTGCCCCCATCGTAGAGCTCTCGCAGAGCTTTCCAACGGAATGCTGTGCGCCGTGTACCTCCTTATGGATCAAAAGTTATGGGCACCGGAGCGACGGAGACCTAGTCCCAAGCCCCACGCCCTCGGTTTGCGTGCCCAGCCTCTACGTGAATTGAAGTTGTCTTGCACAAGGTGCCGTAGGATTTTGTAATAGATATGTGATGGATAAGGTTGTGTTCCTTTTCGCGGCTCACGACGTACAATCCGGGATGGAAAAATAGCGCAAAAGAAGAAAAGTGTCCCAAAACTAATTAAAACATCTGATTTTGAGCTCCGAAAATAGGCACAGCCAAGCAAGCTTGATGCCCCCGTCATAGAGCTCTCGGAGAGCTTTCCAATGATATGCTATGCGCCGCGTAACTCCTTACGGATCAAAAGTTATGTGCACTGGAGCGACGGAGACCTGGTCCCAAGCCCCACGCTCTCGATTTGTATGCCCAGCCTCTACGTGAATTGAATTTGTCTTGCCCAAGGCACCATGGGATTCGGTAATAGAAATGTGATGGATTAGGTTGTCATCCTTTTCGCGGCTCACGACATACGATACGGGACAGAAAAATTGCTTAAAAGAAGAAAAGTATCCCAAAATTAATGAAAATGTTTGATTTTGGGCTCTAAAAATAGGCGCAGATGTGCAGGCTTGCTACCCCCGCTGTAGAGCTCTCGGAGAGCTTTCCAACGGTGTACTGTGCGCCTTGTAACTCTTTACGGATCAAAAGTTATAGGCACCGGAACGACGGACACTTGGTTCCAAGCCCCACGCCTTCGGTTTGCGTGCCCAGCCTCTACATGAATTGAAGTCGTCTTGCCCAAGGTACCATGGGATTCGGTAATAGACATGTGATGGATTAGGGTGTCGTCCTTTTCACGGCTCACGACGTACGATCCGGGATGGAAAAACAACGCAAAAGAAGAAAAGTATCCTAAAACTGATGAAAACATTCAATTTTGGGCTCTAAAAATAGGCACAGTCGTGCATGCTTGTGGCCCCCGTCGTAGAGCTCTCGGAGAGCTTTCCAACGTTATGCTGTGCGCTGCGTAACTCCTTACAGATCAAAAGTTATGCGCACCGGAGCGACGGAGACCTGGTCCCAAGCCCTACGCCCTCGGTTTGCATGCCCAGCCTCTACGTGAAATGAAGTTGTCTTGCCCAAGGTAACATGGGATTCGGTAATAGAAATGTGATGAATTAGGTTGTCGTCCTTTTCGCGGCTCACGACGTACGATCTGGGACGGAAAAATAGCTCAAAAGAAGAAAAGTGTCCTGAAACTGATCAAAACTTTTGATTTTTGGCCCTGAAAATAGGCGCAACCGAGCAGGCTTGCTACCACCGTCGTAGAGCTCTCAGAGAGCTTTCCAACGGTTTGCTGTGTGCCGCATAACTCTTTATGGATCAAAAGTTATGGGCACCGTAGCGACGGAGGCTTGGTCCCAAGCCCCATGCCCTCGGATTGCGTGCCAAGGCTCTACATGAATTGAAGTTGTCTTGCCCAAGGTGTAGTGGGATTCGGTAATAGATATGTGATGGATTAGGCTGTCGTCCTTTTTGCCACTCACGACGTACGATTCGGGACGAAAAAATAGCGCAAAAGAAGAAAAATATCCTGAAACTGATGAAAATGTTCGATTTTGGGCTTTGAAAATAGGCGTAGCCAAGCATGCTTACTACCCCCATCGTAGAGCTCTCGGAGAGATTTCCAACGGTATTCTGTGCGCCGCGCAACTCCTTACAGATCAAAAGCTATTGGAACCGAAGCGACGGAGACCTGGTACCAAGCCCCACGCCCTCGGTTTGCGTGCCCAGCCTCTACGTGAATTGAAGTTGTCTTGCCCAAGGTACCGTGGGATTCGGTAATAGAAATGTGATGGATTAGGTTGTCGTCCTTTTCGCAGCTCACGATGTACGATCCGGGACGAAAAAATAGCTCAAAAGAAGAAAAGTATCCCGAAATTGATCAAAATGTTCAATTTTGGGCTCCGAAAACATGCACAACTAAGTAGGCTTGCTGCCCCCGTCGTAGAGCTCTCGAAGTGGTTTCCAACGGTATGCTGTGCACCGCGTAACTCCTTACGAATCAAAAGTTATGGGCACCGGAGCGACAGAGACTTGTCCCACACCCTCAGATTGCGTGCTCAGCCTCTACGTGAATTGAAGTTGTCTTGCCCAAGGCGCTGTGGGATTTGATAATAGAAATGTGATGGATTAGGTTGTCGTCCTTTTCGCGGCTCACGACGTACGATCCGAGACGGAAAAATAGCGTAAAAAAAGAAAAGTGTCCTGAAATTGATCTAAACGTTCAATTTTGGGCAACGAAAATAGGTCCAGCCAAGAAAACTTGCTGTCCCCGTTGTAGAGCTCTCGGAGAGCCTTCCAACGATAGGTTGTGCGACGCGTAACTCCTTACGGATCAAAAGTTATGGACACCGGAGCGACGGAGACCTAGTCCCAATCCCCACTCCCTCGGTTTGCATGCCCAGCCTCTACGTGAATTGAAGTTGTCTTGCCCAAGGTGTCATGGGATTCGATAATAGATATGTGATGGATTAGGTTTTCGTTCTTTTCGCGACTCACGACGTACGATCCGTGATGGAAAAATAGCGCAAAAGAAAAAAAGTGTCCCAAAATTGATGAAAATGTTCGATTTTGAGCTCTGAAAACAGGCACAGCTGAGCAGGCTTGCAGCCCCCGTCGTAGATCTCTCGGAGTGCTTTCCAACGGTATATTGTGCGCCGCGTAACTCCTTACAAATCAAAAGTTATGAGCACCAGAGCAACAGAGACTTGGTCTCACGCCCTCGATTTGTGTGCCCAGCCTCTACGTGAATTGAAGTTGTCTTGCCCAAGGTACCGTGGGACTTGGTAATAGAAATGTGATGGATTAGGTTGTCGTCCTTTTCGCGACTCATGACGTACGATCTGGGACAGAAAAATAGTGCAAAAGAAGAAAACTATCCTGAAACTTATGTAAACGTTCGATTTTGGGCTTCGAAAAATGGCACAGCCCAGCAGGCTTGCTGCCCCCGTCGTAGAGCTCTCAGAGAGCTTTCCAACGGTATGTTGTGCGCCGCGCAACTCCTTACATATCAAAAGTTATGGGCACTGGAGCGATGAAAACCTGATCCCAAGCCCCACGCCCTCGGTTTGCGTGCCTAGCCTTTACGTGAATTGAAGTTGTCTTGCCCAAGGTGCCGTGGGATTTAGTAATAGAAATATGATGGATTAGGTTGTCGTCCTTTTCTCGGCTCACGACATACGATCCAGGACGGAAAGACATCGCAAAAGAAGAAAAGTGTTCCAAAGCAGATGAAAATAGTCACAGCCGAGCAGGCTTGCTGCCCCCAACGTAGAGCTTTCAGAGAGCTTTCCAGCGGTATGCTGTGTGCCACGTAACTCCTTACGGATCAGAAGTTATGGGCACCGGAGCGACGGAGACCTAATCACACGCCCTCGATTTGTGTGCCCAGCCTCTACGTGAATTGAAGTTGTCTTGCCCAAGGTTCTGTGGGATTTGGTGATAGAAATGTGATGGATTAGGTTGTCGTCCTTTTTGCGGCTCACGACATACTATCCAGGACGAAAAAATAGCGCAGAAGAAGAAAAGTATCCCGAAACTGATCAAAATATTTGATTTTGGGCTCTGAAAATAGGCGCAGCCGAGCAGGCTTGCTATCTCCATCATAGAGCTCTCGGAGAGCTTTCCAACAGTATGTTGTGCACTGCGTACCTCCTTACAAATCAAAAGTTATGGGCACCGGAGAGACGGAGACTTGGTCCCAAGCCCCACGCCCTCAGTTTGCGTGCCCAACCTCTACGTGAATTGAAGTTGTCTTGCCCAAGGTGTCGTGGGATTCAGTAATAGATATGTGATGGATTAGGTTGTCGTCCTTTTTGCGGCTCACGATATACGATCCGGGACGGAAAAACATCGCAAAAGAAGAAAAATGTCCTGAAACTGATGAAAACATTTGATTTTGAGCTCCGAAAATAGGCACAGCCGAGTAGGCTTGCTGCCCCTAGCGTAGAGCTCTCGGAGAGCTTTCCAACGGTATGCTGTGCGCCACGTAACTCCTTACGGATCAGAAGTTATGGGCACCGGAGCGACGGAGACCTAGTCCCACGCCCTCGGTTTGTGTGCCCAACCTATACGTGAATTGAATTTGTCTTGCCCAAGGTTCTATTGGATTTGGTGATAGAAATGTGATGGATTAGGTTGTCGTCCTTTTCGCGGCTCACGACGTACGATTCGGGACGAAAAAATAGCGCAAAAAAAGAAAAGTGTCTCGAAACTGATCAAAATGTTTGATTTTGGGCTCTGAAAATAGGCGCAGTCGAGCAGGCTTGCTGCCCCCATCGTAGAGCTCTCGGAGAGCTTTCCAACGGTATGCTGTGCATCGCATATCTCCTTACGAATCAAAAGTTATGGGCACTAGAGCGACGGAGACTTGGTCCCAAGCCCCACGCCCTAGGTTTGCGTGCCCAGCCTCTACGTGAATTGAAGTTGTCTTGCTCCAGGTGCAGTGGGATTCGGTGATAGATATGTGATGGATTAGGTTGTCGTCTTTTTCGCCGCTCACGACGTACGATTCGGGACAAAAAAAATAGCGTAAAAGAAGAAAAGTGTCCTGAAACTGATAAAAACGTCTGATTTTGAGCTCCGAAAATAAGCACAGCTAAGCAAGCTTGCTGCCCCCGTCATAGAGCTCTTGGAGAGCTTCCAACGGTATGCTGTGTGCCGCGTAACTCCTTACTGATCAAAATTTATGGGCACCGCAGCGAGGGAGACCTGGTCCCAAGCCCCACGCCCTCGGTGTGCGTGCCCAGCCTCTACGTGAATTGAAGTTGTCTTGCCCAGCTGGCAGATTTCTGACTTGGTATAGTGAGGAACATTTGGCCTAGTAAACGATATTGAAACTGCATGAAAATTGGTAGGTCACTAGTTGTGCCAGTTCTAAACATTTTTCGTAGAGATAGACTAAAGCCAATTCTGACTCTAAGGCCCCTAAAATGGCCAGATATCAAAACGTGTCTAAATCTGGAAAATCTGGAAAATGGAGCACGTTTTTGGCAGTTCTCTGGCCTTGTAGAATGAAATAGTTTTGGACTAGTAAATGATATTTTAAATGTATGAAATTTGGTAGGTTGCTATATTTTTCAGTTTTGGACATATTTGTCAGAAATAGGCTAAGACTAATTTTGACCTTAAGACCCTAAAAAATGGAAAGTATTGAAATGTGTACGAATCTGGACAGTTTTGCGTAGTCTCACGGTGTCACGCCCCAACCCGGCCTATAAGGTTAGACTAGGGTGTGATCTAAATGTTCAGGACATGTCACATACTTAACCGTTTATGAAGATTTAACACCTATCGTTTGAGTCTAGACTCCAAAGTTTTCCAGAAAACCGGCAGCATGACGGCTGTAATTGGACTCTTTGGTTTGGCTTACTTCTCTAAACGCCTCAAAATTTTCTCATCTCAAGTTTCATTTCGAACTAGGATTACTATTTAATATCAATTGAAATGCCTATTGGTTATCTTGATATCTCGTTTGATTTATAATCTAGCATGATACTATGTCTCGTTTGTTTGTTTATCCTCATTACAAAAGTACCTGTTGATCTTAACTTAATAGCGAGTACCTGTTTAAGGTTTGGACGGTTCATTTTACTTAGCCCTTACCTAATACTTCATAATCCTATTATAGCCACTAGCAATAGTAATAGTAAAATGATCATAGTAGTATCTAGCGTCTGTCTAGAAATATCAGTACAAACCAAAATGAGACCCCAAATTACAACGGGGGTCTTTTACATTACAACATTAAGCAACATGAAAGAAACAGTCTTCAAGTTGCATAGTTTTCACAAATGGCCATAAATCAAGCAAAGCACACAGGACAGGCAATCACTTCAAGGAATCGTCGTTAGGCACATCGTCCTCAGGTACCTGTTCTTGGTCTTCTTCACCTGAGATGATAAAAGAGGGTGAGTCCTTATGAACTCAGCGAGGGCGAATGAGAAATAGGTTTTGAAACTCATTTTCCGGTTCAATCTTATGAAAAACCTTTTGCAAGCATGATGTGTATCACAAGCAAGTACATAACGTAATATAATAGTAAAGAACGCAATTACCAGTCTTTCCTCCCCGAGGTCCTCTAGGGACCAAGCGAGAGTACTTATACATATAGAAAAGGATACGGTGAGCTTTTGCTCTCAGATCAATTCCAGTATCAGTTGTTGCGGCCGGCCTCAAATCATACCCATATCACGCCAAGTGGGTGTACTCTGGATGTACCCTGAAATCCTATGACCCAACTCTCCGAGGAAGTCTAGCCCCCAAGCGAGAGAGGGAATGGGACCATGGTAGTCACGGGTGCACCGGCAAGCCCGATGCCGCCCGGTATGCGTGATCGCTACCATGCCGAAATGAAAGGTTGCAACCTTGTATGCAATGCACATTTATGACATTTAAAATATCACATTAGGAGGACAACAAAGTAGGTTGCCTCTGGACAGTAATAAGATTGCACATTGACAAGTAAACAAGAGAGGCACGGATAGACAAGTAATTTCACTTGAAAAGCTCATGGAGTTATATGAACATTAAATGGACAGCCATGTAACGCACATAAATCAAGTCACATAACTCAATTCAAAGTCCATGTAATCAAATAATAAGATTATATAACATGCAACAACATCTACGTGGGCTCGGATGCAAGAAAAGCCTATTTGTCAACATGCAATGATCAAAATCACATTTAGGACTATAAGGGCATCTACAGGCAGCCTACTAAGTATATAATTCCACACAATGTCCAAATGATCAACACTTGGCAAGACTACCTAGTCATTAGGGTTTCCATTTCGTGCTTACCCGTGTGATTAAACCTCAAGTCAACCCAAAATCATCCTCAAGCCATACATCAATTAATTCAAACATCCCCAAGTATTCAAAATAGTCCACACAACAACCCAAAGCCACAATCCCAAGCATTTAATTCAACAAGAGAAGTTACAACAATTTTACCAAGCATATAACTAAGTGAAATCCTTACTGCAATAGGCTATATTCTTACAATCATTAAGACAAGCAAACAATCTCCAATTTCAGTGAATAAGATTTCAAATTAAAGCTTAAGAAGTGAACTAAAATCAGAAACAAACCTTGCATCATTTGGAATTCGGGATCATTAGTTATAGCCGAAACAGTGGGATAGAACAAAACTGCCCAGATTTGCACACATTTCAATAATTGGCGTTTTTGAGGTCCTTAGGGTCAGTTTTAGCCTTAGTCCATTTCGGAAAAAAATGTCCAGAACTGAAAAATATAGCAGAACACTAAATTTAATGCATTTTGGACATCATTTACTAAGTCAAATCTGGTTCGTTCTACAAGGTCAGTGCATCTGCCAAAACCTGCTTCATTTTTCCAGATTTCCAGATTTGGACACATTTCAAAGATTTGCCATTTTGAGGACCTTAGAATCGAAATTAGCTTTAGCCTATTTCTGTGAAAAATGTTCAAAACTGGCAAAAATAGTCACCTACTAATTTTCATGTATTTTCAACATCATTTTCCTAGCAAAACTCACCTCGAAACAACAGGTCAGAGAGCTGTCACATAATCCGATTTCACCTATAATCATCTTCAAGCCAAAATCTTGCCATGCATGGTTACAAAAGCTTATGAACGGACATATAACTCAAGAACAGAAGCAAATACATACATTTAAGAGCATGCATATGGATTTTTGAAGGATTTTCAAAAGGTTTTAGCCCTCACCTTAGCAAATCAACAAGAAGATGCACAAAAACTTGTTGAAGCACAATTTTCTTCTTCTTCTTTGCCTAGCCGAGATTCCAACTTGGTTTTCTCTATTTTTCCTAGCTTAGTGACCAAGCTCTTAGTACATGCATGTGGTTAGAACAAGAAGAAAATAAATGGAAGCTTAGTAACTCACCTAGGGCCGAAACGAAGACTCAAGAGCTTGCATGTGAGTTTTCTTGCAACCTAGCTAGCTTGGTTGAGTTCCTTTGCTTGTGGCTTGTCTTGATTAACCATATGATGATGAAGATGAGCTAAGAGGTGTATGAACTCAGCCAAAACCGAGATTGAGAGAGAAGAATGATAGGGAGAGAGAGAAATGTGAGGAGAGTGAGAGAAATGAGAGAAAATAGAAGATTTTGCAATTGTTGATGCAAATGTTGGCATTGGGCATGCAAAAATCAGATTTTGTGTCATCTTTTGAGCATCTTTTGAATTGTTTTAGCATGTGTGTAAGAGAATGTTGGGTATTTAGGGATTTTAGGTAGAATAGAATATAGGATATGTTTAGAGGTTTGTGAGATTTTGTCTTGTAGTGAGTTTAAAATATAATATTTAGGTGTTAGTGGATTTTGTAGAGATTTGAATTAGGATTATAATAATAGTTAGTGGTGTTTGTAGGATTATTTTATAGTCTAGTGCTTTGTGTAGGATTCTTTCTTGATTAACGTGGTGGCACGGATTCCTAGGTATAGGGCACGAATTACGAGGTAGACACAAACTATGAGGTAAGACACGAACTTCAAGACTAATGCACGTACTTCAAAATAAATGCACGGATTCCAATGCAAATGCATGCAACCCTAGGTAAATGTACGTAAACCAATACAAGGAACGTAATTCAATGCAATTTACATAAATTGAGGTACGACTCTTAAACCTAGGTTAAGAGACGCAATTCAAGGTCAGGGCACACAAAACGAGACAACGCACGCAATTCGAAGTTGGGGCACGTAAGTCGAGGATTAGGGCACATAATTCTAGGTCAAGGCACGAATGACGAGGCATGCACGAAAACCAAGACATGGCACGTAATCCAAGGTCAGTCATATCATTCTTGGTCTATGGCACGCAAATCAAGGTAACATACGTTATTCGGGGTCAGGCCTCACACACGGTTTTGGCCATTACTCTTGAATCTGAACTCCAAATGATGAGAGGTTTGTTTCTGGATTTAAATCACTTATTAAGATTTAATTTGATATTTTGTTCACTGAAATTGGAGATTGTTTGCTTGTCTAAATGAATGTGGGAAAATAGACCATTGCAGTGAGGTTTTTGTTTAGTGATATGCTTAGAATCATGTTGAGTCCTTGCTTGAGGTATTGAATGCTCGGAATTGTGGCACTTAGGTGTTGTGTGGACTGTTGTGGCTGGTTGAGGTTGCGTAATTTGATTAATGTATGACTTGGGATCGTTAATTGATGAATGGTTTACTTAACCGCATGTTTAAGCACGGAATTGAGGCCGTAATGCTATTGACTTTTTGCTAAGAGATGATCTTATGGTTAAACGTGTTAAATTGTGTGGTTAATAGGCTGTCGTAGTTGTTCTTATGGCTCTAAATGTAATTCCCAATGATTACATGTTGATAAATAGACTTTTCTTGCACCCGGTCTCATGTAAACATCGTTGCATGCTTGTATAATCTTATTACTTGATTACGTGAACCCCGAAATGAGTTATATGACTTGATTTACATGTGTTACATGGCTGCCCGTTTAATATTCATATAACTCCATGTGTTTTACAAGTGAATTTACATGTCAAAGCATGTCTCGTGTGTTTACTTGTCAATGTGAACTGCTCGGAGGCAACCTACTTTGTTGTCCTCCTAATGTGATATGTTAAATGTTATAAATGTGCATTGCATACAAGGTTGCAACCTTTCATTCTGGCATGGTAGCGTTTCATGCACACCGGGCGACATTAGGCTTGCCGGTGCAACCGTGACTACCATGGTCCAATTCTCTATCTCGCTTGGGGGCTAGACTTCCTTGGAGAGTTGAGTCGTAGGATTTTGCGGTACATCCGGAGTACACCCATTTGGCATGAAAAATGGATGATTGAAGCCGGCCACAACAATGATTATTGGAAATGAACTTGAACGGCAGGAACTAAGTGCTATGCGGGGGAAAGTGCTACACCTAAAAATGGTAGGAGCTACCTCTTGAGCCCGTAGAAGCCACCTCTAGAGTCCTGTACGTATCAATTGTATCCTTTTACTATGTGTTTTAAGTACTCTCACTTGGTTCCTAGAGGACCTCGGGAAGGAAAGACGGGTAAATGTGTTCATTTATATATATATATATGTTATATTATGAGCTTACTTATTATGTTTGACATATTTTCAAAGGAGTTTTCACAAAGTTTAACCGGAAAAGGATTTCAAAACGTTATCTCTCGTTTCCCCTCACTGAGTTCATAAGGACTCACCCTCTTTTATCATCACAGGTGAAGAAGATCTGGAACAGGTACCTGAGGAGAATGTGTATGTTGATGATTTCTTGGAGTGATCGCATGCTTTATGTGCCTTGCTTGACTATGGCCGTTTTGTGAACATTGTGTTTGCTTTGAAGACTACCTATTTTTTTAATGTAAATGACCCCGTTGTAATTTGGGTCTAATTTTGGCTTGTACTGATTATAACCGGACGAACTTTTTTGGTGGTTTGCTATCGCTAGTTTGATCTAGTAACTATCATAGGCAACTCAATCACTAGGTGAAGAATCAAATGATGTAACTCTATCTAATTTCACCTAGGTTCTCAATAGTAAGCTAAAAATCAACAGGTACTTGTGCCATAGGAATTGACAAGTAAACGGGATATAGACATCACGCTAGGTTTGTTAATCGAAGCCCAAAATAGAACGTTTTCATTAGTTTCCGGACACTTTTCCTCTTTTGCGCGGTTTTTTCATCCCGAATCGTACATCGTGAGCCGCAAAAAGGACAATAACCTAATCCATGACATTTCTATTACCGAATCCCACAACACCTTGGGCAAGACAACTTTGCTTCACGTAGAGGTTAGGCCCGCAAACCAAGGGCGTGAGGCTTGGGACCAGGTCTCTGTCGCTCCGGTGCACATAACTTTTGATTCGTAAGGAGTTACACGGCGCACAACATACCGTTGGAAAGCTCTCTGAGAGCTCTACGTCAGGGGTAGCAAAACTGCTCGAGTATGCCTATTTTCAGAGCCCAAAATCGAACGTTTTCATTAGTATCGGGACACTTTTCTTCTTTTGTGCTGTTTTTTCATCCCGGATCGTATGTCGTGAGCCGCAAAAAGGATGACAACCTAATCTATCACATTTCTATTACCGAATCCCACGGCACCTTGGGCAAGACAACTTCACCTCATGTAGAGGCTGGGCTCGGAAACCGAGGACGTGGGGCTTAGGACCAAGTCTTCGTCGCTCCGGTGCCCATAGCTTTTGATCCGTAAGGAGTTACACGGTGCACAGTATACCGTTGGAAAGCTCTCCGAGAACTCTACGACAAGGGCATCAAGATTGGTCAGCTGTACCTGTTTTTAGAGCCCAAAATTTAATATTTTCATCAGTTTCGGGACACTTTTCTTCTTTTGCGCTGCTTTTCAGTGCCAGATCGTACGTCGTGAGCTGCGAAAAAGACGACAACCTAATCCATCACATTTATATTACAGAATCCCACGGCACCTTAGGCAAGACAACTTTGCCTCACGTTGAGGATGGGCCAGCAAACCGAGGACGTGGGGCTTGGGACCAGGTCTCCGTCGCTCTGGTGCCCATAACTTTTGATCCGTAAGGAATTACGCGGCACACAGCATATCGTTGGAAAGCTCTCCGAGAGCTCTACAACGGGGGCAACAAGCCTGCTTAGTTGCGCCTATTTTCGGAGCCCAAAATCGAACATTTTCATCAGTTTTGGGACACTTTTCTTCTTTTGCGCTGTTTTTCCATCTCGAATCGTACGTTGTGAGCCGCGAAAAGAATGACAACCTAATCCATCACATTTCTATTACAGAATCCCACGGCACCTTAGGCAAGACAACTTTGTCTCACGTAGAGGCTTGGCCCACAAACCGAGGATGTGTGGCTTGGAACCACGTCTCTGTCGCTTCGGTGCCCATAACTTTTGATCCTTAAGGAGTTATGTGGCGCACAGCACATCATTGGAAAACTCTCCGAGAGCTCAGTTGTGCCTGTTTTAGGAGCCAAAAATCGAACGTTTTCTTCACTTTTGGGACACTTTTCTTCTTTTGCAATGTTTTTTCGTCCTGGATCGTACGTCGTGAGTCGCGAAAAGGACGACAACCTAATCCATCACATTTCTATTATTGAATCCCACGACACCTTGGGCAAGACAATTTTGTTTCACGTAGAGGCTGGGCCCGCAAACCGAGGCCGTGGGGCATGGGACCAGGTCTCCGTCGCTCCGGTGCCCATAACTTTTGATCCATAAGGAGTTACGAGTCACACAACATGCCGTTGAAAAGTTCTTTGATAGCTCTATGACAGAGGTAGCCAACCTACTAGGCTGTGCCTATTTTCAGAGCCAAAAATTGAACGTTTTCATTAGATTCAGGACATTTTTCATTATTTGAGCTATTTTTCTGCCCCGGATCGTACGTCGTGAGCCGCGAAAAGGATGACAACCTAATCCATCATATTTCTATTACCGAATCCCACGACACCTTGGGCAAGACAACTTCGCCTCATGTAGAAGATGAGCTCGGAAACCGAGGACGTGGGGCTTGGGACTAGGTCTTCGTCGCTCCAGTGCCCATAGCTTTTGATCCGTAAGGAGTTACGCGGCGCACAACATACCGTTGGAAAGCTCTCCGAGAGCTCTACGACAAGGGCAGCAAGATTGGTCAGTTGTGCCTGTTTTCAGAGCCCAAAATTGAATATTTTCATCAGTTTCGAGACACTTTTTTTTCTTTTGCGCTGCTTTTCGGTCCCAGATCGTACGTCGTGAGCCGCGAAAAGGACGACAACCTAATCCATCACATTTATATTACAGAATCCCATGGCACCTTGGGCAAGACAACTTTTCCTCACGTATAGGATGGGCCAGCAAACCGAGGACGTGGGGCTCGGGACCAGGTCTCTGTCGCTCTGGTGCCCATAACTTTTGATCCGTAAGAAATTACGCGACGCACAGCATATCGTTGGAAAGATCTCCGAGAGCTCTACGACAGGGGCAGTAAGCCTGCTCAGTTGCACCTATTTTTGGAGCCCAAAATCGAACATTTTTATCAGTTTTGGGATACTTTTCTTCTTTTGCGCTGCTTTTTCGTCTTGAATCGTACGTCGTGAGCCGCGAAAAGAACGACAACCTAAACCATCACATTTCTATTATAGAATCCCATGGTACCTTGCGCAAGACAACTTTGCCTCACGTAGAGGCTTGGCCCGCATACCGAGGACGTGTGGCTTAGGACCACGTCTCTGTCGCTCTGGTGCCCATAACTTTTGATCCTTAAGGAGTTATGCTGCGCACAGCACATCATTGGAAAGCTCTTCGAGAGCTCAGTTGCGCCTGTTTTAGGAGCCAAAAATTGAACGTTTTCTTCACTTTTGGGACACTTTTCTTCTTTTGCGAAATTTTTTTGTACCGGATCGTACGTCGTGAGCCGCGAAAAGGATGACAACCTAATCCATCACATTTCTATTATCGAATCCCACGGCACCTTGGGCAAGACAATTTTGCTTCACGTAGAGGCTGGGCCCGCAAACCGAGGCCGTGGGGCATGGGACCGGGTCTCCGTCGCTCCGGTGCCCATAAGTTTTGATCCGTAAAGAGTTACGAGTCGTACAACATGTCGTTGAAAAGCTCTTTGATAGCTCTATGATAGAGGCAGCCAACCTGTTAGGCTGCGCCTGTTTTCGGAGCCCAAAATTGAACGTTTTCATTAGTTTCAGGATATTTTTCATCGTTTGAGCTATTTTTCCCTCCTGCATCATACGTCGTGAGCAGCGAAAAGGATGACAACCTAATCCATCACATTTCTATTACCGAATCCCACGGCACCTTGGCAAGAGAACTTCGCCTCACGTAGAGGTTGGGCTCGCAAATAGAGGACGTAGGGCTTGGGACCAGGTCTCCGTCGCTCCGGTGCCCATAACTTTTGATGCAAAATGAGTTATGCGATCCACTGCATACCGTTGGAAAGCTCTCCGAGGGCTCTACGACAGGGGTAGTAAGCCTGCTCAGTTGCACCTATTTTCAAAGCCCAAAATTGAACATTTTCATCAGTTTTGGGACACCTTTCTTGTTTTGCGCTGCTTTTCCATCACGGATCGTACGTCGTGAGTCGCGAAAAGGATAACAATCTAATCCATCACATTTCTATTATAGAATCCCACGGCACATTGGGCAAGACAACTTTGATGCACATAGAGGCTGGGCCCGGAAACTGAGGACGTGGGACTTAGGACCAGGTCTCCATCGCTCCGGTGCCGATAACTTTTGATCCGTAAGGAGTTACGCGGCACACAGCATATCGTTGGAAAGATCCCTGAGAGCTCTACAAAGGGGGCGGCAAGCCTGCTCAGTTGTGCTTATTTTCGGAGCACAAAATCAAATATTTTCATCAGTTTCGGGACACTTTTCTTCTTTTGCGCTGCTTTTCCGTTCCGGATCATACGTCATGTGCCGCGAAAAGGACGATAACCTAATCCATCACATTTCTGTTACCGAATCCCATGGCACATTGTGCAAGACAACTTCGCCTCACGTAGAGGCTGGGCTCGCAAATAGAGGACGTAGGGCTTTGGACCAGGTCTCCGTCGCTCTGGTGCTTATAACTTTTGATCCGTAAGGAGTTATACGACGCACTGCATAATGTTGGAAAGCTCTCCGAGAGCTCTATGACGAAGGCAGCAAGCCTACTCAGCTGCGCCTATTTTCAGAGCCCAAAATTGAGCATTTTCATCAATTTTGGGACACCTTTCTTGTTTTGCGCTGCTCTTTCATCACGGATCGTACGTTGTGAGCCTTGAAAAGAACGACAAACTAATCCCTCACATTTCTATTACAGAATCCCACGGCACCTTGGGCAAGACAACTTTGCCTCACGTAGAGGCTTGGCCCGCAAACTGAGGACGTGTGGCTTAGGACCAGGTCTCCGTCGCTCTGTTGCCCATAACTTTTGATTCGTAAGGAGTTATGTGGCGCACAGCGTATCATTGGAAAGCTCTTCGAGAGCTCGGTTGCGCCTGTTTTCGGAGCCAAAAATCGAATGTTTTCTTTAGTTTTGGGATACTTTTCTTCTTTTACGCTATTTTTTTTCCCGAATCGTACGTCGTGAGCGGCGAAAAAGACGACAACCTAATCCATCACCTTTCTATTATCGAATCACACGGCACCTTGGGTAAGACAATTTTGCTTCACGTAGAGGCTGGGCCGGCAAACTGAGGCCGTGGGGCATAGGACCAGGTCTTCGTCACTCCGGTGCCCATAACTTTTGATCCGTAAGGAGTTACGCGTCGCACAGCATACTGTTGGAAAGCTCTTCGATAGCTCTATAATAGGGGCAGCCTACCGGCTAGGCTGCGCTTGTTTTCGGAGCACAAATTTGAACGTTTTCATTAGTTTCATAACATTTTTTATCGTTTGAGCTATTTTTTCGTCCCGGATCGTACGTCATGAGCCGCGAAAAGAATGACAACCTAATCCATCACATTTCTATTACCGAATCGCATGGCACCTTGGGCAAGAGAACTTCACCTCACGTAGAGGCTGGGCTCGCAAACAGAGGACGTAGGGCTTATGACCAGGTCTCCGTCGCTCCGGTGCCCATAACTTTTGATTTGTAAGGAGTTATGCGACGTACTGCATACTATTGGAAAGCTCTCCGAGAGCTCTACGACGTGGGCAACAAGTCTGCTCAGCTGCGCCTATTTTTAGAGCCCAAAATTGAACATTTTTATTAGTTTTGGGACACCTTTCTTGTTTTGCACTGGTTTTTCGTCACAGATCGTACGTCGTGAGCCGTGAAAAGAACGACAACCTAATCCATCACATTTCTATTACAAAATCCCACGGTACCTTAGGCAAGACAACTTTGCCTCACGTAGAGGCTTGGCCCGCAAACCGAGGGCTTGTGGTTTGGGACCAGGTCTCCGTCGATCCGGTGCCCATAATTTTTGATCCGTAAGGAGTTATGTGGCTCATAACATATCATTGGAAAGCTCTCCAAGAGATCGGTTGCGCTTGTTTTAGGAGCCTAAAATCGAACGTTTTCTTTAGTTTTAGGACACTTTTCATCTTTTGATCTATTTTTTCATCCCGGATCGTATGTCGTGAGCCACGAAAAGGATGACAACCTAATCCATCACATTTCTATTATCGAATCCCACGGCACCTTGGGCAAGACAATTTTGCTTCACGTAGAGGCTGGGCCCGCAAACCGAGGTAGTGGGGCATGGGACCAGGTCTCCGTCGCTCCGGTGCCTATAACTTTTGATCCGTAAGGAGTTACGCGTCACATAGCATACCGTTGGAAAGCTCATCGATAGCTCTATGATAGGGTCAGCCAACCTGTTAGGCTGCGCCTGTTTTCGGAGCCCAAAATTGAACGTTTTCATTAGTTTCAGGATATTTTTCATTGTTTGAGCTATTTTTCCCTCCCGGATCGTACGTCGTGAGCCGCGAAAAGGATGACAACCTAATCCATCACATTTCTATTACCGAATCCCACGGCACCTTGGCAAGAGAACTTCTCCTCACGTAGAGGTTGGGCTCGCAAATAGAGGATGTAGGGCTTGGGACCAGGTCTCCGTCGCTCCTGTGCCCATAACTTTTGATGCAAAAGGAGTTATGCGATGCATTGCATACCGTTGGAAAGCTCTCCGAGGACTCTACGACAGGGGTAGTAAGCCTGCTCAGTTGCACCTATTTTCAGAGCCCAAAATTGAATATTTTCATTAGTTTTGGGACACCTTTCTTGTTTTGCGCTGCTTTTCCATCACGGATCGTACGTCGTGAGTCGCGAAAAGGATAACAATCTAATCCATCACATTTCTATTATAGAATCCCACGGCACATTGGGCAAGACAACTTTGATGCACATAGAGGCTGGGCCCGGAAACTGAGGACGTGGGACTTAGGACCAGGTCTCCATCGCTCCGGTGCCGATAACTTTTGATCCGTAAGGAGTTACGCGGCACACAGCATATCGTTGGAAAGATCCCTGAGAGCTCTACAAAGGGGGCGGCAAGCCTGCTCAGTTGTGCTTATTTTCGGAGCACAAAATCAAATATTTTCATTAGTTTCGGGACACTTTTCTTCTTTGGCGCTGCTTTTCCGTCCCGGATCATACGTCATGTGCCGTGAAAAGGACGATAACCTAATCCATCACATTTCTATTACCGAATCCCATGGCACATTGTGCAAGACAACTTCGCCTCACGTCGAGGCTGGGCTCGCAAACAGAGGACGTAGGGCTTTGGACCAGGTCTCCGTCGCTCTGGTGCCTATAACTTTTGATCCGTAAGGAGTTATGCGACGCACTACATACCGTTGGAAAGCTCTCCGAGAGCTCTACGACGGAGGCAGCAATCCTGCTCAGCTGCGCCTATTTTCAGAGCTCAAAATTGAACATTTTCATCAATTTTGGGACACCTTTCTTGTTTTGCGCTACTTTTCCGTCACGGATCGTACGTTGTGAGCCTTGAAAAGAACGACAACCTAATCCCCCACATTTCTATTATAGAATCCCACGGCACCTTGGGCAAGACAACTTTGCCTCACGTAGAGGCTTGGCCCGCAAACTGAGGACGTGTGGCTTAGGACCAGGTCTCCGTCGCTCTGTTGCCCATAACTTTTGATTCGTAAGGAGTTATGTGGCGCACAGCGTATCATTGGAAAGCTCTTCGAGAGCTCGGTTGCGCCTGTTTTCGGAGCCAAAAATCGAATGTTTTCTTTAGTTTTGGGATACTTTTCTTATTTTGCGCTGTTTTTTCATCCCGGATCGTACGTCGTGAGCCGCAAAAAGTCGGCAACCTAATCCATCACCTTTCTATTATCGAATCCCATGGCACCTTGGGTAAGACAATTTCGCTTCACGTAGAGGCTGGGCTCGCAAACCGAGGCCGTGGGGCATAGGACCAGGTCTTCGTCACTCCGGTGCCCATAACTTTTGATCCGTAAGGAGTTACGCGTCGCACAACATACTGTTGGAAAGCTCTTCGATAGCTCTATAATAGGGGCATCCTGCCTGCTAGGCTGCGCCTGTTTTCGGAGCACAAATTTGAACGTTTTCATTAGTTTCATAACATTTTTCATCGTTTGAGATGTTTTTCCGTCCCGGATCGTACGTCATTAGCGGCGAAAAGAATGACAACCTAATCCATCACATTTCTATTACCGAATCACATGGCACCTTGGGCAAGGGAACTTCACCTCACGTAGAGGCTGGGCTCGCAAACCGAGGACGTGGGGCTTAGGACTAGGTCTCCGTCGCTCCGGTGCCCATAACTTTTGATCCGTAAGGAGTTATGCGACGTACTGCATACTATTGGAAAGCTCTCCGAGAGCTCTACGACGGGGGCAGCAAGCCTGCTCAGCTACGCCTATTTTCAGAGCCCAAAATCGAACATTTTTATTAGTTTTGGGACACCTTTCTTGTTTTGCACTGGTTTTCCGTCACAGATCGTACGTCGTGAGCCGTGAAAAGAACGACAACCTAATCCATCACATTTCTATTACAGAATCCCACGGTACCTTAGGCAAGACAACTTTGCCTCACTTAGAGGCTTGGCCCGCAAACCGAAGGCGTGTGGTTTGGGACCAGGTCTCCGTCGATCCGGTACCCATAATTTTTGATCCGTAAGGAGTTATGCGGCGCACAACATATCATTGGAAAGCTCTCCGAGAGATCGGTTGCGCTTGTTTTAGGAGCCTAAAATCGAACGTTTTCTTTAGTTTTAGGACACTTTTCATCTTTTGATCTATTTTTTCATCCCGGATCGTATGTCGTGAGCCGCGAAAAGGATGACAACCTAATCAATCACATTTCTATTATCGAATCACACGGCACCTTGGGCAAGACAATTTTGCTTCACGTAGAGGCTGGGCCCACAAACTGAGACAGTGGGGCATGGGACCAGGTCTCCGTCGCTCCGGTGCCCATAACTTTTGATCCGTAAGGAGTTACACGTCACATAGCATACCGTTGAAAAGCTCATCGATAGCTCTATGATAGGGGCAACCAGCCTGTTAGGCTGCGCCTATTTTCGAAGACCAAAATTTAACGTTTTCATTAGTTTTAGGACATTTTTCATCGTTTGAGCTGTTTTGCCGTCCCAGATCGTACGTCGTGAGCCGCGAAAAGAATGACAACCTAATCAATCACATTTCTATTACCGAATCCCATGGCACCTTGGGCAAGAAAACTTTGCCTCACGTAGAGGCTGGGCCCGTAAACCGAGGACGTAGGGCTTGGGACAAGGTCTCTGTCGCTCCAGTGCCTATAACTTTTGATCCGTAAGGAGTTACGCGACGCACTATACACCATTGGAAAGCTCTTCGAGTGCTCTGCTATGGGGGCAACAAGCCTGCTCGGCTGTTCCCATTTTCAGAGCCCAAAATCGAACATTTTCATCAGTTTCGGGACACATTTCTTGTTTTGCACTGCTTTTCCGTCCCAGATCGTACGTTATGTGCTACGAAAAGGACGATAACCTAATCCATCACATTTCTATTACCGAATCCCACGGCACCTTGGGCAAGATAACTTTGCCTCACGTAGAGGCTGGGCTTGTAAACTGAGGATGTGGGGCTTCGGAGCAGGTCTCGGTCGCTTAGGTGCCCATAACTTTTGATCCGTAAGGAGTTACGCGGCGCACAGCATACAGTTGGAAAGCTCTCCGAGAGCTCTACGACAGGGGCAGTAAGCCTACTCGACTGCGCTTATTTTTAGAGCACAAAATCAAACGTTCTCATCAGTATAGGGGCACTTTTCTTGTTTTGCGCTATTTTTTCATCCCGGATCGTACGTCGTGAGCCGCAAAAAGGACGATAACCTAATCCATCACATTTCTATTACCGAATCCCACGGCACCTTGGGCAAGACAACTTCACCTCACGTAGAAGTCGGGCTCAAAAACCGAGGACGTAGGGCTTAGGACACTGTCTATGTCGCTCTAGTGCCCATAACTTTTGATCCGTAAGGAGTTACGCGGCGCATAACATATCGTTGGAAAGCTCTCCGAGAGCTCTACGATTGGTGCAGCAAGCCTGCTCGGGTGCTGCTGTTTTCATAGCCCAAAATCAAGCATTTTCATTAGTTTTGGGACACTTTTCTTCTTTTGTGCCGTTTTTTCGTCCAGGATAGTACGTCGTGAGCCGCGAAAAGGACGACAACCTAATCCATCACATTTCTATTACCGAATCCCACGGCACCTTGGGCAAGACAACTTTGCCTCACGTAGAGGCTGGGCTCGCAAACCGAGGATTTAGGGCTCAGGACCAGGTCTCCATCGCTCCAGTGACCAAAACTTTTGATCCGTAAGGAGTTACGCGACGCACTGCATACCGTTGGAAAGCCCTCCGAGAGCTCTACGACGGGGGCAGCAAGCCTGCTCTGCTGCACCTATTTTCAGAGCCCAAAATTGAATATTTTCATCAGTTTTGGGATACCTTTCTTGTTTTTGCGCTGCTTTTCCATCACCGATCGTACGTCGTGAACCTCGCAAAGGACAACAACCTAATCCATCACATTTCTATTATAGAATCCCATGGCACATTCGGCCAGACAACTTTGATGCACTTAGAGGCTTGGCCCAGAAAACAAGGACGTGGGGCTTGGGACCAGGTCTCCATCGCTCTGGTGCTGATAACTTTTGATCCGTGAGGAGTTACGTGGCACACAACATATCGTTGCAAAGATCCCCGAGAGCTCTACAATGGAGACAGCAAGCCTGCTCAGTTGCGCCTATTTTCGGAGCACAAAATTAAACGTTTTCATCAGTTTCGGGACACTTTTCTTCTTTTGCGCTATTTTTTCATCCTGGAATATACGTCCTGAGCCGCGAAAAGGCCGACAACCTAATCCATCACATTTTTATTACCGAATCCCATGGCACCTTGGGCAAGAGAACTTCGACTCACGTAGAGGATGGGCTCGCAAACCGAGGACGTAGGGCTTAGGACCAGGTCTCCGTCGCTCCGGTGCCCATAACTTTTGATCCGTAAGGAGTTATGCGACGCACTACATACCGTTGGAAACCTCTCCGAGAGCTCTACGACAGGGGAAACAAGCCTGCTTGGTTGCACCTGTTTTCTTAGCCCAAAATCGAAGGTTTTCATCAGTTTCGGGATATTTTTCTGCTTTTGTGCTGTTTTTTCGTCCTGGATCGTACATCGTGAGCCGCAAAAAGGACGACTAACTAATCCATCACATTTCTATTACCAAATCCCATGACACCTTGGGCAAGACAACTTTGCTTCTCGTGGTGGCTGGGCTCGCAAACCGTTGACGTGGGGCTTGGGACCAGGTCTCCGTCGCTCTAGTACCCATAACTTTTGATCCGTAAGGAGTTACGCGGCGCACAACTTATCGTTGGAAAGCTCTCCCTGAGCTTTACGACATAGGCAGCATGCCTGCTCGGCTGCGCCTGTTTTCTGACCCAAAATCGAACATTTTCATCAGTTTCGTGACACTTTTCTCCTTTTGCGCTATTTTTTCATCTTGGATGATGCATCGTGAGCCGCGAAAAGGACGACAACCTAATCCATCACATTTCTATTACTGAATCCCACGGCATCTTGGGCAAGTCAACTTTGTCGCACGTAGAGGCAGGGCTCGCAAACCGAGGGCGTGGGGCGTGTGACCAGGTCTCCGTCGCTCCAATGCCCATAACTTTTGATCTGTAAGGAGTTACGTGTCGTACAGCATACCGTTGGAAAGCTCTCCGATAGCTCTATGATAGAGGCAACAAGTCTGCTCGGCTGCGCCTGTTTTCGGAGCCCAAAATTGAATGTTTTCTTCAGTTTTGGGACATTTTTCTTCATTAGATTTATTTTTCAATCCCGGATCATACGTCGTGAGCCAGGAAAAGGACGACAACCTAATCTATCACATTTCTATTACCGAATCCCATGGTACCTTGGGCAAGACAACTTCGCCTCACTTAGAGGCTGGGCTCGCAAACCGAGGGCGTGGGGCATGGGACTAGGTTTTCGTTTCTCCAGTGCCCATAACTTTTGATCCATAAGGAGTTACGCGTTGCACAATATACCGTTGGAAAGCTCTCTGATAGCTCTATGATAGGGGCAGCAAGCCTGATCAGCTGTGTCTGTTTTCGGAGCCCAAAATTGAACTTTTTCATCAGTTTTGGGACATTTTTCTTTGTTTGAGCTATTTTTCCGTCCTTGATCGTACGTCGTGAGTCGCGAAAAGGACGACAACCTAATGCATAACATTTCTATTACCGAATCCCATGGCACCTTGGGCAAGACAACTTTACCTCACGTAGAGGCAGGGCCCGCAAACCGAGGACGTCGGGCTTGAGACAAGGTCTCCGTCGCTCTGGTGCCCATAACTTTTGATCCGTAGGGAGCTACGCGGCGCACAGTATATCGTTGGAAAGCTCTTCGAGAGCTCTACGACAGGGGCAGCAAGCCTGCTTGGTTGTGCCTAGTTTTTGGAGCCCAAAATTGAACATTTTCATCAGTTTGGGGACACTTTTCTTCTTTTGCGTTATTTTTTCGTTCCGGATCGTACGTCGTGAGCCGCGAAAAGGACAACCTAATCCATAACATTTATATTACCGAATCCCACTATACCTTGGGCAAGACAAATTTGCCTCACGTAGAGGTTGGGCTCACAAACCGCGGACGTGGGGCTTGGGACCAGGTCTTCGTCACTCCGGTGCCTATAACTTTTGATATGTAAGGAGTTACGTGATGCACTGCATACCGTTGGAAAGCACTCCGAGAGCTCAACGACGGGGGCAGCAAGCTTGATCGGTTGCGCCTGTTTTCGGAGCCCAAAATCGAACATTTTCTTTAGTTTTAGGACCCTTTTCTTATTTTGCGCTATTTTTTCATCCCGAATCGTACGTCGTGAGCCGCAAAAAGGAAGACAACATAATCCATCACATTTCTATTATCTAATCCCATGGCACCTTGGGCAAGACAACTTTGCCTCACATATAAGCCGGGCTCGCAAACTGAAGGCGTGGGGCATGGGACTAGGTTTCCGTCGCTTCGGTACCCATAACTTTTGGTTTGTAAGGAGTAACGCGTCGTACAACATACAGTTATAAAGCTCTCGGATAGCTCTATGATAGGGGCAGTAAGCATGTTCGGCTGTGCCTGTTTTCAGAGCCCAAAATTGAATGTTTTCATCAGTTTCGGGACATTTTTCTTCGTTTGAGCTATTTTTTTTTATCCCGGATCATACGTCATGAGGCGCGAAAAGGACGACAACCTAATCCATCACATTTCAATTACCGAATCCCATGGCACCTTGGGCAAGACAACTTTGCCTCACGTAGAGGCTGGGCCTGCAAACCGAGGACGTAGGGCTTGGTACAAGGTCTTCGTCGCTACGGTGCCCATAACTTTTGATCCGTAAGGAGTTATGCGACGCACTGCATACCGTTGGAAAGCTCTCCGAGAGCTTTATGACGTTGGCAGCAAGCTTGCTCGGCTGTGCCTGTTTTCAGAGCCCAAAATCGAATGTTATCATCAGTTTCTGGATACCTTTCTTGCTTTGCGTTGCTTTTCTGTCCCGAATCGTACGTCATGAGCCGCAAAAAGGACGACAACCTAATCCATCACATTTCTATTATAGAATCCCATGGCATATTATGCAAGACAACTTTGACTAACGTAGAGGCTGGGCCCGCAAATCGAGGACGTGGGGCTTGGGACCAGGTCTCCATCGCTCCGGTGCCCATAACTTTTGATTCGTAAGGAGTTACGCGGCGTACGGCATATCGTTGGAAAGATCCCCGAGAGCTCTACAACAGGGGTAGCAAGCCTGCTCGGTTGCTCCTATTTTCGGAGCACAAAATAGAACATTTTCATCAGTTTCGGGACACTTTTCTTATTTTGTGCTGTTTTTTCATCCCGTATCGTACATCGTGAGCCGCAAAAAAGACGATAACCTAATCCATCACATTTCTATTACCGAATCCCATGGAACCTTGGACAAGACAACTTTGCCTAACGCAGAGGCTGGGCCCGCAAACCGAGGACGTGGGGCTTGGGACAAGGTCTCCGTCGCTCCGGTGCACATACCTTTTGATCCGAAGGGAGTTACGCGGTGCACAGCATATCGTTGAAAAGCTCTCCGAGTGTTCTACAGCGGGAGCAACAAGCCTTCTCAGTTGCGCCTATTTTAGGAGCCCAAAATTGAACATTTTCATTAGTTTCGTGACACTTTTCTTCTTTTGCGCTGTTTTTTCGTCCCGTATCGTACGTCGTGAGACACGAAAAGGACGACAACCTAATCAATCAAATTTTTATTACCGAATCCTATGGCACCTTGGGCAAGAAAACTTCACCTCACGTAGAGGTTGGGATTGCAAACCGAAGACGTGGGGCTTGGGACCCGATCTCCGTCGCTCCGATGCCCATAACTTTTGATTCGTAAGGAATTATGCGGCGCACAACATATTGTTGGAAAGCTCTCCGAGAGCTCTACGACGAGGGCAGCAAACCTGCTCGGTTGCGCCTGTTTTCGTAGCCTAGAATCAAAGGTTTTAATCATTTTCAGGACACTTTTCTTCTTTTACGCTGTTTTTTCATCTCAGATCGTACATCATAAGCCGCAAAAATGACGACAACCTAATCCGTCACATTTCTATTACCGAATTGCACGGCACCTTGGGCAAGACAACTTTGCCTCACGTAGAGGCTGTGCCCGCAAACCGAGGACGTGGGGATTGGGACAAGGTATCCGTCGCTCCGGTGCCCATAACTTTTGATCTGCATGGAGTTACGGGGTGCACAGTAAATCATTGGAAAGCTCTCCGAGAGCTCTACGACGCAGGCAGTAAGCCTGCTAGGATACGCCTTTTTTAGGAGCCCAAAATCGAACATTTTCATTAGTTTCAGGATACTTTTCTTCATTTGCGCTATTTTTTCATCCCGGATCGTACGTCGTGAGCCACAAAAAGGACGACAACATAATCCATCCAATTTCTATTACCGAATACCACGGCACCTTGGGCAAGACAACTTCGCCTCAGGTAGATGCTGGGCCCGCAAACCGAGGACGTGGGGCCTGGGACCAGGTCTCCATCGCTTCGGTGCCTATAACATTTTAATCCATAAGAAGTTACGCAACGCACAAGCCTGTTCGTCTGCACCTATTTTCAGAGCCCAAAATCGTATGTTTTTATTAGTTTCAGGACATTTTTCTTCTTTTGTGCTACATTTCGGTCCCGGATCGTATGTCATGAGCCGCAAAAAGGAAAACAACCTAATGCTTTACATTTCTATTACAGAATCCCATGGCACCTTGGGCAAGACAACTTTGCCTCACTTAGATGCTAGGCTCACAAATCGAACACGTGGGCTTGGGACCAGGTCTCTGACGCTCCGGTGCCCATAACTTTTGATCCGTAAGGAGTTACGCGGTGCACAACATATCGTTGGAAAGCTCTCCAAAAGCTCTACCACGAAGGCAGCAAGCCTACTCGGTTGCACCTATTTTCATATACCAAAATAAAACATTTTCATTAGTTTTGGGATACTTTTCTTATTTTGCGCAGTTTTTTAATCCCGGATCGTACGCCGTGAGCCGCGAAAAGGAGGACAACCCAATCCATCACATTTTTATTACTGAATCCCATGGCACCTTCGGCAAGACAACTTCGCCCCACGTAGAGGCTGGGCTCGCAAACCGAGGACGTAGTGCTTTGGACTAGGTCTCTGTCGTTCCGGTGCCCATAACTTTTTATCCGTAAGGAGTTACGCGGTGCACAACATATCGTTGGAAAGCTCTCCCAGAGCTTTACGACGGGGGCAGCAAGCCTGTTCAGTTGTGCCTATTTTCGGAGCCCAAATTTGACTGTTTTCATCAGTTTTAGGACACTTTTCTACTTTTGTGCTGTTTTTTCGTCCCGGATCATACGTCGTGAGCCGCGAAAAGGATGACAACCTAATCCATCACATTTCTATTTCCGACTCCCATGGTAACTTGGGCAAGACAACTTCGCCTCACATAGAGGCTGGGCTCGCGAACCGAGGACGTGGGTCTTGGGACAAGGTCTCCGTCCCTACAGTGCCCATAACTTTTCATTCGTAAGGAGTTACGCGGCGCACAGCATATCGTTGGAAAGCTCTCCCAGAGTTTTACAACAGGGGCAGCAAGCCTGTTAATCTGCGCCTATTTTCGGAACCCAAAATCGAATGTTTTCATTAGTTTCAGGATATTTTTATTCTTTTGTGCGACTTTTCGGTCCGGGATCGTATGTCGTGAGCCGCAAAAAGGACGACAACCTAATCCTTCACATTTCTATTACAGAATCCCACGGCACCTTGGGCAAGACAACTTTGCCTCACGTAGATGCTGGGCTCGCAAACCGAGGACGTCGGGCTAAGGACCAGGTCTCCGTCGCTCAGGTGCCCATAACTTTTGATCTGTAAGGAGTTACGCGGTGCACAGCATATCGTTGGAAAGCTCTCCGAGAGCTCTTCGACGAGGGCAGCAAGCCTGCTTGGCTGTGCCTATTTTCACTACCCAAAATCGAACATTTTCATCAGTATTGAACATTTTTCTTGTTTTGCGCTATTTTTTCGTCCAGGATCGTACGTCGTGAGCCGCGAAAAGGATAACAACCTAATCCATCACATTTCTATTACTGAATCCCACGGCACCTTGGGCAAGATAACTTTGCCTCACGTAGAGGCTAGGCTTGCAAACCGAGGACGTGGAGCTTCGGAGCAGGTCTCCGTCACTCAGGTGCCCATAACTTTTGATCCGTATGGAGTTACGTGATGCACAACATACCGTTGAAAAGCTCTCCGAGAGCTGTGAGACTAGGGCAGTAAGCTTGCTCAACTGCACCTATTTTTGGAGCCCAAAATTGAACATTTTCATCATCATCGGGACACTTTTCTTGTTTTGCTCTATTTTTTTTATCCCGGATCGTACGTCGTGAGCCGCAAAAAGGACAAAAACCTAATCCATCACATTTCTATTACCGAATCCCATGGCACCTTGGGCAAGACAACTTCGCCTCACGTAGAGGCTGGGCTTGCAAACCGAGGACGTGGGGCTTCGGACCAGGTCTCCGTCGCTCCGGTGCCCATAACTGTTGATCCGTAAGGAGATACGCAGCGCACAACATATCGTTGAAAAGCTCTCCCAGAGCTTTACGATGGTGGCAGCAAGCCTGTTCGTCTGCGCCTATTTTCGGGGCCCAAAATTGAATGTTTTCATTAGTTTCAGGACATTTTTCTTCTTTTGTGCGGCTTTTCGATCCCGGATCGTATGTCGTGAGCCGCAAAAAGGACGACAACCTAATCCTTCACATTTCTATTACAGAATCCCATGGCACCTAGGGCAAGACAACTTGCCTCACATAGATGCTGGCCCCGCAAACCGAGGACATCGGGCATAGGACCAGGTCTCCGTCGCTCTGGTGCCGATAACTTTTGATCCGTAAGGAGTTACGCAGTGCACAACATATCGTTGGAAAGCTCTCTGAGAGCTCTTCGATGGGGACAACAAGCCTGCTTGGCTGTGCCTATTTTCACTGCCCAAAATCGAACATTTTCATTAGTATTGAATATTTTTCTTTTTTTGCGCTATTTTTTCGTCCAGGATCGTACGTCGTGAGCTGCGAAAAGGATAACAACCTAATCCATCACATTTCTATTACCGAATCCCACGGCACCTTGGGCAAGACAACTTCGCCTCACGTAGAGGCTGGGCTTGCAAACTGAGGACGTGGGGCTTCGGACTAGGTCTCCGTCGCTCCGGTGCCCATAACTGTTGATCCGTAAGGAGATACGCAGCGTACAACATATCGTTGGAAAGCTCTCTGAGAGCTCTACGACAAAGGCAAAAAGCCTGCTCGATTGCGCTTGTTTTAAGAGCCCAAAATTGAATATTTTTATCAGTTTTGGGATACTTTTCTTCTTTTGCGCTGTTTTTTCATCCTAGATAGTACGTCGTGAGCTGCTAAAAGGACGACAACCTAATCTATCACATTTCTATTACCGAATCCCACGGTACCATGGGCAAGGCAACTTCGCCTCACGTAGAGGCTGGGTTCACAAACCGAGGACATGGGGCTTAGGACTAGGTCTCCGTCGCTCCGGTGCCCATAACTTTTCATTTGTAAGGAGTTACGCGGCGTACAGCGTATCGTTGGAAAGCTCTCCCAGAGCTTTACGATGGGGTTAGCAAGCCTGCTTGGCTACGCCTATTTTTGGAGCCCAAAATTGAACGTTTTCATCAATTTTGGGACACTTTTCTTCTTTTGCGCTATTTTTTCATCCCGGATCGTATATCATGAGCTGCAAAAAGGACGACAACCTAATCCATCACATTTTTATTACCGAATCCCATGGCACCTTGGGCAAGAGAACTTTGTGTCACGTAGTGGTTGGGCCAGCAAACCGTGGGCGCGAGGCTTGGGACAGGGTCTCCACCGCTCCGGTGCCCATAACTTTTGATCTGTAAAGAGTTACGAGGCGTATAGCATGCCGTTGGAAAGCCCTCCAAGAGCTCTACGATAAGGGCAGCAAAATTGGTGGACTGATCCTATTTTTTGAGCACAAAATGGAACGTTTTCATTAGTATCGGGATACTTTTCTTCTTTTGCATTGTTTTTTCATACCGGATCGTACGTCGTGAGCCGCGAAAAGGACGACAACCAGATCCATCACATTTCTATTACCGAATCCCTTGGCACCTTAGGCAAGACAACTTCGCCTCACGTAGAGGCTGGACTCGCAAACCGAAGACGTGGGGCTTGGGACCAGGTCTCTATCGCTCCGGTGCCCATAACTTCTAATCCGCATAGAGTTACGCGGCGCACAGCATATCGTTGGAAAGCTCTCCTAGAGTTCCACGATAGGGAAAGCAAACCTACTCGGTTACACCTATTTTCGGAGCCCAAAATTGAATTTTTTCATCAGTTTCGGGACACTTTTCTTCTTTTGCGCTGTTTTTTCATCCTAGATAGTACGTCGTGAGCTGCGAAAAGGACGACAACCTAATCCATCACATTTCTATTACTGAATCCCACGGTACCGTGGGCAAGACAACTTCGACTCACGTAGAGGCTGAGCTTGCAAACCGAGGACGTGGGGCTTGGGACCAGGTCTCTGTCGCTCCGGTGCCCATTACTTTTCATCCGTAAGGAATTACGCGGGGCACAACATATCGTTGGAAAGCTCTCCCAGAGCTTTACGATAAGGTCACAAGCTAGCTCTACTACGCCTATTTTCGGAGCCCACAATTGAACGTTTTCATCAGTTTCAGGACACTTTTCTTCTTTTGCGCTGTTTTTTCCTCCCGGATCATACGTTCTGAGCCGCGAAAAGGATGACAACCTAATCCATCACATTTCTATTACCGAATCCCATGGCACCTTGGGCAAGACAACTTCACCTCATGTAGAGGCTGGGCTCGCAAACCAAGGGCGTTGGGCATGGGACCAGGTTTTCGTCGCTCCGGTGCCCATAACTTTTGATCCGTAAGGCGTTACGCGTCACACAACATACTGTTGGAAAGCTCTCTGAGAGCTTTACGACGGGGGTAGCAAGCCTGCTCAGTTGTGCCTATTTTCTGAGCCCAAAATTGAATGTTTTCATCAGTTTCGGGACATTTTTCTTCTTTTGTGCTGTTTTTTCGTCCTAGATAGTACGTCGTGAGCTGCGAAAAGGACGACAACCTAATCCATCACATTTCTATTACAGAATCCCATGGTACCGTGGGCAAGACAACTTCGCCTCACGTAGAGGCTGAGCTCGTAAACCGAGGACGTGGGGCTTGGGACCAGGTCTCCGTCGCTCCGGTGCCCATTACTTTTCATCCGTAAGGAGTGACGCGGGGCACAGCATATCGTTGGAAAGCTCTTCCAGAGCTTTACGATGGGGTCAGCAAGCCTGCACTGCTACGCCTATTTTCAGAGCCCAAAATGGAACGTTTTCATCAGTTTCATGACACTTTTCTTCTTTTGCGCTATTTTTTTGTCCCACATCATACGTTGTGAGCCGCGAAAAGGACGATAACCTAATCGATCACATTTCTATTACAGAATCCCACGGTACCGTAGGCAAGACAACTTCGCCTCACGTAGAGGCTGAGCTCGCAAACCGAGGACGTAGGCCTTGGGACCAAGTCTCCGTCGCTTCGGTGCCCATTACTTTTCATCCGTAACGAGTTACGCGGGGCACAACATATCGTTGGAAAGATCTCCCAGAGCTTTACGATGGGGTCAGCATGCCTGCTCTGCTACGCTTATTTTCGGAGCCCACAATTGAACATTTTCATCAGTTTCAGGACACTTTTCTTCTTTTGCGCTATTTTTTTGTCCCGGATCATACGTTGTGAGCCACGAAAAGGATGACAACCTAATCCATCACATTTCTATTACCGAATCTCGTGGCACCTTGGGCAAGACAACTTCGCCTCATGTAGAGGCTGGGCTCGCAAACCGAGGGCATTGGGTATAGGACCAGGTTTTCGTCGCTCCGGTGCCCATAACTTTTGATCCGTAAGGCGTTACGCGTCGCACAACATACTGTTGGAAAGCTCTCCGAGAGCTCTACGATGGGGGCAGCAAGCCTTTTCAGTTGTGCCTATTTTCTGAGCCCAAAATCAAATGTTTTCATCAGTTTCGGGACACTTTTCTTCTTTTGCGCTATTTTTTCGTCCTAGATAGTACGTTGTGAGCTGCAAAAAGGACGACAACCTAATCCATCACATTTCTTTTACAGAATCCCACGGTACCGTGGGCAAGAAAACCTCGCCTCACGTAGAGGCTGAGCTCGCAAACCGAGGACGTGGGGCTTGGGACCAGGTCTCCGTCGCTCCGGTGCCCATTACTTTTCATCCGTAAGGAGTTACGCGGGGCACAACATATCGTTGGAAAGCACTTCCAGAGCTTTACGATGGGGTCAGCAAGCCTGCTCTGCTACGCCTATTTTCGGAGCCCAAAATGGAACATTTTCATCAATTTCAGGACACTTTTCTTCTTTTGCGCTGTTTTTTCGTCCCAGATCATACGTTGTGAGCCGCGAAAAGGACGACAACGTAATCCATCATATTTCTATTACCGAATCCCGTGGCACCTTGGGCAAGACAACTTCGCCTCTTGTAGAGGCTGGGCTAAAAAACCGAGGGCGTTGGGTATGGGACCAGGTTTTCGTTGCTCCGGTGCCCATAACTTTTGATCCGTAAGGCGTTACGCGTCGCACAACATACTGTTGGAAAGCTCTCCGAGAGCTCTACGACGGGGGCAGCAAGCCTGCTCAGTTGTGCCTATTTTCTTAGCCTAAAATCGAATGTTTTCATCAGTTTCGGGATACCTTTCTTGTTTTGCACTGCTTTTCCGTCCCGGATCGTACGTCGTGAGCCGCGAAAAGGACGACAACCTAATCCATCATATTTCTACTATAGAATCCCATGGCACATTAGGCAAGACAACTTTGACTCATGTAGAGGCTGGGTCCGCAAACCGAGGACGTGGGGCCTGGGACCAGGTCTCCATCGCTCCGGTGCCTATAACTTTTGATCCATAAGGAGTTACACGTCGCACAGCATATCGTTGGAAAGCTCTCCTAGAGTTCCATGACAGGGAAAGCAAGCCTGTTTGGTTGCGCCTATTTTCGGAGCCCAAAATCGAATGTTTTCATCAGTTTCGGGACACTTTTCTTCTTTTGCGCTATTTTTTCGTCCTAGATAGTACGTTGTGAGCTGCGAAAAGGACGACAACCTAATCCATCACATTTCTATTACAGAATCCCACAGTACCGTGGGCAAGACAACTTCGCCTCACGTAGAGGCTGAGCTCGCAAACCGAGGACGTGGGGCTTGAGACCAGGTCTCCGTCGCTCTGGTGCCCATTACTTTTCATCCGTAAGGAGTTACGCGGGGCACAGCATATCGTTGGAAAGCTCTCCCAGAGCTTTACGATGGGGTCAGCAAGCCTGCTCTGCTACGCCTATTTTCGGAGCCCAAAATTGAACGTTTTCATCAGTTTCAGGACACTTTTCTTCTTTTGCACTGTTTTTTCGTCACGGATCATACGTTGTGAGCCGCGAAAAGGACGACAACCTAATCCATCACATTTCTATTACCGAATCCCATGGTACCTTGGGCAAGACAACTTTGCCTCATGTAAAGGCTGGGCTCGCAAACCGAGGGCGTTGGGCATGGGACCAGGATTTCGTCACTCTGGTGCCCATAACTTTTGATCCGTAAGGCGTTACGCGTCGCACAACATACTGTTAAAAAGCTCTCCGAGAGCTCTACGACGGGGGCAGCAAGCTTGCTCAGTTGTGCCTATTTTCTGAGCCCAAAATCGAATGTTTTAATCAGTTTTGGGATACTTTTCTTGTTTTGCACTGCTTTTTTATCCTGGATCGTGCGTCGTGAGCCGCGAAAAGGACGACAACCTAATCCATCACATTTCTACTATAGAATCCCACGGCACATTAGGCAAGACAACTTTGACTCATGTAGAGGCTGGGTCCGCAAACCGAGGACGTGAGGCCTGGGACCAGGTCTCCATCGCTCCAGTGGCTATAACTTTTGATCCATAAGGAGTTACGCGGCGCACAGCATATCGTCGGAAAGCTCTCCTAGAGTTCCACGACGGGGAAAGCAAGCCTGTTTGGTTGCGCCTATTTTCGGAGCCCAAAATTGATTGTTTTCATCAGTTTCCAGACACTTTTCTTCTTTTGCGCTGTTTTTTCATCCTAGATAGTACGTCGTGAGCTGCGAAAAGGACGACAACCTAATCCATCACATTTCTATTACAGAATCCCAAGGTACTGTGGGCAAGACAACTTCGCCTCACGTAGAGGCTGAGCTCGCAAACCGAGGACGTGGGGCTTGGGACCAGGTCTCCGTCGCTCTGCTGCCCATTACTTTTCATTCGTAAGGAGTGACACGGGGGGACAACATATCGTTGGAAAGCTCTCCCAGAGCTTTACGATGGGATCAGCAAGCCTGCTCTGCTACGCCTATTTTCGGAGCCCAAAATTGAACGTTTTCATCAGTTTCAGGACACTTTTCTTCTTTTGCGATGTTTTTTCGTCCCGGATCATACGTTGTGAGCCGCGAAAAGGACGACAACCTAATCCATCACATTTCTATTACCGAATCCCGTGGCACCTTGGGCAAGACAACTTCGCCTCATGTAGAGGCTGGGCTCGCAAACCGAGGGCGTTGGGCATGGGACAGGTTTTTGTCGCTCCGGTGCCCATAACTTTTGATCCGTAAGGCGTTACGCGTCGCACAACATACTGTTGGAAAGCTCTCTGAGATCTCTACGACGGGGGCAGCAAGCCTGCTTAGTTGTGCCTATTTTCTGAGCCCAAAATCGAATGTTTTCATCAGTTTCGGGATACCTTTCTTGTTTTGCATTGCTTTTCCATCCCGGATCGTACGTCGTGAGCCGCGAAAAGGACGATAACCTAATCCATCACATTTCTACTATAGAATCCCATGGCACATTAGGCAAGACATCTTTGACTCATGTAGAGGCTGGGTCCGCAAACCGAGGACGTGGGGCCTGGGACTAGGTCTCCATCGCTCCAGTGCCTATAACTTTTGATCCATAAGGAGTTACGCGGTGCACAACATATTGTTGGAAAGATCCCCGAGAGCTCTACAACGGGGGTTGCAAGTCTGCTCGGTTGCACCTATTTTCGGAGCCCGAAATCGAACGTTTTCATCAGTTTCGGAACACTTTTCTTTTTTTGTGCTGTTTTTCATCCCCGATTGTACATCGTGAGCCGCAAAAAGGACGACAACCTAATCCATCACATTTCTATTACCGAATTCCATGGCATCTTGGGCAAGACAACTTAGCTTCACGTAGAAGCTGGGCCCACAAACCGAGGGCGTGGGGCTTGGGACCAGGTCTCCGTCGCTCCAGCGCCCAAAAGTTTTGATCCGTAAGGATTTACGTGGCGCAAAGCATACCGTTGGAAAGCTCCTTGTGAGCTTTACGACGGAGGTAGAAAAACTGCTTGACTGCACCTTTTTTCGGAGCACAAAATTGAACGTTTTCATCTGTATCGGGACACTTTTCTTCTTTTGCGCTATTTTTTCATCCCGGATCGTACGTCATGAGCCGCAAAAAGGACGACAACCTAATCCATCACCTTTCTATTACCGAATCCGATGGCACCTTGGGCAAGACAACTTCGCCTCACGTAGAGGCTAGGCTCGCAAACCGAGGACGTGGGGCTTGGGACCAGGTCTCTGTCGCTCTGGTGCCCATAACTTTTGATTCGTAAGGAGTTACGCGACGCACAGCATATCGTTGGTAAGCACTCCATGAGCTGTACGACGAGGGTAGCAAGCCTACTCAATTGCGCCTATTTTCGTAGCCTAAAATAAAACATTTTCATCAGTTTCGGGACACTTTTCTTCTTTTGCGCTATTTTTTCATCCCGGATCATACGTCGTGAGCCGCGAAAAGGACGACAACCCAATCTATCACATTTCTATTACTGAATCTCATGGCACCTTAGGCAAGACAACTTCGCCCCATGTAGAGGTTAGGCTCTCAAATCGAGGACGTAGGGCTTTGGACCAAGTCTCTGTTGCTCCAATGCCCATAACTTTTCATCCGTAAGGAGTTACGTGGCGCACAGTATATCGTTGGAAAGCTCTCCCAGAGCTTTACGACGGGGGCAGCAAGCCTATTCGTCTGCGCCTATTTTTGGATCCCAAAATCATATGTTTTCATTAGTTTTAGGACATTTTTCTTCTTTTGTGCTGCTTTTCGGTCCCGGATCGTATGTCGTGAGCCGCAAAAAGGACGACAACCTAATCTTTCACATTTCTATTACAGAATCCCACGACACCTTGGGCAAGACAACTTTGCCTCACGTCGATGCTGGGCCCACAAACCAAGGACATGGGGCTAAGGACTAGGTCTCTGTCGCTCTGGTGCCCTTAACTTTTGATCCGTAAGGAGTTACGCGGCGCACAACATATTGTTGGAAAGCTCTCCCAGAGCTTTACGATGGGGTCAGCAAGCCTGCTCGGCTACGCCTATTTTTGGAGCCCAAAATTGAACGTTTTCATCAGTTTCGGGACACTTTTCTACTTTTGCGCTATTTTTTTGTCCCGGATCATATGTTATGAGCCGCGAAAAAGGATGACAACCTAATCCATCACATTTCTACTATAGAATCCCATGGCACCATAGGCAAGACATCTTCGCCTCATGTAGAGGCTGGGCTCGCAAACCGAGGGCGTTGGGCATATGACCAGGTTTTCGTCGCTCCGGTGCCCATAACTTTTGATCCGTAAGGAGTTACGCGTCGCACAAAATACTGTTGGAAAGCTCTCTGAGCCCTCAACGATGGGGGCATCAAGCCTACTCAGCTACACCTATTTTTAGAGCCCAAAATCAAATGTTTTCATCAGTTTCGGGATACCTTTCTTGTTTTGCACTGCTTTTTCGTCCCGGATCGTACGTCGTGAGCCGCGAAAAGGACGACAACCTAATCCATCACATTTATACTATAGAATCCCATGGCACATTGGGCAAGACAACTTTGAGTCATGTAGACGCTGGGCCCGCAAACCAAGGACATGGGGCCTGGGACCAGGACTCCATCCCTCCGATGACTATAACTTTTGATCCATAAGGAGTTACGCGGCGCACAACAAATCGTTGGAAAGATCCCCGAGAGCTCTACAACGAGGGCAGCAAGTCTGCTCGGTTGCGCCTATTTTCGAAGCCCAAAATCGAACGTTTTCATCAGTTTTGTAACACTTTTCTTCTTTTTTGCTGTTTTTCATCCCGGATTGTATATCGTGAGCCGCAAAAAGGACAACAACCTAATCCACCACATTTCTATTACTGAATCCCACGACACCTTGGGCAAGACAACTTTGTTTCACGTAGAAGCTGCGCCCGCAAATCGAGGGCGTGGGGCTTGGGACCAGGTCTCCGTTGCTCCGATGCCTAAAACTTTTGATCCGTAAGGATTTACGTGGCGCACAGCATACCGTTGGAAAGCTCCTTGAGAGCTCTACGATAGAGGCAGCAAAATTGCTTGACTGCACCTATTTTCGGAGCACAAAATTGAACATTTTCATCTGTATCGGGAAACTTTTCTTCTTTTGTGCTGTTTTTTCATCTCAGATCGTACGTCGTGAGCCGCGAAAAGGACGACAACCTAATCTATCACATTTCTATTACCGAATCCCATGGCACCTTGGGCAAGACAACTTCACCTCACGTAGAGACTGGGCTCGCAAACCGAGGATGTAAGGCTTTGGACCAGGTCTCTGTCGCTCCGGTGCCCATAACTTTTGATCTATAAGGAGTTACGCGGCACACAGCATATCGTTGGAAAGCTCTCCCAGAGCTTTACGACTGGGCAGCAAGCCTGCTCTGCTGCGTCTATTTTCAGAGCCCAAAATCAAATGTTTTCATTAGATTTGGGACACTTTTCTTCTTTTGTGCTATTTTTTCATCCCGGATCATATGTCGTGAGCCGCGAAAAGGATGACAACCTAATCTATCACATTTCTATTATTGAATCCCATGGCAACTTGGGCAAGACAACTTCGCCTCACATAGAGGTTGGGCTCGCGAACCGAGGACGTGGGGCTTGGGACCAGGTCTCCGTCCCTCTAGTGCCCATAACTTTTCATCCGTAAGGAGTTACGCAGCGCACAACATATCGTTGGAAAGCTCTCCTAGAGCTTTACGACAGGGGCATCAGGCTTGTTCGTCTGCGCCTATTTTTGGATCCCAAAATCGAATGTTTTCATTAGTTTCAGGACATTTTTCTTCTTTTGTGCTGCTTTTCGGTCTCGAATCGTATGTCGTGAGCCGCAAAAAGGACGATAACCTAATCCTTCACATTTCTATTACAGAATCCCACGGCACCTTGGACAAGAAAACTTTGCCACACGTAGATACGGGGCCCGTAAATCGAGGACGTGGGGCTTAGGACCAGGTCTCCGTCGCTCTGGTGCCGATAACTTTTGATCCGTAAGGAGTTACGCGGCGCACAACATTTCGTTGGAAAGCTCTCCAAGAGCTCTTCGACGGGGGCAGCAAGCCTGCTCGGTTGTGCCTATTTTCACTGCCCAAAATCTAACATTTTCATAAGTATTGGTACTTTTTCCTATTTTGCGCTATTTTTTCATCCCGGATCGTACGTCATAAGGCGCGAAAAGGATAACAACCTAATCCATCACATTTCTATTACCGAATCCCACGACACCTTGGGCAAGATAACTTTGCCTCACGTAGAGGCTGGGCTTACAAACCGAGGACGTGGGGCTTCGGAGCAGGTCTCCATCGCTCAGGTGCCCATAACTTTTGATCCGTATTGAGTTACGCATCGTACAACATACTGTTGGAAAGCTCTTAGAGAGCTCTACGACAGGGGCAGTAAGCCTGCTCAGCTGCACCTATTTTTGGAGCCCCAAATTGAACATTTTCATCAGTATCGGGACACTTTTCTTGTTTTGTGCTGTTTTTTCATCCCGGATCGTATGTCGTGAGCCGCGAAAAGGACAACAACCTAATCCATCACATTTCTATTACCGAATCCCATGGCACCTTGGGAAGACAACTTCGTCATACGTAGAGGCTGGGCTTGCAAACCGAGGACGTGGGGCTTCGGACCAGGTCTCCGTCGCTCCGGTGCCCATAACTTTTGATCCGTAAGGAGATACGCAGCGCACAGCATATCGTTGGAAAGCTCTCTGAGAGCTCTACGACAAAGTCAACAAGCCTGCTTGGTTGTTTCTATTTTCAGAGCCCAAAATTGAATGTTTTCTTCAGTTTCGGGACAATTTTCTTCTTTTGCGCTGTTTTTTCATCCCAGATTGTACATCGTGAGCTGCGAAAAGGACGACAACCTAATCCATCACATTTCTATTACCGAATCCCGCGGTACCATGGGCAAGACAACTTCGCCTCACGTAGAGACTGGGTTCACAAACTGAGGACGTGGGGCTTGGGACCAGGTCTCCGTCGCTCCAGTGCCCATAACTTTTCATCCGTAAAGAGTTACGCGCGCACAACATATCGTTGGAAAGCTCTCCCAGAGCTTTACGATGGGGTCAGCAAGCCTGCTTGGTTACGCCTATTTTCGGAGCCCAAAATTGAACGTTTTTATCAGTTTCAGACACTTTTATTCTTTTGCGCTGTTTTTTCGTCCCGGATCATACGTTGTGAGCCGCGAAAGGAACGACAACCTAATCCATCACATTTCTATTACCGAATCCCGTGGCACCTTGGGCAAGACAACTTCGCCTCATGTAGAGGCTGGGCTTGCAAACCAAGGATGTGGGGCCTAGGACCAGGTCTCCATCGCTCCAGTGCCTATAACTTTTGATCCATATGGAGTTACGCGGCGCACAACTTATCGTTGGAAAGATCCCCGAGAGCTCTACAACGGGTGCAGCAAGTCTGCTAGGTTGTGCCTATTTTCGGAGCCCAAAATCTAACGTTTTTATCAGTTTCAGAACACTTTTCTTCTTTTGTGCGGTTTTTCATCTCGGATTGTACATCGTCTGCCGCAAAGAGGACGACAACCTAATCCATCACATTTCTATTACCGAATTCCACGGCACCTTCGGCAAGACAACTTTGCTTCATGTAGAAGCGAGGCCTGCAAACCGAGGGCGTGGGGTTTGGGACCAGGTCTCCGTCACTCCGGTGCCCAAAAGTTTTGATGCGTAACTATTTACGTGGCGCACAACATACCGTTGGAAAGCTCCTTAAGAGCTCTACGACGGTGGTAGCAAAACTGCTCGACTGCACCTATTTTCGGATCACAAAATTGAACGTTTTCATCTATATCGGGACACTTTTATTCTTTTGCGCTATTTTTTCATCCCGAATCGTACGTTGTGAGCCGCAAAAAGGACGACAACCTAATCCATCACATTTCTATTACCGAATCCCATGATACCTGGGGCAAGACAACTTTGCCTCACGTAAAGGCTGGACTCGCAAACTGAGGACGTGGGGCATGGGACCAAGTCTCTGTCGCTCCGGTGCCTATAACTTTTGATCCGTAAGGAGTTACGCGGCGCACAGCATATCGTTGGAAACCTCTCCAAGAGCTATACGACGAGGGCAGCAAGCCAACTTGGTTGCGCCTATTTTCGTAGCCAAAAATTGAACATTTTAATAAGTTTTGGGACACTTTTCTTCTTTTGCGCTATTTTTTCATCCCGGATCGTACGTCGTGAGCCGCGAAAAGGACGACAACCCAATCTGTCACATTTCTATTATCGAATCCCATGGCACCTTGGGCAAGACAACTTCGCCCCACGTAGAGGCTAGGCTCGAAAACCGAGGACGTAGGGATTTGGACCAAGTCTCTATCGCTCCGGTGCCCATAACTTTTGATCTGTAAGGAGTTACGTGGCGCACAGCATGTCGTTGGAAAGCTCTCCCAGAGCTTTACGACAGGGGCAGCAAGCCTGCTCAGCTACGCCTATTTTTAGAGCCCAAAATCAAATGTTTTCATCAGTTTTGGGACACTTTTCTTCTTTTGCGCTGTTTTTTCATACCAGATCATACATTGTGAGCAGCAAAAAGGACGACAACCTAATCCATCACATTTCTATTAGCGAATCCCACGACAACTTGGGCAAGATAACTTCGCCTCACATAGAGGGTGGGCTTGCGAATCGAGGACGTGGGGCTTGGGACCAGGTCTCCGTCCCTTCAGTGCCCATAACTTTTCATCCGTAAGGAGTTATACGGTGCACAGCATATCGTTGGAAAGCTATCCCAGAGCTTTACGACGGGGGCAGCAAGCCTGTTCGTCTGCACCTAATTTTGGAGCCCAAAATCAAATGTTTTTATTTGTTTCAGGACATTTTTCTTCTTTTGTGCTGCTTTTCGGTCCCAGATCGTACATCGTGAGCTGCAAAAAGGACGACAACCTAATCCTTCACATTTCTATTACAGGATCCCATGGCACCTTGGGCAAGACAACTTTGCCTCACGTAGATGCTGGGCCAGCAAACTGAGGACGTGGGGCTTAGGACCAGGTCTTCGTCGCTCTGGTGCCCATAACTTTTGAACCGTAAGGAGTTACGCGGTGCACAACATATCGTTGGAAAGCTCTCCGAGAGCTCTTCGATGGGGGCAGCAAGCCTGCTCAGCTGTACCTATTTTCACTGCCCAAAATCGAACATTTTCATCAGTATCGGGATATTTTTCTTGTTTTGTGTTGTTTTTTTGTCCCAGATAGTACGTCGTGAGCCGCGAAAAGGATAGCAACATAATCCATCACATTTCTATTACCGAATCCCATGGCACCTTGGGCAAGATAACTTTGCCTCACGTAGAGGCTGGGCTTGCAAACCGAGGACGTGGGGCTTCAGAGCAGGTCTCCGTCGCTCAGGTGCCCATAACTTTTGATCCGTAAGGAGTTACGCGGCGCACAGCATACCGTTGAAAAGCTCTTCAAGAGCTCTACGACAGGGGCAGTAATCCTGCTTAGCTGCGCCTATTTTCAGAGCCCAAAATTGAACATTTTCTTTAGTACCGGGACATTTTTCTTGTTTTGTGCTGTTTTTTCATCTCGGATCGTAAGTTGTGAGCCGCGAAAAGGACGACAACCTAATCCATCACATTTTTATTTCCGAATCCCACGGTACCATGGGTAAGACAACTTCTCCTCACGTAGAGGCTGGGTTCGTAAATCGAGGACGTGGGGCTTGGGACCAAGACTCCGTCGCTCCGATGCCCATAAGTTTTGATCCGTAAGGAGTTACGCGGCGCACAGCATACCGTTTGAAAGCTCTCTGATTGCTCTACGACGGGGGCAGCAATCCTGCTAGTCTGCGCCTGTTTTTAGATCCCAAAATTGAACGTTTTCATCAGTTTTGGGATACTTTTCTTCTTTTGCGCTTCTTTTCCGTCCTGAATCGTATGTCGTGAGCCGCAAAAAGGATGACAACCTAATCGCTCACATTTCTATTACAAAATCCCATGGCACCTTGGGCAAGACAACTTTGCCTCACATAGAAGCTGGGCTCGCAAACCGAGGACGTGGGGCTTGGGACCAATTCTCCGTCAGTCCGGTGCCCATAACTTTTGATCTGTAAGGAGTTTTGCGGTGCACAGCATATCGTTGGAAAGCTCACCGAGAGCTCTACGACGGGAGTATCAAGCCTGCTCGGTTGCACCTGTTTTTAGAGCCCAAAATTGAATGTTTTCATCAGTTTCGGGACACTTTTCATCTTTTGCGCTATTTTTTCATCCCGGATCGTACGTCGTGAGCCACAAAAAGGACGAAAACCTAATCCATCAAATTTCTATTACCAAATCCCACGGTATCTTAGGCAAGACAAGTTTGCTTCACGTAGAGGCTGGGCCCGCAAAACGAGGGCATAGAGCTTAGGACTAGGTCTCTGTCGCTCCAGTGCCCATAACTTTTGATCCGTAAGGAGTTATGCAACACACAGCATATCGTTGGAAAGCTCTCCGAGAGCTCTACGACGGGGGCATCAAGCCTGCTCGGTTGCGCCTGCTTTCAGAGCCCAAAATTGAATGTTTTCATCAGTTTCAGGACACTTGTCCTCTTTTGCGCTATTTTTTAATCCCGGATCGTACGTCGTGAGCCGAAAAAAGGACGAAAACCTAATCCATCACATTTTTATTACCGAATCCCACGGTACCTTGGGCAAGACAACTTTGCTTCACATAGAGGTTGGGCCCGCAAACTGAGGGCGTTGGGTTTGGGACTAGGTCTCTGTCGCTATGGTGCCCATAACTTTTGATCCGTAAGGAGTTACGCAACGCACAGAATACCGTTGGAAAGCTCTCCGAGTGCTCTACGACGGGGGCAGCTAGGCTGCTCAGCTGAGCTTGTTTTTGGAGCCCAAAATTGAACATTTTTATCAATACCAGGACACTTTTCTTCTTTTGTGCAGTTTTTTCGTCCCGGATCGAACGTCGTGAGCCGCGAAAAGGATGAAATCCTAATCCATCACATTTCTATTACCGAATCCCATGGCACCTTGGGCAAGAAAAGTTTGCCTCACGTAGAGGCTAGGATCGCAAACCGAGGAAGTGGGGCTCGGGACCATGTCTCCGTCGTTCCGGTGCCCATAACTTTTGATCCGTAAGGAGTTACACGGCACACAGCATATCGTTGGAAAGCTCTCTGAGAGCTCTATGACAGGGAGGCAAGCCTGCTCGGCTGCGCCTATTTTCAGAGCCCAAAATTGAACGTTTTCATCAGTTTTGGAACACTTTTCTTCTTTTGCAATATTTTTTCTTCCTAGATCGTACGTCGTGAGCAGTGAAAATGATGACAATCTAATCTATCACATTTCAATTATCGAATCTCATGGCACCTTGGGCAAGACAACTTTGCTAGGCTGAGCCCACAAACCGAGGGCGTGGGGCTTGGGACCAGGTCTCCGTCGCTCCGGTGCCCATAACTTTTGATCCGTAAGGAGTTATGTGGCGCACAACATACCGTTGGAAAGCTCTCCGAGAGCTCTACGATAGGGGCAGCAAGCCTGCTCGGCGGTGCCTGCTTTCGGAGCCCAAAATCGAACGTTTTCATCAATATCGGGATACTTTTCTTCTTTTGCGTTGTTTTATAATCTCGGATCGTACGTCATGAGCCGCGAAAAGGACGACAACCTAATCCATCACATTTCTATTACTAAATCCCACGGCACCTTGGGAAAGACAACTTCGCCTCACGTAGAGGCTGGGCTCGCAAACCGAGGACGTTGGGCATGGGACCAGGTCTCCGTCGCTCTGGTGCCCATAACTTTTGATCGGTAAGGAGTTACGCGGCGCACAGCATATCGTTGGAAAGCTCTCCTAGAGCTTTACGACAAGGGCTACAAACTTGCTTGGCTGCGCCTATTTTCGGAGCCCAAAATAGAACGTTTTCATCAGTTTTGTGACACTTTTCTCCTTTTGTACTATTTTTTCATCCCGGATCATACATCGCGACCCGTGAAAAGGACGACAACCTAATCCATCACATTTCTATTACCGAATCCCATAGTACCTTGGGCTAGACAACTTCGCCGCACGTAGAGGCAGGGTTTGCAAATCGAGGGCGTGGGGCATAGGACAAGGTCTCTGTCGCTCCGGTGCCCATAACTTTTGATTTATAAGGAGTTACACGTCGCACAGCATACCATTGGAAACCTCTCCGATAGCTCTATGACAAGGGCAGCAAGCCTGCTAGCCTGCACCTATTTTCGGAGCCCAAAATTGAAAGTTTTCTTCTATTTTGGGACATTTTTCTTCGTTTGAGCTGTTTTTCAATCCCGGATCGTACGTCGTGAGCCGCGAAAAGGACGAAAACCTAGTCCATCACATTTTTATTACCAAATTCCATAGCCCCTTGGGCAAGACAACTTCGCCTCACCTAGAGGCTGGGCTCTTAAACCAAGGACGTGGGGCATGGGACCAGGAATCCATCACTCCGGTGCCCATAACTTTTGATCTGTAAGGAGATATGCAGCGCATAGCATATTGTTGGAAAAATCTCCGAGAGCTCTACGATAAGGCAACAAGCCTGCTCGGTTGCGCCTATTTTCAGAGCCCAAAATCGAATGTTTTCATCACTTTCGGGATATCTTTCTTGTTTTGCACTGCTTTTCCGTCACGGATCGCACGTCGTGAGCTGCGAAAAGGACAACAACCTAATCCATCACATTTCTATTATAGAATCCCACGGCACATTGGGCAAGACAACTTTGTCACACGCGGAGGCTGGGCCCGCAAACTGAGGACATGGCGCTTGGGACAAGGTCTCTATCGCTCCGGTGCCCATAACTTTTGATCCATAAGGAGTTACACAGCGCACAACATATCGTTGGAAAGATCCTCGAGAGTTCTACAACGAGAGCAGCAAGCCTGCTCGGTTGCCCCTATTTTCGGAGCCCAAAATTGAATGTTTTCATCAGTTTCAGGACACTTTTCTTCTTTTGCGCTGTTTTTTCGTTCCAGATCGTACATCATGAGCTACAAAAAGGACGGCAATCTTTTCCATCACATTTCTATTACCGAATCCCACGGCTCCTTAGGCAAGATAACTATGCCTCACGTAGAAGCTGGGCCAGCAAACTGAGGACTTGGGGCTTCGGAGCAAGTCTCTGTCGCTCCGGTGCCCATAACTTTTAATATGTAAGGAGTTACGCGGTGCACAACATACCATTGGAAAGCTTTCCGAGAGCTCTACGACGGGGGCAGCAAGCCTACTCGGTTACGCCTATTTTCATAGCCCAAAATTGAACGTTTTCATCAGTTTCGGGACATTTTTCTTCTTTTGCGCTATTTTTTCGTCTCGGATCGTACGTCGTGAGCCGCGAAAAGGACGACAACCTAATCCATCACATTTCTATTACCGAATCCCACGGCACCTTTGGCAAGACAACTTCACCTCACGTAGAGGCTAGGCTCGCAAACCGAGGATGTGGGGCTTTGGAATAGGTCTCCATCGCTTCGGTGCCCATAACTTTTGATCCGTAAGGAGTTATGCGGGGAACAGCGTATCGTTGCAAAGCTCTCCTAGAGCTTTACGACGGGGGAAGCAAACTTGTGCGGCTGCGCCTGTTTTCGGTGCCCAAAATTGAACGTTTTAATCAGTTTTGGGGCACTTTTCTTCTTTTGCGCTATTTTTTCATACCAGATCATACATCGTGAGCAACAAAAAGGACGACAACCTAATCCATCACATTTCTATTACCAAATCCCATGGCACCTTGGGCAAGACAACTTCACTTCACGTAGAGGCTGGGCCCATAAACCAAGGACGTAAGGCTTGGGACAAGGTCTCCGTCGCTCCGGTGCCCATAACTTTTGATTCGTAGGGAATTACGCGTCGCACAGTATACTGTTGGAAAGCTCTCCGATAGCTCTATGATAGGGGCAGCAAGCCTGCTCGGCTGCACCTGTTTTCGGAGCCCAAAATCGAATGTTTTCTTCAGTTTCGGGACACTTTTCTTCTTTTGCGCTGTTTTTTCGTCCCAGATCGTACATCGTGAGCTGCAAAAAGGACAACAACCTAATCCATCACATTTCTATTACCGAATCCCACGGCACCTTGGGCAAGACAACTTTGCTTCACGTAAAGGTTGGGCCAGCAAACCGAGGGCGTTGGGCTTGGGACTAGGTCTCTATTGCTCTGGTGTCCATAACTTTTGATTCGTAAGGAGTTACGTAGCGCACAACATATCGTTGGAAAGCTCTCCGAGAGCTCTACGACGGGGGCAGAAAAACTGCTTGACTGCGCCTCCTTTTGGAGCACAAAATTGAACATTTTCATTAGTATCGGGACACTGTTCTTCTTTTGCACTGTTTTTTAATCCCAGATCGTACGTCGTGAGCCACGAAAAGGACGACAACCTAATCCATCACATTTCTTTTGCCGAATCTCACGACACCTTGGGCAAGACAACTTCGCCTCACGAAGCTGGACTCGCAAACTGAGGACGTGGGGCTTGGGACCAGGTCTCTATCGTTCCGGTGCTGATAACTTTTGATCTGTAAGGAGTTATGCGACGCACGACATATAGTTGGAAAGCTCTCCACTAACTAATATTAAATTGCTAATTCAACCCACTAGAAGACGAAATTGCACCAAAAGGTAGACATTCTTTATTCTTTATTCCTTATTCTTTTGCACATCCCAAACACAAAATATTATATTGCTCAACCAAGACAAAAATTCAGATTCTTGCACAAGCTTGGCCGACCACTATTGCATATTGAACTAGCTTTGCATATTTCAAAATTTATTCCTAGACATTCTATGACATGTTATGACACAAAATAAAAAAAATGGCTCAAAAACCCTACCCAATGCACCCATTCTCGACATATGCTAGTGCCTATGCTAGGTGATTCAAAATTAAGCTCCTTGAAGACACAAAAATCTGAAATTTCAAGGCCCTAGGCCGACACAAGCATCAAACCCATCAAGCTTTTCATTTTTCTTTCATTCTTTCCTTCTTTCTCTCATTTTCTCTCACTCTCTCATTTCTTCTCTCTCTCTCTCGGCCCTAGTTGAAATCCTACTCTCCATAGCTTAAGTTCATCAGTCAATGGTTCATCAAGTCATGCAAGCTACTTAGGAGTTCAACCAAGCAAAGCTAGGAGCAAAGAAACGCACATGCAAGCTTAGCACATTCATTTCGACTTAGGTAAGTTTGTTAGCTTCCATTTCATTTTGTTTTGTTCTAGCCACTTGCACATTCTAAGAACATGGTTACTAAGCTAGGAATTAGAGAAATCTCAAGTGGTCTCTCGGCTAAGCAAGGAAAAAGGTCGACATTGTGCTTCATCAAGAGTTTGTGCATCTTCTTTGTTGTCTTGCTAAGGTGAGGGCTAAAACTTCTTGAAAAGCTTTCAAAAACCACATGCATGCCTTTAAATGTATATTTTTACCTCTGTACTTGTGATATATGTGTGTACATGAACTTTTGTAAGCATGCATAGCAAGATATTTGGCTAGAATGTGAAGATAGGTGAAATCACGTATTTGGAAGCTTTCTGTTCTGTTGGAACGAAGTGATTTGACCAGGTAAATGATGTTGAAAATGCATGAAACTCGGTAGGTGATTAATTTTGCCAGTTCTGAGAATTTTTCATAGAAATAGGCCAAAGCTAATTTTGACTCTAAGGTCCTCAAAATAGCAAAATATCAAAATGTGTCCAAATCTGAAAAATCTGGGAAAATGAAGCAGGTTTTGGCAGATTCACTGTCCTTGTAGAACGAACCAGTTTTGACTTAGTAAATGATATCCAAAATACATGAAATTGGGCTTTCTGCTAGAGTTTTCGGTTCTAGACATTTGTGTCAGAAATAGACTAAGGCTAAATCTGACCCTAAGGTCCTCAAAAATGACAAGTATTGAAATGTGTGCAAATCTGGACAGTTTTGCGTAGTCTCACGGTTTTGGCTATACCCCTTGACTCCGAACTCCAAATGATGCGAGGTTTATTTCTGGATTTAGTTCACTCCTTAAGCTTTAATTTGACATTTTGTTCACTGGAATTGGAGTTTGTTTGCTTGTCTAAATGACTGAGAAAACAGACCATTGCAGTGAGGTTTTCATCTAGTGATTTGCCTTGAAAATTATTGTAACTTCTCTTGTTGTATTAAATGCTTGGGATTGTGGCATTGGGATGTTGTGTAGACTGTTTTGAATGCTTGAGGGTATTTGAATTAATCAATTCATGGTTTGAGTTTAATTACATGACAACTTAGGGCTTAATCGCACGGGTAAGCATGAATTGGAACCCCAATGACTAGGAAAACTCGCTAAGTGTTGATCCTATGGATATCTTGTTTAATTATATGATTAGAAGGCTGCCCGTAGTTGCCCTTATAGCCCTAAATACGATTCTGATGATTACATATTGACAAGTAGGCCATTCTTGCACCCGGTCCCACGTAGATGTCGTTGCATGTTGTATGACCTTATTATTTGATTACGTGAGCTTCGAAATGAGTTATATGACTGGATTTACATGAGTTACATGGCTGCCCGTTTAATATTCGTATAACTCCATGTGCTTTACAAGTAAAACTACCTGTCATATCATGCCTCGCGTGTTTACTTGTCAATGTGCAATCTTATGACTGCTCGGAGGCAACCTACTTTGTTGTCCTCCTAATGTGATATATTAAATATCATAAATGTGCATTGCATACGAGGTTGCAACCTTTCATTATGGTGTGGTAGCATTCATGCACACCGGGCGGCATCGGGCTTGCCGGTGCAACCGTGACTACCATTGTCCAATTCCCTCTCTCGCTTGGGGGCTAGACTTCCTCGGAGAGTTGGGTCGTAGGATTTCGGGGTACATCCGGAGTACACCCATTTGGTGTGATAAGGGGATGATTTGAAGTCGGCCGCAACAACTGATACTGGAAATGAACTGAGAGCAAAAGCTCACGGTATCCTTTTCACTATGTGTATAAGTACTTTCGCTTGGTTCCTAGAGGACCTCGGGGAGAAAAGACGAGTAATTGTGTTCTTTTACTTTTATATTAAATTATGAACTTACTTGTGATATATGTCATACTTGCAAAGGGTTTTCATAAGTTGAACTGGAAAATGAGTTTCAAAATTTATTTCTCGTTCCCCCTCACTGAGTTCATAAGGACTCACCCTCTTTTATCATCTCAGGTGAAGAAGACCAGGAATAGGTACCCGAGGGCAACGTGCCTAATGATGATTCCTTGGAATGATTGCTTGCCCTACGTTCCTTACTTGACTATGGCCATTTTGTGAATGATATGTTGCTTGAAGACTATTTCTTATGTTACTTGTTATTGTATTGTAAATGACCCCCGTTGTAATTTGGGGTCTAATTTTGGCTTGTATTGATCATAACTAGATAGACACTACTATGGTCGTTTTTGCTATCGTTATTGGCTAGTATCTATCATAGGATTATAAAGTATCAGGTAAGGATTAAGTAAAATGAATCTATCCAATCTTAAGCAGGTACTCATTGTTAAGCTAAGATCAACACGTACTTTTGTAACGAGGATTAACAAACAAACGAGACATAGTATCATGCTAGGTTATTAATCAAACGAGACTTCGAGATAACTAGTAGGCGTTTCAATTGATGATAAATAATAATCTTAGTTGGAAATGAATTTGAGATTGAAATTTTTGAGGCCTTTAGAAAATTAGGTCAAACTAAGGCGCCCAATTACAGCCGTTATGCTGCCGATTTTTCGGAGAATTTGTGGAGTTTAGGCTAAAACGTTAAGTGTTAAACTTTCATGAACGATTAAGTATGTGATATGACTTGAATGTTTAGATCACACCCTAGTCTAACCTTTATAGGTCGGGTTGGGGTATGACACATTATCTAAATGGTATTAGAGCTTAGATTGCTTAAGCCGGGTTTAACTCTCGGACCGTGGGTAGAAGCCCTAAGGTTATTAGGATGACTTGTTTATGTGTGATAATGTGTAATAATGTTAATTGTGCCCTCAATGTTCTATGTGCTTATGTGATTAACATGTCTTAACTGTTTCGAAAGTTGTGTGTTTATGTGAAATTATATGTTGCATATCTTATGCGTTAAATTCTTGTTTGTCGTATTCCAATAAATTATGCATTGTAATCTGTGCCTATAGATGGCTGGCCCTAGTACCCGCACTACTAATAGGAGCGGTGAGCCCCAAGAGACCGGAGATACTTATCAAACTAATCCCGGCATGGCTATGTTTAACATAATGGCGAATGCCATGGATCGCGTGTCGCGAGTGATGGAACGTCAAGATGCACGTGAAGCAAACAACAACAATAGGAATGATGTTAACCATGGGAGACATAGCAGAATGAGGGAGTTCCTTGACTTTTGTCTGTCCCAATTCCACGGGGAAGCTGATGATGAAAAGGCAGAGGCTTGGCTATCTGAGATCGAGAGGATTTTCAGGCCACTTGACTATACTAATGAAGAAAATGTGGAGTTTGCTGTGTTTCTGTTGCACGGGGATGCTGAGCATTAGTGGCACACTGTGGAGGCACTTTGGGAAACTGATCATACACCTCGCTTGTGGGGTAATTTCGTTAAGGCATTCAAGGAGAAATATGTGCCTGCAGTTTCCAGGTAGAGGCGGATTGAGGAATTCATGTACTTGAACCAGGGTAACATGACGGTAGCCCAATATGAGGCTCGTTTTGACCGACTGTCCCGCTATGCTAAATACATGGTCAGTACCCCTGAGGCGAAGATGTGGAAATTTACGAATGGGTTGAGGCCAGAAATTCAGGACCAGTTGGCTTCGCATGACTTCGATACTTATTCTGCTCTCCTTGCTACTGCTTCCCGAGTTGAGAAGAGAAAACTTGATAGAGCAGGTTCGAGCCAGCCGAACAAGAAACCATACCAGCCTCTAGGTCAACAGAGGAAATTCTAGAGTCAGAGTCGTAGTCAGGGCTAGAGCCAGAACATACCAGTTAATAACCGTGGCCCGACTAAAGCACCATCAGCTTCTTCTACTCGTGGATCCATAGGTAGTTCACATGCTACCCAATCTATCAACTACTCTTACTGTGACAAGAAGGGTCACACCGAGGCCCAGTGCTTGAAGAAGTTAGGATGATATGTGCAGTATGGCAGTGATCAGCATCAGATCAAGGATTGCCCTAAATGGAAAGGAGGACAAAATCAAGTTAAACCATCTGGTAGAGGCAAGACTCTAGTTCCTAGAGTTCAGGCCCGAGCTTATGCTATTGAGTGCGAGGAGCTTCCAGAGGAGACCGCTGTTGTTGAAGGTACATTCTTGATACTGAATCAACCTGTTAGGGTGCTAATTGATCTAGGTGCTACTCATTCATTTATTACTCCCTTATGTGTGCAACGTGTGAAACTACGAGTTGTATGTTTGCCTTACGAAGTAGAAATTGGTACTCCGATGGGTTCTAAACTTGTTACTCGCTCAGCTTGTAAAGCATGTAAAATCCAAATTAAAGATAGGGAATTCTCAGCCAATCTTATTGTATTACCTTTTTGAGACTATGAAGTCATCTTAGGGATGGACTGGTTGGCAAAGCATCATGCCCAACTAGATTGCTGGACGAAGAATGTAATGTTCCAGATACCTTGTCAACCAATATTGGAAGTCATGGGTCGAAGAGACTTCACCGGGAGTTCCATCATTTCATCTATGAAAGTAGTGAAGTCCTTGAGGAAAGGATGTAGCGGATACTTAGCTTACCTCATCAACAAGCCGTCGAACAAAGCTAAGTTGGAAGAGATACCGGTGATTAAAGATTATGCAGATGTATTTCTAGAAGAATTGATCAGTTTACCCTTAAATCGGGAGATCGAGTTCATTATAGAATTAATGCCTGGCATCCAGCCAATATCTAAAGTTCCATATCGTATGGCACCAGCCGAGCTACAAGAACTGAAGGACCAATTGCAAGGATTGTTGAAGAAGGGGTTCGTTCAACCAAGTTCTTCTCCGTGGGTTGCGCCAGTCCTATTTGTAAAGAAGAAAGACGGAACGTTGAGGCTCTGCATCGATTACCAAGGATTGAACAAAGTGACCGTCAAGAATAAATACCCACTTCCACTGATCGACAAGTTGTTTGATCAACTTCAGGGAGCCAAAGTGTATTCAAAGCTTGACTTGAAGCAAGGGTACTATCAGTTACGGATCAAAAAGGAGGATGTGCCTAAAACGGCTTTCAGGACGAGATATGGGCATTATGAATATATGGTGATGCCATTTGGGCTAACTAATGCCCCTGCAGCTTTTATGGACTTGATGCACAGGGTGTTTCAACCCTACTTGGACCAATTTGTGGTGATCTTTATTGATGATATTTTGGTATACTCGAAATCCGAGGCTGAGCATGAACAACATCTGCGATTGGTACTGCAGAAACTTCGAGAGCATCAATTGTATGCAAAGTTTAGCAAATGTGAATTTTGGTTGCAGCAGATTGCATTTTTGGGGCACATCATATCCCAAGAGGGAATAGCAGTGGATCCAGCAAAGATAAAAGCGGTGATGTCCTGGAAGAAGCCGAAAAATGTTACAGAGGTTTGGAGTTTTCTTGGTCTAGTCGGCTATTATCGGAGGTTCGTGAAGGATTTCTCAAAGATCGCAGGACCGCTTACAAAGCTCACTCAAAAGAAAACAAAGTTCGTGTGGAATGACAAGTGTGAGAACAGTTTCCAAGAATTGAAGAGAAGATTGACTACTGCACCCGTTCTTGCATTGCCTGAAGGGAGTCAAGGTTTTGCAATCTATAGCGATGCTTCGAAGGAAGGACTGGGTTGTGTGTTGATGCAAAATGGTAGAGTGATTGCGTTTGCTTCTAGGAAACCGAAGCCGTATAAATTGAACTACCCAACGCATGATTTGGAGTTAGCGGCTATTGTGTTTGCACTCAAGAAATGGAGGCACTATCTGTGGGGTAACAAGTTTGAGGTGTTTACTGATCACAAGAGCTTGAAATATTTGTTCTCACAAAAAGAGTTGAACATGAGGCAAAGACGGTGGATGGAGCTTTTGGATGATTATAACTGCACAATCAATTATGTGCCCGGTAAAGCAAATGTCGTTGCAGATGCCTTAAGTCGGAAAGCGAGCATGGCAAAACTGGAAGTCAAGGTGTAGGAGTTGTTAGAGAAAGCATTCTTGTGGAAACCACAATTGACTCAAAAAGGGTTACTTTTTGCCACTACACAAGTTCAATCGACCTTGTTGTCTGAATTACGAGAGGCTCAACAGAAGGACCAACAGTTTCATAAAATTAAAGAAAGCAACACAGATTTCAAGTTTCATGATGATGGTATTTGGAGGTTTAGGAATCGGATTTGTGTTCCTAATGATCCAGAATTGAGAAAGAAGATTCTTGAAGAAGCCCATAATTCAAGATATACTATTCACCTCAGCGGAACAAAGATGCACCGGGATTTGAAGCACACTATTGGTGGAATAACATGAAGAGAGAGATTGTGGAGTTTGTGGTACGGTGTTTGACTTGCCAGAGAGTCAAAGCAGAACATCAACGACCAGCAGGTTTACTTCAGCCGTAGGAAATTCCTCAATGAAAATGGGAACACATAACTATGGACTTTGTCATGGACCTGCCCAGGTCACAAAAGGGTCATGACGCCGTTTGGGTCATAGTGGATAGATTGACTAAGTCAGCGCACTTATTACCGATGAACAAGTAGGATAGTCCTGAGAAATTGGGAGATATGTATGTGGCGGATATTGTAAGATTGCACGGGATGCCTGTGAGTATTGTATCGGATAGGGATTCTCGTTTTACTTCCCGATTTTGGAAGAGATTGCAAGAAGCTTTGGGAACGAAGTTGAGTTTCAGCACGGCTTATCTCCCTCAGACTGATGGACAATCTGAGAGGACTATTCAGATTCTGAAGGATATGCTGAGGGCGTGTGTTTTAGATTTCGGGAAAGGTTAGGAGAAATATCTGTCTCTAGCGGAGTTCGCTTATAATAATAGTTATCAGGCCACTATCGGAATGGCCCCATTTGAGGAATTGTATGGACGTAAGTGTCGATCCCCAATTTATTGGGATGAAGTAGGTGAGACGAAGACTTTTGACCCGACCCTTCTACCTGAACTTATGAAGACTGTTGATAATATCCACCTCATCCGGAAACGGATGCTTACCGCCCAAAGCAGGTAGAAAAGTTACGTAGACCGACGGAGACGAAGCCTAGAGTTTGAGGTCGGCAACAAGGTGTTCTTGAAGATATCACCTCGGAGGGGATTGATTAAACACAGCAAGGGTGGAAAGTTGAGCCCGAGGTTTGTAGGACCATTTGAGATAATTGAGAAGGTTGGCAAATTGGCGTATCGCCTGGCACTACCCCAAAACCTCTCCAATATCCACGATGTTTTTCATGTTTCAATGCTATGGAAGTATCACCCTGATCCATCGCACATCTTGGAGCCAGAGCCGTTGCAGCTTCGGGAGAACTTGTCTTATGAAGAGAAGCCCATTCGAATTCTAGATCAGCAAGATCGGGAGTTGCGCAACAAATCTATACCGATGGTGAAAGTGTTGTGAGATCACCATGGAGTTGAAGAAGCAACGTGGGAAAGGCGAGACTAGATGGAGCAACAGTATCCAGCATTATTTCAAAGGTAAATATTGAATTTTGGGATGAAATTCTTTTAAGGAGAGGAGGATATGAGGCCTGACCTCGATTTACGTGCGATATCTTGTTTCGTGTGCCCTAATCTAGATTTGCGTGCATTGACCTAGGTTTAAGAGTCGTGTTTCGTTTTGTGTGCCTTGCATTGAATTACGTGCATACATTTAGGGTTGCGTGCATTTACTTGGAAAACGTGCATTCATCTCGTAATTCCTGCCCGCACGCTAATCAAGAAAGCATCTTACACGAAGCACTAGATCATTAATTAATCCTACAAACTCCACTAACTAATATCAAATTGCTAATTCAACCCACTAGAAGACGAAATTGCACCAAAAGCTAGACATTTTTTATTCTTTATTCATTATTCTTTTGCACATCCCAAACACACAATATTATATTGCTCAACCAAGACAAAAATTCAGATTCTTGCACAAGCTTGGCCGACCACTATTGCATATTGAACTAGCTTTGCATAATTCAAAATTTATTCCTAGACATTCTATGACATGTTATGACACAAAACAAAAAAAATGGCTCAAAAACCCTACGCAATGCACCCATTCTCGACATACGCAAAATTATGCTCCTTGAAGACACAAAAATCTAAAATTTCAAGGCCCTAGGCCGACACAAGCATCAATCAAGCTTTTCATTTTTCTTTCATTCTTTCCTTCTTTCTCTCATTTTCTCTCACTCTTTCATTTCTTCTCTCCCTCTCGGTCCTACTCTCCATAGCTTAAGTTCATCACTCAATGGTTCATCAAGTCATGCAAGCTACTTAGGAGTTTGACCAAGCATAGCTAGGAGCAAAGAAACGCACATGCAAGCTCATAGCACATTCATTTCGGCTTGGCTAAGTTTGTTAGCTTCCATTTTATTTTCTTTTGTTCTAGCCACTTGCACATTCTAAGAACATGGTTACTAAGCTAGGAATTAGAGAAATCTCAAATGGTCTCTCGGCTAAGAAAGGAAAAAGGTCGACATTGTGCTTCATCAAGAGTTTGTGCATCTTCTTTGTTGTCTTGCAAAGGTGAGGGCTAAAACTTCTTGAAAAGCTTTCAAAAACCACATGCATGCCTTTAAATGTCTATTTTTAGCTCTGTACTTGTGATATATGTGTGTACATGAACTTTTGTAAGCATGCATGGCAAGATATTTGGCTAGAATGTGAAGATAGGTGAAATCGCGTATTTGGCAGCTTTCTGTTCTGTTGGAATGAAGTGATTTTTACCAGGTACATGATGTTGAAAATCTGTGAAAATTGGTAGGTGACTATTTTTGCCAGTTATGAGCATTTTTCGTAGAAATAGGACAAAGCTAATTTGTACTCTAAGGTCCTCAAAATAGCAAAATATCAAAATGTGTCCAAATCTGGAAACTCTGGGAAAATGAAGCAGGTTTTGGCAGATTCAATGTCCTTGTAGAACGAACCAGTTTTGACTTAATAAATGATATCCAAAATGCATGAAATAGGGTTTGCTGCAAGAGTTTCAGTTCTGGACATTTTTGTCAGAAATAGACTAAGGCTAAATCTGACCCTAAGGTCCTCAAAAACGACAAGTATTGAAATGTGTGCAAATCTGGACAGTTTTGCGTAGTCTCACGGTTTTGGCTATAACTCTTGAACCCGAACCCAAAATGATGTGAGGTTTGTTTCTGGATTTAGTTCACTCCTTAAGCTTTATTTCAAAATTTTGTTCACTAGAATTGGAGTTTGTTTGCTTGTCTCAATGATTGTGAGGTGCCCATAACTTTTGATCCATAATGAGTTACGCGGCGCACAACATATCATTAGAAAGCTCTCCCAGAGCTTTACGACGGGGGTAGGAAACCTGCGCGGCTGCTCCTATTTTTGGAGCCTAGAATAGAACATTTTCATCAGTTTTGGGACACTTTTCTTCTTTTGCGCTATTTTTTCATCCCGGATCATACGTCCTGAGCTGCAAAAAGGACGACAACCTAATCCATCACATTTCTATTACCGAATCCCATAGCACCTTTGGCAAGACAACTTCGCCTCACGTAGACGCTGGGCTCACAAACCAAGGGCGTGGGGCATAGGACCAGGTCTCCGTCGCTCCGGTGCCCATAACTTTTGATCTGTAAGGAGTTACGCGTCACACAGCATACCGTTGAAAAGCTCTCTGATAGCTCTATGATAGGGGTAGCAAGCCTGCTTGGTTGCGCCTGTTTTTGGATCCCAAAATTTAACGTTTTCATCAGTTTCGGGACATTTTTCTTTGTTTGAGCTGTTTTTCCGTCCTGGATCGTACGTCGTGAGCCGCGAAAAGGATGACAACCTAATCCATCACATTTTTATTACCAAATCCCATGGCACCTTGTACAAGACAACTTTGCCTCACGTAAAGGCTGCGCCCGCAAACCGAGAACGTGGGCCTTAAGACAAGGTCTCCGTCGCTCTAGTGCACATAACTTTTGATCCGTAGGGAGTTACGCGGCGCACCGTATATCGTTGGAAAGCTCTCCGAGAGCTCTACGACTGGGGCAACAAGCCTGCTAAGTTGCGCATGTTTATGGAGGTCAAAATTGAACATTTTCATCAGTTTCGAGACACTTTTCTTCTTTTGTGCTATTTTTTCATCCCAGATCGTACGTCGTGAGCCGCGAAGAGGACGACAACCTAATCCATCAGATTTCTATTTCCGAATCCTATGACCCTTTGGGCAAGAAAACTTCACCTCACGTAGAGGTTGGGCTCGCAAACCGAGGACGTGGGGCTTGGGACCAGGTCTCCATCGCTTTGGTGTCCATAACTTTTGATCCGTAAGAAATTATGCGATGCACAACATATCGTTGGAAGGCTCTCTGAGAGCTCTACTACGAGGGCAGCAAGCCTGCTCGGTTGCGCCTGTTTTCATAGCCCAAAATCAAGGGTTTTCATCAGTTTCGGGACACTTTTCTTCTTTTGCGCTATTTTTTTGTCCCGAATCGTACAACGTGAGCCGCAAAAAGGACGACAACCTAATCCATCACAGTTTTATTACCGAATCCCATGGCACGTTGGGCAAGACAACTTTGCCTCATGTAGAGGCTGGGCCTGCAAACCGAGGACGTGGGGCTTGGGACAAGGTCTTCGTCGCTTCAGTGCTTATAACTTTTGATCCGTAAGGAGTTATGCGGCACACAACATATCATTGGAAAGCTGTCCGAGAGCTCTATGACAGGGGCAGCAAGCCTACTCGGTTGCGCCTATTTTCGGAGCCCAAAATCTAACGTTTTCATCAGCTTCGTGACACTTTTCTTCTTTTGTGCTGTTTTTCGTCCCGGATCATTCGTTGTGATCTGCAAAAAGGACGACAACCTAATCCATCAGATTTCTATTTCCGAATCCTATGGCACCTTGGGCAAGAAAACTTTGCCTCACGTAGAGGTTGGGCTTGCAAACCGAGGACGTGGGGCTTGGGGCCAGGTCTCCGTCGCTCTGGTGTCCATAACTTTTGATCCGTAAGGAATTATGCGACGCACAATATATTGTTGGAAAGCTCTTTGAGAGCTCTACGATGGGGGCAGCAAGCCTGCTCGGTTGCGCCTGTTTTCATAGCCCAAAATTGAAGGTTTTCATCAATTTCGGGACACTTTTCTTCTTTTGCGCTGTTTTTTTTCCCGGATCGTACAACGTGAGCAGCAAAAAGGATGATAACCTAATCCATCACATTTCTATTACCGAATCCCACGGAACCTTGTGCAAGACAACTTTGCCTCATGTAGAGACTGGGCCAGCAAACCAAGGACGTGGGGCTTGGGACAAGGTCTCCGTCGCTCCGGTGCCCATAACTTTTGATCCGTAAGAAGTTATGCGGTGCACAGCATATCATTGGAAAGATCTCTGAGAGCTCATTGATGGGGGCAGCAAGCCTGCTCGGTTGCGCCTATTTTCGGAGCCCAAAATCTAACGTTTTCATCAGCTTCGGGACACTTTTCTTCTTTTGTGCTATTTTTTCATCCCAGATCATACGTTGTGATTCGCGAAAAGGACGACAACCTAATCCATCACATTTCTATTACCGAATCCCACGGCACCTTGGGCAAGACAACTTCGCCTCATGTAGAGGCTGGGCTCGCAAACCGAGGACGTTGGGCATGGGACCAGGTTTTCGTCACTCCGGTGCCCATAACTTTTTATCCGTAAGGAGTTACGCGTTGCACAACATATTGTTGGAAAGCTCTCCAAGAGCTCTACAATGGGGGCAGCAAGCCTGCTCAGCTGCGCCTATTTTCAGAGCCCAAAATCAAATGTTTTTATCAGTTTTGGGATACCTTTCTTGTTTTGCGCTGCTTTTCCGTCTCGGATCGTACGTCGTGAGCCGCGAAAAGGATGACAACCTCATCCATCACATTTCTATTATAGAATCCCATGGCACATTGGGCAAGACTACTTTGACTCACGTAGAGGATGAGCCCGCAAACCGAGGACGTGGGGCCTGGGACCAGGTCTCCATCGTTCCGGTGCCCATAACTTTTGATCCATAAGGAGTTATGCGATGCATAACATATCGTTGGAAAGATCCCCGAGAGCTCTACAATTGGGACAGCAAGCCTGCTCGGTTGCGCCTATTTTCGAAGCCCAAAATTGAACGTTTTCATCAGTTTTGGAACACTTTTATTCTTTTGCCCTGTTTTTTCGTCATGGATTGTACATCATGAGCCATAAAAAGAACGACAACCTAATCCATCACATTTCTATTACCGAATCCCATGGCACCTTGGGCAAGACAACTTTGCTTCACGTAGAAGCTGGGCCCGCAAACCAAAGGCGTAGGGCTTGGGACCAAGTCTCCGTCGCTCCAGTGCCCAAAACTTTTGATCCGTAAGGAGTTACGTGGCGCACAGTATACCGTTGGAAAGCTCCTCGAGAGCTCTACGATGGAGGTAGAAAATTGCTCGTCTGCACCTATTTTTGGAGCACAAAATCGAACGTTTTCATCAGTATCGGGACACTTTTCCTCTGTTGCGCTATTCTTTCATTCCGGATCTTACGTCGTGAGCCGTGAAAAGCATGACAACCTAATCCATCACATTTCTATTACCAAATCCCACGACACCTTGGACAAGATAACTTCGCCTCATGTAGAGGTTGGGCTCGCAAACCAAGGACGTGGGGCTTGAGACCAGGTCTCTGTCGCTCCGGTGCCCATAACTTTTGATTCATAAGGAGTTACGCGGCGTACAACATATCGTTGGAAATCTCTCCAAGAGCTCTACGACTAGGGCAGCAAGCCTGCTCAGTTGCGCCTATTTTCGTAGCCCAAAATCAAACATTTTCATTAGTTTCAGGACACTTTTCTTCTTTTGCGCTATTTTTTCATCCCGAATCGTACGTCGTGAGCCGCTAAAAGGACGACAACCTAATCCATCACATTTCTATTACCAAATGCAATGGTACCTTGGGCAAGACAACTTCTACTCATGTAAAGCCTGGGCTCACAAACCGAGGACGTGGGCTTTGGACCAGGTCTCCGTCGCTCCGGTGCCCATAACTTTTGATCCGTAAGGAGTTATGTGGCGCACAACTTATCGTTGGAAATCTCTCCCAGAGCTTTACGACGTGGGCAGCAAGCCTGTTCAGTTGCGCCTATTTTCGGAGCCCAAAATTGAATGTTTTCATCAGTTTTAGGACACTTTTCTTCTTTTGTACTGTTTTTTCGGCCCGGTTCATACGTCGTGAGCAGCGAAAAGGATGTAACCAAATCCATCACATTTCTATTACCGAATCTCACGACAACTTGGGCAAGACAACTTCGCATCACATAGAGGCTAGGCTCGCAAACCGAGGACGTCGGGCTTGGGACTAGGTCTCTGTCGCTCTGGTGCCCATAACTTTTCATTCGTAAGGAGTTACGCGACGCACAGCATATCGTTGAAAAGCTCTCCCAGAGCTTTACAACAGGGGTAGCAATCCTGTTCGTCTACGCCTATTTTCAGAGCCCAAAATCGAATGTTTTCATTAGTTTTAGGACATTTTTCTTCTTTTGCGCTGCTTTTCAGTCCCGGATTGTATGACCTAAGCCGCAAAAAGGACGACAACCTAATCCTTCACATTTCTATTACAGAATCCCACGGTACCTTGGGCAAGACCACTTTGCCTCACGTAGATGCTGGACCCACAAACCGAGGACGTGGTGCTTAGGACCAGGTCTCCGTTGCTCTGGTGCCCATAACTTTTGATCCGTAATGAGTTACGCAGCGCACAGTATATCGTTGGAAAGCTCTTCAAGAGCTCTACAACGGGGGTAGCAAGCCTGCTCGGTTGTGCCTATTTTCGCAGTCCAAAATTGAACATTATTATCAGTATCCGGACATTTTTCTTATTTTGCACTGTTTTTTCATCTCGGATCGTACGTTGTGAGCCGCGAAAAGGACAACAACCTAATCCATCACATTTCTATTACCGAATCCCACGGCACATTGGGCAAGACAACTTCGCCTCACGTAGAGGCTGGGCTTACAAACCGAGGATGTGGGGCTTCGAACCAGGTCTCCGTCGCTCTAGTGCCCATAACTTTTGATTCGTAAGGAGTTACGTAGTGCACAACATACTGTTTGAAAGCTCTCTGAGAGCTCTACGATAGGGGCAATAAACCTGCTCGGCTGTACCTATTTTCGGAGCCCAAAAACGAACATTTTCATCAGTATCAGGATACTTTTCTTATTTTGTGCTGTTTTTTTGTCCAGGATCTTACGTTGTGAGCCGCGAAAAGGACAACAACCTAATCCATCACATTTCTATTACCGAATCCCACGGCACCTTGGGCAAGACAACTTTGCCTCACGTGGAGGCTGGGCTTACAAACCAAGGATATTGGGCTTCGGACCAGGTCTCCGTCGCTCTGGTGCCCATAACTTTTGATTCGCAAGGAGTTATGCGGCGCATAGCATACCGTTGGAAAGCTCACCGAGAGCTCTACGACGGGGGTAGCAAGCCTGCTCGGCTGCGCCTGTTATTGAGTGCAAAATCTAACGTTTTCATCAGTATCGAGACACTTTTCTTCTTTTGCACTATTTTTTCATCCCATATCGTTCGTCATGAGTCGCGAAAAGGACGGCAACCTAATCCATCAAATTTTTGTTACCGAATCTCACGACACCTTGGGCATGACATCTTTTCCACATGAGGAGGCTGGGCTCGCAAATCGAGGGCGTGGAGCATAGGACTAGGTCTCCGTCGCTCCGGTGCCCATAACTTTTGATATGTAAGAAGTTACACGGTGCACAACATATCGTTGGAAAGCTCTCCAAGAGTTCTACTACGGAGGCAGCAAGCCTGCTCAACTGCTCCAATTTTCAGAGCCAAAATCGAATATTTTCATCAATTTTGGGACACTTTTCTTCTTTTGCACTATTTTTTTTCCCAGATCGTACGTCGTGAGCCGCGAGAAGGATGACAAACTAATCCAACACATTCCTATTACCGAATCCCATGGAACCTTGGGCTAGACAACTTTGCTTCACGTAGAGGCTAAGCCCACAAACCGAGGGCGTGGGGCTTGGGACCAGGTCTGCGTCACTCCGGTGCCCATAACTTTTGATTCGTATGGAGTTACGCGGCGCACAGCATACCGTTGGAAAGCTCTTTGAGAGCTCTACGATGGGGGCAACAAGCCTGCTCGGCTGTGCCTGCTTTCGGAGCCCAAAATCAAACATTTTCATCAATATCGGGATACTTTTCTTCTTTTGCATTGTTTTTTAATCCCGTATCGTACGTCATGAGCCACGAAAAGGACGACAACCAAATCCATCACATTAATATTACTGAATCCCACGGCACCTTAGGCAAGACAACTTCACCTCACGTAAAGGCTGGGCTCGCAAACCGAGGACGTGGGGCTTGGGACCAGGTCTCCGTCGCTTCGGTGCCCATAACTTTCGATCCGTAAGGAGTTACGCGGCACACACCATACCGTTGGAAAGCTCTCCGAGAGCTCTACGATGGGGGCAGCAAGTCTGCTTAGCTGCAACTATTTTTAGATCCTAAAATTGAACATTTTTAGCAGTTTCGGGACACTTTTATTATTCTGCAATGCTTTTTCGTCCTGGATCGTACGTCGTGAGCCATGAAAAGGATGACAACCTAATCCATCATATTTCTATTACAGTATCCCATGGCACCTTGGGCAAGACAACTTTGGATCACGTAGAGGCTGGGCCCGCAAACCGAGGACATGGGGTTTTGGACCAGGTCTCTGTCGCTTCGGTGCCCATAACTTTTGATCCGTAAGGAGTTACGCGGCAAACAGCATATCGTTGGAAAGCTCTCTGAGAGCACTACAATGGGGGCAACAAGCCTGCTCGATTGCGCCTGTTTTTGAAGAACAAAATCGAACATTTTCATTAGTTTTGCTACACTTTTCTTCTTTTACGCTATTTTTTCATCCCGGATCGTACGTCGTAAGCCGCGAAAAGGACAACAACCTAATCCATCATATTTCTATTACAGAATCTCATAGCACCTTGGGCAAGACAACTTCGCCTCACGTAGAGGCTGGGCTTGCAAACTGAGCAGTGGGGCTTGGGACCCGGTCTCCATCGCTCCAGTGCCAATAACTTTTGATCTGTAAGGAGTTATGCGGCGCACAACATATCGTTGGAAAGCTCTCCGAGAGCTCTACGACCGAGGCAACAATCATCCTCATCTGCGCCTATTTACAGAGCCCAAAATCGAACATTTTCATCAATTTCGGGACACTTTTCTTCTTTTGTGCTGTTTTTTCATCCCGGATCGTACGTCATGAGCCGCAAAAATGATGACAACCTAATCCATCACATTTCTATTACAGAATCCTACGGTACCTTAGGCAAGACAACTTTGCCTCACGTAGAGGCTGGGCCCGCAAACCGAGGACGTGGGGCATGGTACCAAGTCTCTGTCGTTTCGGTGCCCATATCTTTTGATTCGTAAGGAGTTACGCGGCGCACAACATACCGTTGGAAAGCTCTCTAAGAGCTCTACGACGGGGGCAACAGTTCTGCTCGTCTGCGCCTATTTTTAGAACCCAAAATTGAACGTTTTCATCAGTTTCGGGACACTTTTCTTCTTTTGCGCTGCTTTTCTGTCCTGGATCGTACGTCGTGAGCCACGAAAAGGACGACAACCTAATCCATCACATTTCTATTATAGAATCCCACGGCACCTTGGGCAAGACAACTTTGCCTCACGTAGTGTGAGGCCTGACCTCGATTTGCGTGCGATATGTCGCTTCGTGTGCCCTAACCTAGATTTGCATGCCTTGACCTAGGTTTAAGAGTTGTGTTTCGTTTTATGTGCCTTGCATTGAATTACGTGCATTCATTTAGGGTTGCGTGAATTTGCATGGAAAACGTGCATTCGTCTCCACTAACTAATTGCGTGCCCGCACGCTAATCAAGAAAGCATCTTACATGAAGTACTAGATCATTAATTAATCCTACAAACTCCACTAACTAATATTAAAATGCTAATTCAACTCACTAGAAGATGAAATTTCACCAAAAGCTAAACATTCTTATTCTTTATTATTTATTCTTTTGCACATCCCAAACACACAATATAATAATGCTCAAAACATGACAAAAAATTCAGATTGGAACACTAGCTTGGCCGACCACATGATGCATTTGACAAGGATTTGCATAATTCAAAAATCATACCTAGACAACCTATGACACAAAGCATAAAAATGACCTAAAACCCTACCCAATGCACCACAATCTCGGCCAGCTCAATTGCCCAGGCTAAGATGATTCAAAATATGCTCTTGAGGACACAAAAATCAGGAATTTTGAAGCCTTAGGCCGACACACTCACAAACACGAACACTTCATTCATTTCAACTTTTCATTCTCTCATTTACACATACTCTCTCGGCCTAGGCTACTTCATCACCTCTCCATAGCTTAAGCTCATCATCCTAAGGTTCCTCAAGACACTCAAGGCCCTAGGAAGCTCAACCAAGAAGGCTAGAAGCAAAGAGACATGCATGCAAGCTCATAGAACACTCATTCGGCCCTAGGTATATTTGATAGCTTTTATTCGATCTCCCTTTTGTTCTAACCACATGAACATACTAAGGACATGGTAACTCAGCTAGGAATTAAAGAAATCAAGCAATATCTCTCGACCAAACAAGGAGAGAAGACCATTTGTGCATCTTCAAGAGTTTTGAGCATCATTTGTTGTCAATAGGCAAAGGTAAGGTTTAATCCTTTTTAAAAGCTTTCAAAAACCACATGCATGCCTTCATTTGTCTATTTTTACCTCTGTACTTGTGGTATGTGTGTGTACATGAGCTTTTGTAACCATGCATGGCAAGATATTTAGCTGGAATTTGAAGATAGGTGAAATCGCAAAAATGGCAGATTTCTGACTTGTTAGAACGAAGTGAATTTGGCCTGGTAGATGATGTTGAAAATTCATGAAAATTACTAGGTGACTAGTTTTGCCAGTTTTGAGAATTTTTTTTATAGAAATAGGCCAAGGCCAATTTTGACTCTAAGGTCTTCAAAATGGCAAAACATCGAAAGGTGTCCAAATTTGGAAAATCTGAAAAAATGGAGCAGGTTTTTGGCAGTTCACTGTCCTTGTAGAACGAACCAGTTTTGACTTAGCAAATGATACCTAAAATGCATAAAATTTGGTAGGTTATTATATTTTTCAGTTCTGGACATTTTTGTCCGAAGTAGACTAAGGCTAAATCTGACCCTAAGACCCTAAAAAATGACAAGTATTGAAATGTGTACAAATCTGAACAGTTTTGCGTAATCTTACAGTTTTGACTATAACTCTTGAATCCGAACTCCAAATGATGCGAGGTTTGTTTTTGGATTTAGTTCACTTAATAAGCTTTAATTTGACATTTTGTTCACTGGAAATGGAGATTATTTTCTTGTCTAAATGATTGTGGGAAAATAGACCATTGCAGTGAGTTTTTTATCTAGTGATATGCTTTGAAAATTATTGTAACTTCTCTTGTGGTGTTAAATGCTTGGGATTGTGGCACTTGGATGTTGTGTGGACTGTTTTTAATGATTGAGGATGTTTTAATTAATCGATGTATGGCTTTGGTTTAATTACGTGACAACTTGTGGCTTAATCACACGGGTAAGCATGAACTGAAACCCTAATGACTATGAAAACTCACAAAGTGTTGATCCTATGGTTATCGTGTCTAGTTATGTGATTAGTGGGCTGCCCGTAGTTGTCCTTATAGCCCTAAATGTGATTTTCGATGATTACATGTTGTCAAGTAGGCCTTACTTGTACCTGGTCCTACGTAGACGTCGTTGCATGTTATATAAACTTATTATTTGATTACGTGAACCCCGAAATGAGTTATATGACTCGATTTACGTGTGTTACATGGCTACCCATTTAATATTCATATAATTTCATGTGCTTTACAAGCGAAATTACGTGTTAAAACATGCCTCGTGTGTTTACTTATCAATGTGCAAACTTATGACTGCCCGAAGGCAACCTACTTTGTTGTCCTCCTAATGTGATATATTAAATGTCATAAATGTACATTTCATTCAAGGTTGTAACCTTTCATTCTGGCGTGGTAGTGTTTCACGCACACCAGGTGGCATCGGGCTTGCCGGTGCAACTGTGACTACCATTGTCCAATTCCCTCTCTCGCTTTGGGGCTAGACTTCCTCGGAGAGTTGGTGCATAGGATTTCGGGGTACATCCGGTGTACACCTATTTGGCGTGATAAGTGGATGATTTGAATTCGATCGCAACAATTGATACTGGAAATAAACTGAGAGCAAAAACTCATCGTATCCTTTTCACTATGTGTATAAGTACTCTCGCTTGGTTCCTAGAGGACCTCGGGGAGGAAAGATGGGTAATTGTGTTCTTTTACTTTTATATTACATTATGAACTTACTTGTGATATATGTCATGCTTGCAAAAAGGGTTTTCATAAGGTGAACCGAAAAAAGAGTTTCAAAAATTATTTCTCGTTCCCCCTCGCTGAGTTCATAAGGACTCACCCTCTTTTATCATCTCAGGTGAAGAAGATCAGGAACAGGTACCTGAGGATAACGTGCCTATCGATGACTCCTTGGAGTGATTGCCTGCCCTACGTGCCTTACTTGACTGTGGCTATTTTGTGAACGATATGTTGTTTTTGAAGACTATTTCTTATGTTGCTTGCTATCACTATTGTAAACGACCCCCGTTGTAATTTGGGGTCTAATTTTGGTTTGTACTGATCATAACTAGATAGACCCTCTTCTAGTCGTTTTGCTATCGCTACTGGTTAGTATCTATCACAGACTTATGAAGTATCAGATAAAGGGTTAAGTAAAATGAATCTATCCAATCTTAAGCAGGTACTCATTGGTAAGCTAAGATCAACAAGTACTTTTGTAGCAAAGATTGACAAACAAACGAGACATAGTTATCATGCTAGGTTGTTAATCAAACGAGATTTCGAGATAACTAGTAGGCATTTCGATTGGTGATAAATAGTAATCTTAGTTGGAAATGAATTTGAGATTGAAAGTTTTGAGGCCTTTATAAAATTAGGTCAAACTAAAGAGCCCAATTATAGCCGTTATGCTGCTGATTTTCTGGAGAATTTTTGGAGTTCTAGTTTAACGTTAAGTGTTAAACCTTAATGAACGATTAAGTACGTGAAATGATATGAATGTTTAGATCACATCCTAGTCTAACCTCTATAGGTCGGGTTAGGGCGTGACACTTTATATTTATGGTATCAGAGCTTAGATTGCTTATGCCGGGTTTAACTCTCGGACCATGGGTAGATGCCCTAAGGTTATTGGGATGACTTATTTATGTGTGAATTGTGCGACAATATTAATTGTGCCTTCTCTGTTTCTATGTGCTTATGTGGTTAACATGTCTTAACTATTTCGAGAATCGTATGTCTATGTAAAATTGTATGTTGCATACCTTATGCATTAAATTCTTGTTTCTCGTATTCCAATAAATTGTGCATCATAATTTGGGCCTATAGATGGCTGGCCCTAGTACCCGCAATACTAGTAGGAGCGGTGATGTGAGGCCCGACCCCGAATAACGTGTCCTACCTCGTAGTGCGTGCACTAGACCTAGGAAAGCGTGCCTTCACGCTAATCAAGAAAGCATCTTTCACGGAGCACTAAACAATTAAACAATCCTACAAAATCCACTATCAATATAATAATCCTAATTCAACTCACTAGAAGATGAAATAACACCAAAAGCTAGACATTCTTCATTCTTTATTCCTTATTCTTTTTGCACTTTCAAGACACAATTAATTAATGATCAAAAGTTGACAAAAAATTCATAATATCTTGGCCGACCATACCATGGTGTTTGCACAAGGTTTGAACAATTATACAATTAAATATGCATGCTTTGACAAACCATGACACAAAATGCATAAAAAAATGATCAAAACCACCTCAAATCTCTCTCTTGCTCGACCAAAAACTCATGGTCCATGCTAACATTTCAAAATTCCACCTTGAAGACACAAAAAAATCATATTTGGAAGCCCAAGGCCGACATGCTCCTCAAATTTGCAAAGGGCTTCATTTGTTTGTCATTTCTTCATTTCTCTCTCACTCTTTCTCTCTCCCCTCTCATTCTTCTCTCTCTCTCGGCCCTAGCTGCACATTACTACCTCCATAGCTTATCTTCTTAACACCATAGCTAAAACAAGCAAGCCACAAGCAAAGGACCTCAACCGAGCTAGCTAGGAAGTGAAAATCATACATGCATGTGCATTGAAGACTCCATTCGGCCTAGGTAAGCTTCTTGGCATCCATTTCTTTTCTTCATGTTCTAACCTCATGCATGTGCTAAGAGATTGATCACTAAGCTAGGAAAAATAGAGAAAAGCTAGTTGGGATTTCGGCTAGGCAAAGGAAAAGAGAATATTCGAGCTTCAACAAGGTTTTTGAGCATCTTTTGGTTGATTGCTAAGGTGAGGGCTAAAACCTTTTGAAAACTCTTCAAAAGTTCACATGCATGCTCATAAATGTATGTATTTGCTTCTGTACTTGAGTTATATGGTCGTTCATAAGCTTAAACAACCATGCATGGCAAGATCTTGGCTTGAAAATGATGCTAGGTGAAGTCGAATTGTTGACAGCTCTCTGACCAGTCTGTTTCGAGGTAAGTTTAGCTAGTAAAATGATGTTTAAAATTCCTTAAAATTGGTAGGTGACTATTTTGGACAGTTTTGAACATTTTTCCCAGAAATAGTCCTAAGCTAATTTTGACTCTAAGGTCCTCAAAATGGCAAATCTTTAAAATGTGACCAAATCTGGAAATCTGGAAAAATGAAGCAGGTTTTGGCAGATGCACTGACCTTGTGGAACGAACCATATTTGACTTAGTAAATGATGTCCAAAATGCATTAAATTTGGTGTGATGCTATATTTTTCAGTTCTGGACAATTTTGTCAGAAATGGACCAAGGCTAAAACTGACCCTAAGGACCTCAAAAATGTCAATTACTAAAAAGTGTGCAAATCTGGACAGTTTTGTGTTATTCCACTGTTTCGGCTATAACTAATGATTCCGAACTCCAATTGATGCAAGGTTCATTTCTGATTTTAGTTAACTTCTTAAGCTTTAATTTGACATCTTATTCACTGGATTTTGAGATTTTTTGATTATTCTATAGATTGTGAGAAGTCAGCCTATTGCAGTAAGGGTTTCACTTAATGTTGTGCTTAGAAAAATTGTTGTGACTCCTCTTGTTGAATTAAATGCTTGGGATTGTAGCTACGGGATGTTGTGTGGACTGTTTAGAATGTTTGAGGATGTTGAATTAAATGATGCATGATTTGAGATTGACTTTGAGTTGGGTTGAGGCTCTAATTGCTAGAATATACACGAAATGGAAACCCTAATGACTAGGTAGTTTTGCTAAGTATTGATCATTTGGATACTGTGTGGAAATTATATTCTTAGTGGGCTGCCCGTAAATGCCTTATAACTTCAAATGTGATTTTGACCAGTGAATGTTGTCAAATAAGCTTTTCTTGTAACCGAACTCACGTAGATGTTGTTGCATGTTGAATAATCATATCACTTGATTACGTGGACTTCGAAATGAGCTATATGGCTTGACTTGCATGCATTACATGGCTGCCCGTTTAATGTTCATATGGCTCTATATGCCTTTCAAGTGAAATTACTTGTCTTATCGTGCCTCGTTTGATTACTCAACAACGTGTGATCTTATAATTGTTCGGAGGTGACCTACTTTGTTGCCCTCCTAATGTGATATGTTAAATGTTATAAATGTGCATTGCATACGAGGTTGCAACCTTTCATTGTGGCATGGTAGCGTTTCACGAACGCCGGGCGGCATAGGGCTTGCCGGTGCTCCCGTGACTACCATGGTCCAATTCCCTCTCTCGCTTGGCATTCTACCCTTGGAGAGTTGGGTCGTAGGTTTCGGGGTACAACCGTAGTACACCCAATTGGGAGCGATAAGTGGATTATTGAAGTCGGCCGCAACAATTGAATCGGAATTGATATTGAGAGCAAATGCTCATCGTATCCTTGAAATGATTGGTAAATGTATCTGTTACTCGATTTGTTTCATATATTTGCGTACCTTATTATTTGTAATACGTGACATGTTTTCAAAAAGAGTTTTCATAATTGAACCAGAAAATGAGTTTCAAAACGTATTTCTCATTTCCCCGTCGCTGAGTTCATAAGGACTCACCCTCTTTTATCATCTCAGGTGAAGAAGATCAAGAACAGGTACCCGAGGACGATGTGCCTAACGATGATTCCTTGGAGTGATTGCCTGTCTTGTGTGCTTTGCGTGATTATGGCTATTTGTGAACTATGCTACTTGAAGACTATTTCTTTTATGTTGCTCGTTGTTTATTGATGTAAATGACCCCATTGTAATTTGGGTCCAATTTTGGGATTGTACTATCTATAACCGGACGAACTTTTATTTGGTTGTTTGCTTTCGTTTTCTTAATTAGTAGTTATCGTAGGCAGTCAAACCATTAGATGAACAATCAACTAAGTTAATTCTATCTAATTTCACTTAGGTGCTCATTTGCAAACTAAAGGATAATAGGTACTTGCATGATAGGAAATTGACAAATAAACGGGACATAGTTATCATGTTAGGCTTATTAACCAAACGAGACTTTCAAGATAAACTAGTAGGCAAATCGGTTGGTGACAAATAGGAGTCCTTAATGGAATTGGATTAATGATTGGAATAATTGAGGCGTTTAGAGAATTAGGTCAAACCAAAGAGCCCAATTACAACCGTTATGCCGCCGGTTTACCAAAAAATTTTGGAGTTTAGGCCAAAACGTTTAGTGTTAAATCTTCATGAACGGTTAAGTGCGAGACGTGACTTGAATGCTTAGATCACACCCTAGTCTAACCTTTTTAGGCCGGGTTGGGGCGTGACAGGTGAGCCCCAAGAGGCCGTAGATGCTCATCAAACTAATCCCGGCATGGCTATGTTTAACATGATGGCGAATGCTATGGATCGCGTGTCGCGTGTGATGGAACGTCAAGATGCACGTGAACCAAACAACAACAACAACAACAACAAGAATGGTGGTAACAATGGGAGAAACAACAGAATGCGAGAGTTCCTTGACTTTCACTCGTCCAAATTCTTCGGAGAAGCTGATGATGAAAAGGCAGAGACTTGGCTGTCTGAGATTGAAAGGATTTTCAGACCACTTGACTATACTAATGAAGAAAAGGTTGAGTTTGTTGTGTTTCTGTTGCACGGGGATGCTAAGCATTGGTGGCACACTGTGGAGGCACTTTGGGAAACTGATCATACACCTCGCTTGTGGGGTAATTTTGTTAAGGCATTCAGGGAGAAATACGTACCTGCAATTTCCAGGTAGAGGCGAATTGAGGAATTCATGCACTTGAACCAGGGTAACATGACGGTGGCCCAATATGAGGCTCGTTTTGACCGACTGTCCTGCTATGCTCAATACATGGTCAGTACTCCTGAGGCGAAGATGTGAAAATTTACGAATGAATTGAGGCCAGAAATCCAGGATCAATTGGCTTCGCATGACTTCACTACCTATTATGCTCTCTTTGATGCTACTTCCCGAGTTGAGAAGAGGAAACTTGATAGAGCCGGTTCAAACCAGTTGAACAAGAAACCATATTAGCCTCCAGGACAACATAGGAAATTCTAGACCCAGAGTCACAGTCAGGGCCAGAGCCAGAACAGACCAGTCAATAACCGTGGCCCGACTAAAGCACCATCAGGCTCTTCCACCCGTGGATCCACAGGTAGTTCACTTGCTACTCAGTCTATCAACTGTTCTTACTGTGACAAGAAGGGTCACACCGAGGCCCAGTGTTGGAAGAAGTCAGGATGATGTGTACGGTGTGGCAGTGATCAGCATCAGATCAAGGATTGCCCTAAATGACAAGGAGGACAAAATCAGATTAAACCAGCTGGTAGAGGCAAGACTTCAGTTCCTAGAGTTCAGGCCCAAGCTTATGCTATTGAGTGCGAGGGGCTTCATGAGAAGACTGCTGTTGTTGAAGGTACATTCTTGATACTGAATCAACCTGTTAGGGTGCTAATTGATCCAGGTGCTACTCGTTCATTTATTATTCCCTTATGTGTGCAACGTGTGAAATTACGAGTTGTATGTTTGCCTTACGAAGTAGAAGTTGGTACTCCGATGGGTTCTAAACTTGTTACTCGCTCAGCTTGTAAAGCATGTAGAATCCAAATTAAGGATAGGGAATTCTCAGCCAATCTTATAGTGTTACCCTTTCGAGACTATGAAGTCATCTTAGGGATGGACTGGTTGGCAAAGCATCATGCCCAACTAGATTACCAGACGAAGATTGTAACATTCCAGATACCTGGTCAACCAATATTGGAGGTAATGGGTTGAAGAGTCTTCATCGGGAGTTCCATCATTTCATCTACGAAAGCAGTGAAGTCCTTGAGAAAAGGATGTAGTGGATACTTAGCTTACCTCATCAACAAGCCGTCAGACAAAGCTAAGTTGGAGGAGATGCCAGTGATTAAAGATTATGCAGATGTGTTTCCAGAAGAATTGCCCGGTTTACCCTCAAATCGAGAGATCGAGTTCATTATAGAATTACTGTCTAGTACCCAGCCGATATCTAAAGCTCCTTATCGTATGGCACCAGCCGAGCTACAAGAATTGAAGGACCAATTGCAAGGATTGTTGAAGAAGGGGTTCGTTCAACCAAGTTCTTCTCTGTGGGGTGCACCAGTCCAATTTGTAAAGAAGAAAGACGGAAAGTTGAGGCTATGCATCGATTATCAAGGATTGAACCAAGTGACCATCAAGAATAAATACCCACTTCCACTGATCGACGAGTTGTTTGATCAACTTCAAGGAGCTAAAGTGTATTCAAAACTCGACTTGAGACAAGGGTACTACCAGTTGCGGATCAAAAATGGGGATGTGCCTAAAACGGATTTCAGGACGAGATATGGGCATTATGATTTGTGGTGATGCCATTTGGGCTAACTAATGCCCCTGCAGCTTTTATGGACTTGATGCACAGGGTGTTTCAACCCTACTTGGACCAATTTGTGGTGATCTTTATTGATAATATTTTGGTATACTTGAAATCCGAGGTTGAGCATGAACAACATTTGCGATTGGTATTGTAGAAACTTCGGGAGCATCAATTGTATGCAAAGTTTAGCAAATGCGAATTTTGGTTGTGGCAGATTGCATTCTTGGGGCACATTATATCCCAAGAGGGAATAGCAGTGGATCCAGGAAAGATAGAAGCGGTGATGTCTTCGAAGAAGCTGGAAAATGTTACAGAAGTTCGGAGTTTTCTTGGTTTAGCCAGCTATTATCGGAGATTCATGAAAGATTTCTCAAAGATTGCAGGACCGCTTACAAAGCTCACTCAAAAGAAAACAAAGTTCATGTGGGATGACAAGTGTGAGAACAACTTTCAAGAACTGAAGAAAAGATTGACTACCGCTGTAATACCCGAGCCCAGAATGTGAATTTTCTTTGTTTATTATTTTGAAAATTATATTTCCTTAAATTCTTTGTGAATTAATTGTTACTTTCTCGCCAACGCAACGTGCATTGCATTTAAGGAGCGATAGCTAGATAACGATTTCTAGTCCTCAGCAAATAGTGAAACTAGTATTTAGATGACTTAAATTTTATATTTTAAATGTTGCTAGCTTTAATTGAACTTACCTTAGCTGAAACGGCTTTAAAACGCGCGAAATAGGGCCCTTTGACCAAGTCTTAAGTTGTTTGACCTTAGCCCTTTGACCCTTTGACCATTTGACCCTTAAATAAGTTAAAACTAAGCAAAATAAAATAAAAACAGCAGCTGAACAGACCAGGAGCAGGCCGAAGCAAGAGAGAAAGAAAAAAAAAATATTCAACCTTCCAAACGAACAATCTTCGCGTGAGCTCGTGCGGGGTGATTTCCGAGGCAACCAACGTTGTTTTCCTAGCGACTAGGAGTACCTAAGGTGAGGGAAGCATGTTATTTGCGCATTTATACGTTGTGTTTGTTAACTTTGTCAATTTTTAGATTTATCCGTAGATCGTTATTTAAAGTGATTTGATGCTTCTAGAATGTTCCTTAGCATTTGTAGAACATGTATTTATAGCTTTGTAACATTTTCTGCGGTTAAATGTTGTGATTGCAACTTGAATTGTGGAATGAATAGTGTTTTGTGAATAGTAAAACCTTGAAACGTTGAAGTTGCGCTGTTATGCTTTCCGTTGATGTAGAAACGTGCTAGGTATGCTAGAATGCTAAAATGTGTGGTTTGTTTGGGTTGCGTAGAGGAAAAAATGAGAATTAAGCCTTTGGGAAAGTCGGGGTCGTTTAGGTCGACTTTGGCGTTTCCTCGTTTTGCGTGTTGGCATTGCTTCGGGAAGCCATGGAAGCACTTTTGGTGCGATTATGGCGTTGGTTGGGTGTTTGGTTGTTGTAGTTGTAGTTCAAACGAGAAAGGGGGAAATCGGGGCTTTGCGCGAGTTCTAGGGTAAAGTAAGGTTTTGGGGTCTTTAGACGTGCCTTATGGTGACCTAGGAGGGTTGGCGAAGTCGGTTTCCAGAACTCGTGGCTCGTTTGGAAATGGTAGCATTTTGATAGTTGGGGCCGATTTGTGTTTTTGTGTGTTTACTTGTCTTTATGCTTATAGAATGCTTAGAATTACTTGAATTACTTGTTTGAGTTGTTTTGGATTGAATTGCTTATCAAATTGCTGCTATTGCGTGCGAGAGTAACCTACTTTGTTATTCTCCCACGTGTGGCTTTATCGCTTGTTTATCGCTTGTTTATTGTCTTGTATCGAGTCTTGCATTGCATAGTGTCTCGCGCGTGAGTGATGGGCCTCTCTGGGTAGCCTTGGGTTGCCAGTGTTGGTTGCTCTAGCTCCGCTGCTATTCCCTTTCTCGCTTGGGTTGCCTCCCAGGGAGATTTGGGTCGTAGGATTGATGGATACTTCCGGGGTATTCCAAACTGGTGTTATAAGGTTGTTTGGGCAGGCGCGTCGTCATCGAATTCGTGTTTGAAAGTTGCTCGTGAAAAGAGTATCGTATCCTTTGAATGAGTGTTTGCAGCTTTAGATACTTGCCTTGCTTTATTATTGCCTTTGGTTGTATCTGTATATGATTTATATGTATTGCTTGGCTAATTGCATTGCATACTCCTCTCATCTCCGTCCTTGAGACCAATTGCCCTCACTGAGCAATTGTTTTTGCTCATTCCTCTCTATACTATGTTTTTACAGGAGTAGTTGAGGCAGACCCTCTCGAGGTAATTAAGGAGGAGGAGCAGGTGGAGGTGTTTCCATGATAGCACTTACCTGTTTTGCTGGTGGTTGGTTACCAGTTTTGTGCAAACCTTGTTGTTATGTATATTGCGTGAAGGACGCTTAATTTTGAGGCTTGTAGCCTTGTATATATATTTTCTAGTTAAGACCTTTAATGGTCTTATGTTGTAATGGTTTAAGTTTGTAAAATTGTAAACTTATACTTGGTTGACTAGTGAAGAAATGCATACTAATAGCTAATGGTTTAGTGGCATGAATACCTGTGTAGTATGCATGGCATTTTTGGCTTGGGAAGTTGGATAATAGGAAATGTATGTTTTACAGAAAGTTGGCTTGTTTCGATTATTTTATGGCTTTTGCAAGTATTATATTGTTTTTAGGGTTTTCGGATCGTCCGCGGTACAGAGGAGACTCCGTCTGTGTGTCGGGTCCGGGCTTGGCCTTTTGCGGGGTCGGGTCAGGGCGTGACAACCGCACCTGTTCTTGCTTTGCCTGAAGGGAGTCAAGGTTTTGTAATCTATAGCAATGCTTCGAATGAAGGACTGGGTTGTGTGTTGATGTAAAATGGTAGAGTGATTGTGTATGCCTCTAGGAAGCCCAAGCTGTATGAATTGAATTACCCGACGCATGATTTGGAGTTAGCGGCTATTGTGTTTGCACTCAAGAAATGGAGGCACTATCTGTGGGGTAACAAGTTTGAAGTGTTTACTGATCACAAGTGCTTGAAGTACTTGTTCTCACAAAAAGAGTTGAACATGAGGCAAAGACGGTGGATGGAGCTTTTAGATGATTATAACTGCAAAATCAATTACGTGCCCGGTAAAGCAAATGTAGTTACATATGCCTTAAGTCGGAAAGTGAGCATGGCAAAACTGGAAGTTAAGGTGCAGGAGTTGTTAGAGGAAGCATTTTCATGGAATCCACAATTGACTCAAAAAGGGTTATTATTTGCCACTGCACAAGTTCAATCGACCTTGTTGTCTGAATTACGAGAGGCTCAACAGAAGGACCAACAGTTTCAGAAGATTAAAGAAAGCAACATAGATTTCAAGTTTCATGATGATGGTATTTGGAGGTTCAGGAATCGAATTTGTGTTCCTAATGATCCAGAGTTGAAAAAGAAGATTCTTGAAGAAGCCCATAACTCAAGATGCACTATCCACCCTGGCGGAACAAAGATGTACCGGGATTTGAAGCAACACTATTGGTGGAATAACATGAAGAGGGAGATCGCGGAGTTTGTGGCACGATGTTTGACTTGCCAGAGAGTCAAAGCAGAACATCAATGACTGGTAGGTTTACTTCAACCATTGGAAATTCCCCGATAGAAATAGGAACATATAACTATGGACTTTGTCATGGACCTACCCAGGTCACAAAAGGATCATGACGCCTTTTGGGTCATAGTGGATAGATTGACTAAGTCAGCGCATTTCTTACCGATGAAAAAGGAGGATAGTCCTGAGAAACTGGGAGATATGTATGTGGTGGATATTGTAAGGTTGCACGGGATGTCTGTGAGTATTGTGTTGGATAGGGATCCTCGTTTTACTTCCCGATTTTGGAAGAGATTGCAAGAAGCTTTGGGAACGAAGTTGAGTTTCAGTATAGCTTATCACCCTTAAACGGACGGACAGTCTGAGAGAACTATTCAGATTCTGGAGGATATGCTAAGGGCGTGTGTTTTAGACTTCGGAAAAGGTTGGGAGAAATATCTGCCCTTAGCAGAGTTCGCTTATAATAACAACTATCAGGCCACTATCGGAATGGCTCCTTTTGAGGCATTGTATGGACGTAAGTATCGATCCCCAATTTACTGGGATGAGGTAGGTGAGACGAAGACTTTTGACCCGACCCTTCTACCTGAACTTATGAAGACTATTGATAATGTCCACCTCATCCGGAAACGGATGCTTATCGCCCAAAGCAGGCAGAAAAGTTATGCAGACCGACGGAGACGGAGTCTAGAGTTTGAAGTTGGCAACAAGGTATTCTTAAAGATATTACCTCGGAGGGGACTGATTAAACATGGCAAGGGTTGAAAGTTGAACCCGAGGTTTGTAGGACCATTTGGGATAATTGAGAAGGTTGGCAAATTGGCGTATCGCATGGAACTACCCCAAAACCTCTCCAATATTCACGACGTCTTTCATGTTTCAATGCTACGGAAGTAACACCCTGATCCATCACATATCTTGGAGCTAGAGCCATTGCAGCTTCGGGAGAACTTGTCCCATGAAGAGAAGCCCATTCGGATCCTAGACCAACAAGATCAGGAGTTGCGCAACAAATCTATACCGATGGTGAAAGTGTTGTGGGATCACCATGGAATTGAAGAAGCAACGTGGGAAAGGCGAGACCAGATGGAACAACAGTATCCGGCATTATTTCAAAGATAAAAATTAAATTTCGGGACGAAATTCTTTTAAGGAGGGGAGGATGTGAGGCCTGACCTCGATTTGTCGCTTCGTGTGCCCTAACCTAGATTTGCATGCCTTGACCTAGGTTTAAGAGTTGTGTTTCATTTTATGTGCCTTGCATTGAATTACGTGCATTCATTTAGGGTTGCGTGCATTTGCTTGGGAAACGTGCATTCGTCTCGTAGTTCGTATCTTATCTCGTAGTGTGTGCCCTAAATCTAAGAAAGCGTGCCCACATGCTAATCAAGAAAGCATCCTACACGAAGCACTAGATCATTAATTAATCCTACAAACTCCACTAACTAATATTAAAATGCTAATTCAACTCACTAGAAGATGAAATTTCACCAAAAGCTAAACATTCTTATTCTTTATTCTTTATTCTTTTGCACATCCTAAACACACAATATAATAATGCTCAAAACATGACAAAAAATTCAGATTGGAACACTAGCTTGGCCGACCACATGATGCATTTGACAAGGATTTGCATAATTCAAAAATCATACCTAGACAACCTATGACACAAAGCATAAAAAATGACCTAAAACCCTACCCAATGCACCACAATCTCGGCCCACTCAATTGCCATGCTAAGATGATTCAAAATATGCTCTTGAAGAGACAAAAATCAGGAATTTTGAAGCCTTAGGCCGACACACTCACAAACACCAACACTTCATTCATTTCAACTTCTCATTCTCTCACTTACACATTCTCTGTCGGCCTAGGCTGCTTCATTAGCTCTCCATAGCTTAAGCTCATCATCCTAAGGTTCCTCAAGACACTCAAGGCCCTAGGAAGCACGACGAAGCAAGCTAGAAGCAAAGAGACATGCATGCAAGCTCATAGAACACTCATTCGGCCCTAGGTATGTTTGATAGCTTTTCTTCCATCTCCCTTTTGTTCTAACCACATGCACATACTAAGGACATGGTAACTCAGCTAGGAATTAAAGAAATCAAGCAATATCTCTCGTCCAAACAAGGAGAGAAGACCATTTGTGCATCTTCAAGAGTTTTAAGCATCATTTGTTGTCAATAGGCTAAGGTGAGGGTTAATCCTTTTTAAAAGCTTTCAAAAACCACATACATGCCTTCATATGTCTATTTTTACCTATGTACTTGTGGTATCTGTGTGTACTTGAGCTTTTGTAACCATGCATGGCAAGATATTTAGCTGGAATTTGAAGATAGGTGAAATCGCGAAAATGGTAGATTTCTGACTTGTTAGACCGGAGTGAATTTTGCCTGGTAGATAATGTTGAAAATGCATGAAAATTGCTGGTGACTAGTTTTGCCAGTTCTGAGCATTTTTCATAGAAATAGCCCAAGGCCAATTTTGACTCTAAGGTCTTCAAAATGGAAAAACATCGAAAGGTGGCCAAATCTGGAAAATCTGGGGAAATGGAGCAGGTTTTTGGCAGTTCACTGTCCTTGTAGAATGAACCAGTTTTGACTTAGCAAATGACACCTAAAATGCATTCAATTTGGTACGTTGCTATATTTTTCAGTTCTAGACATTTTTGTCAGAAATAGACTAAGGCTAAAGCTGACCCTAAGACCCTAAAAATGACAAGTATTGAAATATGTACAAATCTGGACAGTTTTGCGTAGTCTCACGGTTTTGGCTATAACTCTTGAATCCAACTCCAAATGATGCGAGGTTTGTTTCTGGATTTAGTTCACTTAATAAGCTTTAATTTGACATTTTGTTCACTGGAATTGGAGATTATTTTCTTGTCTAAATGATTGTGGGAAAACAGACCATTGCAGTGAGGTTTTTATCTAGTGATATGCTTTGAAAATTATTGTAACTTCTCTTGTGGTGTTAAATGCTTGGGATTATGGCACTTGGATGTTGTGTGGACTGTTTTTAATGATTGAGGATGTTTTAATTAATCGATGCATGGCTTTGGTTTAATTATGTGCAACTTGTGGCTTAATCGCACGGGTAAGCATGAACTGAAACCCTAATGACTATGAAAACTCGCTAAGTGTTGATCCTATGGTTATCGTGTCTAGTTATGTGATTAGTGGGCTGCCCGTAGTTGTCCTTATTGCCCTAAATGTGATTTCCGATGATTACATGTTGTCAAGTAGGCCTTTCTTGCACCCGATCTCATGTAGACGTCGTTGCATGTTGTATAAACTTATTATTTGATTACGTGAACCCCCAAATGAGTTATATGACTCGATTTACGTGTGTTACATGGCTGCCCGTTTAATATTCATATAACTCCATGTGCTTTACAAGAGAAATTACATGTTAAAGCATGCCTCGTGTGTTTACTTGTCAATGTGCAATCTTATGACTGCCCGGAGGCAACCTACTTTGTTGTCCTCCTAATGTGATATATTAAATGTCATAAATGTGCATTGCATTCAAGGTTGCAACCTTTCATTCTGGCGTGGTAGTGTTTCACGCACACCAGGCGTCATCGGGCTTGCCGGTGCAACCGTGACTACCATTGTCCAATTCCCTCTCTCGCTTGTGGGCTAGACTTCCTCGGAGAGTTGGGTCGTAGGATTTCGGGATAAATCTGGAGTACACACATTTGGCGTGATAAGTAGATGATTTGAAGTTGGCCGCAACAACTGATACTGGAAATAAACTGAGAGCAAAAGCTCACAGTATCCTTTTCACTATGTGTATAAGTACTCTCACTTGGTTCCTAGAGGACCTCGGGGAGGAAAGACGGGTAATTGTATTCTTTTACTTTTATATTACATTATGAACTTACTTGTGATATATGTCGTGCTTGCAAAAAGGGTTTTCATAAGTTGAACCAGAAAAAGAGTTTCAAAACTTATTTCTCGTTCCCCCTTGCTGAGTTCATAAGGACTCACCCTCTTTTATCATCTCAGGTGAAGAAGATCAGGAACATGTACCTGAGGATAACGTGCCTATCGATGACTCCTTGGAGTGATTCCCTGCCCTACGTGCCTTACTTGACTGTGGCTATTTTGTGAACGATATGTTGTTTTTGAAGACTATTTCTTATGTTGCTTGCTATCACTATTGTAAATGCCCCCCGTTGTAATTTGGGGTCTAATTTTGGTTTGTACTGATCATAACTAGATAGACCCTCTTCTGGTCGTTTTGCTATCGCTACTGGTTAGTATCTATCACAGGCTTATGAAGTATCAGATAAAGGGTTAATTAAAATGAATCTATCCAATCTTAAGCAGGTACTCATTGGTAAGCTAAGATCAACAGGTACTTTTGTAGCAAGGATTGACAAACAAACGAGACATAGTTATCATGCTAGGTTGTTAATCAAACGAGACTTCGAGAAAACTAGTAGGCGTTTCGATTGGTGATAAATAGTAATCTTAGTTGGAAATGAATTTGGGATTGAAAGTTTTGAGGCCTTTAGAAAATTAGGTCAAACTAAAGAGCCCAATTACAACCTTTATGCTGTTGGTTTTTCGGAGAATTTTTGGAGTTCTAGTCTAACGTTAAGTGTTAAACCTTAATGAACGATTAAGTACGTGAAATGATATGAATGTTTAGATCATACCCTAGTCCAACCTCTATAGGTCGGGTTGGGGCGTGACACGTAGAGGCTGGGTGTCACGCCCCAACCTGACCTATAAAGGTTAGACTAGGGTGTGATCTAATTATTCAAGTCATATCACGTACTTAATCGTTCAAGAGGGTTTAACACTTAACATTTTAGCCTAAACTCCACAATTTTTCGGAAAACCGGCAGCATAACGGCTGTAATTGGGCTCTTTAGTTTGATCTAATTCTCTAAACGCCTCAAAATTTCCAATCTCAATTTCATTTCCAACTAAGATTACTATTTATATCCAATCGAAACGCCTACCAGTTATCTTGAAGTCTCGTTTGATTAATAACCTAGCATGATACTATGTCTTGTTTGTTTGTTTGTCCTTGTTACAAAAGTACTTGTTGATCTTAGCTTAACAATGAGTACCTGCTTAAGATTGGATAGGTTCATTTTACTTAGTCCTTACCAAATACTTCATAATCCTATGATAGATACTAGCCAATTACGATAGCAAAAACGACCATAGTAGTGTCTATCTAGTTATTATCAGAACAAGCCAAAATTAGACCCCAAATTACAACGGGGGTCTTTTACATTACAACAACAAGCATCATAAGAAATGAAATAGTCTTCAAGCAACATATTGTTCACAAAATGGCCATAGTCAAGCAAGGCACGTAGGGCAAGCAATCATTCCAAGGAATCATCATTAGGCACGTCATCCTCGGGTACCTGTTCTTGGTCTTCTTCACCTGAGATGATAAAAGAGGGTGAGTCCTTATGAACTCAGCGAGGGGGAACGAGAAATAAGTTTTGAAACTCATTTTCCGGTTCAGCTTATGAAAACCCTTTTTGCAAGCATGAATATATCACAAGTAAGTACATAACGTAATGTAAAAGTAAAGGAACACAATTACACGTCTTTCCTCCCCGAGGTCCTCTAAGAACCAAGCGAGAGTACTTATACACATAGTGAAAAGGATACGGTGAGCTTTTGCTCTCAGTTCAATTCCAGTATCAGTTGTTACGGCCGGCTTCAGTTCATCCCCTTATTATGCCAAATGGGTGTACTCCGGATGTACCCCGAAATCCTACGACCCAACTCTCCGAGGAAGTCTAGCCCCCAAGCGAGAGAGGGTATTGGACAATGGTAGTCATGGTTGCACCGGCAAGCCCAATGCCGCCCGGTGTGTGTGAACGCTACCACGCTAGAATGAAAGGTTGCAACCTTGTATGCAATGCACATTTATGACATGTAATATATCACATTAGGAGGACAACAAAGTAGGTTGCCTCTGAACAGTCATAAGATTGCACATTGACAAGTAAACAAGCGAGGCACGATATGACAGGCAATTTCACTTATAAAGCACATGGAGTTATATGAATATTAAATGGGCAGCCATGTAACGCTTGTAAATCAAGTCATATAACTCACTTCGAAGTTTACGTAATCAAATAACATGATTATTCAACATGCAACGACATCTACGTGGGACCGGGTGCAAGAAAGGCCTACTTGTCAACATGTAATCATCAGATTCATATTTAGGGCTATGAGGGCAACTACGGGCAGCCCACTAATTACATAATCAAACACGATATCCATAAGATCAACACTTAGTGAGTTTACCTAGTCATTAGGGTTTCATTTCGTGCTCACCCGTGCGATTAAGCCCTAAGTTGTCACGTGATTAAACTCAAGCCATGCATTGATTAATTCAAACACCCTCAAACATTCAAAACAGTCCACACAACATCCCAATGCCACAATCCCAAGCATTTAATTCAACAAAAGAAGTTACAATAATTTTTCTAAGCATATCACTAGGTGAAACCCTCACTACAATGGGCTGTTTTCTCACAATCATTGAGACAAGAAAACAATCTCCAATTCCAGTGAACAAGATTTCAAATTAAATCTTAAGGAGTGAAATAAATTCAGAAACAAACCTCGCAACATTTGGAGTTCGGGTTCAAGAGTTATAGCCAAAACAGTGAGACTACACAAAACTGTCCAGATTTGCACACATTTCAATACTTGTCGTTTTTGAGGGCCTTAGGGTCATATTTAGCCTTAGTCCATTTCTCAAAAAAAATGTCCAGAACTGAAAAATATAGCTGCACACAAAATTTCATGCATTTTGGATATCATTTACTAAGTCAAAACTGGTTTGTTCTACAAAGTCAGTGAATCTGCCAAAACCTGCTTCATTTTTTCAGACTTTCCAGATTTGGACACATTTTGATAATTTTCCATTTTGAGGATCTTAGAGTCAAAATTAGCTTTGGTATATTTCTTCAAAAAGTGTTCAGAACTGGCAAAAATAGTTACCTACCAATTTTCACGCATTTTCAACATCTTTTACCTGGTCAAAATCACCTCGCACCAACAAGGCAGAAGGCTGTCACATACCCGATTTCATCTATCATCACATTCTAGCCAAATATCTTGCCATGCATATTTACAAAAGCTCATGAACACACATAAATCACAAGTACAGAAGTAAAGATAGACATTTAAGGGCATGCATGTGGTTTTTGAAAGATTTTCAAGAAGTTTTAGCCCTCACCTTAGCAAGACAACAAAGAAGATGCACAAAATCTTGATGAAGCACAATGATGACTCTTCTCCTTGCTTAGCCGAGAGACAACTTGGGATTTCTCTAATTTCCTAGCTAAGTTACCATGTTCTTAGTAGGTGCATGTGGTTAGAACAAGAAGAAAATGAAATGGAAGCTAACAAACTCACCTAAGCCGAAATGGATGTTCAATGAGCTTGCATGTGTGTCTCTTGCACTCTAGCTTTGCTTGGTCGAGTTCCTTGGTAGCTTGGAGGTCTTGAAGAGCCTTAGGATGAAGAACTTAGCTATGGAGTCTACAATATTCAGCTAGGGCCGAGAGAGAGAGAGAAGAAATGAGAGGGAGATAGAAGAATGAGAGGAAATGAGAGAAAATGAAAGAAAAATAAAAGCCTTGCAATGTTTGAAGCTTGTGTCGGCCTAGGGCCTTGCAAAATCAGAATTTTGTGTCTTCAAGAAGCATTTTTGAATCACCTAGCATGGGCAAGAGAATGGGTCGAGAATATGGAGCCTTGGGTAGAGTTTTGAGCCAAATTTTTTATGCATTGTGTCATAGATTTGTCATAGAATGTTTAGGAATAGAATTTGAAAATGGAATGCATGCACAAGTGCTCCTAGTGGTCGGCCAAGGGTGTGTTAAAATCTGAATTTTTTTCTTGGTTGAGCAATAATTAATTGTGTGTTTGGGATATGCAAAGAATAAAGAATGTCTAGCTTTTTGTGAGATTTTGTCTTCTAGTAGGTTAAATTAGCAATTTAATATTAGTTAGTGGAATTTATAGGATTAATTAATGATCTAGTGCTTCGTATAAGATGCTTTCTTGATTAAAGTGAGGGCACGCTTTCCTAGGTCTAGGGCACTCACTATGAGGCAAGGCACGAACTACGAGACAAATGTACGTTCCCCAAGTAAATGCACGTAACCCTAAATGAATGCACGTAATTCAATGCAAGGCACACAAAACGAAACACAATTCTTAAACCTAAGTCAAAGCACGCAAATCTAGGTTAGGGCACACGAAATGAGGTATCGGACGCAAATCGAGGTTGGGCCTCACACTGGGCCCTCAAACCGAGGACGTGGGGCTTGGGACCAGGTCTCTGTCGCTCCGGTGCCCATAACTTTTGAACCGTAAGGAGTTACGCGGCACACAGCATACCATTGGAAAGCTCTCCGATAGCTCTACGATGGAGGCAGCAATCCTGCTCATCTGCTCCTGTTTTTAGAGCCCAAAATTGAACGTTTTCATTAGTTTTGGGACACTATTCTTCTTTTGCGCTAATTTTCTGTATCGGATAGTACGTCATGAGCTGCAAAAAGGACGACAACCTAATCCATCACATTTCTATTACATAATCCCACGGCACCTTGGGCAAGAAAACTTTGCCTCACGTAGAGGCTGGGCCCACAAACCGAGGACGTGGGGCTTGGGACCAGGTCTCCGTCGCTCCGGTGCCCATAACTTTTGATCCGTAAGGAGTTACGCGGTACACAGCATATCGTTGGAAAGCTCTCTGAGAGCTCTACGACGGGGGCATCAAGCCTGCTCAGTTGTGCCTATTTTCAGAGCCCAAAATCGAATGTTTTCATCAATTTTGGGACACTTTTCCTCTTCTGCGCTATTTTTCTGTCCCGGATCGTACGTCGTGAGCCGCAAAAAGGACGATGACCAAATCCATCACATTTCGATTACTGAATCCCATGGCACCTTGGGCAAGACAACTTTGCTTCACGTAGAGGCTGGGCCCACAAACCCAGGGCGTGGGGCTTAGGACTAGGTCTCTGTCGCTCCAATGCCCATAACTTTTGATCCGTAAGGAGTTACGCGGTGCACAACATATCGTTGGAAAGCTCTCCGAGATCTCTACGATGAGGGCAGCAATGCTGCTCGTCTACGTCTGTTTTAAGAGCCCAAAATCAAATGTTTTCATCAGTTTCGGGACATATTTCTCCTTCTGCGCTGTTATTTTATCCCGGATCGTACGTCGTGAGCCTCGAAAAGGACGACAACCTAATCCATCATATTTCTATTATAGAATCCCACGGCACCTTGGGCAAGACAACTTTGCCTCACGTAGAGGCTGGGCCCGCAAACCGAGGACGTGGGTCTTTAGACCAGGTCTCTGTCGCTCCGGTGCCCATAACTCTTGATCCGTAAGGAGTCGCGCGGCGCACAGCATACCGTTGGAAAGCTCTTCGAGAGCTCGACGATGGGGGCAGCAATCCTACTCATCTGCACCTATTTTCAGAGCCCAAAATTGAATATTTTCATTAGTTTTGGGACACCTTTCTTCTTTTGAGCTGCTTTTCCATCCCGAATTGTACGTCATGAGCCACGAAAAGGACCACAACCTAATCCATCACATTTATATTACAGAATCCAACGGTACCTTGGGCAAGACAACTTTGCCTCACGTAGAGGCTGGGCCCGCAAACCGAGGACGTGGTGCTTGGGACCAGGTCTCCGTCACTCCGGTGCCCATAACTTTTGATCCGTAAGGAGTTACGCGGCGCACAACATAATGTCGGAAAGCTCTCCAAGAGCTCTACGATGGGGGCCGCAAGCCTGCTCAGCTGTACCTATTTTTGGAGCCCAAAATTGAATGTTTTCGTCAGTTTCGAGACACATTTCTTCTTTCGCGCTGTTTTTTCATCCCGGATCGTACGTCGTGAGTAGCGAAAAGGACGACAACCTAATCCATCACATTTCTATTATAGAATCCCACGGCACCTTGGGCAAGACAACTTTGCCTCACATAGAGGCTAGGCCCGCAAACCAAGGACGTAGGGCTTGGGACCAGGTCTCTGTCGCTCCGGTGCCCATAACTATTGATCCGTAAGGAGTTACGCGGCGCACAACATATCGTTGGAAAGCTCTCCGAGAGCTCTATGACGGGGGCAGCTAGCCTGCTCGGTTGCGTCTATTTTCAAAGCCCATATTGGATTGTTTTCATCAGTTTTGGGACACTTTTCTTCTTTTGCGCTATTTTTTAATCCCGGATCGTACGTCGTGAGCCGCGTAAAGGACGACAACCTAATCCATCACATTTCTATTATCGAATCCCACGGCACCTTGGGCAAGACAACTTTGCTTCACGTAGAGGCTGGGCCCGTAAACCAAGGGCGTGGGGATTGGGACCAGGTCTCCGTCGCTCCGATGCCCAAAACTTTTGATCCGTAAGGAGTTACTCATCGCACAACATACCATTGGAAAGCTCTCCAAGAGCTCTACGACGGGGGCAGTAATCCTGCTCAGCTGTGCCTATTTTCAGAGCCCAAAACTGAACGTTTTTATCAGTTTTAGGACATATTTCTTCTTTTGCGCTATTTTTTCATCCCAGATCGTACGTCGTGAACCGCGAAAAAGACAGCAACCTAATCCATCACATTTCATTTACAGAATCCCACGGTACCTTGGGCAAGACAACTTTGCCTCACGTAGAGGCTGGGCCAGCAAACTGAGGATATGGGGCTTGGGACCAGCTATCTATCGCTCCGATGCCCATAACTTTTGATCCGTAAGGACTTATGCGGGGCACAGCATATCATTCGAAAGCTCTCCGAGAGTTCTATGACGAGGGCAGCAAGACTGCTCAGTTGCGCCTATTTTCATAGCCCAAAATCGAACGTTTTCATCAGTGTCGGGTTACTTTTCTTCTTTCGTGCTATTTTTTCATCCCGAATCGTACGTCGTGAGCAGCGAAAAGGACGACAACCTAATCCATCACATTTATATTATCGAATCCCACGACACCTTGGGCAAGACTACTTTGCTTCACGTAGAGGCTGGGCTTGTAAACCAAGGGCGTGGGGCTTGGGACCAAGTCTCCGTCGCTCCGATGCCCAAAGATTTTGATCCGTAAGGAGTTATGTGTCGCACAGCATACCATTGAAAAGCTCTCCGAGACCTCTACGACGGCGGCACCAACCCTGCTTGGCTGTGCCTATTTTCAGAGACCAAAATTGAATGTTTTTATCAGTTTCAGGATATATTTCTTCTTTTGCGCTGTTTTTTTATCCCGGATCGTACGTCGTGAACTGGGAAAAGGACGACAACCTAATCTATCACATTTCATTTACAGAATCCAACTGTACCATGGGCAAGACAACTTTGCCACACGTAGAGGCTGGGCCCGCAAACCAAGGACGTGGGGCTTGGGACCAGGTCGCTGTCGCTCCGGTGCCCATAACTTTTGATCCGTAAGGAGTTACGCGGCGCACAGCATGTCGTTCGAAAGCTCTCCGAGAGCTCTATGATGGGGGCAGCAAGACTGCTCAGTTGTACCTATTTTCAAAGCCCAAAATCGAATGTTTTCATCAGTGTCGGGACACTTTTCTTCTTTTGTGCTGTATTTTCATCCTGAATCGTACGTCGTGAGCTGCGAAAAGGACGACAACCTAATCAATCAGATTTCTATTATCGAATCCCGCGGCACCTTGGGCAAGACAACTTTGTTTCACGTAGAGGCTGGGCCCGCAAACCGAGAACGTTGGGCTTAGGACCAGGTCTCCGTCGCTCCGATGCCCAAATCTTTTGATCCGGAAGGAGTTACGCGTCCCACAGCATACCGTTGGAAAGCTCTCTGAGAGCTCTACCACGGGGGCAACAAGCCTGCTCGGCTGCGCCTGTTTTTAGATCCCGAAATCGAACCTTTTCATCAATTTCATGATACTTTTCTTGTTTTGCGCTGCTTTTTTATCCCGAATCGTACGTCGTGAGCCGCGAAAAGGATGACAACGTAATCCATCACATTTCTATTATCGAATCCCATGGCACGTTGGACAAGACAACTTTGCTTCACGTAGAGGCAGGGCCCGTAAACCGAGGGTGTGGGGCTTGGGACTAGGTCTCCGTCATTTCGATGCCCAAAATGTTTGACCCGTATGGAGTTATGCGTCGCACATCATACCATTGGAAAGCTCTCCAAGAGCTCTACGACCGGGGTAGTTAGCCTACTCGGCTGTGCCTATTTTCGGAGCACAAAATTGAACGTTTTTATCAATTTTGGGACACATTTCGTCTTTTGTGCTGTTTTTTCATCCCGGAGCATACATCGTGAACCGTGAAAATGACGACAACCTAATCCATCACATTTCATTTACAGAATCCCACCGTACCTTGGGCAAGACAACTTTGCCTCACGTAGAGGCTGGGCCCGCAAACTGTGGTTGTGGGGCATGAGACCAGGTATTTGTCGCTCCGATGCCCATAACTTTTGATCCGTAAGGAGTTACGCGGGGCACAGCATATCGTTCGAAAGCTCTCCGAGAGCTCTATGACGGGGGTAGCAAGAGTGCTTGGTTGCGCCTATTTTCAGACCCCAAAATCGAACGTTTTCATCAGTGTTGGGACACTTTTCTTTTTTCGTGCTGTTTTTTCATCCCGGATCGTATGTTGTGAGCAGCGAAAAGGACGACAACCTAATCCATCACATTTCTATTACCGAATCCCACGACACCTTGGGCAAGACAACTTTGCTTCACGTAGAGGCTGGGCCTGTAAACCAAGGGCGTAGGGCTTAGGACCAGGTCTCCGTCGCTCCGATGCCCAAAGATTTGATCCGTAAGGAGTTATGTGTCGCACAGCATACCATTGAAAAGCTCTCCGAGACCTCTACGACGGGGGTAGCAAGCTTGCTCGGCTGTGCCTATATTCAGAGCCCAAAATTGAATGTTTTTATCAGTTTCAAGATATATTTCTTCTTTTGCGCTATTTTTTCATCCCGAATCGTATGTCGTGAACCGCGAAAAGGATGACAACCTAATCCATAACATTTCATTTACAGAATCCCACTGTACCATGGGCAAGACAACTTTGCCTCACGTAGAGGCTGGGCCCGTAAACCGAGGACGTGGGGCTTGGGACCACGTCGCTGTCGCTCCGGTGCCCATAACTTTTGATCCGTAAGGAGTTACGCGGCGCACAGCATGTCGTTAGAAAGCTCTCCGGGAGCTCTACGACTGTGGCAAAAAGCTTGCTCGGTTGTGCCCATTTTTGGAGCCCAAAATTGAACATTTTCATCAGTTTCGGGACACTTTTATTCTTTTGCGCTATTTTTTTGTCCCGGATCGTATGTCGTGAGCCGTAAAGAGGACGACAACCTAATCCATCATATTTCTATTACCGAATCGTATAGCACCTTGGGCAAGACAACTTTGCTTCACGTAGAGGCTGGGCCCGTAAACCAAGGGCGTGGGGCTTGGGACCAGGTCTTTGTCGCTCTATTGTCGATAACTTTTGATCCGTAAGGAGTTACGCGGTGCACAGTATATCATTGGAAAGCTCTCCGAGAGCTCTACGACGAGGGCAACAGTCCTGCTCGTCTGCTCCTATTTTTAGAGCCCAAAATCAAACGTTTTCATTAGTTTCGGGACACATTTTTTCTTCTGCGCCATTTTTTCATCCCGGATCGTACGTCGTGAGCTGCGAAAAGGACGACAGCCTAATCCACCACATTTCTATTACAAAATCCCACAACAACTTGGGAAAGACAACTTTGCCTCACGTAGAGGCTGGGCCCGCAAACCGAGGACGTGGGTCTTTGGACTAGGTCTCTGTCGGTCCGGTGCCCATAACTTTTGATCTTTACGCGACGCACAACATACCGTTGCAAAGCTCTCTGAGAGCTCTACGATGGGGGCAGTAATCCTGCTCGTCTGCACCTATTTTTAGAGCCCAGAATCGAACGTTTTCATCAGTTTTGGGACACTTTTCTTCTTTTGCGCTATTTTTTCATCCCGGATCGTATGTCGTGAACCGCGAAAAGGATGACAACCTAATCCATCACATTTCATTTACAGAATCCCACTGTACCATGGGCAAGACAACTTTGCCTCACGTAGAGGCTGGGCCCGTAAACCGAGGACGTGGGGCTTGGGACCACGTCGCTGTCGCTCCGGTGCCCATAACTTTTGATCCGTAAGGAGTTACGCGGCGCACAACATGTCGTTCGAAAGCTCTCCGGGAGCTCTACAACTGTGGCAAAAAGCCTGCTCAGTTGTGCCCATTTTCGGAGCCCAAAATCGATCATTTTCATCAGTTTTGGGACACTTTTCTTCTTTTGCGCTATTTTTTTGTCCCAGATCGTATGTCGTGAGCCGTAAAGAGGACGACAACCTAATCCATCATATTTCTATTAACAAATCGCATAGCACCTTACGCAAGACAACTTTGCTTCTCGTAGAGGCTAGGCGCGCAAACCAAGGGCGTGGGGCTTGGGACCAGGTCTCTGTCGCTCTGTTGCCGATAACTTTTGATCCATAAGGAGTTACGCGGTGCACAACATATCGTTGGAAAGCTCTCCGAGAGCTCTACGATGAGGGCAACAGTCCTGCTCATCTGTTCCTATTTTCAGAGCCCAAAATCAAACGTTTTCATCAGTTTCGGGATACATTTTTTCCTCTGTGTTATTTTTTCATCCCGGATCGTACGTCGTGAGCTGCGAAAAGGACGACAGCCTAATCTACCACATTTCTATTACAGAATCCCACGACAACTTGGGAAAGACAACTTTGCCTCACGTAGAGGCTGGGCCCGCAAACCGAGGACGTGGGTCTTTGGACTAGGTCTCTGTTGGTCCGATGCCCATAACTTTTGATCTTTATGCGGCGCACAACATACCGTTGCAAAGCTCTCTGAGAGCTCTACGATGGGGGCAGCAATCCTGCTTGTCTGCACCTGTTTTTAGAGCCCAGAATCGAACGTTTTTATCAGTTTTGGGACACTTTTCTTCTTTTACGCTGCTTTTCCTTCCCGGATCGTACGTCGTGAGCCGCGAAAAGGACGACAGCCTAATCCATCACATTTCTATTACAGAATCCCACAGCACCTTGGGGAAGACAACTTTGCCTCACGTAGAGGCTGGGCCAGCAAACCAAGAACGTGGGGCTTGGGACCAGGTCTCTGTCGCTCCGATGCCCATAAGTTTTGATCTGTAAGGAGTTACGCAGTGCATAACATATCATTGGAAAGCTCTCCGAGAGCTCTACGACATGGGCAGCAAGCCTGCTTGGCTGTACCTATTTTTGGAGCCCTAAATCAAACTTTTTCATCAGTTTCGAGACATATTTCTACTTTTGTGTTGTTTTTCATCCCGGATCGTACGTCGTGAGCCGCAAAAAGGACGACAACCTAATCTATCACATTTCTATTACATAATCTCATGGCACCTTAAGCAAGACAACTTTGCATCACGTAGAGGCTAGGCTTGCAAATCGAGGACATGGGGCTTTGGACTAGGTCTTCGGTGCTCCGGTGCCCAAAACTTTTGATCCGTAAGGAGTTACGAGATGCACAGCATATCGTTGGAAAGCTCTCCAACAGCTCTACTATAGGGGCAGCAAGCCTACTCTGGCTGTGCCTATTTTCGGAGCCTAAAATCGAACGTTTTCATCAGTTTCGCGACAGTTTTCTTCTTTTGTGCTGTTTTTTCATCCCGGATCGTACTACGTGAGCCGCAAAAAGGACGACAACCTAATCCATCATATTTCTATTACCGAATCCCACTGCACCTTGGGCAAGACAACATTGCCTCACGTAGAGGTTGGGCCCGTAAACCGAGGATATTGGTCTTTGGACTAGGTCTCTGTCGGTCCGGAGCCCATAACTTTTTATCCTTACGCGGTGCACAACATACCGTTGCAAAACTCTCTGAGAGCTCTACGATGGGGGCAGCAATCCGGCTCGTCTGCACCTGTTTTCAGAGCCCAGAATCGAACGTTTTCATCAGTTTTGGGACACTTTTCATCTTTTACTCTGCTTTTCCTTCTCGGATCATACTACGTTAGCCGCAAAAAGGACGACAACCTAATCCATCATATTTCTATTACCGAATCCCACTGCACCTTGGGCAAGACAACTTTGCCTCACGTAGAGGCTGGGCCAGCAAACCAAGAATGTGGGGCTTGGGACCAGGTCTCTGTCGCTCCGATGCCCATAAGTTTTGATCTGTAAGGAGTTACGCGGTACACAACATATCATTGGAAAGCTCTCCGAGAGCTCTACGACATGAGCAGCAAGCCTGCTTGGCTGTACCTATTTTTGGAGTTCCAAATCGAACGTTTTCATCAGTTTCGGGATACATTTCTTCTTTTGCGCTGTTTTTTCATCCCGGATCGTACGTCGTGAGCCGCGGAAAGGACGACCACCTTATTCATCACATTTCTATTACATAATCCCATGGCACCTTGGGCAAGACAACTTTGCATCACATAGAGGCTAGGCTCGCAAATCGAGGGCCTGGGGCTTCGGACTAGGTCTTTGGTGCTCCGGTGCCCAAAACCTTTGATCCGTAAGGAGTTATACGGTGCACAACATATCGTTGGAAAGCTCTCCAAGAGCTCTACTACAAGGGCAGCAAGCCTACTCTAGCTGTGCCTATTTTTGAAGCCTAAAATTTAACGTTTTCATCAGTTTCGCGATACTTTTCTTCTTTTGTGCTGTTTTTTCATCCCAGATCGTACGACGTGAGCCACGAAAAGGACGAGAACCTAATCCATTATATTTCTATTACCGAATCCCACTGCACCTTGGGCAAGACAACTTTGCCTCACGTAGAGGTTGGGCCCGCAAACCGAGGTCGTGGGTCTTTGGACTAGGTCTCTGTCGGTCCGGTGCCCATAACTTTTGATCCTTACGCGGCGCACAACATACCGTTGCAAAGCTCTCTGAGGGCTCTACGATGGGGGCAGCAATCCTACTCATCTGTACCTGTTTTCAGAGCCCAGAATCGAACGTTTTCATTAGTTTTGGGACACTTTTCTTCCTTTGCACTGCTTTTCCTTCCCGGATCGTACGTCGTGAGCCGCGAAAAGGACGACAACCTAATCCATCACATTTCTATTACAGAATCCCACTGCACCTTGGGCAAGACAACTTTGCGACACGTAGAGGCTGGGCCAGCAAACCAAGAACGTGGGGCTTGGGACCAGGTCTCTGTCACTCCGATGCCCATAAGTTTTGATCTGTAAGGAGTTACGCGGTGCACAAAATATCATTGGAAAGCTCTCCAAGAGCTCTACGACATGGGCAGCAAGCCTGCTTGGCTGTACCTATTTTTGGAGCCCTAAATCGAACATTTTCATCAGTTTCGGGACAAATTTCTTCTTTTGCGCTGTTTTTTCATCCCGGATCGTACGTCGTTAGCCACGAAAAGGACGACAACCTAATCCATCACATTTCTATTATATAATCCCACGGCACCTTGGGCAAGAAAACTTTGCAACACGTAGAGGCTAGGCTCGCAAACCGAGGGTGTGGGGCTTTGGACTAGGTCTTTGGTGCTCCGGTGCCCAAAACTTTTGATCCGTAAGGAGTTACGCAGTGCACAGCATATCGTTGGAAAGCTCTCCAAGAGCTCTACTATAGGGGCAGCAAACCTACTCTAGCTGTGCCTATTTTCGGAGCCTAAAATCAAACGTTTTCATCAGTTTCGCGACACTTTTCTTCTTTTGTGGTTTTTTTTCATCCCGGATCGTACGATGCGAGCCGCGAAAAGGACGACAACTTAATCCATCATATTTCTATTACCGAATCCCACTGCACCTTGGGCAAGACAACTTTGCCTCACGTAGAGGCCGGGCCCGCAAACCTAGGGCGTAGGGCTTAGGACCAGGTCTTCGTCTTTCTGGTGCCGATAACTTTTGATCCGTAAGGAGTTACGCGGCGCACAGCATACCGTTGGAAAGCTCTCCGAGAGCTCTACGACGAGGACAGCAAGCCTGCTCGGTTGCGCCTATTATTGAGCTCAAAATAAAACATTTTCATCAGTATCGGGACACTTTTCTTTTTTTGCGCTATTTTTTCATCCCGTATCGTACGTCGTGAGCCGCGAAAAGGACGACAACCAAATCCAACAAATTTCTGTTACTGAATCCCACGGCACCTTGGGCATGACAACTTTGCCACACGTGGAGTCTGGGCTCGCAAACCGAGGGCGTGGGGCTTCGGACCAGGTCTCTGTCGCTCCCCTACCCATAACGTTTGATCCGTAAGGAGTTACACAGTGCACAATATATAGTTGGAAAGCTCTCCAAGAGCTCTACTATAGAGGCAGCAAGCCTGCTCTGGTTGCACCTATTTTCAGAGCCCAAAATCGAACGTTTTCATTAGTTTTGGGACACTTTTCTTCTTTTGCACTATTTTTTCTTCCCGGATCCTACGTCGTGAGCAGCGAAAAGGATGACAACCTAATCCATCACATTTCTATTACTGAATCCCATAGCACCTTGGGCAAGACAACTTTGCTTCACGTAAAGGCTGAGCCCACAAACCGAGGGCGTAGGGCTTGGGACCAGGTCTCCATCGCTCCGGTGGCCATAACTTTTGATCCGTAAGGAGTTACGCGGTGCACAACATACCGTTGGAAAGCTCTCCGAGAGCTCTACGATGGGGGCAGCAAGCCTGTTCGGCTGTGCCTGCTTTCGGAGCCCAAAATCGAACATTTTCATCAGTTTTGGGACACTTTTCTTCTTTTGCACTATTTTTTCTTCCCGAATCGTACGTCGTGAGCTGCGAAAAGGATGACAACCTAAGCCATCACATTTCTATTACCGAATCCCATGGCACCTTGGGCAAGACAACTTCGCCACACGTAGAGGCTGGGCTCGCAAACCGAAGACGTGGGGCTTGGGACCAGGTCTCCGTCGCTTCGGTGCCCATAACTTTTGAACTGTAAGGAGTTTCGCAGCTCACAACATACTGTTGGAAAGCTCTCCGAGAGCTCTACGATGGTGGAAGCAAGCTTGCTCGGTTGTGCCTATTTTCAGATCCCAAAATTGAACATTTTTAGTAGTTTTAGGACACTTTTATTGTTTTACGCTGCCTTTTCGTCCTGGATCGTACGTCGTGAGCTGCTAAAAGGACGACAACCTAATTCCTCATATTTCTATTACGGTATCCCACGACACCTTGGGCAAGACAACTTTGCCTCACATAGAGGCTAGGCCCACAAATTGAGGACGTGAGGCTTGGGACCAAGTCTCTGTCGCTCTGGTGCCCATAACTTTTGATCCGTAAGGAGTTACGCGGCGCACAACATATCGTTAGAAAGCTCTTCGAGAGCTCTACGACGGGGGTAACAAGCCTGCTCTATTGCGCCTGTTTTCGGAGAACAAAATCGAATGTTTTCATCAGTTTCGCGACACTTTTCATCTTTTTCGCTATTTTTTTCTCCCGGGTCGTACGTCGTGAGCCGCGAAAAGTTGATCAATCAACACTTCAACAAGTTGATCAAGTATAAGGAAGTTACCTTCCACAACTGCAGTCTCCTCTGGCATCTCTTCCAAGTCAACTGCGTAGGCCCGAGCCTGAACCCGCTGCTGCTGAGGTGCACTGCCCGCAGGTCTACCCTGATAACCCTGAGTCGCTACCCGACCCTCAGTCATCTGATATCTAGGGCAATCCCTCGCCCTATGCTGATTGCTACCACAACCCAAACAAGCCCCTGACTTCACTCTACAGTCAGCCTCCACATGGCCCTGGCACTTGCAGTAAGTACACTGCGGTGATGATGCACTGACACTGCCCCTGGAAGAACCAGAAGCTGAAGAAGTAGCTGTACCAGCCTGCTGCTGAGGTCTAACAAAACTAGGCCTATATTGACCCTAAGACTGGGCTGGCCTGTACTGGGACTGAACCTGATAGGACCCCTGCTGAAACTGAGGTCGATAATAACTCTACTGACCCTGCGGTCTGTAAGAACCCTGCTGAGCTGGCGGCCTATACACAACCTACTGTACTGAAGGCCTATACACTCCCTGCTGACCCTGTAGCTGGAAGGGCTTCTTGCTAGGTTGGCTAGATACAATCTGTTCCCCCTTTCTCTTCTCCAGTCTAGAAGCTGCATCAAAGGCCTTCGTAAGTATATCATACCGATTCAGGGCCATCGCATCCTAAATCTCGGGCCTCAACCCCAACATGAACCTACGAGTCTTACGTTCCTCGTCAGCCACATACTATGGTGCATACCGGGACAACCTAGTGAAAGTGGCCTTATACTGAGCCACTGAAGCATCTCCCTGTACTAAGGCTAGAAACTCTGCCTCTCTCTGCTCCCTTACGATCCTCAGGACATACTTCGCCCGGAAAGCTAACAGAAAGGTATCCCAAACATACGGAATACCCTGAGTCTCCCAGCTAGTTTTCACCGTGCGCCACCATTCTTCTGCCTCATCATCCAGCAAGTACACGGCAAAAGTGACATTCCGCTCATCGGTATAATCAAGAGGGTCAAAAATCTTCTCCACCTTACTAATCCACGCTTCAGCTTTCCTATCATCCGGCTCCCCCTGAAACTGCGGTGGATAATACCCTAAAAACTCTTTTAGTGTACCACGACCGTGGTACCCACCTTGTGCATTCAATAACTGATTCTGCAATGCCTGATTTTGGGCAGCCTGCCCTACCAGTAACTATGCCTGCCCGGCCATGATCTCGTTCATCCTATCAAAAGCTGCACCTATACGATCATCATCCCTAACTTGGCCTGGTGCCACATTTCTCGGAACCTCATCAGTCACCTCAGGCCTACCTTTGGTCCTCGGTTTACCCGTCATTCTACTAATCAAAGAGTTAGCAAAGGTTATAGCACGTAAACAGGCTATAGACAATTATTAGCAAATAAGCAACAATTCACATAAACACACAAATCACTTAAGTATCAATCACATAAACAAATTAGTCACATAATCACATAAGCACTAAATCACATAATCACTTAATCACTTAACCATATTAACACATAGTTCACTTTTCTTTCACTTCATACATACTTTCATGCTAAGACCATTACCCATATTCCGAGAATACCCCGGCTGACAGCTAACATGCGCTCTGATACCACTTAAATGTCACGCCCCAACTCGACCCCACCTACGATCAGTCAGGACGCAACAAAATTTTGGCAATATAACGACAGTAATTAAGACACCGAGGCTCTAAACCAACCTCTCAGAACATCATACACTCAAACTTCTCAACCATACAACAATCAATCCCTCAATACCATTAACAACATACAACATAACCATATTATACAATAATCATTCTTAGTTATACGCCTCCGTTCCAACATAACCTTAACTTTAACATACATATCAAAATAGATTATAAACCAACTTAGCAACCTAATCATAACAAAAGAAAGACTACTAAGTTAGCATCATTTAGTTCATCATCTTTACTACAACTTATACATCATAAACTACAATGTAAATACAAGACAACTAGTTTAATATACAAGATAATAGAATATACAACATCTCAAGCATCAAGGACAAGACTCTAGCACATAGGACTCATCCACATACGACACATTATCCCCTTTTGGAGACACGTACCCGTAATCTTGCTCAATAACACCTGTATGCATGCAATAATAGAGAGTGAGCTTATATGAACAAGCTCATTGAGGATCCGACAGATCTCTAACAGTATTTACTATACTCCTTGGAAATGATCCTTTGAGCAGTAAACACGCAATAAAACATCAATAACAATATAAATACATAACTATAATGACCAATCAATAAAGGATACTCTAGTTGGTGTAGCTCCAAAAGCCATCACGATCTCAACCATTCTTCTTGTAACTCCTCATTACTCACGCACCCGAGGTACCTCACTAGCCCCTCCTTCCATGACACCTCCGTCATGCGAGCTAGGGGTAGTCTTTGGTAGTCATGCCGTTATCAACTCGACAGCCCGATGCTACCCAAGAGGTGGCACACACATACCAAGACTCAGCAATAATAATAAACATCATTCACAGGAGGACAATCTAGCAGAATTACCTATCTCCCGGTTCATCAATCATCAATCAATAATCATCAATAATCATCAATTATCATCAATTGCCATCAATATAACATCAAGTAATCAATTAAACAACAAACAACTAAGTTAGATGATAAAGTAGGCCATCCAACTTAACATGCATTAAACACGTAATCTAACCCTAGTCTAACCATCAACAACTCACAATTCAATCACTCAAACACCACCCAATCATCTAAAGGCTCAATTCAACAATTTAAAGAAAGACAACCTAAACTTCAAATAATCATATCTTACATTCTACTAATCCAAACAACTCCAAATCAGTTTTTAACACTCACCTATTCAATCAACTACATTAGCCCTCTTGGAAACCAACCAAGACACAACAAAATCAAGCCCAACAACCCTAAAACCTTAATGCACCAAGGCTGAAATTTTTGGATTTTCACCCAAACATCGCAATCAAAAATTCGGCATTATAACGGCGTTACCACGTAATCAACAAACTTTTAGAAATCGACGGCAATCGATTCCAACCACAACAACTCAAGATAATCATCAAATAGCCAATCTATCAACTTTAAATACCCGAAAATAAATAATTTCGCTACAATGGTTCAAATCTCGTAGTAATACACATAAACGATCCCTAGCATGCACTGAGCAATAATATAACTTCAAATTAACATTCTAACGGTTCAAAATACAATTATAAGCAAAAACATAAAAAAATGACTTTTGAGATCTAGAATTTTTCTCTCACCTTTGATGTGAAACAAGCCTAGATATGCGTGCAATACGTGCCCAACAAGTGGAATCCAACTCAGCACGAAAATCTACGGACAAAAACTAGGTTTTTTCTATGAAAAATTGTTTTGAAAACTTGAAGAAAAAGCTTGGTTTTTCTCTCTATGGCTCTCGGCCATGTAGGTGAAATTTGAGTGTGTTTTGTGTTGTTTTAGTAGGTGTTGATGATATGTTATGCATATAAAGGCTTGGTCAAATAAAATAAAAGAATGTCAAAGTTAATTTTTAGTTTTTTTAATTCTATTCTAGTCTTTTAATTCATTTCTTAAGTATTTCTTGCTCAACTATTAAATTAACACTTAAACTAATTCTAGACATTATATTTTAGGTGACAAAGAGTGTTACTTTAAAATAGTTTCACCGAGTAGGCTTAAAACTCGTTTTCTTGCAAAAGAAAGTGTAAAAATCTTTAAAATTCCAAAACTAATTCCAAATCCGTTTTAATCAAACACAGGTCTATTAATACCGAGGACTAGGTTTTAAAACGTTTAATACACCCCTGTAAAAATTTTAGCGGACAGGTGTTTAAAAACACTATTAACCAAAATCGACGATAAAATTTCTGATTCCGTTTTTTACGAAAATTTTATGAATGCACACTTAGCATGTATTAGGAGTATTAATCACTTATTTAGCACATCCGAAGTCATATAGCACATAAACAGGTTAATTCACGCAAAACGAGGTAAAACACGCAAATCGAGATAAAGCAAGATATAAGGTCTCACACAACATGTCGTTCGAAAGCTCTACGAGAGCTCTACGACTGGGGCAGCAAGCCTGCTTGGCTATGCCTATTTTTATAGCCCAAAATCGAACATTTTAATCAGTTTTGGGACATTTTTCTTCTTTTGCACTATTTTTTATCCCGGATCGTACATCGTGAGCAACAAAAAGGACGACAACCTAATCCATCACATTTCTATTACTGAATACCACATCACCTTGGGCAAGACAACTTCGCCCCACGTAGAGGCTGGGCCCGCAAATCGAGGGCGTGGGGCTTGGGACCAAGTCTCCGTCACTCTGATGCCCATAACTTTTGATCCGTAAGGAGTTATGCAGCGCACAGCATATCATTGCAAAGATCTCCGAGAGCTCTATGACGGGAGCAGCAAGCCTACTCGGCTGAGCCTGTTTTTGAACCCCAAAATCGAACGTTTTCATCAGTTTTGGGACACTTTCTTCTTTTGCGCTATTTTTTCGTCCCGGATCGTATGTCGTGAGCCGCGAATAGGACGACAACCTAATCCATCACATTTCTATTACCAAATCCCACGGCACCATGGGCAAGACAACTTCACCTCACGTAGAGGCTGGGCCCGCAAACCGAGGGCGTGGGGCTTGGGACCTAGTCTCCGTCGCTCCAGTGCCTATAATTTTTGATTTGTAAGGAGTTATGCGGCACACAACATGTCATTGGAAAGCTCTCCGAGAGCTCTACGACGAGGGCAGTAACCCTGCTCAGTTGTGCCTATTTTCAGAACTCAAAATCGAACGTTTTTATCAGTTTTGGGACACTTTTCTTCTTTTGCGCTATTTTTTCATCCCGGATTGTACATCGTGAGCCGTGAAAAGGACGACAACCTAATCCATCACATTTCTATTATCAAATCCCACCGTACCTTGGGCAAGACAAGTTTGCTTCACGTAGAGGCTGGCCCGACAAACTGAGGGCGTGGGGCTTGGGACCAGGTCTCCGTCGTTTGGATGCCCATAACTTTTGATCTATATGGAGTTACGCGTCGCACAGCATACCGTTGGAAAGCTCTCCGAGAGCTCTACGACGGGGGCAGCAAGCCTACTTGGTTGCGCCTACTTTCACATCCTAAAATTGAACGTTATCATCAAGTTCAGGACACTTTTCTTGTTTTGCGCTGCTTTTTTGTCTCGGATCGTACGTCGTGAGCCGCGAAAAAGACAACCTAATCCATCACATTTCTATTACAATATCCCATGGCACCTTGGGCAAGAAAACTTTGCCACACGTAGAGGCTGGGCCCGCAAACCGGGGACGTGGGGCTTGGGACCAAGTCTCCGTCGCTCCGATGCCCATAACTTTTGATTCGTAAGGAGTTATGCGGTACACAACATATCGTTGGAAAGCTCTCCGGGAGTTCTACGACAATGACAAGTAGCCTGCTTGGTTGCTTCTATTTTTGGAGCCTAAAATCGAACGTTTTAATTAGTTTTGGGACACTTTTTTTCTTTTGCGCTGTTTTTTCATCCCCGGTCGTACGTCGTGAGTCGCAAAAAGGACGACAACCTAATTCATCACATTTTTATTACCGAATCCTATGGAACTTTGGCCAAGTCTACTTTGCTTCACGTAGATGCTAGGCCCGCAAACTGAGGGCGTGGGGTTTGGGACCCACTCTCTGTCGCTCCGGTGCCCACAACTTTTGATCCGTAAGGAGTTACGTGGCACACAGTATGCCATAGGAAAGCTCTCTGAGAGCTCTATGAAGGGGGCAGCAAGCCTGCTCGGCTTTACCTATTTTTGGAACCCAAAATCGAACGCTTTAATCGGTTTCTAGACATTTTTCTTCTTTTGCGATATTTTTTCGTCACAGATCGTACGTCGTGAGCCGCGAAAAGGACGACAACCTAATCCATCACATTTATATTAACGAATTCCACGACACCTTCGGCAAGACAACTTCACCTCACGTAGAGGCTGGGCTCGCAAACTGAGGACGTGGGGCTTGGGACCAGTTCTCCATCGCTCAGGTGCCCATAACTTCTGATCCGTAAGGAGTTACGCACATAGCATACCGTTGGAAAGATCTCCGAGAGCTCTACGACTGGGGCAGTAAGCTTGCTCGTCTGCGCCTATTTTCAGAGCCCAAAATTGAACGTTGTCATCAATTTTGGGACACTTTTCTTCTTTTGCGCTGCTTTTTCATCCCGGATCGTACGTCGTGAGCCGCAAAAAGGAAGACAACCTAATTGATCACATGTTGATTATCGAATCCCACGTCACCTTGGGCAAGAAAATTTCGCCTCACGTAGGGGCTGGGCCTGCAAACCAAGGGCGTGGGGCTTGGGACATGGTCTCCGTCGCTCCGGTACCCATAACTTTTGATCCGTATGGAATTATGCAGCACACAGTATGTCGTTGGAAAGCTCTCCGAGAGCTCTACGACGGGGTAGCAAGCCAGCTTAGTTTTGTCTATATCCGGAGCCCAAAATTGAACATTTTCATCAATTTTGGGACACTTTTCTTCTTTTGCGCTCTTTTTTTGTCCCGGATCGTACATCGTGAGCCGCAAAAATGACGACAACCTAATCCATCACATTTTTATTACCGAATACCATGGCACCTTGGGCAAGACAACTTCGCCTAACGTAGAGGCTTGGCCCGTAAACCGAGGGCGTGGGGCTTCGGACCAGGTCTCCGTCGCTCCTGTGCCCATAACTTTTAATTTGTAAGGAGTTACACGGCGTACAACATATCTTTGGAAAGCTCTCCGAGAGCTCTATGATTGGAGCAGCAAGCTAACTCTTCTATGCCTGTTTTCGGAGCCCAAAATCGAATGTTTTCATCAGTTTTGGGATAATTTTCTTCTTTTGTGCTGTTTTTTCGTCCCGGATCGTAAGTCGTGAGCCTTGAAAAGGACGACAACCTAATCCATCACATTTCTATTACCGAATCTTATGGCACCTTGGGCAAGACAACTTCGCCTCACGTAGAGGCTAGGCCCACAAACTGAGGGCGTGGGGCTTTGGGACCTGGTCTCTGTCGCTCCGGTGCCTATAACTTTTGATCCGTAAGGAGTTATGCGGCACACAGCAAGTCGTTGGAAAGCTCTCCGAGAGCTCTAGGACAGGGGCAGCAAGCCTTCTCAAGTATGACTATTTTCGGAGCCAATATTGAATGTTTTTATCAGTTTTGGGACACTTTTCTTCTTTTGCGCTCTTTTTTTGTCCCGGATTGTACGTCGTGAGCCGCAAAAAGGACGACAACCTAATCCATCACATTTCTTTTACCAAATGCCACGGCACCTTAGGCAAGACAACTTTGCTTCACGAAGAGGTTGGGCCCGCAAACCGAGGGCGTGGGGATTGGGACTAGGTCTCTGTTGCACCGGTGCCCATAACTTTTGATCCGTAAGGAGTTACGCGGCGCACAACATACCGTTTGAAAGCTCTCTGAGAGCTCTACGACGGGGGCAGCAAGCCTGCTTTACTACGCCTATTTTTGGAGCCCAAAATTGAACGTTTTCATCAGTATCGGTACACTTTTCCTCTTTTACGCTATTTTTTCATCCCGTATCGTATGTCGTGAGCCGCGAAAATGATGACAACCTAATCCATCACATTTCTATTACCGAATCCCATGGCACCTTGGGCAAGACATCTTCGCCTCACGTAGAGGCTGGGCTCGCAAACCGAGGACTTGGGGCTTGGGACTAGGTCTCTGTCACTCCGGTGCCCATAACTTTTTATCCGTAAGGAGTTACGCAGCGCACAGCAAATCGTTGGAAAGCTCTCCGAGAGCTCTAAGACGGGGGCAGCCATCCTGCTCGACTGTGCCTATTTTTGGAGCCCAAAATCGAATGTTTTCATTAGTTTTCGGATACTTTTCTTCTTTTGCGCTCTTTTTTTTGTCCCGGATCGTACGTCGTTAGCCGCAAAAAGGACAACAACCTAATCCATCACATTTCTATTTCCGAATAACACGGCACCTTGGGCAAGACAGCTTTGCCTCACGTGGAGGCTGTGCCTGCAAACCGAGGGCATGGGGCTTGGGACCAAGTCTCCGTCGCTCTGGTACCCATAACTTTTGATCCGTAAGGAGTAATGCGACGCACAACATATCGTTAGAAAGCTCTCCGAGAGCTCTATGACGGGAGAAGCAAGCCTGCTTGGCTGTGCCTATTTTCGTAGCCCAAAATTGACCCTTTTCATCAGCTTTGGGACACTTTTCTTCTTTTGCGCTATTTTTTCATCCCGGATCGTAAGTCGTGAGCCGTGAGAAGGACGACAAACTAATCCATCACATTTCTATTACCGAATCCTATGGCACCTTAGGCAAGACAACTTTTCTTCATGAAGAAGCTGGGCCCGCAAACCGAGGGCGTGGGGCTTGGGACTAGGTGTCCGTCACTCCGGTGCCCATAACTTTTGATCCGTAAGGAGTTACGCTGCGCACAACATACCGTTTGAAAGCTCTCTGAGAGCTCTACGACGTGGGCAGCAAGCATGCTTGGCTGCGCCTATTTTCAGAGCCCAAAATCGAATGTTTTCATCAGTATTGGGACATTTTTCTTCATTTACGTTGTTTTTTCATCCCGGATCGTATGTTGTGAGCCGCGAAAATGATGACAACCTAATCCATCATATTTCTATTACCGAATCCCACATCACCTTGGGCAAGACAACTTTGCCTCACGTAGAGGCTGGGCCCGCAAATCGAGGGCGTAGTGCTTGGGACCAGGTCTCCGTCACTCTGATGCCCATAACTTTTGATCCGTAAGGAGTTATGCAGCGCACAGCATATCATTGGAAAGATCTCCGAGAGCTCTATGACGGGAGCAGCAAGCCTACTAGGCTGAGCCTGTTTTTGAACCCCAAAATCGAACGTTTTCATCAGTTTCGGGACACTTTTCTTCTTTAGCGCTATTTTTTTTATCCCGAATCGTATGTCGTGAGCCGCGAATAGGACGACAACCTAATCCATCACATTTCTATTACCAAATCCTAAGGCACCATGGGCAAGACAACTTTGCCTCCCGTAGAGGCTGGGCCCGCAAACCGAGGGCGTGGTGCTCGGGACCAGGTCTCCGTCGCTCTGGTGCCCATAACTTTTGATTTGTAAAGAGTTACGCGGCGCACAACATGTCATTGGAAAGCTCTCCGAGAGCTCTACGACGAGGGCAGCAACCCTGCTCAGTTGTGCCTATTTTCAGAACTCAAAATCGAACGTTTTCATCAGTTTTGGGACACTTTTCTTCTTTTGCGCTGTTTTTTCATCCTGGATTGTACATCGTGAGCCGTGAAAAGGACGACAACCTAATCCATCACATTTCTATTATCAAATCCCACCGTACCTTGGGCAAGACAAGTTTGGTTCACGTAGAGGCTGGCCCGGCAAACTGAGGGCGTGGGGCTTGGGACCAGGTCTCCATCGTTCGGATACCAATAACTTTTGATCTGTATAGAGTTACGCGTCGCACAACATACCGTTGGAAAGCTCTCCGAGAGCTCTACGACAGGGGCAGCAAGCCTACTTGGTTGCGCCTACTTTCACATCCCAAAATTAAACGTTATCATCAAGTTCAGGACACTTTTCTTGTTTTGCGCTGCTTTTTTGTCAAGGATCGTACGTCGTGAGCCGCAAAAAAGATGACAACCTAATCCATCACATTTCTATTACAATATCCCATGGCACCTTAGGCAAGAAAACTTTGCCACACGTAGAGGCTGGGCCCGGAAACCGGGGACGTGGGGCTTGGGACCAAGTCTCCGTCGCTCCGGTGCACATAACTTTTGATTCGTAAGGAGTTACGCAGTACACAGCATATCGTTGGAAAGCTCTCCGGGAGCTCTACGATGATGACAAGTAGCCTGCTTGGTTGCGCCTATTTTTGGAGCCCAAAATCGAACGTTTTAATCAGTTTTGGGACACTTTTTTTCTTTTGCGCTGTTTTTTCATCCCCGGTCGTACGTCGTGAGCCGCAAAAAGGACAACAACCTAATTCATCACATTTCTATTACCGAATCCTATGGAAATTTGGGTCAGTCTACTTTGTTTCACGTAGATGCTAGGCCCGCAAACTGAGGGCATGGGGTTTGGGACCCGGTCTCTGTCGCTCCGGTGCCCACAACTTTTGATCCGTAAGGAGTTACGTGGCGCACAGCATGCCGTAGGAAAGCTCTCTGAGAGCTCTATGAAGGGGGCAGCAAGCCTGCACGGCTTTACCTATTTTTGGAACCCAAAATCGAACGCTTTAATCAGTTTCTAGACATTTTTTTTCTTTTGCGATATTTTTTCATCACAGATTGTACGTCATGAGCCGCGAAAAGGACGACAACCTAATCCATCACATTTATATTAACGAATTCCACGACACCTTCGGCAAGACAACTTCGCCTCACGTAGAGGCTGGGCTCGCAAACTGAGGATGTAGGGCTTGGGACCAGTTCTCCATTGCTCCGGTGCCCATAACTTTTGATCCGTAAGGAGTTACGCACACAGCATACCGTTGGAAAGATCTCCGAGAGCTCTACGACGGGGGCATCAAGCTTGCTTGTCTGCGCCTGTTTTCAGAGCCCAAAATTGAACGTTGTCATCAATTTTGGGACACTTTTCTTCTTTTGCGCTGCTTTTTCATCTCGGATCGTACGTCGTGAGCCACAAAAAGGACGACAACCTAATTGATCACATTTTTATTATTGAATCCCACGGCACCTTGGGCAAGAAAATTTTGCCTCACGTAGGGGCTGGGCCCGCAAACCGAGGGCGTGGGGCTTGGGACATGGTCTCCGTCGCTCCGGTACCCATAACTTTTGATCCGTATGGAGTTATACAGCACATAGTATGTCGTTGGAAAGCTCTCCGAGAGCTCTACGACGGGGGTAGCAAGCCAGCTTAGTTTGGTCTATATCCGGAGCCCAAAATTGAACGTTTTCATCAGTTTTGGGACACTTTTCTTCTTTTGCGCTCTTTTTTTGTCCCGGATCGTACATCGTGAGCCACAAAAAGGACGACAACCTAATCCATCACATTTTTATTACCGAATACCATGGCACCTTGGGCAAGACAACTTCGCCTAACGTAGAGGCTTGTCCCATAAACCGAGGGCGTGGGGCTTCGGACCAGGTCTCCGTCGCTCCGGTGCCCATAACTTTTGATTTGTAAGGAGTTACACGGCGTACAACATATCTTTGGAAAGCTCTCTGAGAGCTCTATGACGGGAGCAGCAAGCTAACTCTTCTATGCCTGTTTTCGAAGCCCAAAATCGAATGTTTTCATCAGTTTTGGGATAATTTTCTTCTTTTGTGCTATTTTTTCGTCCCGGATCGTAAGTCGTGAGCCTCGAAAAGGACGACAACCTAATCGATCACATTTCTATTACCGAATCCTATGGCACCTTGGGCAAGACAACTTTGCCTCACGTAGAGGCTAGGCCCACAAACCGAGGGCGTGGGGCTTTGGGACCTGGTCTCCGTCGCTTCGGTGCCTATAACTTTTGATCCGTAAGGAGTTATGCAGCACACAGCAAGTCGTTGTAAAGCTCTCAGAGAGCTCTACGACAGGGGCAGCAAGCCTGCTCAAGTATGACTATTTTCGGAGCCAATATTGAATGTTTTTATCAGTTTTGGGACACTTTTCTTCTTTTGCGCTATTTTTTTGTCCCGGATTGTACGTCGTGAGCCGTAAAAAGGACGACAACCTAATCCATCACATTTCTTTTACCAAATGCCACGGCACCTTAGGCAAGACAACTTTGCTTCACGAAGAGGCTGGGCCCGAAAACTAAGGGCGTGGGGATTGGGACCAGGTCTTTGTCGCACCGGTGCCCATAACTTTTGATCCGTAAGGAGTTACGCGGCTCACAACATACCGTTTGAAAGCTCTCTGAGAGCTCTACGACGAGGGCAGCAAGCCTGCTTGACTGCGCCTATTTTTGGAGCCCAAAATTGAACGTTTTCATCAGTATCGGTACACTTTTCCTCTTTTGCGCTATTTTTTCATCCCGTATCGTATGTCGTGAGCCGCGAAAATGATGACAACCTAATCCATCACATTTCTATTACCGAATCCCATGGCACCTTGGGCAAGACATCTTCGCCTCACATAGAGGCTAGGCTCGCAAACCGAGGAAGTGGGGCTTGGGACTAGGTCTCTGTCACTCCGGTGCCCATAACTTTTTATCCGTAAGGAGTTACGCTGCGCACAGCAAATCGTTGGAAAGCTCTCCGAGAGCTCTACGACGGGGGCAGCAATCCTGCTTAGCTGTTCCTATTTTTGGAGCCCAAAATCTAATGTTTTCATTAGTTTTGGGATACTTTTCTTCTTTTGCGCTCTTTTTTTGTCCCAGATCGTACGTCGTGAGCCACAAAAAGGACAACAACCTAATCCATCACATTTCTATTTCCGAATAACACGGCACCTTGGGCAAGACAGCTTTGCCTCACGTGGAGGCTGTGCCCGCAAACCGAGGGCATGGGGCTTGGGACCAAGTGTCCGTCGCTCTGGTACCCATAACTTTTGATCCGTAAGGAGTGATGCGACGCACAACATATCGTTAGAAAGCTCTCCGAGAGCTCTATGACGGGAGAAGCAAGCCTGCTTGGCTGTGCCTATTTTCGTAGCCCAAAATCGACCCTTTTCATTAGTTTCGGGACACTTTTCTTCTTTTGCGCTATTTTTTCATCCCGGATCGTAAATGATGAGCCGTGAGAAGGACGACAACCTAATCCATCACATTTCTATTACCGAATCCCATGGCACCTTAGGCAAGACAACTTTTCTTCACGAAGAGGCTGGTCTCGCAAACCGAGGGCGTGGGGCTTGGGACTAGGTCTCCGTCGCTCCGGTGCCCATAAGTTTTGATTTGTAAGGAGTTACGCGGCGCACAACATATCTTTGGAAAGCTCTCCGAGAGCTCTACGACGGGGTTAGCAAGCATGCTCGGCTGTGCCTGTTTTCAGAGCCCAAAATCTAATGTTTTCATCAGTATTGGGACACTTTTCTTCATTTGCGTTGTTTTTTCATCCCGAATCGTATGTCGTGAGCCGCGAAAATGATGACAACCTAATCCATCATATTTATATTACCGAATCCCATGGCACCTTGGGCAAGACAACTTCACCTCACGTAGAGGCTGGGTCCACAAACCGAGGGCGTGGGGCTTGGGACCTGGTCTCCGTCGCTCCGGTGCCCATAACTTTTGATCCGTAAGGAGTTATGCGGCACACAGCATGTCGTTGGAAAGCTCTCCGAGAGCTTTACGACAGGGACAGCAAGCCTGCTCAACTATGACTATTTTCGGAGCCAAAATTGAACGTTTTCATCAGTTTTGGGACACTTTTCTTCTTTTGCGCTCTTTTTTATCCTGGATCGTACGTCGTGAGCCGCAAGAAGGACGACAACCTAATCCATCATATTTCTTTTACCAAATACCACGACACCTTGGGCAAGACAACTTTGCTTCACGAAGAGGCTGGGCCCGCAAATCGAGGGCGTAGGGCTTAGGACCAGGTCTCCGTCGCACCGGTGCCCATAACTTTTGATCCGCAAGGAGTTACACGGCGTACAACATACCGTTTGAAAGCTCTCTGAGAGCTCTACGACGGGGGCAGCAAGCCTCCTCGATTGCGCCTATTTTTGGAGCCCAAAATTGAAAGTTTTCATCAGTTTCGGAACACTTTTCTTCTTTTGCTCTATTTTTTCATCCCGGATCCTATGTCGTGAGCCGCAAAAATGAAGACAACCTAATCCATCACATTTATATTACCGAATCCCACGGCACCTTGGGTAAGACATCTTTGTCTCACGTAGAGGCTGGGCTCGCAAATCGAGGACGTGGGGGCTTGGGACCAGTTCTCTGTCGCTCCGGTGCCCATAACTTTTTATCCGTAAGGAGTTAGGCAGCACACAGCAAATCGTTGGAAAGCTCTCTGAGAGCACTACGACGGGGGCAGCAAGGACGACGGGGGCACATAACTTTTGATCCGTAAGGAGTTATGCGACGCACAACATATCATTAGAAAGCTCTCCGAGAGCTCTATGACGGGAGAAGCAAGCCTGCTTGGCTGTGCATATTTTCGTAGCCCAAAATCGACCCTTTTCATTAGTTTCAGGACATTTTTCTTCTTTTGCGCTATTTTTTCGTCCTGGATCGTAAGTAATGAGCCGTAAGAAGGACGACAACCTAATCCATCACATTTCTATTACCGAATCCCATGGCACCTTGGGCAAGACAACTTTGCTTCACGAAGAGGTTGGGCTCGCAAACCGAGGGCGTGGGGCTTGGGACTAGGTCTCCGTCGCTCCGATGCCCATAACTTTTGATCCGTAAGGAGTTACGCGGCGCACAATATACCGTTTGAAAGCTCTCCGAGTATCGAATGTTTTCATCAGTATCGGGATACTTTTCTTCTATTGCACTGTTTTTTCATCCCGGATCGTATGTCGTGAGCCGCGAAAATGATGACGACCTAATCCATCACATTTCTATTATCGAATCCCATGGCACCTTGGGCAAGATAACTTCGCCTCACGTAGAGGCTGGGCTTGCAAACCGAGGGCGTGGGGCTTGGGACCAGGTCTCCGTTGCTCCAGTGCCCATAACTTTTGATCCATAAGGAGTTACGCGGAGCACAACAAATCATTGGAAAGCTCTTTGAGAGCTCTACAAAAGGGGCAGCCAGCCTGCTCAGTTGCGCCTATTTTCATAGCCCAAAATCAAACATTTTCATCAGTTTCGGGACACTTTTCTTCTATTGCGCTATTTTTTCGTCCTGGATCAAACGTCGTGAGCCGCGAAAAGAATGACAACCTAATCCATCACATTTCTATTATCGAATCCCATGGCACCTTAGGCAAGACAACTTTGCCTTACTTAGAGGCCGGGCTCGCAAACCGAGGACGTGGGGCTTGGGACCAGGTCTCCGTCGCTCCGGTGCCCATAACTTTTGATCCGTAAAGAGTTACGCGGCGCACAGCATACCGTTGGAAAGCTCTCTGAGAGCTCTACGATGGGGGCAGCAAGCCTGCTTGGTTGCGCTTGTTTTTTGAGCCCAAAATCGAACATTTTCATCAGTTTTGGGATATTTTTCTTCTTTTGAGTTTTTTTCTGTCCCGGATCATATGTCGCGAGCCTCGAAAAGGATGACAACCTAATCTATCACATTTATATTATCGAATCCCACGACACCTTGGGCAAGACAACTTTGCTTCACGTAGAGGCTAGGCCCGCAAACCGAGGTTTGAGGGCGTAGGGCATGGGACTAGGTCTCTGTCATTTCGGTGCCCATAACTTTTAATTCGTAAGGAGTTACGCGGAGCACAACATATCATTGGAAAGCTCTCCTAGAGCTCTACGGCGGGGACAACAAGCCTGCTCAGCTGTGCCTATTTTTGGAGCCCAAAATTGAACGTTGTCGAACACTTTTCTTCTATTGCACTGTTTTTTCATCCCGGATTGTACGTCTTGAGCCGCGAAAAGGATGACAAAGTAATCCATCACATTTCTATTACCGAATCACACGGCACCTTGGGCAAGACAACTTTGCTTCAAGTAGAGGCTGGGCCCACAAACCGAGGGTGTGGGGCTAGTGACCAGGTCTCCGTCGCTCCGAAGCACATAACTTTTGATCTGTAAGGAGTTACGTGGCGCACAACATACCGTTTGAAAGCTCTCCGAGAGGTCTACGACTGGGGCAACAAGCCTACTTGGCTGCGCCTATTTTCGGAGCCAAAAATCAAACGTTTTCATCAGTATCGAGACACTTTTCTTCTTTTGCGCTATTTTTTCGTCCCGGATCGTATGTCATGAGCCGCTAAAATGATGACAATCTAATCCATCACATTTTTATTACTGAATTCCACTGCACCTTGGGTAAGACAACTTCACCTCACGTAGAGGCTGGGCTCGTAAATCGAGGACGTGGGCCTTGGGACCAAGTCTCCGTCGCTTCGGTGCCCATAACTTTTGATCAGTAAGGAGCTACGCGACACACAGCAAATCGTTGGAAAGCTCTCCGAGAGCTCTACGACAGGGGCAGCCAGCCTGCTTGGTTGCGCCTATTTTCATAGCCTAAAATCAAATGTTTTCATCAATTTCATGACACTTATTTTCTATTGCGCTATTTTTTCATCCCGGATTGTACGTCGTGAGCCGCAAAAAGGACGACAACTTAATCCATCACAATTCTATTACCGAATCCCATGGCACCTTGGGCAAGACAAGTTCACCTCACGTAGAGGCTGGGCTTGCAAACCTTGGACGTGGGGCTTGGGACCAGGTCTCCGTCGCTCTGGTGCCCATAACTTTTGATTCGCAAGGAGTTATGCGGCGCATAACAAATTGTTGGAAAGCATTCTGAGAGCTCTACGATGGGGATAGCAAGCCTGCTCGGCTGTTCCTGTTTTCAAAGCCCAAAATCGAACATTTTCATCAGCTTCGGGACAATTTTCTTCTTTTGCGCTGTTTTTTCATTCCGGATTGTACGTCGTGAGCCGCGAAATGGACGACAACCTAATCCATCACATTTCTACTACTGAATCCTATGGCACCTTGGGCAAGACAACTGCACCTCACGTAGAGGCTGGGCCCGCAAACTGAGGGTGTGGGGCTTGGGACCTAGTCTCCGTCGCTCCGGTGCACATAACATTTGATCCGTAAGGAGTTATGCAGAACACAGCAAGTTGTTGGAAAGCTCACCGAGAGCTCTATGATGGGGGCAACAAGCCTGCTCAGCTGTGACTATTTTTGAAATCCAAAATTGAACGTTTTCATCAGTTTTGGGACACTTTTCTTCTTTTGTGCTCTTTTTTTGTCCCGGATCGTACGTCCTGAGCCGCAAAAAGGATGACAACCTAATCCATCACATTTCTTTTACCGAATAACACTGCACCTTGGGCAAGACAACATTGCTTCACGAAGAGGCTGGGCCCGCAAACCGAGGGCGTGAGGCTTAGGACCAGGTCTCCGTCGCTTTGGTGCGCATAACTTTTGATTCGTTAGGATTTACGCGTCGCACAACATACCGTTTGAAAGCTCTCCGAGAGATCTACGACTGAGGCAGCAAGCCTGCTCGACTGTGCCTATTTTCAGAGCCCAAAATCAAACATTTTCATCAGTTTCAGGACACTTTTCTACTTTTGCGCTGTTTTTTCATCTAGGATCGTACGTCGTGAGCCGCAAAAAGGATGACAACCTAATCCATCACATTTCTATTACCGAATCCCATGGCACCTTGGGCAAGACAACTTCGCCTCACGTAGAAGTTGGGCTCACAAACCGAGGACGTGGGGCTTAGGACCAGGTCTCTGTCGCTCCGGTGCCCATAACTTTTGATCCGTAAGGAGTTACGCGGCGCACAACATATCGTTTCAAAGCTCTCCGAGAGCTCTACGACGGGGGCAACAAGCCTGCCTTGTTGCGCCTGTTTTCAAAGCCCAAAATCGAACGTTTTCATCAGTTTTGGGATATTTTTCTTCTTTTGAGCTATTTTTCTATCCCGGATAATACGTCGTGGGGTGCTAAAAGGACGATAACCTAATCCATCACATTTCTATTACCGAATCCCACGGCACCTTAGGCAAGACAATTTTGCTTAACGTAGAGGCTAGGCCCGCAAACTGAGGGCGTGGGGCTTGGTACCAAGTCTCCGTCGCTTCGGTGCCATAACTTTTAAACAGTAAGGAGTTACGCAGCGTACAACATATCGTTGGAAAGCTCTCCTAGAGCTCTACGGCAGGGGCAACAAGCCTGCTCGGCTGTGCCTATTTTTGGAGCCCAAAATCGAACATTTTCATGAGTTTTCCGACACTTTTCTTCTATTGTGCTATTTTTTCATCCCGGATCATACGTTATGAGCCGCAAAAAGGACGACAACGTAATCCATCACATTGCCATTACTGAATCACATGGCACCTTGGGCAAGACAACTTTGCTTCACGTAGAGGCTGGGCCCGCTAACCAAGGGCGTGGGGCTTAGGACCAGGTCTCCGTCGCTCCGGTGCACATAACTTTTGATTTGTAAGGAGTTACGCAGCGCACAACATACCGTTTGAAAGCTCTCCGGGAATTCTACGACGGGGGCAACAAGCTTACTTGGCTGCGCCTATTTTCGGAGCCCAAAATCAAACGTTTTCATCAGTATCAGGACACTTTTCTTCTTTTGCACTGTTTTTTCATCTCGGATCGTATGTCATGAGCCGCGAAAATGATGACAACCTAATCCATCACATTTCTATTACCGAATTCCATGGCACCTTGGGCAAGACAACTTCGCCTCACGTAGAGGCTGGGCTCGCAAATCGAGGACGTGATGCTTGGGACTAGGTCTCCGTCTCTCCGGTGCCCATAACTTTTGATTCGTAAGGAGCTACACGGCATACAACAAATCGTTGGAAAGCTCTCCAAGAGCTCTACGACGGGGGCAGCCAGCCTACTTGGCTGCGCCTATTTTTGGAGCCCAAAATCAAAAATTTTCATCAATTTCATGACACTTTTTTTCTATTGCGCTATTTTTTCATCCCGGATCGTATGTCGTGAGCCGCGAAAAGGACGACAACCTAATCCATCACAATTCTATTACCGAATCCCATGGCACCTTGGGCAAGACAACTTCACCTCACGTAGAGCCTGGGCTCATAAACCTTGGACGTGGGGCTTGGGACCAGGTCTCTGTCGCTCCGGTGCCCATAACTTTTGATCTGCAAGGAGTTATGTGGTGCACAGCATATCATTGGAAAGCAATCCGAGAGCTCTACGACGGGGGAAGCAAGCCTGCTCAGTTGTGCCTATTTTTGGAGCCCAAAATCGAACGTTTTCATTAGTTTTGGCACACTTTTCTTCTTTTGCGCTCTTTTTTCGTCCCGGATCGTAAGTCGTGAGCTGCGAAAAGGATGACAACCTAATATATCACATTTCTATTATCGAATCCCACAGCACCTTGGGCAAGACAACTTTGCTTCATGAAGAGGCTGGGCCCGCAAACCAAGGGCGTGGGGTTGAGGACTAGTTCTCCATCGCTCTGGTGCCTATAACTTTTGATCCGTATGGAGTTATGCGGCGTACAACATACCATTTGAAAGCTTTCTGAGAGCTCTACGACGGGGGCAACAAGCCTGCTCACTTGCGCCTATTTTCAGAACCCAAAATCAAATGTTTTCATTAGTATTGGGACACATTTCTTCTTTTGCGCTATTTTTTCATCCTGGATTGTATGTCATGAGCCGTGAAAATGATGACAACCTAATCCATCACATTTCTATTTCTGAATCCCAGGGCACCTTGGGCAAGACAACTTCGCCTCACGTTGAGGCTGGGCTCGCAAATCGAGGACGTGGTGCTTAAGACCAGGTCTCTATTGCTCCGGTGCCCATAACTTTTGATCCGTAAGGAGTTACGCGGCGCACAACAAATCGTTGGAAAGTTCTCCGAGAGCTCTACGACGAGGGCAGCTAGCCTACTCGGTTGCTATCACGCCCCAACCCGACCTATAAAGGTTAGACTAGGGTGTAATCTAATCATTCACGTCATATCACGTACTTAATCGTTCAAGAGGGTTTAACACTTAACGTTTTAGCCTAAACTCCATAATTTTTTGAAAAATCGATAGCATAACGGCTGTAATTGGGCTCTTTAGTTTGATCTAATTCTCTAAACGCCTCAAAATTTTCAATCTCAATTTCATTTCCAACTAAGATTACTATTTATAATCAATCGAAATGCCTACTAGTTATCTCGAAGTCTCGTTTGATTAATAACCTAGCATGATACTATGTCTCGTTTGTTTGTTTGTCCTCTTTACAAAAGTACATGTTGATCTTAGCTTAACAATGAGTACCTGCTTAAGATTGGATAGGTTTATTTTACTTAGTCCTTACCTGATACTTCATAATCCTATGATAGATACTAGCCAATAACGATAGCAAAAACGACCATAGTAGTGTCTATCTAGTTATTATCAGTACAAGCCAAAATTAGATCCCAAATTACAACGAGGGTCTTTTACATTACAACAACAAGCATCATAAGAAATGAAATAGTCTTCAAGCAACATATTGTTCACAAAATGGCCATAGTCAAGCAAGGCACGTAGGGCAAGCAATCATTCTAAGGAATCATCATTAGGCACGTCGTCCTCGGGTACCTGTTCTTGGTCTTCTTCACCTGAGATGATAAAAGAAGGTAAGTCCTTATGAACTCAATGAGGGGGAACGAGAAATAAGTTTTGAAACTCATTTTTCGGTTCAACTTATGAAAACCCTTTTTGCAAGCATGAATATATCACAAGTAAGTACATAACATAATGTAAAAGTAAAAGAACACAATTACCCGTCTTTCTTCCCCGAGGTCCACTAGGAACCAAGCTAGAGTACTTATACACATAGTGAAAAGGATACGGTGAGCTTTTGCTCTCAGTTCAATTCCAGTATCAGTTATTGCGGCCGGCTTCAGTTTATCCCCTTATCACGCCAAATGGGTGTATTTTGAATGTACCCCGAAATCCTATGACCCAACTCTACGAGGAAGTCTAGCCCCCAAGCGAGAGAGGGAATTGGACAATGGTAGTCACGGTTGCACCGGCAAGCCTGATGCCGCCCGGTGTGCATGAACGCTACCACGCCAGAATGAAAGGTTGCAACCTTATATGCAATGCACATTTATGACATGTAATATATCACATTAGGAGGACAACAAAGTAGGTTGCCTCCGAACAGTCATAAGATTGCACATTGACAAGTAAACAAGCGAGGGACGATATGACATGTAATTTCACTTATAAAGCACATGGAGTTATATGAATATTAAACGGGCAGCCATGTAAGGCATGTAGATTGTGAGGCCTGACCCCGAATAACGTGTGTTACCTCCAATTACGTGCCTTAGACCTAGAATTATATGACTGATCTTGGATTGCGTGTCCTGTCTTGGTTTTCGTGCATGCTTCGTCATACGTGCTTTAACCTAGAATTATGTGCCCTAATCCTCGACTTATGTGCCCTGACTTCGAATTACGTGTGTTATCTTGTTTCATGTGCCCTGACCTTGAATTACGTGTCTTAATCTAGGATTAAGAGTCGTACCTCGATTTACGTGCATTGCATTGAATTATGTGCCCTGCATCGATTTACGTGCATTCACTTAGGATTGCGTGCCTTAGTCTTGAAGTACGTGCCTTAGGCATGAAGTACGTGTCTACCTCGTAGTTCGTGTCTACCTCGTGATTCATGCCTTGTATCAATTTCTGTGCATGTCCCGTAGTGCGTGCCCTACACCTAGGAAAGCGTGCCCGCACGCTAATTAATAAAGAATCCTACACAAAGCACTAGACTATAAAATAATCCTACAAACACCACTAACTATTATTATAATCCTAATTCAAATCTCTACAAAATCCACTAACACCTAAATATTATATTTTAAACTCACTACAAGACAAAATCTCACAAACCTCTAAACATATCCTATATTCTATTCTACCTAAAATCCCTAAATACCCAACATTCTTTTACACACATGCATATGCCCATGCTAAACACTTCAAAATTCAAGCTTCTTGGAGACACAAATCTGATTTTTGCATGCCCAAGGCCAACATTTGCATCAGCAATAGCAAAAGCTTCTATTTTCTCTCATTTCTCTCACTCTCCTCACATTTCTCTTTCTCCCTCTCATTCTTCTCTCTCCATCTCGGTTTTGGGCTGAGTTTCTTCATCCCTTAGCTCATCTTCATCATCCTATGGTGCATCAAGACAAACAACAAGCAAAGGGACTCAACCAAGCTAGCTAGGATGCAAGAATCACACATGCATGCTCTTTGAGTCACCATTTTCGGCCTAGGTGAGTTTCTAAGCTTCCATTTCTTTTCTTCTTGTTCTAACCACATGCATGTACTAAGAGATTGGTCACTAAGCTAGGAAAAATAGATAAAATCAAGTTGGAATCTCGGCTAGGCAAAGAAGAAGAAGAAAATTGTGTTTCAACAAGTTTTGAGCATCTTCTTGGTTGATTTGCTAAGGTGAGGGCTAAAACCTTTTAAAAATCCTTCAAAAATCCACATGCATGCTCATAAATGTATGTCTTTGCTTCTGTACTTGAGTTATATGTTCGTTCATAAGCTTTTACAACCATGCATGGCAAGATCTTGGCTTGAAAGTGATAATAGGTGAAGTCGGATTATGTGACAGCTCTCTGACCTGTTGTTTCGAGGCAAGTTTGGCTAGGAAAATGTATTTTAAAATGCATGAAAATTGGTAGGTGACTCTTTTTGCCAGTTTTGAACATTTTTCACAGAAATAGGCCAAAGCTATATTCGACTCTAAGGTCCACAAAATGGAAAATCATTAAAATGTGTCCAAATCTGGAAATCTGGAAAAATGAAGCAGGTTTTGGCAGATGCACTGACCTTGTAGAACGAACCAGATTTGACTTAGTAACTGATATCAAAAATTTATGAAATTTGGTGTGCCGCTATATTTTTCAGTTCTGGACATTTTTGTCCGAAATGGACTAAGGCTAAATCTGACCCTAAGGACCTCAAAAACGTCAATTATCGAAATGTGTGCAAATCTGGACAGTTTTGTGCTATCCCACTGTTTCGGCTATAACTAATGATCCCGAACTCCAAATGATGCAAGGTTTGTTTCTGATTTTATTTCACTTATTAAGATTTAATTTGAAATCTTATTCCCTAGAATTGGAGATTGTTTTCTAATCTTAATGATTGTGAGAAAACAGCCTATTGCAGTAAGGGTTTCACTTAGTGTTATGGTTAGAAAAATTGTTGTAACTTCTCTTGTTGAAATAAATGCTAGGGATTGTAGCTTTGGGATGTTGTGTGGACTGTTTTGAATGTTTGAGGATGTTGAATTATATGATGCATGACTTGAGATTGATTTTGAATTGGTTCGGGGCTTAAATTGCACGGATATGCACGAAATGGAAACCCTAATGACTAGGTAGTCTTGCTAAGTGTTGATCATTTGGATATTGTGTGGAATTATATGCGTAGTAGGCTGCCCGTAGATGCCCTTATAGCCCTAAATGTGATTTTGATCATTTCATGTTGACAAATAGGCCTTTTCTCACATCCGAGCCCACGTAGATGTTGTTACATGTTGAATAATCTTACTATTTGATTACGTGGACTTTGAAATGAGTTATATGACTTGATTTACTTGTGTTATATGGCTGCCCGTTTAATGTTCATATAACTCCATATGCTTTTCAAGTGAAACTACTTGTCTATTCATGCCTCGCTTGTTTGTTTGTCAATGTGCAATCTTATGATTGTTCGGAGGCAACCTACTTTGTTGTCCTCCTAATTTGATATATTAAAGGTCCTAAATGTGCATTGCATACAAGGTTGCAACCTTTCAATTCAGCATGGTAGTGATCACGCACACCGGGCGGCATCGGGCTTGCCGGTGCACCCGTGACTACCATGGTCCTATTCCCTCTCTCGCTTGGGGGCTAGACTTCCTCGGAGAGTTGGGTCATAGGATTTCGGGGTACATCCGAAGTATACCCACTTGGCGTGTTATGGGGGTGATTTGAAGTCGGCCGCAACAACTGATACTGGAATTGATCTGAGAGCAAAAGCTCACCATATCCTTTTTACTATGTGTATAAGTACTCTCGCTTGGTCCCTAGAGGACCTCGGGGAGGAAAGACTGGTAATTGCGTTCTTTAATATTATATTACGTTATGTACTTGCTTGTGATACACATCATGCTTGCAAAAGGGTTTTCATAAGATTGAACCGGAAAATGAGTTTCAAAACCTATTTCTCGTTCCCCCTCGCTGAGTTCATAAGGACTCACCCTCTTTTATCATCTCAGGTGAAGAAGATCAAGAACAGGTACCCGAGGACGATGTGCCTAATGATGATTCCTTGGAGTGATTGCCTGTCTTGTGTGCTTTGCGTGATTATGGCTACTTGTGAACTCTATGCTACTTGAAGACTATTTCTTTTATGTTGCTTGTTGATTGTAATGTAAAAGACCCCTGTTGTAATTTGGGGTCTAATTTTGGTTTGTACTGATATTTTTAAACAGACGCTAGATACTGCTATGGTCGTTTTTCTAATACTATGGCTAGTAGCTATAATAGGATTATGAAGTATTAGGTAAGGGCTAAGTAAAATGAACCAACCAAACCTTAAACAGGTACTCGCTATTAAGCTAAGATCAACAGGTACTTTTGTAACGAGGATAAACAAACAAACGGGACATAGTATCGTGCTAGGTTATAAATCAAACGAGACATTGAGATAACCAATATGCGTTTCAATTGATGGTAAATAGTAATCCTAGTTGGAAATGAAATTGAGATTGAAAAAATTTGAGGCGTTTAAAGAATTAGGCCAAAGCAAAGAGCCCAATTACAGCCGTTATGCTGCTCGTTTTCCGTAAAATTTTGGAGTTTAGGCTAAAACATTAGGCGTTAAACTTTCATGAACGGTTAAGTACGAGACGTGACTTGAATGTTTAGATCACACCCTAGTCTAACCTTTATAGGCCGGGTTGGGGCGTGACACCTTATATTAGAAGGGTATCAGAGCTTAGTTTAGTAACTAGGCATTAGTCGGGTTCAACTCTCGGACCACGTGTAGAAGCCCTAAGATAATTATGATATCTTGTTTATATGTGTTAATGTGTTCTAATGTGCTTTAATTGCTTTGAGCATTGAATATTATGTGCTTTTGAGGACCATATGTATTATGTGTCATGCACACCGACACGTTAGTGACCTCTATAATGCATGCATGCTTTTATACTCCTTCCTTGATACATGTGCATGTTATATAACCGTGAATGACTGTTGATACACGTAGATAGTTAGGACTAGAACTTTCAGGGAAGTGAATTTATGCAGGAAGAACGAAAAGGCTCAGTTAGAGATTTCTGGTATCTTCACAGGTACTCAATGGATCGTATGGATATGCATATATATAAAATGCGTAGCACAGGTATAATTGTTGAGGTAAAGTTATCTCCTTATCTTTGGAATACCTATACCTGTGATTAAGTTGTCAATTTTATAGCTATGAAGTTCGTGATTCCGTTAAACCGTTCTTCTAATTATGGTTCAAGTATAAAGTTTAATGACATACAACTTCGCTTAAGATATAAGAACATATTATTAAATACATAGAGTAATGTATATTCTCATGTGCTGATAGTGGAAGTTGACTTGGAGGTTTCTTGAATCCTTTTTTCACATCTTGAAATTGGCTTGATAGACTATCTAAGAAGTTAGCAATATACTCGTATGATTGAATCCTTACTTGATTGGAATTAAGCATTGATGAATCTGATATGGTGTATACTAGCGAGTTTCAAGTTCACTCAATGGTAAGATTGTGACCTAGAAATTAAAAGATGAATTTGTGGAAGTTGACGATAGTTACTTTTAGGGGTTAGATTATTAAGTCATGGATAGCATATTTAAGTGACTTAACAATGGATAACCTCAAGACATGTAGGCAACTATAGAGACCGAGTTTAACAAGGTTGATGATTCTTTGGTATAACAAGATACAGAGATGTTGGAATCGAGGAATTCACGTAGCTAGAACTCATGTTTGGAAAACTGCACCTAAAATGTTAGGTCGGATAGAAGTGTAAGGAATTGAATTATGCATTAGATGACTAACGTTGCTAAAGGTCCTAAGTTGGATATCGGTGATATTTAGAATCATGGTATTAATCTGGTGCCTATCGGATTTAGTTGTGATTATGCAAAGTAAGTCATTCTATGCACTCGTTGTTTGGATACCCTAAAGGATATTAGGAAGCATATATCCCTAAGTAATACCGATGGACCTAATATATAAACCATGGAAATGAGATTAAAGCATTTGGTTACAAAGTGAAGTTGTTAGGGTATAATTAGTAATTCTAAATAGCTAATAGTGAGTATGCATGATGATTCATGGTGAACCCTAGGACCTAAGGTCGATGAGTCTTGATGCTCTTAGCTAGTTGAACATGTAAATGAGAAGAGTAAGGTTTCATAGAATTAAGATAGAGATGAATTAGAGTCATAATGACCCAAGAGACTATTGTTAGACCACCGTATCTATGTGCACCGTTTCACATCTAGAAACTAGCGATTGGTAGACTTCGAATTGTGGTCGTTGAATAAGAGGGGTGAATCTTGTAGTGATAGTTAAATAAGTGGTTGATTACTTTTGAAGTTCTATTAGGTTATGTTGAAGGATGCCTCGTGGTCATAATTCTTATATTGATACAACCTTGAAGTTATCTCGTGTAAGTATTTTATGAGCCCGATCATTTCAGTACCCATTTATAGTCCTAGGATTGTTGTTGTTTGGCTGATAACCTAGTGGAGCATTGATATCACTTACATGGCTATGGCCCTAGCTTAGTAATATTAATGTTGAAGATATATTGGCGGGCATTAAGTGTTCAAAGGAATGACTAGGTCGTTAAGTGAGTAGGACCATTATCTTCTTAAGTATGACGTAACCTTGAATTGAGGTGAGTGAAATTTATTTGAGATTGAAACTATTCGCCTTAGGAGTCTTGGTTAAGATTAAAGAAATTCTGAAGCCTCGTGACTTGAAGGTAGGGATTTGAATAAGGAAATAAATTGTGGATTACGAGTTGATGAATTTACTTATAAGAGTTGAACTAGTGCGACATGATCAGTTTACCCATGCAATTTCGATGGCAGTTGTTGGTGGTACCTAATAAATCTTAGAGTTTGAGTTTAACGAATCTCAACGGTCTTTCTTCTTGATTACGAGCTTGAAGGTTAATGAAGTTGGGGAAGAATGTTAATAAATAGGAGCCTGTAACCAGGAGACTAGTCATTAGAAGATTTGCTAATCTAATGTACCTACGAGATAAGGACTATGATACTATCGATAGATAACGATTTGAGATGGATTAGTTTGTTTGGTGAGTTCTTCTTGAAAATAGGGTCGTATTGTGGAAATAATTCATAACATGTGTATCACCTATGTGATATCAGTTTTGAAGCTAGTAGATAGGATATGTAAATCGGATATAGACCTGTTATCTTGAAATTAGCGTATGCCACCAAAGGATCATGGTATTATTGTGATATTCATTTTGAGGTATGAATGCAAGATTGATACAACATGAGTCATGATTTTGGAGTTATAGTTCTATTGTTAGAATACCGATGCAACTTTGATGACTATGTTTGAAGACTCTAACCTTAGTCAATGAACATGACCTTAAGATCAAATGGAGAATAGAGTCGTTCAAAGGAAAGAACTGTAAATGTAGAGGTCACACCGAACTAAATGATTGGAGAAACATAGGAAGTGAATTGGTTGTGGTGAGAGATCACCAAACACGGGACGAACAGGAGTAGGAAGCATAACAAGGGTCAGAATCCATCTAAATGACCTCAATAGGCAAGAATGAATTTCGGGACGAAATTCTTTTAAGGAGGGGAGGATGTGAGGCCCGACCCCGAATAACGTGTGTTACCTCGATTTATGTGCCTTAGGCCTAGAATTATATGACTAATCTTGGATTGCGTGCCCTGTCTTGGTTTTTGTGCATGCTTCGTCATACGTGCCTTGGCCTAGAATTATGTGCCCTAATCCTCGACTTACGTGCCCTGATTTCGAATTGCGTGCGTTACCTCGTTTCGTGTACCCTGAGCTTGAATTACGTGTCTTAATCTAGGTTTAAGAGTCGTACCTCGATTTACGTGCATTGCATTGAATTATGTGCCTTGCATCGATTTATGTGCATTCACTTAGGATTGCGTGCCTTAGTCTTGAAGTACATGCCTTAGGCGTGAAGTACGTGTCTACCTCGTAGTTCGTGTCTACCTCGTGATTCGTGCCTCGTATCGATTTCTGTGCGTGTCCCGTAGTGCGTGCCCTAGACCTAGGAAAGCGTGCCTGCACGCTAATTAATAAAAAATCCTACACAAAGCACTAGACTATAAAATAATCCTACAAACACCACTAACTATTATTATAATCCTAATTCAAATCTCTACAAAATCCACTAAAACCTAAATATTATATTTTAAACTCACTACAAGACACAATCTCACAAACCTCTAAACATATCCTATATTCTATTCTACCTAAAATCTCTAAATACCCAACATTCTCTTACACACATGCATATGCCCATGCTAAACACTTCAAAATTCAAGCTTCTTGGAGACACAAATCTGATTTTTGCATGCCCAAGGCCAACATTTGTATCAACAATAGCAAAAGCTTCTATTTTCTCTCATTTCTCTAACTCTCCTCACATTTCTCTCTCTCCCTCTCATTCGTCTCTCTCCATCTCGGTTTTGGGCTGAGTTTCTTCATCCCTTAGCTCATCTTCATCATCCTATGGTGCATCAAGACAAACAACAAGCAAAGGGACTCAACCAAGCTAGCTAGGATGCAAGAATCACACATGCATGCTCTTTGAGTCACCATTTTCGGCCTAGGTGAGTTTCTAAGCTTCCATTTCTTTTCTTCTTGTTCTAACCACATGCATGTACTAAGAGCTTGGTCACTAAGCTAGGAAAAATAGAGAAAATCAAGTTGGAATCTCAGCTAGGCAAAGAAGAAGAAGAAAATTGTGTTTCAACAAGTTTTGAGCATCTTCTTGGTTGATTTGCTAAGGTGAGGGCTAAAACCTTTTGAAAATCCTTCAAAAATCCACATGCATGCTCATAAATGTATGTCTTTGCTTCTGTACTTGAGTTATATGTTCGTTCATAAGCTTTTACAACCATGCATGGCAAGATCTTGGCTTGAAAGTGATAATAGATGAAGTCGGATTATATGACACCTCTCTGACCAGTTGTTTCGAGGTAAGTTTGGCTAGGAAAATGTTTTTGAAAATGCATGAATATTGGTAGATGACTAGTTTTTCCAGGTTTGAACATTTTTCACAGAAATAGGCCAAAGCTAATTTCGACTCTAAGGTCCTAAAAATGGCAAATCATTAAAATGTGTCCAAATCTGGAAATCTGGAAAAATGAAGCAAGTTTTGGCAGATGCACTGACCTTGTAGAACGAACCAGATTTGACTTAGTAAATGATATCCAAAATGAATGAAAATTTGGTGTGCTGCTATATTTTTCAGTTCTGGACATTTTTGTCAGAAATGGACTAAGGCTAAATCTGATCCTAAGGATCTCAACAATGTCAATTATAGAAATGTGTACAAATCTGGACAGTTTTGTGCTATCCCACTGTTTTGGCTATAACTAATGATCCTGAACTCCAAATGATGCAAGGTTTGTTTCTGATTTTAGTTCACTTCTTAATCTTTAATTTGACATCTTATTCACTGGAATTGGAGATTGTTTGCTTATCTTAATGATTGTGAGAAAACAGCCTATTGTAGTAAGGGTTTCACTTAGTGTTATGCTTAGAAAAATTGTTGTAACTTCTCTTGTTGAAATAAATGCTTGGGATTGTAGCTTTGGGATGTTGTGTGGACTGTTTTGAATGTTTGAGGATGTTGAATTATATGATGCATGGCTTAAGATTGATTTTGAATTGGTTCGGGGCTTAAATTGCACGGATATGCACGAAATGGAAACCCTAATGACTAGGTAGTCTTGCTAAGTGTTGATCACTTGGATATTGTGTGGAATTATATGCTTAGTAGGATGCCCGTAGATGCCCTTATAGCCCTAAATGTGATTTTGATCATTTCATGTTGACAAATAGGCCTTTCTCGCATCCGAGCCCACGTAGATGTTGTTACATGTTGAATAATCTTACTATTTGATTACGTGGACTTCGAAATGAGTTATATGACTTGATTTACTTGTGTTATATGGCTGCCCGTTTAATGTTCATATAACTCCATATGCTTTTCAAGTGAAACTACTTGTCTATTCGTGCCTCGCTTGTTTGTTTGTCAATGTGCAATCTTATGACTGTCCGGAGGCAACCTACTTTGTTGTCCTCCTAATTTGATATATTAAAGGTCATAAATGTGCATTGCATACAAGGTTGCAACCTTTCAGTTCGGCATGGTAGCGATCACGCACACCGGGCGGCATCGGGCTTGCCGGTGCACCCGTGACTACCATGGTCCTATTCCCTCTCTCGCTTGGGGGCTAGACTTCCTCGGAGAGTTGGGTTGTAGGATTTCGGGGTACATCCGAAGAATACCCACTTGGCGTGTTATGGGGGTGATTTGAAGTCGGCCGCAACAACTGATACTGGAATTGATCTGAGAGCAAAAGCTCACCATATCCTTTTTACTATGTGTATAAGTACTCTCGCTTGGTCCCTAGAGGACCTCGGGGAGGAAAGACTGGTAATTGCGTTCTTTAATATTATATTACGTTATGTACTTGCTTGTGATACACATCATGCTTGCAAAAGGGTTTTCATAAGATTGAACCGGAAAATGAGTTTCAAAACCTATTTCTCGTTCCCCCTCGCTGAGTTCATAAGGACTCACCCTCTTTTATCATCTCAGGTGAAGAAGATCAAGAACAGGTGTAACGCCCGAGATTTAGCCATGCATTTAATTACTGTTGCATCCCTTGTTTGCGCATTTACTTCTATGCCTTATTAACTGACTTTGTGACTACTATTCACTCCGTTTTTAAACTACTTTCTATTAGTTAATTAGCATTTTTATTAAATCATATTAATTGTCAAAGTAATGAGAAAAATGTGCATTTGAGCTAGAAGCGTTAGGAGGGCTCGTTTAGAAAATGATTTTTGTAGTTGAATGAATAGTGTTACGTAACCAACTTGGAGTTTAATTAGCTAACATTAAAATTACGCTTAGGACTTGTTTCTAACTAGCTTGACTCACATTTTGACCATACACTTAAATTAAAACAACTCACCTAAGCTTATATACCCCTCAAACAACTCACCTTATATCATAACTAGCAAAAATCAAAACAAAAAAGTGCTGAATTTTACTGTAGCAAATCCGAGAATAGTGTAGGAGGAGAATGAGAGGATTTTGCTCATCAAATCTTCAAGCCAAGCCAAGCCAAGCTAGGAGCAAGTAGTTTAGGGTGTTTGCTAACCTCCCGAGAGTTCCTACGCGCAATTGGTGAGGGTTTTCATGACTTTTTATGCATATCTAAAATGTTACATTTTTCTTGATTTGTTGAAAATGTTATCAAATGCTATTGCAAAGCTTATCTATGCTATTATACCTTGTATATAAGTGCTAGAGAACACATTTGAGCTATTAGTTCGCATTTTAAACGGTTGGAATCGTCATTTGAATTTATGAGGTGAATAGTGACGTTTTTCTAGGGTTTTATGTAATTTCATGTATTAGCTTGATTCAACACTCCTAATAGATGCCTTAGGTGCTAATGAAGGTAGTCTAATAGCCCCGTGCACTTGAATTGCCCTCAAATCGCCTAAAAATAGAAAATAGCCGACTTTAACTTGGGGCTTTTGGGGTTAATGCGAATCCGGGTGGATTCGGGCTTCAATTCTAGTATCCTTAGGCTACCTAGGTGCTATAGATGCCTTGATATCCCTTGTTTGAAGCCCGGACAACGTATGTGTAGTTTAAAGCCAAAAGAGGGAAATTGGGGCTTTCGGGGTAAACGCGTGCATTTGAACGAGTTAGAGGGTTGAGAGGGTACCTCGAGGGTTAGTTAGAAGGTTGGGAGAGTTTCCTTTGAAAATGAAATCATTAACTTTGGTTTGGAAGAAAAATAGTAGGTAAAATAAAGGGGTTTAAGTGCAATTTCGTTTGTCTCACACTTCTAAACCCATGTCAGGACTTCTTGAGTGTTTATATGTGATTTTAAATTGATTTGGAGCTTTTGGAGTGATTCTATGCTTATTTGGTATAAGTTCATTTGTAAACTGCTTATTAGCTTCTATCTTTGCTTCTATCCTAATTGCAACGAGGTCAACCTACTTTGTTGATCCTCATATGTGTTAATGCTTATATTATTGCTATTAACTTGTCATCGTTAAGTGCATTGCATAGTGGTTGCGCAACCATAGTGTCAGGGGCGGATGTGTTGAATATCGGCTGGGCGGCAGAGGGCTTGCCAGTGGATATTCAAACTCCGTGCCCTATTCCCTCATTCTCCTGGTCCGGAGATTGCCAGGGGATGTTGGGTCGTAGGATTTGGGGTACATCCGGAGTACACCCACTGGAGTGATTGGGGTTATGCCGGCTTATCGTGATCGTGCTCGTGGTTCGTGGATCGTGATTGAAGACCAGTGAAGATTGGTGTATAGGGGATTGAGTGAAATGTATCCTTTTAAATGTGTGGTTATTTAAGTTATCATTGTTTCTTTAATTGTTAAGTGTTATTGTTGTATAACTGTTTTATCTGTTGCATTGCACGCCCCGGGACCTTATCCCTCACTGGGAAACAGTGGTTGCTCATACCTCGCTAACATGTTTCAGGTGGCGTAGTTGGAGGAGTTGCCCTAGTTGCTGTGTGTTGTTCTGCAGTGGCTGTGCCTTCTTGTTTCTATTTGGTATTTGTGTATCTAATTTGTGGCCTAAGGGCTTTGTTTATATTGGTTACTGTAATAAGTTGAAGGATAGTTGGTTGTGGTGTAGATTTGAGAACCTATGTCTTGTAATAACTTGTGTTTCTGCTTTTATTCACTTTGCATGCTTGGGAGTGAATGGCTTAAAGTAGAATGTTTTATCTTCTAAGTATGTTTTAATGTTATCCTAGGAGGTCATGGCTATTAGATTATGTTGTAAACAATGTTACTTGCATGCTTGTGTGGTTTTGGAACTATTGTTTGCTTCAGGGCTCGGATGGCCTTGAATCTTTAAATATTTAGTCATAAAAAGTTTGTTTACCTTGTAGTTACCTTATTTGAGAGTTTACAGGTTTTCAGAATGTTCTTAGTACAGGGGAAACTCTGTCCGTTTTTCCCTAAAATTTTGAGACTGGGTTGGTATTGGGTTGAGAATAGCATGGTCATTAGAGCCTCCGGTCTCGTGAGGGATCGGGGCGTTACAGGTGGTATCAGAGCTTAGTTAGCTCTAAGCCGGGACAGGGTCCTCGGCCTGTCGGGTAGTAACCCTTGCGTGTGTGCTTGATTAAGTGTGTGTCTTAAAAGTGTATGCCTGCATGTTTGATTGTGTGTCTTGTATTGAATGTTTGCACCTATATGATATAATTATGTGTTACGTGCTAAGTGTGTGCTAAGTGAAGTAAAGTGGCTAGTTATGCATCAAATTGACCTCGTGAATTGTTAATTGCTTGAATTGTTGCTTGTAATGTGTGTATTTGAATGTCTTGGATTGAGTTGTGTTATGATTGACTTGATTGTTGTCCTTGAATGATTTTGATGATTACCCTATGTCATAAACTCTTATATAAACATGTTTGCATAATAGTTTAAAACATATATGTGTAAATGTGATATCTTGGCATTCATACATGTCCCGTCGAAATGGTAAGAAAGACTTCTTCCTCTCCCTGAAGAGAGGTGATTAGTGGCAGGCCTTCCAAATTATGTTGATTAGCAGAAATGAGAGGCAATTAATCAGCCTTTATTTGGGAATTGGTGGATATAGTTGGAGCTCAGTTATTGGGATTCTTCTAAGGCCTTCTTCAGTGCTTAGCGGTCATAAATGAGTAGCTTCTTTTGGGGTTTCTATATGACAGTTCTCTGGAGTATATTCTTGGTATTTTCTTATCAGCTATTCATTTGGTATTCTTTTGTCGGCATCTCTCAGAAGAATTGGTATATGGGATTCTTTTTAGCCTTATTATCTGGTATTATTTACAATACTCCTGCTCGGAACTTTTATTGGTATTTTCTCTCCGCTCTTAGTTGGGATTCTATTCTTCTATGGTATTCGTACCAGCGGGATTCTTATTTGGATTTCGAAGTAGCGTCTCTATTGGAGCCTTTATTTGGCCTTATTACGTGAGGTTCACAGACAATACTACTGGGATTTCTTAATGAGCTTCCACGAGAATTCGTATATGGTATTCTTGCTTAGCAACTGATGACGAATAATCGGAGTTGGTTTTCAGTTGATGCAGATGTTCTCTTGTGAAGAAGAATTGCGTGGACGCAATTAGTTTAAGGGGGAGAGGATGTAACGCCCGAGATTTAGTCATGCATTTAATTACTGTTGCATCCCTTGTTTGCGCATTTACTTCTATGCCTTATTAACTGACTTTGTGACTACTATTCACTCCGTTTTTAAACTACTTTCTATTAGTTAATTAGCATTTTTATTAAATCATATTAATTGTCAAAGTAATGAGAAAAATGTGCATTTGAGCTAGAAGCGTTAGGAGGGCTCGTTTAGAAAATGATTTTTGTAGTTGAATGAATAGTGTTACGTAACCAACTTGGAGTTTAATTAGCTAACATTAAAATTACGCTTAGGACTTGTTTCTAACTAGCTTGACTCACATTTTGACCATACACTTAAATTAAAACAACTCACCTAAGCTTATATACCCCTCAAACAACTCACCTTATATCATAACTAGCAAAAATCAAAACAAAAAAGTGCTGAATTTTACTGTAGCAAATCCGAGAATAGTGTAGGAGGAGAATGAGAGGATTTTGCTCATCAAATCTTCAAGCCAAGCCAAGCCAAGCTAGGAGCAAGTAGTTTAGGGTGTTTGCTAACCTCCCGAGAGTTCCTACGCGCAATTGGTGAGGGTTTTCATGACTTTTTATGCATATCTAAAATGTTACATTTTTCTTGATTTGTTGAAAATGTTATCAAATGCTATTGCAAAGCTTATCTATGCTATTATACCTTGTATATAAGTGCTAGAGAACACATTTGAGCTATTAGTTCGCATTTTAAACGGTTGGAATCGTCATTTGAATTTATGAGGTGAATAGTGACGTTTTTCTAGGGTTTTATGTAATTTCATGTATTAGCTTGATTCAACACTCCTAATAGATGCCTTAGGTGCTAATGAAGGTAGTCTAATAGCCCCGTGCACTTGAATTGCCCTCAAATCGCCTAAAAATAGAAAATAGCCGACTTTAACTTGGGGCTTTTGGGGTTAATGCGAATCCGGGTGGATTCGGGCTTCAATTCTAGTATCCTTAGGCTACCTAGGTGCTATAGATGCCTTGATATCCCTTGTTTGAAGCCCGGACAACGTATGTGTAGTTTAAAGCCAAAAGAGGGAAATTGGGGCTTTCGGGGTAAACGCGTGCATTTGAACGAGTTAGAGGGTTGAGAGGGTACCTCGAGGGTTAGTTAGAAGGTTGGGAGAGTTTCCTTTGAAAATGAAATCATTAACTTTGGTTTGGAAGAAAAATAGTAGGTAAAATAAAGGGGTTTAAGTGCAATTTCGTTTGTCTCACACTTCTAAACCCATGTCAGGACTTCTTGAGTGTTTATATGTGATTTTAAATTGATTTGGAGCTTTTGGAGTGATTCTATGCTTATTTGGTATAAGTTCATTTGTAAACTGCTTATTAGCTTCTATCTTTGCTTCTATCCTAATTGCAACGAGGTCAACCTACTTTGTTGATCCTCATATGTGTTAATGCTTATATTATTGCTATTAACTTGTCATCGTTAAGTGCATTGCATAGTGGTTGCGCAACCATAGTGTCAGGGGCGGATGTGTTGAATATCGGCTGGGCGGCAGAGGGCTTGCCAGTGGATATTCAAACTCCGTGCCCTATTCCCTCATTCTCCTGGTCCGGAGATTGCCAGGGGATGTTGGGTCGTAGGATTTGGGGTACATCCGGAGTACACCCACTGGAGTGATTGGGGTTATGCCGGCTTATCGTGATCGTGCTCGTGGTTCGTGGATCGTGATTGAAGACCAGTGAAGATTGGTGTATAGGGGATTGAGTGAAATGTATCCTTTTAAATGTGTGGTTATTTAAGTTATCATTGTTTCTTTAATTGTTAAGTGTTATTGTTGTATAACTGTTTTATCTGTTGCATTGCACGCCCCGGGACCTTATCCCTCACTGGGAAACAGTGGTTGCTCATACCTCGCTAACATGTTTCAGGTGGCGTAGTTGGAGGAGTTGCCCTAGTTGCTGTGTGTTGTTCTGCAGTGGCTGTGCCTTCTTGTTTCTATTTGGTATTTGTGTATCTAATTTGTGGCCTAAGGGCTTTGTTTATATTGGTTACTGTAATAAGTTGAAGGATAGTTGGTTGTGGTGTAGATTTGAGAACCTATGTCTTGTAATAACTTGTGTTTCTGCTTTTATTCACTTTGCATGCTTGGGAGTGAATGGCTTAAAGTAGAATGTTTTATCTTCTAAGTATGTTTTAATGTTATCCTAGGAGGTCATGGCTATTAGATTATGTTGTAAACAATGTTACTTGCATGCTTGTGTGGTTTTGGAACTATTGTTTGCTTCAGGGCTCGGATGGCCTTGAATCTTTAAATATTTAGTCATAAAAAGTTTGTTTACCTTGTAGTTACCTTATTTGAGAGTTTACAGGTTTTCAGAATGTTCTTAGTACAGGGGAAACTCTGTCCGTTTTTCCCTAAAATTTTGAGACTGGGTTGGTATTGGGTTGAGAATAGCATGGTCATTAGAGCCTCCGGTCTCGTGAGGGATCGGGGCGTTACAGGTGGTATCAGAGCTTAGTTAGCTCTAAGCCGGGACAGGGTCCTCGGCCTGTCGGGTAGTAACCCTTGCGTGTGTGCTTGATTAAGTGTGTGTCTTAAAAGTGTATGCCTGCATGTTTGATTGTGTGTCTTGTATTGAATGTTTGTACCTATATGATATAATTATGTGTTACATGCTAAGTGTGTGCTAAGTGAAGTAAAGTGGCTAGTTATGCATCAAATTGACCTCGTGAATTGTTAATTGCTTGAATTGTTGCTTGTAATGTGTGTATTTGAATGTCTTGGATTGAGTTGTGTTATGATTGACTTGATTGTTGTCCTTGAATGATTTTGATGATTACCCTATGTCATAAACTCTTATATAAACATGTTTGCATAATAGTTTAAAACATATATGTGTAAATGTGATATCTTGGCATTCATACATGTCCCGTCGAAATGGTAAGAAAGACTTCTTCCTCTCCCTGAAGAGAGGTGATTAGTGGCAGGCCTTCCAAATTATGTTGATTAGCAGAAATGAGAGGCAATTAATCAGCCTTTATTTGGGAATTGGTGGATATAGTTGGAGCTCAGTTATTGGGATTCTTCTAAGGCCTTCTTCAGTGCTTAGCGGTCATAAATGAGTAGCTTCTTTTGGGGTTTCTATATGACAGTTCTCTGGAGTATATTCTTGGTATTTTCTTATCAGCTATTCATTTGGTATTCTTTTGTCGGCATCTCTCAGAAGAATTGGTATATGGGATTCTTTTTAGCCTTATTATCTGGTATTATTTACAATACTCCTGCTCGGAACTTTTATTGGTATTTTCTCTCCGCTCTTAGTTGGGATTCTATTCTTCTATGGTATTCGTACCAGCGGGATTCTTATTTGGATTTCGAAGTAGCGTCTCTATTGGAGCCTTTATTTGGCCTTATTACGTGAGGTTCACAGACAATACTACTGGGATTTCTTAATGAGCTTCCACGAGAATTCGTATATGGTATTCTTGCTTAGCAACTGATGACGAATAATCGGAGTTGGTTTTCAGTTGATGCAGATGTTCTCTTGTGAAGAAGAATTGCGTGGACGCAATTAGTTTAAGGGGGAGAGGATGTAACGCCCGAGATTTAGTCATGCATTTAATTACTGTTGCATCCCTTGTTTGCGCATTTACTTCTATGCCTTATTAACTGACTTTGTGACTACTATTCACTCCGTTTTTAAACTACTTTCTATTAGTTAATTAGCATTTTTATTAAATCATATTAATTGTCAAAGTAATGAGAAAAATGTGCATTTGAGCTAGAAGCGTTAGGAGGGCTCGTTTAGAAAATGATTTTTGTAGTTGAATGAATAGTGTTACGTAACCAACTTGGAGTTTAATTAGCTAACATTAAAATTACGCTTAGGACTTGTTTCTAACTAGCTTGACTCACATTTTGACCATACACTTAAATTAAAACAACTCACCTAAGCTTATATACCCCTCAAACAACTCACCTTATATCATAACTAGCAAAAATCAAAACAAAAAAGTGCTGAATTTTACTGTAGCAAATCCGAGAATAGTGTAGCAGGAGAATGAGAGGATTTTGCACATCAAATCTTCAAGCCAAGCCAAGCCAAGCTAGGAGCAAGTAGTTTAGGGTGTTTGCTAACCTCCCGAGAGTTCCTACGCGCAATTGGTGAGGGTTTTCATGACTTTTTATGCATATCTAAAATGTTATATTTTTCTTGATTTGTTGAAAATGTTATCAAATGCTATTGCAAAGCTTATCTATGCTATTATACCTTGTATATAAGTGCTAGAGAACACATTTGAGCTATTAGTTCGCATTTTAAACGGTTGGAATCGTCATTTGAATTTATGAGGTGAATAGTGACGTTTTTCTAGGGTTTTATGTAATTTCACGTATTAGCTTGATTCAACACTCCTAATAGATGCCTTAGGTGCTAATGAAGGTAGTCTAATAGCCCCGTGCACTTGAATTGCCCTCAAATCGCCTAAAAATAGAAAATAGCCGACTTTAACTTGGGGCTTTTGGGGTTAATGCGAATCCGGGTGGATTCGGGCTTCAATTCTAGTATCCTTAGGCTACCTAGGTGCTATAGATGCCTTGATATCCCTTGTTTGAAGCCCGGACAACGTATGTGTAGTTTAAAGCCAAAAGAGGGAAATTGGGGCTTTCGGGGTAAACGCGTGCATTTGAACGAGTTAGAGGGTTGAGAGGGTACCTCGAGGGTTAGTTAGAAGGTTGGGAGAGTTTCCTTTGAAAATGAAATCATTAACTTTGGTTTGGAAGAAAAATAGTAGGTAAAATAAAGGGGTTTAAGTGCAATTTCGTTTGTCTCACACTTCTAAACCCATGTCAGGACTTCTTGAGTGTTTATATGTGATTTTAAATTGATTTGGAGCTTTTGGAGTGATTCTATGCTTATTTGGTATAAGTTCATTTGTAAACTGCTTATTAGCTTCTATCTTTGCTTCTATCCTAATTGCAACGAGGTCAACCTACTTTGTTGATCCTCATATGTGTTAATGCTTATATTATTGCTATTAACTTGTCATCGTTAAGTGCATTGCATAGTGGTTGCGCAACCATAGTGTCAGGGGCGGATGTGTTGAATATCGGCTGGGCGGCAGAGGGCTTGCCAGTGGATATTCAAACTCCGTGCCCTATTCCCTCATTCTCCTGGTCCGGAGATTGCCAGGGGATGTTGGGTCGTAGGATTTGGGGTACATCCGGAGTACACCCACTGGAGTGATTGGGGTTATGCCGGCTTATCGTGATCGTGCTCGTGGTTCGTGGATCGTGATTGAAGACCAGTGAAGATTGGTGTATAGGGGATTGAGTGAAATGTATCCTTTTAAATGTGTGGTTATTTAAGTTATCATTGTTTCTTTAATTGTTAAGTGTTATTGTTGTATAACTGTTTTATCTGTTGCATTGCACGCCCCGGGACCTTATCCCTCACTGGGCAACAGTGGTTGCTCATACCTCGCTAACATGTTTCAGGTGGCGTAGTTGGAGGAGTTGCCCTAGTTGCTGTGTGTTGTTCTGCAGTGGCTGTGCCTTCTTGTTTCTATTTGGTATTTGTGTATCTAATTTGTGGCCTAAGGGCTTTGTTTATATTGGTTACTGTAATAAGTTGAAGGATAGTTGGTTGTGGTGTAGATTTGAGAACCTATGTCTTGTAATAACTTGTGTTTCTGCTTTTATTCACTTTGCATGCTTGGGAGTGAATGGCTTAAAGTAGAATGTTTTATCTTCTAAGTATGTTTTAATGTTATCCTAGGAGGTCATGGCTATTAGATTATGTTGTAAACAATGTTACTTGCATGCTTGTGTGGTTTTGGAACTATTGTTTGCTTCAGGGCTCGGATGGCCTTGAATCTTTAAATATTTAGTCATAAAAAGTTTGTTTACCTTGTAGTTACCTTATTTGAGAGTTTACAGGTTTTCAGAATGTCCTTAGTACAGGGGAAACTCTGTCCGTTTTTCCCTAAAATTTTGAGACTGGGTTGGTATTGGGTTGAGAATAGCATGGTCATTAGAGCCTCCGGTCTCGTGAGGGATCGGGGCGTTACAACAGGTACCCGAGGACGATGTGCCTAATGATGATTCCTTGGAGTGATTGCCTGTCTTGTGTGCTTTGCGTGATTATGGCTACTTGTGAACTCTATGCTACTTGAAGACTATTTCTTTTATGTTGCTTGTTGATTGTAATGTAAAAGACCCCTGTTGTAATTTGGGGTCTAATTTTGGTTTGTATTGATATTTCTAGACAGACACTAGATACTGCTATGGTCGTTTTGCTATTACTATGGCTAGTAGCTATAATAGGATTATGAAGTATTATGTAAGTGCTAAGTAAAATGAACCAACCAAACCTTAAACAGGTACTCGCTATTAAGCTAAGATCAACAGGTACTTTTGTAACGAGGATAAACAAACAAACGAGACATAGTATCGTGCTAGGTTATAAATCAAACGAGACATTGAGATAACCAATATGCGTTTCAATTGATGGTAAATAGTAATCCTAGTTAGAAATGAAATTGAGATTGGAAAATTTTTAGGCGTTTAGAGAATTATGCCAAACCAAAGAGCCAAATTACAGCCATTATGCTGCTGGTTTTCCGAAAATTTTTGGAGTTTAGGCTAAAACATTAAGCGTTAAACTTTCATGAACGGTTAAGTACGAGACGTGACTTGAATGTTTAGATCACACCCTAGTCTAGCCTTTATAGGCCGGGTTGGGGCGTGACATAAATCAAGTCATATAACTCACTTCGAAGTTCACGTAATCAAATAACAAGATTATTCAACATGCAACGACATCTACGTGGGACCGGGTGCAAGAAAGGCCTACTTGTCAACATGTAATCATCAGATTCATATTTAGGTCTATGAGGGCAACTACGGGCAGCCTACTAATTACATAATCAAACACGATATCCATAGGATCAACACTTAGTGAGTTTACCTAGTCATTAGGGTTTCATTTCGTGCTCACCCGTGTGATTAAGCCCTAAGTTGTCACGTGATTAAACTCAATGTTAGAGATATGCCCTAATGCTACATATTTGGATGACATATATTGGGGCATTTTGACATTTACTTATGGCATTAGTGTTTATATGTTCGTTTACATATTGACATAATTAGGACATTCATATTCTCCTTCTTTATGTGTATGAATGAGTCCCTAGTATTTTTATTAGAGGAATGTATTCTAAAAAGCGTTTAGAATATGTTGGCGTATTTATTTAATATGATAAATACTTAAAGTGTTCATAGTCCTTAGATTATTTGATTGGGACTTTAATAATCAATTACGGACTATCACATGTGTTGTTACCTTTGATTAATATAGAGATATTAATGATAAAGGATGGTGAGCCACGTGCCATAATAGCATAGCGATGCGACTTACAAACATGTGGATGACTATTAGTTGAATAGATCATTGAATGTGACGTGAATAACAAATTACATGACTTTGGATTAATAATTTGTTAATCGTTGTGATTGTGCATGTAATCCTTAGACTTGAGACATTACGGTTGTCATATGTATTGGGGTTTGATTCTAGCGTTTGGACAATGATTGTTTCGACAAATGAGATGAGATACGTCCTCTCGCTGTTTCATTCGTCTGGTATAGTGATTGACAAGTAGTGGTCAAGAGATGATCCGTTAACCTCCGACGTGAGGCGATGTCCTATGCCATCCAAGTTTGGTTGTTGAATGAGGAAGTCCTTCGCCAAGGCATGAATGATGGAAATGGGTTTTTCCATGTGTCATCTCTCATTCCACCATTTGGATCTATGCATCGTTTCGAGTCTATGAACTTAATCGGATCATGGTTCTTGCTCGACGGGACAATTAATGAAAGGATTGGATTGTACGATAATCGGCGACCATAAATAGATTCACTTGAATAAGATTTCATTACTTTATAAACTGTCTTGATACGTTGGTAGCTAGAACGTCACTCAAGAACTCTGAGGGTGTTTTGAGAATGACGGGAGACATTCTCTAAACAAATCGAATAACTCGATTAACATTGAAAGTGTTCAACGTTTCTTCAATGCTATATAGTAGTGAATCTAGAAAGTCACACATAATAGAGCATGGTGAATGGTTTTTCTATTGAGCTTGATTTAGTTTCTCTTAAATTGTTAAAGTGTTAACAATTGCGTTTATTTTCTCTTGAATTGTTAAAGTGTTAACAATTCGTTTAGTTTCTCTTGAATTATTAAAGTGTTAATAATTCATTTAGTTTCTCTTGAATTATTAAAGTGTTAATAATTCGTTTATTTTCTCTTGAATTATTAAAGTGTTAATAATTGTGTTTAGTTTCTCTTGAATTGGTAAAGTGTTAACAATTATATTTTGTTTCTCTTATATTGGTAAGGAGTTAACAATTGTGTAATTGTTAGGGAGTTAATAATTGGGTAATTGTTAAGGAGTTAACAATGGTGTAATTGACCTGTTAAAAGTTATTGGGGTCAATATGCAATTATTATTAAGTGTTAGGGCTAATGTGAAAATATCAAAAGCTTATTTTCATAATTTCAACTAATTGTGATTACGTTGAATATTTAAATACATTAGTAGAAAAATACTACAATAAAAGAAACAAAAGATGACAAAGGTTTGTCATCTTTTCTTTTCTAACAAAGAGACAACACAACCTTAATTCAAGGAAGGTTGTCTTCTCTTTTATTTCAAAAGGGAGACAAGAATAAGAAAAGAAGGAAAAAAGATGTCAAGGGCTTGTCATCTTTCTCTTCTCTCCACACGTTGGAGACTACACAAGAGAGAGAAGAAGAGTTGTCTTCTTCACTTTTTTGCTAAGCCTCCATGGCTGAAAAATTGAGAGAAAAAACGCAGCAAGAAGAAAGAAAAGAAAAAGGATTCTCTTCTTCATCATCTTGAAAGAACCATGGCTGAAAAATGAAGATGAACTAGATGAACTTGTCTTCTCTTCTTGTTCATAAAAACGCAGCCAAAGAAAGGGAGAAGAAGGAAATGGTTTTGCTCTCTTCCTCACAAACAAGCTCATAAATCTTCCATGTTTATCTAGCACAAAACAACCACAGAAATGGAGAAGCCATTCTTTGCTCGTGTGGACGGACTAGAGCTCTTGTATTTTCAAGAGGAGGTGTCTTCCATCAAGTGTGCAAAAATTCAGATCTATTGCTTCCATGAGTTGTCTACAAGAGGTATACTCTTCTACTATCTCTTGTCAATATATATACTTGCTATATATATGTTTTACATATGTTAATCACATGATATCAAGATTAGAGTTTCATATGAACATCATGCTTTGAATTCCAGAAATTTTTGAATGTCATGTTTCGCTTCCGCTCGATTCTTAGCTAGATGATGTTCATAGCTCTAAATATATGAGATCCTTCACTCAAGCCATGCATTGATTAATTCAAACACCCTCAAACATTCAAAACAGTCCACACAACATCCCAATGCCACAATCCCAAGCATTTAATACAACAAAAGAAGTTACAATAATTTTTCTAAGCATATCACTAGGTGAAACCCTCACTGCAATGGGCTGTTTTCTCACAATCATTGAGACAAGCAAACAATCTCCAATTTCATTTAACAAGATGTCAAATTAAAGATTAAGGCGTGAACTAAATTCAGAGACAAACCTCGCATCATTTGGAATTCGGGTTCAAGAGTTATAGCCAAAACAGTGAGACTATACAAAACTGTCCAGATTTGCACACATTTCAATACTTGTCGTTTTTTAGGACCTTAGGGTCAGATTTAGCCTTAGTCCATTTCTGACAAAAATTTCAATAACTGAAAAATCTAGTTGAAGACCAAATTTAATGCATTTTGGATATTATTTACTAAGTCAAAACTGGTTCGTTCTACAAGATTAGTGAATCTGCCAAAACCTGCTTCATTTTTCCAGACTTTCCAGATTTGGACACATTTTGATAATTTGACATTTTGATGACCTTAGAGTCAAAATTAGCTTTTTCCTATTTCTGATAAAAGTGTTCAGAACTGGAAAAACTAGTTACCTACCAATTTTCACGAATTTTAAACAACTTTTACCTGGTAAAAATCACCTCGCACCAACAAGGCAGAAGGCTGTTACATACCCGATTTCATCTATCATCACATTCTAGCCAAAAATCTTGCCATGCATGTTTACAAAAGCTCATGAACACACATATATCACAGGTACAGAAGTAAAGATAGACATTTAAGGGCATGCATGTGGTTTTTGAAAGATTTTCAAGAAGTTTTAGCCCTCACCTTAGCAAGACAACAAAGAAGATGCACAAACTCTTGAGGATGCAGAAGATTGACTCTTTTCCTTGCTTAGCCGAGAGACCACTCGATTTTCTCTAATTTCCTAGCTAAGTTACCATGTTCTTAGTAGGTGCATGTGGTTAGAACAAGAAGAAAACGAAATGGAAGCTAACAAACTCACCTGAGCCGAAATGGATGTTCAATGAGCTTGCATGTGTGTCTCTTGCACTCTAGCTTTGCTTGGTCGAGTTCCTTGGTAGCTTGGAGGTCTTGAATAGACTTAGGATGAAGAACTTAGCTATGGAGTCTACAATATTTAGCTAGGGCCGAGAGAGAGAGAGAAGAAATGAGAGGGAGAGAGAAGAATGAGAGGAAATGAGAGAAAATGAAAGAAAAATAAAAGCCTTGCAATGTTTGAAGCTTGTGTCGGCCTAGGGCCTTGCAAAATCAGAATTTTGTGTCTTCAAGAAGCATTTTTTAATCACCTAGCATGGGCAGTTTTGAGCCAAATTTTTTATGCATTGTGTCATAGATTTGTCATAGAATGTTTAGGAATAGAATTTGAAATTGGAATGCATGCACAAGTGCTCCTAGTGGTCGGCCAAGGGTGTGTTAAAATCTGAATTTTTGTCTTGGTTGAGCAATAATTAATTGTGTGTTTGTGATATGCAAAGAATAAAGAATGTCTTACTTTTTGTGAGATTTTGTCTTCTAGTGGGTTGAATTAGCAATTTAATATTAGTTAGTGGAATTTATAGGATTAATTAATGATCTAATGCTTCGTGTAAGATGCTTTCTTGATTAGCGTGAGGGCACGCTTTCCTAGGTCTAGGGCACGCACTACGCGGCAAGTTACAAACTATGAGACAAATGCACGTTCCCCAAGTAAATGCACGCAACCCTAAATGAATGCACGTAATGCAATGCAAGGCACACAAAACAAAACACAATTCTTAAACCTAAGTCAAAGCACGCAAATCTAGGTTAGGGCACACGAAATGAGGTATCACATGCAAATCGAGGTCGGGCCTCACAGTTGCGTCTATTTTCAGAGCCCAAAATCAAACACTTTCATCAGTTTCGGGACAATTTTCTTTTATTGCACTGTTTTTTTATCCCGGATCGTACGTCGTGAGCCGCGAAAAGGATGACAACCTAATCCATCACATTTCTATTACCGAATCCCATGGCACATTGGGCAAGACAACTTTGCTTGACATAGAGGCTAGGCCCGCAAACCAAGGACGTGGGGCTTGGGACTAGGTCTTCGTCGCTTTGGTGCCCATAACTTTTGATCCGTAAGGAGTTACGCAGCGCACAACATATCGTTGGAAAGCTCTCCTAGAGCTCTACAACGGGGGCAACAAGCTTGCTTGGCTGCGCCTATTTTTGGAGCCCAAAATCGAACGTTTTCATGAGTTTTCAGACACTTTTCTTCTATTGCGCTATTTTTTCGTCCCGAATCGTATGTCATGAGCCGCGAAAAGGATGACAACATAATCCATCACATTTCTATTACCGAATCACATGGTACCTAGGGCAAGACAACTTTGCTTCACGTAGAGGCTGGGCCCGCAAACCGAGGGCTTGGGGCTAGGGACCAGGTCTCCGTCGCTCCGGTGCACGTAACTTTTGATCCGTGAGGAGTTACGCGGCACACAACATACCGTTTGAAAGCTCTCTGAGAGCTCTACAACGGGGGCAACAAGCTTCCTTGGCTGCACCTGTTCTCGGAGCCCAAAATCGAATATTTTCATCAGTATCATGACACTTTTCTTCTTTTGCGCTATTTTTTCGTCTCGGATCGTATATCGTGAGCCGCGAAAATGATGACAACCTAATCCATCACATTTCTATTACCGAATTTCATGGCACCTTGGGCAAGACAACTTCGCCTCACGTAGAGGCTGGGCTCGCAAATCGAGGTCGTGGGCCTTGGGACCAGGTCTCCGTCGCTCCGATGCCCATAAATTTTGATCCGTAAGGAGCTACGTGGCACACATCAAATATTTGGAAAGCTCTCCGAGAGCTCTACGACGAGGGCAGCCAGCCTGCTCGGTTGCGCCTATTTTCGGAGCCCAAAATCAAACATTTTCATCAATTATATGACACATTTCTTCTATTGCTCTATTTTTTCGTCCATGATCGTACGTCGTGAGCCGTGAAAAGGACGACAACCTAATCCATCACAATTCTATTACCGAATCCCATGGCACCATGGGCAAGACAACTTTCCTTCACGTAGAGGCTGGGCCCGCAAACCGAGGGCATGGGGCTTGGAAACAGGTCTCTGTCGCTCCGGTGCCCATAACTTTTGATCTGTAAGGAGTTACGCGGCGCGCAGCATATATTTGGAAAGCTCTCTGAGAGCTCTACGACGGGGGTAGCAAGCCTGCAAGGCTACGTCTATTTTTGGAGCGCAAAATCGAATGTTTTAATTAGTTTTGGGACACTTTTCTTCTATTGCTCAATTTTTTCGTCCCAAATCGTACGTCATGAGCCGCGAAAAGGACAACAGACTAATCCATCACATTTCTATTACCGAATCCCACGGCACCATGGGCAAGACAACTTTGCTTCACGTAGAGGCTGGGCCCGCAAACCGAGGGCGTGGGGCTTAGGACCAGGTCTCCGTCGCTCCGGTGCCCATAACTTTTGATCCGTAAGGAGTTACGTAGCGTGCAGCATATAGTTGGAAAGCTCTCCGAGAGCTCTACGACGAGGGTAGCAAGCCTGCAAGGCTGCGCCTATTTTTGGAGTCCAAAATTGAATGTTTTCATCAGTTTCGGGACATTTTTCTTCTATTGCACAGTTTTTTCGTCCCGGAGCTTACGTCATGAGCCGCGAAAAGGACAACAACCTAATCCATCACATTTCTATTACCGAATCCCACGGCACGTTGGGAAAGTCAACTTTATCTTATGTAGAGGCTGGGCCTGCAAATTGCGGGCGTGGGGCTTGCGACCAGGTCTCCGTCGCTCCGGTCCCCATAACTTTTGAACCATAAGGAGTTACGCAGAGCACAACATATCATTGGAAAGCTCTCCGAGAGCTCTACGACGTGGGTAGCAAGCCTGCTCAACTGTGCCTATTTTAGGAGCCCAAAATTGAATGTTTTCATCAGTTTTGGGCCACTTTTCTTCTTTTGCGCTATTTTTTTGTCCCAGATCGTACGTCATGAGCTGCAAAAAGGATGACAACCTAATCCATCACATTTCTATTACCGAATCCGACGACATGTTGGGCAAGTCACTTTACCTCATGTAGAGGCTGGGCCCGCAAAACGCGGACGTGGGGCTTGGGACCAAGTCTCCTTCGCTCCGTCGCCCATAACTTTTTATCCGTAATGAGTTACACGACGCACAACATACCGTTTGAAAGCTCTCTGAGAGCTCTACGACAGAGGCAGCAACCCTGCTTCGTTGGGCCTATTTTTAGAGTCCAAAATTGTATGTTTTCATCAGTATCGAGACACTTTTCTTCTTTTGCGCTGTTATTTTTATCCCGGATCGTATGTCGTGAGTCACGGAAATGATGACAACCTAATCCATCACATTTCTATTACCGAATCCCACGGCACCTTGGGCAAGACAACTTCACCTCACGTAGAGGCTAGGCTCGCAAACCGAGGACGTGGGACTTGGGACTAGGTCTCCATCGCTCCAATGCCCATAACTTTTGATCTGTAAGAAGTTACACGGTGCATAGCAAATTGTTGGAAAGCTCTTCGACAGCTCTACGATGGGGGCAGCCAGCTTACTCGGCTGCACCTATTTTAGGAGCCTAAAATCAATCGTTTTCATCAGTTTCGGGACACTTTTCTTCTATTGTGCTATTTTTTTGTCCCGGATCGTACGTCGTGAGCCGCAAAAAGGACGACAACCTAATCCATCACATTTCTAATACCGAATCCCATGGCACCTTGGGCAAGACAACTTCGCCTCACGCAGAGGCTGGGCCCGCAAACCGAGGATGTGGGGCTTAGGACCAGGTCTCCGTCACTCTGGTGCCCATAACTTTTGATCCGTAAGGAGTTATGCATCGCACAACATACCGTTGGAAAGCTCTCTGAGAGCTCTACGACGGGGGTAGCAAGCCTGCTTAGCTGCGCCTGTTTTTGGAGTCCAAAATCGAACATTTTCATCAGTTTTTTGACATTTTTCTTCATTTAATCTATTTTTTCATCTCGGATCGTACGTCGTGAGCAGCGAAAAGGACGACAACCTAATATATCACATTTCTATTACCGAATCCCATGGCACCTTGGGCAAGACAACTTTGCTTCACGTAGAGGCTGGGCCCCCAAACCAACGGCATGGGGCTTGTGACCAGGTCTCCGTCGCTCCGCTGCCCATAACTTTTGATCCGTAGGGAGTTACGCGGCGCGCAGCTGTAATACCCGAGCCCGGAATGTGAAAATTCTTTCTTTATTATTTTGAAAATTATATTTCCTTAAATTCTTTGTGAATTAATTGTTACTTTCTCGCCGTCGCAACGTGCATTACATTTAAGGAGCGATAGCTAGATAACGATTTCTAGCCCTCAGCAAATAGTGAAACTAGTATTTAGATGACTTAAATTTTATATTTTAAATGTTGCTAGCTTTAATTGATCTTACCTTGGCTAAAATGGCTTTAAAACGCACAAAATAGGGCCCTTTGACCAAGTTTTAAGTTGTTTGACCTTGGACCTTTGACTTGTTGACCATTTAACACCTTATAAGCTAAAAAACTAAGCAAAATAAAAAGAGAAACAGCAGCAAAATAAGAGTGCAGGCCGTGAGCTTCATTGAGGAAAAAAAAAAAACCCTTTCAACTTCCAATCGATCAATCTTCGTGAGAGCTCGTGTGGGGTGATTTCCGAGGCAACTAGCGTTGTTTTCCTAGCGACTCGGAGTACCTGAGGTGAGGGAAGCATGTTATTTGCGCATTTATACGTTGTGTATGTTAACTTTGTCAATTTTTAGATTTATCCGTAGATCGTTATTTAAAGCGATTTGATGCTTCTATAATGTTCCTTGGCATTTGTAGAACATGTATTTATAGCTTTGTAACATTTTCTGCGGTTAAATGTTGTGATTGCAAATTAAATTGTTAAGTGAATAGTGTTTTATGAATAGTAAAACCTTGAAACGTTGAAGTTGCGATGTTATGCTCTCTGTTGATGTAGAAATGTGCTAGGTACGCTAGAATGCTAAAATGTGTGGTTTGTTTGGGTTGCGTAGTGGAAAAAATGAGAATTATGCCTTTGGGAAAGTCGGGGTCGTTTAGGTCGACTTTAGCGTTTTCTCATTTTGCGTGTTGGCATTGCTTCGGGGAGCCATGGAAGCACTTTTGGTGCGAATATGGCGTTGGTTGGGTGTTTGGTTGTTATAGTTGTAGTTCAAACGAGAAAGGGAGAAATCGGGGCTTGGCGCGAGTTCTAGGGTAAAGTAAGGTTTCGGGGTCTTTAGACGTGCCTTATGGTGGCCTAGGAGGGTTGGCGAAGTCGGTTTCCAGAACTCGTGGCTCGTTTGGAAATGGTAGCGTTTTGATAGTTGGGGCCAATTTGTGTTTTTGTGTGTTTTCTTGTCTTTATGCCTATAGAATGCTTAGAATTACTTGAAATACTTGTTTGAGTTGTTTTGGATTGAATTGCTTATCAATTGCTGCTATTGCGTGCGAGAGTAACCTACTTTGTTATTCTCCCACGTGTGGCTTTATCGCTTGATTATCGCCTTGTATCGAGTCTTGCATTGCATAGTGTCTCGCGCGTGAGTGATGGGCCTCTCTGGGTAGCCTTGGGTTGCCAGTGTTGGTTGCTCTAGCTCCGCTGCTATTCCCTTTCTCGCTTGGGTTGCCTCCCAGGGAGATTTGGGTCGTAGGTTGATGGATACTTCCAGGGTATTCCAAACTGGTGTTATAAGGTGGTTTGGGCCGGCGCGTCGTCATCGAATTCGTGTTTGGAAGTTGCTCGTGAAAAGAGTATCGTATCCTTTGAATGAGTGTTTATAGCTTTAATGCTTGCCTTGCTTTGTTGATGGCTTTATTATATCTCGGTATGATATATGTATACATTGCTTGGCTAATTGCATTGCATACTCCTCTCATCTCCGTCCTTGAGACCAATTGCCCTCGCTGAGCAATAGTTTTTGCTCATTCCTCTCTATACTATGTTTTTACAGGAGTAGTTGAAGCAGACCCTCTCGAGGTAATAGAGGAGGAGGAGCAGGTGGAGGTGTTTCCGTGATAGCACTTCTCTGCTTTGCTGGTGGTTGGTTACCAGTTTTTGTGTGAACCTTGCTTGTTATGTATATTGCGTGGAGGTCGCTTAATTTTGAGGCTTGTAGTCTTGTATATATTTTCTAGTTTGAGGCCTCTATGGTCTTATGTTGTATAAGTTGAAAGAATGTAAAGTTGTAACTTACACTCTTGTGACTAGTAAGAAAATGCATGCTATTGGAATTGATTAGTGGCATAAGTACTTGTGTAGTATGCATATCATTTTTGGTTTGGAAAGTTGGATAATAAGAAATGTATGTTTTGAAGAAAGTTGGCTTGTTTTGATTATTATATGGCTTTCGCAAGTGTTATATTGATTTTAGGGTTTTCGGATCGTCCGCGGTACAGAGGAGACTCCGTCCGTGTGTCGGGTCCGGGCTTGGCCTTTTGCGAGGTCGGGTCGGGGCGTGACAGCAACATATAGTTGGAAAGCTCTCCGAGAGCTCTACGATGGGGGCAACAAGTTTTCTTGGCTGTGCCTATTTTCGGAGCCCAAAATCTAACATTTTCATTAGTTTTGGGATAATTTTCTACTTTTGCGCTCCTTTTTTATCCCAGATCGTATGTCTTGAGCCATAAAAAGGACGACAACCTAATCTATCACATTTCTATTATCGAATCCCACGGTACCTTGGCAAGACAACTTCGCCTCACGTAGAGGCTGGGCCAGCAAACCAAGGGCGTAAGGCTTGGGACCAGGTCTCCGTCGCTCCGGTGCCCATAACTTTTAATCCGTAAGGAGTTATACAGCGCACAACATATCGTTAGAAAGCTCTTCAAGAGCTTTACGAGTGGAGCAGCAGGCCTGCTTGGTTGCGCTAGTTTTCAGAGCCTAAAATTGAACGTTTTCTTCAATTTTGGGATATTTTTTCTCATTTGAGTTGTTTTTTCATCCCGGATCGTACGTCGTGAGCCGCGAAAAGGACGACAACCTAATCCATCACATTTCTATTATCGAATTCCACGGCACCATGGGCAGACAACTTTTCTTAAAGTAAAGGCTGGGCCCGCAAACCGAGGGCGTGGGGCTTGGGACTAAGTCTACGTCGCTCCGGTGCCCATAACTTTTGATCCGTAAGGAGTTACGTGGCGTGCAACATATAGTTGGAAAGCTCTTCGAGAGCTTTACGAGTGGAGCAGCAGGCCTGCTTGGTTACGCTAGTTTTCAGAGCCCAAAATCGAACGTTTTCTTCAGTTTCGGGATATTTTTTCTCATTTGAGTTGTTTTTTCATCCCGGATCGTACGTCGTGAGCCGCGAAAAGGACGACAACCAAATCCATCACATTTCTATTATCTAATTCCACGGCACCATGGGCAGACAACTTTTCTTAAAGTAAAGGCTGGGCCCGCAAACCGAGGGCGTGGGGCTTGGGACTAAGTCTACGTCGCTCCGGTGCCCATAACTTTTGATCCGTAAGGAGTTACGTGGCGTGCAACATATAGTTGGAAAGCTCTCCGAGAGCTCTACGACCGGGGCAACAAGCCTGCTCTGCTGCGCCTATTTTTGGAGCCCAAAATTGAATATTTTCATCAGTTTCGGGACACTTTTTTTCGATTGCGCAGTTTTTTCATCCCGGATCGTACGTCATGAGCCGCGAAAAGGACGACAACCTAGTCCATTACATTTATATTACTGAATCCCACGGCACCTTAGGTAAGAAAACTTTGCTTCACGAAGAGGCTGGGCCCGCAAACCAAGGGCGTTGGGCTTAGACCAGGTCTCCGTCGCTCCGGTGCCCATAACTTTTGATCCGTTAGGAGTTACGCGGCGCACAACATACCGTTTGAAAGCTCTTCGAGAGCTCTACGATGGGGGCAACAAGCTTGCTCGGCTGCGCCTATTTTGGGACCCTAAAATCGAATATTTTCATCAGTATCGGGATATTTTTCTTCTTTTGCACTATTTTTTTATCCCGGATCGTATGTCGTGAGCCCTAAAAATGATGACAACCTAATCCATCACATTTCTATTACCGAATCCCATGGCACCTTGGGCAAGACAACTTCGCCTCACGTAGAGGCTGGGCTCGCAAACCGAGGACGTGGGGCTTGGGACCAGGGCTTCGTCGCTTCGGTGCCCATAACTTTTGATCCGTAAGGAGTTACGCAGTGCACAACAAATCGTTGAAAGCTCTCTAAGAGCTCTACGACAGTGGCAGCCACCCTGCTCGGCTGCGCCTATTTTTGGAGCCAAAAATCAATCGTTTTCATTAGTTTTGGCGCACTTTTCTTCTATTACGCTATTTTTTTATCTCGAATCGTACGTCGTGAGCTGCGAAAAGGATGATAACCTAATCCATCACATTTCTATTACCGAATCTCATGGCCCCTTGGGCAAGACAACTTCGCCTCACGTAGAGGCTAGGCTCGCAAACCGAGGATGTGGGGCTTAGGACCAAGTCTCCGTCGCTCCGGTGCCCATAACTTTTGATTCGTAAAGAGTTACGCGTCGCACGGCATACCGTTGGAAAGCTCTCCGAGAGCTCTACGACGGGGGTAGCAAGCTTGCTTGGTTGCGACTATTTTTGGAGCCTAAAATTGAACGTTTTTATCAGTTTCGGTACATTTTTCTTCTTTTGAGCTATTTTTCCGTCCCGGATCGTACGTCGTGAACTGCTTAAAGGACAACAACCTAATCTATCATATTTCTATTACCGAATCCCACGGCACCTTGGACAAGACAACTTTGCTTCACGTCAAGGCTGGGCCTGCAAACTGAGGGCGTGGGGCATGGGACCAGGTCTTCGTCGCTCCGGTGCCCATAACTTTTAATCCGTAAGGAGTTACGCAGCGCACGACATATCGTTGGAAAGCTCACCTAGAGCTCTATGGCAGGGGCAGCAAGCTTGCTTGGCTACGCCTATTTTGGGAGACCAAAACCGAACGTTTTCATTAGTTTTGGTAGACTTTCCTTCTATTGCGCTGTTTTTTTATCCCAGATCATATGTCATGAGCCGCGAAAAAGATGACAACCTAATCCATCACATTTCTATTACCGAATCCCATAGCACCTTGGGCAAGACAACTTTGCTTCACGTAGAGGCTGGGCCCACAAACCGAGGGCGTAGGGCTAGGGACCAGGTCTCCGACGCTCCGGTGCCCATAACTTTTGATCCGTAAGGTGTTACGCGGCGCACACATACCGTTTGAAAGCTCTTCGAGAGCTCTACGACGGGGGCAGCAATCCTGCTCGGTTGCACCTATTTTTGAAGCCCAAAATCGAACATTTTCATCAGTATCGGGACACTTTTCTTCTTTTGCACTATTTTTTCATCCCAGATCGTACGTCGTGAGACGTAAAAAGGATGACAACCTAATCCATCACATTTCTATTACTGAATCCCATGGCACCTTGGGCAAGAAAACTTCGCCTCAAGTAGAGGCTGAGCCCGTAAACCGAGGGCGTGGGGTTTGGGACCAGGTCTCCGTTGCTCCGGTGCCCATAACTTTTGATCCGTAAGGAGTTATGCGGGGCATAGCATATCGTTGGAAAGCTCTCCGAGAGCTCTACGATAGAGGCAGCAGGCTTGCTTGGTTGTGCTAGTTTTCAGAGCCTAAAATCGAATGTTTTCATCAGTTTCGGGATTTTTTTTTCTTTTGAGCTATTTTTCCGTCCCGGATCGTACGTCGTGAGCCCCAAAAAGCACGACAACCTAATCCATCACATTTCTATTACTGAATCCCACGGCACCATGGGCAAAAAAACTTTGATTCACGTAGAGGTTGGGCCCACAAACCGAGGGCGTGGGGCGTGGGGCTTGGGACCAGGTCTACGTAGCTTCGGCGCCCATAACTTTTGATTCGTAAGGAGTTACATGGCGCGCAACATATAGTTGGAAAGCTCTCTGAGAGCTCTACGACGGGGGTTGCAAGCCTGCTCGACTGTGCCTATTTTTGAAGCCCACACTCGAACGTTTTCATCAGTTCAGGGACACTTTTCTTCTTTTACAGTGTTTTTTCATCCCGGATCGTACGTCGTGAGCCGCCAAACGGACGACAACCTAATCCATCACATTTCTATTACCGAATCCCATGGCACCTTGGGCAAGACAACTTTGCTTCACGAATAGATTGGGCTCGCAAACCGAGGACTTGGGGCTTAGGACCAGGTCTCCGTCGCTCCAATGCCCATAACTTTTGATCCGTAAGGAGTTACGCGGCGCACAACATACCATTTGAAAGCTCCTCGAGAGCTCTACGATGAGGGCAGTATGCCTGCTCGGTTGCGCCTGTTTTTGGAGCCCAAAATCGAACATTTTCTTCAGTATCGGGACATTTTTCTTCATTTGTGCTATTTTTTTGTCCTGGATCGTATGTCGTGAGCCGTGAAAATGATGACAACCTAATCCATCACATTTCTATTACCGAATCCCATGGCACCTTGGGCAAGACAACTTCGCCTCACGTAGACGCTGGACTCGCAAACCGAGGATGTGGGGCTTGGGACCAGGTCTTCGTCGCTCTGGTGTCCGTTACTTTTGATTCGTAAGGAGTTACGTAGCGCACAGTAAATCGTTGGAAATCTTACCGAGAGCTCTACGACAGGGGCAGCCAGCCTGATTGGCTGTGCCTATTTTCAGAGCCCAAAATCAATCATTTTCATCAGTTTTGGGACACTTTTCTTCTATTGTGCTATTTTTTTTGTCTCGAATCGTACGTCGTGAGCCGCAAAAAGGACGACAAGCTAATCCATCTCATTTCAATTACCGAATCCCATGGCACCTTGGGCAAGAAAACTTTGCTTCATGTAGAGCCTGGGCCTACAAACCAAGGGCGTCGGGCTTGGGACCAGGTCTCCGTCGCTCCGGTGCCCATAACTTTTAATATGTAAGGAGTTACGCAATGCACGGCATATCGTTGGAAAGCTCTCCAAGAGCTCTACGGCGGGGGCAGCAAGCTTGCTCAGCTGCGCCTATTTTTAGAGCCCAAAACTGAATGTTTTCTTTAGTTTTGGGACACTTTTCTTCTATTGCGCTATTTTTTTTATCCCGGATCGTACGTCATGAGCCGCGAAAAGGACGACAACCTAATCCATCATATTTCTATTACCAAATTCCACGGCACATTAGGTGAGACAACTTTGCTTCACGTAGAGACTGGGCCCGCAAACCGAGGGCGTGGGGCTAGGGACCAGGTCTTCGTCGCTTCGGTGCCCATAACTTTTGATCTGTAAGGAGTTACGCGGCGCGCAACATATCGTTTGAAAGCTCTTCGAGAGCTCTACGACGGGGGCAACAATCTTGCTCGGCTGCACCTATTTTCGGAGCCCAAAATCGAACGTTTTCATCAGTATCGGGACACTTTTCTTCTTTTGCGCTGTTTTTTAGTCCCAGATCGTATGTCGTGAGCCGCGAAAATGATGAGAACCTAAAGCAACACATTTATATTGTAGAATCCCATGGCACATTGGGCAAGAAAACTTCACCTCACGTAGAGGCTTGGTTCACAAACCGAGGATGTGGGGCTTGGGACCAGGTTTTCGTCGCTCCGCTGCCCATAACTTTTTATCCATAAGGAGTTACGCGGTGCACAGCAAATCGTTGGAAAGCTCTCCGAGAGCTCTACGATGGGGGCAGCCAGCTTGCTAGGCTGCCCCTATTTTCGGAGCCCAAAATCAATCGTTTTTATTAGTTTTGGGAAACTTTTCTTCTATTGCGCTATTTTTTTGTCCCGGATCGTACGTTGTGGGGCACGAAAAGGACGACAACCTAATCCATCACATTTCTATTACCGAATCCCATGGTACGTTGGGCAAGACAACTTCGACTCATGTAGACGCTAGGCTCGCAAACCGAGGACGTAGGGCTTGGGACCAAGTCTCCGTCGCTCCGGTGCCCATAACTTTTGATCCTTAAGGGGTTACGCGGCGCACAACAAATCGTTGGAAAGATCTTCGAGAGCTCTACGATGGGGGCAGCCATCCTACTCGGCTGCGACTATTTTCAGAGCCCAAAATCAATCATTTTCATCAGTTTTGGGACACTTTTCTTCTATTGTGTTATTTTTTTGTCCCGGATCGTATGTCGTGAGCCGCGAAAAGGACGACAACCTAATCAATCACATTTCTAATACCGAATCCCATGGCACATTGGGCAAGACAACTTCTCCTCACGTAGAGGCTGGGCTCACAAACCGAGGATGTAGAGCTTAGGACCAGGTCTTCGTCGCTCTGGTCCCCACAACTTTTGATCCGTAAGGAGTTGCGCATCACACAGCATACCGTTGGAAAGTTCTCCGAGAGCTCAACGACGGGGGTAGCAAGGCTGCTTGGCTGCGCTTGTTTTTGGTGCCCAAAATCGAACATTTTCATCAGTTTTGGGACATTTTTCTTCCGTTGAGCTGTTTTTACGTCCCGGATCGTACGTCGTGAGCCGCGAAAAGGACGACAACCTAATCTATCACATTTCTATTACCGAATCCCATGGCACCTTGGACAAGACAACTTTGCTTCACGTAGAGGCTAGGACTGCAAACCGACGGCGTGGGGCTTGAGACTAGGTCTCCGTCGTTCCGCTGCCCATAACTTTTGATCCGTAAAGAGTTACACTGCGTGCAGCATATAGTTGGAAAGCTCTTCGAGAGCTCTACGACGAGGGCAGCAAGCCTGCTCGGCTGTGCCTATTTTGGAGCCCAAAATCGAATGTTTTCATCAGTTTTGAGATAATTTTCTTCTTTTGCGCTCTTTCTTTTGTCCCGGATCGTACGTCGTGAGCCGTAAAAAGGACGACAACCTAATCCATCATATTTCTATTTCTGAATCCTACTGCACCTTGGGCAAGACAACTTCGCCTAACGTAGAGGCTGGGCCAGCAAACCAAGGGCGTGGGGCTTGGGACTAGGTCTCCGTCGCTCTGGTGCCCATAACTTTTGATCTGGGTGTAGTTACGCATCGTACAACATACTGTTGGAAAGTTCTCCAAGAGCTCTACGACGGGATAGCAAGCCTACATGGCTGCGCCTATTTTTGGAGCCCAAAATCGAACATTTTCATCAGTTTCGGGATATTTTTCTTCTTTTGAGCTGTTTTTTCATCCCGGATCGTACGTCGTCAGCCGCGAAATGGACGACAACCTAATCCATCACATTTCTATTACCGAATCGCACGGTACCTTAGGCAAGACAACTTTTCTTCACGTAGAGGCTGGGCCCGCAAACCGAGGATTTGGGGCTTGGGACCAGGTCTCCGTCGCTTCGGTGCCCATAACTTTTAATCCGTAATGAGTTACATGGCGCACGACATATCGTTGGAAAGCTCTCCTTGAGCTCTACAGCGGGGGCAGCAAGCCTACTCGGCTGCGCCTATTTTTGGAGCCCAAAACCAAACGTTTTCATTAGTTTTGGGACACTTTTCTTCTATTACGCTATTTTTTCATCCCGAATCATACGTCATGAGCTGCGAAAAGGACGACAACCTAATCCATCACATTTATGTTACCAAATCCCATGGCACCTTGGGCAAGACAACTTTGCTTCATGTAGAGGCTGGGCCTGCAAACTTAGGTCGTAGGGCTAGGGACCAGGTCTCCATTGCTCCGGTGCCCATAACTTTTGATTCGTAAGGCGTTATGCGGTGCACAACATACCGTTTGAAAGCTCTCCGAGAGCTCTACGACGGGGGCAACAAGCCTGCTCGGCTGCACCTATTTTCAGAGAAAAAAATCAAACATTTTCATCAGTACCGGGACACTTTTCTTCTTTTACACTATTTTTTCGTCTCGGATCGTATGTCGTGAGCCGTGAAAATGATGACAACCTAATCCATCACATTTCTATTACCGAATCCCGTGACACCTTGGGCAAGACAACTTCGCCTCATGTATAGGCTCAGCTCGCAAACCGAGGATGTGAGGCTTGGGACCAGGTTTCCGTCACTCCGGTGCCCATAACTTTTGATCCGTAAGAAGTTACACGGCGCACAGCAAATTGTTGGAAAGCTCTTCGACAGCTCTACGACGGGGGCAGATAGCCTGCTCGGCTGTGCCTATTTTCGGAGCCCACAATCAAACATTTTCATCAATTTTGGAACACTTTTCTTCTATTGCGCTATTTTTTGGTCCCGGATCGTACGTTGTGAACCTCGAGAAGGACGACAACCTAATCCTTCACATTTCTATTACCGAATCCTATGGCACCTTGGGCAAGACAACTTCGCCTCACGCAGAGGCTGGGCTCGCAAACCGAGGATGTAGGGGTTAAGACCAGGTCTCCGTCACTCAGGTGCCCATAACTTTTGATCCGTAGGGAGTTACGTGGCGCACAACATACAGTTGGAAAGCTCTCCGAGAGCTCTACGACAGGGGCAACAAGCTTGCTTGGCTACGCCTGTCTTTGGATCCCAAAATCTAACATTTTCATCAATTTCGGGATATTTTTCTTCTTTCGAGCTGTTTTTCCGTCTCGGATCATACGTCGTGAGCCGCGAAAAGGACGACAACCTAATCCATCACATTTCTATCACGTAGAGGCTGGGCTCGCAAACCGAGAGCATGGGGCTTGGGACCAGGTTTCCATCGCTTTAGTGCCCATAACTTTTGATCCTTGAGGAGTTACGCGGTGCACAACATACCGTTTGAAAGCTCTTCGAGAGCTCTACGACGGGAAAAACAAGCCTGCTTGTTGCACCTTTTTTTGGAGCCCAAAATTGAACATTTTCATCAGTATCGGGATACTTTTCTTCTTTTGCGCTATTTTTTCATCCCGGATCGTATGTCGTGAGCCGTGAAAATGATGACAACCTAATCCATCACATTTCTATTACCGAATCCCATGACACCTTGGGCAAGATAACTTCACCTCACGTAGAGGCTGGGCTCGTAAATTGAGGACGTGGGGCTTAGGACCAGGTCTTCGTGGCTCCGGTGCCCATAACTTTTGATCCGTAAGGAGTTACGCGGCGCACGACATACCGTTGGAAAGCTCTTCGAGAGCTCTACGATGTGGGCAACAAGTTTGCTAGGCTGCGCCTGTTTTTGGAGCCCAAAATCGAACGTTTACATCAATTTTGAGATATTTTTCTTCTTTTGCATTATTTTTCTATCCCAAATCGTACGTCGTGAGCTGCAAAAAGGAAAACAACCTAATCCATAACATTTCTATTATCGAATCCCATGGCACCTTAAGCAAGACAACTTCGCATCACGTAGGGACTGGGCTCGCAAACCGAGTGCGTGGGGCTTGGGACTAGGTTACCGTCGCTCAGGTGCCCATAACTTTTGATCCGTTAAGAGTTTCGCGGCGCATAGCAATCTGTTGGAAAGCTCTTCGAGAGCTCTACGACAGGGGCAGCAAGACAACTCGGCTGCGCCTATTTTTGGAGCCCAAAACTTAATATTTTCATCAGTTTTGGGACACTTATCTTCCTTTGCGCTATTTTTTCGTCCCGGATTGTACGTCGTGAGCTGCGAAAAGGATGACAAGCTAATCCATCACATTTCTATTACCAAATCTCACGACACGTTGTGCAAGAAAACTTTGCTTCACGTAGAGGCTGGGCCTGCAAACCGAGGGCGTGAGGCTTGGGACCTAGTCTCCGTCGCTCCGGTGCCCATAACTTTTGATCTGTAAGGAGTTGCGCGACGCACAACATACCGTTGGAAAGCTCTCCAAGAGCTCTATGACGAGGACAGCAAGCCTGCTCAGTTGTGCCAATTTTTGGAGCCCAAAATTGAATGTTTTCATCAGTTTTTGGATACTTTTCTTTTTTTGCGCTATTTTTTTTGTCCCGGATCGTACGTCGTGAGCTGCGAAAAGGACGACAATCTAATCCATCACATTTCTATTACCAAATCCCATCGTACCTTAGGCAAGACAACTTCGCTTCACGTAAAGGCTGGGCCCGCAAACCGAGGGAGTGGGGCTTGGGACTAGGTCTCCGTTGCTCCGGTGCCTATAACTTTTTATCCGTAAGGAGTTATGCGGCGTACAGTATACCGTTGGAAAGCTCTACGATGGGGGTGGCAAGCCTACTTGACTACGCCTATTTTCGGAGCCCATAATCTTACGTTTTCATCAGTTTTAGGACACTTTTCATCTTTTGCGCTGTTTTTTCCTCCCGGATCGTATGTCGTGAGCCGCGAAAAGGACGACAACCTAATCCATCACATTTCTTTTACCGAATCCCATGACACCTTGTGCAAGACAACTTCGCTTCACGTATAGGCTAGGCCGACAAACTGAGGGCGTGGGACTTGGGACTAGGTGTCCGTCGCTCCGGTGCCCATAACTTTTGATCCGTAAGGAGTTTTGTGGCGCACAGCATACTGTTGGAAAGCTCTCTAAGAGCTCTACGACGGGGGCAGCCAGCTTGCTGGGCCGCACCTATTTTTGAAGCCCAAAATCGAATGTTTTCATCTGTTTTGGAACACATTTCTTCAATTGCGCTGTTTTTTAGTCTCGGATCGTACGTCGTGAGCCGCGAAAAGGACGACAACCTAATCCATCAGATTTCTATTACCGAATCTCACGCCACCTTGGGCAAGAAAACTTTGCCTCACGTAGAGGCTAGGCCCGCAAACCGAGGGCGTGTGGCTTGGGACCAGGTCTTTGTCGCTCCAGTGCCCATAACTTTTGATCCGTAAGGAGTTACGCAGCGCACAGCATACCGTTGGAAAGCTCTCCAAGAGCTCTACGATGGGGGCAGCCAACTTGCTCGGGTGCACCTATTTTCGAAGCCCAAAATTGAATGTTTTCATCAGTTTTGGGACACTTTTCTTCTTTTGCGCTATTTTTTTTATCCCGGATCGTACGTCGTGAGCCGCGAAAAGGACGACAACCTAATTCATCACATTTCTATTACAGAAACTCACAGTACCTTGGGCAAGACAACTTTGCCTCCTGTAGAGGTTGGGCTCGCAAATCGAGGGTGTGGGTTTGGGACCAGGTCACCGTCACTCTAGTGCGCATAACTTTTGATTCGTAAGGAGTTACGCGTCGCACAGCATACCATTGGAAAGCACTCCAAGAGCTCTACGATGGGAGCAGCAAGCCTATTCAGCTGCGCCTGTTTTTGGAGCCCAAAATCGAATGTTTTCATCAGTTACGGGACACTTTTCTTCTTTTACGCTGTTTTTCCGTTCCGGATCGTACGTCGTGAGCCGCGAAAAGGATGACAACCTAATTCATCATATTTCTTTTACAGAATCCCATGGTAACTTGGGCAAGACAACTTTACCTCACGTAGTGGCTGGGCTCGCAAACCGAGGACGTGGGGCTTGGGACCAGGTCTCTATCGCTCTGGTGCCCATATCTTTTGATCCGTAACGAGTTACGCGGCGCACAACATACTGTTGGAAAGCACTTTGAGAGCTCTACAAGGGGGGCAGCCAGCTTGCTAGGCTGCGTCAATTTTCGGAGCCCAAAATCGAATGTTTTAATTAGTATCTGGACACTTTTCTTTTTCTGTACTGTTTTTTCATCCCAGATCGTATGTCGTGAGCCGCGAAAAGGACGACAACCTAATCCATCACATTTCTATTATCGAATCCCATGGCACCTTGGGCAAGACAACTTCACCTCACGTAGAAGCTGGGCTCACAAACCGAGGGCGTGGGGCATGGGATCAGGTCTCCATCGCTCCGGTGCCAATAACTTTTGATCCGTAAGGAGTTTCGTGGCGGACAGCATATTGTTGGAAAGCACTCTGAGAGCTCTACGACGAGGGCAACAAGCCTGCTCGACTGTGCCTGTTTTTGGAGCCCAAAATTGAACGTTTTCATCAATTTCGTTACATTTTTATTCTTTTGAGCTAGTTTTTAGTCTCGGATCGTACGTCGTGAGCCGCAAAAAGGACGACAACCTAATCCAACACATTTCTATTACCGAATCTCATGGCACCTTGGGCAAGACAAATTTGCCACACGTAGAGGCTGGGCTCGCAAACCAAGGGCGTGGGGCTTTGGACCAAGTCTCCGTTGCTCTGGTGCCCATAACTTTTGATCCGTAAGGAGTTACGCGGTGCACAACATATCGTTGGAAAGCTCTCCGAGAGCTCTACGATGTTGATTGTGAAACTGCTCAGTTGCGCCTATTTTTGGAGCCCAAAGTTGACAATTTTCATCAGTTTCGCGACATTTTACTTCTTTTAAGTTGTTTTTCCGTCCCGAATCGTACGTCGTGAACCACGAAAAGAACGACAAACTAATCCGTCACATTTCTATTATCGAATCCCACGGCACCTTGGGCAAGACAACTTCACCTGACGTAGAGGCTGGACTCACAAACCGAGGACGTGGGGCATGGGACCAGGTCTCTGTTGCTCTTGTGCCCATAACTTTTGATCCGTAAGGAGTTACGCGGTGCACAACATATCGTCGAAAAGCTCTCCGAGAGCTCTGGGATGTTGATAGTGAGCCTGCTCTGCTGCGCTTGTTTTCGGTGCCCAAAATCGAATGTTTTCATAAGTATCGGGACACTTTTCTTCTTTTGCGCTGTTTTTTCATCCCGGATTGTATGTCGTGAGCTCCGAAAATGATGACAACCTAATCCATCACATTTCTATTACCGAATCCCTGGCACCTTGGGCAAGACAACTTCACCACACGTAGATGCTGGGCTCGTAAACTAAGGACGTGGGGATTGGCACCAGGTCTCCGTCGCTCCGGTGCCCATAACTTTTGATCCATAAGGAGTGACGCGATGCACAGCAAATCGTTGAAAATCTCTCCGAGAGCTCTACGACGGGGGCAGCCAGCCTGATTGGCTGCACCTATTTTCAGAGTCCAAAATCAAACGTTTTCGTCAATTTTGGTACACTTTTCTTCTATTGCGCTATTTTTTCATCCCAGATCGTACGTCGTGAGCCGCGAAAACGATGACAACCTAATCCATCACATTTCTATTACCTTATCCCATGGCACTTTAGGAAGACAACTTCACCTCACGTCGAGGCTGGGCTCAAAAATCGAGGACGTAGGGCTTGGGACCAGGTCTCCGTCGCTACAGTGCCTATAACTTTTGATCCGTAAGGAATTACGCGGTGCACAGCATACCATTGGAAAGCTCTCCGAGAGCTCTACGACTGAGGTAGCAAGCTTGCTTGGCTACGCCTATTTTTGGAGCCCAAAATTGAACGTTTTCATCTGTTTCGGGACATTTTTATTCTTTTGAGCTATTTTTCCGTCCCAAATCGTACGTCGTGAGCCGCGAAAAGGATGACAACCTAATCCATCACATTTTTATTACCGAATCCCACGACACATTGGGCAAGACAACTTTGCTTCACATAGAGGCTGGCCCCGCAAACCGAGGGCGTGGGGCTTAGGACCAGGTCTCCGTCGCTCCGGTGCCCATAACTTTTAATCTGTAAGGAGTTACGCGGTGCACAACATATCATTGGAAAGCTCTCTGAGAGCTCAACGACGGGGGTAGCAAGCCTACTTGGCTGCACCTATTTTTGAAGCCCAAAGTCGAACATTTTCATCAGTTTCGGAACACTTTTCTTGTTTTACGCTGTTTTTTCGTCGCGGATCTTACGTCATGAGCCGCAAAAAGGACGACCACCTAATTCGTCATATTTCTATTATAGAATCCCAAGGCACCTTAGGCAAGTCAACTTCGCTTCATGTAAAGGCTGGGCTCGCAAACCGAGGGTGTGGGGCTTGGGACCAGGTCTCTGTCGCTCTGGTGCCCATAACTTTTGATCCGTAAGGAGTTATGTGTCGTACAACATACAGTTGGAAAGCTCTCCAAGAGCTCTACGACGGGGGCAACAATCCTGCTCGGCTGTGCTGGTTTTCGGAGCCCAAAATCGAACATTTTCATCAGTTACGGGACACTTTTCTTCTTTTGCGCTATTTTTTCATCCTGGATCGTACGTCGTGAGCCGTGAAATGGACGACAACCTAATTCACATATTTCTATTACAGAATCCCACGACACCTTGGGCAAGACAACTTCACCTCACGTAGAGGCTGGGCGCAAACCGAGGACGTGGGGTTTAAGTCCAAGGCTCCGACGCTCTGGTGCCCATAACTTTTGATCCGTAAGGAGTTACGCGGTGCATAGCATACCGTTGGAAAGATCTCCGAGAGCTCTACTATGAGGTTAGCAAGCTTCCTTGGCTGCGCCTATTTTTGGAGCCCAAAATTGAAAATTTTCATCTGTTTCGTGACATTTTTCTTCTTTTGAGCTATTTTTTCGTCCCGGATCGTACGTCGTGAGCCGCGAAAAGGACGACAACCTGATCCATCAAATATTTATTACTGAATCCCAAGGCACCTTGGGCAAGACAACTTTACTTCACAGTGAGGCTGGGCCTGCAAACCGAGGGCGTGGGGCTTGGGACTAGTTCTCCGTCGCTCCGATGCCCATAACTTTAATCTGTAAGGAGGTACGCGGCGCACAACATATCGTTGGAAAGCTCTCCGAGAGCTCTACGACAGGGGTAGCAAGCCTGCTTGGCTGCACCTATTTTCGAAGCCTAAAGTCGAACTTTTTCATCAGTTTTGAGACACTTTTCTTGTTTTGCGCTGTTTTTTGATCCCGGATCGTAGGTCGTGAGCCGCGAAAAGGACGACAACCTAACTCGTCACATTTCTATTACGGAATCCCACAGCACCTTGGGCAAGACAACTTCGCCTCACATAGTGGCTGGGCTTGCAAACCGAGGGCGTGAGGCTTGGGACCAGGTCTCCGTCGCTCTGGTACCCATACCTTTTGATCCGTAAGCAGTTATGCGTCGCACAGCATACCGTTGGAAAGCTCTCCAAGTGCTCTACGACGGGGACAACAAGCCTGCTAGGCTGCGCCAGTTTTCAGAGCCCAAAATCAAACATTTTCATCAGTTACGGGACACTTTTCTTCTTTTGCGTTATTTTTCCATCCCGGATCGTACGTCATGAGTCGCGAAAAGAACGACAACCTAATTCATCATATTTCTATTACAGAATCCCACGGCACCTTGGGCAAGACAACTTCGCCTCATGTAGAGGTTGGGCTAGCAAACCGAGGGCGTGGGGCTTGGGACCAGGTCTCCGTCGCTCTGTTGCCCATAACTTTTGATCCGTAAGGAGTTACGCAGCGAACAACATATCGTTGGAAAGCTCTCTGAGAGCTCTACGACGGGGGTAGCAAGCTTGCTCTACTGCACCTATTTTCAGAGCCCACAATCGAACGTTTTCATTAGTGTCGGGACACTTTTCTCTTTTTGCACTGATTTTTCATCATGGATCGTACATCGTGAGCCGCGAAAAGGACGTCAACCTAATCCATCACATTTCTAATATCGAATCACACGACACCTTGGGCAAGACAACTTCGCCTCACATATAGGCTGGGCTCGCAAACTGAGGACGTGGGGCATGCGACCAGGTTTCCGTCGCACCAGTGCCCATAACTTTTGATCCGTAGGGAGTCACGTGGTGCACAGCATATCGTTGGACAGCTCTTTGAGAGCTCTATGGACGGGGGTAACAAGCCTGCTTGGCTGAGCCTGTTTTCACAGTCGAAAATTGAATGTTTTCATCAGTTACAGGATACTTTTCTTCTTTTGCGCTGTTTTTCGGTCCCGGATCGTACGTCATGAGCCGCGAAAAAGACAACAACCTAATTCATCACATTTCTATTACAAAATCCCATGGTACCTTGGGCAAGACAACTTCGCCTCACATAGAGGCTGGGCTCGCAAACCAAGGCCACGCGGCTTGGGACCAGGTCTCCGTCGCTTTGGTGCCCATAACTTTTGATCCGTAAGGAGTTATGCGTCGCACAACATATCGTTGGAAAGCTCTCCGAGAGCTCTACGATGTTGGGCCTGCTCGGCTATGCCTGTTTTGGAGCCCAAAATATAACGTTTTCATCAGTATCGGGATACTTTTCTTCTTTTACGCTATTTTTTCATCGCGAATCGTACGTCGATAGCCGTGAAAATGATGACAACCTAATCCATCACATTTCTAGTACCGAATCCCATGGCACTTGGGCAAGACAATTTTGCCTCATGTAGAGGCTGGGCTCGCAAACTGAGGACGTGGGGATTGGGACCAGGTCTCCGTCACTTTGGTGCCCATAACTTTTGATCCGTAAGAAGTTATGCGACGCACAACAAATCGTTTGAAAGCTCTCCAAGAGCTCCACGACGGGGGTAGCCAACCTATTCAGCTGCACCTATTTTTAAAGACCAAAATCAAACATTTTCATCAATTTCGGTACATTTTTCTTCTATTGTGCTATTTTTTCGTCCCGGATCGTACGTCGTGAGCCGCAAAAAGGACGACAACCTAATCCATCACATTTCTATTACCGAATCCCATGGCACCTTGGGCAAGACAACTTCGCCTCACGTAGAGGCTGGGCTTGCAAACCGAGGACATTGGGCTTGGGACCAGGTCTTCGTCGCTCCGCTGCCCATAACTTTTGATCCGTAAGGAGTTACTCGGTGCACAATATACTGTTGGAAAGCTCTCCGAGAGCTCTACTACGAGGGCAGCAAGCTTGCTTGGCTGCACCTATTTTTGGAGCCCAAAATTGAACGTTTTCATCAGTTTTGGGATATTTTTCTTCTTTTGAGCTGTGCTTCCGTCTCGGATCGTACGTCGTGAGCGGCGAAAAAGACAACAACCTAGTCCATCACATTTTTATTACCGAATCCCAAGACACCTTGGGCAAGACAACTTTACTTCACATAGAAGCTGGGCCCGCAAACCGAGGGCATGGGGCTTGGGACCAGGTCTCCGTCGCTCCGGTGCCCATAACTTTTAATCCATAAGGAGTTACGCAGTGCACAACGTATCGTTGGAAAGCTCTCCGAGAGCTCTACGACGGGGGTAGGAAGCCTACTTGGTTGTGCCTATTTTCGAAGCCCAAAGTCGAACGTTTCCATCAGTTTTGGGACACTTTTCTTGTTTTGCGCTATTTTTTCATCCCGGATCGTACATCGTGAGCCGTGAAAAGGACGATAACCTAATTCGACACATTTCTATTTTAGAATCCCACATTACCTTAGGCAAGACAACTTCACCTCACGTAGAGGTTGGGCTCGCAAACTGAGGGTGTGGGGCTTGGGACCAGGTCTCCGTCGCTCTCGTGTCCATAACTTTTGATCCGTAAGGAGTTATGCGTCGCACAACATACAGTTGGAAAGCTCTCCAAGAGCTCTACGACGGAGGCAGCAAGCATGCTCGGCTGCGCTGGTTTTCGGAGCCCAAAATGGAACGTTTTCATCAGTTACAAGACACTTTTCTTCTTTTGCGCTATTTTTTCATCCCAGATCGTACGTCGTGACCCGCGAAAAGGACGACAACCTAATTCATCATATTTCTATTACAGAATCCCACGACACTTTGGGCAAGACAACTTCACCTCACATAGAGGCTGGGCTCGCAAACCGAGGACGTGGGACTTGGGACTAGGTATCCGTCGCTCCGGTGCCCATAACTTTTGATCCGTAAGGAGTTACGCGGTGCACACGATACCGTTAGAAAGCTCTCCGAGAGCTCTACAACGCAGGCATCAAGCTTTCTAGGCTGTGCCTATTTTTTGAGCCAAAAATTGAACATTTTCATCAGTTTTGGGACATTTTTCTTCTTTTGAGCTATTTTTCCGTCCCGGATCGCACGTCGTGAGCCGCGAAAAGGACGACAACCTAATCCATCACATTTTTATTATCGAATCCCAAGGCACCTTAGGCGAGACAACTTTGCCTCACATAGAGGCTGGGCCCGCAAACCGAGGGCGTGGGGCTTAGGACCAAGTGTCCGTCACTCCGGTGCCCATAACTTTTAATCCGTAAGGAGTTACGCGATGCACAACATATCGTTGGAAAGCTCTCCGAGAGCTCAACGATGGGGGTAGCAAGCCTACTTGGCTGCTCCTATTTTCAAAGCCCAAAGTCGAACATTTTCATCAGTTTCGGGACACTTTTCTTGTCTTGCACTGTTTTTTTGTCCCGGATCGTACGTCGTGAGCTGCAAAAAGGACGACAACCTAATTCGTCACATTTCTATTATAGAATCCCAAGGCACCTTTGGCAAGTCAACTTCGCCTCACATAGAGGCTGGGCTTGCAAACTGAGGGTGTGGGGCTTAGGACCAGGTCTCTGTCGCTCTGGTGCCCATAACTTTTGATCCGTAAGGAATTATGCGTCGCACAACATACAGTTGGAAAGCTCTTCAAGAGCTCTACGACAGGGGCAACAATCTTGCTCTGCTGTGCTGGTTTTCAGAGACCAAAATGAAAGGTTTTCATCAGTTACGGGATACTTTTCTTCTTTTGCGCTGTTTTTTCATCCCGCATCGTACGTCGTGAGCAGCGAAAAGGACGACAACCTAATTCATCTTATTTCTATTACAGAATCAAACAGCACCTTGGGCAAGACAACCTCGCCTCACGTAGAGGTTGGGCACAAACCGAGGACGTGGGGCTTAAGACCAAGGCTCCGACGCTCCGGTGCCCATAACTTTTGATCTGTAAGGAGTTATGCGGTGCACAGCATACCATTGGAAAGATCTCCGAGAGCTCTACGGCGGGATTAGCAAGCTTGCTTGGTTGCGCTTATTTTTGCAGCCCAAAATTGAATATTTTCATCTGTTTCGGGACATTTTTCTTCTTTTGAGCTGTTTTTCTGTCCCGGATCGTACGTCCTGAGCCGCGAAAAGGACGACAACTTGATCCATCATATTTCTATTACAGAATCCCACGGCACCTTCGGCAAGACAACTTCGCCCCACATAGAGGCTGGGCTAGCAAACTGAGGGCGTGGGGCTTAGGACCAGGTCTCTATCGCTCCAGTGCCCATAACTTTTGATCCGTAAGGAGTTACGTGGCGAACAACATATTGTTGGAAAGCTCTTTGAGAACTCTACGATGGGGGCAAAAAGCTTGCTTGGTTGCACCTATTTTCGGAGCCCAAAATCGAACGTTTTCATCAATTTTGGTACACTTTTCTTCTATTACGCTATTTTTTCATCCCGGATCATACATCATGAGCCGCGAAAAGGACGACAACCTAATCCATCACATTTCAATTACCAAATCCCATGGCACCTTGGGCAAGACAACTTCGCCTCACGTAGAGGCTGGGCTTGCAAACCGAGGACATTGGGCTTGGGACCAGGTCTCCGTCGCTCCGGTGCCCATAACTTTTGATCCGTAAGGCGTTACTCGGTGCACAGTATACCGTTGGAAAGCTCTCCGAGAGTTCTACAATGGCGGCAGCAAGCTTGCTTGGCTGCACCTATTTTTTGAGCCCAAAATCGAACGTTTTCATCAGTTTTGGAATATTTTTCTTCTTTTGAGCTGTGTTTTCGTCCCGGATCATACGTTGTGAGCCACGAAAAGGACGACAACCTAGTCCATCACATTTTTATTACTGAATCCCACAGCACCTTGGGCAAGACAATTTTGCTTCACATAGAGGCTGGGCCCACAAACCGAGGGCGTGGGGCTTGGGACCAAGTCTCCATTGCTTTGGTGCCCATAACTTTTAATCTATAAGGAGTTATGCGACGCACAACATATCGTTGGAAAGCCCTCTGAGAGCACTACGACAGGGGTAGCAAGCCTGCTTGGCTGCACCTATTTTTGAAGCCCAAAATTGAACATTTTCATCAGTTTCGGGACACTTTTCTTGTTTTGCGCTGTTTTTTCATCCCGATCGTATGTCGTGAGCCGTGAAAAGGACGACAACCTAATTCGTCACATTTCTATTACAGAATCCCAAGGCACCTTAGGCAAGAAAACTTCGCCTCACGTAGAGGCTGGGCTCACAAACCGAGGCCGTGCGGCTTGGGACCTGGTCTCCGTCGCTTCGGTGCCCATAACTTTTGATCCGTAAGGAGTTACTTGGTGCACAACATATCGTTGGAAAGCTCTCCGAGAGCTCTACGATGTTAGCTACCAGCCTACTCGGCTACGCCTGTATTTGGAGTCCAAAATTGAATGTTTTCATTAGTATCGGGACACTTTTCTTCTTTTGCGCTATTTTTCGATCCCGGATCGTACGTCGTGAGCCGCGAAAAGGACGACAACCTAATTCATCACATTTCTATTACAGAATCCCATGGAACCTTAGGCAAGACAACTTCGCCTCACGTAGAGGCTGGGCTAGTAAACCGAGGCCGTGCGGCTTGGGACCAGGTCTCCGTCGCTTTGATGCCCATAACTTTTGATCCGTAAGGAGTTATGCGGCTCACAACATATCGTTGGAAAGCTCTCCGATAGCTCTACGATGTTGGCAGTGAGCTTGCTCCGTTGCTTCTATTTTTGGAGCACAAATTGAATGGTTCATCAGTATCAGGATATTTTTCTTCTTTTGCGCTGTTTTTTCATCACGGATCGTAAGTCGTGTGTCACGCCCCAACCCGACCTATAGAGGTTAGATTAGGGTGTGATCTAAACATTCATATCATTTCACGTACTTAATCGTTCATTAAGGTTTAACGCTTAACGTTAGCCTAGAAGTCCAAAAGATTCTCCAGAAAATCGGCAGCATAACGGTTGTAATTGGCTCTTTAGTTTGACCTAATTCTCTAAACGCCTCGAAACTTTCAATCTCAAATTTATTTCCAACTAAGATTACTATTTATCAACAATCAGGGTGCCTACTAGTTATCTCGAAGTCTCGTCTGATTAACAACCTAGCATGTTAACTATGTCTCGTTTGTTTGTCAATCCTTGTTACAAAAGTACCTGTTGATCTTAGCTTACAAGTACCTGCTTAAGATTGGATAGATTCATTTTACTTAACCCTTTACCTAATACTTCATAAGCCTGTGATAGATACTAAACCAAAGTAATGATAGCAAAACGACCAGAAGAGTGTTTATCTAGTTATAATCAGTACAAACCAAAATTAGACCCCAAATTACAACGGGGGCCATTTATAATACAACAACAAGAAACATAAGAAATAGTCTTCAAGCAACATATCGTTCACAAAATGGTCATAGTCAAGTAGGGCACGTAGGACAAGGAATCACTCCAAGGAGTCATCAATAGGCACGTTATCCTCGGGTACTTGTTCCTGATCTTCTTCACTTATGATGATAAAAGAGGTTGAGTCCTTATGAACTCAGTGAGGGGGAACGAGAAATACGTTTTGAAACTCTTTCTCCGATTAAACTTATGAAAAACCCCTTTTGAAAACATGTCACGTATTACAAGTAATAAGGTACGCAAAGTATAAGAATTAAATTGAGTAACAAATACAATTACCAATCATCTCAAGGATATGGTGAGCATTTGCTCTCAATATCGATTTCGATACGATTGTTGCAGCTGACTTCAATAATCCACTTATCGCTCCCATTTGGGTGTACTTCGAATGTACCCCGAAAACCTACGACCTAACTCTTCGAGGGTGGCGTGAGGCCCGACCTCGATTTACGTGCGATACCTCATTTCGTGTGCCCTAATCTAGATTTACGTGCCTTTACCTAGGTTTAAGAGTCGTGTTTCATTTTGTGTGCCTTGCATTGAATTACGTGCATACATTTAGGATTGTGTGCATTTACTTGGAAAACGTGCATTCATCTCGTAATTCGTGCCCGCACGCTAATCAAGAAAGCATCTTACACGAAGCACTAGATCATTAATTAATCCTACAAACTCTACTAACTAATATTAAATTGCTAATTCAACCCACTAGAAGACGAAATTGCACCAAAAGCTAGACATTCTTTATTCTTTATTCCTTATTCTTTTGCACATCCCAAACACACAATATTATATTGCTCAACGAAGACAAAAATTCAGATTCTTGCACAAGCCGACCACTATTGCATATTGAACTAGCTTTGCATAATTCAAAATTTATTCCTAGACATTCTATGACATGTTATGACACAAAACAAAAACAAAATGGCTCAAAAATCCTACCCAATGCACCCATTCTCGACATATGCAAGTGCCTATGCTAGGTGATTCAAAATTATGCTCCTTGAAGACACAAAAATCTGAAATTTCAAGGCCCTAGGCTGACACAAGCATCAAACCCATCAAGCTTTTCATTTTTCTTTCATTCTTTCCTTCTTTCTCTCATTTTCTCTCACTCTCTCATTTCTTCTCTCTCTCTCTCTTGGCCCTAGCTGAAATCCTACTCTCCACAGCTTAAGTTCATCACTCAATGGTTCATCAAGTCATGCAAGCTACTTAGGAGTTCGACCAAGCAAAGCTAGGAGCAAAGAAACGCACATGCAAGCTCATAGCACATTCATTTCGGCTTAGGTATGTTAGCTTCCATTTCATTTTCTTTTGTTCTAGCCACTTGCACATTCTAAGAACATGGTTACTAAGCTAGGAATTAGAGAAATCTCAAGTGGTCTCTCAGCTAAGCAAGGAAAAAGGTCGACATTGTGCTTCATCAAGAGTTTGTGCATCTTCTTTGTTGTCTTGCTAAGGTGAGGGCTAAAACTTCTTGAAAAGCTTTCAAAAACCAGATGCATGGCCTTTAAATGTCTATTTTTACCTCTGTACTTGTGATATATGTGTGTACATGAACTTTTGTAAGCATGCATGGCAAGATATTTGGCTAGAATGTGAAGATAGGTCAAATCGCGTATTTGGCAGCTTTCTGTTCTGTTGGAACGAAGTGATTTTGACCAGGTAAATGATGTTGAAAATGCGTAAAAATTGGTAGGTGACTAGTTTCGCCAGTTATGAGAATTTTTCTTAGAAATAGGCCAAAGCTAATTTTGACTCTAAGGTCCTCAAAATAGCAAAATATCAAAATGTGTCCAAATCTGGAAAATCTGGGAAAATGAAGCAGGTTTTGGCAGATTCACTGTTCTTGCAGAACGAACCATTTTTGACTTAGTAAATGATATCAAAAATGTATGAAATTTGGAGTGCTGCTATATTTTTCAGTTCTGGACATTTTTGTCAGAAATCGACTAAGGCTAAATCTGACCCTAAGGTCCTCAAAAATGACAAGTATTGAAATATGTGCAAATCTGGATAGTTTTGCGTAGTCTCACGGTTTTGGCTATAACTCTTGAACCCGAACTCCAAATGATAAGAGGTTTGTTTCTGGATTTAGTTCACTCCTTAAGCTTTAATTTGAAATTTTTTTCACTAGAATTGGAGTTTTTTTGCTTGCCTCAATGATTGTGAGAATACAGACCATTGCAGTGAGGTTTTCATCTAGTGATTTGCCTTGAAAATTATTGTAACTTCTCTTGTTGTATTAAATGCTTGGGATTGTGACATTGAGATGTTGTGTAGACTGTTTTGAATGCTTGAGGGTGTTTGAATTAATCAATTCATGGCTTGAGTTTAATTACGTGACAACTTAGGGCTTAATCGCACGGGTAAGCATGAATTGGAACCCCAATGACTAGGAAAACTTGCTAAGTGTTGATCCTATGGATATCGTGTTTAATTATATGATTAGTAGGCTGCCCGTAGTTGCCCTTATAGCCCTAAATGTGATTCCGATGATTATATGTTGACAAGTAGGCTTTTCTTGCACCCGGTCCCACGTGGATGTCGTTGCATGTTGTATGACCTTATTATTTGATTACGTGAACTTCAAAATGAGTTATATGACTGGATTTACATGCGTTACATGGCTGCCCGTTTAATATTCATATAACTCCATGTGCTTTACAAGTGAAATTATCTGTCATATCATGCCTCGCGTGTTTACTTGTCAATGTGCAATCTTATGACTACTTGGAGGCAACCTACTTTGTTGTCCTCCTAATGTGATATATTAAATGTCATAAATGTGCATTGCATACAAGGTTGTAACCTTTCATTCTGGCGTGGTAGCGTTCACGCACACCGGGCGGCATCGGGCTTGCCGGTGCAACCGTGACTACCACTGTCCAATTCCCTCTCTCGCTTGGGGGCTAGACTTTCTCGGAGAGTTGGGTCGTAGGATTTCGGGGTACATCCAGAGTACACCCATTTGGCATGATAAGGGGATGATTTGAAGTCGGCCGCAACAACTGATACTGGAAATGAACTGAGAGCAAAAGCTCACCGTATCTTTTTCACTATGTGTATAAGTACTCTCGCTTGGTTCCTAGAGGATCTCGGGGAGGAAAGACAGGTAATTGTGTTCGTTTACTTTTATATTACATTATGAACTTACTTGTGATATATGTCATGCTTGCAAAGGGTTTTCATAAGTTGAACTGGAAAATGAGTTTCAAAATTTATTTCTAGATCCCCCTCGCTGAGTTCATAAGGACTCACCCTCTTCTATCGTCTCAGGTGAAGAAGACCAGGAACAGGTACCCGAGGACAATGTGCCTAATAATGATTCCTTGGAATGATTGCTTGCCCTACGTGCCTTACTTGACTATGGCCATTTTGTGAACGATATGTTGCTTGAAGACTATTTCTTATGTTGCTTGTTATTGTATTGTAAATGACCCCCGTTGTAATTTGGGGTCTAATTTTGGCTTGTACTGATCATAACTAGATAGACACTACTATGGTCGTTTTTGCTATCGTTATTGGCTAGTATCTATCATAGGATTATGAAGTATCAGGTAAGGATTAAGTAAAATGAATCTATCCAATCTTAAGCAGGTACACATTGTTAAGCTAAGATCAACATGTACTTTTGTAACGAGGATTAACAAACAAACGAGACATAGTATCATGCTAGGTTATTAATCAAACGAGACTTCGAGATAACTAGTAGGTGTTTCAATTGATGATAAATAGTAATCTTAGTTGGAAATAAATTTGAGATTGAAAGTTTTGAGGCCTTTAGAAAATTAAGTCAAACTAAGGAGCCCAATTACAGTCGTTATGCTGCCGGTTTTTCAGAGAATTTGTAGAGTTTAGGCTAAAACGTTAAGTGTTAAACTTTCATGAACGATTAAGTACGTGATATGACTTGAATGTTTAGATCACACCCTAGTCTAACCTTTATAGGTCGGGTTGGGGCATGACAGTGGAATGCCAAGCGAGAGAGAGAATTGGACCATGGTAGTCACGGTAGCACCGGCAAGCCCGATACCACCCGGCGTGCGTGAAACGCTACCATGCCACAATGAAAGGTTGCAACCTTGTATGCAATGCACATTTATAACATTTAACATATCACATTAGGAGAACAACAAAGTAGGTTACCTCCGAGCAGTTGTAAGATCGCACGTTGACAAGTAAACACACAAGGCATGCTATGACAGGTAATTTCACTTGTAAGGCACATGGAGTTACATGAATATTAAATGGATAGCCATGAAACACATGTGAATCAAGTCATATAAAATTGGATGTTGAATTAAATGATGCATGATTTGAGATTGACTTTGAGTTGGGTTGAGGCTCTAATTGCTAGAATATACACGAAATGGAAACCCTAATGACTAGGTAGTTTTGCTAAGTATTGATCATTTGGATACTGTGTGGAAATTATATGCTTAGTGGGCTGCCCGTAAATGCCTTATAACTTCAAATGTGATTTTGACCATTGCATGTTGTCAAATAAGCTTTTCTTGTAACCGAACCCACGTAGATGTTGTTGCATGTTGAATAATCGTATCACTTGATTACGTGGACTTCGAAATGAGTTATATGGCTTGACTTGCATGCATTACATGGCTGCCCGTTTAATGTTCATATGGCTCTATATGCCTTTCAAGTGAAATTACTTGTCTTATCGTGCCTCGTTTGATTACTCGACAACGTGCGATCTTATAACTGTTCGGAGGCGACCTACTTTGTTGCCCTCCTAATGTGATATGTTAAATGTTATAAATGTGCATTGCATACGAGATTGCAACCTTTCATTGTGGCATGGTAGCTTTTCACGAACGCCGGGCGGCATAGGGCTTGCCGGTGCTCCCGTGACTACCATGGTCCAATTCGCTCTCTCGCTTGGCATTCCACCCTTGGAGAGTTGGGTCGTAGGTTTCGGGGTACATCCGGAGTACACCCAATTGGGAGCGATAAGTAGATTATTGAAGTCGGCCGCAACAATTGAATCGGAATTGATATTGAGAGCAAATGCTCACCGTATCCTTGAAATGATTGGTAAATGTATATGTTACTCGATTTGTTTCATATATTTGCATACCTTATTATTTGTAATACGTGACATGTTTTCAAAAAGAGTTTTCATAATTGAACCAGAAAATGAGTTTCAAAACGTATTTCTCGTTTCCTCCTCGCTGAGTTCATAAGGACTCACCATCTTTTTCATCACAAGTGAAGAAGAACAGGTATAGGTACCCGAGGACAATGTGCCTAATGATGAACCCCTGGAGTGATTGCCTGTCATTGTTGTTTTGCTTGAACGTGACTACTTGTGAACTTTATGTTACTTGAAGACTATTTCCTTTTATGTTGCTCGATGTCATGATATAAAAGACCCCCATTGTAATTTGGGGTCTAATTTTGGTTTGTACTTATATTAAGTAAACTGATGCTAGACATTACTATGATCGTTTTGCTTTTATTACTGCTAGTATTATCATAGGCTATGACGCATTAGTAAGGACTAAGTAAATGAACTTATCCAATCCCAAATAGGTATATTTTGAAACAAGGACAAACAAACAAACGAGACATAGTATCATGCTAGATTATAAATCAAACGAGATATCAAAATAACCAATAGGCAACTCAATTGATGGTAAAATAGTAATCTTAGTTGGAAATGGAATTGAGATGGTAAATTTTGAGGCGTTTAGAGAACTAGGTCAAACCAAAGAGCCCAATTACAGCCGTTATGCTGCCGGTTTTTTGAAAAATTTTGGAGTCTAGGATAAAACGTTAAGTGCTAAACCTCCTTGAATGATTAAGTACGTGAAAGGACTTGAATGTTTAGATCACACCCTAGTCTAACCTTTATAGGCCGGGTTAGGGCGTGACAAGAGCGAAGTGCATTTGGCCTAGTAAATGATGTTAAAAATGCATCAAAATTGGTATGTGACTAGTTTTTCCAGTTATGAGAATTTTTCATAGAAATAGGCCAAGTCCAATTTTGACTCTAAGGCCTCCAAAATGGCAAAATAGGTTTCTGGCAGATTATTGACTTTGTAGAACAAAGTGTTTTTGACCTAGTAGATGTTGGTTAAAATGCATGAAAATTGGTACTTTGCTATATTTTTCAGTTCTGGACATTTTTGTCAGAAATAGACCAAAGCCAATTATGACTCTAAACCCTCAAAAATAGCAAAAATCGTAATGTGTCTAAAATTGGATAGTTTTGAGTAGTCTCACAGTTTTGGCCATAACTCCTAAATACGAACTCCAAATGATGCGAGGTTTGTTCCTAGACTTAAATCACTCATTAAGATTTAATTTGAAATTTTGTTCACTGAAATTGGAGATTTTTTGCTTATCTAATCAAATGTGGGAAAACAGACCATTGCAGTGAGGTTTCGTTTAGTGATATGCTTTGAAACATGTTGTAACTTCTCTTGTGGTATTGAATGCTTGGAATTGTGGCACTTAGATGTTGTGTGGACTGTTGTGGCTGGTTGAGGTTGCTTAATTTGATTGATGTATGACTTGGGATCAATAATTGATGAATGGTTTGCTTAACCGTATGTGTAAGCATGAAATTAAGGCCCTATTGCTTATAAAAACTTGTTAAGTGATGACCCTATGGCTAAATGCATTCAATTGTGTGGTTAGTAGGCTGCCTAATAAATGTTAAGTATGCTTGAAATGGTTTAAGTGTTACTTGTGGTGCTTAGCAAACAAAACCAGCCCCGAGCATGACCTTGTAAACCCTAATGGCCCCATAGACTCCCAAGTCATAGACCACTCTTGTGTGAATTATAAATTGATGTTGAGGAATGTTAATGGGCTGCCCGAAATTGTTTTTATAACTCTAAATATGATTCCCGATGATTACATGTTGATAAGTAAACTCTTCTTGCACCCGGTCTCATGTAAACGTCGTTGCATGCTTGTATAATCTTAATACTTGATACGTGAACCCCGAAATGAGTTATATGACTTCATTTACATGTGTTACATGGCTGCCCATTTAATGTTCATATAACTCTATGTGTTTTACAAAGTGAAAATTCGTGTTAAGCATGCCTCGTTCATTTACTTGTCAATATGTGATCTTATACTTGCTCGGAGGCGACCTACTTTGTTGTCCTCTTAATGTGAATTTTTAAAAGATATTCTATGGCTTATTTGAACATGATTACTTGGCTTCCCGTGGAAGTGTAATTGCTTTCAAATTGATATATTAAATGATTACATGTTCTTACAATGTCTTATATGCCAATATGTCAAAATGTGATCATATACTTGCTTGGAGGCAACCTACTTTGTTGACCTCCCAATGTGAAATGTTAAATGGCATACATGTGCATTGCATACAAGGTTGCAACCTTTCATTGTGGCATAGTAGCGTTTCACGAACGCTGGGCGGCATAGGGCTTGCCGGTGCTCTCGTGACTACCATGGTCCAATTCCCTCTCTCGTTTGGCATTCCACCCTCTGAGAGTTGGGTCGTAGGATTTCGGGGTACATCCAGAGTACACCTAATTGGGAGTGATAAGTGGATGATTGAGGCCGGCCGCAACAATTGTTATCGAAAATAATCTTGAGAGCAAATGCTCACCGATTGATCTTGAGAGCGAAAGCTCACCGTATCCTTTTCACCACGTGTTTAAGTACTCTCGCTTGGTTCCGAGAGGACCTCGGGGAGGAAAGACGGGTAAATGTGTTCCTTTATATTTATGTATTGTTATGGACTTACTTATTGTAAATGACATGTTTTCAAAGGAGTTTTCATGAATTAACCGGAAAAGGATTTTCAAAACCTTGTCACTTGATTTCCCCCAAGCTGAGTTCATAAGGACTCACCCTTTTTTTGTCATAGGTGAAGCAGATTTGGAATAGGTACCCGAGGAGAATATGCTTGTTGATGATTCCTTGGAGTGACTACGTGCTTTTGTGCCTTGCCTGAAAGTGGTTGCTATATGGATGTTGTGTTTGATTGCATACTATTCATTTTGTTGATGTAAATGACCCCGTTGTAATTTGGGTCTAATTTTTGGTTTGTACTGATTATAACCGGACGAACTCTTTATTGGTTGTTTGCTTTTATTATCTTGGTTAGTAGTTATCGTAGGCGTTTAAACCACTAGGTGAAGAATCAAACAAGTTAACTCTATCTAATTTCACTTTGGTACTCATTGTAAGCTAAAGGATAATAGGTACTTGCATAATAGGAATTGACAAATGAACGAGACATAGTTATCATGCTAGGCTTGTCGATCAAACAAGACTTTCAAGATAAATTAGTAGGCATATCTATTGATAACAAAATATGAAATTTTAGTTGGAATTGAATCAATGATTAAAGGTTTTGAGGCGTTTTAGAAAATAGGTCAAACCAAAAGTCTTAAATACAGCAGTTATGCTGTCGATTTTCTGAAAAAAACTTTTGGAGTTCTAGGCCAACGTTAAGCATTAAATCATAACAAAAAGGCTAAGAATGTGAATAGTATAAATGAATTAGGTCATACCTTAGTCTAGCCTCCTTAGGTCGGGTCGGGGCGTGACACCTATATTAGAATGGTATCAGAGCTTAGTTTACTAACTATATTAGAATGATGTCTTGTTTATATGTGTTAATATGTGCTAATGTGCTTTAATTGCTTTAAGTATTGAATATTATGTGCCTTTGTGGACCATATGTATTATGTGTCATGTGCACACCGACACATTAGTGCCCTCGATAATGCATGCTTGCTTTTATACTCCTTCCTTGATACATGTGCATATCATATGACCATGACTGACTATTTATATACATAGATAGTTAGGATTAGAACTTTCAGGGAAGTGAATTTATGCAGGAAGAACGAAAATGCTCGGTTAGAGGTTTCTCGCATCTTCACAAGTACTCGATGGATCGTATGTATTATTGGATATGCATATATATAAAATGCGTAGCACAGGTATAATTGTTGAGGTAAAGTTATCTCCTTATCTTTGGAATACCCATGCCTGTGATTAAGTTGTCAATTTTATAGCTATAAAGTTTTTGACTCCATTAAACCGTTCTTCTAATTGTGGTTCAATATGAAGGTTAAAGATATACAACTTTCCTTAATATATAAGAGTATACTATTAAATATGTAGAGTAGTATATATTCTCATGTGCTCATAGTGGAAGTTGACTTGGAGGTTTCTTTGAATCCATTTCTCGCATCTTAAAATTGGCTTGATAGACTATTTAAGAAGTTAGCAATATACTCGTACAATTGAATCCTTACTTGATTGGAATTAAGCATTGATGAATCTGATATGGTGTATACTAGCGAGTTTCAAGTTCACTAAATGTTGAGATCATGACCTAGAAATTAAAAGATGAATTCGTGGAAGTTGACGATAGTTACTTTTAGGGGTTAGATTATTAAGACATAGATAGTATATTTAAGTGACTTAACAATCGATAACCTCAAGGCATGTAGGCAACTCTGGAGACTGAGTTTAACAAGGTTAATGATTCCTTAGTATAACAAGATATAGGGATGTTGGAATCGAGGAATTCACGTAGTTAGAACTTGTGGTCAGAAGACTATACCTAAAATGTTAGGTCGAATAGAAGTGTAAGGTATTGAATTATGCATTAGATGACTAACGTTGCTAAAGGTCCTAAGTTGGATATTAGTGATATTAAGAATCATGGTATTAATTTGGTGCCCCTCGGATTTAGTTGTGATTATGCAAAGTAAGTCATTCTATGCACTCGTTGTTTGGATACCCTAGAAGATGTTAGAAAGCATATATCCCTAAGTAATACCGATGGACCTAGTATATAAACCATGGAAATGAGATTAAGGCATCCGACTGCAAGGTGGAGTCGTTAGGGTATGATTAGTAATCCAAAATAGCTGATAGTGAGTATGCATGAGGATTCATGGTAAACCCTAGGACCTGAGGTCGATGAGTCTTGATGCCTTTAGCTAGTTGAACATGTAAATGAGGAGAGTAAGATTTCATATAGCTAAGATAGAGATGAATTAGAGTCATGATGACCCGAGAGACTGCTGTTAGACAACCATATTTATGTGCACCGTTTCACTTCTAGAAACTAGCGGTTGGTAGACTTCGAATCGTGGTCGTTGAATAGAGGGTGGATCTTGTAGTGATAATTAAATGAGTGGTTGATTACTTTTGAAGTTCTATTAGATTATTGAAGGATGCCTTGTGGTTATAATTCTTATGTTGACATAGCCTTGAAGTTATTTTATTTAACAAGCTAGTTGGATTAGTATGGTAAGTATCTTATAAGCTAGATCATTTCGATACCCATTTATATTCCTAGGATTGTTGTTGTACGGCCGGTAACCTAGTGGAACATTGATATCACTTACATGGTTATGACCTTAGCTTAGTAACACTAATGATTGAAAATATATTGGCGGGCATTAAGTGTTCGAAGGAATGACTAGGTCGCTAAGTGAGTAGGACCATTGCCCTCTTAAGTATGACGTAACCTTGGATCGAGGGGAGTAGAATTTATTTGAGGTTGAAACAATTCACCTTAGGGGTCTTTGCTAAGATTAAAAGAAATTCTAAAGCCTCGCGACTTGAAGATAGAGATTTGAATAAGACAACTTCGCCTTAAGTAGAGGCTGGGCTTGCAAACCGAGGACGTGGGGTTTGGGACCAGGTCTCTATCGCTCCGGAGCCCATAACTTTTGATCCGTAAGGAGTTACACGGCGCACAGCATATTGTTGGAAAGCTCTCCAACACCTCTACGACGGGGGCTGCCAGCTTGCTTGGCTGCGCCTATTTTCGGAGTCCAAAATCAAACGTTTTAATCAGTTTCAGGACACTTTTCTTCTTTTGCGCTCTTTTTCCGTCCCGGATCGTACATCATGAACCGTAAAAAGGAGGACAACCTAATTCATCACATTTATATTACAGAATCCCACGGCACCTTGGGCAAGACAACTTTGCCTCACGTAGAGGTTGGGCTCACAAACCGAGGGTGTGGGGCTTAGGACCAGGTCTCCGTCGCTTTGGTACGCATAACTTTTGATCCGTAAGGAGTTACGCATCGCATAGCATACCATTGGAAAGCTCTCCAAGAGCTCTACGACGGGGGCAGCAATCCTGCTCAGCTGCACCTATTTTCGGAGCCCAAAATCAAACGTTTTCATTAGTATCGGGACACTTTTCTTCTTCTGCGCTATTTTTTCATCCCGGATCGTATGTCGTGAGCCGCGAAAAGGATGACAACCTAATCCATCACATTTCTATTATCGAATACCACGGCACTTTGGGCAAGACAACTACGCCTCACATAGAGGCTGGGCTTGCAAATCGAGGACATGTGGCATGGGACCAGGTCTTCGTCGCTCCGGTGCCCAGAACTTTTGATCCGTAAGGAGTTATGCGGCGCACATCATATTGTTGGAAAGTGCTCTGAGAGGTCTACAACGGGGGCAGCTTGCTTGACTGTACCTATTTTCGGAGCCCAAAATCGAACGTTTTCATTAGTTTCAGGACATTTTTGTTCTTTTGAGTTGTTTTTTAGTCCCAGATCATACGTCGTGAGCCGCGAAAAGCACGACAACCTAATCCATCACATTTCTATTACCGAATCCCACTGCACCTTGGGCAAGACAACTTTGCCTCACGTACAGGCTGGGCTCGGAAACCGAGGGCGTGGGGCTTTGGACCAAGTCTCCGTCGCTCCGGTGCCCATAACTTTTGATCCGTAAGGTGTTATGCGGCGCACAACATATTGTTGGAAAGCTCTCCGAGAGCTCTACAACGGGGGCAGCAAGCCTGCTTGGATGCGCCAATTTTTGGAGCCCAAAATCGAATGTTTTCATTAGTTTCGGGACACTTTTCTTCTTTTGCGTTGTTTTTTCATCCCGAATCGTACGACGTGAGCATTGAAAAGGACGACAACCTAATCCATCACATTTCTATTACTGAATCCCATGGTACCTTGGGCAAGACAACTTTGCTTCATGTAGTGGCTGGGCCCGCAAACTGAGGACGTGGTGCTTGGGGCCAACAACTTTTGATCCGTAAGGAGTTACGCGGCGCACAGCATACCGTTGGAAGGCTCTCTGAGAGCTGTAGGACGGGGGTAGCAAGCTTGCTCGACTGCGCATGTTTTCGAAGCCCAAAATCAAATATTTTCATCAGTATCGGGACACTTTTCTTCTTTTGCACTGTTTTATCTTCCGGGATCGTATGTCGCGAGCTGTGAAAAGGACGACAACCTAATCCATCACATTTCTATTACAGAATCCCATGGCACCTTGGGCAAGACAACTTTGCCTCACGTAGAGGCTTGGCTCGCAAACTGAGGACATGGGGCATGAGACCAGGTCTCCGTCGCTCTAGTACCCATAACTTTTGATCCGGAAGGAGTTACGCGGCGCATAATATATCGTTGGAAAGCACCCCGAGAGCTCTACGTCGGGGGCAATAAGCTTGCTCGGTTGTGCCCATTTTCAGAGCCCAAAATCGAACGTTTTCATCAGTTTTGGGACACTTTTCTTCTTTTGTGCTGCTTTTCCGTCCCGGATCGTACGTCGTGAGCCACGAAAAGGACGACAACCTAATCCATCATATTTCTGTTACAGAATCCGACGGCACCTTGGGCAAGACAACTTTGCCTCATGTAGAGGCTGGGTCCGAAAACTAAGGACGTGGGGCATGGGACTAGGTGTCCGTCACTCCGGTGCCCATAACTTTTGATCCGTAAGGAGTTATGCAACGCACAACATATCGTTGGAAAGCTCTCCGAGAGCTTTACGACGGGGGTTCAAGCCTGCTAGGCTGCGCCTATTTTTAGTTCCCAAAATCGAACAATTTCATCAGTTTCTGGACACTTTTCTTCTTTTGCGTTGTTTTTTCGTCTAGGATCGTATGTCGTGAACCGCGAAAAGGACGACAACCTAATCAATCACATTTCTATTACCGAATCCTATGGCACCTTGGGCAAGACAACTTTGCCTCACTTAGAGGCTGGGCCCTCAAACCGAGGGTGTGGGGCTTAAGACCAGGTCTCTGTCGCTCTAGTGCCCATAACTTTTCATTCGTAAGGAGTTACGTGGCATACATCATATCGATGGAGAGCTCTCCAAGAGCTCTACGACGGGGGTAGTAAGCCTTCTTGGCTGCGCCTGTTTTGGGATCCCAAAATTGAATGTTTTCATCTGTTTCGGGATACTTTTCTTCTTTTGAATTTTTTTTAAATCCCGGATCGTACATCGTGAGCCGCGAAAAGAACGACAACCTAATCCATCACATTTCTATTATCGAATCCCACAGCATCTTGGGCAAGACAACTTTGCCTCACGTAGATGTTGGGCCCGCAAACCAAGGGCGTGGGGCTTGGGATACGGTCTTCGTCGCTCCGCTGCCCATAACTTTTGATCCGTAAGGAGTTACGCGGCGCACAACATACCGTTGGAAAGCTCTCTGAGAGATCTACGATGGGGGCAGCAAGCTTGCTTGGCTACGGCTGTTTTCGGAGCCCAAAATTGAACTTTTCATCAGTTTTGGGACACTTTTCATCTTTTGCGCTGCTTTTTCATCCCGGATTGGACGTCGTGAGCCACAAAAAAGATGACAATCTACTCCATCGCATTTCTATTACTAAATTCCACAGCACCTTGGGCAAGACAACTTTGCCTCACGTAGAGGCTGGGCTCGCAAACCAAGGATGTGGGGCTTGGGACCTGGTCTCCGTCGTTCTGGTGCCCTTAACTTTTGATCCGTAAGGAGTTACTCGTCATACAACATATCGTTGGAAAGCTCTCCGAGAGCTCTATGACGGGGGCAGTAATCCTAATCGGATGTGCCTATTTTTGGAGCCCAAAATAGAACGTTTTCATCAGTTTTAGGACACTTTTCTTCTTTTGCGCTGTTTTTTTGTCCCTGATCGTATGTCGTGAGCCGCGAAAAGGACGACAACCTAATCCATCACATTTCTATTACCGAATCCCACGGCACCTTGGGCAAGACAACTTCGCCTCATGTAGAGGCTGGGCTCGCAAACCGAGGACGTAGGGCTTGGGACTAGGTCTCCGTCGCTCCGGTGCCCATAACTTTTGATCCGTAAGGAGTTATGCGACGCACTGCATACCGTTGGAAAGCTCTCCGAGAGCTCTACGACGAGGGCAACAAGCCTGCTCTACTGCGCCTATGTTCAAAGCCCAAAATCCTACATTTTCATTAGTTTTGGGACACCTTTGTTGTTTTGCGCTGCTTTTTCGTCACAGATCGTACGTCGTGAGCCGCGAAAAGAACAACAACTTAATCTATCACATTTCTATTACAGAATACCACGGCACATTGGGCAAGACAACTTTGACGAACGTAGAGGATGGGCTCCCAAACCATGGCCGTGGGGCTTGGGACCAGGTCTCCGTCGCTCCGGTGCCCTTAACTTTTGATCCGTAAGGAGTTACGCGTCGCACAGCGTACCGTTGGAAAGCTCTCTGAGAGCTCTACGACGGGGGCAGTAAGCCTGCTAGGCTGCGGCTGTTTTCGGAGCCCAAAATCGAATGTTTTCATCAGTTTTGGGACATTTTTCTTCTTATGTGCTATTTTTTCGTCCCGAATCGTATGTCGTGTGACACAAAAAGGACGACAACCTAATCCTTCACATTTCTATTACTGAAATCCCATGGCACCTTGGGCAAGACAACTTTGCCTCATGTAGAGGCTGGGCCAGCAAATCGAGGACGTGGGGCTTGGGACCAGGCCTCTGTCGCTTCAGTGCCCATAACTTTTGATTCGTAAGAAGTTACGCGGCGCACATCATATCGTTGGAAAGCTCTCTGAGAGCTCTACGACGGGGACAGCAAGCCTGCCCAATTGCGCCTATTTTCAGAGCCCAAAATCAAACATTTTCACCAGTTTCGCAACACGTTTATTCTTTTGTGCTGTTTTTTCATCCCGGATCGTACGTCGTCAGCCGCGTAAAGGACGACAACCAAATCCATCACATTTCTATTACCGAATCCTGTGGTACCTTGGGCAAGACAACTTTGCCTCAGGTAGAGCCTGGGTTCGCAAACCGAGGGCGTAGGGCTTGGGACCAGGTCTCCGTCGCTCCGGTGCCCATAATTTTTGATTCGTAAAGAGTTAAGGAGCGCAGAACATACTGTTGGAAAGCTCTCCGAGAGCTCTACGATGGGGCAACAAGCCTACTCGACTGCGCCTATATTTGGAGCCCAAAATCAAAAGTTTTCATCAGTTTCGGGATACTTTTCTTCTTTTGCTCTACTTTTCTATCCCGGATCGTACGTCGTGAGCCGTGAAAAGGACGACAACCTAATCCATCACATTTCTATTACAGAATCCCACGGCACCTTGAGCAAGATAGCTTTGCCTCACGTAGAGGCTGGGCCCGGAAACTGAGGACGTGGGGCTTGGGACCAGGTCTATGTCACTCCAGTGCCCATAACTTTTGATCCGTAAGGAGTTACGTGACGCACAACATATCGTTGGAAAGCTCTCCGAGAGCTCTGCGTCGGGAGCAGCAAGCCTGCTAGGTTGCGCCCGTTTTCGGAGCCCAAAATCAAAAGTTTTCATCAGTTTCAGGACACTTTTCTTCTTTAGAGCTGTTTTTTCATCCCAGATCGTACGTCGTGTGCCGCGAAAAGGACGACAACCTAATCCATCACATTTCTATTACTGAATCCCACGGCACCTTGGGCAAGACAACTTTGCCTCACGTAGAGGCTGGGCCCACAAACCAAGGGCGTGGGGATTGGGACCAGGTCTCTGTGGCTCCGTTGGCCATAACTTTTGATCCGTAAGGAGTTACGTGGCACACAACATTCCGTTGGAAAGCTCTCTGAGAGCTTTACGACGGGGGCAACAAGCTTGCTCGGCTGCGCCTGTTTTCGGAGCCCAAAATTAATGTTTTCATCAGTTTCGGGACACATTTCTTCTTTTGCGCTGCTTTTCCATCATGGATCGTACGTCGTGAGCCGCGAAAAGGATGACAACCTAATCTGTCACATTTCTATTACAGAATCGCACGGCACCTTGGGCAAGAAAACTTCGCCTCACGTAGAGGCTGGGCTAGCAAACTGAGGGCGTAGGGCTTGGGACTAGGTCTCCGTCGCTCTGATGCCCATAACATTTGATCAGTAAGGAGATACGCGGCGCATAGCATACTGTTGGAAAGCTCTCCGAGAGCTCTATGACAGGGGCAGCAAGCTTGCTTGGCTGTGCTTGTTTTCAAAGCCCAAAATTGAACGTTTTAATCAGTTTCAGGACACTTTTCTTCTTTTACGCTGTTTTTCATCCCATATCGTATGTCGTGAACCGCAAAAAGGACGACAACCTAATCCATCACATTTCTATTATCAAATCCCACGGCACCTTGGGCCAGACAACTTTGTCTCACATAGAGGCTGGGCCAGCAAACCGAGGGCGTGGGGCTTGAGACCAGGTCTTTATCGCTCTACTGCCCATAACTTTTTATCCGTAAGAAGTTATGCGGCACACAACATACCGTTGGAAAGTACTCCGAGAGCTCTACAACGAGGGCAGCTAGCTTGCCCGGCTGCTTCTATTTTTGTAGCCTAAAATTGAACGTTTTTATTAGTTTCGGGACACTTTTCTTCTTTTGCTCTACTTTTCCATCCCAAATCGTACGTCATGAGCCGCGTAAAGGACGACAACCTAATCCATCAGATTTCTATTTCAGAATCCCATGGCACCTTGCGCAAGACAACTTCACCTCACGTAGAGGCTGGGCTTGCAAACCGAGGGCGTGGGGCTTGGGACCAGGTCTCCGTCGCTCTTGTGTCCACAACTTTTGATCCGTAAGGAGTTACGCGTCGCACAACATATCGTTGGAAAGCTCTCCGAGCTCTACGAAGGGGGCAGCATGCCTGTTCAGTTGCGCTTATTTTCAGAGCCCAAAATCGATCATTTTCATCAGTTTTGGGACACTTTTCTTCTTTTGCGCTATTTTTTCATCTCGGATCGTACGTCGTGAGCCGCGAAAAGGACGATAATTTAATCCATCACATTTCTATTATTTAATCCCATGGCACCTTTGGCAAGACAAATTTTCCTCACGAAGAGGCTGGGCCAGCAAACAGAGGGTGTGGGGCTTAGGACCAGGTCTCCGTCACTTTGGTGCCCATAACTTTTGATCCGTAAGGATTTACGCGGCGCACATCATATCGTTGGAAAGCTCTCCGAGAGCTCTATGACGGGGGCAGCAAGGCTGCTCAGTTGCGCCTATTTTCAGGCCCCAAAATTGAACATTTTCATCAATTTTGGGACACTTTTCTTCTTTTGCGCTGTTTTTTCATCCCAGATCGTACGCCGTGAGCTTCGAAAAGGACGACAACCAAATCCATCATATTTCTATTACCGGATCCCACCATACCTTGGGTAAGACAACTTCGCCTCACGTAGAGGCTGGGCTAGAAAACTGAGGACGTGGGGCTTGGGATCAGGTCTCCGTCGCTCCGGTGTCTATAACTTTTGATCCGTAAGGAGTTACGCAGCGCACAATATATCGTTGGAAAGCTCTTCAAGAGCTATACGACGGGGGCAGCAAGCATGCATGGTTGTGCTTATTTTTAGTGCCCAAAATCGAACGTTTCATCAGTTTCGGGACACTTTTCTTCTTTGACGCTATTTTTTGTCCCGGATCGTACGTTGTGAGCCACGAAAAGGACGACAACCTAATCCATTACATTTCTATTACCGAATCGTACAACAGCTTGGGCAAGACAACTTTCCATCACGTAGAGGCTGGGCTTGCGAACTGAAGATGTGGGTCTTGGGACCAGGTCTCCGTCGCTCCAGTGCCAATAACTTTCGATTCGTAAGGAGTTACGCGGTGCACAACATACCGTTGGAAAGCTCTCTGAGAGCTCTCCGATGGGGGAAGCAAGCATACTCGACTGCGCCAATTTTTGGATTACAAAATCGAATGTTTTCATCAATTTTGGGATACTTTTCTTTTTTTATGCTGCTTTTTCGTCCCTGATCGTACGTTGTGAGCCGCGAAGAGGACAACAACCTAATCCATCACATTTCTATTATAAAATCCCACGGCACCTTGGGCAAGACAACTCTACCTCACGTAGAGACTGAGCCCGCAAACCGAAGACGTAAGACCAGGTCTCCGTTGCTCCGGTGCCCATAACTTTTGATTTGTAAGGAGTTACGCGATGCACAACATATCGTTGGAAAGCTCTCCAAGAGCTCTACAATGGGGGCTGCAAGCCTGCTCGGTTGGGCCCATTTTCAGAGCCCAAAATTGAAAGTTTTCATCTGTTTCGGGATACTTTTATTCTTCTGCACTAGTTTTTCGTACCGGATCGTACGTCGTGAGCCGCGAAAAGCACGACAACCTAATCCATCACATTTCTATTATCGAATCCCATGGCACCTTGGGCAAGACAACTTTTCCTCACGTAGAGGTTGGGCCTGCAAACCGAGGGCGTGGGGATTGTGACCAGGTCTCCCTCGCTCCGGTGCCCATAACTTTTGATTCGTAAGGAGTTACGCGGCGCACAGCATACCATTGAAAAGCGCTCCTAGAGCTCTACGACGGGGGGATCAAGCTTGCTCAGCTACGCCTATTTTCGGAGCCCAAAATCAAACGTTTTCATCAATTTTGGGACACTTTTCTTCTTTTGCGCTGCTTTTTCGTCCCGGATCGTACGTCGTGAGCCGCGAAAAGGACGACAACCTAATCCATCACATTTCTATTACAAAATCCCATGGCACCTTGGGCAAGACAACTTTGCCTCACTTAGATGCTGGGCTCGCAAATTTCCAACTATATGCTATGCACTGCGTAACTCCGTACGGATCAAAAGTTATGGGCACTTGAGCGATTTCGTTAAGCTAAATTGTCTTGCCCAAGGTGCCATGGGATTCGGTAATAGAAATGTGGTAGATTAATCATCTTGGAAGGCTAACCGGGGCAAAAAAAATTGAAAAGGGGGGTGCAACACGAGGACTTCCCAGTGGGTTACCCATCCTAGTACTACTATCACCCAAGCACGCTTAACTTCGGAGTTCTGATGGGGTCCGGTGGATTAGTGCTAGTATGATCGCACCCATCATGTTGAGGACGCAAATCCCTTATGTGTTGATGGTTCACAGTCCCAGCCCTGAGAGATGGCCTATTCAAAAGGCCTAATGGGCTTAATGACAACCTATCTGCTTTAACAACGCAACAACCTCGCAAGATGTGATATCGAAGCATTGTAGGGCCCTCCAATGTACCGCGAGTTCAGTTGTCATCATTTTCGCGGCTCAAGACGTATGATCCGGGATAGAAAAACATCACAAAAATAAGAAAAATGGCTCAAAATTGATGAAAACGTTCGATTTTGGGCTCTGAAAATAGGAGTGGTCAAGCAAACTTGTAGCCCCCGTCGTAGAGCTTTTGGAGAGCTTTCCAACAGTATGATGTGCGCTGTGTAACTCCTTACGGACCAAAAGTTATGGGCACCAGAGCGAGGGAGACCTGGTCACAAGCCCCATGCCCACGGTTTGCAGGCCCAGCCTCTACGTGAAGCGAAGTTGTCTTGCCTAAGGTGCTGTGGGATTCTGTAACCGAAATGTGATGGATAAAGCATCTTGGAAGGCTAACCAGGGCAAAAAAAATTGAAAAGGGGGGTGGAACACGAGGACTTCCCAAGGGGTCACTCATCCTAGTACCACTCTCGCCCAAGCACGCTTAACTTCGGAGTTCTGATAGGATCCGGTGCATTAGTGCTAGTATGATACACCCGTCATGTTGAGGATGCAAATCCCTTATGTGTTGACGGTTCACAGTCGCAGCCCAGAGATATGGCCCATTCAAAAGGCCCAATGGGCTTAACGACAACCCATCCACTTCAACAACGCAGCATCCTTGCAAGACGTGATATCGACGCATTGTAGGGCCCTCTAATTTACTACGAGTTTGGTTGTCGCCCTTTTTGTCGCTCAAGACGTACAATCCGGGGGGAAAAACATCGTAAAATTAAGAAAAGTGGTCTGAAACTGATGAAAATGTTCAAGTTTGGGCTCCAAAAATAGGTGTAGCAAAGCAAGCTTGTTGCTTCCATTGTAGAGCTTTCGGAGAGCTTTCCAACGGTATGCTGTGCGCCGCGCAACTCCTTACGGGTCAAAAGTTATGGGCACCGGAGCGAGGGAGACCTGGTCACAAGCCTCATGCCCATGGTATGCGGGCCGAGCCTCTACGTGAAGTGAAGTTGTCTTGCCCAAGGTGTCGTGAGATTCGGTAATAGAAATGTGATGGATAAAGCATCTTAGAAGGCCAACCGGGGCAAAAAAAATTGAAAAGGGGGGTACAACACGAGGACTTCCTAGGGGGTCACCTATCCTAGTACTACTCTTGCCCAAGCACGCTTAACTACGGAGTTCTGATGGGATCTGGTGCATTAGTGCTGGTATGATCGTACCCATCATGCTGAGGACGCAAATCCCATATATGTTGATGGTTCACAGTCCCAACCCAGAGAGATGTCCCTTTCAAAAGGCCCAATGGGCTTAACGATAACCCATCCGCTTTAACAACGCAACATCCTCGCATGATGTGATATCGACGCATTGTAGGGCCCTCTAATGTACCGCGAGTTCGGTTGTCATCCTTTTCGCGGCTCAAGACGTACGATCTGGGATGGAAAAACATCACAAAAACTAGAAAAGTGGCCCAAAGCTGATGAAAACATTTGATTTTCGACTCTGAAAATAGGCGCAGCCGAGCATGCTAGCTGTCCCCATCGTAGAGCTCTTGGAGAGCTTTCCAACAGTATGCTGTGCGCTGTGTAACTTCTTACAGATCAAAAGTTAATGGCACCAAAGTGACGGAGACCTGGTCACAAGCCCTACGCCTACGGTTTGCGGACCCAGCCTACGTGAAGCGAAGTTATCTTGCCCAAGGTGCCGTGGGATTCAATAATAGAAATGTGATGAATAAAGCATCTTGGAAGGCTAACCGGGGCAAAAAAAATTGAAAAGGGGGGTGCAACACGAGGACTTCCTAAGGGGTCACCCATCCTAGTACTACTCTCGCCCAACACGCTTAACATCAGAGCTCTAATGGGATCCAATGCGTTAGTGCTGGTATGATCGCACCCGTCATGTTGAGGACGTAAATCCCTTATGTGTTGACGGTTCACAGTCCCAGCCCAGAGAGATGGCCCATTCAAATGGCCCAATGGGCTTAACGACAACCCATCTGCTTCAACAACGCAACATCCTAGCAAGATGTGATATCGGCGTGTTGTAGGGCCCTCTAATGTCCTGTGAGTTCGGTTGTCATCCTTTTTGTGGATCACGGCGTACGATCCGGGATGAAAAAACAGTGCAAAAACAAGAAAAGTGGCCCGAAATTGAAGAAAATGTTCAATTTTGGGCTCCGAAAATAGGCGAAGCCAAGCGGGCTTGCTGCCCCCATTGTAGGCTTTCAGAGAGCTTTCCAACGGTATGCTGTGCGCCGCGTAACTCCTTACGGATCAAAAGTCATGGGCACCGGAACGAGGGAGACCTAGGCACAAGCCCCACGCCCACGGTTTGCAGGCCCAGCCTCATCGTGAAGCGAAGTTGTCTTGCCCAATGTGCCCTGGGATTCGGTAATAGAAATGTGATGGATATAGCATCTTGGAAGGCTAACCGGGGCAAAAAAAATTGAAAAGCGGGGTGCAACACGAGGACTTCCCAAGGGGTCACCCATCCTAGTTCTACTCTCGCCCAAGCACACTTAACTTCGGAGTTCTGATGGGATCCGGTGTATTAGTGCTGGTATGATCGCACCTGTTGTGTTGAGGACACAAATCCCTTATGTGTTAACGGTTCACAGTCCCAGCCCAGAGAGATGGCCCATTCAAACGGCCCAATGGGCTTAACGACAACCCATCCGCTTCAACAACGCAACATCCTCGTAAGACGTGATATCAACGTGTTGTAGGGCCCTCTATTGTCCCGTGAGTTCAGTTGTCGTCCTTTTTGCGGCTCATGACGTACGATCCGGGATAAAAAAACAGCGCAAAAACAAGAAAAGTGGCCCGAAATTGAAGAAAATGTTCGATTTTGGGCTCCAAAAAGAGGTGAAGCCAAGCAGGCTTATTGCCCTCCTTGTAGGCTTTTGGAGAGCTTTCCAACGGTATGCTGTGCACCGCGTAACTCTTTAGGGATCAAAAGTTATGGGCACCAGAGCGAGGAAGACTTGGACACAAGCCCCATGGCCACGGTTTGCAGGCCCAGCCTCTACGTGAAGCGAAGTTGTCTTGCCCAAGGTGCCGTGGGATTCGGTAATAGAAATGTGATGGATAAAGCATCTTGGAAGGCTAACCGGGGCAAAAAACATTGAAAAGAGGGGTGCAACACGAGGACTTCCCAAGGGGTCACCCATCCTAGTACTACTCTCGCCCAAGCACACTTAACTTCGGAGTTCTGATGGGATCCGGTGCATTAGTGTTGGTATAATTGCAACCGTCATGTTGAGGACGCAAATCCCTTATGTTTTGACGGTTCACAGTCCCAGCCAAAAGAGATGGTGTAAGGCCTACCTCGATTTGTGTGCGATGCCTCGTTTCATGTGCCCTAACCTAGATTTGTGTGCCTTGACCTAAGTTTAAGAATTTTGTTTTGTGTGCCTTGCATTGAGTTACGTGTATTTATTTAGGATTACGTGCATTTACTTGGAAAACGTGCATTCGTCTCGTAGTTCATGTCCTACCTCGTAGTGCGTGCCCTAGACTTAGGAAAGCGTGCCCTCACGCTAATCAAGAAAACATCTTACACGAAGCACTAGATCAATAATTAATCCTACAAATCCCACTAACTAATATTAAATTACTAATTCAACTCACTAGAAGACAAAATCTCACAAAAAGCTAGACATTCCTTATTCTTTATTGCTTATTCTTTTGCACTTTCAACACACAATTAATTAATGCCCAAAAGATGACAAAAAATAAGATTTCTACATGCCTTGGCCGACCACTTGTTGGGCTTTGTGATTGCTTTGCTTAATTCAATTTAATTTCTAGACAATCTATGACAATTCTATGACACAAATGCATAAAAAACTAGCACAAAACCCTCCCCAAAGCTCCACCAATCTCGACATAGGCTCCTTGCCCATGCTAGGAATTTCAAAATGCTTCTTGAAGACACAAAAATCTGAATTGCAAAGCTCAAGGCCGACATATGCATCAACATTTGCAAAAGCTTTCATTTTTTCTTCATTTCTCTCATTTCCTCACATTTCTCTCTCTCTCCCTCTCATTCTTCTCTCTCTCTCTCGGCCTTGGCTGAGTTCATATACTCCATAGCTCATCTTCATCATTCCATGGTTCATCAAGGCAAGCTAGAAGCTAAGAAGCTCGACTAAGCAAGCCAAGTTGCAAGAAAGCTCACATGCAAGCTTATTGAACTTCCATTTCGGTTTAGGTGAGTTTGCTAGCTTCCATTTCTTTTCTTCTTGTTCTAACCACATGCACCTACTAAGAACTTGGTTACTAAGCTAGGAAACTAGAGAGAAATCGAGTGGTGTCTCGGCTAAGCAAGGAAAAGAGTCAACCTTGTGCTTCATCAAAATCTTGTGCATCTTCTTGTTGTTTTGCTAAGGTGAGGGCTAAAACTTCTTGAAAATCCTTCAAAAAACCACATGCATGCTCTTAAATGTCTGTCTTTGCTTCTGTACTTGAGAGATATGTGTGTTTATAAGCTTTTATAACCATGCATGGCAAGATTTTGGGTTAGAAGGTGATGATAGATGAAATCGGGTTTGTGACAGCTTTCTGTCTTGTTGGTACGAGATGATTTTGGCTAGGAAAATGATGTTTAAAATGCATGAAAATTGGTAGGTAACTAGTTTTTCCAGTTCTAAACATTTTTCCGAGAAATAGGCCCAAGCTAATTTTGAATCTATGGTCCCCAAAATGGCAAATCATTAAAATGTGTCCAAATCTGGAAAATCTGGAAAAATGAAGCAGGATTTGGCAGATTCACTGACTTTGTGGAACGAACCAGTTTTGACTTAGTAAATGATATCCTAAATACATGAAATTTGGTGTGCTGCTAGATTTTTCAGTTCTGGACATTTTTGTCAGAAATGGACTAAGGCTAAATCTGAACTTAAGGACCTCAAAAATGACAAGTATTGAAATGTGTGCAAATCTGGACAGTTTTGTGCAATCTCACTGTTTTGGCTATAACTATTGAACCCGAACTCCAAATGATGCGAGGTTTGTAGATTTAATTTGACATCTTATTCACTAGAATTGGAGATTGTTTGCTTGTCTTAATGATTGTAAGAAAACAGCCCATTGCAGTGAGGGTTTCACTTAGTGATATGCTTAGAAAAACTGTTTTAACTTCTCTTGTTGAATTAAATGCTTGGGATTGTGGCATTGGGATGTTGTGTGGACTGTTTTGAATACTTGAGCATGTTTGAATTAATCGATGCATGGCTTGAGATTGATTTTGAGTTGACTTGGGGCTTAATCGCACGGGAAGCACGAAATGGAAACCCTAGTGACTAGGTAAATTCACTAAGTGTTGATCCTATGAATATTGTGTTTAATTATACGTTTAGTAGGCTGCCCATAGTTGCCATTGTAGCCCTAAATACGATCTTGATGATTACATGTTGACAAGTAGGTTTTCTTGCACCCGAACCCATGTAGATTGTCGTTGCAGGTTGAATAATCTTATTATTTGATTACGTGAACGTTGAAATGAGTTATATGACTTGATTTACGTACGTTACATGGCTGCCCATTTAATGTTCATATAACTCCATATGCCTTTCAAGTGAAATTACTTGTCTTATCGTGCCTCGCTTGTTTACTTGTCAATGTGCAATCTTATGACTATCTGAAGGCAACCTACTTTGTTGTCCTCCTAATGTGATATATTAAATGTCATAAATGTGCATTGCATATAAGGTTGTAACCTTTCATTCTGGCGTGGTAGCGTTCACGCACAACAGGCGGCATCGGGCTTGTCGGTGCTACCGTGACTACCATTGCCCAATTCCCTCTCTCGCTTGGGGGCTAGACTTCCTCGAATAGTTGGGTCATAGGATTTTGGGGTACATCCGGAGTACACTCATTTGGCGTGATAAGGGGATGATTTGAAGTCGGCCGCAACAACTGATACTGGAAATGAACTTAGAGCAAAAGCTCACCGTATCCTTTTCACTATGTGTTTAAGTACTCTCGCTTGGTTCCTAGAGGACCTCGGGGAGGAAAGACGGGTAATTGTGTTCCTTTACTTTTATATTATTGTTATGTACTTATTTGTGATATATTCATGCTTGGAAAAGGATTTTCATAAGTTGAACCGAAAAATGAGTTCCAAAACCTATTTCTCGTTCCCTCTCGCTGAGTTCATAAGGACTCACCCTCTTTTATCATCTCAGATGAGGAAGATCAAGAACAGGTACCCCAGGACGACGTGCCTAACGATGATTCCTTGGAATGATTGCCTGTCCTATGTGCTTTACTTGATTATGGCCATTTGTGAACACTATGCTACTTGAAGACTATTTCTTTTCATGTTGTTTGATGTTTGTAATGTAAAAGACCCCCGTTGTAATACCCCGATCCCTCTCGAGACCGGGAGTTCTATCAATCAATCTATTCACAACCCAATTCCAAACCCGGGCAAAATTTTAGGGAAAACGGACGGAGTCTCCCTTGTTTCTAGGTGAAAAGCAAACCTGTGACAGCATATAAGTGGACCAATACCATGTCCAAACATTCAACCACCTCAAGGCCATCCGAGCCTTGGTTCACAACAAGCAATCACAAGCAAATATACATTCATGCTTAGCAATTAAACTACACCAACCTATTGCATAAGTTAGACTATCATATCTTTCTATCTCTTTCTTTTGGACAATACAAACATGCATTAAAGTTAAGCTACATTAACTAGATACATAATCTAACTTATCAAACCATTTCAATAATCCAATGAAACTTAAATTACATCCCTTTTGACATTAAATACATACAATACATAAAAGCATACATTTTTACAACTTCGACACTCAAGCCACATAGGCACGCAAGACAACTCTTCAGGCACGAACTTTCCAGCTAACATGACATTTCCTGAAATGTGGTGGTGAGGAGTGAGTATACACAACACGTATACTCAGTGAGGGCGAGACAGATATCGAATTGGAGAGAAAGAAAGTCATGCAATGCAAATAAGATAGTTTAAGCAATATAACTGATAAATAAGCAATCAAGACAAACAATCAATACAATAAGCAATTACTGAAAGCATTAACACAACCATTCAAAGCTATACCACACTCTGAAGGCTATGGTTCACTCTTACGAGAAATATACCATTTCATGAGCGATACATCAATCTCGAGCTTGATGTTGACAACGATGACAATAAGCGCGCATCCACCTTATAACACCAGTTTGGAATATCCCGGAAGTATCCATCAATTCTACAACCCAAATCTCCCTGGGAGGCAACCCAAGCGAGAAAAAGGAATAGCAGCGGAGCTAGAGCAACCAACACTGGCAACCCGAGGCTACCCAGAGAGGCCCATCACTCACGCGCGAGACACTATGCAATGCAAGACTCGATACAAGGCAATAAACGAGCGATAGCACAACAATACAAACTAGTGACAACAAACAAGATAACAAGCAATCACAATCAATACTAGCATTCAACTAACTTTTCAAGCATAACAAGCAATAATAAGCAACAATAACACCAATTAAACAAGTATATCAAGCAACCCTAAGCATTCTATAGGCATAATATTAAGATAACAAGCAAAATCACAAATCGGCCCCAACTATCAAAACACTACCATTTCCAAACGAGCCACGAGTTCTGGAAACCGACTTCGCCAATCCTCCTAGGTCACCATAAGGCACGTCTAAGGACCCCGAAACCCTACTTTAGCCTAGAATTCGCGCAAAGCCCCGATTTCCCCCTTTGCTCGTTTGAACTACAACTACCTCAACCGATCACCCAACCAATGCCATAATCGTACCAAAAGTGCTTCCATGGCCTCCCGAAACAATGCCATCACGCAAAATGAGAAAACGCTAAACTCGACCTAAACGACCCCGACTTTCACCAAGGCGTTTTTCTCATTTTTTCCATTACGCAACCTAAAAAAATCATGAATTTAGGCATTCTAGCACACCTAGCACCTTTTCACATCAACAGACAGCATAACAACGCAACTTTATCGTTTCAAGGGTTTATTATTCATGTTTTACTATTCAACTAACAAGTTATATTTCTATTTCAATATTCAACCGCAGAAAATGTTAAAAAGCTATAAATACATGTTCTACGATTGCTAGAGAATATTCTTTAAGCCTCAAAACGATCAAAATAACATTCTACGGATAAAACTCAAAAATTAAAGTTAACACATAAAACGTTCAAATGCACAATTAAACATGAAACCCTCACCTTAGACGCTCCTAGATGCTAGGAAAACCACGCCGGATGCCTCGGAAACCACCCCGCACAAGCTCCCGCGAAGAAATGAAGATTTGAGGTTGAAATGTTTTTTTTTTCTTTCTTCATGGTTTCGGCCATGGCTGCTTAATTTCCAGCTTTTTTTGTTTATTTGCAATGTTTTATAAGCTTAAATAAGTTGTCAAGCCTTGGTCAATTGGTCAAGCTTTGGTCAAACTAACTTAACTTGGTCAAATAGGCTTATTTTCATGCATTTTAAGCTAAAACAACTATGGAAATATTAATTCTAGCTAGCAACAGTTAAAATATATAATTTAAGTCATCTAAATACTAGTTTCACTATTTGCTGAGGACTAGAAACCGTTCTCTACCTATCGCTCTTGATATGCTATGCACTTTGCGTCAACAAAGAAGTGACAATTAAATCTCAAAGAATCTAAGAAATATATCATTTTTGAAAAGCATCATAGTTTAAAATTTACCCCGACTCAGAGTTACTTTCATCTTTTATTTGAAAACCAAGTGATTTTAATGCAAGACAACCAAAACTGATTATTAAAATAATCACAGCAATCAAGGTAATCAATATTCATCTAAATTAATTAATTTAACCATTTCTAGAACATTTTAAAGAATTAAGAAGTCAATATTAAGATACAAATGAAAGTTAATATAACACGTAGTCAAATACAATTAAACCCTAACATTTAAGATGACACTTAATTAATCACAGGAGTATAAATTCAATTACTATAATTATTAAAAATAGATAATAATCTTTTAATTATTCAATACACAACTACTAAATGCTTCCCAGAGAAATATTAAAATAGTGCAAATTGGTTGATTTAACTAATTAAACATTTAATCAAATGCAGTCAAGTGTTATTAAATGCATGCCGGATTCGGGTTATCACACCCGTTGTAATTTGGGGTCTAATTTTGGCTTGTACTGATAATAACTAGATATACACTATTATGGTCGTTTTGCTATTATTACTGGCTAGTATCTATCATAGGATTATGAAGTATCAGGTAAGGACTAAGTAAAATAAACCTATCCAATCTTAAGCAGGTACTCACTATTAAGCTAAGATCAACAGGTACTTTTGTAACGAGGATTAACAAACAGACGAGACATAGTATCATACTAGGTTATTAATCAAACGAGTCTTCGGGATAACCAGTAGGCATTTTAATTGATGGTAAATAGTAATCTTAGTTGGAAATGAAATTGAGATTGGAAAATTTGAGGCGTTTAGAGAATTAGGTCAAACCAAAGAGCCCAATTACAGCCGTTATGCTGCCAGTTTTCCAGAAAATTTTGGAGTTTAGGCTAAAACGTTAAGTGTTAAACTTTCATGAACAAGACTTGACTTGAATGTTTAGATCACACCCTAGTCTAACCTTATAGGCAGGGTTGGGGCGTGACACCTTATGGATAAAAATGGTATCAGAGCTTAGATTGATTAAGCCGGGTTTAACTCTCGGACCATGGGTAGAGCCCTTAGAATAACTTGTCTATATGTTATTGTGTGATAATGTTAATTGTGCCTTCTATGTTCTATGTGCTTAAGTGATTAACATATCTTAATTGTTTCTAGAATTGTGTACTTATATTATGCTGCATATCTTATGCATTAAATTCTTGTTGTCATATTTCAATAAATTGTGCATCGTAATCTGTGCCTATAAATGGCTGGCCCTAGTACCCGCACTACTAATAGGAGCGGTGAACCCCAAGAGACTGGAGATGCTTATCAAACTAATCCCGGCATAGCTATGTTTAACATGATGGCGAATGCCATGGATCGCGTGTCATGAGTGATGGAACGTCAAGATGCACATGAAGCTAACAACAACAACAACTGGAATAATGGTAACCATGGGAAACATAGCAGAATGAGGGAGTTCCTTGATTTTCGCCCGTCCAAATTCCACGGGGAAGCTGATGATGAGAAAGCAGAGGCTTGGCTGTCCGAGATCGAGAAGATTTCCAGGCCACTTGATTATACTGATGAAGAAAAGGTGGAGTTTGCTGTGTTTCTATTGCACGGGGATGCTGAGCATTGGTGGCACACTGTGGAGGCATTGTGGGAAACTAATCAAACACCTCGCTTGTGGGGTAATTTCGTCAAGGAATTCAAGGAGAAATATGTACCTGCAGTTTCTAGGTAGAGGCGGATTGAGGAGTTCATGCACTTGACCCAGGGTAACATGACGGTGGCCCAGTACGAGGCTCGTTTTGACCAACTGTCCTGTTATGCTCAATACATTGTCAGTACTCCGGAGGCGACGATGTGGAAATTTACTATGGGATTGAGGCCAGAGATTCAGGACCAGTTGGCTTCACATGACTTCGATACCTATTCTGCTCTCTTTGCTGCTGCTTCCCGAGTTGAGAAGAGAAAACTTGATAGAGCTGGTTCAAGTCAGCCGAACAAGAAACCATAGTAGCCTTCATGTCAACAGAGGAAATTCCAGGGCCAGAGTCGTAGTTAGGGCCAGAGCCAGAACAGACCAGTGAATAACCATGGCCCAACGAAAGCGCCATCAGCCTCTTCCACCCGCGGATCCACAGGTAGTTTACCTGCTACTCAGTCTGTCAATTGTTCTTACTGTGACAAGAAGGGGCATACCGAGGCCCAGTGCTGGAAGAAGTCAGGACGATGTGTGAGATGTGGCAGTGATTAGCATTAGATCAAGGATTGCCCTAAATGGCAAGCAGGACAGAACCAGGTTAAACCAGCTGGTAGAGGCAAAACTTCAGTTCCTAGAGTTCAGGCTGAAGCCTATGCTATTGAGTGCGAGGAGCTTCCAGAGGAGACCGCTGTTGTTGAAGGTACATTCTTCATTCTGAATCAACCTGTTAGGGTGCTAATTGATCCGGGTACTACTCATTCATTTATTACTCCCTTGTGTGTGCAACATGTGAAACTGAAAGTTGTATGTTTGCCTTACGAAGTAGAAGTTGGTACTCCGATGGGTTCTAAACTTGTTACTAGCTCAGCTTGTAAAATCCAAATTAAGGATAGGGAATTCTCATCCAATCTTATTACATTACCTTTTCGAGACTATGAGTTCATTTTAGGGATGGGCTGGTTGATAAAGCATCATGTCCAACTAGATTGCCGGACGAATATTGTAACGTTCCGGGTACCTAGTCAACCAATACTGGAGGTAATGGGTCGAAGAGACTTCACCGGGAGTTCCATAATTTCATCTACGAAAGCAGTGAAGTCCTTGAGAAAAGGGTGTAGTGGATACTTAGCTTACCTCATCAACAAGCCATCGGAAAAAGCTAAGTTGGAGGAGATGTCAGTGATCAAAGATTATGCGGATGTGTTTCCAGAAGAATTGCCCGGTTTACCCCCAAATCGGGAGATCGAGTTCATTATAGAGTTATTGCCTGGCACCCAGCCGATATCTAAAGCCCCTTATCGTATGGCACCAGCCGAGCTACAAGAATTGAAGGACCAATTGCAAGGATTGTTGAAGAAAGGGTTTGTTCAACCAAGTTCTTCTCCGTGGGGTGTACCAGTTCTATTTGTAAAGAAGAAAGACAGAACGCTGAGGCTATGCATCGATTGCCGAGGATTGAACCAAGTGACTGTCAAGAATAAATACCCATTTCCACTGATCGACGAGCTATTTGATCAACTTCAAGGATCCAAAGTGTATTCGAAACTCAACTTGAGGCAAGGGTACTATCAGTTGCGGATCAAAAAGGAGGATGTGCCTAAAATGGCTTTTAGGACAAGATATGGGCATTATGAATACGTGGTGATGCCATTTGGACTAATTAATACCCCTACAGCTTTTATGGACTTGATGCACAGGGTGTTCCAACCCTACTTGGACCAATTTGTGGTGATCTTCATTGATGATATTTTGGTATACTCAAAATTCGAGGCGGAGCATGAACAACATCTGCGGTTGGTACTACAGAAACTTCGAGAGCATCAATTGTATGCAAAGTTTAGCAAGTGCGAATTTTGGTTGCAGCAGATTGCATTTTTGGGGCATATCATATCCCAATAGGGAATAGCAGTGGACCCAGCAAAGATAGAAGATGTGATGTCTTGGAAGAAGCCGGAAAATGTTACGAAGGTTCGGAGTTTTCTTGGTCTAGCCAGCTATTATCGGAGATTCGTTAAGGATTTCTCAAAGATTGCAGGACCGCTTACAAAGCTCACTCAAAAGAAAACAAAGTTCGTGTGGGATGATAAGTGTGAGAACAGCTTCCAAGAGTTGAAGAAAAGATTGATTACTGCACCTATTCTTGCATTGCCTGAAGGGAGTCAAGGTTTTGTAATCTATAGCGACGCTTCGAAGGAAGGATTAGGTTGTGTGTTGATGAAAAATGGTAGAGTGATTGCGTATGCTTTTAGGAAACCGAAGCCGTATGAATTGAACTACCCGACACATGATTTGGAATTAGCGGCTATTGTGTTTGCACTCAAGAAATGGAGGCATTATCTGTTGGGTAATAAGTTTGAGGTATTTACTGATCACAAGAGCTTGAAATACTTGTTCTCTCAAAAGGAGTTGATATGAGGCAAAGGCGGTGGATGGAGCTTTTGGACGATTATAACTGCACAATCAATTATGTGCCCGGTAAAGCAAATGTAGTTGCAGATGCCTTAAGTAGGAAAGTGAGCATGGCAAAACTGGAAGTCAAGGTATATGAGTTGTTGGAGGAAGCATTTTTGTGAAAACCACAATTGACTCGAAAAGGATTACTTTTTGCCATTACACAGGTTCAATCGACCTTGTTTTCTGAATTACAAGAGGCTCAACAGAAGGACCAACAATTTCAGAAGATTAAAGAAAGCAACACAGATTTCAAGTTTCATGATGATGGTATTTGGAGGTTTAGGAATCGGATTTGTGTTCCAAATGAACCAAAGCTGAAAAAGAAGATTCTTGAAGAAGCCCATAATTCTAGATACACTATTCACCCCGGCGGAACAAAGATGTACCAGGATTTGGAACAACACTATTGGTGGAATAACATGAAGAGAGAGATTGCGGAGTTTGTGGCACGGTGTTTGACTTGCTAGAGAGTCAAATCGGAACATCAACGACCCGCAGGTTTACTTCAGCCGTTGGAGATTCCTCAATAGAAATGGGAACATATAACTATGGACTTTGTTATGGACCTGCCCAGGTCACAAAATGGTCATGACGCTGTTTGGGTCATAGTGGATAGATTGACTAAGTCAGTGCACTTCTTACCGATGAACAAGGAGGATAGTCTTGAGAAGTTGGGAGATATGTATGTAGCGGAGATTGTAAGATTGCACGGGATGCCTGTGAGTATTGTATCAGATAGGGATCCTCGTTTTACTTCCCGATTTTGGAAGAGATTGCAAGAAGCTTTGGGAACGAAGTTGAGTTTCAGCACGGCTTATCACCCTCAGACTGATGGACAATCTGAGAGAACTATTCAGATTCTGGAAGATATGCTGAGGGCGTGTGTTTTAGACTTCGGGAAAGGTTGGGAGAAATATCTGTCTCTAGCGGAGTTCTCTTATAATAATAGTTATTAGGCCACTATCGGGATGGCCCCATTTGAGGCGTTGTATAGACGTAAGTGTCGATCCCCAATTTACTGGGATGAAGTAGGTGAGACGAAGACTTGACCCGACCCTTTTACCTGAACTTATGAAGACTGTTGATAATATCCACCTCATCCAGAAACGGATGCTTACCGCCCAAAGCAGGCAGAAGAGTTATGCAAACCGACAGAGACAGAGTCTAGAGTTTGAGGCCGGCGACAAGGTGTTCCTGAAGATATCACCTCGGAGGGGACTGATTAAACAAGGCAAGGGTGGAAAGTTGAGCCCGAGATTTGTAGGACCATTTGAGATAATTGAGAAGGTTGGCAAATTGGCATATCGCCTGGCACTACCCCAAAACCTCTCCAATATTCACGACGTCTTTCATGTTTCTATGCTGCAGAAGTATCACCCTGATCCATCGCATATCTTGGAGCCAGAGCCGTTGCAGCTTCGGGAGAACTTGTCTTATGAGGAGAAGCCCATTCGAATCCTAGACCAGCAAGATCGGGAGTTGCGCAACAAATCTATACCGATGGTGAAAGTGTTGTGGGATCATCATGGGGTTGAAGAAGCAACGTGGGAAAGGCGAGACCAGATGGAGCAACAGTATCCAGCTTTATTTCAAAGGTAATATTGAATTTCGGGATGAAATTCTTTTAAGGAGGGGAGGATGTGAGGCCCTACCTCAATTTGCGTGCGATCCCTCGTTTCGTGTGCCCTAACCTAGATTTGAATGCCTTGACCTAAGTTTAAGAATTGTGTTTCGTTTTGTGTGCCTTGCATTGAATTACATGCATTCATTTAGGGTTGCGTGCATTTACTTGAAAAATGTGCATTCGTCTCGTAGTTCGTGCCTTACCTCATAGTGCGTGCCCTAGACCTAAGAAAGCATGCCCTCACGCTAATCAAGAAAGCATCTTACACGAAGCACTAGATTAATAATTAATCCTACAAATCCCACTAACTAATATTAAATTACTAATTCAACTCACTAGAAGACAAAATCTCACAAAAAGCTAGACATTCCTTATTCTTTTGCACTTTCAACACACAATTAATTAATGCCCAAAAGATGACAAAAAATAAGATTTCTACATGCCTTGGCCGACCACTTGTTGGGCTTTGTGATTGCTTTGCTTAATTCAATTTAATTCCTAGACAATCTATGACAATTCTATGACACAAATGCATAAAAAAAACTAGCTCAAAACTGTGACACCCCGATCCCTCTCGAGACCGGGAGTTCTATCAATCAAACTAATCACAACCCAAACCAAACCCGGGCAAAATTTTCAGGGAAAATGGACGGAGTCTCCCCTGTTTATAGGCGAAATGCAAAACCTGTAATAGCATATAAATGGACCACCACCGTGTCCAACCATACAAAACTTCCTCAAGGCCATCCGAGCCTCGGTTCTCAACAATTTAAACTCAGCAAGTATACATACATTTCCAATTTAAAAACTAACCTATCTTTTCATTTTGACAAGTACATTCAATTTAGGCAATTAAACCATACAAAGCTACTGCATAAAATAAACTATCATGCCATTCTAATTCTTTTCCTTTGGACATTACATCCATGCATTGAAGTTAAGCTACATTAACTATATACATAATCTAACTTATCAAACCATTCCAACTACATAGCTAGATTTATATTACATTTCTTTTAACAATAATTACATACAACATAAAAGCATACAACTTGACAACTTTGACAACTCAAGTTACATAGGCACTCAAGACAACTCTTCAAGCACGGACTTTCACGAAATCACGAACTTTCCAGCTAACAGGGCATTTCCTGAAATGTGGTGGTGAGGAGTGAGTATACACAACACGTATACTCAGTGAGGGCGAGACAGATATCGAATTGGAGAGAAAGAAGATTGTGCAATACAAATAGGTACAGTTAAACAATACAATCCATAAAAGGCATTCAATATAAACAACAATACAATTAAACAACTAAAGAAAGCATTAACACAACCAATCAAAGCTATACCACACTTTGAAGGCTATGGTTCACTCGAGCGAGTAATGTACCGATCACAATTCCGATGACTTTAACGATGACGCGCCGGCCCAAACCACCTTATAACACCAGTTTGGAATACCCCGGAAGTATCCATCAATCCTACGACCCAAATCTCCCTGGGAGGCAACCTAAGCGAGAAAGGGAATAGCAGCGGAGCTAGAGCAACCAACACTGGCAACCCAAGGCTACCCAGAGAGGCCCATCACTCACGCGCGAGACACTATGCAATGCAAGACTCGATACAAGGCGATAAACAAGCGATAAAGCCACACGTGAAAGAATAACAAAGTAGGTTACTCTCGCACGCAATAGCAGCAATTTGATAAGTAATTCAATCCAAAACAACTCAAACAAGTATTCCAAGTAATTCTAAACATTCTATAAGCATAAAGACAAGAAAACACACAAAAACACAAATCGACCCCAACTATCAAAATGCTACCATTTCCAAACGAGCCAAGAGTTCTGGAAACCGACTTCGCCAACCCTCCTAGGTCACCATAAGGCACATCTAAAGACCCCGAAACCTTACTTTACCCTAGAACTCGCGCAAAGCCCCGATTTTCCCCTTTCTCGTTTGAACTACAACTATATCAACCAAACACCCAACCAACGCCATAATCGCACCAAAAGTGCTTCCATGGCCTCCCGAAGTAATGCCAACACGCAAAATGAGAAAATGCAAAAGTCGACCAAAACGACCCCAACTTTTCCAAAGGCTTAATTCTCATTTTTTCCACTACGCAACCCAAACAAACCACACATTTTAGTATTCTAGCATACCTAGCACGTTTCTACATCAACGGAAAGCATAACAGCACAATTTCAACGTTTCAAGGTTTTACTATTCATAAAACACTATTCATTTCACAATTTAATTTGCAATCACAACATTTAACCGCAGAAAATGTTACAAAGCTATAAATACATGTTCTACAAATGCTAAGGAACATTCTAGAAGCATCAAATCGCTTTAAATAACGATCTACGGATAAATCTAAAAATTGACAAAGTTAACATATACAACGTATAAATGCGCAAATAACATGCTTCCCTCACCTTAGATGCTCCTAGACGCTAGGAAAACCTCGTAGAGTGCCTCAGAAACCACCCCGCACAAGCCCACGCGAAGAATCGAAGATTTGAAGTTGAGATTTTCTTTTTTTTTTTCTCCTTCTTTTCCTCATGGTTTCAAGCCTTTTTCTCTCTGTTTTTTTCGTGCACATTCTGCTTATTTTTAAAAAAAAAAATGTCAAGAAGTCAAAGGTCAAAATTCGGTCAACCCGCTAAACCAAAACAGCTATGTGCGACCTCACGAAAACGGCCATAACTTCTTCTAGAAAACTCCAATTCACGAACGGTTTGAACCCTCATAAACTAGACTCATAGAGCTTTCCAACCATATATAATTTGCTACCTAAATCTTCCCCAATTGGTTCAGATTTAATTCCAAAGTTGACCCAAAATTTGACTAACTTAACATTGCATTTTTTTATTTCTAATCCCAAGTTTTCCCTTTATTAAACATTTCAAAAATTTTCACATTGTCCTAGTTTGTCAATGTAGATGAAAAGTCAACTAGTTTGGTCAAAGAAGGTGAAAGGTCAATAAAATGCAATTTAAATGAACTTAAAATGCTATTGAATACATGCTAGGTTCGGGGTATCACATCCTTCCCCCCTTAAAACAATTGCGTCCTCGCAATTCTTCTTCCAATAGGACTCTGCATCATCTACAATCCAACTCTGACTAGTCTTCATTAGCTACTGAAAAAGTATTTAATAAAGATGACCAATAGGAAAGTTCAAGTAGAAATGCCAAGTAGTAACGCCAAATAGAAGCTCAAATGCAGATACCGTACAAGAATCCCGTTGACACGAATACCTAAGAAGAATAAATTCCAACCAGAAACGCCGAGATAATACCAATAAAGACTAAAGCAAAGATACTGTAGATGTCATTAATACCACACAATAATGACAAGAAGAATACCTCACGCACGAATCTCCAATAGAAGTCTAACTGTTACTGCCCGAGAATTCCCAAGCAAGAAGCCAAATAAAAGCTCAAACAAAGATCCTATCTAGAGGTCCAAAGAAGTACCCCGCTGGTCATGGATTTCATAGAAGAATTCCCTGTTAAGAGTGCTGAAGAAAATACCAAGAACCCAATCAAATATATTTCCAAAGTTCCAAAGAAGCCTTCCAAATAATAACCCCATGGAACAACCAATTAGATTCCGAGTTTTGCTATCAAATGCTGAGAGGAATGTCAAAGGAAATAACAGAGAAAATATAACGTGCCCAATAAGACAACCAAGTTGAATAACAAACATAGTTTCCCAGATGGACGAAAACTCCAAGGATAAACACCGAACTGATGAACAATATACCGAAACCAAACTCTGAGTCCTCTTCACTGTTTGCCAAGTGAGAACTTCATACAACTTTGCCAACAAGGAAAATACCAAGAGAATGCCTAATAAGAATTTCAAAGAATACCATAAGTAGTATTATACAATAAGTCTGATAGGGATTCCAGTTACCAAACCAACTGAGGGATGCCAAAGAAAATACCCGAACAATGCTCCAGTAAGAAAGTACCAAGAATTGCCCAATAAGTAATACTAAATAATTGGCCACTGAGAATCCTAGAGAATGCCATTGAAGAATTTCCAATAAGGAATACCAGTAACACTCCAATAAAGACCGAGACACATATGCCATAGATAATACCATGCAGTAAGGCCGATTGAAATCCCATTAACCAAGTCCACCGAGAAGTGCCAACAAAAGTCCCCAAAGAACACCCGTTATGAAAACCAAAGAATGTTCCAGAGAACACCCAATTAAAACCCCAAGAGAAAGCTACTCTTTCGCAACTGTTAAGCACAGAGAAGGACCAAAGGGATTCGCCAATAACCGAGCTCCAAAAGCAAACACCAACTCCCAAATAAAGGCTAATTAAATGTCATTCATTTCCTGCCAATCCATACACCTTGAAAAGCCAGCGGTGAACCACTTTCTTCAGGGGAGGAAGAGGACTTACTTACCATTTCAATAGGACATGTATGAATGCCAATATATCACAGTTATACATATGCATTAAGCTATTATGCCAGCAAGTTTACAATATAGTTTATTTAACAAAGTCACTCAAGCATAACAATCAAGTCAAGCACAACATAATCAATTCAAATCACGGCATAGCTAATTCAAGACATTTCAGTACACACATTAAAAGCAATACTTCAAGCAAATAACAATCCACGAGGTCGATTCGATAGGTCAATTCAATGCACAACTAGACACTTTACTTCACTTAGCACACAATTAACACATAACACATAACTATATCACATAGGAGCACACATTCATGTCAAGACACATAATCTCACATAAAAGCATACACTTTCAAGACACACTTAACAAGCACACATTTAAGGGTCACTACCCACCAGACCGAGGACCCTGTCCCGGCTTATGAGCTAAATAAGCTCTGATACCACCTGTGACACCCCGATCCCTCTCGAGACCGGGAGTTCTATCAATCAAACTAATCACAACCCAAACCAAACCCGGGCAAAATTTTCAGGGAAAACGGACGGAGTCTCCCCTGTTTATAGGCGAAATGCAAAACCTGTAATAGCATATAAATGGACCACCACCGTGTCCAACCATACAAAACTTCCTCAAGGCCATCCGAGCCTCGGTTCTCAACAATTTAAACTCAGCAAGTATACATACATTTCCAATTTAAAAACTAACCTATCTTTTCATTTTGACAAGTACATTCAATTTAGGCAATTAAACCATACAAAGCTACTGCATAAAATAAACTATCATGCCATTTTAATTCTTTTCCTTTGGACATTACAGCCATGCATTGAAGTTAAGCTACATTAACTATATACATAATCTAACTTATCAAACCATTCCAACTACATAGCTAGATTTATATTACATTTCTTTTAACAATAATTACATACAACATAAAAGCATACAACTTGACAACTTTGACAACTCAAGTTACATAGGCACTCAAGACAACTCTTCAAGCACGGACTTTCACGAAATCACGAACTTTCCAGCTAATAGGGCATTTCCTGAAATGTGGTGGTGAGGAGTGAGTATACACAACACGTATACTCAGTGAGGGCGAAACAGATATCGAATTGGAGAGAAAGAAGATCGTGCAATACAAATAGGTACAGTTAAACAATACAATCCATAAAAGGCATTCAATATAAACAACAATACAATTAAACAACTAAAGAAAGCATTAACACAACCAATCAAAACTATACCACACTTTGAAGGCTATGGTTCACTCGAGCGAGTAATGTACCGATCACGATTCCGATGACTTTAAGGATGACGCGCCGGCCCAAACCACCTTATAACACCAGTTTGGAATACCCCGGAAGTATCCATCAATCCTACGACCCAAATCTCCTTGGGAGGCAACCCAAGCGAGAAAGGGAATAGCAGCGGAGCTAGAGCAACCAACACTGGCAACCCAAGGCTACCCAGAGAGGCCCATCACTCACGCGTGAGACACTATGCAATGCAAGACTCGATACAAGGCGATAAACAAGCGATAAAGCCACACGTGAAAGAATAACAAAGTAGGTTACTCTCGCACGCAATAGCAGCAATTTGATAAGTAATTCAATCCAAAACAACTCAAACAAGTATTCCAAGTAATTCTAAACATTCTATAAGCATAAAGACAAGAAAACACACAAAAACACAAATCGGCCCCAACTATCAAAATGCTACCATTTCCAAACGAGCCAAGAGTTCTGGAAACCGACTTCGCCAACCCTCCTAGGTCACCATAAGGCACGTCTAAAGACCCCGAAACCTTACTTTACCCTAGAACCCGCGCAAAGCCCCGATTTCCCCCTTTCTCGTTTGAACTACAACTATATCAACCAAACACCCAACCAACGCCATAATCGCACCAAAAGTGCTTCCATGGCCTCCCGAAGTAATGCCAACACGCAAAACGAGAAAATGCAAAAGTCGACCAAAACGACCCCAACTTTTTCAAAGGCTTAATTCTCATTTTTTCCACTACGCAACCCAAAAAAACCACACATTTTAGTATTCTAGCATACCTAGCACGTTTCTACATCAATGGAAAGCATAACAGCGCAATTTCAACGTTTCAAGGTTTTACTATTCATAAAACACTATTCATTTCACAATTTAATTTGCAATCACAACATTTAACCGCAGAAAATGTTACAAAGCTATAAATACATGTTCTACAAATGCTAAGGAACATTCTAGAAGCATCAAATAGCTTTAAATAACGATCTACGGATAAATCTAAAAATTGACAAAGTTAACATATACAACGTATAAATGCGCAAATAACATGCTTCCCTCACCTTAGATGCTCCTAGACGCTAGGAAAACCTCGTAGAGTGCCTCGGAAACCACCCCGCACAAGCCCACGCGAAGAATCGAAGACTTGAAGTTGAGATTTTCTTTTTTTTTTCTCCTTCTTTTCCTCATGGTTTCAAGCCTTTTTCTCTCTGTTTTTTTCGTGCACATTCTGCTTATTTTTTTAAAAAAAATGTCAAGAAGTCAAAGGTCAAAATTCGGTCAACCCGCTAAACCAAAACAGCTATGTGCGACCTCACGAAAACGGCCATAACTTCTTCTAGAAAACTCCAATTCACGAACGGTTTGAACCCTCATAAACTAGACTCATAGAGCTTTCCAACCATATATAATTTTCTACCTAAATCTTCCCCAATTGGTTCAGATTTAATTCCAAATTTGACCCAAAATTTGACTAACTTAACATTGCATTTTTTTATTTCTAATCCCAAGTTTGGCCTTTATTAAACATTTCAAAAATTTTCACATTGTCCTAGTTTGTCAATGTAGATGAAAAGTCAACTAGTTTGGTCAAAGAAGGTGAAAGGTCAATAAAATGCAATTTAAATGAACTTAAAATGCTATTGAATACATGCCAGGTTCGGGGTATCACAAAAACCCTCCCCAAAGCTCCACCAATCTTGACATAGGCTCCTTGCCCATGATAGGAATTTCAAAATGCTTATTGAAGACACAAAAATCTGAATTTCAAAGCTCAAGGCCGACATATGCATCAACATTTGCAAAAGCCTTCATTTTTTCTTCATTTCTCTCATTTCCTCACATTTCTCTCTCTCCCTCTCATTCTTCTCTCTCTCTCTCAGCCTTGGCTGAGTTCATATACTCCATAGCTCATCTTCATCATTCCATGGTTCATCAAGGCAAGCTAGAAGCTAAGAAGCTCGACTAAGCAAGCTAAGTTGCAAGAAAGCTCACATGCAAGCTTATTGAACTTCCATTTTGGTTTAGGTGAGTTTGCTAGCTTCCATTTCTTTTCTTCTTGTTCTAACCACATGCACCTACTAAGAACTTGGTTACTAAGCTAGGAAACTAGAGAGAAATCGAGTGGTGTCTTGGCTAAGCAAGGAAAAGAGTCAACCTTGTGCTTCATCAAAATCTTGTGCATCTTCTTGTTGTTTTGCTAAGGTGAGGGCTAAAACTTCTTGAAAATCCTTCAAAAAACCACATGCATGCTCTTAAATGTCTGTCTTTGCTTCTGTACTTGAGATATATGTGTGTTTATAAGCTTTTATAACCATGCATGGCAAGATTTTGGGCTAGAAGGTGATGATAGATGAAATCGGGTTTGTGACAGCTTTCTGTCTTGTTGGTGCGAGATGATTTTGGCTAGGAAAATGATGTTTAAAATGCCAGTTTTGCCAGTTCTGAACATTTTTCCCAGAAATAGGACAAAGCTAATTTTGACTCTATGGTCCTCAAAATGGAAAATCATTAAAATGTGTCCAAATCTGGAAAATCTGGAAAAATGAAGCAGGTTTTGGCAGATTCACTGACTTTGTGGAACGAACCAGATTTGACTTAGTAAATGATATCCTAAATACATGAAATTTGGTGTGCTGCTAGATTTTTCAGTTCTGGACATTGTTGTCAGAAATGGACTAAGGCTAAATCTGACCCTAAGGACCTCACAAATGACAAGTATTGAAATGTGTGCAAATCTGGACAGTTTTGTGCAATCTCACTGTTTTGGCTATAACTATTGAACCCGAACTCCAAATGATGCGAGGTTTGTTTCTGAATTTAGTTCACTTCTTAAGCTTTAATTTGACATCATATTCACTAGAATTGGATATAGTTTTCTTGTCTTAATGATTGTGAGAAAACAGCCCATTCCAGTGAGGGTTTCACTTAGTGATATGCTTAGAAAAATTGTTGTAACTTCTCTTGTTGAATTAAATGCTTGGGATTGTGGCATTGGGATGTTGTGTGGACTGTTTTAAATACTTGAGGATGTTTGAATTAATTGATGCATGGCTTGAGATTGATTTTGAGTTGACTTGGGGCTTAATCGCACGGGCAAGCACGAAATGGAAACCCTAGTGACTAGGTAAATTCACTAAGTGTTGATCCTATGAATATCGTGTTTAATTATACGTTTAGTAGGCTGACCGTAGTTGCCATTGTAGCCCTAAATGCGATCTTGATGATTACATATTGACAAGTAGGCTTTCTTGCACCCGAACCCACGTAGATTGTCGTTGCAGGTTGAATAATCTTATTATTTGATTACATGAACATTGAAATGAGTTATATGACTTGATTTACGTAGGTTACATGGCTGCCCATTTAATGTTCATATAACTCCATATGCCTTTCAAGTGAAATTACTTGTCTTATCGTGCCTCGCTTGTTTACTTGTCAATGTGCAATCTTATGACTGTCTGAAGGCAACCTACTTTGTTGTCCTCCTAATGTGATATATTAAATGTCATAAATGTGCATTGCATATAAGGTTGCAACCTTTCATTCTGGCATGGTAGCGTTCACGCATACCAGGTGGCATTGGGCTTCCCGGTGCAACCGTGACTACCATTGTCCAATTCCCTCTCTCGCTTGGGGGCTAGACTTCCTCGAAGAGTTGGGTCGTAGGATTTCGGGGTACATCCGGAGTACACCCATTTGGCGTGATAAGGGGATGATTTGAAGTCAGCTGCAACAACTGATACTGGAAATGAACTGAGAGCAAAAGCTCACCGTATCCTTTTCACTATGTGTTTAAGTACTCTCGCTTGGTTCTTAGAGGACCTCGGGGAGGAAAGACGGGTAATTGTGTTCCTTTACTTTTATATTATTGTTATGTACTTATTTGTGATATATTCATGCTTGCAAAAGGATTTTCATAAGTTGAACCGGAAAATGAGTTCCAAAACCTATTTCTCATTCACCTTCGCTGAGTTCATAAGGACTCACCCTCTTTTATCATCTCAGGTGAAGAAGATCAAGAACAGGTACCCGAGGACGACGTGTCTAACGATGATTCCTTAGAATGATTGCCTGTCCTATGTGCTTTGCTTGATTATGGCCATTTGTGAACACTATGCTACTTGAAGACTATTTCTTTTCATGTTGCTTGATGTTTGTAATGTAAAAGACCCCCGTTGTAATTTGGGGTCTAATTTTGGCTTGTACTTATAATAACTAGATAGACACTATTATAGTTGTTTTGCTATTATTACTGGCTAGTATCTATCATAGGATTATGAAGTATCAGGTAAGGACTAAGTAAAATGAACCTATCCAATCTTAAGCAGGTACTTACTATTAAGCTAAGATCAACAGGTACTTTTGTAACGAGGATTAACAAATAGACGAGACATAGTATCATACTAGGTTATTAATCAAACGAGACTTCGGGATAATCAGTAGGCATTTCAATTGATGGTAAATAGTAATCTTAGTTGGAAATGAAATTGAGATTGAAAAATTTGAGGCGTTTAGAGAATTAAGTCAAACCAAATAGCCCAATTACAGCCGTTATGCTGCCGGTTTTCTGAAAAATTTTGGAGTTTAGGCTAAAACGTTAAGTGTTAAACTTTCATGAACAAGACTTGACTTGAATATTAAGATCACACCCTAGTCTAACCTTATAGGCCGGGTTGGGGCGTGACAGATGGCCCATTCAAAAGGCCTAATAGGCTTAACGACAACCCATCCGCTTCAACAACGCAACATCCTTGCAAGACGTGATATCGACGCATTGTCGGCCCTCTAATGTCCCGCGAGTTCAGTTGTCGTCCTTTTTGTGGCTCAAGACGTTCGATTTGGGACGGAAAACAGGTCAAAAACAAGAAAATAGGCCCGAAACTGATAAATACATTCAATTTTGGGCTCTGAAAATAGGTGCAGCTGAGCAGGCTTGCTACCCTCGTCGTAGAGCTCTCAGAGAGCTTTCCAACGGTATGTTGTGCGTCGTGTAACTCCTTACGGATCAAAAGTTATGGGCACCGGAGCGACGGAGACCTGGTTAGAAGCCCCACGCCCACGGTTTGCGGGCCCAGCCTCTACGTGAAGCGAAGTTGTCTTGCCCAAGGTGACGTGGGATTCAATAATAGAAATGTGATGGATAAAGCATCTTGGAAGGCTAACCGAGGCAAAAAAAAAATTGGAAAGGAGGGTATAGCACAAGGACTTCCCAATGGGTCACCCATCTTAGTACTACTCTCGCCCAAGCACGCTTAACTTCGGAGTTCTGATGGGATCCGATGCATTAGTGCTGGTATGATCGCACCTATCACGTTGAGGACGCAAATCCCTTATGTGTTGACGGTTCACAGTCCCAATGGGCTTAACGACAACCCATCCGCTTCAACAACGCAACATCCGTGACGCCCGAGATTCTACCGTACACATTTTTAACTGTTGCATCCATTAATTGCGCATTTAATTCTGTGTTTTACTTGTTATCTTTCTTAGTTACTATTCATTCCATTTTTCAACTGCATTATATTAATGAATTAGCATTTTTATTAAATCATATTAATTATTTTAGGAATGAGAAAAATGTGCATTTGAGCTTAGAGCGATAGGAGCACTTGTTTAGAAAATGTTTTGCCAATCTAATGAATAGTATTACGTAACTTAACTTAGTATTTTAATTAGCTAGTATTAATTTGCACTTTAGGACTTGATTCTAGCTAGTTTAACTCATATTTTAACCACACCCTCTCGCTAAAATAGCTCACCCAAACATATACTCACACAACACACAACATAAGCTCATAACTTGCAAAACAAAAAAACAAAAAAAAGATGCAGGAATTATTGTAGCTGTGAGGCCCGACCCCAAATAACGTGTGTTACCTTGATTTGCGTGTCATAGACCAAGAATTATATGACTGACCTTGGATTACGTGCCTTATCTTGGTTTTCATGCATGCTTCGTCATTCGTGCCTTGAACTAGAATGGTATGCCCTAATCCCCGACTGACATGCGATACCTAGATATACGTACCCTGACCTCGATGTACGTGCGTTACCTCGTTTCGTGTGCCCTAACCTTGAACTGTGTACCTTAACCTAGATATATAGTCGTGCCTTGATTTGCATGCCTTGCATTGGTTTACGTGCTTTCACCTAGGATTGCGTGCATTAGTCTTGAAGTACGTGCCTTAGTCTTGAAGTTCGTGTCTTACCTCGTAGTTTGTGTCTACCTCGTGATTCGTGCCCCGTATTGATTTATGTGCGTGTCTCGTAGTGCGTGCCATAGACATAGAAAAGTGTGCCCACACGCTAATCGATAAAGAATCCTACACAAAGCACTAAACTATAAAATAATCCTACACAATCCACTAACTAATATTATATTCCTAATTCAAATTCTCTACAAAACCCACTAACTACTAAAATATTCTATTCTTCCTAACACACATAACTAACCAATAAACTATTATAAACCTACACTTATTATAATCCAAAATAGACTAACATGAATCTGAATTTCCAGATTCTTCATTGCATTACACGACCAAACACTCAAAAATTGAAGATATTTCAAGACAATGCAAGCATTAAAATATTCATTACATTATTCTATGCTTTCCACTTTCTCCAAACACAAGACTTACCCTTTTATCTTATCAAAGCATGCCTCACAATTCAAAATGCTCAAAACGTGACACAAAATCAGATTTTTGCAAGCCCAAGGCTGACACATACAAGCACCTACTCAAACAAACACTCAACTTCATCCATTTCCTCGCAAACTCTCTCATTCTCTCTCCTTCTCTCTCATTTTCGACCATGGCTGCATCTTGACCTTCCAAGACCTCAAGCATGCTCTCAAGATCTCTCCCAAGCTCGACCATAGCAGCCCAAGCAAGCAAGAAGCAAGGAAGAAGCTCCCTTTATGCATTTTGAAGAGCATTTGTGGTCATTTGCTAAATCTTCAAGAGGTGAGGGTTAATCCTTTTTAAAAAGCTTTCAAAAACCACATGCAAGCCTTCATATGTCTATATTTACCTCTGTACTTGTGATATATGTGTGCACTTGAGCTTTTGTAACCATGCATGGCAAGATATTTGGCTAGAACTTGAAGATAGGACGAATCACGAAATCTGAGCAGTTTTCTGACTTGTTGGAGCGAAGCAAATTTTGCCAGGTAAATGATGTTGAAAATGTTTGAAAATTGGTAGGTCAGTAGTTTTGCAAATTCTGAGAATTTTTCATAGAAATAGGCCAAGGCCAATTCGGACTCTAAGACCCCTAAAATGGCAAAATATCAAAATGTGTCGAAATCTGGAAAATCTGGGAAAATAGAGCAGGTTTTTGAAAGTTCACTAACTCGTAGAGCGAAACCATTTTGGCCTAGTAAACGATATTGAAAATGTATGAAATTTGGTAGGTTGCTAGAATTTTCAGTTTTGGAAATTTTTGTCAGAAATAGACTAAGGCGAAATCTCACCCTAAGGCCCTCAAAGGACAAGTATTTAAATGTGTACAAATCTGGACAGTTTAGTGCAGTCTCACGTTTTTGGCTATAACTCTTGAATTCGAACTCCAAATGATGCGAGGTTTGTTTTTGGATTTAGTTCACTTAATAAGATTTAATTTGAAATTTTGTTCACTAGAATTGGAGATTGTTTGTTTGTCTAAATGATTGTGGGAAAACAGGCCATTGCAGTGAGGTTTGTATCTAGTGATATGCTTTGAAAATTATTGTAACTTCTCTTGTGGTATCAAATGCTTGGGATTGTGGCACTTGGATGTTGTGTGGACTGTTTTGGATGTTTGAGGATGTTTTAATTGATCAATTCATGGCTTAGGTTTAATTATTTGTCAACTTGTGGCTTAATCGCACGTGTAAGCATGAAATGAAACCCTATCGGCTATGAAAACTCGCTAAGCGATGATCCTATGGTTATTGTGTTTAATTATGTGATTAGTGGGCTGCCTAATAAATGTTAAGTATGCTTGAAATGGTTTAAGAGTTGCTTGTGGTGTTTAGCGAATGAAACCGACCCCGAGCAGGACCTAGCAAACCCTAATGGCCCCGTAGCTCCCCGAGTCATAAACCGTTCTTTTGTGAATTATGAAGGATATTGAGGAAGATTAATAGGCTGCCCGTATATGTACTTATAGCCCTAAATGTGATTCCCGATGATTACATGTTGATAAGTAGACTTTGCTTGCACCCGGTCTAAAGTAAGCGTCGTTACATGCTTATACAATCTTATTACTTGATACATGAACCCCGAAACGAGTTATATGACTTGATTTACATGTGTCACATGGCTGCCCGTTTAATATTCATATAACTCCATGTGTTTTACAAGTGAAATTACATGTCAAAGCATGCCTCGTGTGTTTACTTGTCAATATGTGACCTTATACTTGCTCGGAGGCAACCTACTTTGTTGTCCTCCTAATGTGAATTGTTAAAAGACATTCTATGGCTTATTTGAACATGATTACTTGGCAGCCCATGAAAGTTTAATTGCTTTCAAATTGATATATGAAATGATTACATGTTCTTACAATGCCTTATATGCCAATATGTCAAAATGTGATCATATACTTGCTCGAAGGCAACCTACTTTGTTGACCTCCCAATGTGAAATGTTAAATGGCATACATGTGCATTGCATGCAAGGTTGCAACCTTTCATTCTGGCGTGGTAGCGTTTCACGCACACCGGGCGGCATCGGGCTTGTCGGTGCAACCATGACTACCATTGTCCAATTCCCTCTCTCGCTTGGGGGCTAGACTTCCTCGGAGAGTTGGATCGTAGGATTTCGGGGTACATCCGGAGTACACCCATTTGGCATGATAAGTGGATGATTGAAGCCGGCCGCAACAACTGTTATAAAAAATGATCTTGAGAGCGAAAGCTCACCGTATTCTTTTCACTATGTGTTTAAGTACTCTCACTTGGTTCCTAGAGGACCTCGGGGAGGAAAGACAGGTAAATGTGTTCTTTACATTACATTACATTATAAAACTTACTTGTGTTATATGTCATGCTTTCAAAAAGGGTTTTTCATAAGTTTAACCAGAAAATGATTTCAAAACGTTATCTCTCGTTCCCCCTCGCTGAGTTCATAAGGACTCACCCTCTTTTTTGTCACAGGTGCAGCAGATTTGGAACAGATACCCGAAGTAAATGTGCTTGTTGATGAATCCTTGGAGTGATTACATGCTTTATGTGCCTTGCTTGACAGTGGCTATTTTGTGAACGTTGTGTTTGCTTTGAAGAATATTTATTTTGTTGATATAAATGATCCCGTTGTAATTTGGGTCTAATTTTGGATTGTACTGTCTATAACCGGACGAACTCCTTATTTGGTTATTGTTTTATTGTCTTGATTAGTAGTTATTATAGGGGTTTAAACCACTAGGTGAATAATCAACAAAGTTAACTCTATCCAACTCCACTTAGGTACTAATTCGTAAGCTAAAGGATAATAGTTACGTGCATGATAGGGGTAAATTGAAAAATAAACGGGACATAGTTATCATGCTAGGTTATTAGTCAAACGAGGCTTCGAGATAATTAGCAGGCATATCTATTGATAACAAAATAGGAAATTTTAGTTGGAATTGAATCAATGATTAAAGGTTTTGAGGCATTTTAGAAAATAGGTCAAACCAAAGGTCTTAAATATAGCCGTCATACTGCCGGATTTTTGGAAAATCTTTTGGAATTCTAAATCAACGTTAAGTATTAATCGTAAGAAATGACCAAGTCGTACAAATAGCATAGAAGAATTAGGTCATTCCCTAGTCTAGCCTCCATAGGTCGGGTTGGGGCGTGACACCTTATATTAGAATGGTATCAGAGCTTAGTTTGCTAACTAGGCATTAGTCGGGTTCAACTCTCAGACCGTAGGTAGAAGCTCTAAAGTAAATATGATGTCTTGTTTATATGTGTGCTAATGTGCTTAATTGCTTTATGCATTGAATATTATGTGCCTTTGTGGACTATATGTATTTTGTATCATGCACACCGTCACGTCCTCAATAATGCATGCATGCTTTTATACTCCTTTCTTGATACATGTGCATGTTATATAACTGTAAATGACTGTTTATACACATAGATAGTTAGGATTAGGACCTTCAGGGAAGTGAATTTGTGTAGGACGAACGAAAAGGCTCAGTTAGAGATTTCTCGCATCTTCACAGGTACTCGATGGATCGTATGTATTATTGGATATGGATATATAAAATGCGTAGCACAGGTATAATTGTTGAGGTAAAGTTATCCCCTTATCTTTGGAATACTCATACCTGTGATTAAGTTATCAATTTTATAGCTATGAAGTTCTTGATTCCGTTAAATCATTCTTCTAATTATGGTTCAAGTATGAAGGTTAATGACATACAACTTCACTTAAGATATAAGAGTATACTATTAAATATGTAGAGTAGTGTATATTCCCATGTGCTGATAGTAGAAGTTGACTTGGAGGTTTCTTTGAATCCATTTCTCACATCTTAAAATTGGCTTGATAGACTATCTAAGAAGTTAGCAATATACTCGTACGATTGAATCCTTACTTGATTGGAATTAAGCATTGATGAATCTGATATGGTATGTACTAGCGAGTTTCAAGTTCACTAAATGTTGAGATCATGACCTACAAATTAAAAGATGAATTCGTGGAAGTTGACGATAGTTACTTTTAGGTGTTAGATTATTAAGTCATTGATAGCGTATTTAAGTGAGTTAACAATGGATAACATGACATGTAGGCAACTATGGAGACTGAGTTTAACAAGGTTGATGAATCTTTAGTATAACAAGATATGAGGATGTTGGAATCGAGAAATTCACGTAACTAGAACTCGTGTTCAGAAGACTACACCTAAATGTTAGGTCGAATAGAAGTGTAAGGTATTGAATTATGCATTAGATGACTAACGTTACTAAGGTCCTAAGTTGGATATTGGTGATATTAAGAATCATGGTATTAAATTGTTGCCCCTCGGATTTAGTTATGATTATGCGAAATAAGTCATTCTATGCACTCATTGTTTGGATACCCTAGAGGATGTTAGAAAGCATATAGTGAGTACGCATGATGATTCATGGTAAACCCTAGGACCTAAGGTCGATCAAACTTAATGCTCTTAGCTAGTTGAACATGTAAACGAACAGAATAAGATAGAGATGAATCAGAGTCATGATGACCCAAGAGACTATTGTTAGACCACCATATCTATGTGCACCGTTTCACGTCTAAAAACTAGCGATTGGTAGACTTCGAATTGTGGTCGTTAAATAAAGAGGTGAATCTTGTAGTGATAGTTAAATGAGTGGTTGATTACTTTTGAAGTTCTATTAGGTTATGTTGAAGGATGCCTCGTGGTCATAATTCCTATATTGATACAACCTTGAAGTTATCTCGTGTAAGTATTTTATGAGCTCGATCATTTCGGTACCCATTTATAGTCATAGGATTGTTGTTGTACGGCCGGTAACCTAGTAGAGCATTGATATCACTTACATGGCGATGAACCCAGCTTAGTAACATTAATGTTGAAGATATATTGGCTGGCATTAAGTGTTCGAAGGAATGACTAGGTCGCTAAGTGAGTAGGACCATTGTCTTCTTAAGTATGACGTAACCTTGGATTGAGGTGAGTGTAATTTATTTGAGGTTGAAACTATTCGTCTTAGGAGTCTTGGTTAAGATTAAAAGAAATTCTAAAGCTTCGTGACTTGAAGATAGAAATTTGAATAAGGAAATAAATTGTGGATTACGAGTTGATGAATTTACTTGTAAGAGTTGAATTAGTGCAACATGATTAGTTTACCCATGTAATTTCGATGGCAATTTGTTGGTGATACTTAACAAACCTTAGAATTTGAGTTTAATGAATCTCAACGGTCTTTCTCCTTGATTACGAGCGTGAAGGTTAACGAAGCTGGGAAAGGATGTTAGTGAATAGGAGCCTATAACTGGAAGACTAGTCATTAGAAGATTTACTAATCCAATGTACCTTCAAGATAAGAACTATGATACTACCGATAGATGATGACTTGAGATGGATTAGTTTGTTTGGTGAGTTCAACCTGAAAATAGGGTCGTATCGTGGAAATAATCCATAACATGTGTATGTCATACGTGCTAATAATTTTGAAGCTAGTAGATAGGATATGTAAATCAGATAGACCTATTATCTTGAAATTAGCGTATGTCACCCTAGGATCATGGAATTATTGTGATATTCCTTTTGAGGTATGAATGCAAGATTGATACAACATGAGTCATGATTTTGGAGTTATAGTTATATAGTTAGAATACTGATGCAGCTTTGATGACTATGTATGGAGATTCTAACCTTAGTTAATGAACTTGACCTTAAGATCAAATGGAGAATAGAGTTGTTCAAAGGAAAGAACTGTAAATGTAAAGGTCACACCGAACTAAATGATTGGAGAAACATAAGAAGTGAATTGGTTGTAGTAAAAGATCACCAAACACAGGACGAACCGGAATAGGAAGAATAACAAGGGTCATAATCCGTCTAAATGACCTCAATAGGAAAGAATGAATTTCGGGACGAAATTCTTTTAAGGAGGGGAGGATGTGAGGCCTGACCCCGAATAACATGTGTTACCTTGATTTGTGTGCCATAGACCAAGAATTATATGACTGACCTTGGATTACGTGCCCTATCTTGGTTTTCGTGCATGCTTCATCATTCGTGCCTTGACCTAGAATGGTGTGCCCTAATCCCCGACCGACGTGCGATACCTAGATATACGTACCCTGACCTCGATGTACGTGCGTTATCTCATTTCGTGTGCCCTAACCTTGAACTGCGTACCTTAACCTAGATATAGAGTCGTGCCTTGATTTGCATGCCTTGCATTGATTTACGTGCTTTTACCTAGGATTGTGTGCATTAGTCTTGAAGTACGTACCTTAGTCTTGAAGTTCGTGTCTTACCTCGTGATTCATGTCCCGTATTGATTTCTGTGCGTGTCTCGTAGTGCGTGCCATAGACATAGGAAAGCATGCCCGTATGCTAATCGATAAAGAATCCTACACAAAGCACTAAACTATAAAATAATCATACACAATCCACTAACTAATATTATATTCCTAATTCAAATTCTCTACAAAACCCACAAACTACTAAAATATTCTATTCTTCCTAACACACTCAACTAACCAATAAACTATTATAAACCTACACTTATTATAATCCAAAATAGACTAACATGAATCTGAATTTCCAAATTCTTCATTGCATTACACGACCAAACACTCAAAAATTGAAGATATTTCAAGACAATACATGCATTAAAATATTCATTACATTATTCTATGCTTTCCACTTTCTCCAAACACAAGACTTACCCTTTTATCTTATCAAAGCATGCCTCACAATTCAAAATTCTCAAAAGATGACACAAAATCAGATTTTTGCAAGCCCAAGGCTGACACACACAAGCACCTACTCAAACAAACACTCAACTTCATACATTTCCTCACAAACTCTCTCATTCTCTCTCCTTCTCTCTCATTTTCGACCATGGCTGCCTCTTGACCTTCCAAGACCTCAAGCATGCTCTCAAGATCTCTCCCAAGCTTGGCCATAGCAGCCCAAGCAAGCAAGAAGCAAGGAAGAAGCTACCTTTATGCATTTTGAAGAGCATTTGTGGTCATTTGCTAAATCTTCAAGAGGTGAGGGTTAATCCTTTTTAAAAAGCTTTCAAAAACCACATACAAGCTTTCATATGTCTATATTTACCTCTGTACTTGTGATATATGCATGCACTTGAGCTTTTGTAACCATACATGGCAAGATATTTGGCTAGAACTTGAAGATAGGATGAATCGCGAAATCTGAGCAGTTTTCTGACTTGTTGGAGAAAAGCAAATTTGACCAGGTAAATGATGTTGAAAAAGGGTGAAAATTGGTAGGTGACTATTTTTGCCAGTTGTGAGAATTTTTCATAGAAATAGGCCAAGGCCAATTCTGACTCTAAGCCCCTAAAATGGCAAAATATCAAAATGTGTCGAAATCTGGAAAATCTGGGAAAATAGAGCAGGTTTTTGGCAGTTCACTAACCTCGTAGAGTGAAACAATTTTGGCCTAGTAAACGATATTGAAAATGTATGAAATTTGGTAGGTTGCTAGGATTTTCAGTTCTGGACATTTTTTTTTAGAAATAGACTAAGGCTAAATCTCATCCTAAGGCCCTAAAAAATGACAAGTATTGAAATGTGTACAAATCTAGACAGTTTTGCGCAGTCTCACGGTTTTGGCTATAACTCTTGAATCCGAACTCCAAATGATGCGAGGTTTGTTTCTGGATTTAGTTCACTTAATAAGATTTAATATGAAATTTTTTTCAATGGAATTGGAGATTGTTTGTTTGTCTAAATGATTGTAGGAAAATAGGCCATTGCAGTGAGGTTTGTATCTAGTGATATGCTTTGAAAATTATTGTAACTTCTCTTGTGGTATCAAATGCTTGGGATTGTGGCACTTGGATGTTGTGTGGACTGTTTTGGATGTTTGAGGATGTTTTAATTGATCAATTCATGGCTTGGGATTAATTATTTGTCAACTTGTGGCTTAATCGCACGTGTAAGCATGAAATGAAACCCTATCGGCTATGAAAATTCGCTAAGTGATGATCCTATGGTTATTGTGTTTAATTGTGTGATTAGTGGGCTGCCTAATAAATGTTAAGTATGCTTGAAATGATTTAAGAGTTGCTTGTGGTGATTAGCGAACGAAACCGACCCCGAGCACGACCTAGCAAACCCTAATGGGCCCGTAGCTCCCCGAGTCATAAACCGTTCTTTTTTGAATTATGAAGGATATTGAGAAAGATTAATAGGCTGCCCGTATATGTCCTTATAGCCCTAAATGTGATTCCCGATGATTACATGTTGATAAGTAGACTTTGCTTGCACCCGGTCTAAAGTAAGCGTTGTTACATACTTGTGCAATCTTATTACTTGATACATGAACCCCGAAACGAGTTATATGACTTGATTTAGATGTGTCACATGGCTGCCCGTTTAATATTCATATAACTCCATGTGTTTTATAAGTGAAATTACATGTCAAAGCATGCCTCGTGTGTTTACTTGTCAATATGTGACCTTATACTTGCTCGGAGGCAACCTACTTTGTTGTCCTCCTAATGTGAATTGTTAAAAGACATTCTATGGCTTATTTGAACATGATTACTTGGCAGCCCATGAAAGTTTAATTGCTTTCAAATTGGTATATGAAATTATTACATATTCTTATAATGCCTTATATGCCAAAATGTCAAAATGTGATCATATACTTGCTCGGAGGCAACCTACTTTATTAACCTCCCAATGTGAAATGTTAAATGGCATACATGTGCATTGCATGGAAGGTTGCAACCTTTCATTCTGGCATGGTAGCATTTCACGCACACCGGGTGGCATCGGGCTTACCGATGCAACTGTGACTACCATTGTCCAATTCCTTCTCTCGCTTGGGGGCTAGACTTCATCGGAGAGTTGGGTCGTAGGATTTCGGGGTACATCCGGAGTATACCCATTTGGCGTTATAAGTGGATGATTGAAGCCGGCCGCAACAACTGTTATCAGAAATAATCTTGAGAGCGAAAGCTCATCATATCTTTTTCACTATGTGTTTAAGTACTCTCGTTTGGTTCCTAGAGGACCTCGGGAAGGAAAGACGGGTAAATGTGTTCTTTACTTTACATTATGTTATAAAAATTACTTGTGTTATATGTCATGCTTTCAAAAAGGGTTTTTCATAAGTTTAACCTGAAAAGTATTTCAAAATGTTATCTCTCGTTCCCCCTCGCTGAGTTCATAAGGACTCACCCTCTTTTTTGTCACAGGTGCAGAAGATTTGGAACAAATACCCGAAGTAAATATGCATGTTGATGAATCCTTGGAGTGATTACGTGATTTATGTGCCTTGCTTGACAGTGGCTGTTTTGTGAACGTTGCGTTTGCTTTGAAGAATATTTATTTTGTTGATATAAATGACCCCGTTGTAATTTGGGTCTAATTTTGGATTGTACTATCTAGAACCGGACGAACTCCTTATTTGGTTATTGTTTTATTGTCTTGATTAGTAGTTATTATAGGGGTTTAAACCACTAGGTGAATAATCAACAAAGTTAACTCTATCCAACTCCAGTTAGGTACTAATTTGTAAGCTAAAGGATAATAGTTACGTGCATGATAGGGGTAAATTGAAAAATAAACGGGACATAGTTATCATGCTAGGTTATTAGTCAAACGAGGCTTCGAGATAATTAGTAGGCATATCTATTGATAAGAAAATATGAAATTTTAGTTGGAATTGAATCAATGATTAAAGTTTTTGAGGCGTTTTAGAAAATAGGTCAAACCAAATGTCTTAAATATAGCCGTCATACTGCCGGATTTTCAAAAAATCTTTTGGAATTCTAAATCAACGTTAAGTATTAATCGTAAGAAATGACCAAGTCGTACAAATAGCATAGAAGAATTAGGTCATTCCCTAGTCTAGCCTCCATAGGTCGGGTTGGGGCGTGATATAACTCTTTACGGATCAAAAGTTATGGGCACCGGAGCGACGGAGACTTGGCCCCAAGCCCTACGTGCTCGGTTTGCGTGCCCAGCCTATACGTGAAGCGAAGTTGTCTTGCCCAAGTTGCCGTGGGATTCGGTCATAGAAATGTGATGGATTAGGTTATCGTCCTTTTCGCGGCTCACGACGTACGATCCAAGACGGAAAAATAACGCAAAAGAAGAAATGTGTCCTGAAACTGATAAAAACATTCAACTTTGGGCTCCAAAAATAGGTGCAGTCGAGCAGGCTTGCTGCCCCAGTCGTAGAGCTCTCGGAGAGCTTTCCAACGGTATGCTATGCGCCGTGTAACTCCTTACGGATCTAAAATTATGGGCACCGGAGCGATGGAGACCTGGTCCCAAGCCCTATTCCCTCGGTTTGCGTGCCCAGCCTCTATGTGAATTGAAGTTGTCTTGCCCAACTTGCCATGGGATTTGGTAAAAGAAATGTAAAGGATTAGGTTGTCGTCCTCTTCGCAGCTCATAACGTATGATACGGGACGAAAAAATAGCGCAAAGGAAGAAAAGTGTCCCAAAACTGATGAACACTTTTGATTTTGGTCTCTGAAAATAGGCACAGTCGAGCAGGCTTGTTGCCCCCGACGTAGAGCTCTCGGAGAGCTTTCCAACGGTATGCTGTGCGCCGCGTAACTCGTTACGGATCATAAGTTATGGGCACCGGAGCGACGGATACCTGTTCACTATCCCTATGCCCTCGGTTTGCGGGCCCAGCCTCTACGTGAATTGATGTTGGCTTTCCCAAGTTGCTGTAGGATTCGGTAATAGAAATGTGACGGATTAGGTTGTCGTCTTTTTCGCGGCTCACGACGTACGATACGGGATGAAAAAACAACACAAAAGAAGAAAAATGTCTTGAAACTAATGAAAATGTTCAATTTTGGGCTCCGAGAACAGGCACAGCAGAGCAGGGTTGTTGCCCCCATCGTAAAGCTCCCGGAGAGCTTTCCAACGGTATGTTGTGCGCCGCGTAACTCTTTACGGATCAAAAGTTATGGGCACCAGAGCGATGGAGACCTTGTCCCAAGCCCTACGCCCTCGGTTTGCGTGCCTAGCTTCTACATGAAGAGAAGTTGTCTTGCCCAAGTTTTTGTGTGATTCAGTAATAGAAATGTGATGGATTACGTTGTCGTCCTTTTCACGACTCACGACGTACGATGCAGGATGAAAAAACAACGCAAAGGAAGAAAAGTGTCCTGAAAATGATAAAAATGTTCGATTTTGGGCTCCTAAAACAGGCGCAGCCAAGCAGGCTTGCTGCCCCAGTCGTAGAGCTCTCGGAGAGCTTTCCAACGTATGCTATGTGCTGCGTAACTCCTTACGGATCAATAGTTATGGGCACCGGAGTGACGGAGACCTGGTCCCAAGTCCCATGCCCTTGGTTTGCGTGCCATACCTCTACGTGAATTGAAGTTGTCTTGCCCAAGTTACCGTGGGATTCGGTAACAGAAATGTGATGGATTAGGTTATCGTCCTTTTCGCGGCTCACGACGTACGATCCGGGATGGAAAAATAGCGCGAAAGAAGAAAAGTGTCCCGAAATTGATGAAAATGTTCAATTTTGGTCTTCGAAAACAGGCGCAGCCGAGAAGCTTGCTACGGCCATCGTAGAGCTCTCGAAGAGCTTTCCAACGGTATGTTGTGCACCGTGTAACTCCTTGCGGATCAAAAGTTATGGGCACCGGAGCGACGGAGACCTGGTCCCAAGCCCGACGCCCTCGGTTTGCGTGCCCAGCCTCTACAAGAAGCGAAGTTTTATTGCCCAAGGTGCCATGGGATTCGGTAATAGAAATGTGATGGATTAGGCTGCAGTCCTTTTCGCGGCTCACGACGAATGATCCGGGACGGAAAAACAGCGCAAAGGAAGAAAACTGTCACTAAACTGATGAAAACATTCAATTTTGGTCTTCAAAAATAGGCGCAGCAGAGCAGTCTTGTTGCCCCCATCGTAGAGCTCTCAGAGAGCTTTCCAACGGTATGCTGTGCGCCGCATAACTCTTTACGGATCAAAAGTTATGGGCACCGGAGCGACAAAGATATGGTCCCAAGCTCCACGCCCTCGGTTTACATGTCCAGCCTCTACGTGAAGCGAAGTTGTCTTGCCCAAGTTGCCATGGGATTCGATAATAGAAATGTGACGGATTAGGTTGTCGTCCTTTTCGCGGCTCACAACGTACGATCCGAGACGGAAAAACAATGCAAAAGAAGATAAGTGTCCCAAAACTGATAAAAATGTTCAATTTTGGGCTATGAAAAATGGTGCAGCTGAGTAGGCGTGCTGCCCCCGTCGTAGAGCTCTCGGAGAGCTTTCCAACGGTATGCTATGCGCTGTGTAACTTCTTACAAATCAAAAGTTATGGACACCAAAGCGACAGAGACCTGGTCACAAGCCCCACGGCCTCAGTGTGCGTGCCCAGCCTCTACGTGAATTGAAGTTGTCTTGCCCAAGTTGCCGTGGGATTCGGAAATAAAAATGTGACGGATTAGGTTGTCGGCCTTTTCGCGGCTTACGACATGTGATCCGGGATGGAAAAATAGCGCAAAGGAAGAAAAGTGTCCCAAAACTGATAAAAACGTTCGATTTTGGGCTCCAAAAATAGGCGCAGTCTAGTACCTTTGCTGCCTCCATCGTAGAGCTCTTGGAGAGCTTTCCAACGGTATGCTGTGTGCCGCGAAACTCCTTACGGATCAAAAGTTATGGGCACCGGAGCGACGGATACCTGTTCACTAGCCCTACGCCCTCGGATTGCGGGCCCAGCCTCTACGTGAATTGAAGTTGTCTTGCCCAAGTTGTGATGGGATTCGGTAATAGAAATGTGAAGAAATAGGTTGTTGCCTTTTACGCGCCTCACAACGTACGATATAGGACGATAAAACAGCGCAAAAGAAGACAAGTGTCCTGAAACTGATGGAAACGTTCGATTTTGGGCTCCGAAAAAAGGCGCACCTGAGCAAGCTTGCTATCCCCGTCATAGAGCTCTTGGTAAGCTTTCCAACGGTATGCTGTGCACCACGTAACTCTTCACAGATCGAAAGTTATGGGCATCAGAGCGACGGAGACTTGGTCCCATGCCCCATGCCCCATGCCCTCGGCTCTCGTGCCCAGCCTCTACGTGAAGCGAAGTTGTCTTGCCCAAGTTGCAGTGGGATTCGGTAATAGAAATGTGATGGATTAGGTTTTCATCCTTTTCGTGGCTCACGACGTACGATCTAGGACGGAAAAATAATGCAAAAGAAGAAAAGTGTCTCGAAACTGATAAAAATAGGGCTCCTCAAACAAGTGCAGCCAAGCAGGCTTGCTACCCCCGTCGTAGAGCTCTCGGAGAGCTTTACAACGGTATGCTATGCGCCGCGTAACTCCTTACGGATCAAAAGTTATGGGCACCGGAGTGACGGAGACCTGGTCTCAAGCTCTACGCCTTCGGTTTGCGTGCCCAGCCTCTACATGAATTGAAGTTGTCTTGCCCAAGTTGCCATGGGATTCGATAATAGAAATGTGACGGATTCGGTTGTCGTCTTTTTCGCGGCTCATGACGTACGATCCAGGACGAAAAAACAACGCAAAAGAAGAAAAGTGTCCCAAAACTGATGAAAACATTCGATTTTGGGCTCCAAAAATTGGCGCAGCCGAGCAGGCTTGTTGCCCCCGTCGTAGAGCTCTCATAGAGCTTTCCATCGGTATATTATGCGCTGCGTAACTCCTTACGGATCAAAAGTTATAGGCACCGAAGCAACAGTGACCTGGTCCAAGCCCCACGCCCTCGGTTTGCATGCCTATCCTCTACGTGAATTGATGTTGTCTTGCCCGAGGTGCCATGGGATTCGATAATAGAAATTTGATGGATTATGTTGTCGTCCTTTTCGGGGCTTACGACGTACGATCCGAGATGAAAAAACTGCGCAAAGGAAGAAAAGTATCCCAAAATTAATGAAAACATTCGATTTTGGGCTCCAAAAATAGGCTCAGCCGAGCAGGCTTGTTGCCCTCGTCGTAGAACTCTCAGAGAGCTTTCCAACGGTATCCTATGCGCCGCGTAACTCCTTACCGATCAAAAGTTATGGGCACCGGAGCGACATAGACCTAGTCCCAAGCCCCACGCCCTCGGTTTGCGTGCCCAACCTCCAAGTGAATTGAAGTTGTCTTGCCCAAGTTACCATGGGATTCGGTAATAGAAATGTGACGAATTAGGTTATCGTCTTTTTCACAGCTCATGACGTACGATCCGAAACAGAAAAACAACGCAAAAGAAGAAAAGTTTCTCGAAACTGATGAAAACGTTCAATTTTGGGCTCTGAAAACAGGCGCAGCCCAGCAAGCTGGCTACCCCCATCGTAGAGCTCTCAAAAAGCTTTCCAACGGTATGCTAGGAGCCGCGTAACTCCGTACAAATCAAAAGTTATGGGCACTAGAGCGACGGAGACCTTGTCCTAAGCGCTACGCCCTCGGTTTGCGTGCTCAGCCTCTACGTGAATTGAAGTTGTTTTGCCCAAGGTGCCATGGGATTCAGTAATAGAAATGTGATGATTTGGTTGTCTTCCTTTTCGCGGCTTACGACATACGATCTGGGAGGGAAAAACAGTGCAAAAAAAGAAAAGTGTCCCAAAACTTTTGAAAATGTTCGATTTTGGTCTCCGAAAACATGCGAAGCTAAGCAGGCTTACTACCCCCATGTAGAGCTCTTGGAGAGCTTTCCAACTGCATGCTGTGCACCGCGTAACTCGTTACGAATCAAAAGTTATGGGTACTAGAGCGAGGGAGACCTGGTCCCATGCCCGACGCCCTCGATTTGTGTGCCCAGCCTCTACGTGAAGCAAAGTTGTCTTGCCCAAGTTGCCATGGAATTCGGTAATAGAAATGTGACGGATTCGATTGTCGTCTTTTTTGTAGCTCACGACGCACGATCCGGGACGGAAAAACAACGCAAAAGAAGAAAAATGTCCCAAAACTGATGAAAATGTTCGATTTTGGGCTCCAAAAATAGGCACAGCCGAGCAGGCTTGCTGCCTCCATCGTAAAGCTCTCAGAGAACTTTCCATCGGTATGTTGTGCGCAGCGTAACTACTTACGGATCAAAGTTATGGGCACCGGAGCGACGGTGACCTGGTCCAAAGCCCCACGCCCTCTGTTTGCGTTCCCAGCCTCTACGTGAATTGATGTTGTCTTGCCCAAGGTGACGTGGGATTCGGTAATAGAAATGTGGTGGATTAGGTTGTCGTCCTTTTCGCGGCTCACGACGTACGATCCGGGATGAAAAAATAGCGCAAAAGAAGAAAAGTATCCCAAAATTGATGAAAATGTTCGATTTTGGGCTCCAAAAATAGGTACAACCAAGCAGGCTTGCTGCCCCCGTCGTAGAGCTCTCAGAGAGCTTTCCAACGGTATCCTATGCGTCGCGTAACTCCTTACGGATCAAAAGTTATAGGCACCGGAGCGACGGAGACCTAGTCCCAAGCCCCACGCGCTCGGTTTGCGTGCCTAGCCCCTAAGTGAATTGAAGTTGTCTTGCCCAAGTTGCCATGGGATTCGGTAATAGAAATGTGACAGATTAGGTTGTTGACTTTTTCGCGGCTCACGACGCACGATCCAAGATGGAAAAACAACGCAAAAGAAGAAAAGTGTCCCGAAACTGATGAAAACGTTCAATTTTGGGCTCCAAAAATAGGCGCAGCCCAGAATACTGGCTGCCCCCGTCGTACAGCTCTCGAAAAGCTTTCCAACGGTATGTTATGAGCCACGTAACTCCTTACGAATCAAAAGTTATGGACAGCGGAGCAATGGTGACCTGGTCTAAGCCCGCCGCCCTCGGTTTGCGTGCCCAGCCTCTACGTGATTTGATGTTGTCTTGCCCAAGGTGCCGTGGGATTCGATAATAGAAATGTGATGGATTATGTTGTCGTCCTTTTCGCGACTCACGACGTACGATCCGGGATGAAAAAACTGGGCAAAGGAAGAAAAGTATCCCAAAACATATGAAAACATTCGATTTTGGGCTCCAAAAACAGGTACAGCCAAGCAGGCTTGTTGCCCCCGTTGTAAATCTCTCAGAGATCTTTCCAACGGTATCTTATGCGCCGCGTAACTCCTTACGGATCAAAAGGTATGGGCACTGGAACGACGGAGACCTAGTCCCAAGCCCCATGGCCTCGGTTTGTGTGCCCAGCCTCTAAGTGAATTGAAGTTGTCTTGCCCAACTTACCGTGTGGGATTCGGTAATAGAAATGTGAAGGATTAGGTTGTCGTAATTTTCGCGGCTCACGACGTATGATCCGGAATGGAAAAACAACGCAAAAGAAGAAAAGTTTCACGAAACTGATGAAAAAGTTCAATTTTGGGCTCTGAAAATAGGCGCAGCCCAGCAAGCTGGCTTCCCCCATTGTAGAGCTCTCGAAAAGCTTTCCAATGGTATGCTAGGAGCCGCGTAACTCCTTACGGATCAAAAGTTATGGGCACCAGAGCGATGGAGACCTTGTCCTAAGCCCTACGCCCTCGGTTTGCGTGCCCAGCCTCTACGTGAATTGAAGTTGTCTTGCCCAAGTTGCCTTGGGATTCGGTAATAAAATTGTGATGGATTAGGTTGTCGTCCTTTTCGCGGCTCACAACGTACGGTCCGGGATGAAAAAATAGCGCAAAGGAAGAAAAGTATCCCAAAACTGATGAAAATGTTTGATTTTGGACTCTGAAAACAGGCGCAGATGAGCAGACTTGCTGGCCCCGTCATAGAGCTCTCGGAGAGCTTTCCAACGGTAAGCTGCGCCGCGCGTAACTCCTTACAGATCAAAAGTTATAGGCACCAAAGCGACGGATACCTGGTCCGAAGCCCCACGCCCTCGGTTTGCGTGCCCAGCCTCTATGTGAATTGAAGTTGTCTTGCCCAAGTTGCCTTGGGATTCGGTAATAAAATTGTGATGGATTAGGTTGTCGTCCTTTTCGCGGCTCACGACGTACGATCCGTGACGGAAAAACAGCACAAAAGAAGAAAAGTGTCCCGAAACTGATGAAAATATTCAATTTTGGGCACCAAAAATAGGCGCATCCGACCAAGCTTCCTGCCCCCATCGTCGGGCTCTCGGAGAGCATTCCAACGGTATGCTGTGTGCTGCGTAACTCCTTACGGATCAAAAGTTATGGGCACTGAAGCGACAAAGACCTGGTCCAAAACCCGACGCCCTCGATTTGCGTGCCCAACCTCTATGTGAATTGAAGTTGTCTTGCCCAAGGTACCATGGGATTCGGTAATAGAAATGTAATGGATTAGGTTGTTGTCCTTTTCGCGACTCACGACGTACGATCCGAGATGGAAAAATACCGCAAAAGAAGAAAAGTGTCACGAAACTGATGAAGATGTTCAATTTTGGTCTCCCAAAATAAGCGCAGCCGAGTAGGCTTGCTGCCCCCATCGTAGAGCTCCCGGAGTGCTTTCCATTGGTATGTTATGCGCCACGTAACTCCTTACGAATAAAAAGTTATAAACACCGGAGTGCCAGATACCTGGTCCCAAGCCCCACGCCCTCGGTTTGCGTGCTCAGCCTCTACGTGAATTGAAGTTGTTTTGCCCAAGGTACCATGCGATTCAGTAATAGAAATGTGATGGATTTGGTTGTCGTCCTTTTCACGGCTTACGACGTACGATCCGAGAGGGAAAAAACAGCGCAAAAAAAGAAAAGTGTCCCAAAACTTTTGAAAATGTTTGATTTTGGTCTCTGAAAACAGGCGCAGCCGAGCAGGCTTGCTACCCCCATGTAGAGCTCTTGGAGAGCTTTCCAACGGTATGCTGTGCGCCGCGTAACTCCTTACGAATCAAAAGTTATGGGCACCGGAGCGACGGAGACCGAGTCCCAAGCCCCACGCCCTCGGTTTGCGTGCCCAACCTCTAAGTGAATTGAAGTTGTTTTGCCCAAGTTGCCATGGGATTCGGTAATAGAAATGTGACGGATTAGATTGTCGTCTTTTTCGCAGCTCACGACGTACGATTCGGGATGGAAAAACAACGCAAAAGAAGAAAAGTGTCCCAAAATTGATAAAAATGTTTGATTTTGGGTTCCAAAAATAGGCGCAACCGAGAAGGCTTGCTTCCCCCATCGTAAAGCTCTCAGAGAGCTTTCCATCGGTATGCTATGCGCCATGTAACTCCTTACGGATCAAAGTTATGGGCACCAGAGTGACGGTGACCTGGTCCCAAGCCCCACGCCCTCAGTTTGCGTTCCCAGCCTCTACGTGAATTGATGTTGTCTTGCCCAAGTTGACGTGGGATTCGGTAATAGAAATGTGATGGATTAGGTTGTCGTCCTTTTCGCGGCTCACGACGTACGATCCGGATAAAAAAATAGCGCAAAAGAAGAAAAGTATCCTAAAACTGATGAAAATGTTCGATTTTGGGCTTCGAAAATAGGTACAGCCGAGCAGGCTTGCTGCCCCCATCGTAAAGCTCTCAGAGAGCTTTCCAACGATATCCTATGCGCCGCGTAACTCCTTACGGATCAAAAGTTATGGGCACCGGAGCGACAGAGACCTAGTCCCAAGCCCAACGCGCTCGGTTTGCGTGCCTAGCCTCTAAGTGAATTGAAGTTGTCTTGCCCAAGTTGCCATGGGATTCGGTAATAGGATTGTGACGGATTAGGTTGTCGTCTTTTTCGCAGCTCACGACGTACGATCCGAGATGGAAAAACAACTCAAAAGAAGAAAAGTGTTACAAAACTGATGAAAACATTCAATTTTGGGCTCTGAAAATAGGCGCAGCAGAGCTATCTTGTCGTAGAGCTCTCGAAAAGCTTTCCAACGGTATGTTATGAGCCGCGTAACTCCTTACGGATCAAAAGTTATGGGCACCGGAGCGACGGAGACCTTGTCCCAAGCCCCACGCCCTCGGTTTGTGTACCCAGCCTCTACGTGAAACGAAGTTGACTTGCCCAAGGTCCCATGGGATTCGGTAATAGAAATGTGATGGATTAGGCTCTCATCCTTTTCGCGGCTCACGACGTACGATCCGGGACGAAAAAACAGCGCAAAGGAAGAAAAGTGTCACAAAATTGATAAAAATGTTCGATTTTGATCTCCGAAAATAGGCGCAGTAGAGCTATCTTGTTGCCCGCATCGTAGAGCTCTCGGAGAGCTTTCCAACAGTATGCTGTGCGCCGTGTAACTCCTTACGGATCAAAAGTTATGGGCACCGGAGCGACGGAGATTTGGTCCTGAGCTCCACGCCGTCGGTTTACATGCCCAGCCTCTACGTGAAGTGAAGTTGTCTTGCCCAAGTTGCCATGGGAATCAGTAATAGAAATGTGACGGATTAACTTGTCGCCCTTTTCGCAGCTCACGACGTACGATCCGAGACAGAAAAACAACGCAAAAGAAGAAAAGTATCCCAAAATTGGGCTACGAAAAATGGTACGGCTGAGCAGGCTTGCTGCCCCTGTCGTAGAACTCTCGGAGAGCTTTCTAACAGTATGCTATGCACCGCGTAACTTCTTACGGATAAAAAAGTATGGACACCGAAGCGACAGAGACCTGGTCCCAAGCCCCACGCCCTCGGCGTGCGTGCCCAGCCTCTACGTGAATTGATGTTGTCTTGCCCAAGTTGTTGTGAGATTCGATAATAGAAATGTGACAGATCAGGTTGTCGTCCTTTTCACTGCTTACGACGTGCGATCCAGGATGAAAAAATAGCGCAAATGAATAAAAGTGTCCCAAAACTGATGAAAACATTCGATTTTGGGCTGCAAAAATAGACGCAGTCCAACAGCCTTGCTGCCCCCATCGTAGAGCTCTTGGAGAGCTTTCCAACGGTATGCTGTGTGCTGCGTAACTCCTTACGGATCAAAAGTTTTGGGCACCGGAGCGACGGATACCTGTTCACTAGCCCTACGCCCTCAGATTGCGGGCCCATCCTCTACATGAATTGAAGTTTTCTTGCCCAAGTTGCCATGGGATTCGGTAATACAAATGTGACGGAATAGGTTGTCGCCTTTTTTTGCGGCTCACGACGTACGATATGAGACAAAAAAACAGCGCAAAAGAAGAAAAGTGTCCTAAAACTGATGAAAACATTCGATTTTGGGCTCTAAAAATAGGCGCACCTGAGCAAGCTTGCTGTCCCTGTCGTAGAGCTCTCAGTGAGCTTTCCAACGGTATGCTGTGCACCGCGTAACTCTTTACGAATCAAAAGTTATAGGCACCCGAGTGAGGGAGACCTGGTCCCATGCCCCACGCCTCGGCTTGCGTGCCCAACCTCTTCGTGAAGAGAAGTTGTCTTGCCCAAGTTGCCGTGGGATTCGGTAATAGAAATGTGATGGATTAGGTTGCCGTCCTGTTCGCGGCTCACGACGTACGGTCCAGGACGAAAAAACAATGCAAAAGAAGAAAAGTGTCTCAAAACTGATAAAAACTGGGCTCCTCAAACAGGTACAGCCAAGCAGGCTTGCTGCCCCCGTCGTAGTGCTCTCGGAGAGCTTTCCAACGGTATGCTATGCGCCGCGTAACTCCTTACGGATCAAAAGTTATGGGCATCGGAGCGACGTATACCTGGTCTCAAGCCCCATGCCTTCAGTTTGCGTGCCCAGCCTCTACGTGAATTGAAGTTGCCTTGCCAAACATGCCATGGGATTCGGTAATAGAAATGTGACGAATTAGGTTGTCGTCCTTTTCGTAGCTCACAACGTACGCTCTGGGACGGAAAAACAGCGCAAAAGAAATAAAGTGTCCTGAAACTGATGAAAACGTTCAATTTTGGGCTCCAAAAATAGGCGCAGCCGAGCAGGCTTGCTGCCCTCATCGTAGAGCACTTGGAGAGCTTTTTAACGGTAAGCTGTGTGCCGCATAACTTCTTACGGATGAAAAGTTATGGGCACCGGAGCGATGGATACCTAGTCCCAAGCCCCACTCCTTCGGTTTGCGTGCCCAGCCTCTACGTAAATTGAAGTTTTCTTGCCCAAGTTACCATGGGATTCGGTAATAGAAATGTGATGGATTAGATTGTCGTCCTTTTCGCGGCTCACGACGTACGATCCGTGATTGGAAAAACAGCACAAAAGAAGAAAAGTATCCCAAAACTGATGAAAATGTTCAATTTTGGGCTCCAAAAATAGGCGCAGCAGACCAGGCTTGCCACACCAGTCGTCGGGCTCTCGGAGAGCATTCCAACGGTATGCTGTGTGCTGCGTAACTCCTTACGGATCAAAAGTTATGGGCACTGAAGCGACAAAGACCTGGTCCAAAACCCGACGCCCTCGGTTTGCGTGCCCAGCCTCTATGTGAATTGAAGTTGGCTTGCCCAAGGTGCCATGGGATTCGGTAATAAAAATGTGATGGATTAGGTTGCTGTCCTTTTCGCTGCTCACGTCATACGATCCGGGATAGAAAAATACCGCAAAAGAAGAAAAGTGTCCTAAAACTGATGAAGACGTTCAATTTTGGTCTCCCAAAACAAGAGCAGCTTAGCAGGTTTGCTGCCCCCATCGTAGAGCTCTCGGAGAGCTTTCCAACGGTATGCTGTGCGCCACGTAACTCCTTACAAATCAAAAGTTATAAACACCGGAGTGCCGGATACCTGGTCCAAGCCCCACACCCTCAGTTTGTGTGCTCAGCCTCTACGTGAATTGAAGTTGTCTTGTCCAAGGTGCCATGGGATTCAGTAATAGAAATGTGATGAATTTGGTTGTCGTTCTTTTCGCGGCTTACGACGTACGATCCGGGAGGGAAAAACAACGCAAAAAAAGAAAAGTGTCCCAAAACTTATGAAAATGTTCAATTTTGGTCTCCGAAAACAGGTGCAGCCAAGCAAGCTTGCTACCCCCATGTAGAGCTCTTGGAGAGCTTTCCAACGGTATGCTGTGCGCCGCGTAACTCCTTACAAATCAAAAGTTATGGGTACTAGAGCGAGGGAGACCTGGTCCCATGCCCAACCCCCTCGATTTGCGTGCCCAGCCTCTACGTGAGGCGAAGTTGTCTTGCCCAAGTTGCCATGGGATTTGGTAATAGAAATGTGACGGATTCGATTGTCGTCTTTTTTGTAGCTCACGACGTACGTTCCGAGACGGAAAAACAACGCAAAACAAGAAAAGTATCCAAAAACTGATGAAAATGTTCAATTTTGGGCTCCAAAAATAGGCGCAGCTGAGCAGGCTTGCTTCCCCCGTCGTAAAGCTCTCAGAGAGCTTTCCATCAGTATGTTATGCGCCGCGTAACTCCTTACGGATCAAAAGTTATGGGCACCGGAGAGAAGGTGACCTGGTCCCAAGCCCCACGTCCTTGGTTTGCTTGCCCAGCCTCTACGTGAAGCAAAGTTGTCTTGCCCAAGTTTTTGTGGGATTTGGAAATAGAAATGTGATGGATTAGGTTGCCGTCCTTTTCGTGGCTCATGACGTACGATCCAGGACGGAAAAACAATGCAAAAGAAGAAAAGTGTCTTGAAACTGATAAAAACTGGGCTCCTCAAACAGGTGCAGCCAAGTAGGCTTGCTGCCCCCGTCGTAGAGCTCTCGGAGAGCTTTCCAACAGTATGCTATGCGCTGCGTAACTCCTTGCGGATCAAAAGTTATGGGCATTAGAGCAATGGACACCTAGTCCCAAGCCCCACGCCTTCGGTTTGCGTGCCCAGACTCTACGTGAATTGAAGTTGTCTTGCCCAACTTGCCGTGGGATTCGGTAATTGAAATGTGACGGATTAGGTTGTCGTCCTTTTCGCAGCTCACGACGTACACTCTGGGACAGAAAAATAGAGCAAAAGAAGTAAAGTGTCCTGAAACTGATGAAAACGTTTGATTTTGGGCTCCAAAAATAGGCGCAGTCGAGCAAGCTTGCTACCTTCATCGTAGAGCTCTTGGAGAGCATTCTGACGGTAAGCTGTGTGGCACATAACTTCTTACGGATCAAAAGTTATGGGCACCGGAGCGACAGATACTTGGTCATTAGCCCCACGCCCTCGGTTTGCGGGCCTAGCCTCTATGTGAATTGAAGTTGTCTTGCCCAAGGTGCCATGGGATTCGGTAATAGAAATGTGATAGATTAGGTTGTCATCCTTTTTGCGGCTCACGACGTACGATCCGGGACAGAAAAACAGCGCAAAAGAAGAAAAGTGTCCCAAAACTGATGAAAACGTTCAATTTTGGTCTCCGAAAATAGGTGCAGCCGAGCAGGCTTGCTACGCCCATCGTAGAGCTCTCGAAGAACTTTCCAACGGTATGCTGTGCGCTACGTAACTCCTTGCGGATCAAAAGTTATGGGCACCGGCGACAGAGACCTGGTCCCAAGCCTGACGCCATTGGTTCGAATGCCCAGCCTCTACATGAAGCGAAGTTGTCTTGCCCAAGGTGCCATGGGATTCGGAAATAGAAATGTGATGGATTAGGTTGTCGTCCTTTTGGTGGCTCACGATGTACGATCCGGCATAAAAAAAACAGCGCAAAGGAATAAAAGTGTCATAAAACTGATGATAATGTTCGATTTTGGTCTCCAAAAATAGGTGCTGCAAAGCAAGATTGTTGCCCCCATCGTAGAGCTCTCGGAGAGCTTTCCAACGGTAACTCCTTACGGATCAAAAGTTATGGGCACCAGAGCGACAGATACATGTTCACTAGCCCTACGCCCTCGGATTGCGGGCCCAGCCACTACGTGAATTGAAGTTGTCTTGCTCAAGTTGCCATGGGATTCGGTAATAGAAATGTGATGGAATAGGTTGTCGCCTTTTTCGCGGCTCACGACGTACGACATGGGATGAAAAAACAGCGCAAAAGAAGAAAAGTGTCCTGAAACTGAAGAAAACATTCGATTTTGGGCTCCGAAAATAGGCGCACCTGAGCAAGCTTGCTATCCCATTCGTAGAGCTCTCGGTGAGCTTTGCAACGGTATGTTATGCGCCGCATAACTCTTTATGGATCAAAAGTTATGGGCACCGGAGCGACGGAGACCTGGTCCCATGCCCCACGCCCTCGGCTTGCGTGCCCAGCCTCTACGTTAAGCGAAGTTGTCTGGCCCAAGTTGTCATGGGATTCGGTAATAGAAATGTGATGGATTAGTTTGTCATCCTTTTCGCGGCTCGCGAGGTACGATCCAGGACGAAAAAACAATGCAAAAGAAGAAAAGTGTCTCGAAACTGATAAAAACTGGACTCCTCAAACATGTGCAGCCGAGCAAGCTTGCTGCTCCCGTCATAGAGCTCTCGGAGAGCTTTCCAACGGTATGCTATGCACCGCGTAACTCCCTACGGATCAAAAGTTATGGGCACTGGAGTGACAGAGACTTGGTCCCAAGCCCACGCCTTCGGTTTGCGTGCCCAGCCTCTACGTGAATTGAAATTGTCTTAGACAAGTTGTTATGGGATTCGGTAACAGAAATGTGACAGATTCGGTTATCAACTTTTTCGCAGCTCACGACATACGATTCGAGACGAAAAAACAATGCAAAAGAAGAAAAGTGTCCCAAAACTAATGAAAACGTTCGATTTTGGGCTCCAAAAATTGGCACAACCAAGCAAGCTGGCTGCCCCCGTCGTAAAGCTCTCATAGACCTTTCCATCGGTATCCTATGCGCCGCATAACTCCTTACGGATCAAGAGTTATGGGCATCGGAGCGATAGTGAATGAGTCCCAAGCCCCACTCCCTTGGTCTGCGTGCCCAGCCTCTACGTGAATTGATGTTGTCTTGCCCAAGATGCCGTGGGATTCGGTAATAGAAATGTGATGGATAAGGTTGTCGTCCTTTTCCCGGCTCACGACGTACGATCTGGGATGAAAAAACAGCGCAAAGGAAGAAAAGTATCCCAAAACTAATGAAACATTAGATTTTGGGCTCCAAAAATAGGCACAGCCGAGTAGGCTTGTTGCCCCCGTCGTAGAGCTCTTGGAGAGATTTCCAACGGTATCCTATTCGCCGCGTAACTCCTTACCGATCAAAAGTTATGGGCACCGGAGCGACGGAGACCAAGTCCCAAGCCCCACGCCCTCGGTTTGCGTGCCCAACCTCTAAGTGAATTGAAGTTGTCTTGCCCAAGTTGCCGTGGGATTCGGTAATAGAAATGTGACGGATTAGGTTGTCGTCTTTTTCGCGGCTCACGACGTACGATCCGGGACCGAAAAACAACGCAAAAGAAGAAAAGTGTCCCAAAACTGATGAAAAAGTTCAATTTTGGGCCCTAAAAAATAGGCGCAGCCCAGCAAGCTAGCTTCCTCCATCGTCGAACTCTCGAAGAGCTTTCCAACGGTATGCTATGAGGCATGTAACACCTTACGGATCAAAAGTTATGAGCACTGGAGCGACGGAGACCTTGTCCTAAGCCCCACGCCCTCGGTTTGCGTGCCCAGCGTCTACGTGAATTGAAGTTGTCTTGCCCAAGTTGCCTTGGGATTTGGTAATAAAATTGTGATGGATTAGGTTGTCGTCCTTTTCGCGGCTCACGACGTACGATCCGGGACAAAAAAACAGGGCAAAGGAATAAAAGTGTCCAAAAACTGATGAAAATGTTCGATTTTGGGCTCCAAAAATAGGCGCAACCGAGCAGGCTTGCTACCGCTATCGTAAAGCTCTCAGAGAGCTTTCCATCTGTATGCTATGCGCCACGTAACTACTTACGGATCAAAAGTTATGGGCACCAGAGCGACGGTAACCTGGTCCCAAGCCCCACGCCCTCGGTTTGCGTTCCCAGCCTCTATGTGAATTGATGTTGTCTTGCCCAAGGTGACGTGAGATTCGATAATAGAAATGTGATGGATTAGGTTGTCATCCTTTTCGTGGCTCACGACGTACGATCCGGGAAGAAAAAATAGCTCAAAGTAAGAAGAGTATACCAAAACTGATGAAAATGTTCAATTTTGGGCTCTGAAAAAATAGGCACAACCGAGCAGGCTTGCTGCCCCCATCGTAGAGCTCTTGGAGAGCATTCCAACGGTATCCTATGTGCCGTGTAACTCCTTACGGATCAAAAGTTATAGGCACCGGAGTGACGGAGACCTTGTCCCAAGCCCCACGCGCTCGGTTTGCGCGCCCAGCCTCTAAGTGAATTGAAGCTGTCTTGCCCAAGATTCCGTGGGATTCGGTAATAGAAATGTGATGGATTAGGTTGTCGTCTATTTCGCAGCTCACGACGTACCATCCGGGATGGAAAAACAACGCAAAAGAAGAAAAGTCTCCCAAAACTGATGAAAACATTCAATTTTGGGCTCTGAAAATAGCCGCAGCCTAGCACGCTGGCTACCCACGTCCTAGAGCTCTCGAAAAGCTTTCCAACGGTATGCTATGAGCCGCATAACTTCTTACGGATCAAAAGTTATGGGCACCGGAGCGACGGAGACCTTGTCCCAAGCCTCACGCCCTCAGTTTGCGTGCCGAGCCTCTACGTGAAGCGAAATTGTCTTGCCCAAGGTGCCATGGGATTCGGTAATAGAAATGTGATGGATTAGGTTGCCGTCCTTTTCGCGGCTCACGACGTACGATCCGGGATGAAAAAACAGCGCAAAAGAAGAAAAATGTCCCAAAACTGATGAAAATATTCAATTTGGTCTCCGAAAATAGGCGCAGCAGAGAAGTTTTGTTGCCCCCGTCGTAGAGCCCTCGGAGAGCTTTCCAACGGTATGCTTTGCGCCACGTAACTCCTTACGGATCAAAAGTTATGGGCACCAGAGCAACGGAGATCTGGTCCCAAGCTCCACGCCCTCAGTTTACATGCCCAGCCTCTACGTGAAGCGAAGTTGTCTTGCCCAAGTTGCCATGGGAATCAGTAATAAAAATATGACGGATTAGGTTCTCGTCCTTTTCGCGGCTCACGACATACAATCTGAGATGGAAAAATAATGCAAAAATAGAAAAGTGTCTCAGAACTGATAAAAACGTTTGATTTTGGGCTATGAAAAATGGTGCAGCCGAGCAAGCTTGCTACCCTCGTCGTAGAGTTCTCAGAGAACTTTCCAACGGTATGCTATGCGCCGCGTAACTTCTTACATATCAAAAGTTATGGACACCGAAGCGACAGAGACCTGGTCCCAAGCCCCATGCCCTCGGTGTGCGTGCCCAGCTTCTACGTGAATTGATGTTGTCTTGCCCAAGTTGCTTTGGGATTCGATAATAGAATTGTGACGGATTAGGTTGTCATCCTTTTCGCGGCTCACGACATGCGATCCGGGACGGAAAAATAGCACAAAGGAAGAAAAGTGTCCCAAAACTGATGAAAACATTCGATTTTGTTCTCTGAAAATAGGCGCAGTCCAGCAGCCTTGCTACCCCCATCGTAGAGCTCTTGGAGAGCTTTCTAACGGTATGCTGTGTATCGCGTAACTCTTTACGGATCAAAAGTTATGGGCACCGGAGCGACGGATACCTGTTCAGTTGCCCTACGCCCTCAGATTGCGGGCCCAGTCTCTACGTGAATTGAAGTTGTCTTGCCCAAGTTGCCATTGGATTCGGTAATAGAAATGTGACGGAATAGGTTGTCGCCTTTTTCGCCGCTCACGACGTACGATATAGGACAAAAAAATAGCGCAAAAGAAGAAAAGTGTCTTGAAACTGATGAACATGTTCGATTTTGGGCTCCGAAAATAGGCGCACCTGAGCAAGCTTGTTGTCCCCGTCGTAGAGCTCTCGGTGAGCTTTCCAACGGTATGCTGTGCGCCGAGTAACTTATTACGGATCAAAAGTTATGGGCACCCGAGCGACGGAGACTTGGTCTCATGCCCCACGCCCTCGGCTTCCGTGCCCAGCCTCTACGTGAAGCGAAGTTGTCTTGCCCAAGTTGCCGTGGGATTCGGTAATAGAAATATGATTGATTAGGTTGTCGTCCTTTTTGCAGCTCACGATGTACGATCCAGGACTGAAAAACAATGCAAGAGAAGAAAAGTATCTCGAAACTGATAAAAATTGGGCTCCTCAAAACAGGTGCAGCCAAGCAGGCTTGCTGTCCCCGTCCTAGAGCTCTCGGAGAGCTTTCCAAAGGTATGCTATGCGCCGCGTAGCTCCTTACGGATCAAAAGTTATGGGTACCGGAGCGATGGAGACCTGGTCCTAAGCCCCACGCCTTCGGTTTGCGTTCCCAGCCTCTACATGAATTGAAGTTGTCTTGCCCAACTTGTCGTGGGATTCGGTAATAAAAATGTGATGGATTAGGTTGTCGTCTTTTTTGCAGCTCATGACTTACGCTCTAGGACAGAAAAATAGCGCAAAAGAAGTAAAGTGTCCTGAAACTAATGAAAACATTCGATTTTGGGCAACAAAAATAGGCGCAGCCCTGCAGGCTTGCTACCCTCATCGTAGAGCTCTTGGAGAGCTTTCTAACGATAAGTTGTGTGCCGCATAACTCCTTACGGATCAAAAGTTATGGGCACCGGAGCGACGGATACCTGGTCACTAGCCCCACGCCCTCGGTTTGCGGGCCTAGCCTCTATGTGAATTGATGTTGTCTTGCCCAAGGTGCCACGGGATTTGGTAATAGAAATGTGATGGATTAGGTTGTCGTGCTTTTTGCGGCTCATGACGTACGATCCGGGACGGAAAAATAGCACAAAAGAAGAAAAGTGTCCCGAAACTGATGGAAAAATTCAAATTTTCTTTCTGAAAATAGGCACAACCGAGCAGGCTTGCTACGCCCATCGTAGAGCTCTCGAAGAACTTTCCAACGGCATGCTGTGCGCCGCGTAACTCCTTGCGAATCAAAAGTTATGGGCACCGGCAACGGAGACCTGGTCCCAAGCCCGATGCCCTTGGTTTGAATGCCCAGCTTCTACGTGAAGCGAAGTTGTCTTGCCCAAGGTGCAATGGGATTCGAAAATAGAAATGTGATGGATTAGGTTGTCGTCCTTTTTGCGGCTCACGATGTACGATCCGGGACAGAAAAACAGCGCAAATGAAGAAAAGTGTCACAGAACTGATGATAACGTTCGATTTTGGTCTCCGAAAATAGGCGCTGCCAAGCAGGCTTACTGCCCCCGTCGTAGAGCTCTCGGCGAACTTTCCAACGGTATACTGTGTGCCGCATAACTCCTTACGGATCAAAAGTTATGGGTACCAGAGCGACGTAGACCTAGTCCTAAGCCCCACGCCCTCGGTTTGTGTCATACCCGAACCTGGCATGTATTCAATAGCATTTAAAGTTCATTTAAATTGTATTTTATTGACCTTTCACCTTCTTTGACCAAACTAGTTGACTTTTCATCTACATTGACCATCTAGGACAAGGTGGGAATTTTTGAAATGTTTAATAAAAGGCAAACTTGGGATTAGAAATAAAAAAATGCAATGTTAAGTTAGTCAAATTTTGGGTCAACTTTAGAATTAAATCTGAACCAATTGGGGAAGATTTAGGTAGCAAATTATATATGGTTGGAAAGCTCTATGAGTCTAGTTTCTGAGGCTTCAAACCGTTCGTGAATTGGAGTTTTCTAGAAGAGGTTATGGCCGTTTTCGTAAGGTCGCGCATAGCTGTTTTGGTTTAGCGGGTTGACCGAATTTTGACCTTTGACTTCTTGTCATTTTTTTTTCTAAATAAGCAGAATGCACACGAAAAAAACAGAGAGAAAAAGGCTTGAAACCATGAGGAAAAGAAGGAGAAAAAAAAAAGAAAATCTCAACTTCAAATCTTCGATTCTTTGCGTGGGCTTGTGCGGGGTGGTTTCCGAGGGACTCTACGAGGTTTTCCTAGCGTCTAGGAGCGTCTAAGGTGAGGGTTTCATCGTTATTTGCGCATTTGAAATATTTGTATTTGAACTTTGATTTTTGGATTTTATGCGTAGATTGTTGTTTTAATCGTTTTGTTGCTTAAAGAATGTTCCTTGTTGATTGTAGAACATGTATTTATAGCTTTTTAACATTTTCTGCTGTTAAATATTGGAATTAAAATATAAATTGTGTGATGAATAGTAAATTATGAATAGTAAACCCCCGTTTCGATGAAGTTGCTCCGTTACGCGTTCTGTTGATGTAGGAAGATGCTAGATATGCTAGAATGCCTAAATGTGTGGTTTAATTGGAATGTATAATGGAAAAACGGAGAAAAATGGCTTAGTGAAAGTCGGGGTCGTTTAGGTCGAGTTTGGCATTTTCTCATTTTGCGTGTTGGCATTATTTCGGGAGGCCATGGAAGCACTTTTGGTGCGATTATGGCATTGGTTGGGTGTTTGGTTGGTATAGTTGTAGTTCAAACGAGCAAAGGGGGAAATCGGGGCTTTGCGCAAATTCTAGGATAAAGTAGAGTTTCGGGGTCCTTGGACGTGCCTTATGGTGACCTAGGAGGATTGGCGAAGTCGGTTTCCAGAACTCGTGGCTCGTTTGGAAATGGTAGTGTTTTGATAATTGGGGCAGATTTGTGATTTTGCTTGTTATCTTGATATTATGCCTATAGAATGCTTAGGATTGCTTGATATACTTGTTTAATTGGTGTTATTGTTGCTTATTATTGCTTGTTATGCTTGAAAAGTTAGTTGAATGCTAGTATTGATTGTGATTGCTTGTTATCTCGTTTGTTGTCACTAGTTTGTATTGTTGTGCTATCGCTCGTTTATTGCCTTGTATCGAGTCTTGCATTGCATAGTGTCAGCACGTGAGTGATGGGCCTCTCTGGGTAGCCTCGGGTTGCCAGTGTTGGTTGCTCTAGCTCCGTAGCTATTCCCTCTTCTCGCTTGGGCTGCCTCCCAGGGAGATTTGGGTCGTAGATTGATGGATACTTCCGGGGTATTCCAAACTGGTGTTATAAGGTGGATGCGCGCTTATTGTCATCGTTGTCAACATCAAGCTCGAGATTGATGTATCGCTCATGAAATGGTACATTGCTCGTATGAGTGAACCATAGCCTTCAAAGTGTGGTATAGCTTTGAATGGTTGTGTTAATGCTTTCAGTAATTACTTATTGTATTGATTATTTGTTTTGATTGCTTATTTATCAGTTATATTGCTTAACTGTCTTATTTGCATTGCACGAACTTCTTTCTCTCTAATTCGATATCTGTCTCGCCCTCACTGAGTATACATGTTGTGTATACTCACTCCTCACCACCACATTTCAGGAAATGCCATGTTAGCTGGAAAGTTCGTGATTTCGTGAAAGTCTGTGCTTGAAGAGTTGTCCTGCGTGCCTATGTGACTTGAGTTGTCAAAGTTGTAAAGTTGTATGCTTTTATGTATTATATGTATTTAATGTTAAAGGGGATGTAATTTAAGTTTCACTAGATTATGTATTTAGTTAATGTAGCTTAACTTCAATGTATATTTGTAATGATAAAGGAAAAGAGATAGAAAGGTATGATAGTCTAGCTTATGATATAGGTTGGTGTAGTTTAATTGCCAAGCTTGAATGTATATTTACTTGGGTTTTGCTGCTTGTGAACCAAGGCTCAGATGGCCTTGAGGTGGTTGAATGTTTGGACATAGTATTGGTCCACTTATATGCTGTCGCAGGTTTCACTTTTCGCCTAGGAACAGGGGAGACTCCGTCCGTTTTCCCTGAAAATTTATGCCCGGGTTTGGTTTGGGTTGTGTTTAGATCGATTGATAGAACTCCCGGTCTCGAGAGGGATCGGGGTATTACAGGTGGTATCAGAGCTTGTTTAGCTCATAAGCCGGGACAGGGTCCTCGGTCTGGTGGGTAGTGGTCCTTGAATGTGTGCTTGCTAAGTGTGTCTTGAAAGTGTATGCTTGTATGTGAGATTATGTGTCTTGACATGAATGCGTGCTCCTATGTGATATAGTTATGTGTTATGTGTTATGTGTTAATTGTGTGCTAAGTGAAGTAAAGTGTCTAGTTGTGCATTGAATTGACCTATCGAATCGACCTCGTGGATTGTTATTTGCTTGAAGTATTGCTTGTAATGTGTGTACTGAAATGTCTTGAATTAGCTATGCCGTGATTTGAATTGATTATGCTGTGCTTGACTTGATTATTATGCTTGAGTGACCTTGTTGAATAAACTATTTTGTAAACTTGCTGGCATAATAGCTTAAGGCATATGTATAACTGTGATATATTGGCATTCATACATGTCCTATTGAAATGGTAAGTAAGTCCTCTTCCTTCCCTGAAGAAAGTGGTTCACCGTTGGCTTTTCAAGGTGTATGGATTGGCAGGAAATGAATGGCATTTGACTAGCCTTTATTTGGGAATTGGTGTTTGCTTTTGGAGCTCGGTTATTGGCGAATCTCTATGGTCTTCCTCTGTGCTTAACGGTTGTGAAAGAATAGCTTTCTCTTGGGGTTTATTTGGTTGTTCTTTGGAGCATTCTTTGGTTTTCTTAATGGGTATTCTTTGGAGACTTCTGTTGGCATTTCTCGGTGGATTTGGCTATTGGGATTTCAATCGGCCTTACTGCACAGTATTATCTAGGGTATATGTGTCTTTATCTTTATTGGTATGATACTAGCATCCCTGATTGGAAATTCTTCAATGGTAATTTCTGGAATTCTCAGTGGCCAATTATTTAGTATTTATTTATTAGGCAAACTTGGCTACTTTCTTATTGGAGCATTGTCTCGGATATCTTCTTCAGTGTTCCTCAGTAGGTTTAGTATTTGGAGTTCCTATCAGACTTATTGAATAATACTACTTATGGTATTCTTTGAAATTCTTATTAGGCGTTCTCTTGGTATTTTCCTTGTTGGCAAAGTCGTATGAAGTTCTCACTTGGCAAACAGTGAAGAGGCCTCAGAGTTTGGTCTCGGTATATTGTTCATCAGTTCGGTGTTTATCCTTGGAGTTTTCGTCCATCTGGGAAACTATGTTTGTTATTCAACTTGGTTGTCTTATTGGGCACATTATATTTTCTCTGTTATTTCCTTTGACATTCCTCTCAGCATTTGATAGCAAAACTCAGAATCTAATTGGTTGTTCCATGGGGTTATTATTTGGAAGGCTTCTTTGGAACTTTGGAAATATATTTGATTGGGTTCTTGGTATTTTCTTCAGCACTCTTAACAGGGAATTCTTCTATGAAATCCATGACCAGCGGGGTACTTCTTTGGACCTCTAGATAGAAGCTTTGTTTGAGCTTTTATTTGGCTTCTTGCTTGGGAATTATCGGGCAGTAACAGTTAGACTTCTATTGGAGATTCGTGCATGAGGTATTCTTCTTGTCGTTATTGTGTGGTATTAATGACATCTACAGTATCTTTGCTTTAGTCTTTATTGGTATTATCTCGGCGTTTCTAGTTGGAATTTATTCTTCTTCGGTATTCGTGTCAACGGGATTCTTGTACGGTATCTGCATTTGAGCTTCTATTTGGCGTTACTACTTGGCATTTCTACTTGAACTTTCCTATTGGTCATCTTGATTAAATACTTTTTCAGTAGCTAATGAAGACTAGTCAGAGTTGGATTGTAGATGATGTAGAGTCCTATTGGAAGAAGAATTGCGAGGAAGCAATTGTTTTAAGGGGGGAAGGATGTGATACCCCGAACCTGGCATGTATTCAATAGCATTTAAAGTTCATTTTATTGACCTTTCACCTTCTTTGACCAAACTAGTTGACTTTTCATCTACATTGACCATCTAGGACAAGGTGGGAATTTTTGAAATGTTTAATAAAAGGCAAACTTGGGATTAGAAATAAAAAAAAATGCAATGTTAAGTTAGTCAAATTTTGGGTCAACTTTGGAATTAAATCTGAACCAATTGGGGAAGAGTTAGGTGGCAAATTATACATGGTTGGAAAGCTCTATGAGTCTAGTTTCTGAGGCTTCAAACCGTTCGTGAATTGGAGTTTTCTAGAAGAAGTTATGGCCGTTTTCGTAAGGTCGCGCATAGCTGTTTTGGTTTAGCGGGTTGACCGAATTTTGACCTTTGACTTCTTGTCATTTTTTTTCTAAATAAGCAGAATGCACACGAAAAAAACAGAGAGAAAAAGGCTTGAAACCATGAGGAAAAGAAGGACAAAAAAAAAGAAAATCTCAACTTCAAATCTTCGATTCTTCGCATGGGCTTGTGCGGGGTGGTTTCAGAGGGACTCTACGAGGTTTTCCTAGCGTCTAGGAGCGTCTAACGTGAGGGTTTCATCGTTATTTGTGCATTTGAAATATTTGTATTTAAACTTTGATTTTTGGATTTTATGCGTAGATTGTTGTTTTAATCATTTTGTTGCTTAAAGAATGTTCCTTGTTGATTGTAGAACATGTATTTATAGCTTTTTAACATTTTCTGCAGTTAAATATTGGAATTGAAATATAAATTGTGTGATGAATAGTAAATTATGAATAGTAAACTCCCGTTTCGATGAAGTTGCTCCGTTACGCGTTCTGTTGATGTAGGAAGATGCTAGATATGCTAGAATGCCTAAATGTGTGATTTAATTGGAATGTATAATGGAAAAATGGAGAAAAACGGCTTAGTGAAAGTCGGGGTCGTTTAGGTCGAGTTTGGCATTTTCTCATTTTGCGTGTTGGCATTGTTTCGGGAGGCCATGGAAGCACTTTTGGTGCGATTATAGCATTGGTTGGGTGTTTGGTTGGTATAGTTGTAGTTCAAACGAGCAAAGGGGGAAATCGGGGCTTTGCGCGAATTCTAGGGTAAAGTAGAGTTTCGGGGTCCTTGGACGTGCCTTAAGGTGACCTAGGAGGATTGGCGAAGTCGGTTTCCAGAACTCGTGGCTCGTTTGGAAATGGTAGTGTTTTGATAGTTGGGGCCGATTTGTGATTTTGCTTGTTATCTTTATATTATGCCTATAGAATGCTTAGGGTTGCTTGATATACTTGTTTAATTGGTGTTATTGTTGCTTATTATTGCTTGTTATGCTTGAAAAGTTAGTTGAATGCTAGTATTGATTGTGATTGCTTGTTATCTCGTTTGTTGTCACTAGTTTGTATTATTGTGCTATCGCTCGTTTATTGCCTTGTATCGAGTCTTGCATTGCATAGTGTCAGCACGTGAGTGATGGGCCTCTCTGGGTAGCCTCGGGTTGCCAGTGTTGGTTGCTCTAGCTCCGTAGCTATTCCCTCTTCTCGCTTGGGCTGCCTCCCAGGGAGATTTGGGTCGTAGATTGATGGATACTTTCAGGGTATTCCAAACTGGTGTTATAAGGTGGATGCGCGCTTATTGTCATCGTTGTCAACATCAAGCTCGAGATTGATGTATCGCTCGTGAAATGGTACATTGCTCGTATGAGTGAACCATAGCCTTCAAAGTGTGGTATAGCTTTGAATGGTTGTGTTAATGCTTTCAGTAATTGCTTATTGTATTGATTATTTGTTTTGATTGCTTATTTATCAATTATATTGCTTAACTGTCTTATTTGCATTGCACGACCTTCTTTCTCTCTAATTCGATATCTGTCTCGCCCTCACTGAGTATACATGTTGTGTATACTCACTCCTCACCACCACATTTCAGGAAATGCCATGTTAGCTGGAAAGTTCGTGATTTCGTGAAAGTCCGTGCTTGAAGAGTAGTCCTGCGTGCCTATGTGACTTGAGTTGTCAAAGTTGTAAAGTTGTATGCTTTTATGTATTATATGTAAAGTTGTCAAAGTTGTAAAGTTGTATGCTTTTATGTATTATATGTATTTAATGTTAAAGGGGATGTAATTTAAGTTTCACTAGATTATGTATTTAGTTAATGTAGCTTAACTTCAATGTATATTTGTAATGATAAAGGAAAAGAGATAGAAAGGTATGATAGTCTAGCTTATGATATAGGTTGGTGTAGTTTAATTGCCAAGCTTGAATGTATATTTACTTGGGTTTTGCTGCTTGTGAACCAAGGCTCAGATGGCCTTGAGGTGGTTGAATGTTTGGACATGGTATTGGTCCACTTATATGCTGTCGCAGGTTTTACTTTTCGCCTAGGAACAGGGGAGACTCCGTCCGTTTTCCCTGACAATTTATGCCCGGGTTTGGTTTGGGTTGTGTTTAGATCGATTGATAGAACTCCCGGTCTCGAGAGGGATCGGGGTATTACAGGTGGTATCAGAGCTTGTTTAGCTCATAAGCCGGGACAGGGTCCTCGGTCTGGTGGGTAGTGGTCCTTGAATGTGTGCTTGCTAAGTGTGTCTTGAAAGTGTATGCTTGTATGTGAGATTATGTGTCTTGACATGAATGCGTGCTCCTATGTGATATAGTTATGTGTTATGTGTTAATTGTGTGCTAAGTGAAGTAAAGTGTCTAGTTGTGCATTGAATTGACCTATCGAATCGACCTCGTGGATTGTTATTTGCTTGAAGTATTGCTTGTAATGTGTGTACTGAAATGTCTTGAATTAGCTATGCCGTGATTTGAATTGATTATGCTGTGCTTGACTTGATTGTTATGCTTGAGTGACCTTGTTGAATAAACTATTTTGTAAACTTGCTGGCATAATAGCTTAAGGCATATGTATAACTGTGACTCATGACGTACGATCTTCGATGTAAAAACAACACAAAAGAAGAAAAATGTCCCAAAACTAATGAGAACGTTCGATTTTGGGCTACAAAAATAGGCCCAGCCGTGCAGGCTAGCCGTCCTCATTGTAGAACTCTCGGTGAGATTTCCAATGGTATGGTATGCGCCGCGTAACTCGTTACTGATCAAAAGTTATGGGCACCAGAGCGACAAAGACCTGGTCCCAAGCCCCACACACTCGGTTTGCAGGCCTAGCCTCTACGTGAATTAAAGTTGTCTTGCCCAAGGTGTCATGGAATTCGGTAATAGAAATGTGATGGATTAGGTTGTCGTCCTTTTTGCGGCTCACGATGTATGATCCGGGATGGAAAAACAGCGCAAAACAAGAAAAGTGTCACAAAACTTATGAAAACTTTCAATTTTGGTTGCTGAAAACTGGCGCAGCCGAGCAGGCTTGCTGCCCCCATCGTAGAGCTCTTGGAGAGCTTCCAACGGTATGCTGTGCGCTACGTAACTCCTTACGAATCAAAAGTTATGGGTACCGGAGCGACGGAGACCTGGTCCCAAGCCCGACGCCGTTGATTTGCGTGCCCAGCCTCTACGTGAAGCGAAGTTGTCTTACCTAAGTTGCCATGGGATTCGGTAATAGAAATATGACGGATTCAGTTGTCGTCTTTTTCGCAGCTCACGACGTATGATCCGGGATGGAAAAACAACGCAAAAGAAGAAAAGAGTCCCAAAACTTATGAAAATATTCGATTTGGGGCTCCAAAAATAGGCGCAACCGAGCAGGCTTGCTGCCCCCTTCATAGAGCTCTCGTAGAGCTTTCCATGGTATGCTATGCGCCGCGTAACTCCTTATGGATCAAAAGTTACGGGTACCGAAGCGACGGTGACCTGGTCCCAAGCCCCACGCCCTCGGTTTGCGTGCCCAACCTCTACGTGAATTGTTGTTTTCTTGCCCAAGGTGACATGGGATTCGGTAATAAAAATGTGATGGATTAGGTTGTCGTCCTTTTCGCGGCTCATGACGTACGATACGGGATGAAAAAACAGCGCAAAGGAAGAAAAGTATCCCAAAACTGATGAACACACTCAATTTTGGGCTCCAAAACCAGGCGCAGTCGAGCAGGCTTGCTGGCCCCATCGTAGAGCTCTCGGAGAGCTTTCCAACGGTATCCTATGTGCCGCGTAACTCCTTACGGATCAAAAGTTATGGGCACCGGAGCGACGGAGACCTAGTCCTAAGCCCCACACCCTCGGTTTGCGTGCCCAGCCTCTAACTGAATTGAATTTGTCTTGCCCAAGTTACCATGGGATTCGGTAATAGAAATGTGATGGATTAGGTTGTCATCTTTTTCGCGGCTTACGACGTACGATCTGGGATGAAAAAACAACGCAAAAGAAGAAAAGTGTCACGAAACTGATGAAAACGTTCAATTTTGGGCTCCGAAAACAGGCGCAAATGAGCAGGCTTGCTTCCCCCGTCGTAGAGCTCTCGGAGAGGTTTCTAACGGTATGCTGTGCACCGCGTAACTCCTTACGGATCAAAAGTTATGGGTACCAGAGCGACGTAGACCAAGTCCCAAGCCCTACGCCCTCGGTTTGCGTGCCCAACCTCTACGTGAATTGATGTTTTCTTGCCCAAGGTGACATGAGATTCGGTAATAAAAATGTGATGGATTAGGTTGTCGTCCTTTTCGCGGCTCATGACGTACGATACGGGATGAAAAAACAGCGCAAAGGAAGAAAAGTATCCCAAAATTGATGAAAACACTCAATTTTGGGCTCCAAAACCAGGCGCAGTCGAGCAGGCTTGCTGGCCCCATCGTAGAGCTCTCGGAGAGCTTTCCAACGGTATCCTATGTGCCGCGTAACTCCTTACGGATCAAAAGTTATGAGCACCGGAGCGACGGAGACCTAGTCCTAAGCCCCACGCCCTCGGTTTGCGTGCCCAACCTCTAACTGAATTGAATTTGTCTTGCCCAAGTTACCATGGGATTCGGTAATAGAAATGTGATGGATTAGGTTGTCGTCTTTTTCGCGGCTTACGACGTACGATCTGGGACGGAAAAACAACGCAAAAGAAGAAAAGTGTCACGAAACTGATGAAAATGTTCAATTTTGGGCTCCGAAAACAGGCGCAAATGAGCAGGCTTGCTGCCCCCGTCGTAGAGCTCTCGGAGAGGTTTCTAACGGTATGCTGTGCACCGCGTAACTCCTTACGGATCAAAAGTTATGGGTACCAGAGCGACGTAGACCAAGTCCCAAGCCCCACGCCCTCGGTTTGCGTGCCCATCCTCTACGTTAATCGAAATTGTCTTGCCCAAGTTGCCATGGGATTTGGTAATAAAAATGTGACGGATTATGTTGTCGACCTTTTCACGACTCACGACGTACGATCTGCGACGGAAAAACAACGCAAAAGAAGAAAAGTGTCCCAAAACTAATGAGAACGTTTGATCTTAGGCTACGAAAATAGGCGCAGCTGTGCAGGCTTACCGTCCTCGTTCTTGAACTCTCGGTGAGCTCTCCAACGGTATGCTATGCGCCGCGTAACTCGTTACGGATCAAAAGTTATGGGCACAGGAGCGACGGAGACCTGGTCCCAAGCCTTATACACTCGGTTTGCAGGCCCAACCTCTACGTGAATTCATGTTGTCTTGCCCAAGGTGTCGTGGGATTCGGTAATAGAAATGTGATGGATTAGGTTGTCGTCCTTTTCGCGGCTCACGACGTATGATCCGGGACGGAAAAACAGTGCAAAAGAAGAAAAGTGTCCAAAAACTTATGAAAACATTCGATTTTAGCCGTCGAAAACTAGCGCAGCTGAGCAGGCTTGCTGCCCCAATCGTAGGGCTCTTGGAGAGCTTTCCAACGGTATACTGTGTGCCACATAACTCCTTACGAATCAAAAGTTATGGGTACCAGAGCAACGAAGACCTGGTCCCAAGCACGACGCTCTCGATTTGCGTGCCCAACCTCTACGTGAAGCGAAGTTGTCTTGCCTAAGTTGCCATGGGATTCGGTAATAAAATGTGACGGATTCGGTTGTCGTCTTTTTCGCAACTCACGACGTACGATCCGGGACAGAAAAATAACGCAAAAGAAGAAAAGTGTCCCAAAACTGATGAAAACATTCATTTTTGGGCTCCAAAAATAGGCGCAGCCGAGGAGAATTGCTACCCCCGTCATAGAACTCTCATAGAGCTTTCCATCGGTATGCTATGCGCCGCGTAACTCCTTACGGATCAAAAGTTATGGGCACCGGAGCGACGGTGACCTGGTTCCAAGCCCCATGCCCTCGGTTTGCGTGCCCAGCCTCTAAGTGAATTGAATTTGTCTTGCCCAAGTTACCTTGGGATTCGGTAATAGAAATGTGACGGATTAGGTTGTCGTCTTTTTTGAGGCTTACGACGTACGATCTGGGACGAAAAAACAACGTAAAAGAAGAAAAGTGTCCCAAAATTGATGAAAACGTTCAATTTTGGGCTCCAAAAACAGGTGCAGCATAGCAAACTAGCTACCCCCATCATAGAGCTCTCGAAGAGCTTTCCAACGGTATGCAATGAGCCGCGTAACACATTACGGATCAAAAGTTATAGGCACCGGAATGACGGAGACCTTGTCCTAAGCCACACGTCCTCGGTTTGCGTGCCCAGTCTCTACGTGAATTAAAGTTGTCATGCCCAAGTTTCCTTGAGATTTGGTAATAAAATTGGGATGGATTAGGTTGCCGTCCTTTTCGCGGCTTACGACGTATGGTTCGGGACGAAAAAATAACACAAAGGAAGAAAAGTGTCCCAAAACTAATGAAAATGTTCAATTTTGGGCTCTGAAAATAGGCGCAAACGAGCAGGCTTGCTACCCCCGACGTAGAGCTCTCGGAGAGGTTTCTAACGGTATGCTGTGCACCGCGTAACTCCTTACGGATCAAAAGTTATGGGCACCAGAGCGATGTAGACCTAGTCCCAAGCCCCACGCCCTCGGTTTGCGTGCCCAGCCTCTACGTTAATCGAAATTGTCTTGCCCAAGTTACTGGGGGATTCGGTAATAGAAATGTGATGGATTATGTTGTCGACCTTTTCGCGACTCAAGACGTACGATCTGCGATAGAAAAACAACGCAAAAGAAGAAAAGTGTCCCAAAACTAATGAGAACGTTCAATTTTGGGCTACGAAAATAGGCGCAGCCGTGCAGGCTTACCGTCCTCATTCTAGAACTCTCAGTGAGCTCTCCAACGGCATGCTATGCGCCGCGTAACTCGTTACGGATCAAAAGTTATGGGCACCGGAGCGACGGAGACCTGGTCCCAAGCCCTACACACTCGATTTGCAGGCCCAACCTCTACGTGAATTCAAGTTGTCTTGCCCAAGGTGTCGTGGGATTCGGTAATAGAAATGTGATGGATTAGGTTGTCGTCCTTTTCGCGGCTTACGACGTATGATCCGGGACGGAAAAACAGCGCAAAAGAAGAAAAGTGTCCCAAAACTTATGAAAACATTCGATTTTGGTTGTTGAAAACCAGCGCAGGTGAGCAGGCTTGCTACCCCCATCGTAGGGCTCTTGGACAGCTTTCCAACTGTATACTGTGTGCCGCGTAACTCCTTACGAATCAAAAGTTATGGGTACCGGAGCAATGAAGACCTGATCCCAAGCCCGACGCCCTCGATTTGCGTGCTCAGCCTCTACGTGAAGCGAAGTTGTCTTGCCTAAGTTGACATGGGATTCAATAATAAAATGTGACAGATTCGGTTGTCGTCTTTCTCGCAGGTCACGGCGTACGATCCGGGACGGAAAAACAACGCAAAAGAAGAAAAGTGTCCCAAAACTGATGAAAACATTCATTTTTGGGCTCCAAAAATAGGCGCGGCCGAGGAGGCTTGTTATCCTCGTCGTAGAGCTCTCATAGAGCTTTCCATCGGTATGCTATGCGCCGCGTAACTCCTTACGGATCAAAAGTTATGGGCACCAGAGCGACGGTGACCTAGTCCCAAGCCCCACGCCCTCGGTTCGCGTGCCCAGCCTCTAAGTGAATTGATGTTTTCTTGCCCAAGGTGCCGTGAGATTCGGTAATAGAAATGTGATGGATTAGGTTGTCTTCCTTTTCGCGGCTCACGACAGACGATCCGGGATGAAAAAATAGCGCAAATGAAGAAAAGTATCCCAAAACTAATGAAAACATTCGATTTTGGTCTCCAAAAATAGGTAGCCGAGCAGGCTTGCTGCCCCCGTCGTAGAGCTCTTGGAGAGCTTTCCAACGGTATCCTATGCACCGTGTAACTCCTTACGGATCAAAAGTTATAGGCACCGGAGCGACGGAGACCTAGTCCCAAGCCCCACGACCTCGGTTTGCATGCCCAGCCTCTAAGTGAATTGAAATTGTCTTGCCCAAGTTTTCATGGGATTCGATAATAGAAATGTGGCGGATTAAGTTGTCATTTTTTTCGCGGCTCACGACATACGATCTGGGACAGAAAAATAACGCAAAAGAAGAAAAGTGTCCTAAAACTTATGAAAACGTTCAATTTTGAGCTCCAAAAAAGGCATAGCCCAGTAAATTGGCTGCCCCCATTGTAGAGCTCTTGAAGAGCTTTCCAACGGTATGCTATGAGCCGCGTAACATCTTACAGATCAAAAGTTATGGGCACCGGAGTGACGGAGACCTTGTCCTAAGCCACACGTCCTCAGTTGCGTGCCCAGCCTCTACGTGAATTGAAGGTTTCTTGCCCAAGTTGCCTTGGGAGTCAGTAATAAAATTGTGATGGATTAGGATGTCGTCCTTTTCGTGGCTCACGACGTACGGTCCGGGACAAAAAAACAGAGCAAAGGAAGAAAAGTGTTCCAAAACTGATAAAAACGTTTGATTTTGGGCTCTGAAAACAGGCGCAAACAAGCAGGATTTCTGCCCCCATCGTAGAGCTCTCAGAGAGCTTTCCAACAGTATACTATGCCCTGCGTAACTCCTTACGGATCAAAAGTTATGGGCCCTAGAGCGACGGATGCCTGGTCCCAAGCCCCACGCCTGCGGTTTGCGTGCCCAGCCTCTACATGAATTGAAGTTGTCTTGCCCAAGTTGCCATGGGATTCGGTAATAGAAATGTGACGGATTAGGTTGTCATCCTTTTCGCGGCTCACGACGTACAATCCGTGATGGAAAAACAGCGCAAAAGAAGAAAAATGTCTCAAAACTGATGAAAATTTTCAATTTTGGTCTCCAAAAATAGGCGCAGCCGACTAGGCTTGCTGCCCTGGTGGTAAAGCTCTTGGAGAGCATTCCAACGGTATGTTGTGTGCCGCGTAACTCGTTACGGATCAAAAGTTATGGGCATCGGAGCGACGGAGACCTGGTCCCAAGCCCGACACCCTCGGTTTGCATGCCTAGCCTCTATGTGAATTGAAGTTGTCTTGCCTAAGTTTTCATGGGATTCGGTAATAGAAATGTAGTGGATTAGGTTGCCGTCCTTTTCGCGGCTCACGACGTACGATCCGGAATGGAAAAACACCGCAAAAGAAGAAAAGTGTCCCGAAATTGATAAAAACATTCAATTTTGGTCTCCCAAAACCAGCGCAGCCGAGCAAGCTTGCTGCCTCCATCATAGAGCTCTTGGAGAGCATTCCAACGGTATGCTATGCGCCGCGTAACTCCTTGCGAATCAAAAGTTATAAACACCGGAGCGCCGGATACCTGGTCCCAAGCCCCATGCCATCAGTTTGCGTGCCGACCCTCTACGTGAATTGAAGTTGTCTTGCCCAAGGTGCTGTGGGATTCGGTAATAGAAATGTGAGGGATTAGATTGTCATCCTTTTCGCGGCTTACGACGTACGATCCAGGAGGGAAAAACAGCGCAAAAAAAGAAAAGTGTCCTAAAACTTATGAAAATGTTCGATTTTGGTCTCCGAAAACATAGGCAGCCAAGCAGGCTTGCTACCCCCATCGTAGAGCTCTTGGAGAGCCATCCAACGGTATGCTGTGCGCCGCGTAACTCCTTACGAATCAAAAGTTATGGGTACTCGAGCGAGGGAGACCTGGTCTCATGCCCGATGCCCTCGGTTTGCGTTCCCAACCTCTACGTGAAGCGAAGTTGTCTTGCCCAAGTTTCCATGGGATTCGGTAATAGAAATGTGACGGATTTGGTTGTCGTCTCTTTTGCAGCTCACGACATACGATCCGGGACGAAAAAACAATGCAAAAGTAGAAAAGTATCCCAAAACTGATGAAAATATTCAATTTTGGGCTCCAAAAATAGGCACAACCGAGCAAGCTTTTTGCCCTAGTCGTAAAGCTCTCAAAGAGCTTTCCATCGGTATGCTATGCGCCGCGTAACTCCTTACGGATCAAAAGTTATGGGCACTGGAGCCCACGCCCTCGGTTTGTGTTCCCAGCCTCTACGTGAATTGATGTTGTCTTGCCCAAGGTGACATGGGATTCGGTAATAGAAATGTGATAGATTAGGTTGTCGTCCTTTTCGCGGCTCACGACGTACGATTCAGGATGAAAAAACAGCGCAAAGGAAGAAAAGTATCCCAAAATTGATGAAAACTTTCGATTTTGGGCTCTGAAAATAGGCACAGCCGAGCAAGCTTTCTGCCCCTGTCGTAGAGCTTTCGGAGAGCTTTCCAACGGTATCCTATGCGCCGTATAACTCCTTACGGATAAAAAGTTATGGGCACCGGAGCGACGGAGACCTAGTCCAAAGCCCCACGCTCTCGGTTTGCGTGCCCAGCCTCTAAGTGATTTGAAGTTGTCTTGCTCAAGTTGCCTTGAGATTCGGTAATAGAAATGTGACGGATTAGGTTGTTGTCCTTTTCTCGGCTCACGACGTACGATCCGGGACGAAAAAACAATGCAAAAGAAGAAAAGTGTCCCGAAATAGATAAAAATGTTCAATTTTGGGCTCTAAAAACAGGTGCTGCCTAGTAAGCTGGCTGCCCCCGTCGTCGATCTCTCAAAGTGCTTTCCAACGGTATGCTATGAGCCGCGTAACTCCTTACGAATCAAATGTTATGGGCACCGGATCGACGGAGACCTTGTCCCAAGCCCCACGCCCTCAGTTTGCATGCCCAGCCTCTACGTGAATTGAAGTTGTCTTGCCCAAGTTGCTTTGGGATTCGGTAATAAAATTGTGATAGATTAGGTTGTCGTCCTTTTCGCGGCTCACGACGTACGGTTCGGGACGAAAAAATAGCGCAAAGGAAGAAAAGTGTCCCAAAACTGATGAAAACGTTCAATTTTGGACTCTGAAAATAGACTCAAATGAGCAGGCTTGCTGCCCCCGTCGTAGAGCTCTCGGAGAGCTTTCCAACGGTATGCTGTGCGCCGTATAACTCCTTACGGATCAAAAGTTATGGGCACCAGAGCGACGGGTACCTGGTCTCAAGCCCCACGACTTCGGTTTGTGTGCCCAGTCTCTACATGAATTGAAATTGTCTTGCCCAAGTTGCCATGGGATTCGGTAATAGAAATGTGATGGATTAGGTTGTCGTCCTTTTCACGGCTCGCGAAGTACGATCCGTGATGGAAAAACAGCGCAAAAGAAGAAATGTATCTCGAAACTGATGAAAATGTTTGATTTTGGGCTACAAAAATAGGCGCAGCCGACTAGGCTTGCTGCCCCGGTGGTAAAGCTCTTGGAGAGAATTCCAATGGTATGTTGTGTGCCACATAACTCCTTACGGATCACAAGTTATGGGCACTAGAGTGACGGTGGCCTGGTCCCAAGCCCGACGCCCTCGGTTTCTGTGCCCAGCCTCTATGTGAATTGAAGTTGTCTTGCCCAAGGTGCCATGGGATTCGGTAATAGAAATGTGATGGATTAGGTTGCCATCCTTTTTGCGGCTCACGACGTACGATCCGGGATGGAGAAACACCGCAAAGGAAGAAAAGTGTCTCGAAACTGATGAAAACGTTCGATTTTGGTCTCCGAAAACAAGCGCAGCTGAAAAGGCTTGCTACCCCCATCGTAGAGCTCTCGAAGAGCTTTCCAACGGTATGTTGTGCGCTGCGTAACTCCTTACGAATCAAAAGTTATAAACACCGGAGTGCCAGATACCTGGTCCCAAGCCCTACGCCCTCGATTTACGAGCCCAGCCTCTACATGAATTGAAGTTGTCTTGCCCAAGGTACCGTGGGATTCGGTAATAGAAATGTGATGGATTAGGTTGTCGTCCTTTTTGCGGCTTACGACGTACGATCCGGGAGGGAAAAACAGCGCAAAAAAAGAAAAGTGTCCCAAAACTTATGAAAATGTTCAATTTTTGTCTCTGAAAATAGGCGCAGCCGAGCAGTCTTGCTACCCCTATCGTAGATCTCTTGGAGAGCTTTCCAACGGTATGCTGTGCGCCGCGTAACTCCTTACGAATCAAAAGTTATGGGTACTGGAGCGACGGAGACCTAGTCCTAAGCCCGATGCCCTCGATTTGCGTGCCCAGCCTCTACGTGAAGCGAAGTTGTCTTGCCCAAGTTGCCATGGGATTCGGTAATAGAAATGTGATGGATTCAGTTGTCATCTTTTTCACAGCTCACGACGTACGATCCGGGACTAAAAAACAACGCAAAAGAAGAAAAGTGACCCAAAACTAATGAAAACGTTCGATTTTGGGGTACGAAAATAGGCGCATCCTAGCAGGCTTGCTGCCCCCGTCGTAGAACTCTCAGAGAGCTTTCCAACGGTATGCTATGCGCCGCGTAACTCTTTACGGATCAAAAGTTATGGGCACCGGAGCAACGGTGATCTGTTCCCAAGCCCCACGCCCTCGATTTGCGCGCCTGTCACGCCCCAACCTGACCTATAGAGGCTAGACTAGGGTGTGATCTAATCATTCTCGTTATTTTACGACTATACCCAATTGACGAAGGTTAAAGCTTATCCGTTAGACTAGAATTCCAAAAGTTTTTCGAAAACCGGCAACATAACGACTGTAATTAGGACTTTTTAGTTTGACCTAATTTCTAAATGCCTCAATTATTCCAATCATTAATCCAATTCCATTAAGGACTCCTATTTTGTCATCAACCGATATGTCTATTAGTCTATCTTGAAAGTCTCGTTTGTTTAATAAGCCTAACATGATAACTATGTCCTGTTTATTCGTCGATTCTTATTACGCAAGCACTTGTTATCCTTTAGCTTACGAATGAGCATCTAAGTGAAATTAGATAGGTTAACTTATTTGATTCTCCACCTAGTGGTTTAAACGCATACGATAACTACTAACCAAGATAATGGAATCAAAGCAACCAAATAAAGAGTTCGTCCAGTTATAATCAGTAGAAGCCAAAATTAGACCCAAATTACAACGGGGTCATTTACATCAACAAAATAAACAGTCTACAATCAAACACAACATCCCTAATAGCATTCATGTTCACAGAAAGCACGCAATGCATATTGTTGTGCCGAAGGTTCATCAACTAGCATATTTACTTTGGGTACCTGTTCCAAATCTGCTTCACCTGTGATGATAAAAGAGGGTAAGTCCTTATGAACTCAGTGTGGGGGAACGAGAGATAACATTTTAAAACTCTTTTCTGGTTAATCTTATGAAAACTCCTTTGAAAACATGTCAATTAGAATAAATAAGTTCATAACATAACATAAATATAAATGAACACATTTACCCATATTTTCTCCCCGAGGTCCTCTAGGAACCAAGCAAGAGTACTTAAACACATAGTAAAAAGGATACGGTTTGATACGTACAAGACTCTAGAGGTAGCTCATACGGGCTCAAGAGGTAGCTCCCACCACATTTAGGTGTAGCACTTTCTCCCGCATAGCACTTACTTCCTGCCGTTGAAGTTCATTTTCAGTAACAGTTGTTGCGGCCGGCTTCAATCATCCACTTTTCAAGCCAAATGGGTGTACTCCGGGTGTACCCCAAAATCCTACTACCCAACTCTCCGAGGAAGTCTAGCCCCCAAGCGAAAGAGGGAATTGGACCATGGTAGTCACGGTAGCACCGGTAAGCCCGATGCCGCCCGGCGTGCGTGAAACGCTACTATGCCAAAATGAAAGGTTGCAACCTTGTATGCAATGCACATTTATAACATTTAACATATCACATTAGGAGGACAACAAAGTAGGTTGCCTCCGAGCAGTCATAAGATCGCACATTGACAGGCAAACATACGAGGCATGCTTTAACATGTAATTTCACTTGTAAGGCACATGGAGTTATATGAATATTAAACGGGCAGCCATGTAACATATGTAAATCAAGTCATATAACTCATTTCGGGGTTCACGTAATCAGATAATAAGTTTATACAAGCATGCAACGACACTTACACAAAACCGGGTACAAGAATAGTTCACTTATCAACGTGCAATCATCGGAAATCATATTTAGAGTTATAAAAACAATTCCGGGTAGCCTATTAACATTCCTCAACATCAATCTTAAGTCACAGAAAGGTGGTTTATGACTTGGGAATCTACGGGACCATTAGGGTTTGCAAAAGCCGTGCTCAAGTGTCAGTTTGTTTGCTAAGGACGACAAGAGATACTTTAACCATTTCAAGCATACTTATGATTTATTGGGCAGCCTACTAACCACACAATTGAACACATTTAACCACAAGATCATCACTTAGCAAGTTTTCATAAGCAATAGGGCTTCAATCTCGTGCTACACATCCAATTAAGCATCAATTCATCATGTAATTAAACCCAAGTCATGCATCAATTAATTAAGCATCCTCAATCATCCAAAATAGCCCACCCAAATTCTAATTGCCACAATTCCAAGCATTCAATACCACAAGTAGAGTTACAACATGTTTCAAAGCATTTTATTAAGCAAAAACCCTACTGCAATGGTCTGTATTCCCACATTCAATTAGCCAAGAAAATAATCTTCAAATTCAGTGAACTAAATTTCAAATTAAAGCTTAATGAGTGATTTAAATCTAGGAACAAACCTCGCATCATTTGGAGTTCGGACTTAGGAGTTATGACCAAAACTGTGAGACTACGCAAAATTGTCTAGTTTTAGACACATTACGATTTTTGCCATTTTTTAGAGTCTTAGAATCAGATTTAGCCTTAGTCTATTTCTGACAAAAACGTCCAGAACTGCAAAATCTAGCTCGTACCAATTTTCATGCAATTTCACCAATATTTACTAGGTCAAAAATGCTTCATTCTACAGGGCCAGTAATCTGCCAGAAACCTATTTCATATTTCCAGATTTTTCAGATTTAGATACCTTTCGATATTTTCCATTTTGGAAGCCTTAGAGTCAAAAGTGGCCTTGTCCTATTTCTACCAAAAATGCTCAGAACTGACAAAAATAGTGACCTACAAATTTTCATGAATTTTTAACATCATTTGCTAGGCTAAAACGGTTTCGTTCCACAAGGTCAGAAATCTGCCAACAGAAACGTTTTTACCTATCTTCAAGTTCTAGCCAAAAGTCTAGTCATGCATGGTCATATAAGCTCATATACACACATATACAACAACTACAGAGATAGACATAGTCATATGGAAGCATGCATGTGGTTTTTGAAAGCTTTTAAAAGAGTTTAACCCTCACCTTAGCCTATTGATGGTTAATGATGCACAAACATTCTTCAAAATGCACATAGGGAGCTTCTTCCTTGCTTTGGCCGAGAGATATCTTGATTTCCTTTAAATCCCAGCTTAGTTAGCTTATGATTAGTGTTTGCATGTGACTAGAACAAAAAGAAATGGAAGAAAACTATCAAGACTTACCTTAGGCCGAAAATGATGAGTTTTGTGAGTTTGTGTACGTTTTTGAGCTAGTTGCCTTGCTTGTGCTTGCTATGGCCAAACTTGGGAGAGCCTTAGAGAGTCTTTAGGAGTCTTGAATGCTCAAAGGGCTGCCATGGTCGAAAATGAGAGAGAATGTGAGAGTTTGTGAGGAAAAGTGAAGTTTTAGTGTGTGTGCTCGATTTTGGTGAGTTGAGAGAGCATGTGTGAGATTTTTTGATGTAAAAATCTGAATTTTAATTGTATTTGGGTTCATTGGTCGAAAATGAGGGCTAGGGTAGTGTGTGGTGTGTATTTTTTATGCATTCTTGTGCTTTGTAAGGAATATTGAGTGTTTAAAATATGATTGTTTTTGTTTGTCTATCCTAGGTAGCATAGTGTCTTGTGTTGTCATAGGAATGTTGGGAAATTAGGGAATCCAGGTAGAATAAAATATAGGAATGTTTGTTGATGAGTTTGAATTATGAATAGAATAATAGATAGTGGGAAATGTAGGAATAGTTTAGTGTTATTTTATTGTTAGTGGAGTTTGTAGAGAATTTGAATTAGGAATATAATATTGGTTAGTGGATTGTGTAGGATTATTTTAGTGTCCAGTGCTTTGTGTAGGATTCTTTCTTGATTAACGTGGTGGCACGGATTCCTAGGTCTAGGACACGAATTACGAGGTAGACACAAACTACGATGTAAGACACGAACTTCAAGACTAAGGCACGTACTTCAAGACTACTGCACGCAATCCTAGGTGAATGCACGTAAACCAATGCAGGGCACGTAATTCAATGTAATGCATGCAAATCAAGGCACGACTCTATATCTAGGTTAAGGTACGCAGTTCAAGGTTGGGGCACATGAAATAAGGTAACGCATGTACATCGAGGTCAGGGCATGAATATCTAGGTATCGCACGTTAGTCGGGGATTAGGGCACACTATTCTAGGTCAAGGCACATATGACGAGGCATGCACGAAAACCAAGATAAGGCACATAATACAAGGTCGATTATATAATTCTGGGTCTATGGCACGCAAATCGAGGTATGACACGTTATTCGGGGCTGGGCCTCACAGTGCCTAGCCTCTATGTGAATTAAAGTTGTCTTGCCCAAGGTGCCGAGGGATTCGGTAATAGAAATGTGATGGATTAGGTTGTCATCCTTTTCGTGGCTCACGACGTACGATATGGGATGTAAAAAATAGCACAAAGGAAGAAAAGTGTCCCAACACTGATGAAAACGTTCGATTTTGGGCTCTGAAAATAGGCAAAGCCGAGCAGGCTTACTACCCCCGTCGTAGAGCTCTCAGAGAGATTTCTAACGGTATGCTGTGTGCTGCGTAACACTTTATGGAACAAAAGTTATGGGCACTGGAGCGACGAATACCTGGTCCCAAGCCCCACGCCATCGGTTTGCGTGCCCAGCCTCTACGTGAATTGAAGTTGTCTTGCCCAAGTTACCGTGGGATTCAGTAATAGAAATGTGACGAATTAGGTTGTCGTCTTTTTTGCGACTCACGACATACAATACGAGACGGAAAAACAACGCAAAAGAAAAAAGTATCCTGAAATTGATGAAAACATTCGATTTTGGGCTCTGAAAATAGGCGCAGCTAAGAAGGCTTGCTGCCCCCGTCGTAGAGCTCACGGAGAGCTTTCCAACGGTAGCTGTGTGCCGCGTAACTCCTTACGGATCAAAAATTATGGGCACCGGAGCGACGGAGACCTGGTCCTAAGCCCCACGCCCTCAGTTTGCGTGCCCAGCCTTTACTTGAAGCGAAGTTGTCTTGCCCCAGTTTCCATGGGATTCAGTAATAGAAATGTGACGGATTAGGCTGTCGTCTTTTTTGCGGCTCACGACGTACGATCCGGGACGAAAAAACAACGTAAAAGAAGAAAAGTGTCCCGAAACTGATGAAAATGTTCAATTTTGGGCTCCAAAAATAGGCGCGGCCGACTAGGCTTGTGGCCCCTATCGTAGAGCTCTCGGAGAGCTTTTCAACGGTATGCTATGCACCGCGTAACTCCTTACGGATTAAAAGTTATGGGCAGCGGAGCGACGGAGACCTAGTCCTAAGCCCCACGCCCTCCGTTTGTGTGCCCAGCCTCTACGTGAATTGAAGTTGTCTTGCCCAAGTTGCCATGGGATTCGATAATAGAAATATGACGGATTAGGTTGTCGTCATTTTCGTGGCTCACGACGTGCAATCCGGGATAAAAAAACAATGCAAAAGAAGAAAAGTGTCCAAAAATTAATGAAAACGTTCAATTTTGGGCTTTGAAAATAGGCGCAGACAAGCAGGCTTGCTGCCCCAGTCGTAAAGCTCTCAGAGAGCTTTCCAACGGTATGCTGTGCGCCGCGTAACTCTTTACGGATCAAAAGTTATGGGCACCAGAGCGACGGATACTTGGTCCCAAGCCCCACGCCCTCGGTTTGCGCGCCCAACCTCTATGTGAATTGAAGTTATCTTGCCCAAGGTGCCATGGGATTCGGTAATAGAAATGTGATGGATTAGGTTGCCGTCCTTTTCGCTGCTCATGACGTACGATTCGGGATGGAAAAACACCGCAAAGGAGGAAAAGTGTCCGGAAACTGATAAAAACATTCAATTTGGGTCTCCGAAAACAATCGCAGCCGAGCAGGCTTGTTACCCCCATCGTAGAGCTCTCGGAGAGCTTTCCAACGGTATGTTGTGCGCCTCATAACTCCTAACAGATCAAAAGTCATGGGCACCAAAAATGACGGATACCTGGTTCCAAGCGCCACATCCTCGGTTTGCGTGCCCAACCTCTACGTGAATTGAAGTTGTCTTGCCCAAGTTTCCATGGGATTCGGTAATAGAAATGTGATGGATTAGGTTGCCGTCCTTTTCGCGGCCCACGACGTACGATCCGGGATGGAAAAACACCTTAAAAGAAGAAAAGTATCCCGAAACTGATGAAAACGTTCAATTTTGGTCTCCGAAACAAGCGCAACAGAGCAAGCTTGCTGCCCACATCGTAGAGCTCTCGGAGAGCTTTCCAACAGTATGCTGTGCACCGCGTAACTCCTTATAGATAAAAAGTTATAGGCACCGAAGAGCCGGATACCTGGTCACTAGCCCCACGCCCTCAGTTTGCGGGCCCAGTCTCTACGTGAATTGAAGTTGTCTTGCCCAAGTTGCCATGGGATTCAGTAATAGAAATGTAATAGATTAGGTCGTTGTCTTTTTCGTGGCTCATGATGTACGATCTGGGACGGAAAAACAGTGCAAAAGAAGAAAAGTGTCCTGAAACTGATGAAAGCATTCAATTTTGGGCTCCAAAAATAGATGCAGCCCAGCAAGATGGCTGCCCCCATCGTAGAGCTCTCGGAGAGCTTTCCAACGGTATGCTATGCACCTCGTAACTCCTTACGGATCAAAAGTTATGGGCACCGGAGCGACGGAGACCTGGTCCCAAGCCCACGCCCTCGATTTGCGTGCCCAGCCTCTACGTGAATTGAAGTTGTCTTGCCCAAGGTGCGGTGGGATTCGGTAATAAAAATGTGATGGATTAGGTTGTCGTCCTTTTCGGGACTTACGACGTACGATCCGGGACGGAAAAACAACGCAATGGAAGAAAAGTGTCCCAAAACTGATGGAAACGTTCGATTTTGGGCTCTGAAAATAGGCGCAGTCGAGCAGGCTTGTTGCCCCCATCATAGAGCTCTCGGAGAGCTTTCCAACGCTATGTTGTGCACCGCGTAACTCTTTACGGATCAAAAGTTATGGGTACCGGAGCGACGGATACCTGGTCCCAAGCCCTACGCCCTCGGTTTGTGTGCCCAGCCTCTACGTGAATTGAAGTTGTCTTGCCCAAGTTGCCATGGTATTCGGTAATAGAAATGGGACGGATTAGGTTGTCGTCTTTTTCGCAGCTCACGACGTACGATAAAGGACGAAAAAACAGCGCAAAAGAAAAAAATAGTCCTAAAACTGATGAAAACATTCGATTTTGGGCTCCGAAAACAGGCACAGCTGAGCAGGCTTTCTACCCCCGTCGTAGAGCTCTCCGAGAGCTTTCCAGCGGTATGCTGTGTGCCGCGTAACTCCTTACAATACAAAAATTATGGGCACCGGAGCGACGGAGACCTAGTCCGAAGCCCCACGCCCTCGGTTTGCGTGCGCACCCTCTTCTTGAAGCGAAGTTGTCTTGCCCAAGTTGCCATGGGATTCGGTAATAGAAATGTGACGGATTAGGTTGTCATCTTTTTCGCGGCTCACGACGTACGATCCGGGACGAAAAAACAACGCAAAAGAAGAAAAGTATCCCGAAAATGATGAAAACGTTCAATTTTGGTCTCCGAAAATAGGCGCAACCGAGCATGCTTGCTGACCCCATCGAAGAGCTCTCAGAGAGCTTTACAACTGTATTCTATACGTCGCGTAACTTCTTATGGATCAATAGTTATGGGCACCGAAGCGACGGAGACCTGGTCCCAAGTGCCACGCCCTCGATGTGCGTGCCTAGCCTCTACGTGAATTGAAGTTGTCTTGCCCAAGTTGCCGTGGGATTCGGTAATAGAAATGTGACGGATTAGGTTGTCGTCCTTTTCGCGGCTCACGACGTACGATCTAGGACAAAAAAACAATGCAAAAGAAGAAAAGTGTCCTGAAACTGATGAAAACGTTCGATTTTAGGCTCCAAAAATAGGCGCAACTGAGTAGGCTTGCTTCCCCATCATAGAGCTCTCGGAGAGCTTTCCAACGGTATGCTATGCGCCACGTAACTCGTTACGGATCAAAAGTTATAGGCACCAGAGCGACGGAGACCTGGTCCCAAGCCCTACGCACTTGGTTTGCAGGCCCAGCCTCTACGTGAATTGAAGTTGTCTTGCCCAAGGTGCCGTGGGATTCGGTAATAGAAATGTGATAGATTAGGTTGTCGTCCTTTTCGCGGCTCATGACGTACGATCCGGGACTGAAATACAGCGCAAAAGAATAAATTTTTTCCAAAACTTATGAAAACGTTCGATTTTGGTCTCCAAAAAAGGGCGCAGCCAAGCAGGCTTGCTGCCCCCATCGTAAAGCTCTTGGAGAGCTTTTCAACGGTTTGCTGTGCACCGCGTAACTCCTTACAAATCAAAAGCTATGGGTACCAGAGCGACGAAGAACTGGTCCCAAGCCCGATGCCCTCGGTTTGAGTGCCCAACCTCTATGTGAAGCGAAGTTGTCTTGCCTAAGTTGCCATGGGATTCAGAAATAGAAATGTGACGAATTCGGTTGTCGTCTTTTTCGCTGCTCACGACGTACGATCCCGGACAAAAAAACAACGCAAAAGAAAAAAAGTGTCCCAAAATTGATGAAAACGTTCACAGAGCTTTCCAACAGTATACTATGCGCCGCATAACTCCTTACGGTTCAAAAGTTATTGGTACTGAAGCGACGGAGACTTGGTCCCAAGCCCACGCCCTCGATTTGCGTGTCAAGCCTCTACGTGAATTGATGTTGTCTTGCCCAAGGTGCCGTGGGATTTGGTAATAGAAATGTGATGGATTAGGTTGTTGTCCTTTTCGCGGCTGATGACGTATGATCCGGGATGGAAAAACAGCACAAAGGAAGAAAATTGTCCCAAAACTGATGAAAATGTTCAATTTTGTGCTCCAGAAAAATGCATAGCTGAGCAGGCTTGCTACCCCCGTTATAGAGCTCTCAGAGAGATTTCCAACGGTATACTATGCGCTGCGTAACTCCTTACGGATCAAAAGTTATGGCACCTAAGCGACGGAGACCTAGTCCTAAGCCCCACGCCATCGGTTTACGTGCCCATCCTCTACGTGAATTGAAGTTTTCTTGCCCAAGTTGCAGTGGGATTCGTTAATAGAAATGTGACGGATTATGTTGTCGTCCTTTTTGCGGCTCACGACGTACGATCCGGGAGAGAAAAAAATGCAATAGAAGAAAAGTGTCCTATAATTGATGAAAATGTTCAATTTTGGGCTCCAAAAACAGGCGCAGCCCAGCAAGTTGGCTGCCCCCGTCGTAGAGCTCTCAGAGAGCTTTCCAACGGTATGCTATGCGCCGCGTAACTCTTTACGGATCAAAAGTTATGGGCATCGGAGCGACGGAGACCTGGTCCCAAGCCCTACTCCCTCGGTCTGCGTGCCCAGCATCTACGTGAATTGATGTTGTCTTGCCCAAGGTGCCGTGGAATTCGGTAATAAAAATGTGATGGATTATGTTGTCGTCCTTTTCTCGGCTCACGACGTATGATTCGGGACTGAAAAACAGCCCAAAGGAAGAAAAGTATCCCAAAACTGATGAAAATGTTCAATTTTGGGCTATGAAAATAGGCGCAGACGAGCAAGCTTGCTGCCCCCGTCGTAGAGCTCTTGGAGAGCTTTCCAACGGTATGTTGTGCGTCACGTAACTCCTTACGGATCAAAAGTTATGGGTACCGGAGCGACGAAGACCTGGTCCAAAGCTCGACGCCCTCAGTTTGCGTGTGCAGCCTCTACGAGAAGCGAAGTTGTCTTGCCTAAGTTGCCATGGGATTAGTTAATAGAAATGTGACGGATTAGGTTGTCGTCTTTTTCGCGGCTCACGATGTACGATCCGGGACAAAAAAATGATGCAAAAGAAGAAAAATGTCCCAAAACTGATGAAAATGTTTGATTTTGGACTCCCAAAATAGGCGCAGCCGAACAGGCTTGCTGCGCTCGTCGTAGAGCTCTTGGAGAGCTTTCCAACGGTATGCTATGCGCCGCGTAACTCCTTACGGATCAAAAGTTATGGGCACCGAAGCGACGGTGATCTGGTCCCAAGCCCCACGCCCTCGGTTTGTGTGCCAACCTCTACGTGAATTGAAGATTTCTTGGCCAAGGTACCGTGGGATTCGGTAATAGAAATGTGATGGATTAGGTTGTCGTCCTTTTCGCGGTCACGATGTACGATCAGGGATGGAAAAACAGCGCAAAGGAAGAAAAGTGTCCCAAAATTGATGAAAACGTTCGATTTTGGGCTCCAAAAATAGGCATAGCTGAACGAGCTTGCTGCCCCTGTCGTAGAGCTCTCGGAGAGCTTTCCAATGTTATGTTGTGCGCCGCGTAACTTCTTACGGATCAAAAGTTATGGACACCGAAGCGACGGATACCTGGTCACTAGCCCCACGCCCTCGGTTTGCGGGCCCAACCTCTACGTGAATTGAAGTTGTCTTGCCCAAGTTACTGTGGGATTCGGTAATAGAAATGTGACAGATTAGGTTGTCGTCTTTCTCGCGGCTCACGACGTACTATCTGGGACGGAAAAACAAAGCAAAAGAAGAAAAGTGTCCCGAAGCTGATGAAAACGTTCAATTTTGGACTCCGAAAATAGGCGCAGCTGAGCAGGCTTGCTACCCCCGATGTAGAGCTCTCGATGAGCTTTCCAACGGTATGTTGTGTGCCGCGTAACTCCTTACGGATCAAAAGTTATGGGTACTGGAGCGACAGAGACCTGGTCCCAAGTCCCACGCCCTCTGTTTGCGTGCCCAGAATCTACGTGAAGCGAAGTTGTCTTGCCCAAGTTGCCGTGGGATTTGGTAATATAAATGTGACGGATTAGGTTGTCGTCTTTTTCGCGGCTCACGACGTACGATCTGGGACAAAAAAACAATGCAAAAGAAGAAAAGTATCCCAAAACTGATGAAAACGTTCGATTTTAGGCTCCAAATATAGGCATAGCTGTGAGGCCCGACCTCCAATTGCGTGCGATACCTCGTTTCGTGTGTCCTAATCTAGATTTGCGTGCCTTGACCTAGGTTTAAGAATTGTGTTCGTTTTGTGTGCCATGCATTGAATTACGTGCATTCGTCTCGTATTTCGTGTCCTACCTCGTAGTGTGTGTCCTAGACCTAGGAAAGCGTGCCCTCACGCTAATCAAGAAAGCATCTTGCACGAAGCACTAGGTCATTAATTAATCCTACAAAATCCACTAACTATTATTAAATTACTAATTCAAACCACTAGAAGACAAAATCTCACAAAAAGCTAGACATTCCTTATTCTTTATTCCTTATTCTTTTTGCACTTTCAACACACTATTAAATAATACTCAAACGATGACAAAAAAATTCAGATTTTGATGCCTTGGCTGACCACCATGTGGGTTTTATGCTTGCTTGCTCAATTCAATTTAATTCTAGACAACTTATGACAACTCTATGACACAAATGCATAAAAATTAGCTCAAAAACCTTTGCAAAAGCTTCCAATTCTCGACCAACTACTCCTTGCCCATGCTAGGAATTTCAAATTACATCTTGAAGACACAAAAAAGCTGAATTTTTGCTGCCCAAGGCCGAACATGCTTCATCAATTGCAAGGCTCTTGTTTTTTTTCATTTCTCTCATTCTCCCTCTCATTCTTCTCTCTCTCCCTCTCATTCTTCTCTCTCTCTCTCGGCCTTGGCTGAGTTCCTTCACCTCATAGCTCATCTTCATCACACCATAGTTAATCAAGACAAGCAACAAGCAAAGAAACTCGCCCAAGCTAGATAGGATGCAAGAATCACACATGCAAGCTTTTTGAACAACCTTTTCGGCCTTGGTGAGTTTACTAGCTTCCATTTCTTTTCTTCTTGTTCTAACCACATGCATGTACTAAGAACTTGGCCACTAAGCTAGGAAAAATAGAGAGAAATCGGGTGGTGTCTTGGCTAAGCAAGGAAGAAGAAGAAATTTGTGCTTCATCAAGTTTTGTGTATATTCTTGTTGATTTGCTAAGGTGAGGGCTAAAAACTTTTGAAAATCCTTCAAAAATCCACATGCATGCTCTTAAATGTATGTTTTTTCTTCTGTACTTGAGTTATATGTGTGCTCATAAGCTTTTACAACCATGCATGGCAAGATTTTGGCTTGAAGTTGATGATAGATGAAATCGGGTTTGGTGACAGCTCTCTCTCTTGTTGTTGTGAGGTGAGTTTGTCTAGGCAAATGATGCTGAAAATGCATGGAAATTGGTAGGTAACTATTTTTTCCAGTTTTGAACATTTTTTACAGAAATAGGCCAAAGCTAATTTTAACTCTAAAGTCCTCAAAATGGAAAATCATTAAAATGTGTCCAAATCTGGAAATCTGGAAAAAATGAAGCAGGTTTTGGCAGATGCACTGACTTTGTAGAACGAACCAGTTTTGACTTAGTAATTGATGTCCAAAATTCATGAAATTTGGTGTGCTTCTATATGTTCCAGTTCTGGACATTTTTGTCAGAAATGGACTAAGGCTAAATCTGATCCTAAGGACCTCAAAAACGATATTTATTGAAATGTGTGCAAATCTGGACAGTTTTGTGCAATCCCACTGTTTTGGCTATAACTATTGATCTCGAACTCCAAATGATGCAAGGTTTGTTTATGATTTTAGTTCACTTATTAAGATTTAATTTGACATCTTATTCAATGGAATTGGAGATTGTTTTCTTGTCTTAATGATTGTGAGAAAACAGCCTATTGCAGTAAGGGTTTCACTTAGTGTTATGCTTAGAAAAATTGTTGTAACTTCTCTTGTTGAATTAAATGCTTGGGATTGTGGCTTTGGGATGTTGTGTGGACTGTTTTGAATACTTGAGGATGTTGAATTAATTGATGTATGGCTTGAGATTGATTTTGAGTTGACTTGGGGCTTAATCGCACGGGTAAGCACGAAATGGAAACCCTAGTGACTAGGTAGGCTTGCTAAGTGTTGATTGTAACGACCCCGCTCCCCACATGGAGCCCACGCAGAGTCTCACAGGGCCGATACTACCCAGGTATTGTCCGCTATTGGGTTACCCTGCCCGCAGGCAAAGGCCCATCACGGTTTTGTCCCTTCGAGAGTCTCCTCTCAAAAGGCGCCTGGGCTGATATAAGAGACAAGCTCTTATATCCAGCTCTCTCACTTCCAAGACTTCCGATGTGGGATTGTGTTACCACATTCCACCCCCCTTAAGAGGCCCCGCGCCCTCGCGGGCACGAGCACAAGGGAAGACTGGCTCTGATACCATTTGTAACGACGCCGCTCCCCACGTGGAGCCCACGCAGAGTCTCACAGGGCCGATACTACCCAGGTATTGTCCGCTATTGGGTTACCCTGCCCGCAAGAAAAGGCCCCTCACGGTTTTGTCCCTTCGATAGTCTCCTCTCAAAAGGCGCCTGGGCTGATATAAGAGACGAGCTCTTATATCCAGCTCTCTTACTTCCAAGACTTCCGATGTGGGATTGTGTTACCACATTGATCATTTGGATATTGTGTGTAATTATATGCTTAGTAGGCTGCCGTAGTTGCCCATATAGCCCTAAATGTGATTTCGGTCGTTGCATGTTGACAAATAGGCCTTGCTTGCATCCGAGCCCACGTAGATGTTGTTGCATGTTAAATAATCTTATTATTTGATTACTTGGACATTGAATTGAGTTATATGACTTGAATTACGTGCGTTACATGGCTGCCCGTTTAATGTTCATATAACTCCATATGCTATTCAAGTGAGATTACTTGTTTATTCGTGCCTCGCTTGTTTACTTGTCAATGTGCAATCTTATGACTATCCGGAGGCAACCTACTTTGTTTTCCTCCTAATGTGATATATTAAATGTCATAAATGTGCATTGTATATAAGGTTGCAACCTTTCATTCTGACGTGGTAGCGTTCACGCACACCGGGCGGCGTCGGGCTTGTCGGTGCAACCGTGACTACCATTGTCCAATTCCCTCTCTTGCTTGGGAGCTAGACTTCCTCGGAGAGTTGGGTCGTAGGATTTCGGGGTACATCCGAAGTACACCCACTTGGCGTGTTAAGGGGATGATTTGAAGTCGGCCGCAACAACTGAGAGCAAAAGCTCACTGTATCCTTTTTTTCTATATGTATAAGTACTCTCGCTTGGTTCCTAGAGGACCTCAGGGAGGAAAGACTGGTAATTGTGTTCCTTTACTTTATATTATTGTTATGTACTTAATTGTGTTATATTCATGCTTGCAAAAGGATTTTCATAAGTTGAACCGAAAAATGAGTTTCAAAACCTATTTCTCGTTCCCCCTCGCTGAGTTCATAAGGACTCACCCTCTTTTATCATCTCAGGTGAAGAAGATCAAGAACAGGTACCTGAGGACGATGTGCCTAACGATGATTCCTTGGAGTGATTGCCTGTCCTATGTGCTTTGCGTGATTATGGCTATTTGTGAACTATGCTACTTGAAGACTATTTTTTTTTATGTTACTCAATGTTGTAATGTAAAAGACCCCCGTTGTAATTTGGAGTCTAATTTGGGTTGTACTGATATTAACTAGACAGACACTAGACACTACTATGGCCATTTTGCTATTATTACTGCTAGTATCTATAATAGGATTATGAGGTATTAGGTAAGGGCTAAGTAAAATGAACCAACCAAATCTTAAGCAGGTACTCGCTATTAAGCGAGGATCAACATGTACTTTTGTAACGAGGATAAACAAACAAACGAGACATAGTATCATGCTAGGTTATTAATCAAACGAGACTTGAGATAACCCGTAGGCATTCTAATTGGTGGCAAATAGTGATCTTAGTTGAAAATGAAATTGAGATTGCAAAATTTGAGGCGTTTAGAGAATTAGGTCAAACCAAATAGCCCAATTACAGCCGTTATGCTGCCGATTTTCCAGAAAATTTTGGAGTTTAGGCTAAAACCTTAAGTGTTAAATCTTCATAAACGGTTAAGTATGTGATATGACCTAAATGTTTAGATCACACCCTAGTCTAACCTTATAGGCCGGGTTGGGGAGTGACAACAGCCGAGCACGCTTGCTGCCCCCGTCAAAGAGCTCTCGGAGAGCTTTCCAACGGTATGCTATGCGCCACGTAACTCCTTACGGATCAAAAGTTATGGGCACAGGAGCGACGGAGACTTAGTCCTAAGCCCCACGCCCTCGGTTTGCGTGCGCATCCTCTACTTCAAGTGAAGTTTTCTTGCCCAAGTTTCCATGGGATTCGGTAATAGAAATGTGACGAATTAAGTTGTCATCTTTTTCGCGGCTCACGACATACAATCCAGGACGGAAAAACAATGTAAAAGAAGAAAAGTGTCCTGAAACTGATGAAAACGTTCAATTTTGGGCTCCGAAAATAGGTGCAGCCGAGCAGGCTTGCTACTCCCATTGTAGAGCTCTCGATGAGCTTTCCAACGGTATGCTGTGTGCCGCGTAACTCCTTACGGATCAAAAGTTATGGGCACCGGAGTGACGGAGACCTGGTCTCAAGTCCCATGCCCTCTATTTGCGTGCCCAACCTCTACATGAAGCGAAGTTGTCTTGCCCAAGTTGCCATGGGATTTGGTAATATAAATGTGACGGATTAGGTTGTCGTCTTTTTCGCGGCTCACGACATACGATCCGGGATAAAAAAATAACGCAAAAGAAGAAAAGTATCCCGAAACTGATGAAAACGTTCGATTTTGGGCTCCAAATATAGGTGCAGCTGAGCACGCTTGCTGCCCCATCGAAGAGCTCTCGGAGAGCTTTCCAAGGGTATGCTATGCGCCGTGTAACTCCTTACGGATCAAAAGTTATGGGCACCGGAGCGACGGAGACCTAGTCCTAAGCCCCACGCCCTCAGTTTGCGTGCCCAGCCTCTACGTGAATTAAAGTTGTCTTGCCCAAGTTGTCGTGGGATTCGGTAATAGAAATGTGACGGATTAGGTTGTCGTCCTTTTCGCGACTCACGACGTACGATCTGCAATGGAAAAATAACGCAAAAGAAGAAAAGTATCCCAAAGTTGATGAAAACGTTCGATTTTGGGCTTCGAAAATAGGTGCAGCCGAGTAGACTTGCTTCTCCCATCGTAGAGCTCTGGGAGAGCTTTCCAACAGTATGCTATGCGCCGCGTAACTCCTTACGGATCAAAAGTTATGGGCAGCGGAGCGACGGAGACCTGGTCCCAAGCCCCACGCACTCGGTTTGCAGGCCCAGCCTCTACGTGAATTGAAGTTGTCTTGCCCAAGGTGCCGCGGGATTCCGTAATAGAGATGTGATGGATTAGGTTGTCGTCCTTTTCGTGGCTCACGACGTACGATCCGGGACGAATATACAGCGCAAAAGAAGAAAAGTGTCCCAAAACTTATGAAAACGTTCGATTTTGGTCTCCGAAAAAGGGCGCAACTGAGCAGGCTTGCTGCCCCCATCGTAGAGCACTTGGAGAGCTTTTCAACGGTATGCTGTGCACCGCGTAACTCTTTACGAATCAAAAGTTATGGGTACCGAAGCGACCGAGACCTGGTCATAAGCCCGACACCCTCGGTTTGAGTGCCCAACCTCTACATGAAGCGAAGTTGTCTTGCCCAAGTTGCCATGGGATTCGGTAATAGAAATGTGACAGATTCGTTTGTCGTCTTTTTTGTAGCTTACGACGTACGATCTGGGACAGAAAAACAACACAAAAGAAGAAAAGTGTCCCAAAATTGATGAAAACGTTCGGAGAGCTTTCCAACAGTATACTATGCGCCGCATAACTCCTTAGGGATCAAAAGTTATGGGCACCGGAGCGACGGTGACTTGGTCCCAAGCCTACGCCCTCGATCTGCATGCCCAGCCTCTACGTGAATTGAAGTTTCCTTGGCCAAGGTGCCGTGGGATTCGGTAATAAAAATGTGATGGATTAGGTTGTCGTCCTTTTTGCGGCTCACGACGTACGATACGGGATGGAAAAATCGTGCAAAGGAAGAAAAGTGTCCCAAAATTGATGAAAACGTTTGATTTTTGGCTCCAAAAATAGGCATAGCCGAGCGAGCTTGCTGCCCCTATCATAGAGCTCTTAGAGAGCTTTCCAACTGTATGCTGTGCGCCATGTAACTCCTTACGGATCAAAAGTTATGGGCACCGGAACGACGGATACCTGGTCACTAGCCCCACGCCCTCGGTTTGCGGGCCCAGCCTCTACGTGAATTGAAGTTGTCTTGCCCAAGTTACTATGGGATTCGTTAATAGAAATGTGACGGATTAGGTTGTCATCTTTTTCGTGGCTCACGACGTACGATTCGGGATGAAAAAACAATGCAAAAGAAGAAAAGTATCCTGAAGCTGATGAAAAAGTTCAATTTTGGGCTCTGAAAATAGGCGCAGCCTAGCAAGCTGGCTGCCCCGTCTTAGAGCTCTCAAAGAGCTTTCCAACGGTATGCTATGCGCCGCGTAACTCCTTACGATTCAAAAGTTATGGGCACCAGAGCGACGGAGACCTGGTCCCAAGCCCCATGCACTCGGTTTGCATGCCCAGCCTTTACGTGAATTGAAGTTTTCTTGCATAAGGTGCTGTAGGATTCGGTAATAGAAATGCAATGGATTAGGTTGTCATCCTTTTTGCGGCTCACGACATACGATTCGGGACAGAAAAATAGCGCAAAAGAAGAAAAGTGTCCCAAAACTTATGAAAACGTTTGATTTTGGTCTCTGAAAATAAGTGCAACAGAGCAAGCTTACTGCCCCCATCGTAAAGCTCTCAGAGAGCTTTCTAACAGTATGTTGTGTGTCGCGTAACTCCTTACGGATCAAAAGTTATGGGCATCAAAGCGACGAATACCTGGTCCTAAGCCCCACGCCCTCGGTTTGTGTGCCCAGCCTCTACGTGAATTGAAGTTTTCTTGCCCAAGGTGCCATGGGATTCTGTAATACAAATGTGATGGATTAGGTTGTCGTCTTTTTTGCGGCTCACGACGTATGATCCGGGATGGAAAAACAGTGCAAAAGAAGAAAAATGTCCTGAAACTGATGCAAATGTTCAATTTTGGGCTTCAAAAATAGGCGTAGCCGAATAGGCTTGCTGCCCCCATCGTAGAGCTCTCGGAGAGCTTTCCAACGGTATGTTGTGCACCGCGTAACTCCTTACAGATCAAAAGTTATGGGCACTGGACTGACGGAGACCTGGTCCCAAGCCCGACACCCTCGGTTTGCGTGCCCAGCCTCTACGTGAATTGAAGTTGTCTTGCCCAAGGTGCCATGGGATTCGGTAAAAGAAATGTGATGGACTAGGTTGTCGTACTTTTCGCGGCTCACGACGTACGATCCGGGATAGAAAAACAGCGCAAAAGAACAAAAGTGTCCTAAAACTTATGAAAATGTTCAATTTTGGCCTCCGAAAACAGGCGCGGCCGAGCAGGCTTGTTGCCCCCATCGTTGAGCTCTTGGAGGCTTTCCAACGGTATGCTATGCACCGTGTAACTCCTTGCGAATCAAAAGTTATGGGTAACGGAGCGACAGAGACCTGGTCCCAAGCCCGACGCCCTTGGTTTGCATGCCCAGCCTCTACGTGAAGTGAAGTTTTCTTGCCCAAGTTGGCATGGGATTCGGCAATAGAAATGTGACGGATTAGGTTGTCATCTTTTTTGTGGCTCACGACGTACGATCTGGGACAGAAAAACAACAGAAAAGAAGAAAAGTGACCCAAAACTGATGAAAACATTTGATTTTGGGCTCCAAAAATAGGCGCAGCTAAGCAGGCTTGCTGCCCCCGTCGTAGAGCTCTTGAAGAGCTTTCCAACGTTATGTTATGAACCGCGTAACTCCTTACGGATCAAAAGTTATGGGCACTGGAGCGACAGTGATTTGGTCCCAAGCCCCACGCCCTCAGTTTGCTTGCCCAGCCTCTACGTGAATTGAAGTTGCCTTACCCAAGGTGCCATGGGATTCGGTAATAGAAATGCAATGGATTAGGTTGTCGTCCTTTTCACGGCTCATGACGTACGATCCGGGATGGAAAAAGAACGCAAAGGAAGAAAAGTGTCTCTAAATTGATGAAAACGTTCGATTTTAGGCTCCAAAAATAGGCACAGCAGAGCAGGCTTGTTGCCCCCATTGTAGAGCTCTCAGAGAGCTTTCCAACGGTATGCTGTGCGCCACGTAACTCCTTACGGATCAAAAGTTATGGGCACCGGAGCAACGGACACCTGGCACTAGCCCCACGCCCTCGGTTTGTGGGGCCAACTTCTACGTGAATTGAAGTTGTCTTGCCCAAGTTGCCATGGGATTCGGTAATAGAAATGTGAAGGATTAGGTTGTCATCTTTTTCGCGGCTCAAGACGTACGATCTGGGACGAAAAAACGATGCAAAAGAAGAAAAGTGTCCCGAAATTGATGAAAATGTTCAATTTTGGGCTCTAAAAATAGGCGCAGCACAGCAAATTGGATGCCCCCGTTGTAGAGCTCTCGGAGAGCTTTCCAACGGTATGCTATGCGCCACGTAACTCCTTACGGATGCAAAGTTATAGGCACCGGAGCGACGGAGACCTGGTCCCAAGCCCCACGCCCTCGGTTTGCGTGGCCAGCCTCTACGTGAATTGAAGTTGTCTTGCCCAAGTTGCCATGGGATTCGGTAATAGAAATGTGACGGATTAGGTTGTCGTCCTTTTCGCGGCTCACGACGTATGATCCGGGATGGAAAAACAGTGCAAAAGAAGAAATGTGTTCCAAAACTGATGAAAATGTTCAATTTTGGGCTCCAAAAATAGGCGTAGCCGACTAGGCTTGCTGCCCCAGTCGTAGAGCTCTCGGAGAGCTTTCCAACGGTATGCTGTGCGCCGCGTAACTCCTTACGGATCAAAAGTTATGGGCACTGTAGCGACGGAGACCTGGTCCCAAGCCTGACGCCCTCGGTTTACGTGCCCAGCCTCTACGTGAATTGAAGTTGTCTTGCCCAAGGTACCATGGGATTTGGTAATAGAAATGTAATGGATTAGGTTGCCGCTCTTTTTGCTGATCACGACGTACGATCCGGGATGGAAAAATACCGCAAAAGAAGAAAAGTGTCCCGAAACTGATGAAAACGTTCAATTTTGGTCTCCGAAAACAAGTACAGCCTAGCAGGCTGGCTACCCTTATCGTAGAGCTATCGGAGTGCTTTCCAACGGTATGCTGTGTGCCGCATAACTCCTTACGGATCAAAAGTTATTAGCACCGGAGCGACGGATACCTGGTCCTAAGCCCCACGCCCTCGGTTTGCGTGCCCAACCTCTACATGAATTGAAGTTGTCTTGCCCAAGTTGCCGTGGGATTCGGTAATAGAAATGTGACGGATCAAGTTGTCATCTTTTTCTCGGTTCACGACGTACGATACGAGACGAAAAAACAGCGCAAATGGAAAAAAGTGTCCCGGAACTTATGAAAACATTTGATTTTGGGCTCCGAAAATAGGCGCAGCCTAGCAGGCTTGCTGCACCCATCGTAGAGCTCTTGGAGAGCTTTCCAATGGTATGTTGTGCGCCGCGTGACTCCATACGAATCAAAAATTATGGGCACCGGAGCGACGGAGACCTGGTCCTAAACCCCACGCCCTCGGTTTGCGTACCCAGCCTCTACTTGAAGCGAAATTGTCTTGCCCAAGGTGCCATGGGATTCGGTAATAGAAATGTGATGGATTAGGTTGTTGTCCTTTTCGCGACTCACGACGTACGATCCGAGATTGAAAAACCGCGCAAAAGAAGAATAGTGTCCCGAAACTGATGAAAACATTTGATTTTGGGCTCCAAAAATAGACACAACTGACCAGGCTTGCTGCCCACGTCGTAGAGCTCTCAAAGAGCTTTCCAACGGTATGCTGTGCGCTGCGTAACTCCTTACGGATCAAAAGTTATGGGCACTGGAGCGATGGAGACCTGGTCCCAAGTCCGACGCCCTCGGTTTGCATGCCCAGCCTCTACGTGAATTGAAGTTGTCTTCCCCAAGGTGCTATGGGATTCGGTAATAGAAATGTGATTGATTAGGTTGTCGTCCTTCTTGCCTCTCACGACGTACGATCCGGGATGGAAAAATAGCGCAAAAGATGAAAAGTGTCCTGAAACTTATGAAAACGTTCGATTTTGGTCTCAAAAAAAATCGCAATTGAGCAGGCTTTGTCACACCCCAACCCGGCCTATAAGGTTAGACTAGGGTGTGATCTAAACATTCAGGTCATATCACATACTTAACCGTTTATGAAGATTTAACACTTAATGTTTTAATCTAAACTACAAAAATTTTTGGAAAACCGGTAGCATAACGGCTGTAATTGGGCTCTTTGGTTTGGCCTAATTCTTTAAACGCCTCAAATTTTTCCAATCTCAATTTCAATTCCAACTAAGTTTTCTATTTAACATCGATTCAAATACCTATTGGTTATCTCGATGTCTCGTTTGATTTATAACCTAGCATGATACTATGTCTCATTTGTTTGTTTATCCTCGTTACAAAAGTACCTGTTGATCTTAGCTTAAAAGCGTGTACTTGTTTAAGATTGGATAGGTTCATTTACTTAGTCTTTACCTAATACGTCGTCACCTATGATAGATACTAGCAGTAATAATAGCAAACGATCATAGTAGTGTCTAGTGTCTGTCTAGCAATATCAGTACAAACCAAAATTAGACCCTAAATTACAACGGGGGTCTTTTACATTACAACATTGAGCAACCTAAAAGAAATAGTCTTCAAGTAGCATGGTTCACAAATAGCCATAAACACGCGAAGCACATAGAACAGGCAATCACTCCAGGGGATCATCGATAGGCACATTGTCCTCAGGTACCTGTTCTTGATCTTCTTCACCTGAGATGATAAAAAATGGTGAGTCCTTATGAACTCAGCGTGGGGGAACGAGAAATAGGTTTTGAAACTCATTTTCCGGTTCAATCTTATGAAAATCCTTTTGCAAGCATGATGTGTATCTCAAGCAAGTACATAACGTAATATAATAGTAAAGAATGCAATTACCATTCTTTCCTCCCCGAGGTCTTCTAGGGACCAAGCGAGAGTACTATACACATAGTAAAAAGGATACGGTGAGCTTTTGCACTCAGATCAATTCCAGAATCAGTTGTTGCAGCCGACTTCAAATCATCCCCTTTAACACGCCAGGTGGGTGTACTCCGGATGTACCCCGAAATCCTTTGACCCAACTCTCCGAGGAAGTCTAGCCCTCATGCGAGAGAGGGAATGGGACCATGGTAGTCACGGGTGCACCGGCAAGCCCGATGCCGCCCGCTGTACGTGATCGCTACCATGCCGAACTGAAAGGTTGCAACCTTGTATGCAATGCACATTTATGACCTTTAATATATCACATTAGGAGGATAACAAAGTAGGTTGCCTCCGGACAGTCATAAGATTGCACATTGACAAGTAAACAAGCGAGGCACGAATAGACAAGTAATTTCACTTGAAAAGCATATGGAGTTATATGAACATTAAACGGGCAGCCATATAACACATGTAAATCAAGTCATATAACTCATTTCAAAGTCCACGTAATCAAATAGTAAGATTATTCAACATGTAACAACATCTACGTGGGTTCGGATGCAAGAAAGGCCTATTTGTCAACATGAAATGATCAAAATCACATTTAGGGCTATAAGGGCATCTATGGGCAGCCCACTAAGCATATAATTCCACACAATATCCAAATGATCAACACTTAGCAAGACTACCTAGTCATAAGGGTTTCCATTTCGTGCATATCCGTGCAATTTAAGCCCCAAACCAATTCAAAATCAATCTCAAGCCATGCATCATATAATTCAACATCCTCAAACATTCAAAAAAGTCCACACAACATCCCAAAGCTACAATCCCAAGCATTTATTTCAACAAGAGAAGTTACAACAATTTTTCTAAGCATAACACTAAGTGAAACCCTTACTGCAATAGGCTGTTTTCTCACAATCATTAAGATAAGAAAACAATTTCCAATTCCAGTGAATAAGATTTCAAATTAAATCTTAAGAAGTGAACTAAAATCAGAAACAAATCTTGCATCATTTGGAGTTTGGGATCATTAGTTATAGCCGAAACAGTGGGATAGCACAAAACTGTCCAGATTTGCATACATTTCGATAATTGACGTTTTTGAGGTCCTTAGGATCAGATTTAGCCTTAGTCCATTTCTGACAAAAATGTCCAGAACTGAAAAACATAGCATCACACCAAATTTTGTACATTTTGGATACCATTTACTAAGTCAAATATGGTTCGTCTTACAAGGTCAGTGCATCTGCCAAAACCTGCTTCATTTTTTCAGATTTCCAGATTTGGACACATTTTAATGATTTTCCATTTTGAAGACCTTAGAGTCGAAATTAGCTTTGGCCTATTTCTGTGAAAAATATTCAAAACTGGCAAACCTAGTCACCTATCAATTTACATGCATTTTCAACATCATTTGCCTACCCAAACTCACCTCAAAACAACTGGTCAGAGAGCTGTCACATAATCCGACTTCACCTATCATCACGTTCAAGCCAAGATCTTGCCATGCATGGTTGTGAAAGCTTATGAACGAACATATAACCCAAGTACAGAAGCAAAGACATACCTTTATGGGCATGCATGTGAATTTTTGAAGGATTTTCAAAAGGTTTTAGACCTCACCTTAGCAATCAACCAAGAAGATGCGCAAAACTTGTTGAAGCACAAATTTCTTCTTCTCCTTTGCCTAGCCGAGGTTCCAACTAGATTTTCTCTATTTTTCCTAGCTTAGTGACCAAGATCTTAGTACATGCATGCGGTTAGAACAAGAAGAAAAGAAATGGAAGCTTAAAAACTCACCTAGGGCCGAAATGAAGACTCTATGTGCTTGCATGCATCTTTTGAGCTAACTACTTGCTTTCCTTTGCTTGGGCTTGCCTTGAATGACCTCAGGATGATGAAGATGAGTTGTGAAGTGAAGAGAATCAGCCAAGGCCGAGAGAGAGAGAGAAAAATGAGAGGGAGAGAGAGAAGATTGAGGAAGAAAGAAGAAATGACAAAAAAAAAATGAAGGCCTTTGCAACTTTGATGCATATGGTCGGCCTTGAGCTTGATGATTCAGATTTTTGTGTCTTCAAGGTGTGATTTTAAAATGCTAGCATGGGCAAAGAGGGTTTGGTCGAGTATGGTAGAGTTTTGGGGTGGTTTTGAGCAATTTTTTATGCATTTGTGTCATAGTTTGTCTAAGCATGCATAGTTAAAAGAATAATTGTTTAATCCTTGCTCAAATGTCTTGGTATGGCCGGCTATAGCATGTATAAATTCTGAGTTTTTGTCATCTTTTGAGTGTTATTTAATTGTGTGTTGAAAGTGCAAAAAGAACAAAGAATAAAGAATAAGGAATGTCTAGTGTTTAGTGAATTTTTGTCTTCTAGTGAGTTGAGTTAGGATTATAATATTGATAGTGGATTTTGTTGGATTGTTTAATAGTCTATTGCTTTGTGTAAGATGCTTTCTTGATTAGCGTGAGGGCACGCTTTCCTAGGTCTAGGGCACGCACTATAAGGTTGGACACGAACTACAAGACGAACACACGTTTTCCAAGTAAATGTACACAACCTTAAATGAATGCACGCAATTCAATGCATGGCACACGAAATGAACACAATTCTTAAACCTAGGTCAAGGCACGCAAATCTAGATAAGGCACACGAAACGAGGTATCGTACACAAATCGAGGTCGGGCCTCACATCCTTCCCTCCTTAAAAGAATTTCGTCCCGAAATTCAATATTACCTTTGAAATAAAGCTGGATATTCCTGCTCCATCTGGTCTCGCCTTTCCCACATTGCTTCTTCAACTCCATGATGATTCCACAGCACTTTCACCATTGGTATAGTTTTGTTGCGCAACTCCCGATCTTGCTGGTCTAGGATTCGAATGGGCTTCTCCTCGTAAGACAAGTTCTCCTGAAGCTGCAACGGTTCTGGCTCCAAGATGTGCGACGGATCAGGATGATACTTTCGCAGCATTGAAACATGAAAGACGTCGTGAATATTGGAGAGGTTCTGGGGTAGTACTAGGCGATACGCCAATTTGCCAACCTTCTCAACTATCTCAAATGGTCCTACAAACCTCGGGCTCAACTTTTCACCCTTGCCGTGTTTAATCAGTCCCCTCCGAGGTGATATCTTTAAGAACACCTTGTCGCCGATCTCAAACTCTAGGCTCCATATCCGTCGGTCTGCATAACTCTTCTGCCTGCTCTGGGCAATAAGCATCCGTTTCCGGATGAGGTGGATATTATCAACAGTCTTCATAAGTTCAGGTAAAAGGGTCGGGTCAAAAGTCTTCGTCTGACTTATTTCATCCCAGTAAATTGGGGACCGACACTTACGTCCATACAACGCCTCAAATGGGGCCATCCTGATAGTGGCCTGATAACTATTATTATAAGCGAACTCCGCTAGAGATAGATATTTCTTCCAACCTTTCCCGAAGTCTAAAACACACACCCTCAGCATATCCTCCAAAATCTGAATAGTTCTCTCCGATTATCCATCAGTCTGAGGGTGATAAGCCGTGCTGAAACTCAACTTCGTTCCCAAAGCTTCTTGCAATCTCTTCCAAAATTGGGAAGTAAAACGAGGATCCTTATCCGCTACAATACTCACAGGCATCCCGTGCAATCTTACAATCTCCGTCACATACATATCTCCCAATTTCTCAGGACTATTCTCCTTGTTCATCGGTAAGAAGTGTGCCAACTTAGTCAATCTATCCACTATGACCCAAACGGTGTCATGACCCTTTTGTGATCTGGGCAGGTCCATAAAAAGATTCATAGTTATATGTTCCCATTTCCATTGAGGAATCTCCAACGGCTGAAGTAAACCTGCGGGTCGTTGATGTTCCGCTTTGACTCTCTGGCAAGTCAAACACTGTGCCACAAACTCCGCAATTTCTCTTTTCATGTTATTCCACCAATAGTGTTGCTTCAAATCCCGGTACATCTTTGTTCCACCGGGATGAATAGTGTATCTTGAATTATGAGCTTCTTCAAGAATCTTCTTTTTCAGCTCTGGCTCATTGGGAACACAAATCCGGTTCCTAAACCTCCAAACACCATCATCATGAAACTTGAAATCTGTGTTGGTTTCTTTAATCTTCTAAAACTGTTGGTCCTTCTGTTGAGCCTCTCGTAACTCAGACAACAAGGTCGATTGAACTTGTGTAGTGGCAAAAAGTAACCGTTTTCGGGTCAATTGTGGTTTTCACAAAAATGCTTCCTCCAACAACTCCTGCACCTTGACTTCCAGTTTTGCCATGCTCGCTTTCCTACTTAAGGCATCTACAACTATATTTGCTTTACCAGGCACATAATTGATTGTGCAGTTATAATCATCCAAAAGCTCCATCCACTGCCTTTGCCTCATATTCAACTCTTTTTGGGAGAACAAGTATTTCAAGCTCTTATGATCAGTAAATACCTCAAACTTGTTACCCCACAGATAATGCCTCCATTTCTTGAGTGCAAACACAATAGCCGCTAACTCCGAATCATGCGTCGAGTAATTCAATTCATACGACTTTGGTTTTCTAGAAGCATATGCAATCACCCTTCCATTTTGCATCAACACACAACCCAATCCTTCTTTGGAAGCATCGCTATAGATTATAAAACCTTGACTTCCTTCAGGCAATGCAAGAACAGGTGCGGTAGTCAATCTTTTCTTCAACTCTTGAAAGTTGATCTCACACTTATCATCCCACACAAACTTTGTTTTCTTTTGAGTGAGCTTTGTAAGCGGTCCTGCAATCTTAGAGAAATCCTTCACGAATCTCCGATAATAGCCAGCTAGACCAAGAAAACTACGAATCTCCGTAACATTCTCCGGCTTCTTCCAAGACATCACTGCTTCTATCTTTGCTGGATCCACTACTATTCCCTCTTAGGATATGATATGCCCCAAAAATGCAATCTGTTGCAACCAAAATTCACACTTTCTAAACTTTGCATACAATTGATGCTCTCGATGTTTTTGCAGTACTAACAGTAGATGTTGTTCATGCTCAGCCTCAGATTTCGAGTATACCAAAATATCATCAATGAAGATCACCAAAAATTGGACCAAGTAGGGTTGAAACACCCTGTGTATCAAATCCATAAAAGCTGCAAGGGCATTAGTTAGTCCAAAAGGCATCACCACATATTCATAATGCCCATATCTCATCCTGAAAGCCATTTTAGGCACATCTTCCTTTTTGATCCGCAACTGATAATACCCTTGCCTCAAGTTGAGTTTCGAATACACTTTGGCTCGTTGCAGTTGATCAAATAACTCGTCGATCAGGGGAAATGGGTATTTATTCTTGACAGTCACTTGGTTCAATCCTCGGTAGTCGATGCATAGCCTCAACGTTCCGTCTTTTTTCTTCACAAATAGAACTGGTGCACCCCACTATGAAGAACTTGGTTGAACAAACCCCTTCTTCAACAATCCTTGTAATTGGTCCTTCAATTCCTGTAGCTCGGCCGGTGTCATACGATAAGGAGCTTTAGATATTAGCTGGGCGCCAGGCAGTAACTCTATAACGAACTCGATCTTCCGATTTGGTGGTAAACCGGGTAATTCTTCTGGAAACACATCCGCATAGTCTTTGATCACAGGCATCTCCTACAACTTAGCTTTGTTCGACGGCTTGTTGATGAGGTAAGCTAAGTATCCGCTGCACCCTTTTCTCAAGGACTTTACTACTTTCGTAGATGAAATGATGGAACTCCCGGTGAAATCTCTTCGACCCAGTACCTCCAGTATTGGTTGACCAGGTACCCAGAACGTTATAATCTTCGCCCGGCAATCTAGTTGGACATGATGTTTTGCCAGCCAGTCCATCCCTAAAATGACCTCATAATCTCGAAAAGGTAATACAATAAGATTGGCTGAGAATTCCCTATCCTTAATTTGGATTTTACATGCTTTACAAGCTGAGCTAGTAATAAGTTTAGAACCTATTGAAGTACCAACTTCTACTTCGTATGGCAAACATACCACTTTCAATTTCACACGTTCCACACATAAGGGAGTAATAAATGAATGAGTAGCACCCGAATCAATTAACACCCTAATAGGTTGATTCAGTATGAAGAATGTACCTTCAACAACAGTGGTCTCATCTGGAATCTTCTCGCACTCAATAGCATAAGCTCGAGCCTGAACTCTAAGAACTGGAGTCTTGCCTCTAGCAGCTTGTTTACCCTGATTCTGCCCTGCCTGCCGTTTAGGGCAATCCTTGATCTAATGCTGATCACTACCACATCGCATACATCGTCCTGACTTCCTCCAACATTGGGCCTCGGTATGCCCCTTCTTGTCACAATAGGAACAGTTGACGGACTGAGTAGTAGGTGAACTACCTGTGGATCCGCGGGCGGAAGAGGCTGATGGCGCTTTCGTCAGGCCACGGTTATTCACTGGTCTGTTCTAGCTCTGGCCCTGACTATGACTCTGACTCTGAAATTTCCTCTGCTGACATGGAGGCTGGTATGGTTTCTTGTCCGGCTGACTCGAACCGGCTCCATCTAGTTTCCTCTTCTCAACTCGAGAGGCAGCAGCAAAGAGAGCAGAATAGGTATCGAAGTCGTGAGAAGCCAACTGGTCCTGAATCTTTGGCCTTAATCCAGTAGTAAATTTCCACATCTTCGCTTCCAGAGTACTAACCATATATTGAGTATAACAGGATAGTCGGTCAAAACGAGCCTCGTATTGGGCCACCGTCATGTTACCCTAGGTCAAGTGCATGAACTCCTCAATCCGCCTCTGCTTGGAAACTGCAGCTACAAATTTCTCCTTAAATGCCTTAATGAAATTACCCTACAAGCGAGGTGTCTAATCAGTTTCCCACAATGCCTCCACAGTGTGCCACCAATGTTCAGCATCCCCGTGCAACAGAAACACTGCAAAATCCACCTTTTCTTCATCAGTATAATCAAGTGGCTTGAAAATCTTCTCGATCTCGGACAGCCAAGCCTCTGCTTTCTCATCATCAGCTTCCCCGTGGAATTTGGATGGGCAAAAGTCATGGAACTCCTTCATTCTGCTATGTCTCCCATGGTTACCCTCATTCCTGTTGTTGTTGGCCTCACGTGCATCTTGACACTCCATCACTCGTGATACACGGTCCATGGCATTCGCCATTATATTAAACATAGCTATACCGGGATTAGTTTGATAGGCATCTCCGGTCTCTTGGGGTTCACTGCTCCTATTAGTAGTACGGGTGCTAGGGCCAGCCATCTATAGGCACAGATTACGATGCACAATTTATTGAAATATGACAATTAAGAATTTAGTGCATAAGATATGCAACATAATATAGATATATTTCTAGAAATAACTAATGCATGTTAATCACTTAAACACATAAACCATAGAAGGCACATTTAACATTATCACACAATAACATATAAACAAGTCATCCTGATTATCTTAGGGCTCTACCCACGGTCTGAGAGTTAAACCCGGCTTAAGCAATCTAAGCTCTGATACCATTCTATTTCTAAGGTGTCACGCCCCAACCCGGCCTATAAGGTTAGACTAGGGTGTGATCTAAACATTCAGGTCATATCACATACTTAACCGTTTATGAAGATTTAACACTTAATGTTTTAATCTAAACTCCAAAATTTTTTGGAAAACAAGCAGCATAATGGCTATAATTGGGCTCTTTGGTTTGGCCTAATTCTCTAAACGCAACAAATTTTTCCAATCTCAATTTCAATTCCAACTAAGTTTTCTATTTAACATTGATTCAAATGCCTATTGGTTATCTCGATGTCTCGTTTGATTTATAACCTAGCATGATACTATATCTCATTTGTTTGTCTATCCTCGTTACAAAAGTACCTGTTGATCTTAGCTTAAAAGCGTGTACCTATTTAAGATTGGATAGGTTCATTTACTTAGTATTTACCTAATACGTCGTAACCTATGATAGATACTAGCAGTAAAAATAGCAAACGATCATAGTAGGGTCTAGTGTTTGTCTAGCAATATCAGTAAAAACCAAAATTAGACCCCAAATTACAACGGGGGTCTTTTACATTACAACATTGAGCAACCTAAAAGAAATAGTCTTCAAGTAGCAAGGTTCACAAATAGCCATAAACACGCGAAACACATAGAACAGGCAATCACTCCAGGGGATCATCGATAGGCACATCGTCCTCATGTACCTGTTCTTGATCTTCTTCACCTGAGATGTTAAAAGAGGGTGAGTCCTTATGAACTCAGCGAGGGGGAACGAGAAATAGGTTTTGAAACTCATTTTCCGGTTCAATCTTATGAAAACCCTTTTGCAAGCATGATGTGTATCACAAGCATGTACATAACGTAATATAATAGTAAAGAACGCAATTACCAGTCTTTCCTCCCCGAGGTCCTCTAGGGACCAAGTGAGAGTACTATACACATAGTAAAAAGGATACGGTTAGCTTTTTCTCTCAGATCAATTCCAGAATCAGTTGTTGCAGCCGACATCAAATCATCCCCCTTAACACGCAAGGTGGGTGTACTCCAGATGTACCCCGAAATCCTATGACCCAACTCTCCGAGGTAGTCTAGGCCCCAAGCGAGAGAGGGAATGGGACCATGGTAGTCACGGGTGCACCGGCAAGCCCGATGCCGCCCGGTGTGCGTGATCGCTACCATGCCGAACTGAAAGGTTGCAACCTTGTATGCAATGCACATTTATGACCTTTAATATATCACATTAGGAGGACAACAAAATAGGTTGCCTCCGGACAGTCATAAGATTGCACATTGACAAGTAAACAAGCGAGGCACGAATAGACAAGTAATTTCGCTTGAAAAGCATATGGAGTTATATGAACATTAAATAGGCAGCCATATAACACATGTAAGTCAAGTCATATAACTCATTTCAAAGTCCACGTAATCAAATAGTAAGATTATTCAACATGTAACAACATCTACGTGAGCTCGGATGCAAGAAAGGCCTATTTGTCAACATGAAATGATCAAAATCACATTTAGGGCTATAAGGGCATCTACGGGCAGCCACTAAGCATATAATTCCACACAATATCCAAATGATCAACACTTAGCAAGACTACCTAGTCATAAGGGTTTCCATTTCGTGCATATCCGTGCAATTTAAGCCCCAAACCAATTCAAAATCAATCTCAAGCCATGCATCATATAATTCAACATCCTCAAACATTCAAAACAGTCCACACAACATCCCAAAGCTACAATCCCAAGCATTTATTTCAACAAGAGAAGTTACAACAATTTTTCTAAGCATAACACTAAGTGAAACCCTTACTGCAATAGGCTGTATTCTCACAATCATTAAGATAAGAAAACAATCTCCAATTCCAGTGAATAAGATTTCAAATTAAAGCTTAAGAAGGGAACTAAAATCCGAAACAAACCTTGCATCATTTGGAGTTCAGGATCATTAGTTATAGCCGAAACAGTGGGATAGCACAAAACTGTCCAGATTTGCACACATTTCGATAATTGACGTTTTTGAGGTCCTTAGGGTCAGATTTAGCCTTAGTCCATTTCTGAAAAAAAATGTCTAGAACTGAAAAATATAGCCGACCACCAAATTTTGTGCATTTTAGATATCATTTACTAAGTCAAATCTGGTTCGTTCTACAAGGTCAGTGCATCTGCCATAACCTGCTTCATTTTTCCAGATTTCCAGATTTGGACACATTTTAATGATTTTCCATATTGAAGACCTTAGAGTCGAAATTAGCTTTGACCTATTTCTGAGAAAAATGTTCAAAACAGGAACAACTAGTCACCTACCAATTTTCATGCATTTCAACATCATTTTCCTAGCCAAACTCACCTCAAAACAACTGGTCAGAGAGCTGTCACATAATCCGACTTCACCTATCATCACTTTCAAGCCAAGATCTTGCCATGCATGGTTGTGAAAGCTTATGAACGAACATATAACTCAAATACAGAAGCAAATACATACCTTTATGAGCATGCATGTGAATTTTTGAAGGATTTTCAAAAGGTTTTAGCCCTCACCTTAGCAATCAACCCAGAAGATGCGCAAAACTTGTTGAAGCACAATTTTCTTCTTCTCCTTTGCCTAGTCGAGGTTCCAACTAGATTTTCTCTATTTTTCCTATCTTAGTGACCAAGCTCTTAGTACATGCATGTGGTTAGAACAAGAAGAAAAGAAATGGAAGCTTAAAAACGCACCTAGGTCCGAAATGAAGACTCTATGTGCTTGCATGCATCTTTTGAGCTAACTACTTGCTTTCCTTTGCTTGGGCTTGCCTTGATTGATCTCAGGATGATGAAGATGAGTTGTGAAGTGAAGAGAATCAACCAAGGCCGAGAGAGAGAGAGAAAAATGAGAGGGAGAGAGAGAAGATTGAGGAAGAAAGAAGAAATGACAAAAAAAAATAAGGCCTTTGCAACTTTGAAGCATATGGTCGGCCTTGAGCTTGATTGTTCAGATTTTTGTGTCTTCAAGGTGTGATTTTAAAATGCTAGCATGGGCAAAGAGGGGTTGGTCGAGTATGGTAGAGTTTTGGGGTGGTTTTGAGCAATTTTTTATGCATTTGTGTCATAGTTTGTCTAAGCATGCATAGTTAAAAGAATAATTGTTTAATCCTTGCTCAAATGTCTTGGTATGGCCGGTTATAGCATGTGTAAATTCTGAATTTTTGTCATCTTTTGAGTGTTATTTAATTGTGTGTTGAAAGTGCAAAAAGAACAAAGAATAAAGAATAAGGAATGTCTAGTGTTTAGTGAATTTTTGTCTTCTAGTGAGTTGAATTAGGATTATAATATTGATAGTGGATTTTGTAGGATTGTTTAATAGTCTAGTGCTTTGTGTAAGATGCTTTTTTGATTAGCGTGAGGGCATGCTTTCCAAGATCTAGGGCACGTACTACGAGGTTGGACACGAACTACAAGATGAACGCACATTTTCCAAGTAAATGCACGCAACCCGAAATGAATGCACTCAATTCAATGCATGGCTCACGAAACGAACACAATTCTAAAACCTAGGTCAAGGCACACAAATCTAGATTAGGCACACGAAACGAGGTATCGCATGAAAATTGGGGTTGGGCCTCACATCCTCCCTTCCTTAAAAGAATTTCATTCTGAAATTCAATATTACCTTTGAAATAAAGCTGGATATTCCTGCTCCATCTGGTCTCGCCTTTCCCACGTTGCTTCTTCAACTCCATGATGATTCCACAGCACTTTCACCATTGGTATAGTTTTGTTGCGCAACTCCCAATCTTGCTGGTCTAGGATTCGAATGGGCTTCTCCTCGTAAGACAAGTTCTCCTGAAGCTGCAACAGTTCTGGCTCCAAGATGTGCGACGGATCAGGATGATGCTTTCGCAGCATTGAAACATGAAAGATGTCGAGAATATTGGAGAGGTTCTGGGGTAGTACTAGGCGATATGCCAATTTGCCAACCTTCTCAACTATCTCAAATGGTCCTACAAACCTCGGGCTCAACTTTCCACCCTTGCCGTGTTTAATCAGTCCCCTCCAAGGTGATATCTTCAAGAACACCTTGTCGCCGACCTCAAACTCTAGGCTCTGTCTCCGTCGGTCTGCATAACTCTTCTGCCTACTTTGGGCGGTAAGCATCCGTTTCCGGATGAGGTGGATATTATCAACAGTCTTCATAAGTTCAGGTAAAAGGGTCGGGTCAAAAGTCTTCGTCTCACCTATTTCATCCCAGTAAATTGGGGACCGACACTTACGTCCATACAACGCCTCAAATGGGGCCATCCCGATAGTGGCCTGATAACTATTATTATAAGCGAACTCCGCTAGAGATAGATATTTCTCCCAACCTTTCCCGAAGTCTGAAACACACGCCCTTAGCATATCCTCCAAAATCTGAATAGTTCTCTCCGATTATCCATCAGTTTGAGGGTGATAAGCCGTGCTGAAACTCAACTTCGTTCCCACAGATTCTTGCAATCTCTTCCAAAATCGGGAAGTAAAACGAGGATCCCTATCCGATACAATACTCACAGGCATCCTGTGCAATCTTACAATCTCCGTCACATACATATCTCCCAATTTCTCAGGACTATCCTCCTTGTTCATCGGTAAGAAGTGCGCTGACTTAGTCAATCTATCCACTATGACCCAAACGGCGTCATGACCCTTTTGTGATCTGGGCAGGACCATAACAAAATCCATAGTTATATGTTCCCATTTCCATTGAGGAATCTCCAACGGCTGAAGTAAACCAGCGGGTCGTTGATGTTCCGTTTTGACTCTCTGGCAAGTCAAACACTGTGCCACAAACTCCGCAATTTCTATTTTCATGTTATTCCACCAATAGTGTTGCTTCAAATCCCGGTACATCTTTATTCAACCGGGATGAATAGTGTATCTTGAATTATGGGCTTCTTCAAGAATCTTCTTTTTCAGCTCTGGCTCATTAGGAACACAAATCCGGTTCCTAAACCTCCAAACACCATCATCATGAAACTTGAAATCTGTGTTGGTTTCTTTAATCTTCTGAAACTGTTGGTCCTTCTGTTGAGCCTCTCGTAACTCAGATAACAAGGTCGATTGAACTTGTGTAGTGGCAAAAAGTAACCCTTTCCGGGTCAATTGTGGTTTCCACAAAAATGCTTCCTTCAACAACTCCTGCACCTTGACTTCCAGTTTTGCCATGCTCACTTTCCTACTTAAGGCATCTAAAACTACATTTGCTTTACCAGGCACATAATTGATTGTGCAGTTATAATCATCCAAAAGCTCCATCCACCGCCTTTGCCTCATATTCAACTCTTTTTGAGAGAACAAGTATTTCAAGTTCTTATGATCAGTAAATACCTCAAACTTGTTACCCCACAGATAATGCCTCCATTTCTTGAGTGCAAACAAAATAGCCGCTAACTCCAAATCATGCGTCGGGTAATTCAATTCATACGACTTTGGTTTTCTAGAAGCATATGCAATCACCCTTCCATTTTGCATCAACATACAACCCAATCCTTCTTTGCAAGCATCGCTATAGATTACAAAACCTTGACTTCCTTCAGGCAATGCAAGAACAGGTGCGGTAGTCAATCTTTTCTTCAACTCTTGAAAGTTGTTCTCACACTTATCATCCCACACGAACTTTGTTTTCTTTTGAGTGAGCTTTGTAAGCGGTCCTGCAATCTTAGAGAAATCCTTCACGAATCTCCGATAATAGCCGGCTAGACCAAGAAAACTACGAATCTCCGTAACATTCTCCGGCTTCTTCCAAGACATCACTGCTTCTATCTTTGCTGGATCCACTGCTATTCCCTCTTGGGATATGATATGCCCCAAAAATGCAATCTGTTGCAACCAAAATTCACACTTGCTAAACTTTGCATACAATCGATGCTCTCGAAGTTTCTGTAGTACTAACCGCAGATGTTGTTCATGCTCAGCCTCAGATTTCGAGTATACCAAAATATCATCAATGAAGATCACCACAAATTGGTCCAAGTAGGGTTGAAACAGCTTGTGCATCAAATCCATAAAAGCTGCAGGGGCATTAGTTAGTCCAAAAGGCATCACCACATATTCATAATGCCCATATCTCGTCCTGAAAGCCGTTTTAGGCACATCTTCCTTTTTGATCCGCAACTGATAATACCCTTGCCTCAAGTTGAGTTTCGAATACACTTTGGCTCCTTGCAGTTGATCAAATAACTCGTCGATCAGGGGAAGTGAGTATTTATTCTTGACAGTCACTTGGTTCAATCCTCGGTAGTCGATGCATAGCCTCAACATTTCGTCTTTCTTCTTCACAAATAGAACTGGTGCACCCCACGGTGAAGAACTTGGTTGAATAAACCCCTTCTTCAACAATCCTTGTAATTGGTCCTTCAATTCCTGTAGCTCGGCTGGTGTCATATGATAGGGAGCTTTAGATATCGGCAGGGCGATAGGCAATAACTCTATAACGAACTCGATCTCCCGATTTGGGGGTAAATCGGGTAATTCTTCTGGAAACACATCCGCATAGTCTTTGATCACATGCATCTCCTCCAACTTAGCTTTGTCCGACGGCTTGTTGATGAGGTGAGCTAAGTATCTGTTGCACCCTTTTCTCAAGGACTTCACTACTTTCGTAGATGAAATGATGGAACTCCCGGTGAAATCTCTTCGACCCAGTACCTCCAGTATTGGTTGACCAGGTACCCTGAGCGTTATAATCTTCGCCCGGTAATCTAGTTGGACATGATGTTTTGCCAGCCAGTCCATCCCTAAAATGACCTCATAATCTGGAAAAGGTAATACAATAAGATTGGCTGAGAATTCCCTATCCTTAATTTGGATTTTACATGCTTTACAAGCTGAGCTAGTAATAAGTTTAGAACCCATTGGAGTACCAACTTCTACTTCGTATGGCAAACATACCACTTTCAGTTTCACACGTTCCACACATAAGGGAGTAATAAATGAATGAGTAGCACCCGAATCAATTAACACCCTAACAGGTTGATTCTGTATGAATAATGTACCTTCAACAACAGGGGTCTCATCTGGAATCTCCTCGCACTCAATAGCATAAGCTCGAGCCTGAACTCTAGGAACTGGAGTCTTGCCTCTAGCAGCTGGTTTACCCTGATTCTGCCTTGCCTGCCGTTTAGGGCAATCCTTGATTTGATGCTGGTCACTGCTACATCACATACATCGTCCTAACTTCCTCCAACACTGGGCCTCGGTATGCCCCTTCTTGTCACAATAGGAACAGTTGACGGACTGAGTAGTAGGTGAACTACCTGTGGATCCGCGGGTGGAAGAGGCTAATGGCGCTTTCGTCAAGCCACGATTATTCCCTGGTCTGTTCTGGCTCGGGCCCTGACTACGACTCTGACTTTGAAATTTCCTCTGCTGACCTGGAGGCTGGTATGGTTTCTTGTTCGGCTGACTCAAACCGGCTCAATCTAGTTTCCTCTTCTCAACTCGAGAGGCAGCAGCAAAGAGAGCAGAATAGGTATCGAAGTCGTGAGAAGCCAACTGGTCCAGAATCTCTAGCCTTAATCCAGTTTTACATTTCCACATCTTCGCTTCCGGAGTACTAACCATATATTGAGCATAACGAGATAGTCGGTCAAAACGAGCCTCGTACTGGGCCACCGTCATGTTACCCTAGGTCAAGTGCATGAACTCTTCAATCTGCCTCTACCTGGAAACTGCAGGTACAAATTTTTCCTTGAATGCCTTAACGAAATTACCCCACAAGCGAGGTGTCTGATCAGTTTCCCACAGTGCCTCCACAGTGTGCCACCAATGTTCAGTATCCCCGTGCAACAGAAACACTGTAAACTCCACCTTTTCTTCATCAGTATAATCAAGTGGCCTGAAAATCTTCTCAATCTCGGACAACCAAGCATCTGCTTTCTCATCATCAGCTTCCCCGTGGAATTTGGACCGGCGAAAGTCAAGGAACTCCCTTATTCTGCTATGTCTCCCATGGTTACCCTCATTCTTGTTGTTGTTGGCCTCACGTGCATCTTGACGCTCCATCACTCGTGATACGTGATCCATGGCATTCGCCATTATATTAAACATATCTATACCGGGATTAGTTTGATAGGCATCTCCGGTCTCTTAGGGTTCACCGCTCCTATTAGTAGTACGGGTGCTAGGGCCAGCCATCTATAGGCACATATTACGATGCACAATTTATTGAAATATGACAATTAAGAATTTAGTGCATAAGATATGCAACATAATATAGATATATTCTAGAAATAACTAAGGCATGTTAATCACTTAAACACATAAAACATAGAAGGCACATTTAACATTATCACACAATAACATATAAACAAGTCATCCTGATTATCTTAGGGCTCTACCCACGGTCCGAGAGTTAAACCCAGCTTAAGCAATTTAAGCTCTGATACCATTCTATTTCTAAGGTGTCACGCCTCAACCCGGCCTATAAGGTTAGACTAGGGTGTGATCTAAACATTCAGGTCATATCACATACTTAACCGTTTATGAAGATTCAACACTTAATGTTTTAATCTAAACTCCAAAATTTTTTGGAAAACCGGCAGCATAACGGCTGTAATTGGGCTCTTTGGTTTGGCCTAATTCTCTAAACGCCTCAAAATTCTCCAATCCCAATTTCAATTCCAAATAAGTTTTCTATTTAACATTGATTCAAATGCCTATTGATCTTAGCTTAAAAGCGTGTACCTGTTTAAGATTAGATAGGTTCATTTACTTAGTCTTTACTTAATACGTCGTAACCTATGATAGATACTAGCAGTAATAGTAGCAAACGATTATAGTAGTGTCTAGTGTTTGTCTAGCAATATCAGTACAAACCAAAATTAGACCCCAAATTACAACGGGGGTCTTTTACATTACAACATTGAGCAACCTAAAAGAAATAGTCTTCAAGTAGCATGGTTCATAAATAGCCATAAACACACGAAGCACATAGAACAGGCAATCATTCCTGGGGATCATTGATAGGCATATCGTCCTCAGGTACCTGTTCTTGATCTTCTTCACCTGAGATGATAAAAGTGGGTGAGTCCTTTTAAACTCAGCGAGGGGGAACGAGAAATAGGTTTTGAAACTCATTTTCCGGTTCAATCTTATGAAAACCCTTTTGCAAGCATGATGTGTATCACAAGCAAGTACATAACGTAATATAATAGTAAAGAACGCAATTACCAGTCTTTCCTCCCTGAGGTCCTCTAGGGACCAACGAGAGTACTATACACATAGTAAAAAGGATACGGTGAGCTTTTGCTCTCAGATCAATTCCAGAATCAATTGTTGCAGCCGACTTCAAATCATCCCCCTTAACACGCCAGGTGGGTGTACTCCGGATGTACCCCGAAATCCTACGACCCAACTCTTCAAGGAAGTCTAGGCCCCAAGCGAGAGAGGGAATGTGACCATGGTAGTCACGGGTGCACTAGCAAGCCCGATGCCGCCCGGTGTGCGTGATCGCTACTATGCCGAACTGAAAGGTTGTAACCTTGTATGCAATGCACATTTATGACCTTTAATATATCACATTAGGAGGACAACAAAGTAGGTTGCCTCCGGACAGTCATAAGATTGTACATTGACAAGTAAACAAGCGAGGCACGAATAGACAAGTAATTTCACTTGAAAAGCATATGGAGTTATATGAACATTAAACAGGAAGCCATATAACACATGTAAATCAAGTCATATAACTCATTTCAAAGTCCACGTAATCAAATAGTAAGATTATTCAACATGTAACAACATCTACGTGGGCTCGAATGCAAGAAAGGCCTATTTGTCAACATGAAATGATCAAAATCACATTTAGGGCTATAATGGGCATCTACGGGCAGCCCACTAAGCATATAATTCCACACAATATCCAATTGATTAACACTTAGCAAGACTACCTAGTCATTAGGGTTTCCATTTCGTGCATATCCGTGCAATTTAAGCCCCAAACCAATTCAAAATCAATCTCAAGCCATGCATCATATAATTCAACATCCTCAAACATTCAAAACAGTCCACACAACATCCCAAAGCTACAATCCCAAGCATTTATTTCAACAAGAGAAGTTACAACAATTTTTCTAAGCATAACACTAAGTGAAACCCTTACTGCAATAGGCTGGTTTCTCACAATCATTAAGATAAGAAAACAATCTCCAATTCCAGTGAATAAGATGTCAAATTAAAGCTTAAGAAGTGAAATAAAATCAGAAACAAACCTTGCATCATGTGGAGTTCCGGATCATTAGTTATAGCCGAAACAGTGGGATAGCACAAAACTGTCCAGATTTGCACACATTTCGATAATTGACATTTTTGAGGTCCTTAGGATAAGATTTAGCCTTAGTCCATTTCTGACAAAAATGTCCAGAACTGAAAAATATATAACCATACCAAATTTCGTGCATTTTGGATATCATTTACTAAGTCAAATCTGGTTCGTTCTACATGGTCAGTGCATCTGCCAAAACCTGCTTCATTTTTCCAGATTTCCAGATTTGGACACATTTTAATGATTCGCCATTTTGAAGACTTTAGATTCGAAATTAGCTTTGGCCTATTTCTGCAAAAAATGTTCAAAACTGGCAAAACTAGTCAGCTAACAATTTTCATGAATTTTCAACATCATTTGCCTAGCCAAACTCACCTCAAAAAAAGTGGTCAGAGAGCTGCCACATAATCCGACTTCACCTATCATCACTTTCAAGCCAAGATCTTGCCATGCATGGTTGTGAAAGCTTATGAACGAACATATAACTCAAGTACAGAAGCAAAGACATACCTTTATGAGCATGCATGTGAATTTTTGAAGGATTTTCAAAAGGTTTTAGCCCTCACCTTAGCAATCAACCAAGAAGATGCGCAAAACTTGTTGAAGCACAATTTTCTTCTTCTCCTTTGCCTAGCCGAGGTTCCAACTAGATTTTCTCTATTTTTCCTAGCTTAGTGACCAAGCTCTTAGTACATGCATGTGGTTAGAACAAGAATAAAAGAAATGGAAGCTTAAAAACTCACCTAGGGCCGAAATGAAGACTCTATGTGCTTGCATGCATCTTTTGAGCTAACTACTTGCTTTCCTTTGCTTGGGCTTGCCTTGAATGAACTTAGGATGATGAAGATGAGTTGTGAAGTGAAGAGAATCAACCAAGGCTGAGAGAGAGAGAGAGAAAAATGAGAGGGAGAGAGAGAAGATTGAGGAAGAAAGAAGAAATGACAAAAAAAATGAAGGCCTTTGCAACTTTGATGCATATGGTCGGCCTTGAGCTTGATGATTCAGATTTTTGTGTCTTCAAGGTGTGATTTTAAAATGCTAGCATGGGCAAAGAGGGTTGGGTCGAGTATGGTAGAGTTTTGGGGTGGTTTTGAGCAATTTTTTATGCATTTGTGTCATAGTTTGTCTAAGCATGCATAGTTAAAAGAATAATTGTTTAATCCTTGCTCAAATGTCTTGGTATGGCCGGCTATAGCATGTGTAAATTCTGAATTTTTGTCATCTTTTGAGTGTTATCTAATTGTGTGTTGAAAGTGCAAAAAGAACAAAGAATAAAGAATAAGGAATGTCTAGTGTTTAGTGAATTTTTGTCTTCTAGTGAGTTGAATTAGGATTATAATATTGATAGTGGATTTTGTAGGATTGTTTAATAGTCTAGTGCTTTGTGTAAGATGCTTTCTTGATTAGCGTGAGGGCATGCTTTCCTAGGTCTAGGGCACGCACTACGTGGTTGGACACGAACTACAAGACGAACACACGTTTTTCAAGTAAATGCATGCAACCCTAAATGAATGCACGCAATTCAATGCATGGCACACGAAACGAACACTATTCTTAAACCTAGGTCAAGGCACGTAAATCTAGATTAGGCACACAAAACGAGGTATCGCATGCAAATCGGGGTCGGGCCTCACAGGCTTGCTTCCCCCATCTAGAGCTCTCGGAGAGTTTTCCAACTGTATGCTGTGCGCCGCGTAACTCCTTACGGATCAAAAGTTATGGGCACCGGAGCGATGGAGACCTGGTCCCAAACCCGACGCCCTCGGTTTACGTGCCCAGTCTCTACGTGAAGCGAAGTTGTCTTGCCCAAGTTGTCGTGGAATTCAGTAATAGAAATGTGATGGATTAGGTTGTCGTCCTTTTCGTTGGATAAGATGTATGATCCGGGACGAAAAAATAATGCAGAAGAAGAAAAGTATCCCGAAACTAATGAAAACGTTTGATTTTGGGTTCTGAAAATAGGCGCAGCCGAGGAAGCTTGCTGCCCTTTTCGTAGAGCTCTCGGAGAGCTTTCCAACGGTATGCTATGCGCCGCGTAACTCCTTACGGATCAAAAGTTATGGGCACCGAAGCAACAGAGACCTCGTCCCAAGCCCTACGCCCTCGGTTTGCGTGCCCAGCCTCTACGTGAATTGAAATTGTCTTGCCCAAAGTACCATGGGATTCGGTAATAGAAATGTTATGAATTAGGTTGTTGTCCTTTTTGCGGCTCACGACGTACGATCCGTGACGGAAAAACAGCGCAAAAGAAGAAAATTATCCAGAAACTGATGAAAACGTTCGATTTTGGGCTCTGAAAACAGGCACCGCCAAGTAGGCTTGCTGCACCCGTCGTAGAGCTCTCGGAGAGCTTTCCAACGGTGTGATGTGCGCCGCATAACTCTATACAGATCAAAAGTTATAGGCACTGAGGCGACGGACACCTGGTCACAAGACCCACGCCCTTGGTTTACAGGCCCAGCCTTTACATGAATTGAAGTTGTTTTGCCCAATGTGCCGTGGGATTCAGTAATAGAAATGTGATGGATTAGGTCGTCATCTTTTTCGCGACTCAAGACGTACTATCCGGGACGAAAAAACAACGCAAAGTAAGAAAAGTGTCCCAAAACTAATGAAAACGTTTGATTTTAGGCTCAAAAAATAGGCGCAGTCGAGTAGGCTCGCTGCCCCCGTCGTAGAGCTCTCGGAGAGCTTTCCAATGGTATGCTGTGTGCCGTGTAACTCCTTTCGTATCAAAAGTTATGGGTACCGGAGCAACAGAGACTTGGTCCCTAGCCCCACGCCCTCGGTTTGCGTGCCCAGCCTCTACGCTAGGCAAAGTTGTCTTGCCTAAGGTGCTACGGGATTCGGTAATAGAAATGTGATGGATTAGGATGTCGTCCTTTTCGCGGCTCATGACGTTCGATCAGGGATGAAAAAACAACGCAAAAGAAGAAAAGTTTCCCAAAACTGACAAAAACGTTCGATTTTGGGCTCGGAAAACAAGTGCAGCCAAGCAAGCATGTTTCCCCCATCGTAGAGCTCTCAGAGAGCTTTCCAACGGTATGCTGTGCACCGCGTAACTCCTTACGGATCAAAAGTTATGGGCACCGGAGCGACGGAGACTTGGTCCTAAGCCCCACGCCCTCGGTTTGCGTGCCCAGCCTCTACTTGAATTGAAGTTGTCTTGCCCAAGTTGCCATGGGATTCGGTAATAGAAATGTGACGGATTAGGCTGTCGTCCTTTTTGCGACTCTCGACGAACGATCCGGGACGAAAAAACAACACAAAAGTAGAAAAGTGCCCCGAAACTGATGAAAACGTTCTATTTTGGGCTTTGAAAATAGGCACAGCTGAGCAGGATTGCTACCCCTGTCATAGAGCTCTTGGAGAGCTTTCCAACGGTATGCTGTGCGTAGCGTAACTCCTTATGGATCAAAAGTTATGGGCACCAGAGCGACGGATACCTGGTTACAAGCCCAATGCCGTCAGTTTGCGGGCCTAGCCTCTACGTGAAGTGAAGTTGTCTTGCCTAAGGTGCTATGGGACTTGGTAATAGAAGTGTGATGGATTAGGTTGTCGTCCTTTTCGGGGCTTACGACGTACGATATGGGATGGAAAAACTGTGCAAAAGAAGAAAAGTGTCCCAAAACTAATGAAAACGTTCAATTTTGGGATCCAAAAATAGGCGCAGTCAAGTAGGCTTGTTTCCCCTATCGTAGAGCTCTCGGAGAGCTTTCCAATGGTATGATATGTGCTACGTAACTCCTTATAGATAAAAAGTTATAGTCACTAGAGCGATAAATACCTGGTCACACGCCCCACGCCCTCAATTTGCGGGCCCATCCTCTATGTAAAGTGAAGTTGTCTTGCCCAAGGTGCCGTCCCGATATGAGGCCCGACCCCAAATAACGTGCCTTACCTTAATTTGCGTGCCTTAGACCTAGAACTGTACGATCGACCTTGGATTACGTGCCCTGTCTTGGTTTTCGTGCATGCCTCGTTATACGTGCCTTAACCTAGAATTGTGTGCCCTCATTCTCGATATACGTGCGATACCTAGATAAACATGCCATGACCTTAATTTACGTGCGAGACCTCAATTCGCGTGTGTCTCTTCGTTTCGTGTGCATTAACCTTGAACTGTGTGCTTTAACCTAGGTTTAAGAGTCGTGTCTTGAATTACGTGCATTGCATTAAATTACGTGCCTTATTTTGATCTACGTTCATTCACCTAGGGTTGCGTGTGTTAGCATTAGAATCCGTGCATTTATCTTGAAGTACGTGCATTAGTCTTGAAGTTCGTGTTTTACCTCGTAGTTCGTGTCTACCTCGTAATTCGTGCCCTAGACCTAGGAATCCGTGCCACCACGCTAATCAATAAAGAATCCTACACAAAGCACAAGACAATAAAATAATCATACACAATCCACTAACTATTATTATAATCCTAATTCAAATCTCTACAAAATCCACTAACACCTAAATATTATATTTTAAACTCACTACAAGACAAAATCTCACAAACCTCTAAACATATCCTATATTCTATTCTACCTAAAATCCCTAAATACCCAACATTCTCTTACACACATGTTAAAACAATTCAAAAGATGACACAAAATCAGATTTTTGCATGCATGTTTAATTCAAAATGATTCTAGACAAGTCATGACACAAAACACTTATCAATGCATAAAAAAATTGCCCAAAACCACCTCAATTTCCTCTCATTTTCGACCAGCCCTTGCATGTCCATGCTAGCATTTTAAAAACCACATTTTGAAGACACAAAATCAGAATTTGGACTGCCCAAGGCCGACCACACCCTCAAAGGAATTGCAAAGCCATCACTTTGTCACATTCTCTCATTTCCTTCAACTTCTCTCACTTCCCTCTCATTTCCTCTCTCCATTTCGGTTCTTGGCTGAGGTCTCTATCTCCTTGGCTTGTCTTCTTCATAACTTAGCTAAGCCAAGTCAAGCAATCATCAAGAAAGTCGAGCAAACAAGCTAGAGTTCGAAAATCATTCATGCATGTGCATTGAAGCTTCATTTTCGGCCTAGGTGAGTTACTAAGCTTCCATTTCTTTTCTTCAAGTCCTAACTACATTCATGTACTAAGAGCTTGGTCACTGAGCTAGGAAAATAGAGAAAACCAAGTTGGAATCTCGGCTAAGCAAGAAGAAGAAGAGATTTGAAGCTTCAACAAGTTTTTGAGCATCTTTTGGTTGATTGCAAAGGTGAGGGTTAAAACCTTTTGAAAACTCTTCAAAAATTCACATGCAAGCTCATAAATGTGTGTATTTGCTTCTGTACTTGAGCTATATGGTCGTTCATAAGCTTAAACAACTATGCATGGCAAGATCTTGGCTTGAAAATGATGCTGGGTGAAGTCGAAATGGATGACAGCTCTCTGACCAGTCTGTTCGAGGTACGTTTAGCTAATCAAATGATGTTGAAAATTCTTGAAAATTGGTGGGTGACTATTTTGGACAGTTTTGAACATTTTTCCCAGAAATAGGCCGAAGCTAATTTTTACTCTAAGGTCCTCAAAATGGAAAATCATTAAAATGTGACCAAATCTGGAAATCTGGAAAAATGAATCAGGTTTTGGAAGATGCACTGACCTTGTGGAACGAACCATATTTGACTTATTAAATGTTGTTCAAAACGCATGAAATTTGGTGTGCTGCTAGAATTTTCAGTTCTGGACAACTTTGTCAGAAATGGACCAAGGCTAAAACTGACCCTAAGGACCTCAACAACGACAATTTCTGAAACATATGCAAATCTGGACAGTTTTGAGCTATCCCACTGTTTCGGCTATATCTAATGATCCCGAATTCAAATTGATGCAATGTTTGTTTCTGATTTTAGTTAACTTGTTGAGCTTTAATTTGACATCTTATTCACTGGATTTGGAGATTGTTTGGTTATCCTATTGATTGTGAGAAAACAGCCTATTGCAGTAAAGGTTTCACTTAGCTATATGCTTGGAAAATTGATGTAACCTCTCTTGTGGTACTAATTGCTTGGAATTGTGGCGTTGGAATGTTGTGTGAACTGTTTTGGGTACTTGAGGATGTTTGAATTGAATGATGCATGACTTGAGAATGATTTTGAGTTGACTTAGGGTTTAATCACGCGGTTAAGCATGAAACGGAAACCCTAATGATTAGGTAGTCTTGCTAAGTGTTGATCATTTGGATAGTGTGTTGGAATCATATGCTTAGTGGGCTGCCCGTAAATGTTTTATAACTTCAAAAGTGATCTTGACCATTGCATGTTGACAAATAAGCTTTTCTTGCATCCGAACCCATGTTGATATCATTGCATGTTGAATAATCTTATCACTTGATTGTGTGGACTTCTTAATGAGTTATATGGCCTGTTTTACATGTGTTACATGGCTGCCCGATTAATGTTCATATAACTCCATATGCCTCTCATGTGAAATTACTTGTCTTATTGTGCCTCGTTCGACTACTTGTTAACATGCGATCTTATGACTGCTCGGAGGCAACCTACTTTGTTGTCCTCCTAATGTGATATGTTAAATGTTATAAATGTGCATTGCATACGAGGTTGCAACCTTTCGTGTGGCATGGTAGCGTTTCACGTCCGCCGGGCGGCATCGGGCTTACCGGTGTTAGCGTGACTACCATGATCCAATTCCCTCTCTCGCTTGGTATTCACCCTTGGAGAGTTGGGTCGTAGGCTTTCGGGGTACATCCGGAGTACACCCACCTGCCGTGTTTTGGGGATGAATTAAAGTCGGCCGCAACTCCTGTTACTTGACTTGATCTGAGAGCAAAAGCTCGCCGTATCCTTTTTATTATGTGTGTAAGTACTCCCACTTGGTTCCTAGAGAACCTCGGGGAGGTAAGACCGGTATTTCTATTCTGTACTCGTATTTCTGTACTCGTATTTTTGTACTTGTATTTCTGTACTTATTTTTCTGTTGTATTCATGTTTGAGAAAGGGATTTTCATAAGTTTAACCGGAAAATGAGTTTCAAAACTTATTTCTCGTTCCCCCTCGCTGAGTTCATAAGGACTCACCCTCTTTTATCATCTCAGATGAAGAAGATCAAGAACAGGTACCCGAGGACGATGTGCCTAACGATGATTCCTTGGAGTGATTGCCTGTCTTGTGTGCTTTGCGTGATTTTGGCTATTTGTGAACTATGCTACTTGAAGACTATTTCTTTTATGTTGCTTGTTGTTTATTGATGTAAATGACCCCGTTGTAATTTGGGTCTAATTCTGGGATTGTACTATCTATAACCGAACGAACTTTTATTTGGTTGTTTGCTTTCGTTTTCTTAATTAGTAGTTATCATAGCCATTCAAACCACTAGATGAACAATCAACTAAGTAAATTCTATCTAATTTCACTTAGGTGCTCAGTTGCAAACTAAAGGATAATAGGTACTTGCATGATAGGAAATTGACAAATAAAAAGGATATAGTTATCATGTTAGGCTTATTAACCAAACGAGACTTTCAAGGTAAACTAGTTAGCCAATCGGTTGGTGTCAAATAGGAGTCCTTAATGGAATTGGATTAATGATTGGAATAATTGAGGCGTTTAGAGAATTAGGTCAAACCAAAGAGCCCAATTACAGCCGTTATGCTGCCGGTTTACCGAAAAATTTTGGAGTTTAGGCCAAGACGTTAAGTGTTAAATCTTCATGAACGGTTAAGTACGAGACGTGACTTGAATGTTTAGATCATACCCCAGTCTAACCTTTATAGGCCGGGTTGGGGCGTGACACTGTGGGATTCGGTAATAGAAATGTGATGGATTAGGTTGTCATCCTTTTTGCGGCTCACGACGTACGATCCGGGAAAAAAAATAGCGCAAAAGAAGAAAAGTGTCCCGAAACTGATGAAAATGTTCAATTTTGGGCTCCGAAAATAGGCGCAGTCTAGCAGACTAGGTACCCCCGTCGTAGATCTCTCAGAGAGCTTTCTAACGGTATGTTGTGCGCTGTGTAACTCCTTACGGATCAAAAGTTATGGGCACCAGAGCAACGAATACCTGGTCACAAGCCCAATGCCCTCGGTTTGCGGGCCCATCCTCTAACGTGAAGTGAATTTTTCTTGCCCATGGTGCCGTGGGATTCGGTAATAGAAGTGTGATGGATTAGGTTGTCTTCCTTTTCACGGCTTACGACGTGTGATCCTGGACAGAAAAATAGCACAAAAGAAGAAAAGTATCCTAAAACTAATGAAAATGTTCAATTTTGGGCTTCAAAAATAGGCGCAGCTGAGTAGGCTTGGTGCCCACGTCGTAGAGCTCTCGAAAAACTTTCCAACGGTATGTTGTGCGCCGCGTAACTTATCAAAAGTTATATGCACCGGAGCGACGGATACCTGGTCACAAGCCCCACGCCCTTGTTTTGCGGCCCCAGCTTCTACGTGAAGTGACGTTGTCTCGCCCAAGGTACGTCGGATTCAGTAATAGAATTGTGACGGATTAAGTTGTGTCCTTTTCGCGGCTCACGACGTACGATCCGGGATGGAAAAGAGCGCAAAAGAAGAAAAATATCCCGAAATTGATGAAAACATTCGATTTTGGGCTTCAAAAATAGGGGAAGCAGAGCAGACTTGCTACCCCCGTCGTAGACCTCTCGGAAAACTTTCCAACGGTATGTTGTGTGTTGCATAACTCCTTACAGATCAAAAGTTATGGGCACCAGAGCGGCGGATACCTGGTCACAAGCCCCATGCCCTCGGATTGCGGGCCCAGCCTCTAATTGAAGGGAAGTTGTCTTGCCCAAGGTGCCGTGGGATTCGGTAATAGAAATATGATAGATTAGGTTATTGTCCTTTTCACGGCTCACGACGTAAGATCTGGGACGGAAAAACAGTGCAAATGAATAAAAGTGTCCCGAAACTGATGAAAACGATCAATTTTGGGCTCTGAAAATAGCCGCAGCCGTGCAGGCTTGCCGTCCCCGTCGTAAAGCTCTCAAAGAGCTTTCCAACGGTACGCTGTGTGTCGCGTAACTCCTTACGGATCAAAAGTTATGGGCACCGGAGTGACGGATACCTAGTCACAAGCCCCAGGCCCTCGGTTTGCAGGCCCAGCCTCTACGTGAAGTGAAGTTTTCATGTCCAAGGTGCCATGGGATTCGGTAATAGAAATGTGACGGATTAGGTTGTGTCATTTTCGCGGCTCACGACATACGATCCGAGAAGGAAATGCTGCGTAAAAGAAGAAAAGTGTCCTGAAACTGATGGAAAAGTTCAATTTTTGGCTCTGAATACAGGTGCAGCTGAGCATGCTTAGTAGCCCAGTTGTAGAGCTCTCGGAGAGCTTTCCAACGGTATACTGTGTGCCACGTAACTCTTTACGGATCAAAAGTTATGGGCACCAGAGCGACTGATACCTAGTGAAAAGCCCCACGGCCTCTGTTTCCGGGCCCAGTCTCTACGTGAAGTGAAGTTGTCTTGCCCAAGTTGCAGTGGAATTCGGTAATAAAAATGTGATTGATTAGGTTGTCATCCTTTTCGCAGCTCACAACGTACGATCTGGGACAGAAAAATAGTACAAAAGAAGAAAAGTGTCCCAAAACTGATGAAAACGTTTGATTTTGATCTCTGAAAATAGGCACAACATAGAAGGCTCGGTGCCCCCGTTGTAGAGTTCTCAGAGAGGTTTCCAACGGTATGCTGTGCCCCGTAACTCCTTACGGATCAAAAGTTATGGGCACTGGAGCGACGGATACCTGGTCACAGGCCCCTTGCCCTCGGTTTGTGGGCCCAGCCCCTTCGTGAAGAGAAGTTTTCTTGCCTAAGGTGCCATGAGATTCGACAATAGAAATTTGGTGGATTAGGTTGTCGTCCTTGTCACGGCTCATAACGTAGGATCCGGGATGAAAAATAGCCCAAAAGAAGAAAAGTATCCCGAAACTAATGAAAACATTTGATTTTTGGCTCCAAAAATAGGTGTAGCCGACCAGGCTTGCTACCCCCGTCGTAGAGCTCTTGGAGAGCTTTCCAACGGTATGTTGTGCACCGCGTAACTCCTTACGGATCAAAAGTTATGGGAACCGGAGCGACGGCTACCTAGTCACAAACCCCACGCCCTCGGTTTTACGGGCCCAGCCTCTACGTGAAGTGAAGTTGTCTTGCCCAAGGTGCCATAGGATTTGGTAATAGAAATGTGGTGGATTAGGTTGTCGTCCTTTTCAAGGCCAACGATGTACGATTCGGGACGGAAAAACATCGCATAAGAAGAAAAACATCCCAAAACTGATGAAAATGTTCGATTTTGAGCTCCAAAAATAGGCACAGCCGAGCAAGCTTGGTGCCCACGTTGTAGAGCTCTCGAAGAGCTTTCCAACGGTATGTTGTGCGCTGCGTAACTCCTTACGGATCAAAAGTTATGGGCATTAGAACGACGGATACATGGTCATAAGTCCTACGCCCTCGGTTTGCGGGCCCAGCCTCTACGTGAAGTGAAGTTGTCATGCCCAAGGTACCTTGGGATTAGGTAATAGATATGTGATGGATTAGGTAGTATCCTTTTTGCGCCTCACAACATACAATCCGGGACAGAAAAACATCGCATAAGAAGAAAAGCGTCACGAAATTGATGAAAATGTTCTATTTTGAGCTCCAAAAATAGGCGCAGCCAAGCAAGCTCGGTTCCCCCATTGTAGATCTCTCGGAGAGCTTTCCAACAGTATATTGTTCGCCGCGTAACTCCTTACGGATCAAAAGTTATGGACACCAGAGCGACGAATATCTGGTCATAAGTCCCATGCCCTCAGTTTGCGGACCCAGCCTCTCTATGAAGTGAAGTTGTCGTGCCCAAGGTGCCGTGGGATTAGGTAATAGATATGTGATGGATTAGGTTGTCGTCCTTTTCGCGGCTCAAGACGTACGATCCAGGATGAAAAAACAACGCAAAAGAAGAAAAGTGTCCCGAAATTGATGAAAACGTTCAATTTTGGGCTCCAAAAATAGGTGCAGCCGAGCAGGCTTGCTGCCCTCGTCGTAGAGCTCTCGGAGAGCTTCCAAACGGTATGTTGTGCGCCGCGTAACTCCTTACGGATCAAAAGTTATGGGCACCAGAGCAACAGATACCTGGTCACAAGCCCCACGCCCTCGTTTTGCAGGCCCAGCCTCTATGTGAAGTTACATTGTCTTGCCCAAGGTGCTGTGGATTCGGTAATAGAAATGTGACGGATTAGGTAGTGTCCTTTTCGCGCCTCACGACGTACGATCCGCGACGAAAAAATATCGCATAAGAAGAAAAGCGTCACGAAACTGATGAAAATGTTCGATTTTGAGCTCCAAAAATAGGCGCAGCCAAGCAAGCTCGGTGCCCCCATTGCAGAGCTCTCGGAGAGCTTTCCAACGGTATATTGTTTGCCGCGTAACTCCTTACAAATCAAAAGTTATAGGCACTAGAGCGACGAATATCTGGTCATAAGTCCCACGCCCTCAGTTTGCGGACCCAGCCTCTCTGTGAATTGAAGTTGCCGTGCCCAAGGTGCCATGGGATTAGGTAATAGATATGTGATTGATTAGGTTGTCATCCTTTTCGCGGCTCAAGAAGTTCGATCCAGGACAAAAAAAACATCGCAAAAGAAGAAAAAGTATCCCGAAACTGATGAAAACGTTCAATTTTGGGCTCCAAAAATAGGTGCAGCCGAGCAGGTTGCTGCCCTTGTCGTAGAGCTCTCGAAGAGCTTCCCAACAGTATGTTGTGCACCGCTTAACTCCTTACGGATCAAAAGTTATGGGCACCAGAGCGACGGATACCTCGTCATAAGCCCCACGCCCTCGTTTTGCGGGCCCAGCCTCTACATGAAGTGACGTTGTCTTGCCCAAGGTACCATGGGATTCGGTAATAGAAATGTGACGGATTAGGTTGTGTACTTTTCGCAGCTCACGACGTACGATCCGAGATGAAAAAATATCGCATAAGAAGAAAAGCGTCCCGAAACTGATGAAAATGTTCAATTTTGAGCTCCAAAAATAGGTGCAGCCGAGCAGGCTCGGTGCCCCTATTGTAGAGCTCTCGGAGAGCTTTCAAACGGTATGTTGTGCGTCGCGTAAGTCCTTACGGATCAAAAGTTATGGGCACTAGAGCGACGGATACCTGGTCATAAGTCCCACGCCCTCGATTTGCGGACCCAACCTCTACGTGAAGTGAAGTTGTCGTGCCAAAGGTGCCGTGGTATTAGGTAATAGATATGTGATGGATTAGGTTGTTGTCCTTTTCGCGGCTCAAGACGTACAATCCAGGATGGAAAAATAACGCAAAAGAAGAAAAAGTGTCCCGAAACTGATGAAAACATTCAATTTTGGGCTCCAAAAATAGGTGCAGCCGAGCAGGCTTGCTTCCCTTGTCGTAGAGCTCTCGGAGAGCTTCCCAACGGTATGTTGTGCGATGCCTAACTCCTTACAGATCAAAAGTTATGGGCACCAGAGCGACGGATACCTGGTCACAAGCCCCACGCCCTCATTTTGCTGGCCCAGCCTCTACGTGAAGTGACGTTGTCTTGCCTAAGGTACCATGGGATTCAGTAATAGAAATGTGACGGATTAGGTTGTGTCCTTTTTGCGGCTCACGACGTACGATCCGGGATGAAAAAATAGTGCTGAAGAAGAAAAATGTCCCGAAATTGATGAAAACGTTCAATATTGGGCTTCAAAATAGCGCAGCAGAGCAGGCTTGCTACCCACGTAATAGAGCTCTCGGAGAGTATTCCAATGGTATGTTGTGCGCCGCATAACTCCTTACAGATCAAAAGTTATGGGCACCATAGCGACGGATACCTAGTCACAAGCCCCACGCCTCGATTTGCAGGCCCAGCCTCTAATTGAAGGGAAGTTGTTTTGCCCAAGGTGTCGTGCGATTCAGTAATGGAAATATGACAGATTAGGTTGTTGTCCTTTTCGCGGCTCATGACGTACGATCCGGGACGAAAAAACTGCGGAAAAGAAGAAAAATATCCCGAAACTGATTAAAATGTTCAATTTTGGGCTCCGAAAATAGGCGCAGCCGAGCAGGCTAGGTGCCCCCGTCGTAGAGCTCTCAGAGAGCTTTCCAACGGTATGCTTGCGCCATGTAACTCCTTATGGATCAAAAGTTATGGGCACTAGAGCGATGGATACCTGGTCACAAGCCCAACGCCCTTAGTTTGCGGGCCCAGCCTCTACATGTAGTAAAGTTGTCTTGCCCAAGCTGCCATAGGATTCGGTAATATAAGTATGATGGATTAGATTGTCGTCCTTTTTGCTGCTTACGACGTACGATCCGGGATGGAAAAACAGTGCAAAAGAATAAAAGTGTCCCAAAACTAATGAAAATGTTCAATTTTGGGGTCAGAAAAAGGCACAGTTGGGCAGGCTTGGTGCGCCCGTTGTAGAGCTCTCGGAGAGATTTCCAACGGTATGCTGTGCGCTGCGTAACTCCTTACGGATCAAAAGTTATGGGCAGCGGAGTGACGAATACCTGGCAACAAGCCCCACGCCTTTGGTTTGCTAGCCTAGACCCTACGTGAAGCGACGTTGTGTTATCCAAGGTGCCATGGGATTCAGTATTAAAAATGTGATGGATTAGGTTGTCGTCTTTTTCGCAGCTCAGAATGTACAATCCGTGACAGAAAAACAGCGCAAAAGAAGAAAAGTATCCCAAAACTGATGAAAACGTTCAATTTTGTACTCTGAAAATAGCCGCAGCCGTGCAGGCTTGCTGCCCCCGTCGTAAAGCACTCAAAGAGCTTTCAAACGGTATGCTGTGCGGCGCGTAACTCCTTACGGATCAAAAGTTATGGGCACCGGAGCGACGGATACCTAGTCATAAGCCCCATGCCCTCGGTTGGCAGGCCCAGCCTCTACGTGAAGTGAAGTTGCCATGCCCAAGGTGCTGTGGGATTCGGTAATAGCAATGTGACGGATTCGGTTGTGTCCTTTTCGCGGCTCACGACATACGATCCGGGATGAAAAAACTGCGCAAAAGACGAAAAGTGTCCCAACACTAATGAAAACGTTCAATTTTGGGCTCCGAATACAGGCGCAGCTAAATAAGCTCTATGGCCCAGCCCTAGAGCTCTCGGAGAGCTTTCCAACGGTATGCTGTGTGCCACGTAACTCCTTACGGATCAAAAGTTAAGGGCACCGAAGCGACGGATACCTAGTGAAATGCCCCACGCCCTCTGTTTGCGGGCCCAGCCTCTACATGAAGTGAAGTTGCCTTGCCTAAGGTGCCGTGGGATTCCGTAATAGAAATGTGATGGATTAGGTTGTCGTCGTTTTCGCAGCTCACGACATACGATCCGGGACAGAAAAATAGTGCAAAAGAAGAAAAGTGTCCCAAAACTGATGAAAACGTTCGATTTTGATATCTGAAAATAGGTGCAATTGAGAAGGGTCAGTGCCCCCGTTGTAGAGCTCTCGGAGAGCTTTCCAACGGCATGCTGTGCACCACGTAACTCCTTACGGATCAAAAGTAATGGGCACTGGAGCGACCGATACCTGGTCACAAGCCCATCGCCCTCGGTTTGTTGGCCCAGCCCCTACATGAAGTGAAGTTGTCTTGCCAAAGGTGACGTGAGATTCGGTAATAGAAATATGATGGATTAGGTTGTCGTCCTTTTCACGGCTCACGATGTACTATCCGGGATGAAAAAATAGAGCAAAGGAAGAAAAGTGTCCCGAAATTAATGAAAACGTTTGATTTTTGGCTCCAAAAATAGGCGCAGCCGACCAGGCTTGCTGCCCCCGTTGTAGAGCTCTTGGAGAACTTTTCAACGGTATGCTATGCGCCGCGTAACTCCTTACGGATCAAAAGTTATGGGCACCGGAGCGACGGATACCTGGTCACAAGCCCCACACCCTTGATTTTGCAGGCCCAGCCTCTACATGAAGTGAAGATGTCTTGCCCAAGGAGCCATGGGATTCGGTAATAAAAATGTGATGGATTAAGTTGTCATCCTTTTCAAGGTTCACGACATACGATCAGAGACGAAAAAACATCGCATAAGAAGAAGAGCGTCCCAAAACTGATGAAAATGTTCAATTTTGAGCTTCGAAAATAGGTACATCCGAGCAAGCTCGGTGCCCTCATTGTAGAGCTCTTGGAGAGCTTTCCAACGGTATGTTGTGCGCCGCATAACTTCTTACGGATCAAAAGTTATGGGCACGAGAGCGACGGATACCTGGTCATAAGTCCCACGCCCTCGGTTTGAGGGCCCAACCTCTATGTGAAGTGAAGTTGTCGTGCCCAAGGTGCCATGGGATTCAGTAATAGAAATGTGATGGATTAGGTTGTCGTCCTTCTCGCGGCTCACGACGTACGATCCAGGACAGAAAAACATCGCAAAAGAAGAAAAGTGTCCCGAAACTGATGAAAACGTTCAATTTTGGGCTCCGAAAATATGTACAGCCGAGCAGGCTTGCTACCCTCGTCATAGAACTCTCGAAGAGATTTCTAACGGTACGCTGTGCGCCGCGTAACTCCTTTCGGATTAAAAGTTCTGGGCACCAGAGCGACGGATACCTAGTCATAAGCACTACGCCCTTGGTTTGCAGGCTGAGCCTCTACGTGAGGTGAAGTTGTCTTGCCCATTATGCCATGGGATTCGGTAATAGAAATGTGATGGATTAGGTTGTCGTCCTTTTTACGGCTCACGACGTACGATCCTGGACGAAAAAACAGCGAAAGAGAAGAAAAGTGTACCAAAATTTATAAAAATGTTCGATTTTGGGCTCCAAAAATAGGCACAGCCGAGCAGGCTTGCTGCCCCCGTCATAGAGCTCTCGGAGAGCTTTCTAACGGTACACTATGCGCCGCGTAACGCCTTACGGATCAAAAGTTATGGGCACCGGAGCGACGGATACCTAGTCCTAAGCCCTACGCCCTCAGTTTGTGGGTTGAGCCTGTACGTGAGGTGAATTTGTCTTGCCCATTATGCCGTGGGATTCAATAATAGAAATGTGATGGATTAGGTTGTCGTCCTTTTTTGCGGCTCACGACGTACGATCCGGCATGGAAAAACAGTGAAAGAGAAGAAAAGTGTCCCGAAACTGATGAAAACGTTCGATTTTGGGGTCTGAAATAGGCGCAGCCAAGCAGTCTCGATTTCTTTGGCGTAGATCTCTCAGAGACCTTTCCAACGGTATGTTGTGCGCCGCGTAACTCCTTACGAATCAAAAGTTATAGGCACTGGAGCGACAAATACCTGGTCATAAGCCCTACGCCCTCGGTTTGCGGGCTGAGCCTCTACGTGAGGTAAAGTTGTTTTGCCGATTGTGCCATGGGATTCGGTATTAGAAATGTGATGGATTAGGTTGTCTTCCTTTTTACGGCTCACGACGTACGATCCGGGACGGAAAAATAGCAAAAGAGAAGAAAAGTGTCCCGAAACTGATGAAAATATTTTATTTTGGGATCCGAAACAGGTGCAGTCGGGCAGTCTCAATTCTTTTGTCTTAGATCTCTTGGAGAGCTTTCCAACGGTATGTTGTACGCCGTGTAACTCCTTACGGATCAAAAGTTATGGGCACCGGAGCGACCAATACCTGGTCATAAGCCCTACGCTCTCGGTTTGCGGGCCCAGCCTCTAAGTGAAGGGAAGTTGTCTTGCCCAAGGTGCCATGGGATTCAGTATTAGAAATGTGATGGATTTGGTTGTCATCCTTTCTACAGCTCATGACGTACGATCTGGTACGAAAAAATAGCGCAAAAGAAGAAAAGTGTCCTAAAATTGATGAAAATGTTCGATTTTGGGCTCCGAAAACTGGCGCGGTTGAGCAGGCTAGTTGCCCTTGTCGTAGTGCTCTCGGAGAGCTTTCCAACGGTATGCTGTGCGCCACGTAACTCCTTACGGATCAAACATTATGGGTACCAGAGCGATGGATACCTGGTCACAAGCCCAACGCCCTCGGTTTGCGGGCCCAGCCTCTACGTGAAGTGAAGTTGTCTTGCCCAAGGTGCAGTGGGATTCGGTAATAGAAGTATGATGGAATAGGTTGTCGTCCATTTTGCAGCTTACAACGTACGATCCGGGATGAAAACACAGCGCAAAAGAAGAAAAGTGTCCCAAAACTTATGAAAACGTTCGATTTTGGGATCTAAAAACAAGCGCAGCCAAGCAGGATTGGTGCCCCCGTCGTAGAGCTCTTAGAAAGCTTTCCAACGGTATGCCGTGTGCCGCGTAACTCCTTAAGGATCAAAAGTTATGGGCACCGGAGCAACGGATACATGGTCACAAGCCCCACGCACTCGGTTTATGGGCCCAGCCTCTACGTGAAGTGACGTTGTCTTGCCCAAGGTGCCATGGGATTCAGTAATATAAATGTGATGGATTCGGTTGTCGTCCTTTTCGCGGCTCACGACGTACGATCCTGGACGAAAAAATACCGTAAAAGAAGAAACTGTCCCGAAACTGATGAAAACGTTCGGTTTTGGGCTCGAAAAATAGCCGCAGCCTTGTAGGCTTGCTGCCCCCATCATAGAGTTCTCGGAGAGCTTTATAACGGCATGCTATACGCCGCGTAACTCCTTACGGATCAAAAGTTATGGGCACCAGAGCGATGGATACTTGGTCACAAGCCCAACGCCCTCAGTTTGCAGGCCCAGCCTCTACCTAAAGTGAAGTTGTCTTGCACAAGGTGCAGTGGGATTCAGTAATAGAAGTGTGATGGATTTGTTTGTCGTCATTTTTGCTGCTTACGACATACGATCCGAGACGGAAAAATAGCACAAAAGAAGAAAATTATCCCAAAACTGATGAAAACGTTAAAATTTGGGTTCTGAAAAAGGGCGCAGCCGAGCAGGCTTGGTGCCACCATCGTAGAGCTCTCGGAGAGCTTTCCAACGGTATGCTGTGCGCTGCGTAACTCCTTACAAATCAAAAGTTATGGGCACCGGAGCAACGGATACATGGTCACAAGCCCCACGTCCTCGGTTTGCGGGCCCAGCCTCTACGTGAAGTGATGTTGTCTTGCCCAAGATGCCGTGGGATTCGGTAATAGAAATGTGATGGATTAGGTTTTCGTCCTTTTCGCGGCTCACGACGTACGATCCGGAATTAAAAAATAGCGTAAAAGAAGAAAAGTGTCCTGAAACTGATGAAAACGTTCGATTTTGTGTTGCAAAAATAGCCGCGGCCATGCAGACTTACTGCTACCGTCGTAGAGCTCTCGGAGAGCTTTTCAACGGTATGCTGTGCGCCGCGTAACTCCTTACAAATCAAAAGTTATGGGCACCGGAGCAATGGATACCTAGTCACAAGCCCCACGCCCTCGGTTTGCAGGCCCAGCCTCTACGTGAAGTGAAGTTGTCTTGCCAAAGCTGCAGTGGGATTCGGCAATAGAAGTGTGATGGATTAGGTTGTCGTCCTTTTCGCTGCTTACGACGTTCGATCTGGGATGAAAAAACAGCGCAAAAGAAGAAAAGTGTCATGAAACTGATGAAAACGTTTGATTTTGAGATCTAAAAATAGGCGCAACCAAGCAGGCTTGGCGCCCCTATCGTAGAACTCTAGGATAGCTTTCCAATGGTATGCTGTGTGTGAGGCCCGACCTCGATTTGCGTGCGATACATCGTTTCGTGTGCCCTAACCTAGATTTGCATGTCTTGACCTAGGTTTAAGAGTCGTGTTTCATTTTGTGTGTCTTGCATTGAATTACGTGCATTTATTTAGGGTTGCGTGCATTTACTTGGAAAACGTGCATTTGTCTCGTAGTTCGTGTCCTACCTCGTAGTGGGTGCCCTAAACCTAGGAAAGCGTGCCCACACGCTAATCAAGAAATCATCTTACACGAAGCACTAGATCATTAATTAATCCTGCAAATTCCACTAACTAATATTAAATTGCTAATTCAACTCACTAGAAGATGAAATAGCACCAAAAGCTAGACATTCTCATTCTTTAGTCTTTTTCCTTTTGCATATTCCAAGCACTCAATTAAATATTGCTCGACCAAGACAAAAATTCAGATTGTTGCACAACCCTTGGCCGACCACCTCTTGCACTTGTGCATGCATTGCAATTTCAAAATTTGTACCTAAACATTCTATGACAATTTATGACACAAAGCCTTAAAAAAATGACTCAAAACTCTACCCAAATCTCCACCAATCTCGACATATGCTTATGCCCATGCTAGGATGATTCAAACATGCTTCTTGAAGACACAAATTCAGAATTTTCAAGGCCCTAGGCCGACACAAGCATCAAACACTTCAAAGCTTTTCATTTCTCTTTCATTCTTCTTTCTTTCTCTCATTTTTCTCTCACTCTCTCATTTCTTCGCTCTCTCTCAGCCCTAGCTGAAACTCTACTCTCCATAGCTTAAGTTCATCACTCAATGGTTCATCAAGACATGCAAGAAACTAGGAAGCTTGACTAAGCAAAGCTAGGAGCAAAGAAACGCACATGCAAGCTCATAGCACATTCATTTCGGCTTAGGAAATTAGAGAAAATCAAGTGGTCTCTCGGCTAAGCAAGGAAAAAGGGTCGACATTGTGCTTCATCAATAGTTTGTGCATCTTCTTTGTTGTCTTGCTAAGGTGAGGGCTAAAACTTCTTTGAAAAGCTTTTAAAAACCACATGCATGCCTTTAGATGTCTATTTTTACTTCTGTACTTGTGATATATGTGTGTTCATGAGCTTTGGTAAACATGCATGGCAAGATATTTGGCTAGAATGTGATGATAGATGAAATTGCATATGGGACAGTCTTCTATCTTGTTGGTACAGGGTGATTTTGACCAGGTAAATGATGTTGGAAATGTGGGAAAATTGGTAGGTGCCTAGTTCTGCCAGTTCTGAGCATTTTTCGTAGAAATAGGCCAAAGCTAATTTTTAATCTAAGGTCCTAAAAATGGCAAAATATCAAAATGTGTCCAAATCTGGAAAATCTGGCAAAATGAAGCAGGTTTTGGCAGATTCACAGTCCTTGTAGAACGAACCAGTTTTGACTTAGTAAATGATTTCCAAAATACATGAAAGTTGGTTTCGTACTAGATTTGTCAGTTTTGGACATTTTTGTCAGAAATGGACTAAGGCCAACTCTGACCCTAAGGCCCTAAAAAACGACAAGTATTGAAATGTGTGCAAATCTAGACAGTTTCGCGTAGTCTCACGGTTTTGGCTATAACTCTTGAACCCAAACTCCAAATGATGCGAGGTTTGTTTCTGAATTTAGTTCACTCCTTAAGCTTTAATTTGAAATTTTGTTCACTGGAATTGGAGATTTTTTGCTTGTCACGATGATTATGAGAATACAGACCATTGCAGTGAGGTGTTCATCTAGTGATATGCTTAGAAAAATTATTGTAGCTTCTCTTGTTGTATTAAACGCTTGGGATTGTGGCATTTGAATGTTGTGTAGACATTTTTGAATGCTTGAGGGTGTTTGAATTAATCAATGCATGGCTTGAGTTTAATTACGAGATGACTTGGGGCTTAATCGCACGGGTAAGCACGAATTGAAACCCTAGTGACTAGGTAAACTCGCTAAGTGTTGATCCTATGGATATCGTGTTTAATTATGTGATTAGTAGGCTGCCCATAGTTGCCCTTGTAGCCCTAAATGTGATTTCGATGATTACATGTTGACAAGTGGGCCTTTCTTGCATCCGGTCCCACGTAGATATCGTTGCATGATGAATAATTTTATTATTTGATTACGTGAACTTCGAAATGAGTTATATGACTTGATTTACATGCGTTACATGGCTTCCCGTTTAATATTCATATAACTCCATGTGCCTTTCAAGTGAAATTACTTGTCATATTGTGCCTCGCGTGTTTACTTGTCAATGTGCAATCTTATGACTGCTCGGAGGCAACCTACTTTGTTGTTCTCGTAATTTGTTATATTAAATGTCATAAATGTGCATTGCATACAAGGTTGTAACCTTTCATTCTGGCGTGGTAGCATTCACGCACACCGGGCGGCATCGGGCTTGCCGGTGCAACCGTGACTACCATTGTCCAATTTTCTCTCTTGCTTTGGGGCTAGACTTCCTTAGAGAGTTGGGTCGTAGGATTTTGTGGTACATCCGGAGTATACCCATTTGGCGTGATAAGGGGATGATTTGAAGTCGACCGCAGCAACTGATACTGGAAATGAACTGAGAGCAAAAGCTCACCGTATTCTTTTCACTATGTGTATAAGTACTCTCGCTTGGTTCCTAGAGGACCTCAGGGAGGAAAAACGGGTAATTGAGTTCTTTTACTGTTATATTACATTATGTACTTATTTGTGATACATGTCTTACTTGCAAAGGGTTTTCATAAGTTGAACCGGAAAATGAGTTTCAAAACTTATTTCTCGTTCCCCCTCGCTGAGTTCATAAGGACTTACCCTCTTTTATCATCTCAAGTGAAGAAGACCAGGAATAGGTACCCAAGGACAACGTGCCTAATGATGATTCCTTGGAATGATTGCTTACCCTACGTGCCTTACTTGACTATGGCCATTTTGTGAATGATATGTTGCTTGAAGACTATTTCTTATGTTGCTTGTTATTGTATTGTAAATGACCCCCGTTGTAATTTGGGGTCAAATTTTGGGTTGTACTGATCATAACTAGATAGACACTACTATGGTCGTTTTTGCTATCACTATTGACTAGTATGTATCATAGGATTATGAAGTATCAGGTAAGGATTAAGGAAAATGGATCTATCCAATCTTAAGCAGGTACTCATTGTTAAGCTAAGATCAACAGGTACTTTTGTTACAAGGATTAACAGACAAACGAGACATAGTATCATGCTAGGTTAGTAATCAAACGAGACTTCGAGATAACTAGTAGGCATTTCAATTGATGATAAATAGTAACTTAGTTGGAAATGAATTTGAGATTGAAAGTTTTTAGGCCTTTAGAAAATTAGGTCAAACTAAATAGCCCAATTACAGCCGTTATGCTGACGGATTTCCGGAGAATTCGAGGAGTTTAGGCTAAAATGTTAAATGTTAAACTTTCATGAACGATTAAGTACGTGATATAACTTGAATGCTTAGATCACATCCTAGTCTAACCTTTATAGGTTGGGTTGGGGCATGACACCTTAGAAGAATGGTATTAGAGCTTAGATTGCTTAAGCTGAGTTTAACTCTCGGACCATGGGTAGAAGCCTAAGGTAATTAGGATGACTTGTTTATGTGTTATAATGTTAATTGTGCCTTCTATGTTCTATGTGCTTATGTGATTAACATGTCTTAATTGTTTCTAGAATTGTGTATCTATATAAAATTATATGTTGCATATCTTATGCATTAAATTCTTGTTTGTCGTATTCCAATAAATTGTGCATCGTAATTTGTGCCTATAGATGGCTGGCCCTAGTACCCGCACTACTAATAGGAGCGGTGAGCCCCAAGAGACCGGAGATGCTTATCAAACTAATCCCGGCATGGCTATGTTTAACATGATGGCGAACGCCATGGATCGCGTCTCGCGAGTGATGGAACGTCAAGATGCACATGAAGCAAACAATAACAACAACAACAACAGGAATGATGGTAACCATAGAAGACATAGCAGAATGAGGGAGTTCCTTGACTTTTGCCCATCCAAATTCCACGGGGAAGCTGATAATGAAAAGGCAGAGGCTTGGCTGTCTGAGATCGAAAGGATTTTCAGGCCACTTGACTATATTGATGAAGAAAAGGTGGAGTTCGCTGTGTTTCTGTTGCACGGGAATGCTGAGCATTGGTGGCACACTATGGTGGCACTTTGGGAAACTGATCAGACACCTCGTTTGTGGGGAAATTTCGTTAAGGCATTCAAAGAGAAATATGTACCTACAGTTTCCAGGCAGAGGTGGATTGAAGAATTCATGCACTTGAACCAGGGTAACATGATCGTGGCCCAGTACGAGGCTCGCTTTAACCGACTGTCTCGTTATGCTCAATACATGGTCAATACCCCTGAGGCGAATATGTAAAAATTTACGAATGGGTTGAGACCAGAAATTCAGGACCAGTTGGCTTCGCATGACTTCGATACCTATTCTGCTCTCCTTGTTGCTGCTTCCCAAGTTAAGAAGAGGAAACTTGATAGAGCCGGTTCAAGCCAGTCGAACAAGAAACCATACCAGCCTCCAGGTCAACAGAGGAAATTCCAGAGTCAGAGTCGCAGTCAGGGCCAGAGCCAGAACAGACCAGTTCACAACCGTGGCCCAACTAGAGCACCATCAGCCTCTTCTACTCGTGGATCCATAGGTAGTTCACCTGTTACTCAATCTATCAACTGTTCTTACTGTGACAAGAAGGGTCATACCGAGGCCCAGTGCTGGAAGAAGTCAGGACGATGTGTGAAGTGTGGCAGTGATCAGCATCAGATCAAGGATTGCCCTAAATGGCAAGGAGGACAAAATCAAGTTAAACCAGCTGGTAGAGGCAAGACTTTAGTTCCTAGAGTTCAAGCTCAAGCTTATGCTATTGAGTGCGAGGAGCTTCCAGAGGAGACCGTTGTTGTTGAAGGTACATTCTTGATACTGAATCAACCTGTTAGGGTGCTAATTGATCCAGGTGCTACTCATTCATTTATTACTCCCTTATGTGTGCAACGTGTGAAACTACGAGTTGTATGTTTTCCTTACGAAGTAGAAGTTGGTACTCCGATGGGTTCTAAACTTGTTACTAGCTCAGCTTGTAAAGCATGTAAAATCCAAATTAAAGATATGGAATTCTCAACCAATCTTATTGTATTACCCTTTCGAGACTATGAAGTCATTTTAGGGATAGACTGGTTGGCAAAGCATCATGCCCAACTAGATTGCCGGACGAAGATTGTACCGTTCCAGATACCTGGTCAACCAATATTGGAGGTAATGGGTCGAAGAGACTTCACCGGGAGGTCCATCATTTCATCTACGAAAGCAGTGAAGTCCTTGAGAAAAGGATGTAGTGGATACTTAGCTTACCTCATCAACAAACCGTCGGACAAAGCTAAGTTGGAGGAGATGCCAGTGATTAAAGATTATACGGATGTGTTTCCAGAAGAATTGCCCAGTTTACCCCCAAATTGGGAGATCGAGTTCATTATAGAATTACTGCCTGGCACCCAGCCGATATCTAAAGCTCCCTATCGTATGGCACCGGCCGAGCTACAAGAATTGAAGGACCAATTGCAAGGATTGTTGAAGAAGGGGTTTGTTCAACCAAGTTCTTCTCCATGGGGTGTACCAGTCCTATTTGTAAAGAAGAAAGACGGAACGTTGAGGCTATGCATCGATTACCGAGGATTGAACCAAGTGACCGTCAAGAATAAATACCCACTTACACTGATCGACGAGTTGTTTGATCAACTTCAAGGAGCCAAAGTGTATTCGAAGCTCGACTTGAGGCAAGGGTACTATCAGTTGCAGATCAAAAAGGAGGATGTGCCTAAAACGGCTTTCAGGACGAGATATGGGCATTATGAATATGTGGTTATGCCATTTGGACTAACTAATGCCCCTACAGCTTTTATGGACTTGATGCACAGGGTGTTTCAACCCTACTTGGACCAATTTATGGTGATCTTTATTGATGATATTTTGGTATACTCAAAATCCGAGGCTGAGCATGAACAACATCTGCGATTGGTACTGCAGAAACTTCGAGAGCATCAATTGTATGCAAAGTTTAGCAAATGCGAATTTTGGTTGCAACAGATTGCATTTATGGGGCACATCATATCCCAAGAGGGAATAGCAGTGGATCCAGCAAAGATAGAAGCAGTGATGTCTTGGAAGAAGCCGGAAAATGTTACGGAGGTTCAGAGTTTTCTTGGTCTAGCTGGCTGTTATCGGAGATTCGTGAAGGATTTCTCAAAGATCGCAGGACCGCTTACAAAGCTCACTCAAAAGAAAATAAAGTTCGTGTGGGATGACAAGTGTGAGAATAGTTTCCAAGAATTGAAGAGAAGATTGACTACCGCACCTGTTCTTGCATTGCCTGAAGGGAGTCAAGGTTTTGTAATCTATAGCGATGCTTCGAAGGAAGGACAGGGATGTGTGTTGATGAAAAATGGTAGAGTGATTGCGTATGCTTCTAGGAAATCGAAGTCGTATGAATTTAATTACCCGATGCATGATTTGGAGTTAGCGGCTATTGTGTTTGCACTCAAGAAATGGAGGCACTATTTGTGGGGTAACAAGTTCGAGGTGTTTACTGATCACAAGAGCTTGAAATACTTGTTCTCACAAAAAGAGTTGAACATGAGGCAAAGACGGTGGATGGAGCTTTTGGATGATTATAACTGCACAATCAATTATGTGCCCAGTAAAGCAAATGTAGTTACAGATGCCTTAAGTCGGAAAGCGAGCATGGCAAAACTGGAAGTCAAGGTGCAGGAGTTGTTAGAGGAAGCATTCTTGTGGAAACCACAATTGACTCAAAAAGGGTTACTTTTTGCCACTACACAAGTTCAATCGACCTTGTTGTCTGAATTACGAGAGGCTCAACAGAAGGACCAACAGTTTCAGAAGATTAAAGAAAACAACACAGATTTAAAGTTTCATGATGATGGTATTTGGAGGTTTAGTAATCGGATTTGTATTCCTAATGAGCCAGAGTTGAAAAAGAAGATTCTTGAAGAAGCCCATAACTCAAGATATACTATTCACCCTGGCAGAACAAAGATGTACCGAGATTTGAAGCAACACTATTGGTGGAATAACATGAAGAGAGAGATTGCGGAGTTTGTGGCACGGTGTTTGACTTGCCAGAGAGTCAAAGCGGAACATCAACGACCAGCAGGTTTACTTCAACTGTTGGAAATTCCTCAATGGAAATGGGAACATATAACTATGGACTTTGTTATGGACCTGCCCAGATCACAAAAGGGTCATGACGCCGTTTGGGTCATAGTGGATAGATTGACTAAGTCAGCGCACTTTTTACCGATGAACAAGGAGGATAGTCCTGAGAAATTGGGGGATATGTATGTGGCGGATATTGTAAGATTGCACGGGATGCCTGTGAGTATTGTGTCGGACAGGGATCCTCGTTTTACTTTCCGATTTTGGAAGAGATTGCAAGAAGCTTTGGGAACGAAGTTGAGTTTCAGCACGGATTATCACCCTCAGACTGATGGATAATCTGAGAGAACTATTCAGATTCTGGAGGATATACTGAGGGCGTGTGTTTTAGACTTCGGGAATGGTTGGGAGAAATATCTATCTCTAGCGGAGTTCGCTTATAATAATAGTTATGAGGCCACTATTGGGATGGCCCCATTTGAGGCATTGTATGGACATAAGTGTCGATCCCCAATTTACTGGGATGAAGTAGGTGAAACGAAGACTTTTGACCCGACCCTTCTACCTAAACTTATGAAGACTGTTGATAATATCCACCTCATCCAGAAATGGATGCTTACCGCCCAGAGTAGGCAGAAAAGTTATGCAGACCGACGGAGACGGAGTCTAGAGTTTGAGGTCGGCGACAAGGTGTTCTTGAAGATATCACCTCGGAGGGGATTGATTAAACACGGCAAGGGTGGAAAGTTGAGCCCGAGGTTTGTAGACCCATTTGAGATAATTGAGAAGGTTGGCAAATTGGCGTATCACCTGGCACTACCCCAAAACCTCTCCAATATCCACGACGTTTTTCATGTTTCAACGCTACAGAAGTATCACCCTGATCCATCACATATCTTGGAGCCAGAGCCGTTGCAGCTTCGGGAGAACTTGTCTTATGAAGAGAAGCCCATTCGGATCCTAGACCAGCAAGATCAGGAGTTGCGCAGCAAATCTATACCGATGGTAAAAGTGTTGTGGGATCATCATGGAGTTGAGGAAGCAACGTGGGAAAGGCGAGACCAGAGCAATAGTATCCAGCTTTATTTCAAATGTAATATTGAATTTTGGGACGAAATTCTTTTAAGGAGGGGAGGATGTGAGGCCTGACCTCGATTTGCGTGTGATACTTCGTTTCGTGTGCCCTAACCTAGATTTGTATGTCTTGACCTAGGTTTAAGAGTCGTGTTTCGTTTTGTGTGCCTTGCATTGAATTACGTGCATTCATTTAGGGTTGCGTGCATTTACTTAGAAAATGTGCATTCGTCTCGTAGTTCGTGTCCTACCTCGTAGTGCGTGCCCTAAACCTAAGAAAGCGTGCCCACACGCTAATCAAGAAATCATCTTACATGAAGCACTAGATCATTAATTAATCCTACAAATTCCACTAACTAATATTAAATTGCTAATTCAACTCACTAGAAGACGAAATTGCACCAAAAGCTAGACATTTTCATTCTTTATTCTTTTTCCTTTTGTATATTCCAAGCACTCAATTAAATATTACTCAACCAAAACAAAAATTCAGATTGTTGCACAAGCCTTGGCCGACCACCTCTTGCACTTGTGCATGCATTGCAATTTCAAAATTTGTACCTAAACAGTCTATGACAATTTATGACACAAAGCCTCTAAAAAATGACTCAAAACTCTACCCAAAGCTCCACCAATCTCGACATATGCTTATGCCCATGCTAGGATGATTCAAACATGCTTCTTGAAGACACAAATTCAGAATTTTCAAGGCCCTAGGCCGACACAAGCATCAAACACTTCAAAGCTTTTCATTTTTCTTTCATTCTTCTTTCTTTCTCTCATTTTTCTCTCACTCTCTCATTTCTTTTCTCTCTCTCGGCCCTAGCTGAAACTCTACTCTCCATAGCTTAAGTTCATCACTCAATGGTTCATCAAGACATGCAAGAAACTAGGAAGCTCGACTAAGCAAAGCTAGGAGCAAAGAAACGCACATGCAAGCTCATAGCACATTCATTTCGGCTTAGGAAATTAGAGAAAATCAAGTGGTCTCTCGGCTAAGCAAGGAAAAAGGGTCGACATTGTGCTTCATCAAGAGTTTGTGCATCTTTTTTGTTGTCTTGCTAAGGTGAGGGCTAAAACTTCTTTGCAAAGCTTTTAAAAACCACATGCATGCCTTTAAATGTCTATTTTTACTTCTGTACTTGTGATATATGTGAGTTCATGAGCTTTTGTAAACATGCATTGCAAGATATTTGGCTAGAATGTGATGATAGATGAAATCGCGTATGGGATAGTCTTCTGTCTTGTTGGTACGGGGAGATTTTGACCAGGTAAATGATGTTTAAAATGTATGAAAATTGGTAGGTGACTAGTTTTGCCAGTTCTAAGAATTTTTTACAGAAATAGGACAAAGCCAATTTTGATTCTAAGGTCTCCAAAATGGCAAAACATCGAAAGGTGTCCAAACCTGGAAAATCTGGAAAAATGAAGCAGGTTTTGGTAGATTCACTGTCCTTCTAGAACGAACCAGTTTTGACTTAGTAAATGATATCAAAAATGAAATAAATTTGGTGTAATGCTATATTTTTCAGTTCTGGACATTTTTGTCAGAAATGGACTAAGGCCACATCTGACCCTAAGGCCCTCAAAAATGACAAGTATTGAAATGCGTGCAAATCTGGACAGTTTTGCATAGTCTCACGGTTTTGGCTATAACTCTTGAACCCGAACTCCAAATGATGCAAGGTTTGCTTCTGAATTTAGTTCACTCCTTAAGCTTTAATTTGAAATTTTGTTCACTGCAATTGGAGATTTTTTGCTTGTCTCAATGATTGTGAGAAAACAGATCATTGAAGTGAGGTGTTCATCTAGTGATATGATTACAAAAACTATTGTAGCTTCTCTTGTTGTATTAAACGCTTGGGGTTGTGGCATTTGAATGTTGTGTAGACTATTTTGAATACTTTATGGTGTTTGAATTAATCAATGCATGGCTTGAGTTTAATTACGAGATGACATGGGGCTTAATCGCACGGGTAAGCGCGAATTGAAACCCTAGTGACTAGGTAAACTCGCTAAGTGTTGATCCTATGGATATCGTGTTTAATTATGTGATTAGTAGACTGCCCGTAGTTGCCCTTGTAGCCCTAAATGTGATTTCGATGATTACATGTTGACAAGTGGGCATTTCTTGCACCCGGTCCCACGTAGATGTCGTTGCATGATGAATAATTTTATTATTTGATTACATGAACTTCAAAATGAGTTATATGACTTGATTTACATGCGTTACATAGCTGCCCGTTTAATATTCATATAACTCCATGTGCCTTTCAAGTGAAATTACTTGTCATATCGTGCCTCGCATGTTTACTTGTCAATGTGCAATCTTATGACTGCTCGGAGGCAACCTACTTTGCTGTCCTCCTATTGTGTTATATTAAATGTCATAAATGTGCATTGCATACAAGGTTGCAACCTTCCATTTTAGAGTGGTAGCATTCACACACACCGGGCGGTATCGGGCTTGCCGGTGCAATCGTGACTACCATTGTCCAATTTCCTCTCTCGCTTGGGGGCTAGACATCCTCAGAGAGTTGGGTCGTAGGATTTCGGGGTACATCCGGAGTACACCCATTTGGCGTGATAAGGGGATGATTTGAAGTCGGCCGCAGCAACTGATACTAGAAATGAACTGAGAGCAAAAGCTCACCGTATTCTTTTCACTATGTGTATAAGTACTTTCGCTTCGTTCCTAGAGGACCTCGGGAAGGAAAGACGGGTAATTGAGTTCTTTTACTATTATATTACATTATGTACTTACTTGTGATACATGTCCTGCTTGCAAAGGGCTTTCATAAGTTGAACCGAAAAATGAGTTTCAAAACTTATTTCTCGTTCCCCCGCTGAGTTCATAAGGACTCACCCTCTTTTATCATCTCAGGTGAAGAAGACCAGGAACAGGTGCCCGAGGACAACGTGCCTAATGATGATTCCTTGGAATGATTGCTTACCCTACGTGCCTTACTTGACTATGGCCATTTTGTGAACGATATGTTGCTTGAAGACTATTTCTTATGTTGCTTGTTATTGTATTGTAAATGACCCCCGTTGTAATTTGGGTCAAATTTTGGGTTGTACTGATCATAACTAGATAGACACTACTATGGTCGTTTTTGCTATCGCTATTGACTAGTATCTATCATAGGATTATGAAGTATCATGTAAGGATTAAGTAAAATGGATCTATCCAATCTTAAGCAAGTACTCATTGTTAAGCTAAGATCAACAAGTACTTTTGTAACAAGGATTAATAAACAAACAAGACATAGTATCATGCTAGGTTATTAATCAAACGAGACTTCAAGATAACTAGTAGGCGTTTCAATTGATGATAAATAGTAATCTTAGTTGGAAATGAATTTAAGATTGAAAGTTTTGAGGCCTTTAGAAAATTAGGTCAAACTAAAGAACCCAATTACAGCCGTTATGCTGCCAGATTTTTGGAGAATTCGTGGAGTTTAGGCTAAAATGTTAAGTGTTAAACTTTCATGAACGATTAAGTACGTGATATAACTTGAATGATTAGATCATACCCTAGTCTAACCTTTATAGGCCGAGTTGGGACGTGACATTGTGCACCGCATAACTCCTTACGGATCAAAAGTTATAGGCACCGGAGCGACGGATACCTGGTCACAAGTCCCACGCCCTCGGTTTGCGAGCCCAGCTTCTACGTGAACTGACGTTCTCTTCCCAAGGTGCCATGGGATTCGGTAATAGAAATGTGATGGATTACGTTGTCGTCCTTTTTGCGACTCACGACGTATGATCCGGGATTAAAAAATAGCGCAAAAGAAGAAAAGTGTCACGAAACTAATGAAAACGTTCGATTTTGGGCTCCGAAAATAGGCATAGCCGAGCAAGCTTGCTACCCCCGACGTAGAGCCCTCAGAGAGCTTTACAACGGTATGTTGTACACCGCGTAACTTCTTACGGATCGAAAGTTATGGGCACCGGAACGACGGATACCTGGTATCAAACCCCACACCCTTGGTTTGCAGGCCCAGCCTCTACGTGAAGTGAAGTTGTCTTGCCCAAGGTGTCATGGGATTCGGTAATAGAAATATGATGGATTAGGTTGTCGTCCTTTTCGCGGCTTACGACGTACAATCCGGGACGGAAAAATAGCGTAAAACCAAAAAAGTGTATCGAAACTGATGAAAACGTTCAATTTTGGGCTGCAAAAATACCCGCGGCCGTGCAGACTTGCTGCCCCCGTCGTAGAGCTCTCGGAGAGCTTTTCAACGGTCTGCTGTGCGCCGCGTATGTGAGGCCCGACCTCAATTTACGTGCGATACCTCATTTCGTGTGCCCTAACCTAGATTTACGTGCTTTGACCTAGGTTTAAGAATTGTGTTTCATTTTTTGTGCCTTGCATTGAATTACGTGCATTCATTTAGGATTTTGTGCATTTATTTGGGAAACGTACATTCATCTTATAGTTCGTGCCCTACCTCGTAGTGCGTGCCCTAGACCTAGGAAAGTGTACCCTCACGCTAATCAAGAAAGCATCTTACATGAAGCACTAGATCAATAATTAATCCTACAAATCCTACTAACTAATATTAAATTACTAATTCAACCACTAGAAGACGAAATTGCACCAAAAGCTAGACATTCTTATTGTTTATTCCTTATTCTTTTGCACTTTCCAAACACACAATTAAATAATGCTCAAAAGATGACAAAGATTCAGCATTTTTCAAGCCTTGGCCGACCATGTAGGAGCATGTGATCAAGCTTTGCAATTTCAAAGTTCATGCTTAGACAAGTTATGACACAATGCATAAAAAAAATTAGCTCAAAACCTTCCTCAAAACTCCAAATCTCGACACAAGCTCCTTGCCCATGCTAGGATGATTCAAATTGTGCTTCTTGAAGACACAAATCTGAAATTTACAAGCTCAAGGCCGACATATGCTTCAAACTTTGCAAACTTTTATTTTTTTTTCTTCATTTTCTCTCATTTCCTCTCATTCTTCTCTCTCCCTCTCATTCTTCTCTCTCTCTCTCATTCTTCTCTCTCTCTCTCTCTCTCGGCCTTGGCTGAGTTTCTACACTTCATAGCTTATCTTCATCACTCCATGGTTCATCAAGGCATACAAGAAGCTAGGGAGCTCGACTAAGCAAGCTAGGTTGTAAGAAACATACATGCAAGCTCTTTGAACCTCCATTTCGACTTAGGAAATTAGAGAAATCGAGTGGTGTCTCGGCTAAGCAAGGAAAAGAGTCAATCTTGTGCAACCATCAAGAGTCTTGTGCTTCTTCTTGTTGTTTTGCTAAGGTGAGGGCCAAACTTCTTGAAAATCTTTCAAAAAAACCACATGCATGCCCTTAAATGTCTATCTTTACTTATGTACTTGAGATATATGTGTGTTCATAAGCTTTTATAAACATGCATGACAAGATTCTTGGCTAGAATGTGATGATAGATGAAATCGGGTATGTGACAGCCTTCTGCCTAGTTGGTGCGAGGTGATTTTGACTAGGCAAATGATGTTGAAAATAAGTGAAAATTGGTAGGTAACTAGTTTTTCCAGTTCTGAACACTTTTCACAGAAATAGACCAATAATTTTGACTCTAAGGTCCTCAAAATGTCTAATTATCAAAATGTGTTCAAATCTGAAAAGTCTGGAAAAATGAAGCAGGTTTTGGTAGATTCACTGACCGTGTAGAACGAACCAGTTTTGACTTAGTAAATGATATCTAAAATGCATGAAATTTGGTGTGCATCTAGATTTTTCAATTCTGGACATTTTTGTCAAAAATGGACTAAGGCTAAATCTGACCCGAAGGCCCTCAAAAAAGACAAGTATTGAAATGTGTGCAAATCTGGACAATTTTGTGTAGTCTCATTGTTTTGGCTATAACTATTGAACCCGAACTCCAAACGATGCGAGGTTTGTTTCTGAATTTAGTCCACTTCTTAAGCTTTAATTTGACATCTTATTCACTAGAATTGGAGATTGTTGGCTTGTCTTAATGATTGTGAGAAAATAGTCCATTGCAGTGAGGGTTTCACTTAGTGAAATGCTTAGAAAAATTATTGTAGCTTCTCTTGTTGTATTAAATGCTTGGGATTGTGGCATTTGGATGTTGTGTGGACTATTTTTAATGCTTGAGGGTGTTGGAATTAATCAATGCATGGCTTGAGCTTAATTACAAGATGACTTGGGGTTTAATCGCATGGGTAAGCACGAATTGAAACCCTAGTAACTAGGTAAACTCGCTAAGTGTCGATCCTTTGGATATTGTGTTTGATTATTTGTTTAGTAGGCTGCCCGTAGTTTCCCTCATAGCCCTAAACATGATTTCAATGATTACATGTTGACAAGTAGGCCTTTTTTGCACCCGGTTCCACGTAGATGTCATTGCATGTTGAATAATCTTGTTATTCGATTACGTGAACTTCGAAGTGAGTTATATGACTTGATTTACATGTGTTACATGGCTGCCCGTTTAATACTTATATAACTCCATGTGCTTTTAAGTAAAATTGCCTGTCATATCGTGCCTCACTTGTTTACTTGTCAATGTGCAATCTTATGAATGTTCGGAGGCAACCTACTTTGTTGACCTCCAAATGTGATATATTAAATGTCATAAATGTGCATTGCATACAAGGTTGCAACCTTTCATTCTGCCGTGGCAGTGTTCACGCACACCGGGCGGTATCGGGCTTGCCGATGCAACCGTGACTACCATTGTCCAATTCCCTCTCTCGCTTGGGGTCTAGACTTCCTCAGAGAGTTAGGTCGTAGGATTTTGGGGTACATCCGGAGTACACCCATTTGGCATGATAAGGGGATGATTTGAAGCCGGCCGCAACAACTGATACTGACATGAATTAAGAGCAAAAGCTCACTGTATCCTTTTCACTATGTGTATAAGTACTCTCGCTTGGTTCTTAGAGGACCTTGGGGAGGAAAGACGGGTAATTGTGTTCCTTTACTTTTATATTATGTTATGTACTTACTTGTGATATATTCATGCTTGCAAAAAGGGTTTTCATAAGTTGAACCGAAAAATGAGTTTTAAAACTTATTTCTCGTTCCCCCCTCGCTGAGTTCATAAGGACTCACCCTCTTTTATCATCTCAGGTGAAGAAGACCAAGAACAGGTACCCGAGGACGACGTGCCTAACGATGATTCCTTGGAATGATTGCTTGCCCTACGTTCCTTACGTGACTATGGCCATTTTGTGAACAATATGCTGCTTGAAGACTATTTGATTTCTTATGATGCTTGCTATTGTAATGTAAAAGACCCCGTTGTAATTTGGGGTCTAATTTTGGTTTGTACTGATAATAACTAGATAGACACTACTGTGGTCGTTTTGCTATCGTTATTGGCTAGTATCTATCATAGGATTATGAAGTATCAGGTAGGGATTAAGTAAAATGAACCCATTCAATCTTAAGTAGGTACTCATTGATAAGCTAAGATCAACATGTACGTTTGTAACAAGGATTAACAAACAAACGAGACATAGTATCATGCTAGGTTATTAATCAAACGAGACTTCAAGACAACTAGTAGGTGTTTCAATTGATGATAAATAGTAATATTTGTTGGAAATGAAATTGAGATTAGAAATTTTGAGGCGTTTGAGAATATAGGTCAAACTAAAGAGCCCAATTACAACCGTTATGCTGCCGGTTTTTCAAAAAAATTATGGAGTCTAGGCTAAACGTTAAGTGTTAAACTTTCATGAACGATTGAGTACGAGACATGACTTGAATGTTTAGATCATACCCTAGTCTAACCTTTATAAGCCGGGTTCAGGCGTGACAGCGTAACTCCTTACAAATCAAAAGTTATGGGCACCAGAGCGATAGATTCCTGGTCACAAGTCCCACGCCCTCGGTTTGTAGGCCCAGCCTTTACGCGAAGTGACATTGTCTTGCCCAAGGTGTCATGGGATTCCGTAACAGAAATGTTATGGATTAGGTTGTCATGCTTTTTGCCGCTCACGACGAATAATCCGGGACGGAAAAACCGCGCAAAAGAAGAAAAGTGTCTCGAAACTGATAAAAATGTTCGATTTTGGGCTTCGAAAACATGCGCAGTCGAGCAAGCTCAGTGGCCCCATCGTTGAGCTCTCGGAGAGTTTTCCAATGGTATGCTGTACCGACGTAACTCGTTACGGATCAAAAGTTATGGGTAGGGCAGCAATGGATACCTAGTCACAAGCCCCACGCCCTCGGTTTGCGGGCCCAGTCTCTACGTGAAATGAAGTTGTCTTGCCCAAGGTGGCATGGGATTCGATAATAGAAATGTGACAGATTAGGTTGTGTCCTTTTCGCGGCTCACGTCGTACGATCCGCGATGGAAAAACAGTGCAAAAGAAGAAAAGTGTCCCAAAACTGATGAAAACGTTCAATTTTGGGCTTCGAATAGGCGCAGCCAAGCAGGCTTGCTGCCCCCATCGTAGAGCTCTTGGAGAGCTTTTCAACTGTATGCTGTGCGCCACGTAACTCCTTACGGATCAAAAGTTATGGGCACCGGAGCGACGAATACCTGGTCACAAGCCCCACGCCCTTGGTTTGCGGGCCTAGCCTCCACGTGAAGTGACATTTTCTTGCCCAAGGTGTCGTGGGATTCGGTAAAATAAATGTGATGGATTATGTTGTCGTCCTTTTTACGGCTCACGACGTATGATCCAGGATAGAAAAATAGGGCAAAAGAAGAAAAGTATCCCAAAACTGATGAAAACGTTCAATTTTGGGCTCTGAAAATAGGCACAGTCGAGCAAGCTCGGTAGCCCCATCGTAGAGCTCTCGGAGAGCTTTCCAACGGTATGCTGTGCCGGGCGTAACTCATTACGGATCAAAAGTTATGGGTGCCGCAGCGACGGATACCTAGTCACAAGCCCCACGCCCTCGGTCTGCGGGCCTAGCCTCTATGTGAAGTGAAGTTGTCTTGCCCAAGGTGCCGTGGGATTCGATATTAGAAATATGACGGATTAGGTTGTTTTCTTTTTGCGGCTCACGACGTATGATCCGGGGGGGAAAAACAGCGCAAAAGAATAAAAGTGTCCCGAAGCTGATGAAAATGTTCAATTTTGGGCTTCCAAAATAGGCGCAGATGTGAGGCTTGACCTCGATTTGCGTGCGATACCTCGTTTTGTATGCCTTAACCTAGATTCACATGCTTTGACCTAGGTTTAAGAATTGTGTTTCATTTTGTGTGCGTTGCATTGAATTACGTGCACTCATTTAGGGTTGCGTGCATTTATTTGGGAAACGTGCATTCGTCTCGTAGTTCATGCCTTATCTCGTAATTCGTGCCCTAGACCTAGGAAAGCGTGCCCTTATGCTAATCAAGAAAGCATCTTACACGAAGCACTAGATCAATAATTAATCCTACAAATCCCACTAACTAATATTAAATTACTAATTCAACCCACTAGAAGACAAAATCTCACAAAAAAGCTAGACATTATTTATTATTTATTATTTATTCTTTATTCTTTGCATATCCCAAACACACAATAAAATAAGCCTTGAACAAGACAAAAAATTCAGATTTTGCACAAGCCTTGGCCGACCACTAGGAGCTTTGAGCATGCAATCCAATTTCAAAATTTATTCCTCAAACATTCTATGACAATTTAATGACACAATGTGTCACGCCCCGACCCAACCCCCAAGCTAAAGGTTAAGTCCGGACCCGACACACGGACAGAGTCTCCTCTGTACCGTGGACATTCTAAAAACCTGTAAACACTTAAACAAGGTCTCTACAACACATACAAGCTTAATTTAATTAAACAATAAAGCTATAAGGCCATCCGAGCCTTATAGTACACAATATCACCAAAACACACAAGCATGCAAGAACTGGTTGTCAGCATAGACTTATAATCATTACATTCTAGGAAATCAATATAACAACTTAAAGAGTAAAGCATTCTACATTAACCATCCACTCACAAGCATGCAAGGAAATAAGGCAAGAATAACAGCTATTCCAGTTCATAGACTTTCAAAGCTACAGCCCAACCATCTAATCTTCGACTTATACAACAAACATATACAAAGCCCTTGGGCTACAAAATAGTACATAAAGTAATCAGAGGAGTCTTCCCCAAGCAACAAAATCATTAGCCACCTCAAGTTATCAGACACAGCAACTAAGGTAAAGGCTCGATCTGAACTTCTTCTTCCTCAACTAAATCAACAAGCTGGGGATCACCCTCAGCGTCTCCTGAAACAGATATCGAGGTATGAGCAACCACTGTTGCCCAGTGAGGGATATAGTCCCGGGGCGTGCAATGCAACAGATAATACAATTACACAACAATAACACTTTAACAATTTAAGAATCAATGATAACTTAATTAACCACACAATTAAAAGGATACATTTCAACAATCCCCTATACACCAATCTTCACTGGTCTTCAATCACGATCCACGAACCACGAGCACGATCACGATAAGCCGGCATAACCCCAATCACTCCAATGGGTGTACTCCGGATGTACCCCGAATCCTACGACCCAACATCCCCTGGCAATCTCCGGACCAGGCGAATGAGGGAATAGGGTACGGAGTTTGAATATCCACCGGCAAGCCCTCTGCCGCCCAGCCGATATTCAACACATCCGCCCCGACACTATGGTTGCGCAACCACTATGCAATGCACTTAACGATGGCAAGTTAATAGCAATAATATAAGCATTAACACATATGAGGATCAACAAAGTAGGTTGACCTCGTTGCAATTTGGATAGAAGCAAATATAGAAGTTAATAAGCAGTTTACAAATGAACTTATACCATATAAGCATAGAATCATTTCAAAAGCTCCAAATCAATTTAAAATCATATATAAACACTCATGAAGTCATACCGTGGGTTTAGAAATGTGAGACAAACGAAATTGCACTTAAACCCCTTTATTTTACATACTATTTCTCTTCCAAACCCAAGTTAATGATTTCATTTTCAAAAGAAACTCTCCCTACCTTCTAACTAACCCCCAAGGTACCCTTTCAACCCTCGAACTCAGTCAAATACTCGCGTTTACCCCGAAAGCCCCAATTTCCCCTCTTTTGGCTTTAAACTACTACTACATTGTCCGGGCTTCAACTAAGGGATATCAAGGAATCTATAGCACCTAGGTAGCTTAAGGAAACTAGAATTGAAGCCCGAATCCACCCGGAATCGCATTAACCCCGAAAGCCCCAACTTAAAGTCGGCTATTTTCCATTTTTAGGCGATTTAAGGGCAATGCAAGTGCACAGGGTCATTTAATTATCTTCACTAGTACCTAAGGCATCATTTAGAAGCATTAATTCAATCCAATTCGAGCAATTACGCAAAACCCTAGAAAAAACGTCACTATTCACCCTAAAAATCAAACTAACGTTTCTAACCGTTTAAAAAGCGAAACAACGGCTCAAATGTGTTCTCTAGCATTCATATAGATGGTATATTAGCATAGATAACAATTACAATAGCATTTGATCACATTTTCAACAAATCAAGAAAATAGCAATTATTTTAAAATGCGAAATTAAGCCATGAAATCCCTCACCACTACGCGTAGAAGCACCTAGGGACCTTGCAAACACCCTACACTAGTTGCTCAAGGCTTGGAGAGGCTTGGATTGGAGGCTTGGTGAGCAAAATTCTCTTCCTTTTCTCCCTAGCTGCTGTCGGGTTTCCCTGTTCTGTTTCAGCTTTTATTTTTTTTTTTTGTTGTGATAAATGAGCTAAAGTGTGATATAATAAGGGTTTGAGTTGAGGTGGGGTCCTTAGGGTGCTTAAGTGGTCTAATAAAATGCGCGTTGCTAGCTCCAAAACGAGCTTAGATGTAAAAATATATGCTAGCTAATTAATTACTTAAGTTAGTTACGTAACACTATTCACTTGACTTCTAAAATTATTTTCTAAACGAGCCTTCCTAACGTCTTAAGCTCAAAAGCACATTTTTCCCACTACTTTTACAATTAATATGATTTAATAAAAATGCTAATTAACTAATAGAAAGCATTTAAAAAACGGAGTGAATAGTAGTCACAAAGTCAATTAATAAGGCATAGAAGTAAATGCACAAACAAGGGATGCAACAGTAATTAAATGCATGGCAAATTCTCGGGCGTCACATCCTCTCCCCCTTAAACTAATTGCGCCCACGCAATTCTTACATGATTCGGCGAATAACTCTGGATACCGATCCCGCATCTGATCCTCTCTTTCCCACGTCGCATCCTCTACTCCGTGATGATCCCACAGAACTTTAACCATCGGAATGCTTTTAGTCCTCAGCTCCTGAACTTTCTGATCAACAATTCGAAGAGGTTTCTCTGTGTAGGTCAAAGTTGCACTGATCCCTAGCGGTTCCGGCTCAAGTACGTGAGAGGGATCTGGCTGATACTTCCGAAGCATGGAAACATGGAATACATCATGAATTCTGCCCAGACTGGGAGGTAAAGCTAGACGGTAAGCCAAATCACCAACAGTTTCAGTTATCTCAAATGGTCCCACATATCGAGGACTGAGTTTACCTCCTTTACCATGCCGAATCAAACCCTTGCGAGGAGAAATTTTCAGAAATACTCGATCCCCTACAGTAAATTTCAGATCACGACGGCGTCTATCTGCATAACTCTTTTGCCGGCTCTGTGCTGTAAGCATTCTTTTTCTGATAAGCTGCACCTGATCAATCATCTTGTTCATTTCAGGTAAGAGAGTAGGGTCGATAGTCTTCATCTCACCAACATCATCCCAGTAGAGAGGAGACCGACATTTACGCCCATACAGTGCCTCATAAGGTGCCATACCAATAGTAGCTTGATAACTATTGTTGTAGGCGAACTCTGCTAGTGGCAAATATTTCTCCCAACTTTTACCGAAGTCCAGAATGCAAGCCCGCAACATATCCTCAAGGATCAAGATAGTTCTCTCGGATTGACCATCTGTCTGAGGGTGATAAGCTGTACTGAAATTCAAATTCGTGCCCAGAGCTTTCTGAATCTTCTGCCAGAACTGAGATGTGAATCTGGGATCCCTATCCGACACAATACTCTTTGGAATTCCATGTAGTCGGACAACATTCTCAATATACAACTCTACCAGTTTATCGAGAGAATCAGACTTCTTTTTAGCAATAAAATGAGAAGTCTTGGTCAGTCTATCCACAATAACCCAGACTGAGTCGTTACCCCTCGAAGACCTCGGTAAATCGGATACGAAATCCATAGTAATATGGTCCCATTTCCAAACAGGAATAGCCAAAGGCTGCAATAACCCTGCAGGTCTCTGATGTTCTGCTTTAACTTTCTGACAAGTAAGACATCGGGCAACATAGTCAGCAATCTCTCTCTTCATATTATTCCACCAGAAGTTCTGCTTCAAATCTTTATACATTTTCGTACTGCCTGGATGGATAGTATATCTGGAACTGTGTGCCTCAGCAAGAATATCCTTCTTCAGAGTTGGATCATTCGGAATACAGATTCTACCTTTGAATTTAAGAATACCATCGTCGTGCAGTTTGAAATCCGACTCTCCCCCTTTAGAATTCTCTAAGACTTTCAACAATTGAAGATCAGCCTGTTGAGCTTCTCGAATCCTGGATAACAACAGAGATTGAATCTGCAAACTTGCAAATTGAATACCAGAATTTGAAGTACTAGGCTTCCATAAGCACAATTCTTCCATGAATTCCCAATTCTTGATAATCAAGCTGGCAACAGTAGCCTTTCGGCTCAAAGCATCAGCAACAATATTGGCCTTGCCTGGAAGATAATTAATAGTGCAATTATAGTCCTCAAGTAATTCCAGCCATCGCCTCTGCCTCATGTTCAACTCTTTCTGGGAAAACAGATATTTCAAGCTCTTATGGTCTGTAAAGATTTCAAATTTGTTGCCCCAAAGATAATGACGCCATTTCTTTAATGCAAGGATGATAGCTGCAAGCTCAAGATCGTGAGTCGGATAGTTGAGCTCATAAGGCTTCAGTTTCCTGGAAGCATAAGCAATAACCCTGCCATTCTGCATCAATACACAACCCAGACCTTCCTTCGAAGCATCACTGTAGATCACCAGATTATCATAACCCTCAGGTAAAGCAAGAACAGGAGCTGTAGTCAATCTCTTCTTCAATTCCTGGAAGCTGGCCTCACATTTATCATTCCAGTCAAATACTGTTTTCTTCTGAGTAAGTTGAGTTAAAGGCCCTGCAATCTTAGAGAAATCCTTTACAAACCTCCGATAATACCCAGCTAAACCAAGGAAGCTACGAATTTCCGTGACAGTTTCAGGTCGTTTCCAAGATAACACAACTTCAATCTTCGCTGGATCAACAGAAATACCATCCTGCGAGATAATATGGCCAAGAAAAGCAACTTGCTTAAGCCAGAATTCACACTTGCTAAACTTTGCAAATAACCGATGCTCCTGAAGAGTTTGCAACACAATTCTGAGATGTTGTTCATGTTCCGCCTCAGATTTAGAATAAACAAGGATATCATCAATAAATATGACTACAAATTGATCCAGATAAGGACGGAATACCCTCTGCATTAAATCCATGAATGCGGCGGGAGCATTAGTAAGACCAAACGGCAAGACAACAAACTCATAATGGCCATATCGAGTTCTGAAGGCAGTTTTAGGAACATCATCTTTCTTAATCCTCAGTTGATAATAGCCCTGCCTCAGATCAAATTTAGAGAATACCCTGGCGCCTTGCAACTGATCAAACAACTCTTCGATTAAAGGCAAAGGATATTTATTTTTGATGGTTACCTGATTAAGACCCCGGTAATCGATGCATAGGCGAAGAGATCCATCTTTCTTTTTAACGAAGAGAACTGGCGCACCCCACGGCGAAGAACTCGGCTGAATGAATCCCTTCTCAAGCAAGCCCTGCAATTGAACTTTCAATTCCTGCAACTCAGGTGGAGCCATTCTGTACGGAGTCCTAGAGATAGGTGAAGTCCCCGGCAATAAATCAATCATGAACTCTATCTCTCTATCAGGCGGTAACCCAGGTAATTCCTCAGGAAAGACCTCCGGAAACTCTCTCACGATAGGTACATCATTCAATTTCAGTTGATCCCCAGGTTGATTAATCAAATAAGCAAGATAAGCCTCACAACCCTTGCTCAATAATTTAGATGCCCTAATAGAAGAAATAATAGGAGTTCCCGTAGATTTTCTACTACCAACTATTTTAAGTACAGGCTGGTCAGGCATCTCTAGATACACAATCTTCTTTCTACAATCAAGCTGGGCATAATATTTACTTAACCAGTCCATCCCCAATATAATTTCAAAGTCATTGAAGGGTAGGATAATCAAATCAGCAGGAAAAACACGACCTTCAATAAATATACTACATGCTCTGCAAATAGATCTAGTAACAAACTTCGGACCCATAGGAGTATAAACCACAATCTCATGCAACAGTTTATCATGTTTCAATTTAGCATTTTGTGCACAAGTAGGAGTAATAAAAGAATGCGAAGCCCCGGAATCAATTAAAACCTTAACTGATTGATCATTAAGAAGAAAAATACCTTCTACCACAGCGGTAGTGTCCGGAAGCTCCTCGGCATCCAAGGCAAATACACGGGCCTGGCCTCGTGGTGGTGGTGCTGCAGCTGGGGCCCTGGTCTGAGAGTTCTGAGCTGATGTCTGACCCCTAGGGTTCTTAAATTTCTGACAGTCTTTAACCCTGTGCTGATCACTGCCGCAACCTGTACACTTGTTATGTTTCTTCCAACAAACGTCCTCGGTGTGGCCCTGACGCTGACAGAAGCTGCACTGCTGGTGACGTCTTGCAACAGTGCCTCCCGAAGGAGCTCTGTAAGTAGAGGTAGCTGAACTACCCTGCTGCGAACGGGAAACCGCTGGACGGAACTGACTCTGAGTCTGACTCTGAACGGGTCGTGCCTGAGTCTGAGTAGGCCCTGTGTAACTCTGAGTCTGTCTCGGCTGCGAACTCTGCCCAACTGATACAGCCTGCCCCTGGTACCCTTGACTCTGAGACTGAAACCGTTTACTCGATTGACTGGTCTCGGCTAATACATCGGCTTTCCGTTTCTCATATCTCGAGGCAGCTCGGACCACTGCAGCATAGTTAGGAAAATCATTTGAAGACAAATTCAGCATAATATCTCTCCTCAAACCCATGATGAACCTCTGAATCTTCATGTCCTCCGGCTGAATTAAAGCTGGTGCATAACGGGAAAGCCGGGTAAAAGTAGCCTCGTATTGATCTACCGTCATGCTTCCCTGCCTCAAGTTTATGAACTCAGTCTGGCGCCTCTCGCGGGCAACTACCGATATATACTTGTCTCGAAATTCTCGGACAAAGTCGGCCCACGAATGATGACCTCCCTCAGCTACCCATTTCTCACTGATGGTATTCCACCAATCTTCCGCATCACCCTCGAGAAGGAAAGTAGCATAAGTAATCTTCCTGTCATCATGGCACTCCAATATCGCTGCCACTCTCTCGAACTTTCTTAGCCACATCTCAGCTTTCATATCGTCCGGCTCCCCAAAGAAAGTATAAGCCCCATGATGTATAAACCGATCATACAGATTACCTCCAGTAGGACCACTACCTCCGGCTCTCGCAGCCTGATTACCTGCAACGACCCCTGGCTGACCCTGTTGTGTAACAAACTGGGCGATAGTGTTCATGGCTGTGGCCATCGTGGCCAAGATCTGTGCAGTGCTCGGCTCTTGAACCTGCGGTGCATTTTCGGCTACCTCAGCTTCTTGCCCTTGTACCCCCTCGGGTTCTCCACCAATATTCGGATTATCAGCACGACGGCGAGGCCCCATCACGAATAGCTAGAATGCAAAGTGTTATGACAGGTATATATGTATATATGCAATTTATAAGTAAACATATAAAGAAAAGTCCAATTAGATTCACATAAAGACAAGTACATGGGAATTCAAATAAATATTCCACATTCTTGAAGTAAACATAAATCACTAGATCATACTTGACATTCTAGACTCTTGATATTCTATTTCCATGCTAGCATGTTCATTCCTTATTCAAATTTCACTTAGGTCAATCAAAATCAAAGACTCATGTATTCACAAAGTCACATAACAAGTCTCTACCCACAGACCGAGAAATTTAACCCGGCTTCATGCAATCTATAGCTCTGATACCACTTAAATGTCACGCCCCGACCCAACCCCCAAGCTAAAGGTTAAGTCCGGACCCGACACACGGACAGAGTCTCCTCTGTACCGTGGACATTCTAAAAACCTGTAAACACTTAAACAAGGTCTCTACAACACATACAAGCTTAATTTAATTAAACAATAAAGCTATAAGGCCATCCGAGCCTTATAGTACACAATATCACCAAAACACACAAGCATGCAAGAACTGGTTGTCAGCATAGACTTATAATCATTACATTCTAGGAAATCAATATAACAACTTAAAGAGTAAAGCATTCTACATTAACCATCCACTCACAAGCATGCAAGGAAATAAGGCAAGAATAAAAGTTATTACAGTTCATAGACTTTCAAAGCTACAGCCCAACCATCTAATCTTCGACTTATACAACAAACATATACAAAGCCCTTGGGCTACAAAATAGTACATAAAGTAATCAGAGGAGTCTTCCCCAAGCAACAAAATCATTAGCCACCTCAAGTTATCAGACACAGCAACTAAGGTAAAGGCTCGATCTGAACTTCTTCTTCCTCAACTAAATCAACAAGCTGGGGATCACCCTCAGCGTCTCCTGAAACAGATATCGAGGTATGAGCAACCACTGTTGCCCAGTGAGGGATATAGTCCCGGGGCGTGCAATGCAACAGATAATACAATTACACAACAATAACACTTTAACAATTTAAGAATCAATGATAACTTAATTAACCACACAATTAAAAGGATACATTTCAACAATCCCCTATACACCAATCTTCACTGGTCTTCAATCACGATCCACGAACCACGAGCACGATCACGATAAGCCGGCATAACCCCAATCACTCCAATGGGTGTACTCCGGATGTACCCCGAATCCTACGACCCAACATCCCCTGGCAATCTCCGGACCAGGCGAATGAGGGAATAGGGTACGGAGTTTGAATATCCACCGGCAAGCCCTCTGCCGCCCAGCCGATATTCAACACATCCGCCCCGACACTATGGTTGCGCAACCACTATGCAATGCACTTAACGATGGCAAGTTAATAGCAATAATATAAGCATTAACACATATGAGGATCAACAAAGTAGGTTGACCTCGTTGCAATTTGGATAGAAGCAAATATAGAAGTTAATAAGCAGTTTACAAATGAACTTATACCATATAAGCATAGAATCATTTCAAAAGCTCCAAATCAATTTAAAATCATATATAAACACTCATGAAGTCATAACGTGGGTTTAGAAATGTGAGACAAACGAAATTGCACTTAAACCCCTTTATTTTACATACTATTTCTCTTCCAAACCCAAGTTAATGATTTCATTTTCAAAAGAAACTCTCCCTACCTTCTAACTAACCCCCAAGGTACCCTTTCAACCCTCGAACTCAGTCAAATACTCGCGTTTACCCCGAAAGCCCCAATTTCCCCTCTTTTGGCTTTAAACTACTACTACATTGTCCGGGCTTCAACTAAGGGATATCAAGGCATCTATAGCACCTAGGTAGCTTAAGGAAACTAGAATTGAAGCCCGAATCCACCCGGAATCGCATTAACCCCGAAAGCCCCAACTTAAAGTCGGCTATTTTCCATTTTTAGGCGATTTAAGGGCAATGCAAGTGCACGGGGTTATTTAATTATCTTCACTAGTACCTAAGGCATCATTTAGAAGCATTAATTCAATCCAATTCGAGCAATTACGCAAAACCCTAGAAAAAACGTCACTATTCACCCTAAAAATCAAACTAACGTTTCTAACCGTTTAAAAAGCGAAACAACGGCTCAAATGTGTTCTCTAGCATTCATATAGATGGTATATTAGCATAGATAACAATTACAATAGCATTTGATCACATTTTCAACAAATCAAGAAAATAGCAATTATTTTAAAATGCGAAATTAAGCCATGAAATCCCTCACCACTACGCGTAGAAGCACCTAGGGACCTTGCAAACACCCTACACTAGTTGCTCAAGGCTTGGAGAGGCTTGGATTGGAGGCTTGGTGAGCAAAATTCTCTTCCTTTTCTCCCTAGCTGCTGTCGGGTTTCCCTGTTCTGTTTCAGCTTTTATTTTTTTTTTTTGTTGTGATAAATGAGCTAAAGTGTGATATAATAAGGGTTTGAGTTGAGGTGGGGTCCTTAGGGTGCTTAAGTGGTCTAATAAAATGCGCGTTGCTAGCTCCAAAACGAGCTTAGATGTAAAAATATATGCTAGCTAATTAATTACTTAAGTTAGTTACGTAACACTATTCACTTGACTTCTAAAATTATTTTCTAAACGAGCCTTCCTAACGTCTTAAGCTCAAAAGCACATTTTTCCCACTACTTTTACAATTAATATGATTTAATAAAAATGCTAATTAACTAATAGAAAGCATTTAAAAAACGGAGTGAATAGTAGTCACAAAGTCAATTAATAAGGCATAGAAGTAAATGCACAAACAAGGGATGCAACAGTAATTAAATGCATGGCAAATTCTCGGGCGTCACACAATGCATAAAAAAATGGCTCAAAAAACTCTCCCCAATGCACCATTCTCAACCCATTCTCAATTGCCCATGCTAAGGATTCAAAAAAATGCTCCTTGAAGACACAAAAATCTGAAATTGCAAGGCCCTAGGCCGACATATGCATCATTCTCTTCAAAGCCTTTCATTTTTTCTTTCATTCTTTCTTTCTTTCTCACATTTCTCTCTCTCCCTCTCATTCTTCTCTCTCTCTCTCTCGGCCCTAGCTGAATATTGTAGACTCCATAGCTAAGTTCTTCATCCTAAGGCTCTTCAAGACTTCCAAGCAACCAAGGAACTCGACCAAGCAAAGATAGAGTGCAAAAGACATACATGCAAGCTCTTTGAACCTCCATTTCGGCTTAGGTGACTTTGCTAGCTTTCATTTCTTTTCTTCTTGTTCTAACCACATGCACCTACTAAGAACTTGGTTACTAAGCTAGGAAATTAGAGAAAATCGAGTGGTGTCTCGGCTAAGCAAGGAAAAGAGTCAATCTTGTGCAACCATCAAGAGTCTTGTGCATCTTCTTGTTGTTTTGCTAAGGTAAGGGCTAAAACTTCTTGAAAATCTTTCAGAAAACCACATGCATGCCCTTAAACGTCTATCTTTACTTCTGTACTTGATATATATGTGTGTTCATGAGCTTTTATAAACATGCATGGCAAGATATTTGGCTAGAATGTGATGATAGATGAAATCGGGTATGTGACAGCCTTCTGTCTTGTTGGTACGAGGTGATTTTTACTAGGTAAATGATATTTAAAGTGCGTGAAAATTGGTAGGTAACTAGTTTTTCCAGTTTTGAACACTTTTTGAAGAAATAGGCTAAAGCTAATTTTGACGCTAAAGTCCTCCAAATGGCTAATTATCAAAATGTGTCCAAATCCGGAAAGTCTGGAAAAATGAAGCAGGTTTTGGCAGATTCATTGACCTTGTAGAAAGAACCAGTTTTGACTTAGTAAATGATATCCAAAATGCATGAAATTTGGTGTACAGCTAGATTGTGCAGTTCTGGACATTTTTGTCAGAAATTGACTAAGGCTAAATCTGAACCTAAGGCCCTCAACAACGACAAGTAGTGAAATGTGTGCAAATCTGGACAGTTTGGTGTAGTCTCACTGTTTTGGCTATAACTCTTGAACCCGAACTCCAAATGATGCGAGGTTTGTCTCTGAATTTAGTTAACTCCTTAAGATTTAATTTGAAATCTTGTTCAGTGGAATTGAAGATTTTTTTCTTGTCTCAATGATTGTGAGAAAACTGTCCATTGCAGTGAGGGTTTCACCTATTGATATGCTTAGAAAAATTATTGTAGCTTCTCTTGTTGTATTAAGTGCTTGGGATTGTGGCATTTGGATGTTGTGTGGACTGTTTTGATTGCTTGAGGGTGTTTAATTTAATCAACACATGGCTTGAGCTTAATTACGAGATGACTTGGGGGCTTAATCGCACGGGTAAGCACGAATTGAAACCCTAGTGACTAGGTAAATTCGCTAAGTTGTTGATCCTATGGATATTGTGTTTGATTATGAAATTAGTAGGCTGCACGTAGTTTCCCTCATAGACCTAAACATGATTTCAATGATTACATGTTGACAAGTAGGCCTTTCTTGCACCCGGTTCCACGTAGATGTTGTTGCATGTTGAATAATCTAATTATTTGATTACGTGAACTTTGAAATGAGTTATATGACTTGATTCACATGCGTTACATGGTTGTCTGTTTAATATTCATATAACTCCATGTGCTTTTCAAGTGAATTTACTTGTCATATCGTGCCTCACGTGTTTAACTGTCAATGTGCAATCTTATGACTGCTCGAAGGCAACCTACTTTGTTGTCCTCCAAATGTGATATATTAAATGTCATAAATGTGCATTGCATACAAGGTTGCAACCTTTCATTCTGGCGTGGTAGCGTTTACTCATACCGGGCGGCATCTGGCTTGTCGGTGCAATCGTGACTACCATTGTCCAATTCTCTCTCTCGCTTGGGGGCTAGACTTCCTTGGAGAGTTGGGTTGATGGATTTCGGGGTACATCCGGAGTACACCCATTTGGCGTGATAAGGGGATGATTTGAAGTCAGTCGCAACAACTGATACTGATATGAATTGAGAGCAAAAGTTCACAGTATCCTTTTCACTATGTGTATAAGTACTCTCGCTTGGTTCCTAGAGGACCTTAGGGAGGAAAGACGGGTAATTGTGTTCCTTTGCTTTTACATTACGTTATGTACTTACTTGTGATACATTCATGCTTGCAAAAAGGGTTTTCATAAGTTGAACCAGAAAATGACTTTCAAAACTTATTTCTCGTTCCCCCCTCGCTGAGTTCATAAGGACTCACCCTCTTTTATCATCTCAGGTGAAGAAGACCAAGAACAGGTACCCGAGGACGACGTGCCTAACGATGATTCCTTGGAATGATTGTTTTCCCTACGTGCCTTACGTGACTATGGCCATTTTGTGAACAATATGTTGCTTGAAGACTATTTCATTTCTTATGACGCTTGCTATTGTAATGTAAAAGACCCCCGTTGTAATTTGGGGTCTAATTTTGGTTTGTACTGATAATAACTAGATAGACACTACTGAGGTCGTTTTGCTATCGTTATTGGCTAGTATATATCATAGGATTAAGTAAAATAAACCCATCCAATCTTAAGCAGGTACTCATTGATAAGCTAAGATCAACAAGTACATTTGTAACAAGGATTAACAAACAAACGAGACATAGTATCATGCTAGGTTATTAATCAAATGAGACTTTGAGTAGGCGTTTCAATCGATGATAAATAGTAATCTTTGTTGGAAATAAAATTGAGATTGAAAATTTTGAGGCGTTTTGAGAATTAGGTCAAACTAAAGAGCCCAATTACAGCCGTTATGTTGCCGGTTTTTCAAAAAATTGTAGAGTTCAGGCTAAAACGTTAGGTGTTAAACCCTCTTGAACGATTAAGTACATGATATGACTTGAATGATTAGATCACACCCTAGTCTAACCTTTATAGGTCGGGTTGGGGCGTGATAGCAACAGAGCAGGCTTATTTCCCCCATCGTAGAACTCTCAGAGAGCTTTCCAACGGTATGCTGTGCGCCACATAACTCCTTACAGATCAAAAGTTATGGGCACCGGAGTGACGGATACCTGGTCACAAGCCCCACGCCCTCGGTTTGCGGGCCCAGCCTCTAAGTGAAGGGAAGTTTTCTTGCCCAATGTACTGTGGGATTCAGCAATAGAAGTGTGATGGATCAGGTTGTTGTCCTTTTTGCGGCTCACGACATACGATCCGGGATGAAAAAATAGCGTAAAAGAAGAAAAGTGTGCCGAAACTGATGAAAACGTTCAATTTTGGGCTCCGAAACTAGCCGCAGCCATGCAGGCTTGCTTCTTCCATCGTAGAGCTCTCGCAGAGTTTTACAACGGTATGCTGTACGTCGCGTAACTCCTTACGGATCAAAAGTTATGGGCATCGGAGTGACGGATACCTGGTCACAAGCCCAACGCCCTCGGTTTGCTGGCCCAACCTCTACGAGAAGTGAAATTGTCTTACCCAAGGTGCAGTGGGATTCGGTAATAGAAGTGTGATGGATTAGGTTGTCATCCTTTTCGCTGCTTACGACGTACGATCCGGGACAAAAAAAACAGCGCAAAAGAAGAAAAATGTCCCGTAACTGATGAAAACGTTTAATTTTGGGATCTCAAAACAAGCGCAGCCAAGCTAGCTTGGTACCCTTGTTGTAAAGCTCTCGGAGAGCTTTTTAACGGTATGCTGTGCCCCGCATAACTCCTTACGGATCTAAAGTTACGAGAACCGGAGCGACAGATACCTAGTCACAAGCCCCACGCCCTCGGTTTGCGATCCCAGCCTCTACGTGAATTGACGTTGTCTTGCCCAAGGTGCCACGGGATTCGGTAATAGAAATGTGATGTATTAGGTTGTCGTCCTTTTCGCGGCTCACGAAGTACGATCCGGGATGAAAAAATAGCACAAAAGATGAAAAGTGTCACGAAACTGATGAAAATATTCGATTTTGGGCTTCAAAAATAACCGCAGCAAAGCTGGCTTGCTGCCCCCATCGTAGAGTTCTCAGAGAGCTTTACAACGGTATGTTGTGCGCTGCGTAACTCCTTATGGATCAAAAGTTATGGGCACCGGAGCGACAGATACCTGGTCTCAAGCCCCACACCCTCGGTTTGCTGGCCCAGCCTCTACATGAAGTGAAGTTGTCTTGCCCAAGGTGCCATGGGATTCAGTAATAAATATGTGATAGATTAGGTTGTCGTCCTTTTTGCAGCTCACGACGTACGATCCTGGACGAAAAAACAGCGCAAAATCATAAAAGTATCCTAAAATTGATGAAAACGTTCAATTTTGGGCTCCAAAAATAGCCGCAATCGTCCAGGCTTGCTGCCCCCGTTGTAGAGGTCTAGGAGAGCTTTACAGCGGTATGCTGTGCGCCACATAACTCCTTATGCATCAAAAGTTATGGGCACCGGAATCAAGGACACTTGGTCATAAGCCCCACGCCCTCGGTTTGCGGGCCCAGCCTCTAAGTGAAGTGACATTGTCTTGCCCAAGGTGTCATGGGATTCGGTAATAGAAATATGATGGATTAGGTTGTCGTCCTTTTCCCAGCTCACGACATATAATCCGGGATGGAAAAATAGCGCAAAATCAAAAAAGTGTCCCAAAACTAATGAAAACGTTTGATTTTGGGCTCCGAAAATAGCTCGGTGGCCCTATCGTAAAGCTCTTGGAGAGCTTTCCAACTGTATACTGTGCCGGGCGTAACACCGAAGCGACGAAGACCTCATCCTAAGCTCGATGCCCTCGATTTGCGTGCCCAGCCTCTACGTGAATTGAAATTGTCTTGCCCAAGGTGCCATGGGATTCGGTACTAGAAATGTGATGGATTAGGTTGTCGTCCATTTTGCAGCTCACGACGTACGATCCGGGACGCAAAAACAGCGCAAAAGAAGAAAAATATCCCGAAACTAATGAAAACGTTCAATTTTGGTCTCCGAATGCAAGCGCAGCTGAGCAGGCTTGCTACCCCTATCGTAGAGCTCTCGAAGAGCTTTTCAACGGTATGCTGTGCGCCACGTAACTCCTTACGGATCAAAAGTTATGGCACTAGAGCAACGGGGACCTGGTTACAAGCCCTACTCTCTCGGTTTGCGTGCCCAGCCTCTACGTGAATTGAAGTTGTCTTGCCCAAGTTGCCATGGGATTCGGTAATAGAAATGTAACGGATTAGGTCGTCGTTCTTTTTGCGACTCACGACGTACTATACGGGACGAAAAAACTGCGCAAAAGAAGAAAAGTGTCCCGAAACTAATGAAAACGTTCAATTTGGTCTACAAAAACTGGTGCAGCAGAGTAGGTTTTCTATCCCCATCGTAGAACTCTCGGAGAGCTTTCCAACGGTATGCTGTGCGCCGTGTAACTCCTTACAAATCAAAAGTTATGGGCACCAGAGCGACGGAGACACAGTCCCAAGCCCGACGCCCTCGGTTTGCATGCCCAGCCTCTACGTGAAGCAAAGTTGTCTTGCCTAATGTGCCATGGGATTTGGTAATAGAAAAGTGATGGATTAGGTTGTCGTCCTTTTCGCGGCTCACGACGTACGATCCGGGATGAAAAAACAGCGCAATGGAAGAAAAGTGTCCTCAAACTGAGGAAAACGTTCAATTTTGGGCTCTGAAGACAGGCGCAGCTGAGCAGGCTTGCTGCCCCCATCATAGAGCTCTCGAAAAGATTTCCAACTGTATGTTGTGCACCGCGTAACTCCTTACGAATCAAAAGTTATGGGCACCGGAGCGACGGAGACCTGGTCCTAAGCCCCACGCCCTCGGTTTGCATGCCCAGCCTCTGCGTGAAGTGAAGTTGTCTTGCCCAAGTTGCCATGGGATTCGGTTATAGAAATGTGACGGATTAGGTCGTCATCTTTTTTGCAGCTTACGACGTATGATCCGTTAGGAAAAAACAATGCAAAAGAAGAAATGTGTCCCAAAACTGATGAAAACGTTCAATTTTGGGCTCCAAAAACAGGCGCAGTTGAGCAGGCTTGCTACCCCCATTGTAAAGCTCTCGAAAATATTTCCAACGATATGCTATGTGCCGCGTAACTCCTTACGGATCAAAGTTATGGGCACCGGAGCGACGAAGACCTGGTCCCAAGACCCATGCCCTCGGTTTACGTGCCCAACCTCTACGTGAATTGGAGTTGTCTTGCCCAATGTGCCATGGGATTCGGTAATACAAATGTGATGGATTAGGTTGTTGTCCTTTTCGCGGCTCACGACGTACGATCCGGGACGAAAAAATAGCGCAAAAGAAGAAAAGTATCCCAAAACTGATGAAAATATTCAATTTTGGGCTCTGAAAATAGGCGCAGCCGAGCAGGCTTGCTGCTCCCGTCGTAGAGCTATCAGAGAGTTTTCCAACGGTATGCTATGCGCTGCGTAACTCCTTACGAATCAAAACTTATGGGCACCGGAGCGACAGAGACCTAGTCCCAAGCCCCACGCCCTCGGTTTATGTGCCTAGCCTCTACGTGAAGCGAAGTTTTCTTGCCCAAGGTGCCAGTGGATTCGGTAATAGAAATGTGATAGATTAGGTTGTCATCTATTTCGCGGCTCACGACGTACAATTCGGGATAGAAAAACAAAGCAAATGAAGAAAAGTATCCCAAAACTGACGAAAACGTTCGACTTTGGGCTCCTAAAACAGGCACAACCGAGTAGGCTTGATGCCCCTGTCTTAGAGATCTTGGAGAGATTGCCAACTGTATGCTGTGCCTCACGTAACTCCTTACGGATCAAAAGTTAAGGGCACCGAAGCGACGGATACCTGGTCACTAGCCCCACGCCCTCGGTTTGCAGGCCCAGCCTCTACTTGAATTGAAGTTGTCTTTCCTAAGGTACCGTGGGATTCAGTAATAGAAATGTGATGGATTAGATTGTCGTCCTTTTCGCAGCTCACGACGTACGATCCAGGACAAAAAAACAGTGCAAAAGAAGAAAAGTGTCCAGAAAAAGATGAAAACGTTCAATTTTGGGCTCCGAAAATAGGCACAGTTGAGCAGGCTTGCTACTCCCATCGTAGAGCTGTTGGAGAGCTTTCCAACGGTATACTGTACGTCGCGTAACTCCTTCCGGATCAAAAGTTATAGGTACCGGAGCAACGGAAACTTGGTCCCAAGCCCCACGCCCTCAGTTTGCGTGTACAGCCTCTACGTGAAGCAAAGTTGTCTTGCCCAAGGTGCCATAGGATTCAGTAATAGAAATATGATGGATTAGGTTGTCGTCCTTTTCGCGTCTCACGACGTATGATCCAGGACGGAAAAACAGCGCAAAGGAAGAAAACTGCCCCAAAACTGATGAAAATGTTCAATTTTGGGCTCCCAAAACAAGTGCAGCAAAGCAAGCTTATTGCCACCGTTGTAAAGCTCTCGGAGAGCTTTCCAACGATATGCTGTGCGCCGCGTAACTCCTTACAGATCAAAAGTTATGGGCACCAGAGCGACAGAGACCTGGGCCCAAGCCCCACGCCCTCGGTTTGTGTGCCCAGCCTCTACGTGAATTGAAGTTGTCTTGCCAAAGATGCCATGGGATTCGGTAATAGAAATAGGATGGATTAGGTTGTCGTCCTTTTCGCGGCTCACGGCGTACGATCCGGGATGAAAAAACATAATAAAAGAAGAAAAGTGTCTCGAAACTGATGAAAACGTTCAATTTTGGTCTCTGAAAAAAGGCGCAGCCGAGTAGGCGTGGTGCCCCTATCGTAAAGCTCTCGGAGAGCTTTCCAACGGTATGTTGTGCGTCGCGTAACTCCTTACAGATCAAAAGTTATGTGCACCGGAGTGACGGAGACCTGGTCCCAAGCCCCATGCCCTCGGTTTCCGTGCCCAGCCTCTACGTGAAGCGAAGTTGTCTTGCCCATGGTGCCATGGGATTCGGTAATAGAAATGTGATAGATTATGTTATTGTCCTTTTCGCGGCTCACGACGTACGATTGGGGACAGAAAAACAGTGCAAAGGAATAAAATTATCCCAAAACTGATGAAAACGTTCAATTTTGGGCTCTAAAAATAGGTGTAGACGAGCAAGCTTGCTGCCCCCGTCGTACAGGTCTCTTAGAGCTTTCCAACAGTATGCTGTGCGCCGTGTAACTCTATATGGATCAAAATTTATGGGCACCGATGCGACGGAGACCTGGTCCTAAGCCCCACTCCCTCGGTTTACATGCCCAGCCTCTACGTGAAGCGAAGTTGTCTTGCCCAAGTTGCCATGGTATTCGCTAATAGAAATGTGACGGATTAGGTTGTCATCATTTTCGCGGCTCACTACGTACGATCCGGGATGAAAAAACAACGCAAAAGAAGAAATGTGTCCTGAAATTGATGAAAACGTTCGATTTTGGGCTCTAAAAACAGGCGCAACCGAGTAGGCTTGCTTCCCCCATCGTAGAGTTCTCGGAGAGCTTTGCAACGGTATGCTGTGCACCACGTAACTCCTTACAGATCAAAAGTTATGGGCACCGGAGTGACGGATACTTGGTCACACGCCCCACGCCCTCGGTTTGCGGGCCCAGTCTCTACATGAATTGAAGTTGTCTTGCCCATGGTGCCATGGGATTAGGTAATAATAATGTGATGGAGTAGGTTGTCGTCCTTTTCGCGGCCAACAACGTACGATCCGGGATGAAAAAATAGCACAAAAGAAGAAAAGTGTCCCGAAACTGATGAAAATGTTTGATTTTGGTCTCTGAAAATAGGCGCAGCCTAGCAGGCTTGTTTCCCCCATCGTAGAGCTCTCGGAGAGGTTTTCAACGGTATGTTGTGCGCCGCGTAATTCCTTACGGATCAAAAGTTATGGGCACCGGAGCGACAGAGACCTGGTCCAAGCCCTACGCCCTCGGTTTGCGTGCCCAGCCTCTACGTGAAGCGAAGTTATCTTGCCCAAGATGTCATGGGATTCGGTAATAGAAAAGTGATGGATTAGGTTGTCGTCCTTTTCGAGGCTCACGACGTACGATCCGAGACGGAAAAACAGCGCAATGGAAGAAAAGTGTCCCCAATCTGATGAAAACGTTCGATTTTGGGCTCTGAAAACAGGCGCAGCTGAGCAGACTTGTTGCCCCCATCGTAGAGCTCTCAGAGAGCTTTCCAACTATATGTTGTGCGCCGCGTAACTCCTTACGGATCAAAAGTTATGGGCACTGGAGCGACGTAGACCTGGTCCCAAGCCCCACGCCCTCGGTTTGCATGCCCAGACTCTACGTGAAGCGAAGTTGTCTTGCTAAGTTGCCATGGGATTCGGTTATAGAAATGTGATGGATTAGGTTGTCGTCTTTTTCGCGACTCATGACGTATGATCCGGGATGAAAAAACAACGCAAAAGAAGAAAAGTGTCCCGAAACTGATGACAATGTTCAATTTTGGGCTCCAAAAATAGGTGCGATCGAGCAGGCTTGCTGCCCTCGTCGTAGAGCTCTCGGAGAGCTTTCCAACGGTATGCTATGGGCCGCGCAACTCCTTACGGATCAAAGTTATGGGCACCGGAGTGACGGAGATCTGGTCCTAATACCCACGCCCTCGGTTTACGTGCCCAACCTCTACGTGAATTGGAGTTGTCTTGCCCAAGGTGCCTTGGGATTCGGTAATAGAAATGTGATGGATTAGGTTGTCGTCCTTTTTGCGTCTCACGACGTACGATCCGAGACAAAAAAATAGCGTAAAAGAAGAAAGTGTCCCGAAATTGATGAAAATGTTCGATTTTGGGCTCTAAAAACAGGCACAGCCGAGTAGGCTTGCTGCCCCCATCGTAGAGATCTCAGAGAGCTTTCCAATGGTATGCTATGCGCCGCGTAACTCCTTATGGATCAAAAGTTATGGCCACCGGAGCGACGGAGGCTTGGTCCCAAGCCCCACACCCTCAGTTTGCCTGCCCAGCCTCTACATGAAGTGAAGTTGTCTTGCCCAAGTTGCCGTGGGATTCGATAATAGAAATGTGATGGATTAGGTTGTCATCCTTTTCGCGGCTCACAACGTACGATCCGGGACGGGAAAACAGCACAAAATAAGAAAAGTGTCCTCAAATTGATGAAAATGTACGATTTTGGGCTCCTAAAATAGGCACAGCCGAGTAGGCTTGTTGCCCCCGTCGTAGAGCTCTCAGAGAGCTTTCCAATGGTATGCTATGCGCCACATAACTCCTTACAGATCAAAATTTAGGGGCACCGGAGCGACGGAGACCTGGTCCCAAGCCCTACGCCCTCGGTTTGCGTGCCCATCCTCTACGTGAAGCGAAGTTGTCTTGCCCAAGGTGCCATAGGATTCGGTAATAGAAATGTGATTGTCACGCCCCAACCCGACCTATAGAGGTTAGACTAGGGAGTGATATAAACATTCAAATCCTTTCACGTACTTAATCGTTCAAGAAGGTTTAACACTTAACGTTTAGCCTAAACTCCATTAATTCTCCGAAAAAACCGGTAGCATAACGGCTGTAATTGGGCTCTTTAGTTTGACCTAGCTTTCTAAAGGCCTTCAAACTTTCAATCTCAAATTCATTTCCAACTATGATTACTATTTATCACCAGTCAAAACGCCTACTAGTTATCTCGAAGTCTCGTTTGATTAACAACCTAGCATGATACTATGTCTCATTTGTTTGTTAATCCTTGTTACAAAAGTACCTGTTGATCTTAGCCTACCAATGAGTACCTACTTAAGATTGGATAGATTCATTTTACTTAATCCTTTACCCGATACTTCATAACCTGCGATAGATACTAACTAGTAGCGATAGCAAAAATGACCATACTAGTGTTTATCTAGTTATAATCAGTACAAGCCAAAATTTGATCCCAAATTACAACGGGGGTCATATACAATGCAACAACAATCAACATAAGACATAGTCTTCAAGTAACATATCGTTCACAAAATGGTCATAGTCAAGTAAGGCACGTAGGGCAAGCAATCATTCCAAGGAATCATCGTTAGGCACGTTGTCTTCGGGTACCTGTTCCTGGTCTTCTTCACCTGAGATAATAAAAGAGGGTGAGTCCTTATTAACTCAGTGAAGGGAAACGAGAAATAAGTTTTGAAACTCTTTTTCCGGTTCAATTATGAAAACCCTTTTTGCAAATATGACATATATCACAAGTAAGTTCATAATGTAATATAAAAGTAAAAGAACACAATTACCCGTCTTTCCTCCCCGAGGTCCTCTAGGAACCAAGCGAGAGTACTTATACACATAGTGAAAAGGATACGGTGAGCTTTTGCTCTCAGTTCATTTCCAGTATCAGTTGTTGCGGCCGACTTCAAATCATCCCCTTATCACGCCAAATGTGTGTACTCCGGATGTACCCCGAAATCCTACGACCCAACTCTCCGAGGAAGTATAGCCCCCAAGCGAGAGAGGGAATTGGACAATGGTAGTCACGGTTGCACCGGCAAGCCCGATGCCGCCTGGTGTGCGTGAATGCTACCAAACCAGAATGAAAGGTTGCAACCTTGTATGCTGTGAGGCCCGACCTTGATTTGCGTGCGATACTTTGTTTCGTGTGCTCTAACCTAGATTTGTGTGCCTTGACCTAGGTTTAAGAATTGTGTTTTGTTTTGTGTGCCTTGCATTGAATTACGTGCATTCATTTAGGGTTGCGTGCATTTATTTGGGAAATGTGCATTCGTCTCGTAGTTCGTGCCCTACCTAGTAGTGCGTGCCTTAAACCTAGGAAAGTTTACCCTCACGCTAATCAAGACAGCATCTTACACGAAGCACTAGATCAATAATTAATCCTACAAATCCCACTAACTAATATTAAATTACTAATTCAACCCACGAGAAGACAAAATCTCACAAAAAGCTAGACATTCTTTATTCTTTATTCTTTGCATATCCCAAACACACAATAAAATAAGCCTTGAACAAGACAAAAAATTCAGATTTTGCACAAGCCTTGGCCGACCACTAGGAGCTTTGAGCATGCAATCCAATTTCAAAATTTATTCCTCAAACATTCTATGACAATTTAATGACACAATGCATAAAAAAATGGCTCAAAAACTCTCCCCAATGCACCATTCTCGACCCATTCTCAATTGCCCATGCTAAGGATTCAAAAAATGCTCCTTGATGACACAAAAATCTGAAATTGCAAGGCCCTAGGCCGACATATGTATCATTCTCTTCAAAGCCTTTCATTTTTTCTTTCATTCTTTCTTTCTTTCTCACATTTCTCTCTCTCCCTCTCATTCTTCTCTCTCTCTCTTGGCCCTAGCTGAATATTGTAGACTCCATAGCTACGTTCTTCATCCTAAGGCTCTTCAAGACTTCCAAGCAACCAAGGAACTCGACCAAACAAAGCTAGGAGCAAAGAAATGCACATGCAAGCTCTTTGAACCTCCATTTCGGCTTAGGTGAGTTTGCTATCTTCCATTTCTTTTCTTCTTGTTCTAACCATATGCACCTACTAAGAACTTGGTTACTAAGCTAGGAAATTAGAGAAAATCAAGTGGTGTCTCGGCTAAGCAAGGAAAAGAGTCAATCTTGTGCAACCATCAAGAGTCTTGTGCATCTCCTTGTTGTTTTGCTAAGGTGAGGGCTAAAACTTCTTGAAAATCTTTCAAAAAACCACATGCATGCCCTTAAACGTCTATCTTTACTTCTGTACTTGAGATATATGTGTGTTCATGAGCTTTTATAAACATGCATGGCAAGATATTTGGCGCTTTTATAAACATGCGTGGCAAGATATTTGGCTAGAATGTGATGATAGATGTAATCGGGTATGTGACAGCCTTCTGTCTTGTTGGTACGAGGTGATTTTGACTAGGTAAATGATGTTGAAAATGCATGAAAATTGGTAGGTAACTAGTTTTTCCATTTTTTAACACTTTTTGCAGAAATAGGCCAAAGCTAATTTGGACTCTAAGGCCCTAAAAAACGACAAGTATTGAAATGTGTGAAAATCTGGACAGTTTTGTGTAGTCTCACTTTTTTGGCTATAACTCTTGAATCAAATTCCAAATGATGCGAGGTTTGTTTCTGAATTTAGTTCACTCCTTAAGATTTAATTTGACATCTTGTTCACTGGAATTGGAGATTGTTTGCTTGTCTCAATTATTGTGAGAAAATAGTCCATTGTAGTGAGGGTTTCACCTATTGATATGCTTAGAAAAATTATTGTAGCTTCTCTTGTTGTATTAAGTGCTTGGGATTGTGGCATTTGGATGTTGTGTGGACTGTTTTGATTGCTTGAGGGTGTTTAATTTAATCAATATATGGCTTGAGCTTAATTACGAGATGACTTGGGGCTTAATCGCACGGGTAAGCACGAATTGAAACCCTAGTGACAAGGTAAATTCGCTAAGTTGTTGATCCCATAGATATTGTGTTTGATTATCAAATTAGTAGGCTTCCCATAGTTGCCCTCATAGCCCTAAACATGATTTCGATGATTACATGTTGACAAGTAGGCCTTTCTTGCACCCGCTTTCATGTAGATGTCGTTGCATGTTGAATAATCTTATTATTTGATTACGTGAACTTCGAAATGAGTTATATGACTTGATTTACATGCGTTACATGGCTTTCCGTTTAATATTCATATAACTCCATGTGCTTTTCAAGTGAATTTACTTGTCATATCGTGCCTCGCGTGTTTAATTGTCAATGTGCAATCTTATGACTGCTCGGAGGCAACCTACTTTGTTGTCCTCCAAATGTGATATATTAAATGTCATAAATGTGCATTGCATAAAAGGTTGCAACCTTTCATTCTGGCGTGGTAGCGTTCACGCACACCGGGCGGCATCGGGCTTGTCGGTGCAAACGTGACTACCATTGTCCAATTCCCTCTCTCGCTTGGGGGCTAGACTTCCTCGGAGAGTTGGGTCGTAGGATTTCGGGGTACATCCGGAGTACACCCATTTGGTGTGATAAGGGGATGATTTGAAGTTGGCCGTAACAACTGATACTGACATGAACTGAGATCAAAAGCTCACTGTATCCTTTTCACTATGTGTATAAGTACTCTCGCTTGGTTCCTAGAGGACCTCGGGGAAGAAAGACTGGTAATTGTGTTCCTTTACTTTTACATTACGTTATGTACTTACTTGTGATATATTCATACTTGCAAAAAGGGTTTTCATAAGTTGAACCAGAAAATGAGTTTCAAAACTTATTTCTCGTTCCCCCTCGCTGAGTTCATAAGGACTCACCCTCTTTTATCATCTCAGGTGAAGAAGACCAAGAACAGGTACCCAAGGACGACGTGCCTAGTGATGATTCCTTGGAATGATTGCTTGCCCTACGTGCCTTACGTGACTATGGCCATTTTGTGAACAATATGTTGCTTGAAAACTATTTCATTTCTTATGATGCTTGCTATTGTAATGTAAAAGACTCCCGTTGTAATTTGGGGTCTAATTTTGGTTTGTACTGATAATAACTAGATAGACACTACTGTGGTCGTTTTGCTATCATTATTGGCTAGTATCTATCATAGGATTTTGAAGTATCAGGTAAGGATTAAGTAAAATGAACCCATCCAATCTTAAGCAGGTACTCATTGATAAGCTAAAATCAATAGGTACGTTTGTAACAAGGATTAACAAACAAACGAGACATAGTATCATACTAGGTTATTAATCAAACAAGACATCGAGACAACTAGTAAGCATTTCAATTGATGATAAATAGTAATCTTTGTTGGAAATGAAATTGAGATTGAAAATTTTGAGGCGTTTTGAGAATTAGGTCAAACTAAATAGCCCAATTACAGCCGTTATGCTGTCGGTTTTCCAGAAAATTGCGGAGTTTAGGCTAAAACATTAAGTGTTAAACCCTCTTGAACGATTAAGTACGTGATATGACTTGAATGATTAGATCACACCCTAGTCTAACCTTTATAGGTCGGGTTGGGGCGTGACATATGCAATGCATATTTATGACATTTAATATATCACATTAGGAGGACAACAAAGTATGTTGCCTCTGAGCAGTCATAAGATTGCACATTGACAAGTAATTTCATTTGAAAAGCACATGGAGTTATATGAATATTAAACGGGCAGTCATATAACGCATGTAAATCAATTCATATAACTCATTTTGAAGTTCACGTAATCAAATAGTAAGATTATACAACATGCAACGACATCTACGTGGGACCAGGTGCAAGAAAGGCCTACTTGTCAACATGTAATCATCGAAATCATGTTTAGGGCTATGAGGGCAACTACGGGCAGCCTACTAATTACATAATTAAACACGATATCCATAGGATCAACACTTAGCGAGTTTTTCCTAGTCATTAGGGTTTCATTTCATGCTCACCCGTGCGATTAAGCCCTAAGTTGTCACGTAATTAAACTCAAGCCATGCATTGATTAATTAAAACACCCTCAAGTATTCAAAACATTCCACACAACATCCAAGTGTCACAATCCCAAGCATTTAATACAACAAGAGAAGTTACAATAATTTTCAAAGCAAATCCCTAATTAAAAACCTCACTTCAATGGTCTGTTTTCTCACAATTATTGAGACAAGCAAACAAACTCCAATTCCAGTGAACAAAATGTCAAATTAAATATTAAGGAGTGAACTAAATCTAGAAACAAACCTCGTATCATTTGGAGTTCGGGTTCAAGAGTTAAAGCCAAAACCGTGATAGTATGCAAAACTGTCCAGATTTGCACACATTTCAATACTTGTCATTTTTTAGGACGTTAGGGTCAGATTTAGCCTTAGTCTATTTCTGATAAAAATGTCCAGAACTGAAAAATATATCAGAATACCAAATTTCATGCATTTTTTTATATCATTTACTAAGTCAAAACTGATTTGTTCTACAAGGACAGTGAATCTGCCAAAACCCACTTCATTTTCCTAGATTTTCCAGATTTGGACACCTTTCAATGTTTTGCCATTTTAGGGACCTTAGACTCAAAATTAGCTTTGGCCTATTTCTATGAAAAATTCTTAGAACTGGAAAAACTAGTCACCTACCAATTTTCACGCATTTTCAACATCATTTACCTATTAAAAATCACTTCGTTCCAACAAAACAGAAAGCTGCCAAATATGCGATTTTACTTATCTTCACATTCTAGCCAAATATCTTGCCATGCATGTTTACCAAAGCTCATGTACACAAATATATCACAAGTACAGAGGTAAAAATAGACATTTAAAGGCATGCATGTGGTTTTTGAAAGCTTCTCAAAGAGTTTTAGCCCTCACCTTAGCAAGACAACAAGAAGATGCACAAGACTCTTGATGATGCACAAGGTCGACTCTTCTCCTTGCTTAGCCGAGAGACAACTTGAGATTTCTCTAATTCATAGCTTAGTAACCATGTTCTTAGTATGTGCAAGTGGCTAGAACAAAAAGAAAATGAAATGGAAGCTAACAAACTTACCTAAGCCGAAATGAATGTGCTATGAGCTTGCATGTGTGTGTTTTTGCATTCTAGCTTGCTTGGTCGAGTTCCTTAGGGTCTTGCATGTCTTGAAGAACCTTTGGATGAAGAACTTAAGCCATGGAGAGTGAAATAGTAGCTAAGGCCGAGAGAGAGAGAGAAGAATGAGAGAGTGAGAGAAAATGTGAGAAAGAAAGAAAGAGTGAAAGAAAAATGAAAAGCTTGAAGAATGTGATGCTTGTGTCAGCCTAGGGCCTTGAAAAATTTAGAATTGTGTCTTCAAGAGCATGTTTGAACCATCCTAGCATGGGCAATTGGAGTGTGTCGAGAATGGTGGAGCTTTGGGTAGAGTTTTGAGTCATTTTTTTTTGCTTTGTGTCATAACTTGTCATAGAATGTCTAGGAATAAGTTTTGAAATTGCAAGGCATTGAAAAAGGATCCATGTGGTCGGCCAAGCTTGTGCAAAAATTTGAATTTTTGTCTTGGTTGAGCAATATAATATTGTGTGTTTGGGATGTGCAAAAGAATAAGGAATAAAGAATAAAGAATGCTTAGCTTTTGGTGTAATTTTGTCTTCTAGTGAGCTGAATTAGCATTTTAATATTAGTTAGTGGAGTTTGTAGGATTAATTAATGATCTAGTGCTTCATGTAAGATGCTTTCTTGATTAGCGTACGGGCACGCTTTCCTAGGTCTAGGGCACGCACTACGAGGTAAGGCACGAATTACGAGATGAATGCATGTTTCCCAAGTAAATGCATGCAACCTAAATGAATGCACGTAATTCAATGCAAGGCACTCAAAACGAAACACAATTCTTAAACCTAGGTCAAGGCACACAAATCTAGGTTAGGGCACATGAAATGAGGTATTGCACACAATTCGAGGTCGGGCCTCACATTCTCCCCTCCTTAAAAGAATTTCGTCCCGAAATTCGATATTACCTTTGAAATAAAGCTGGATACTGTTGCTCCATCTGGTCTCGCCTTTCCCATGTTGCTTCTTCAACTCTATGGTGATCCTATAACACTTTCACCATCGGTATAGATTTGTTGCGCAACTCCCGATCTTGCTGTTCTAGGATCCGAATGGGCTTCTCTTCATAAGACAAGTTATCCCGAAGCTGCAATGGCACTGGCTCCAAGATATGCGATGGATCAGGGTGATACTTCCGTAGCATTGAAATGTGAAAGATGTCATGAATATTGGAGAGGTTTTGGGGTAGTTCCAGGCGATACGCCAATTTGCCAACCTTCTCAATTATCTCAAATGGTCCTACAAATCTCGGGCTCAACTTTCCACCCTTGCCGTGTTTAATCAGTCCCCTCCGAGGTGATATTTTCAAGAACACCTTGTCACCGACCTCAAACTCTAGACTCCGTCTCTGTCGGTCTGCATAACTTTTCTGCCTACTTTGGCCGGTAAGCATCCGTTTTCGGATGAGGTGGATATTATCAACAGTCTTCATAAGTTCAAGTAGAAGGGTCGGGTCAAAAGTCTTTGTCTCACCTACTTCATCCTAGTAAATTGGGGATCGACACTTACGTCCATACAATGCCTCAAATGGGGTCATCCCGATAGTGGCCTGATAACTGTTATTATAAGCGAACTCCGCTAGAGACAGATATTTCTCCCAACCTTTTTCGAAGTCTAAAACACACGCCCTTAGCATATTCTCCAGAATCTGGGTAGTTTTCTCAGATTGTCCATTAGTCTGAGGGTGATAAGTCGTGCTGAAACTCAACTTCGTTCCCAAAGCTTCTTGCAATCTTTTCCAAAATCGGGAAGTAAAACGAGGATCCCTATCCGATACAATACTCACAGGCATCCCGTGCAACCTTACAATATCTGCCACATACATATCTCCAAATTTCTCAGGGCTATCTTCCTTGTTCATCGGTAGGAAGTGTGCTGACTTAGTCAATCTATCCACTATGACCCAAACGGCGTCATGACCCTTTTGTGACCTGGGCAGGTCCATGACAAAGTCCATAGTTATGTGTTCCCATTTCCATTGAGGAATTTCCAACGGTTGAAGTAAATCGGTTGGTCGTTGATGTTCCGCTTTGACTCTCTGGCAAGTCAAACACCGTGCCACAAACTCCGCAATCTCTCTCTTCATGTTATTCCAGCAATAGTGTTGCTTCAAATCCCAGTACATCTTTGTTCCGCCGGGGTGAATAGTGTATCTTGAATTATGGGCTTCTTCAAGAATCTTCTTTTTCAGCTCTGGCTCATTAGGAACACAAATCCAATTCTTAAACCTCCAAATACCATCATCATCAAACTTGAAATCTGTGTTGCTTTCTTTAATCTTCTAAAACTGTTGGTCCTTCTATTGAGTCTCTTGTAATTTAGACAACAAGGTCGATTGAACTTGTGTAGTGGCAAATAGTAACCCTTTTTGAGTCAATTGTGGTTTCCACAAGAATGTTTCCTCTAATAACTCCTGCACCTTAACTTCCAGTTTTGCCATGCTCGCTTTCCGACTTAAGGCATCTGCAACTACATTTGCTTTACCGGGCACGTAATTGATTGTGCAGTTATAGTCATCGAAAAGCTCCATCCACCGCCTTTGCCTCATGTTCAACTCTTTTTGTGAGAACAAGTATTTCAAGCTCTTGTGATCAGTAAACACCTCGAACTTGTTACCCCACAGATAGTGCCTCCATTTCTTGAGTGCAAATACAATAGCCGCTAACTCCAAATCATGCGTTGGGTAATTCAATTCATACGACATCGGTTTCCTAGAAGCATACGCAATCACTTTACCATTTTGCATCAACACACAACCCAGTCCTTCCTTCGAAGCATCGCTATAGATTACAAAACCTTGACTCCCTTCAGGCAATGCAAGAATGGGTGCGGTAGTCAATCTTCTCTTCAATTCTTGGAAACTGTTCTCACACTTGTCATCCTACACGAACTTTGTTTTCTTTTGAGTGAGCTTTGTAAGCGGTCCTGCGATCTTTGAGAAAATCCTTCACGAACCTCCGATAATAGCCGGCTAGACCAAGAAAACTTCGAACCTCCGTAATGTTTTCTGGCTTCTTCCAAGACATCACCGCTTCTATCTTTGCTGGGTCCACTGCTATTCCCTCTTGGGATATGATGTGCCCCAAAAATGCAATCTGCTGCAACCAAAATTCGCATTTGCTAAACTTTGCATACAATTGATGCTCTCGAAGTTTCTACAGTACCAATCGCAAATGTTGTTCATGCTCAGCCACGGATTTCGAGTATACCAAAATATCATCAATGAAGATCACCACAAATTGGTCCAAGTAGGGTTGAAACACCCTGTGCATCAAGTTCATAAAAGCTGCAGGGGCATTAGTTAGCCCAAATGGCATCACCACATATTCATAATGCCCATATCTCGTCCTGAAAGTCATTTTAGGCACATCCTCCTTTTTGATCCGCAACTGATAGTACCCTTGCCTCAAGTCGAGCTTTGATTACACTTTAGCTCCTTGAAGTTGATCAAACAACTCGTCGATCAGTGGAAGTGGGTATTTATTCTTGACGGTCACTTGGTTCAATCCTTGGTAATTGATGCATAGTCTCAACGTTCCGTCTTTTTTCTTTACAAATAAGACTGGTGCACCACAGGGAGAAGTACTTGGTTGAACAAACCCCTTCTTCAACAATCCTTGCAATTGGTTCTTCAATTCTTGAAGCTCGGCTGGTGCCATACGATAGGGAGCTTTAGATATCGGCTGGATGCCAGGCAGTAATTCTATAATGAACTCGATCTCCCGATTTGGGGGTAAACCGGGCAATTCTTCTGGAAACACATCCGCATAATCTTTAATCACTGGCATCTCCTCCAACTTAGCTTTGTCCGATGGCTTGTTGATGAGGTAAGCTAAGTATCCACTACATCCTATTCTTAAGGACTTCACTGCTTTCGTAGATGAAATGATAGAACTCCCGGTGAAGTCTCTTCGACCTATTACCTCCAATATTGGTTGACTAGGTATCCGGAATGTTACAATCTTCGTCCGGCAATCTAGTTGGGCATGATGCTTTGCCAACCAGTCCATCCCTAAAATGACTTCATAGTCCCGAAAAGGTAATACAATAAGATTGGCTGAGAATTCTCTATCTTTAATTTGGATTTTACATGCTTTACAAGCTGAGCTAGTAACAAGTTTAGAACCCATCGGAGTACCAACTTCTACTTCGTAAGGCAAACATACAACTCGTAGCTTCACACGTTGCACACATAAGGGAGTAATAAATGAATGAATAACACTTGGATCAATTAGTACCCTAACAGGTTGATTCAGTATCAAGAATGTACCTTCAACAACAGCGGTCTCCTTTGGAAGCTCCTCGCACTCAATAGCATAAGCTCGGGCCTGAACTCTAGGAATTGGAGTCTTGCCTCTACAAGCTGGTTTAACTTGATTTTGTCCTCCTTGCCATTTAGGGAAATCCTTGATCTGATGCTGATCACTGCCACACTGCGCACATCATCCTGACTTCTTCCAACATTGGGCCTCGGTATGCCCCTTCTTGTCACAGTAAGAACAGTTGATAGACTGAGTAGCAAGTGAACTACCTGTGGATCCGCGGGTGGAAGAGGCTGATGGTACTTTAGTCGGGCCACGGTTATTAACTGGTCTGTTTTGGCTCTGGCCCTGACTACGACTCTGGCTTTGGAATTTCGTCTGTTGACCTGGAGGCTGATATGGTTTCTTGTTCGGCTGGCTTGAACCGGCTCTATCAAGTTTCCTCTTCTCAACTCGTGAAGCAGCAGCAAGGAGAGCAGAATAGGTATCGAAGTCATGCAAAGCCAACTGGTCCTGAATTTCTGGCCTCAACCCAATCGTAAATTTCCACATCTTCACCTCAGGGGTACTGACCATGTATTGAGCATAACGGGACAGTCGGTCAAAACGAGCCTCGTACTGGGCCACCGTCATGTTACCCTGGTTCAAGTGCATGAATTCCTCAATCCGCCTCTGCCCAGAAACTGTAGGTACGTATTTCTCCTTGAATGCCTTAACCAAATTACCCCATAAGCGAGGTGTATGATCAGTTTCCCAAAGTGCCTCCACAGTGTGCCACCAATGCTCAGCATCCCCGTGCAACAGAAACACAACAAACTCTATCTTTTCTTCATCAGTATAGTCAAGTGGTCTGAAAATCCTCTCGATCTCAGATAGCCAAGCCTCTGCCTTTTCATCATCAGCTTCCCCGTGGAATTTGGACAGGCGAAAGTCAAGGAACTCCCGCATTCTGCTATTTCTCCCATGGTTACCGTCATTCCTGTTGTTGTTGTTGTTGTTGTTTGCTTCACGTGCATCTTGACGTTTCATCACTCGCGACACGTGATCCATGGCATTCGCCATCATGTTAAACATAGCCATGCCGGGCTTAGTTTGATAAGCATCTCCGGTCTCTTGGGGCTCACCGCTCCTATTAGTAGTATGGATACTAGGGCAAGCCATCTATAGGCACAGATTACGATGCACAATTTATTAGAATACGGCAAACAAGAATTTAATGCATAAGATGTGCAACATATAACTTCATATAGATACACAATTTCTAGAAACAATTAAAACGTGTTAATCACATAAGCACATAGAACATAGAAGGCACAATTGATATTGTCACACATAAGCAAGTCATCCTAATAACCTTAGGGCTTCTACCCATGGTCCGAGAGTTAAACCCGGATTAAGCAATCTAAGCTCTAATACCATTAAGATAAGGTGTCATGCCCTAACCCGACCTATAGAGGTTAGACTAGGGAGTGATCTAAATATTCAAATCCTTTCACGTACTTAATCGTTCAAGAAGGTTTAACACTTAACGTTTAGCCTAAACTCCACAAATTCTCCGGAAAAACCGGCAGCATAACGGCTGTAATTGGGCTCTTTAGTTTGACCTAGCTTTCTAAAGGCCTCCAAACTTTCAATCTCAAATTCATTTCCAACTAAGATTACTATTTATCACCAGTCGAAATGCCTACTAGTTATCTTGAAGTCTCGTTTGATTAACAACCTAGCATGATACTATGTCTCGTTTGTTTGTTAATCCTTGTTACTAAAGTACCTGTTGATCTTAGCCTACCAATGAGTACATGCTTAAGATTGGATAGATTCATTTTACTTAATCCTTTAGCTGATGTTTCATAACCTACGATAGATACTAACCAGTAGCGATAGCAAAAATGACCATAGTAGTGTCTATCTAGTTATAATCAGTACAAGCCAAAATTTGACCCCAAATTACAAAGGGTGTCATATACAATGCAACAACAATCAACATAAGAAATAGTCTTCAAGCAACATATCGTTCACAAAATGGCCATAGTCAAGTAAGGCACGTAGGGCAAGCAATCATTCCAAGGAATCATCGTTAGGCACGTTGTCCTCGAGTACCTGTTCCTGGTCTTCTTCGCCTGAGATGATAAAAGAGGGTGAGTCCTTATGAACTTAGCGAGGGGGAACGAGAAATAAGTTTTGAAACTTTTTTTTCGGTTCAATTATGAAAACCCTTTTTGCAAACATGACATATATCACAAGAAAGTTCATAATGTAATATAAAAGTAAAAGAACACAATTACCCGTCTTTCCTCCCCGAGGTCCTCTAGGAACCAAGCGAGAGTACCTATACACATAGTGAAAAGGATACGGTGAGCTTTTGCTCTCAGTTCATTTCTAGTATCAGTTGTTGCGGCCGACTTCAAATCATCCCCTTATCATGCCAAATAGGTGTACTCCGGATGTACCCCGAAATCCTACGACCCAACTCCCCGAGGAAGTCTAGCCCCCAAGTGAAAGAGAAAATTGGACAATGGTAGTCACGATTGCACCGGCAAGCCCGATGCCGCCAAGTGTGCGTGAACGCTACCATGCCAGAATGAAAGGTTGCAACCTTGTATGTAATGCACATTTATGAAATTTAATATATCACATTAGGAGGACAACAAAGTAGGTTACCTCCGAGCAGTCATAAGATTACACATTGACAAGTAATTTCACTTGAAAAACACATGGAGTTATATGAATATTAAACGGGCAGCCATGTAACGCATGTAAATCAAGTCATATAACTCAGTTCACGTAATCAAATAATAAGATCATACAACATGCAACGACATCTACGTGGGACCGGGTGCAAGAAAGGCCTACTTGTCAACATGTAATCATCGAAATCATGTTTAGGGCTATGAGGGCAACTACGGGCAGCCTACTAATTACATAATTAAACACGATATCCGTAGGATCAACACTTAGCGAGTTTTTCCTAGTCATTAGGGTTTCATTTCATGCTCACCCGTGCGATTAAGCCCTAAGTTGTCACGTAATTAAACTCAAGCCATGCATTGATTAATTAAAACACCCTCAAGTATTCAAAACATTCCACACAACATCCAAGTGTCACAATCCCAAGCATTTAATACAACAAGAGAAGTTACAATAATTTTCAAAGCAAATCCCTAATTGAAAACCTCACTGCAATGGTCTGTTTTCTCACAATCATTGAGACAATCAAACAAACTCCAATTCAAGTGAACAAAATCTAAAATTAAAGCTTAAGGAGTGAACTAAATCCAGAAACAAACCTCGCATCATTTGGAGTTCGGGTTCAAGAGTTATATCCAAAACCGTGAGACTACGCAAAATCACTTCGTTCCAACAGAATAAAAAGCTGCCAAATACGCGATTTCACCTATCTTCACATTCTAGCGAAATATCTTGCCATGCATGTTTACCAAAGCTCATGTACACACATATATATCAAGTACAGAGGTAAAAATAGACATTTAAAAGCATGCATGTGGTTTTTGAAAGCTTCTCAAAGAGTTTTAGCCCTTACCTTAGCAAGACAACAAGAAGATGCACAAGACTCTTGATGATGCACAAGGTCGACTCTTCTCCTTTCTTAGACGAGAGACAACTTGAGATTTCTCTAATTCCTAGCTTAGTAACCATGTTCTTAGTATGTGCAAGTAGCTAGACAGAAAGAAAATGAAATGGAAGCTAACAAACTTACCTAAGCCGAAATGAATGTGCTATGAGCTTGCATGTGTGTGTTTTTGCATGCTAGTTTGCTTGGTCGAGTTCCTTAGGGTCTTGCATGTCTTGATGAACCTTTGGATGAAGAACTAAAGCCATGGAGAGTGAAATAGCAGCTAGGGCTGAGAGAGAGAGAGAAGAATGAGAGAGTGAGAGAAAATGTGAGAAAGAAAGAAAGAATGAAAGAAAAATGAAAAGCTTGAACAATGTGATGCTTGTGTCAGCCTAGGGCCTTGAAAAATTCAGAATTGTGTCTTCAAGAGCATGTTTGAACCATCCTAGCATGGGCAATTGGAGTGTGTCGAGAATGGTGGAGCTTTGGGTAGAGTTTTGAGTCATTTTTTTTTGCTTTGTGCCATAACTTGTCATAGAATGTCTAGGAATAAGTTTTAAAATTGCAAGGCATTGAAAAAGGCTCCATGTGGTCGGCCAAGCTTGTGCAAAAATCTGAATTTTTGTCTTGGTTGAGCAATATAATATTGTGTGTTTGGGATGTGCAAAAGAGTAAGGAATAAAGAATAAAGAATGCTTAGCTTTTGGTGCAATTTCGTCTTCTAGTGAGTTGAATTAGCATTTTAATATTAGTTGGTGGAGTTTGTAGGATTAATTAATGATCTAGTGCTTCATGTAAGATACTTTCTTGATTAGCGTGCGGGCACGCTTTTCTAGGTCTAGGACACGTACTACGAGGTAAGGCACAAATTACGAGACGAAAGCACGTTTTCCAAGTAAATGCATACAACCCTAAATGAATGCACGTAATTCAATGCAAGGCACACAAAACGAAATACAATTCTTAAACCTAGATCAAGGCACGTAAATCTAGGTTAGGGCACACGAAACAAGGTATCGCACGCAATTCTAGGTCAGGCCTCACAGTGATGGATTAGGCTGTCATCCATTTCGCGGCTCACGACGTACGATCCGGGATGAAAAACAACGCAAAAGAAGAAAAGTATCCCAAAACTGACGAAAATGTTCGATTTTGGGCTTCGAAAACAGGCGCAGCCGAGCAGGCTTGATGCCTCTGTCATAGAGATCTCGGAGAGCTTGCCAACTGTATGTTGTGTCTCACGTAACTCCTTACGGATCAAAAGTTATGGCCACCGAAACGACGGAGACCTAGTCCCAAGCCCTATGCCCTTGGTTTGCGTACCCAGCTTCTACATGTCACAAAGTTGTCTTGCCTAAGTTGCCATGGGATTTGATAATAGAAATGTGATGGATTAGGTTGTTGTCCTTTTCGCGGCTCATGACGTACGATCCGGGATAGAAAAACAACGTAAAAGAAGAATATTCTCCTGAAATTGATAAAAATGATCGATTTTGGGCTCCAAAAACAAGTGCAGGCGAGCAGGCTTTTTACCCCCATCGTAAAGCTCTCGAAGAGCTTTCCAATGGTATGCTGTGCGCCGTGTAACTCCTTAAAGATCGAAAGTTATGGGCACCGGAGCGACAGATACCTTGTCACTAGCCCCACGCCCCCGGTTTGCGGGCCTAGCCTCTACTTGAATTGAAGTTCTCTTGCCCAAGGCACCGTGGGATTCGGTAATAGAAATGTGATGGATTAGGTTGTCGTCCTTTTCGTCGCTCACGACGTACGATCCGGGATGAAAAAACATCACAGAAGAAGAAAAGTGTCCCAAAACTGATGAAAACGTTCAATTTTGGGCTCTGAAAATAGGCACAGCCGAGCAGGCTTGCTACCCCCATCGTAGAGCTCTTGGAGATCTTTCCAACTGTATGCTGTGCGTCACGTAACTCCTTTCGGATCAAAAGTTATGGGTACCGGAGTGACGGAGACCTGGTCCCAAGCCCCACGCCCTCAGTTTGCGTGCGCAGCATCTACGTGAATCAAAGTTATCTTGCCCAAGGTGCCATGGGATTCGGTAATAGAAATGTGATGGATTAGGTTGTCGTCCTTTTTGCGGCTCACGACGTACGATCCAGGACGGAAAAATAGCGCAAAGGAAGAAAAGTGTCACAAAACTGATGAAAACGTTCAATTTTTGGCTCCTAAAATAGGCGCAGCAAAGCAGGCTTACTGCCATCATCGTAGAGCTCTCGAAGAGCTTTCCTACGGTATGCTGTCCGCCGCGTAACTCCTTACGGATCAAAAGTTATGGGCACCGGAGCGACAAAGACCTGTTCCCAAGTCCCACGCCCTCTGTTTGCGTGCCCAGCCTCTACGAGAAGCGAAGTTGTCTTACCCAATGTGCCATGGGATTCGGTAATAAAAATATGATAGATTAAGTTGTCATCCTTTTTGCGGCTCACGACGTGTGATCCGGGATGAAAAAATAACGCAAAGGAAGAAAAGTATCCCAAAACTGATGAAAAAAATTCGATTTCATTCTCCAAAAATATGCACAGTTGAGCAGGCTTGCTTCCCCCATCGTAGAGCTCTCAGAGATCTTTCAAACGGTATGCTGTGAGCCGCTTTCCTCCTTACGGATCAAAAGTTATGGGCACCGGAGCGACGGAGACCTGGTCCCAAGCCCCACACCCTCGGTTTGCTTGCCCAGCCTCTACGTGAAACGAAGTTGTCTTGCCCAAGGTGCCGTGGGATGTGGTAATAGAAATGTGATGGATTAGGCTGTCATCCATTTTGTGGTTCACGACGTACGATCCGGGACGAAAAACAACACAAAAGAAGAAAAGTATCCTAAAACTAACGAAAACGTTCGATTTTGGGCTCCGAAAACAGGCGCAGCTGAGCAGGCTTGATGCCCTTGTCGTAGAGATCTCAGAGTGCTTGCCAACTGTATCCTGTGCCTCGCGTAACTCCTTAGGGATCAAAAGTTTTGGCCACCGGAACGACGGAGACCTACTCCCAAGCCCTACGCCCTTGGTTTGCGTGCCCAGCCTCTATGTGAAGAGAAGTTATCTTGCCCATGTTGCTATGGGATTCGATAATAGAAATGTGATGGATTAATTTGTCGTCGTTTTCGCGGCTCATGAAGTACGATCCGGGACGAAAAAATAACGCAAAAGAATAAAAATATCCCGAAACTGATGAAAATGATCAATTTTGGGATCCAAAAACAGGTGCAGGCGAGCAGGCTTGCTGCTTCCGTCGTAGAGCTCTCAAAGAGCTTTCTATCGGTATGTTGTGCGCCGCGTAACTCGTTACGGATTAAAAGTTATGGGCACCGGAGCGACGGATACCTGGTTACTAGCCCACGCCCTCGATTTGCAGGCCCAGCCTCTACTTGAATTGAAGTTGTCTTGCCCAAGGTACCGTGGGATTCGGTAATTGATATGTGATGGATTAGGTTGTCGTCCTTTTCATAGCTCACGACGTACGATCCAGGATGGAAAAACATCCCAGAAGAAGAAAAGTGTCTCAAAACTGATGAAAAGGTTTAATTCTAGGCTCCAAAAATAGGCACAACCGAGCAAGCTTATTTCCCCCATCGTAGAGCTCTTGGAGAGCTTTCCAACAGTATGTTGTGCGACGCGTAACTCCTTCCGGATAAAAAGTTATGGGTATCAGAGCGACGGAGACCTGGTCCCAAGCCCCACGCCCTCAGTTTGTGTGCGCAGCCTCTACGTGAAGCAAAGTTGTCTTGCCCAAGGTGCCATGGCATTTGGTAATAGAAATGTGATGGATTAGGTTGTCGTCTTTTTCGCGGCTCACGACGTACGATCCAGGATGGAAAAACAGTGCAAAGGAAGAAAAGTGTCCTAAAACTGATCAAAATGTTCGATTTTGGGCTCCTAAAATAGGCGTAGCAGAGCAGGCTTATTGCCGTCGTCGTAGAGCTCTCGAAGAGTTTTCTAACGGTAAAATGTGCATTGCGTAACTCCTTACGGATCAAAAGTTATGGCCGCCGGAGCGACAGAGACATGGTCCTAACCCCCACGCCCTCGGTTGGCGTGCCCAGCCTCTACGTGAAGCAAAGTTGTCTTGCCCAATGTGCCATAGGATTCGGTAATAGAAATGTGATGGATTAGGTTGTCGTCCTTTTTGCGGCTCACGGCGTATGATCCGTGACGAAAAAACAACGCAAAGGAAGAAAAGTGTCCCAAAACTGATGAAAACGTTCGATTTCGTTTTCCAAATATATGAGCAGCCGAGCAGGCTTGCTACCCCCATCTTAGAGCTCTCGGAGAGCTTTTCAACAGTATGCTGTGAGCCGCGTTACTCCTTACGGATCAAAAGTTATGGGCACCAGAGCGACGGAGACCTGGTCCCAAGCCCCATGCCCTCGGTTTGCGTGCCCAGCCTCTATGTGGAGCGAAGTTGTCTTGCCCAAGTTGTTGTGGGATTCGGTAATAAAAATGTGACGGATTAAGTTTTCGTCCTTTTCGCGGCTCACGACGTACGATCCGAGACGGAAAAACAACGCAAAAGAATAAAAGTGTCTCGAAACTGATGAAAATATTCAATTTTGGGCTCCAAAAATAGGCGCAGCCGAGCAGGTTTGCTGCCCCCGTTGTAGAGCTCTCAGAGAGCTTTCCATTTATATGTTGTGTGCCGCGTAACTCCTTATAGATCAAAAGTTATGGGCACCAGCGCAACGGTTGGTCACTACCCCCACGCCCTCCGTTTTCGGGCCCATCCTCTATATGAATTGAAGTTGTCTTGCCTAAGGTGCCATGGGATTCGGTAATAGAAATGTGATAGACTAGCTTGTCATCCTTTTAGCGGCTCACGACGTACAATCCGGGACGAAAAAACAACATAAAAGAAGAAAAGTGTCATGAAACTGATGAAAACATTCAATTTTAGTCTCCGAAAATAGATGCAACCGAGCAGGCTTGCTGCCACCATCGTAGAGCTCTCGGAGAGCTTTCCAACGGTATGCTGTGAGCCACGTAACTCCTCACAGATCAAAAGTTATGGACACCAGAGCGACGGAGACCTGGTCCCAAGCCTCACGCTATCGGTTTGTGTGCCCAGCCTCTAAGTGAAGCGAAGTTCTCTTGCCCAAGGTGCCATGGGATTCGGTAATAGAAATGTGATGGATTACGTTGTCGTCCTTATCGCGGCTCACGATGTACAATTCAGGATGGAAAAATAACGCAAAGGAAGAAAAGTGTCCCAAAACTGATGAAAACATTCTATTTTGGTCTCCAAAATAGGCGCAGCCAAGCAGGCTTGCTGCCCCTGTCTTAGAGCTATCGGAGAGCTTTCCAATGGCATACTGTATGCCGCGTAACTCCTTAAGGATCAAAAGTTATGGGCACCGGAGCGACGGAGACCTCGTCCCAAGCACCACACCCTCGGTTTGCGTGTCTAGCCTCTACGTGAAGCGAAGTTATCCTGCCCAAGGTACCGTGGGATTCGGTAATAGAAATGCAATGGATTAGGTTGTCATCCATTTTGCAGCTCATGACGAACGATCCGGGATGAAAAAACAAGGCAAAAGAAGAAAAGTGTCCCAAAACTGACGTAAACGTTCGATTTTGGGCTCCGAAAATAGGTGCAGCCGAGCAGGTTTGATGCCCCTGTCGTAGAGATCTCGAGAGCTTGCCAACTATATGATATGCCTCGCGTAACTCCTTATAGATCAAAAGTTATGGCCACCAGAACGACGGAGACCTGGTCCCAAGCCCCACGCCCTCGGTTTGCGTGCCCAACCTCTACGTGAAGTGAAGTTGTCTTGCCCAAGTTGCCGTGGGATTCGATAATAGAAATGTGATAGATTAGGTTGTCGTCCTTTTCGCGGCTCACGAAGTACGATCCGGGACAGAAAAACAATGCAAAAGAAGAAAAGTGTCTCAAAACTGATTAAAATGATCGATTTTGGGCTCCAAAAAGAGGTGGAGGCGAGCAGGATTGCTGCCCCTATCGTAGAGCTCTTGAACAGCTTTCCAACGGTATACTGTGCACCTTGTAACTCCTTACGGATCAAAAGTTATGGGTGCCGGAGCGACAAATACCTGGTCATTAGCCCCACGTCCTCGGTTTGCGGGCCCAGCCTATACTTGAATTGAAGTTGTCTTGCCCAAGGTACCGTAGGATTCGGTAATAGAAATGTGATGGATTAGGTTGTCGTCCTTTTCGCAGCTCATGACGTACTATCCGGGATGAAAAAATGACGCAAAAGAAGAAAAGTGTCCCGAAATTAATGAAAATGTTCAATTTTGGGCTCTAAAAATAGGCACAGTTGAGCAAGCTTACTGCCCCCATCGTAGAGCTCTTGGAGAGCTTTCCAACGGTATGCGTTCTGGATCAAAAGTTATGGGTACCGGAGCGACGGAGACCTGGTCCCAAGCCCCACGGTCTCAGTTTGCTTGCCCAGCCTTTATGTGAAGCAAAGTTGTCTTGCCCAAGGTGCCATGGGATTCGGTAATAGAAATGTGATGGATTAGGTTGTCATCCTTTTCACAGCTCACGACGTACGATCCCGGACGGAAAAACAGCGCAAAGGAAGAAAATTGTCCCAAAACTGATGAAAACATTCAATTTTGGTCTCCCAAAATAGGCGCAGCAAAGCAGCCTTATTGCCACCGTTGTAGAGCTCTCGGAGAGCTTTCCAACGGTATGCTGTGCACCGCGTAACTCTTTACAGATCAAACGTTATGGGCACCGAAGCGTCGGAGACCTGGCCCCAAGCCCCACGCCCTCAGTTTGTGTGCCCAGCCTCTACGTGAAGCGAAGTTGTCGTGCCCAAGTTGTCGTGGGATTCGGTAATAGAAATGTGACGGATTAGGTTGTCGTCTTTTTCGCAGCTCACGACGTACGATCCGAGACGGAAAAACAACACAAAAGAAGAAAAGTGTCCCGAAACTGATGAAAACATTCGATTTTGGGCTCTGAAAAAAGGCACAGCCGAGCAGGCTTGCTGCCCCCATCGTAGAGATCTCGGAGAGCTTTCCAAAGGCATACTATGTGCCTCGTAACTCCTTATGGATCAAAAGTTATAGGCACTAGAGCGACGGAGACCTAATCCCGAGCCCTACGCCCTCGGTTCGCGTGCCCAGCCTCTACGTGAGGCGAAGTTGTCTTGCCCAAGGTACAATGGGATTCGGTAATAGAAACGTGATGGAATAGGTTGTTGTACTTTTCGCGGCTCACGACGTACTATCCAGGACGAAAAAACAGCGCAAAAGAATAAAAGTGTCCCAAAACTGACAAAAACATTTGATTTTGGACTCCAAAAATAGGAACGGCTGAGCAGGCTTGTTGCCCCCGTCGTAGAGATCTCAGAGAGCTTACCAACTGTATGTTGTGCGCAGCGTAACTCCTTACGGATCAAAAGTTATGGGCACTGGAGCGACGGAGACCTGGTCCCAAACCCTACGCCCTCAGTTTGTGTGCCCAGCTTCTACATGAAGCGAAGTTGTCGTGCCCAAGTTGCTGTGGGATTCGGTAATAGAAATGTGACGGAGTAGGTTGTCGTCTTTTTCGTGGCTCACGATGTACGATCCGAGACGGAAAAACTACGCAAAAGAAAAAAAGTGTCCCAAAATTGATGAAAACGTTCGATTTTGATCTCTGAAAATAGGCACAATCAAGCAGGCTGGCAGGCCCTGTCATAGAGTTCTCAGAGAGCTTTCCAACGGTATGCTATGCGCTACATAACTCCTTACGGATCAAAAGGTATGGCCACCGGAACGACGGAGACTTGGTCCCAAGCCCCACGCCCTCGGTTTGCGTGCCCACACTCTACGTGAAGCAAAGTTGTCTTGCCCAAGTTGCAGTGGGATTCGATAATAGAAATGTGATGGATTAGGTTGTCATCCTTTTCGCGGCTCACGAAGTACGATCCGGGATAGAAAAACAACGCAAAAGAAGAAAAGTATCCCAAAACTGATGAAAATGATCGATTTTGGGCTCCAAAAACAGGAGCAAGTGAGTAGGATTGCTGCCCCCGTCGTAGAGATCTCCGAGAGCTTGCCAACTATATGTTGTGCACCCAATAACTCCTTACGAATCAAAAGTTATGGGCACCGGAGCGACGAATACCTAATCACTAGCCCCACGCCTTCGGTTTGCGTGCCCAGCCTCTGCGTGAAACGAAGTTGTCTTTCCCAAGGTGCCATGGGATTCGGTAATAGAAATGTGATGAATTAGGTTGTCATCCTTTTCACGGCTCACGACATACGATTCGGGACGGAAAAACAACGCAGGGGAAGAAAAGTGTCCCAAAACTGATGAAAACGTTCAATTTTGTTCTCTAAAAATAGGCGCAGTCGAGCAGGCTTGCTGCCCCATCGTAGAGCTCTCGAAGATCTTTTCAACGGTATGCTGTGAGCCGTGTTACTCCTTACAAATCAAAAGTTATGGGCACCAGAGCAACGAAGACCTGGTCCCAAACCCCACACCCTCGGTTTGCGTGCCCAGCCTCTACATGAATCGAAGTTGTCTTGCCCAAGGTGCCTTAGGATTCGATAATAGAAATGTGATGGATTAGGTTGTCATCCTTTTCGCGGCTCACGGCGTACGATCCGACAAGGAAAAAAAAAGCGCAAAAGAAGAAAAATATCCCGAAATTGATGAAAACGTTCAATTTTGGTCCCCGAAAATAGGCGCAACAGAGCAGGCTTGCTGCCCCCATCGTAGAGCTCTTGGAGAGATTTCCAACGGTATACTGTGCACCGCGTAACTCCTTACGGATCAAAAGTTATGGGCACCGGAGCGACGGAGACCTGGTCCCAAGCCTCACGCTCTCTATTTGTGTGCCCAGCCTCTACGTGAAGCGAAGTTGTCTTGCCCAAGGTGCCATGGGATTCGATAATAGAAATGTGATGGATTAGGTTGTCATCCTTTTCGCGGCTCACGACGTACGATCCGGGACAGAAAAATAGCGCAAATGAACAAAAGTGTCCCAAAATAGATGAAAATGTTTGATTTTGGGCTCCCAAAATAGGTACAGCCGAGCAGGCTTTCTACCCCCGTCGTAGAGCTATCGGAGAGCTTTCCAACGGTATGTTGTGTGCATCGTAACTCCTTACGGATCAAAAGTTATGGGCACCGGAGCGACGAAAACATGGTCCCAAGCCCTACACCCTCGGTTTGCGTGCCCAGCCTCTACGTTAAGCGAAGTTTTCTTGCCCAAGGTGCCATGGCATTCTTTAATAGAAATGTGATGGATTAGGTTGTCTCCTTTACGCGGCTCACGACGTACGATCCGAGACGGAAAAACAGGGCAAAGGAAGAAAAGTGTCTTTAAACTGATGAAAATGTTAAATTTTGGGCTCCTAAAACTGGCGCAGCCGAGCAGGCTAGCTGCCCCCGTCGTAGAGCTATAGGAGAGCTTTCCAACGGTATAATGTGTGTGACACCCCGATCCCTCTCGAGACCGGGAGTTCTATCAATCGATCTAATCACAACCCAAACCAAACCCGGGCATAATTTTCAGGGAAAACGGACGGAGTCTCCCCTGTTTCTAGGCAAAAACAATAAACCTGCGACAGCATATAAGAGGACCAATACCATGTCCAAACATTCAACCACCTCAAGGCCATCCGAGCCTTGGTCCACAACAAGCAATCACAAGCAAATATACATTTCCAGTTTATAGGCTAACCCATCTCCTCTCATCATTTACAGGTACATTCACGCTTAGCAATTAAACTATACCAACCTATTGCATAAGCTAGACTATCATACCTTTCTAACTCTTTTCTTTTTGGACATTTACAAACATGCATCGAAGTTAAACTATATTACTGAATACATAACTAGCTTATCAATCTACCTCAACTATTTAGCTAATTTAGATTACATTTCTTTTAACAATAAATACATACAATACATAAAAGCATACATCTTTACAACTTCAACAACTCAAGCCACATAGGCACGCAAGACAACTCTTCAAGCATGAGTTTTTACGAAATCACGAACTTTCTAGCTAACATGACATTTCCTAAAATGTGGTGGTAAGGAGTGAGTATACACAACACGTATACTCAATGAGGGCGAGACATATATCGATTTGGAGAGAAAGAAATTCGTGCAATGCAAATATGATAGTTAAGCAATGTAACTGATAAATAAGCAATCAAGACAAACAATCAATACAATAAGCAATTACTGAAAGCATTAACACAACCATTCAAAGCAATACCACACTCTGAAGGCTATGGTTCACTCATACGAGCAATATATACCATTTCACGAGCGATACATCAATCTCGAGCTTGATATTGACAACGATGACAATAAGCGCGCAACCACCTTATAACTCCAGTTTGGAATACCCCGGAAGTATCCATCAATTCTACGACCCAAATCTCCCTGGGAGGCAACCCAAGCGAGAAAAGGGAATAGGACACGGAGCTAGGGCAACCAACACCGGCAACCCGAGGCTACCCGGAGAGGCCTATCACTCACGCCCTGACACTATGCAATACAAGACTCGATACAAGGCGATAAACGAGCGATAGCACAACAATACAGAATAGAGGAGATAAACGAGATATCAAGCATTATTCAACAATTGTTAAACATTTCAATCAATAATCAACTCTAACAAGCGTAATAAGCATTAACAAGCATTTACAATCAAATAAGTAACAAGAACAATACCAACTAACATTATCAATCAATAACAAGTATTCTATAGGCATTATAAGCATTCTATAGGCAACATAAGCATTCTATAAGCAATATAAGCATTCTATAAGCAATATACTGTGAAAACACACAAAATCACAAAAATGACCCCAACTTTCAAAACACTACTACTTTCAAACGAGCCACGAGTTTTGAAAATCGACTTCACCAATCCTCCTAGGTTACCATAAAGCACGACTAAAGAACACAAAACCCCACTTTACCCTAGAATTCCCGCAAAGCCCCGATTTCCCCCTTTGCTCGTTTGAACTACAACTACCTCAACCGATTACCCAACCAATGTCACAACTGCACCAAAAGTGCTTCCATGACCTCTCGAGACAATGCCATCATGCAAAACGATAAAATGTCAAACTTGACCTAAACGACCCCAACTTTCACTAAGCCATTTTTCTCCGTTTTTCCATTACACATTCCAATTAAACCATACATTTAGGCATTCTAGCATATCTAGTACATTCCTACATCAATAGAATGCATAACGGAGCAACTTCATCGAAACGGGGGTTTACTATTCACTATTTACTATTCAATTAACAATTTATATTTCAATTTCGATATTCAACCGCAAAAAATGTTAAAAAGCTATAAATACATGTTCTACGATTGCTAGGGAACATTCTTTAAGCCTCAAAATGATTAAAATAACAATATACGGATAAATCCCAAAAATCAAAGTTAACACATAAAACTTTCAAATGCGCAAATAAACATGAAACCCTCACCTTAGACGCTCTTAGACGCTAGGAAAACCACGTTGGGTGCCTCGGAAACCACCCCGTACAAGCTCACGCGAAGAATTGAAGTTTTGAAGATTGAAATTTCTTTTTTTTCCTCTCTTCTATTTTCGGCCAGCACCCCACTGTTTTTTCCAGCTTTGTTTTATTTTTTCTTTGTTATTACATGCATATAAAAGATGACAAGCAAGTCAAGGGTCAAAGCCTTGGTCAAAGCACTTAAAATTTGGTCAAATAAGCTTGTTTTATGCATTTTAAAGCTAAAACAACTAACATAAATTCAATTCTAGTTAAATACAACTTAAAACACTAAAATTAAAACACTAAATACTAGTTTTCACTATTTGCTGAGGACTAGAATTCATTTCCTAACTATCGCTCTCGAAATGCTATGCACTTAGTGGCAATAAAAGAATAACAGTTAATCTCAAAGAATTCAAGAAAATATAATTTTTGATGAAAATTTACTCCGGCTCAGAACTACTTTTCATTTAATTGAAAATCGAGCATTTAAGTGTAAGAAAAAGAAATAAAACCGATTGACATAAATATGAAAAGTAGTTGATACTCCGCTAAAATAATTAGCTCAAGTATTATTCTAATTACTTCTAAAAGAAATATGAAAATAAAGCTACAAATAAATGTTTAACTAAAAATAAACACAAATCCAATGCTAACATTTAAGATGTCACTTAATTAAATGCAATTAAATGCTTTTAAATGCATGCCGGATTCGGGCTATCACAATGTGCGCCGCGAAACTCCTTACGAATCGAAAGTTATGGGACCGGAGCGACGAAAACCTGGTCCCAAGCCCCACGCCCTCGGTTTGCGAGCCCAGCCTCTACATGTAACGAAGTTGTCGTGCTCAAGTTGCAGTGGGATTCGGTAATAGTAATGTGACAGATTAGGTTATGGTCTTTTTCACGGCTCACGACGTACGATCTGGGATCGAAAAACAACGCAAAAGAAGAAAAGTATCTCGAAACTAATGAAAACATTCGATTTTGGGCTCCAAAAATAAGCGCAGCCGAGCAGGCTTATAGCCCCCATTGTAGAGCTCTCGGAGAGCTTTCCAACTGTATGTTATGCGCCGTATAACTCCTTACGGATCAAAAGTTATGGGCACCAGAGCGACAGAGACTTGGTCCAAAGCCCCACGCCCTCGGTTTGCGTGCCCAGCCTCTACATGAAGCGAAGTTGTCTTGCCCAAGTTGCCATGGGATTCAATAATAGAAATGTGATGGATTAGGTTATCGTCCTTTTCGCAGCTCACGAAGTACGATCTGGGACAGAAAAACAATGCAAAAGAAGAAAAGTATCCCAAAATTGATGAAAATGATCGATTTTGGGCTCCAAAAATAGGCGTAGGCGAGTAGGATTGCTACCCCCGTCGTAGAGCTCTTGAAGAGCTTTCCAACGGTATGTTGTGCGCCTCGTAACTCCTTACGAATCAAAAGTTATGGGCACCAGAGCGACGGATACCTGGTCGCTAGCCCTACGCCCTCAGTTTGCGGGCCCAGCCTCTACTTGAATTGAAGTTGTCTTTCCCAAGATACCATGGGATTCGGTAATAGAAATGTGATGGATTAGGTTGTCGTCCTTTTCACAGCTCACGACGTACTATCCGGGACGAAAAAACGACGCAGAAGAAGAAAAGTATCCCGAAACTGATGAAAATGTTCAATTTTGGGCTATAAAAAAAGGCACAGCTGAGCAGGCTTGCTTCCACCATTGTATAGCTCTTGGAGAGCTTTCCAACGGTATGCGTTCTGGATCAAAAGTTATGGGTACCGGAGCGATGGAGACCTGGTCCCAAGCCCCACACTCTCAGTTTGCATGCCCAGCCTCTACATGAAGCAAAGTTGTCTTGCCCAAGGTGCCATGTGATTCAGTAATAGAAATGTGATGGATTAGGTTGTCGTCCTTTTCGCAGCTCACGACCTACGATCCGGGACAGAAAAACACCTCAGATGAAGAAATGTATCCCAAAACTGATGAAAACGTTCGATTTTAGGCTCCCAAAATAGGCATAGCAAATCAGGATTATTGCCATCGTCGTAGAGCTCTCGGATAGCTTTCCAATGGTATGTTGTGCACCGCGTAACTCCTTACGGATCAAAAGTTATGGGCACCGGAGCGACGGAGACCTGGTCCTAAGCCCCACGCCCTCGGTTTGTATGCCCAGCCTCTTCATGATGCGAAGTTATCATGCTCAAGTTACAGTGGGATTCGATAATAGAAATGTGACGGATTAGGTTGTCGTCTTTTTCACGGCTCACGACGTACGATCCGGGACGGAAAACAACACAAAAGAAGAAAAGTGTCCCGAAACTGATGAAAATGTTCAATTTTGGGCTCTGAAAATAGGCACAGCCGAGCAGGCTTGCTGCCCCCATCGTAGAGCTCTCGGAGAGCTTTCCAACGGTATGCTATGCGTCGCGTGACGCCTTACAAATCAAAAGTTATGGGCACCAGAGCGACGGAGACCTGGTCCCAAGTCCTACGCCCTCGGTTTGCGTGCCCAGCCTCTACGTGAGGCGAAGTTGTCTTGCCCAAGATGCCATGGGATTCGGTAATAGAAATGTGATGGATTAGGTTGTTGTCCTTTTCGTGCCTCACGACATACAATCCGGGACGGAAAAACAACGCAGAAGAAGAAAAGTGTCCCAAAACTGACGAAAACATTCGATTTTGGGCTCCGAAAATAGGCGCAGCTGAGTAGGCTTGTTGGCCCCATCGTAGAGATCTCGGAGAGTTTGCCAACCGTATGTTATGCACTGCGTAACTCCTTGTGGATCAGAAGTTCTGGGCACCGGAGCGACGGAGACCTGGTCCCAAGCCCTACGCCCTCGGTTTGTGTGCCCAGCCTCTACGTGAAGCGAAGTTGTCGTGCCCAAGTTGTCGTGGGGTTTAGTAATAGAAATGTGACGGATTAGGTTGTCGTCATTTTCGCAGCTCACGATGTACGATCCGGGACGAAAAAACTACGCAAAAGAAGAAAAGTGTCCCAAAACTAATGAAAACATTCGATTTTGGGCTCTGAAAATAGGCACTGCTAAGCAGGCTTATTGCCCTCGACGTAGAGCTCTCGGAGAGCTTTCCAACGGTATGCTATGCGCCGCATAACTCCTTACGGATCAAAAGTTATGGGCACCGGAGCAACGGAGACCTGGTCCCATGCCCTACGCCCTTGGTTTGCGTACCCAGCCTCTACGTGAAGCGAAGTTGTCTTGCCCAAGGTGCCATGGGATTCGGTAATAGAAATGTGACAGATTAGGTTGTCGTCCTTTTCGCGGCTCACGACGTACAATCCAGCACGGAAAAACAATGCAGAAGAAGAAAAGTGTCCCAAAACTGACGAAAACATTCGATTTTGGGCTCCGAAAATACACGCAGCTGTCACGCCCCAACCCGGCCTATAGAGTTTAGACTAGGGTGTGATCTAAACATTCATATCATTTCACGTACTTAATCATTCATTAAGGTTTAACGCTTAACGTTAGCCTAGAACTCCAAAATTCTCCAGAAAACTGGCAGCATAATGGCTGTAATTGGCTCCTTAGTTTGACCTAATTTCCTAAACGCCTCAAAACATTCAATCTCAAATTCGATTTCAACTAGGATTACTATTTATCACCAATTAAAATGCCTACTAGTTATTTCGAAGTCTCGTTCGATTAACAACCTAGCTTGGTAACTATGTCTCGTTTGTTTGTCAATCCCTGTTATAAAAATACTTGTTGATCTTAGCTTACCAATGAGTACCTGCTTAAGATTAGATAGATTCATTTTACTTAACTCTTATCTAGTACTTCATAAGCCTGCAGTACTCACCAATCAAAGTAGCAAAATGAGCAAATAGGGTGTCTATCTAGTTAACATCGGTACAAATCAAAATTAGACCCCAAATTACAACGGGGGTCATTTACAATAACGAAAACAAGTAACATAAGAAATAGTCTTCAAAGCAATATATCGTTCACAAAATGGCCATAGACAAGTAAAGCACGTAGGGCAAGCAATCACTCCAAGGAGTCATCGATAAGCACGTTATCCTCGGGTACCTGTTCCTGGTCTTCTTCACATGAGATGATAAAAGAGGGTGAGTCCTTATGAACTCAGCGAGGGGGAATGAGAAATAAGTTTTGAAACTCTTTTTCAGGTTCAACTTATGAAAACTCTTTTTGCAAGTATGACATATATCACAAGTAAGTACATAATGTAATATAAAAGTAAAAGAACATAATTACCCGTCTTTCCACCCCGAGGTCCTCTAGGAACTAAGCGAGAGTACTTATACACATAGTGAAAAGGATACGGTGAGCTTTTGCTCTCAGTTCATTTCCAGTATCAGTTGTTGCAACCGACTTCAAATCTTCCACTTATCACGCCAAATGGGTGTACTCCGGATGTACCCCGAAATCCTACGATCCAACTCTCCGAGGAAGTCTAGCCCTCAAGTGAGAGAGGGAATTGGACAATGGTAGTCACGGTTGCACTGGCAAGCCCGATGTCGCCCGGTATGCATGAAACGCTACCACGCCAGAATGAAAGGTTGCAACCTTGTATGCAATGCACATTTATGACATTTAATATATCACACTAGGAGGACAACAAAATAGGTTGCCTCCGAGCAGTCATAAGATTGCACATTGACAAGTAAACACGCGAGGCATGATATGACAGGTAATTTCACTTGTAAAGCACATGGAGTTATATGAATATTAAACAGGAAGCCATGTAACACATGTAAATCAAGTCATATAACTCATTTCGAAGTTCACGTAATCAAATAATAGATTATACAAGCATGCAACGACACTTACTTTTGACCGGGTGCAAGCAAAGTCTACTTATCAACATGTAATCATCGGGAATCACATTTAGGGCTATAAGGACATATACGGGCAGTCTATTAATCTTTCTCAAAATCCTTCATAATTCACAAAAGAACGGTTTATGACTCGGGGAGCTACGGGGCCATTAGGGTTTGCTAGGCCGTGCTCGGGGTCGGTTTCGTTCACTAAACACCACAAGCAACTCTTAAACCATTTCAAGAATACTAAACATTTATTAGGCAGCCCACTAATCACACAATTAAACACAATAACCATAGGATCATCGCTTAGCGAGTTTTCAAAGCCGATAGGGTTTCGTTTCATGCTTACACGTGCGATTAAGCCACAAGTTGACAAATAATTAAACCCAAGCCATGAATTGATCAATTAAAACATCCTAAAACATCCAAAACAGTCCACACAACATCCAAGTGCCACAATCCCAAGCATTTAATACCACAAGAGAAGTTACAATAATTTTCAAAGCATATCACTAGATACATACCTCACTGCAATGGTCTATTTTTCCCACAATCATTTAGACAAGCAAAAAATCTCCAATTCCAGTGAAAAAAATTTCAAATTAAATCTTATTAAGTGAACTAAATCCAGAAACAAACCTCGCATCATTTGGAGTTCGAATTCAAGAGTTATAGCCAAAACCGTGAGACTACGCAAAACTGTCCAGATTTGTACACATTTCAATACTTGTCATTTTTTAGGGCTTTAGGGTCAGATTTAGCCTTAGTCTATTTCTGACAAAAATATCCAGAACTGAAAATTCTAGCAATATAACAAATTTCATACATTTTCAATATCGTTTAATAGGTAAAAATGATTTCGTTCTACGAGGTCAGTGAACTGCCAAAAACCTGCTCTATTTTCCCAGATTTTCCAGATTTCGACACATTTTGATATTTTGCCATTTTAGGGGTCTTAGAGTCAGAATTGGCCTTGGCATATTTCTATGAAAAATGTTCATAACTGGCAAAACTAGTCACCTACCAATTTTCATGCATTTTAAACATCATTTACCTGGCCAAATTTGCTTCGCTCCAACAAGTCAGAAAACTGCTCAGATTTCGCGATTCGTCCTATCTTCAAGTTCTAACCAAATATCTTGCCATGCATGGTTACAAAAGCTCAAGTGCACACATATATCACAAGTACAGAGGTAAATATAGACATATGAAGGCTTGCATATGGTTTTTGAAAGCTTTTTAAAAAGGATTAACCCTCACCTCTTGAAGATTTAGCAAATGAGCACAAATGCTCTTCAAAATGCATAAAGGGAGCTTCTTCCTTGCTTCTTTCTTGCTTGGGCTTCTATGGTCGAGCTTGGGAGAGATCTTGAGAGCATGCTTGAGGTCTTGGAAGGTCAAGAGGCAGCCATGGTCGAAAATGAGGGAGAACGAGAGAGAATGAGAGAGTTTGTGAGGAAATGGATGAAGTTGAGTGTTTGTTTGAGTAGGTGCTTGTGTGTGTCGGCCTTGGGCTTGCAAAAATCTGATTTTGTGTCATCTTTTGAGCATTTTGAATTGTGAGGCATGCTTTGATAAGATAAAAGGGTAAGTCTTGTGTTTGGAGAAAGTGGAAAGCATAGAATAATGTAATGAATATTTTAATGCATGCATTGTCTTGAAATATCTTCAATTTTTGAGTGTTTGGTCGTGTAATGCAATGAAGAATCTGAAAATTCAGATTCATGTTAGTCTATTTTGGATTATAATAAGTGTAGGTTCATAATAGCTTATTGGTTAGTTGAGTGTGTTAGGAAGAATAGAATATTTTAGTAGTTAGTGGGTTTTGTAGAGAATTTGAATTAGGAATATAATATTAGTTAGTGGTGTTTGTAGAATTATTTTATAGTTTAGTGCTTTGTGTAGGATTCTTTATCGATTAACGTGTGGGCACGCTTTCCTATGTCTATGGCACGCACTACGAGACACACACAGAAATCAATACGGGGCACAAATCACGAGATAGACATGAACTACGAGGTAAGACACGAACTTCAAGACTAAGGCATGTACTTCAAGATTAATGCACGTAATCTTAGGTGAATGCACGTAAACCAATGCAAGGCACGTAATTCAATACAATGCACGCAAATCAAGGCACGACTCTATATCTAGGTTAAGGTACGTAATTCAAGGTTAGGGCACACAAATGAGATAATGCACGTACATCGAGGTCAGGGTACGTATATCTAGGTATCGCACGTCAATTGGGGATTAGGGCACACCATTCTAGGTCAAGGCACGAATGACGAAGCATGCATAAAAACCAAGATAGGGCACGTAAATTGAGGTAACACACGTTATTCGGGGTCGGGCCTCACAGCATCCAAGCAGGCTTGTTGCCCCCATCGTAGAGCTCTCTGAGAGCTTGCCAACTGTATACTGTGCGTCGCGTAACTCCTTACGGATCAAAAGTTATAGGCACCGAAGCGACGGATACCTAGTCACTAGCCCCACACCTTCGGTTTGCGTGCCCAGCCTCTGTGTGAAGCGAAGTTGTCTTGCCTAAGGTGCCATGGGATTCGGTTATAGAAATGTGATGGATTAGGTTATCGTCCTTTTCGCGGCTCACGACGTACGATCCGGGATGAAAAAACAACGCAAAGGAAGAAAAGTGTCCCAAAACTGATGAAAACGTTCAATTTTGTTCTCTGAAAATAGGCACAGTCGAGTAGGATTGCTACCCCCATCGTAGAGCTCTCAGAGATCTTTTCAACGGTATGCTATGAGCCGCATTACTCCTTACGAATCAAAAGTTATGGGCACCGGAGGGACGGAGATCTGGTCCTAAGCCCCACGCCCTCCGTTTGCGTGCCCACCCTCTACGTGAATCGAAGTTGTCTTGCCCAAGGTGCCGTGAGATTCGATAATATAAATGTGATGGATTAGGTTGTCATCCTTTTCACGGCTCACGACGTACGATCCGGTATGGAAAAACAGCCCAAAAGAAGAAAAGTGTCCTGAACTGATGAAAACATTAAATTTTGATCTCCGAAAATAGGCGCAGCTGAGCAGGCTTGCTACCCCCATCGTAGAGCTCTCGGAGAGCTTTCCAACGGTATGCTATGCGCCGCATAACTCCTTACGAATCAAAAGTTATGGGCACCGAAGCCACGGAGACCTGGTCCTCAGCCCCACGCTCTCGGTTTGTGTGCCCAGCCTCTACATGAAGCAAAGTTGTCTTGCCCAAGGTGCCATGGGATTCGGTAATAGAAATGTGATGGATTAGGTTGTCGTCTTTTTCGCGGCTCATGACGAACGATCTGGGACAGAAAAATTGCGCAAAGGAAGAAAAGTGTCGCAAAACTGATGAAAATGTTTGATTTTGGGCTCCCAAAATAGGCACAGCCGAGCAGGCATGTTACTTTCGTCGTAGAGCTATCGGAGAGCTTTCCAACGGTATGCTGTGCACCGCGTAACTCCTTACGGATCAAAAGTTATGGGCATCAGAGCGATGGAGACCTGGTCCTAAGCCCTACGTCCTCGGTTTGCATGCCCAGCCTCTACGTTAAACGAATTTGTCTTGCCCAAGGTGCCATGGGATTCGGTAATAGAAATGTGATGGATTAGGTTGTTGTCCTTTTCGTGGCTCATGACGTACGATCCGGGATGAAAAAACAATGCAAAGGAAGAAAAGTGTCTCAAAACTAATAAAAATGTTCAATTTTGGGCTCCCAAAACTAGCGCAGCCGAGCAGGCTTACTGCTCCCATTGTAGAGCTATCGGAGAGCTTTCCAACGGTATGCTGTGCGCCACGTAACTCCTTACGGATTGAAAGTTTTGGGCACCGGAGCGACAGAGACCTGGTCCCAAGCCCCACGCACTCGGTTTGCGTGCCCAGCCTCTACATGAAGCGAAGTTGTCGTGCCTAAGTTGCAGTGGGATTCAATGATAGTAATGTGATGGATTAGCTTATCGTCTTTTTCGTGGCTCACGACGTGCGATCCGGGACGGAAAAACAACGCAAAGGAAGAAAAGTATCCCGAATGTAGAGCTCTCGAAGAGCTTTCTAACGGTATGCTATGCGCCGCGTAACTCCTTACGGATCAAAAGTTATAGGCACCAGAACGACAGAGACCTGGTCCTAAGCCCGATGCCCTCGGTTTGCATGCCCAGCCTCTACGTGAAGCGAAGTTGTCTTGCCAAAGTCGTCGTGGGATTCGGTAATAGAAATGTGATGGATTAGGTTGTCGTCCATTTCGCGGCACACGACGTATGATCCGGGACGAAAAAATAACACAAAACAAGAAAGGTGTCCCGAAACTGATGAAAACGTTTGATTTTGGGGTCTAAAAATAGACGCTTCTGAGCAGGCTTGCTGCCCCCGTCATAGAGCTCTCGGAGAGCTTTCCAATGGTATGCTATGCGCCTCGTAACTCCTTACGGATCAAAAGTTATGGGCACCAGAGCGATGGAGACCTGGTCGCAAGCCCTATGCCCTCGGTTTGCGTGCCCAGCCTCTATGTGAATTGAAGTTGTCTTGCCCAAGGTGCCATGAGATTCGGTAATAGAAATGTGATGGATTAGGTTGTTGTCCTTTTTGCGGCTCACGACTTACGATCCGGGACAGAAAAGAGGCGCAAAAGAAGAAAAGTGTCCCGAAATTGATGCAAACGTTTAATTTTGGTCTTCGAAAATAGGTGCAGCCAAGCAGGCTTGCTGTCCCCATCGTAGAGCTCTCGGAGAGCTTTCCAACGGTATGCTATGCGCCGCGTAACTCCTTACAAATCAAAAGTTATGGGCACCGGAGCGACGAAGTCCTGGTCCCAAACCCTATGCCCTCGGTTTGTGTGCCCAGCCTCTACGTGAATTGAAGTGTCTTGCCCAAGGTGCCATGGGATTCGGTAATAGAAATGTGATGGATTAGGTTGTCATCCTTTTCGCGGCTCATGACGTACTTTTCGAGATGGAAAAACAGCGCAAAAGAAGAAAAGGGTCCCAAAACTCATGAAAATGTTTGATTTTGGGCTCTGAAAATAGGCGTAGCCGAGCAGGCTTGCTACTCCCGACGTAGAGCTGTCGGAGAGCTTTCTAACGGTATGTTATGCGTCGCGTAACTCTTTACGAATCAAAAGTTATGGGCACCGGAGTGACGGTGACCTAGTCTGAAGCCCCACGCCCTCAGTTTGCTTGCCCAGCCTCTACGTGAAGCGAAGTTGTCTTGCCCAAGTTGCCGTGGGATTCGGTAATAGAAATGTGATGAATTATGTTGTTGTCCTTTTCGCAGCTCACAATGTACGATCCGGGATGTAAAAACAACGCAAAAAAAGAAAAATGTCCCAAAACTGACAAAAACTTTCGATTTTGGGTTTCGAAAACAGGCGCAGCTGTGAGGCCCGACCTCGATTTTTATGCAATATGTCGTTTCGTGTACCCTAACCTCGAATTGCATACTTTGACCTAGGTTTTAGAGTCGTGTCTTGATTTACGTGCATTCGTCTCGTAGTTCGTGCCTTACCTCGTAGTGCGTTCCTTAAACCTAGGAAAGCGTGCCCACACGCTAATCAAGAAAGCATCTTACACGAAGCACTAGATTATTAATTAATCCTACAAATTCTACTAACTAATATTATAATCCTAAATCAACTCACTAGAAGACAAAATTTCACCAAAAGTTAAACATTCTTATTCTTTATTCTTTATTCTTTTGCATATCCTAAGCACACACAATAAAATAATGCTCAAAACATAACAAAAAATTCAGATTTGATCTATGCTTTGGCCGACCACCTCTTGCAATTTGAGAAGCCCTTGCATAATTAAAAACCTTCCAAGACAAACTATGACAAAGTCACTTCAAACAATGCATAAAAAATGAAACCAAAGCCATCACCAAGCATGTTTTCTCGGCCACATCACCAAGGCATGCTAAACAATTCAAATGATGTTCAAAGATAGCAAAAAAAACAGAATTTTGTGAAGCTCAAGGCCGACCATATGCTCAAGCATTTCACTTCTTCTCTCATTCTCTCATTCTCTCATTCTCTCATCTTCTCATTTTCTCTCACCCTCTCGGCCTAGGTTGCTTCATCACTCTCCATAGCTTAAGTTCATCATCCTAAGGTTCACCTAGGCACTCAAGAACTCTAGGAAGCTCGACCAAGCAAGCAAGACGTAAGGAAATTTGCATGCAAGCTCATAGAACACTCATTTCGGCCCTAGGTATGTTTGATAGCTTTTCTTTCATCTCCTTTTTGTTCTAACCACATGCACATACTAAGAACATGGTAACTCAGCTAGGAATTAAGGAAATCAAGCAATATCTCTCAGCCAAACAAGGAGAGAAGACCATTTTGTGCATCTTCAAGAATTTTGAGCATCATTTGTTGTCAATAGGTTAAGGTGAGGGTTAATCATTTTTAAAAGCTTTCAAAAACCACATGCATGCCCTTATATGTCTATATTTACCTCTGTACTTGTTGTATATGTGTGTGCATGAGCTTATATAACCATGCATGGCAAGATATTCGGCTAGAACTTGAAGATAGGCAAAATTGCGTAACTGGCAGATTTTTGACTTGTTAGAACGAAGTGTATTTGGCCCGGTAAATGATGTTGAAAATGTGTGAAAATTGGTAGGTGACTAGTTTTGCCCGTTCTGAGCATTTCTCATAGAAATAGGCCAAGGCCAATTTTGACTCTAAGGTCTCCAAAATGGCAAAACATCGAAAGGTGTCTAAATTTGGAAAATCTGGGAAAATGGAGAAGGTTTTTGGTAGTTCACTGTCCTTGTAGAACGAAACAATTTTGACCTAGTAAAAGATATCTAAAATGAATGAAATTTGGTAGGTTACTATATTTTTCAATTTTGGACATTTTTGTCAGAAATAGACTAAAGCTAGATCTAACCCTAAGACCCTCAAAAAGGAAAAGTATTGAAATATATATGAATTTGGACAGTTTTGCATAGTCTCACGGTTTTAGCTATAACTCTTGAATCCGAACTCCAAATTGTGAAACTCCAGTTTTCGTCTTTACCTCAATTTGCATGTCTTTGTCTCGATTTGCATGATTTGACCTGTTTATGTATTATATGAGTTCGAATGTGCTAAATATGTGATTTATATTCCTAATACACTCTATGTGTGCATTCATGAAATTTTCATAAAAAACGCCATCAGAAATTTTATCGACAATTTTTATGAATAGTATTTTCAACACCTGTCCACTAAATTTTTTACAAGGGTGTTTTAAACGTCTTAAAACCTAGTCCTCTATTATTAATAGACCCATGTTTGATAAAAATTGATTCTGAAACAGAATAGTAATTTAAATAGACTTTTCGGGTAAAAAATAGCGTTTTTGAGCCAAATAGTGATTTTTTCTAAACCCGATTCTTGAATTGACTTTTGTTGACCTAGTATATATTAATATAAATGTATTTATATGTGGTATTAAATGATTTTAGATTAATTGTGCATTCAAAAGACATTTGAAAATAAATAATATGACTTTTCACCTTCTTTTGCAAAAATCGCGTTTTAAGCCGACTCGGGTGAAATTGTTTGAATGTAAAACTTCTTGTCACCTAAAAATAAACTACTTGAGATAGTTTAGGTGTTGCATAATTAATTTGAGCAAGAGTAGTCAAGAAAATGAATTAAAATACAAGAAAACACTAAAAATAATTAGTTTCCACCTTTGACTTTCTTTTATTTATTTGACCTTTGCTTAATATATCATCAACACACATTAAAAACAAAGCAAAACACCTCCAAAAACACACACAAAACCGTGGTTCCTTGTAGGGGAAAGATGAAGGCATTTTCAAGGTTTTTCAAAGTATTTTTCTCATAGATTTTGCAATTCAAGTCCAAATCACTTCATTCAAAGCTTGATTTTACTTGTTGGGCATCCATTCTACATCTTTCTTGCATCACAATACATCAAAGGTGAGATAAAAATTCTAGATCTCAAAAGTCATATTTTATGTTTTTGCTTACAATTGCATTTTAAACCGTTAGAATGTTAATTTGAAGTTATATTATTGCTCAGTGCATGCTAGGGATCGTTTATGTCTATTACTACGAGATTTGAACCATTGTAGCGAAATTATTTATTTTTGGGTATTTAAAGTTGATAGATTGGCCATTTGATGAATATCTTGAGTTGTTGTGGTTGGAATCGATTGCCGTCAATTTCTAAAAGTTTTTTAATTATGTGGTAACACTGTTATAATGTCGAATTTTCGATTGAGATGTTTGGGTGAAAATTCAGAAATTTCAGCCTAGGTGCATTGAGGTTTTAGGGTTGTTGGGCTTGATTTTGATGTGTCTTGGTTGGTTTCCGAGAGGGCTAATGTAGTTGATTGAATGGGTGAGTGTTAGAAACTGATTTGGAGTTGTTTGGATTAGTAGAATGTAAGATATGATTATTTGAAGTTTAGGTTGTCTTTCTTTAAATTGTTGAATTGAGCTTTTAGATGATTGGGTGGTGTTTGAGTGATTGAATTGTGAGTTGTTGATGGTTAAACTAGGGTTAGATTACGTGTTTAATGCATGTTAAGTTGGATGGCCTACTTTGTCATCTAACTTAGTTGTTTGTTGTTTAATTGATTACTTGATGTTATATTGATGGCAATTGATGATAATTGATGATAATTGATGATTATTGATTGATGATTGATGAACCGGGAGATAGGCAATTCTGCTAGATTGTCCTCTGATGAATGATGTTTATTATTATTGCTGAGTCTTGGTATGTGTGTGCCACCTCTCGGGCAGCATCGGGATGTCGGGTCGATAACGGTATGACTACTAGAGACTACCCCCAGCTCGCATGACGGAGGTGTCATGGAGGGAGGGGCTAGTGAGGTACCTCGGGTGCGTGAGTAATGGGGAGTTACAAGAAGAATGGTTGAGATCGTTATGGCATTTGGTACTACACCAACTAGAGTATCCTTTATTGATTGGTCATTATAGTTATGTGTTTATATTGTTATTGATGTTTTATTGTGTGTTTACTTCTCAAATGATCATTTCCAAGGAGTATAGTAAATACTGTTAGAGATCTATCAGATCCTCACTGAGCTTGTTTTATATAAGCTCACTCTCTATTATTGCATGCATACAGGTGTTACGGAACAGGAATACGGATACATGCCTCAGGAAGCTGAGAATGTGCTTTATGTGGACAAGTCCTATGTGCCAAAGTCTTGTCATTGATATCTGAGATGTAGTTCTTTTTTGTTATCTTGTATATTAAAACTAGATGTTTTGTATTTACTTAGAAGTTTATGATGTATAAGATGTTGTAAAGATAATGAATTAAATGTATGATGTTGGAATGGAGGCGTATAACCTATGGATGCAATGGTAAAGAATGTTTATTGTATGTTGTGGTTGTGCTGTTAATTGTTGAATTATTGTGGAGTTAGATGTATGAGTTTCGAAGAGGTTGGATTAAAGCCTCAGTGTCCAAATTACTGTTGTTATACTGCTGAAATTTCGTTGCGCCTTGACTGATCGTAGGTGGGGTCGAGTTGGGACGTGACATTTAAGTGGTATCATAGCGCATGTTAGTTGTCAGCCAGGGTATCCTCGGAATGTGGGTAGTCGTCTAAACATGCAAGTATGTATTAATTGAAGAAAAGTGAAACATATGTTAATATGTTTATGTGATTAATTTACTTATGTGTCTAACTTTCTATGTGATCAATAAGCTTTATGTGTTAAGTGAACTAATGTGGTCAATATGTTTTATGTGACAACGTGCCTTACGTACTCAATGTGTTGTAATTAATGTGCATTATGTGATTAATGTGCATTATGTGATTAATGTGTATTATGTGACAATTGTGTTTTATGTGATCAAAGTGCCTTGTGTGAAGTTAGTTGTTTATGTGGTTTTAATTGTTTATAACTAGCTTATGTGAAACAACGTGCTTTAGGTGCTCAATGTACTTTAAGTGACCAATTTGAGTTACGTGATGAACTTGCCTTATGTGAAGTTTTGTTGCTTATATGACTTTATTTGTTTATAACTTACTTCTGTGATATAACCTGTTTATGTGATGTTGGCTTCTTATATGTTGAATTGTGTGTTATGTGATAATGTTGCATTGTATGATAAGTGCGCATTACGTTGTACTTGTCTTTCATTTGATATAGTTGAATACATGTTTTAACTCGTGAGTGACCTTTTTATTTCTAGGGTGGTTGTAAGAGCTTTCGGAACTAGAGGTAGGCCGTGATTTTGAATTATTATTATTCTGGTAGTTTAGCATTGAGATCTTGATTATTATGTTTATGGATTTTAGTCTCAGTTTAATGGATCTGCTCTTAATGTTCCTTTAGCGAGAATGAAGTTATTCGAGGAAATAGCAATGTATCTTGATGATTATAATTACTTTTATTGTCATGTTTAACTTGTTATTACTTGGAGATGGATCATAAGTTGAGGTTTCCGTGACGTTGTGATTAGACACTTTTGGAGTCTCAACTCAGACTATACTTTCTTGAGGTTATTTTAAAATGAATTTATTTGAGGAATTAGTGATGTATATTTGTGAATGGAATGAAGTGTAGTATAACATGTATATATTTCTACTATTTGGGATTGCTATATTATTAATGGATATTTTGGAGTTTTGATCTTTAAACCTTGGAGACAATTAGAGTGATTCCTGACTAAAGTTACTTTATTCGAAGATGTAATTGTTGGGAGATAGAATTATTTGAGGAAATAAGAATGTATTTCGGTGGCTGAACATTTACTTGCCTACATCAAGCTTTTGAGTTCTAGGTGGTATGAGTTTCTAAATTGTTGATTGAGGATTCACTAGTGTTATAATGGGTTAATATGAATCTGTATTGTGTTATCAGATTTTGGAGTCTTCATTAATAAATCTTGTTGGATAATCGGTGATTTATCTTGTTTAGTGATTGGTCTGGTACGGAATGAAAAATTTTGGAGTGATTTATCTTGTTTGGTGATTGTTATGACTCCTTAGGTTCTCTAGATCTCCTTAGTGTCTTGTTTTGGAGGAAGATAGATTGTAGGATTTGACTTGTTGGTGTTTAAGTGTGTAGGTGGGACACCCTTCTTGTACTTCATAATTCTATCAGTCTTATTATTATCTTTTACTCTATTCTCACTTATTTGAGAGAGAGTTACACTTTTCTAGCATATCAATTGTTTCTTGAAAGTTTTGCTTATTGGATTAATGGATCCTATACTCATTTGACATTGTTTCTATTCTTAATATTCATATTTACTTCGTATAGCAATGTCGCTTATTGGAGTTAAGGTCTAAGACTTCTATATTTCATTCTTTATCTCCAGCTATTGATTTCAATATTTCATTTCATCCTATTACTATTCATTTGAAAGTAATTTTTCCTTTGGTATACCATTTTACTTGTTTGAATTTCACTTGCTTGATGTACTCCCTACTTAAGTACATCATTGTCATTCTTGTTGATCCTTGTTAATCCTATTGTTTTATTATTAAATCCTGAGCCATTACTTTTCTTGTAATTGTTTATTCAATATACTCGGCATTGTCCTTCTTATTTATACTCCTTTGGTTATTGCGTGCTGACATACTCTTGCCACTCATGTTTTCTATTGAATTAATCATCTCTTATTTCTTAATTTCATTTCGCCTCAAATACAACTTACTTGTTGGTTCCTTGAACAATCATCGAGAATTGAAATGTCTACTTGTTCAGGAATTTTGTTCAACATACTTAGCACTATTTTGACTTGTCATCATCCTTTGTTCGTACTTATTTAATTGATAGGTGCTAAGACATTTCTTATCTTAGTTATCATGCTTTCTTATTAAACTATTAGCCTCTTGATTCTCTAACTTGTTTGACCTCTTGTTCACTTGATTGTTGGCTCGAATATGACTTTTCATATTCTTATTTCCTTGTAAATTTCATAAGAGCCATATTCTGACCAATGTCACTTTTGAGATATTCCCTTGATCAGTAATCATTCATGTTATCGTGAATGAGTTTTTAAACCCTCGGGGTATTCATAGAGCTCTTTTGTGTAGTAGGGGATGATTGATAAGTAGTGGTGTCATGCTAAGACTTTGGAGTTGCAAATTTTTTGATATGCAATATGATATTAGGTGGGAGAGAATTATGAATTGAAGATTGTCTTGGAATTATGATAATCATCTTGCAGTCAACAGAGTTTGTTCTTCTGAGGTCTTTGGTTAGGTGTCATCCTAAGAGATAAATGAGAACTAAGAGAAGTATTGTTAAGTGTAACGATTGAGGATTTAATTGTCTGTCAGTTCGAGAATTGCACGGACGCAATTGTTTTAAGGAGGGGAGAATGTGAAACCCCAGTTTTCGTCTTTACCTCGATTTGCATGTCTTTGCCTCGATTTGCGTGATTTGACCTGTTTATGTGTTATATGAGTTAGAATGTGCTAAATATGTGATTTATATTCCTAATACATGCTATGTGTGCATTCATGAAATTTTCATAAAAAACGACATCAGAAATTTTATCGACGATTTTTGTGAATAGTGTTTCGAACCCCTGTCCTCTAAAATTTTTACAAGGGTGTTTTAAACGTCTTAAAACCTAGTCCTCTATTATTAATAGACCCATGTTTGATAAAAATTGATTCTAAAACAGAATAGTAATTTCAATAAACTTTTCGGGCCAAAAATGGCATTTTTGAGCTAAATAGTAATTTCTTCTAAACCCGATTCTTGCATTGACTTTTGTTGACCTAGTATATATTAATATAAATGAATTTATATGTGGTATTAAATGATTTTAGATTAATTGTGCATTCAAAAGACATTTGAAAATAAATAATATGACTTTTCACCTTCTTTTGCAAAAATTGCATTTTAAGCCGACTCGGATGAAATTGTTTGAATGTAAAACTTCTTGTCACCTAAAAATAAACTACTTGAGATAGTTTAGGTGTTGCATAATTAATTTGAGCAAGAGTAGTCAAAAAAATGAATTAAAAGACAAGAAAACACTAAAAATAATTAGTTTTCACCTTTGACTTTTATTTATTTATTTGACCTTTGCTTAATATATCATCAACACACATTAAAAACAAAGCAAAACACCTCCAAAAACACACACACAAAACCGTGGTTCCTTGTAGGAGAAAGATAAAGGCATTTTCAAGGTTTTTCAAAGCATTTTTCTTATAGATTTTGCAATTCAAGTCCAAATCACTTCATTCAAAACTTGATTTCACTTGTTGGGCATCCATTCTACATCTTTCTTGCATCAAAACACATCAAAGGTGAGAAAAAAATTCTAGATCTCAAAAGTCATATTTTATGTTTTTGCTTATAATTGCATTTTGAACCGTTAGAATGTTAATTTGAAGTTATATTATTGTTCAGTGCATGTTAGGGATCGTGTATGTCTATTACTACGAGATTTGAACTATTGTAGCAAAATTATTTATTTTCGGGTATTTAAAGTTGATAGATTGGCCATTTGACGAATATCTTGAGTTGTTGTGGTTGGAATCGATTGCCGTCGATTTCTAAAAGTTTTTTAATTACGTGGTAACGCCGTTATAATGCCGAATTTTCGATTGCGATGTTTGGGTAAAAATCCGGAAATTTCAGCCTAGGTGCATTGAGGTTTTAGGGTTGTTGGGCTTGATTTTGATGTGTCTTGGTTGGTTTCCGAGAGGACTAATGTAGCTGATTGAATGGGTGAGTGTTAGAAACTGATTTGGAGTTGTTTGGATTAGTAGAATGTAAGATATGATTATTTGAAGTTTAGGTTGTCTTTCTTTAAATTGTTGAATTGAGCCTTTAGATGATTGGGTGGTGTGTGAGTGATTGAATTGTGAGTTGTTGATGGTTAAACTAGGGTTATATTACGTGTTTAATGCATGTTAAGATGGATGGCCTACTTTGTCATCTAACTTAGTTGTTTGTTGTTTAATTGATTACTTGATGTTATATTGATGGCAATTGATGATAATTGATGATTATTGATGATTATTGATTGATGATTGATGAACCAGGAGATAGGCAATTCTGCTAGATTGTCCTCTGGTAAATGATGTTTATTAGTATTGCTGAGTCTTGGTATGTGTGTGCCACCTCTCGAGCAGCATCGGGCTGTCGGGTTGATAACGGCATGACTACTAGAGACTACCCCCAGCTCGCATGACGGAGGTGTCATGGAGGGAGAGGCTAGTGAGGTACCTCGGGTGCGTGAGTAATGGGGAGTTACAAGAAGAATGGTTGAGATCGTGATGGTGTTTGGAGCTACACCAACTAGAGTATCCTTTATTGATTGGTCATTATAGTTATGTGTTTATATTGTTATTGATGTTTTATTGTGTGTTTACTGCTCAAAGGATCATTTCCAAGGAGTATAGTAAATACTGTTAGAGATCTATCGGATCCTCACTGAGCTTGTTTTATATAAGCTCACTCTCTATTATTGCATGCATACAGGTGTTACAGAATAGGAATACGGATACGTGCCTAAGGAAGCTGAGAATGTGCTTTATATGGACAAGTCCTATGTGCCAAAGTCTTGTTATTGATATATGAGATGTAGTTCTCTTTTGTTATCTTGTATATTAAAATTAGATGTTTTGTATTTACTTAGAAGTTTATGTTGTATAAGATGTTGTAAAGATAATGAATTAAATGTTTCTAGCTTAGTAGTCTTGTTTTGGAACATGATTAGGTTGCTAGATTGGTTATAATCTATTTTGGGAATGTATGTTATATAGTAAATGTATGATGTTGGAACGGAGGCGTATAACCTATGGATGCAATGGTAAAGAATGTTTATTGTATGTTGTGGTTGTGCTGTTAATTGTTGAATTATTGTGGAGTTGGATGTATGAGTTTCGAAGAGGTTGGTTTAGAGCCTCAGTGTCCAAATTACTGTCGTTATACTGCCGAAATTCCATTACGTCTTGACTGATCGTAGGTAGGGTCGAGTTGGGGCGTGACACAAATGATGCGAGGGTTGTTTTTGGATTTAGTTCACTCAATAAGCTTTAATTTGACATTTTATTCACTGGAATTGGAGATTGTTTGCTTGTCTAAATGATTGTGGGAAAACAGACCATTGCAGTGAGATTTTTATTTAGTGATATGCTTTGAAAAATGTTGTAACTTCTCTTGTGGTATCGAATGCTTGGGATTGTGGCACTTGGATGTTGTGTGGACTGTTTTGGATGATTGAGGATGTTTTAATAAATCGATGCATGGTTTGGGTTTAATTGCATGACAACTTGAAGCTTAATCACACGTGTAAGCATGAATTGATACCCTATTGACTATGAAAACTCGCTAAGTGATGATCCTACGGTTATCGTGTTTAATTGTGTGGTTAGTGGGCTGCCTAATAAATGTTAATTATGCTTGAAATTTGATTCCCAATGATTACATGTTGATAAGGAGACTTTTCTTGTACCCGGTCCCATGTAAACGTCGTTGCATGCTTGTATAAACTTATTACTTGATTACGTGAACCCCGAAATGAGTTATATGACTTGATTTACATGTGTTACATGGCTGCCCGTTTAATATTCGTATAACTCCATATGTATTACAAGTGAAATTAAATATCAAAGCATGCCTCGTGTGTTTACTTGCCAACGTGCGATCTTATAACTGCTCGGAGGCAACCTACTTTGTTGTCCTCCTAATGTGACATGTTAAATGTTATAAATGTGCATTGCATACAAGGTTGCAACCTTTCATTCTGGCATGGTAGCGTTCACGCACACCGGGAGGCATCGGGCTTGCCGGTGCAACCGTGACTACCATGGTCCAATTCCCTCTCTCGCTTGGGGGCTAGACTTCCTCAGAGAGTTGGGTTGTAGGATTTCGGGGTACATCCGGAGTACACCCATTTGACGTGATAAGTGGATGATTTGAAGTCGGCTGCAACAACTGTTATTAGAAATGAATTGAGAGCAAAAACTCACCGTATCTTTTTCACTATGTGTATAAGTACTCTCGCTGAGTTCCTAGAGGACCTCGGGGAGGAAAGACAGGTAATTGTGTTCATTTACTTTTATATTATGTTATAAACTTACTTGTGTTATATGTCATGCTTTCAAAAGGGTTTTTCATAAGTTTAACCGGAAAAAGAGTTTCATAATATATTTCTCGTTCCCTCTCGCTGAGTTCATAAGGACTCACCCTCTTTTATCATCACAGGAGAAGAAGATCAGGAACAGGCACCCGTGGATAACATGCCTATTGATGACTCCTTGGAGTGATTGTATGCCCTACGTGCCTTACTTGATTGTGGCTGTTATGTGAACGATATGTTGTTTTGAAGACTATTTCTTATGTTGCATGTTGTCGTTGTAATTTGGAGTCTAATTTTGATTTGTACTATTTATAACTAGACAGACACCCTATTTGATCGTTTTGCTACTTTGATTAGTAACTACTACAGGCTTATGAAGTATTGGGCAAAGGGCTAAGTAAAATGAATCTATCCAATCTTAAGCAGGTACTCATTTGTAAGCTAAGACCAACAGGTACTTGTGTAACAGGAATTGACACTTAAACGAGACTTGAGATAAATAGTAGACACATCAATTGGTGATAAATAGTAATCTTAGTTGGAATCGAATTTGAGACTGAAAGTATTTGAGGCGTTTAGAAAATTAGGTCAAACTAAAGAGCTAGTTACAGCCGTTATGCTCTCGGTTTTTCGTAGAATTTTTAGAGTTCTAGGCTAACGTTAAGCGTTAAACCTTAATGAACGATTAAGTACATGAAATGATATGAATGTTTAGATCACACCCTAGTCTAACCTCTATAGGTTAGGTTGGGGCGTGACAGCAGCCAAGCAGGCTTGTTGCCCCTGTCGTAGAGATCTTGGAGAGCTTGCCAACTGTATTCTGTGCACCACGTAACTCCTTACGGATCAAAAGTTATGGCCACCGGAGCGACGAAGACCTTGTCCCAAGCCCCACGCCCTCGGTTTGCATGCCCAGCCTCTATGTGAAGCGATGTTGTCTTGCCTAAGTTGCCATGGGATTCGATAATAGAAATGTGATAGATTAAGTTGTCGTCCTTTTCGCGGCTCACGATGTACGATCCGGGACGGAAAAACAGCGCAAAAGAAGAAAAGTGTCCCGAAACTGAAGAAAATGTTCAATTTTGGGCTCCGAAAATAGGCACAGCTGAGCAGGCTTGCTGCCCCCATCGTATAGCTCTTGGAGAGCTTTCTAACGGTATGTTGTGCGCCGCGTAACTCCTTATGGATCAAAAGTTATGGGCACTGGAGCGACGGAGACCTGGTCCCAAGCCCTTCGCCTTCGGTTTGCATGCCCAACCTCTACGTGAAGCGAAGTTGTCTTGCCCAAGGTGCCATGGGATTCGGTAATAGAAATGTGATAGATTAGGTTGTCGTCATTTTCGCGGCTCACGACGTACGATCTGGGACGGAAAAACAATGCAAAGAAAGAAAAGTGTCCCAAAAATGATGAAAACATTTGATTTTGTTCTCTGAAAATAGGCGCAACTAAGCAGGCTTGCTCCCAACGTTGTAGAGCTCTCGGAGAGCTTTCCAACGGTATGTTGTAAGCTGCGTTACTCCTTACGGATCAAAAGTTATGGGCACTGGAGCGACGGAGACCTGGTCCCAACCCCTACGCCCTCGGTTTGCGTGCCCAGCCTCTACGTGAATTGAAGTTGTCTTGCCCAAGTTGCAATGGGATTCGGTAATAGAAATGTGACGAATTTGGTTGTTGTCCTTTTCGCGGCTCACAACGTACGATTCGGGACAAAAAAACAACATAAAAAAAGAAATGTGTCCCAAAACTGATGAAAATGTTCGACTTTGGGCTCCAAAAATAGTCGTAGCTGAGCAGGTTTGCTACCCTCGTTGTAGAGCTCTCAGAGAGCTTTCCAACTGTATGTTGTGTGCCGCCTAACTCCTTATGGATCAAAAGTTATGGGCACCGGAGCAACAGATACCTGGTTACTAGCACTACGCCCTCGGTTTGCGGGCCTAGCCTTTACGTGAATTGAAGTTATCTTGCCCAAGGTGCCATGGGATTCGGTAATAGAAATCTGATGGATTAGGTTGTCGTCCTTTTCGCGGCTCACGACGTACGATCTGGGACGAAAAATTAGTGCAAAAGAAGAAAAGTGTCCCGAAACTGATGAAAACGTTTGATTATGGTCTCCGAAAATAGGCGTAGTCGAGCAAGCTTGCTTCCCCCATTGTAGAGCTCTCGGAGAGCTTTTCAACGGTATGCTATGCGCTACGTAACTCCTTACGGATCAAAAGTTATGGGCACCGGAGCGACAGAGACTTGGTCTTAAGCCCTACGCTCTCGGTTTGTGAGCCCAACCTCTACGTGAAGCGAAGTTGTCTTGCCCAATGTGTCATGGGATTCGGTAATAGAAATGTGATGGATTAAGTTGTCATCCTTTTCGTGGCTCACGAACTACGATCCGGGACAGAAAAACAGCGCAAAGAAAGAAAAGTGTCCCAAAACTGATGAAATTGTTCAATTTTGTGCTCCCAAAATAGGCGCAGCTGAGCAAGCTTGCTGCCCCCACTGTAGAGCTATCGGAGAGCTTTCCAATGGTATGCTGTGCGCCACGTAACTCTTTACGGATCAAAAAGCATGGGCACCGGAGCGACGGGGACCTGGTCCCAAGCCCCACGCCCTCGGTTTGCATGCCCAGCCTCAACGTGAAGCGAAGTTGTCTTGCCTAAGTTACCATGGGATTCGGTAATAGAAATGTGATGGATTAGGTTGTCATCCTTTTCGCGGCTCATGACGTACAATCCGGGAGAGAAAAACAACACAAGAGAAGAAAAGTGTCCCGAAACTGATGAAAATGTTCAATTTTGGCCTCCAAAAAGAGTCGCAGCCACCCAGGATTGCTACCCCCATCGTAGAGCTCTCGAAGAGCTTTCCAACGGTATGTTATGCGCTACATAAATCCTTATGGATCAAAAGTTATGGGCACCAGAGCGACGGAAACCTGGTCCCAAGCCCCATGCCTTAAGTTTGCGTGCCTAGCCTCTACGTGAAGCGAAGTTGTCTGGCCCAAGTTGCCATGTGATTCGGTAATAGAAATGTGATGGATTAGGTTGTTGTTGTTTTCGCGGCTCACGACGTACGATCCAGGACGAAAAAACAACGGAAAAGAAGAAATTGACCTGAAACTGATGAAAATATTCGATTTTGGGCTCCGAAAATAGGCGCAGCTATGTAGACTTGTTGCCTCCGTCGTAGAGCTCTCGGAGAGCTTTTCAACGGTATGCGGTGCGCCACGAAACGCCTTACGGATCAAAAGTTATGGGCACCAGAGCGACGGATACCTGGTCTCTAGCACCACGCCCTCGGTTTGCAGGCCCAGCCTCTACGTGAATTGAAGTTGTCTTGCCCATGGTACCGTGGGATTCGTTAATAGAAATATGATGGAGTAGGTTGTCGTCCTTTTCACGGCCAACGAAGTACGATATGGGATGAAAAAACAGCGCAAAAGAAGAAAAGTATCCCAAAAATGATGAAAATGTTCAATTTTGGTCTCCAAAAATAGGTGTACCCGAGCAGGCTTACTACCCCCATCGTAGATCTCTCGGAGAGCTTTCTAACTGTATGTTGTACGCCGTATAACTCCTTACGGATAAAAAGTTATGGGCACCGGAGCGACGGAGACCTGGTCCTAAGCCCGACGCCCTTGATTTGCGTGCCCAACTTCTACATGAATTGAAGTTGTCTTGCCCAAGGTGCCATGGGATTCGGTAATAGAAATGTGATGGATTAGGTTGTCGTCCTTTTCGCGGCTCACGAAGTACGATATGGGATGGAAAAACAGTGCAAAAGAAGAAAAGTGTCCCGAAACTGATGAAAATGTTCAATTTTGGGCTCCAAAAATAGGAGCAGCCGAGTAGGCTTGCTGCCCCCGTCGTAGAGCTCTCGGAGACCTTTCCAACAGTATGCTGTGCGCCGCGTAACTCCTTACGGATCAAAGTTATGGGCACCGGAGCGACGGAGACCTTGTACCAAGCCCCACGCCCTCGATTTGCGCGCCTAGCCTCTACGTGAATTGGAGTTGTCTTACCCAAGGTGCCATGGGATTCGGTAATAAAAATGTGATGGATTAGGTCGTCATCCTTTTCGCGGGCACGACGTACGATTCGGGATGAAAAAATAACGCAGAAGAAGAAAAGTGTCCTCAAACTGATGAAAATGATCAATTTTGGGCTCCAAAAAAAGGCGCAAGCGAGCTGGCCTGCTGCCCCTGTCGTAGAGCTCTCAAAGAGCTTTCCAACGGTATGCTGCGCGCCGTGTAACTCTTTACGGATCAAAAGTTATGGGCATCGGAGCGACGGATACCTAGTCACTAGCCCCACGCCCTCGGTTTGCGGGCCCAGCCTATACTTGAATTGAAGTTGTCTTGCCCAAGGTACCGTGGGATTCGGTAACAGAAATGTGATGGATTTGGTTGTCGTCCTTTTCGCAACTCATGATGTATGATCTGGGACGAAAAAACAGCGTAGAAGAAAAAAAGTGTCACGAAACTGATGGAAACGTTCAATTTTGGCTATAAAAACAGGCACAACCGAGCAGGCTTGCTACCCCCGTTGTAGAGCTCTTGGAGAGCTTTCCAACGGTATGTTGTGCGCCGCGTAACTCCTTCCAGATCAAAAGTTATGGGTACTGTATTGACGGAGACCTGGTCCCAAGCCCCACGCTCTTGGTTTGCGTGCCTAACCTCTACGTGAAGCAAAGTTGTCTTGCCCTAGGTGCCATGGGATTCGGTAATAGAAATGTGATGGAATAGGTTATCATCCTTGTCGCGGCTCACGATGTACGATATGGGATGAAAAAACATCGCAAAGGAAGAAAAGTGTCCCAAAATTGATGCAAACATTCAATTTTGGGTTCCCAAAATAGGCGCAGCCGAGCAGGCTTATTGCCACCGTCGTAGAGCGCTAGGAGAGCTTTCCAACGGTATGTTGTGCGCCGTGTAACTCCTTACGGATCAAAAGTTATGGGCACCGGAGCGACAGAAACCTGGTCCCAAGCCTCACGCCCTCGGTTTGCGTGCCCAACCTCTGCGTGAAGCGAAGTTGTCATGCCCAAAAGTGCCATGGGATTCGGTAATAGGAATGTGATGGATTAGGTTGTCGTCCTTTTCGCGGCTCACGACGTACGATCCGGGACGAAAAAATAATGCAGAAGAAGAAAAGTGTCCCAAAACTGATGAAAAATTTTGATTTTGGGCTCTGAAAATAGGCGCAGCCGAGCATGCTTGTTACGCCCGTTGTAGAGATCACGGAGAGCTTGCCAACTGTATGATGTGCGCCACGTAACTCCTTACGAATCAAAAGTTATGGGCACCGGAGCGACAGATACTTAGTCACTAGCCTCACGCCCTCGGTTTGCATGCCCAGCCTCTATGTGAAGCGAAGTTGTCTTACCCAAGGTGCCTTGGGATTCGGTAATAGAAATGTGATGGATTAGGTTGTCGTCCTTTTCGTGGCTCACGACGTACTATCCGAGACAAAAAAATAACGCAAAGGAAGAAAAGTGTCCCAAAACTGATAAAAACATTCAATTTTGTTCTCCAAAAATAGGTGCAGCCGAGCAGGCTTGCTCCCCACGTCGTAGTGCTCTCGGAGAGCTTTCCAACGGTATGCTGTGAGCCGCGTTATTCCTTACGGATCAAAAGTTATGGGCACCGGAGCGACAGAGACCTGGTCCTAAGCCCCACGCCCTCGGTTTGCGTGCCCAGCTTCTACGTGAATTGAAGTTGTCTTGCCCAAGTTACTGTGGGATTCAGTAATAGAAATGTGTCGGATTAGGTTGTCGTCCTTTTCGCGGCTGACGACGTATGATCCGGGACCGAAAAACAACACAAAAGAAGAAAATTGTTCTGAAACTGATGAAAACATTTAATTTTGGGCTCCAAAAATAGGCGCAGCTGAGCAGGATTGCTGCCTCCGTTGTAGAGCTCTCATAGAGCTTTCCAACTGTATGTTGTGTGCCGCGTAACTCCTTACGGATCAAAAGTTATGGGCACCGGAGCAACGGATACCTGGTCACTAGCCCCACGCCCTCGGTTTACGGGCCCAGCCTCTATGTGAATTGAAGTAGTCTTGCCCAAGGTGTCGTGGGATTCGGTAATCGAAATGTGATAGATTAGGTTGTCGTCCTTTTTGCGGCTCACAACGTATGATTTGGGATGAAAAAACAGCACAAAAGAAAAAAAGTGTCCTGAAACTGATGAAAACGTTCAATTGTGGTCTCCGAAAATAGACGCAGCCGAGCAATCTTGTTGCCCCCATCGTAGAGCTCTCGGTGAGCTTTCCCACAGTATGCTATTCGCCGCGTAACTCCTTATGGATCAAAAGTTATGGGCACCGAAGAGACACAGACTTGGTCCCAAGCCCCATGGTCTCGGTTTGTGTGCCCAGCCTCTACGTGATGTAAAGTTTTCTTGCCCAAGGTCCCATGGGATTCGGTAATAGAAATGTGATGGATTAGGTTGTCGTCCTTTTTGCGGCTCACGACGTACGATCCGGGATGAAAAAATAGTGCAAAGAAAGAAATGTGTCCCATAACTGATGAAAACATTCAATTTTCGACTCCCAAAATAGGCGCAGCCGAGCGGGATTGCTGTCCCCGTCGTAGTGCTATCGGAGAGCTTTCCAATGGTATTCTGTGCGCCGCGTAGCTCCTTATGGATCAAAAGTTATGAGAACTAGAGTGACGGAGACCTGGTCCCAAGCCCCACGCCCTCGGTTTGTGTGCCCGGCCTCTACGTTAAGCGAAGTTGTCATGCCCAAGGTGCCATGAGATTTGGTAATAGAAATGTGATGGATTAGGTTGTCCTCATTTTCGCGGCTCACGACGTACGATCCAGGACCCAAAAACAGCTCAAAGGAAGATAAGTGCCTCAAAACTGATGAAAACGTTCGATTTTGGGCTCCCAAAATAGGTGTAGCCGAGCAGGCTAGCTGCCTCCGTCGTAGAGCTATCGGAGAGCTTTCCAACGCTATGCTTTGCGCCGCATAACTCCATACGGATTGAAAGTTATGGGCACCGGAGCGACGGAGACTTGGTCCCAAGCCCCACGCCCTCGGTTTGCGTGCCCAGCCTCTACATGAAGCGAAGTTCTCATGCCTAAGTTGTCGTGGGATTCGGTAATAGAAATGTGATGGATTAGGTTGTCGTCTTTTTTGCGCCTAACGACGTACGATCCCGGACGGAAAAACAACGTAAAAGAAGAAAAGTGTCTGAAAACTGATGAAAACATTCAATTTTGGGCTCCAAAAACAGTCGCAACCGAGCAGGAATTTTTGCCCCCGATGTAGAGCTCTCGGAGAGCTTTCCAACGGTATGCTATGCGCCTCATGACTCCTTACGGATCAAAAGTTATGGGCACCAGAGCGACAGAGACCTAGTCCCAAGCCCGATGCCCTTGGTTTGCATGCCCAGCCTCTACGTGAATTGAAGTTGTCTTGCCTAAGGTGCCATGGGATTCGGTAAGAGAAATGTGATGGATTAGGTTGTTGTCCTTTTCGCGGCTCACAACGTAAGTTCCGGGATGGAAAAACAGCGCAAAAGAAGAAAAATGTACCATAATAGATAAAAACGTTCGATTTTGGGGTCTGTAACACAGCCGAGCAGGCTTGTTGCCTCCATCGTAGAGCTCACGGAGAGCTTTCCAACGGTATGCTATGCGCCTCGTAACTCCTTACGGATCAAAAGTTATGGGCACCTAAGCGACAGAGACCTGGTCCCAAGCCCGACGCCCTTGGTTTGCGTGCCCAGCCTCTACATGAAGCAAAGTTGTCTTACCCAAGGTGCCATGGGATTCGGTAATAGAAATGTGATGGATTAGGTTATCGTCCTTTTCGCGGCTCACGACGTACGATCCGGGACAGAAAAACAATGCAAAAGAAGAAAAGTATCCCGAAACTGATGAAAACGTTAGATTTAGGGCTCTGTAAACAGGCACAGCCGAGCAGGGTTGCCGCCCCCGTCGTAGAGCTCTTGGAGAGCTTTCCAACGGTATGCTATGCACCGCGTAATTCCTTACGGATCAAAAGTTATGGGCACCAGAGCGACGAAGACCTGGTCCCAAGCCCCACGCCCTCGGTGTGCGTGCCCAGCCTCTACATGAATTGAAGTTGTCTTGCCCAAGGTGCCACATGATTCGGTAATAGAAATGTGATGGATTAGGTTGTTGTCCTTTTCGCAGCTCACGATGTACGATCCAGGACGGAAAAACAGCGCAAAAGATGAAAAGTGTACCATAACTGATGAAAATGTTCGATCTTGGTCTCCAAAAACAAGCGCAGCTGAGCAGACTTGATGCCCCTATCGTAGAGCTCTCAGAGAGCTTTCCAACGGTATGCTATGCACCACGTAACTCCTTACGAATCAAAAGTTATGGGCACCAATACGACGGAGACCTGGTCCCAAGCCCCACTCCCTCAGTTTGCGTCCCCAGCCTCTACGTGAAGCGAAGTTGTCTTGCCCAAGGTGCCGTGGGATTCGATGTTAGAAATGTCATGGATTAGGTTGTCATCCTTTTCGCGGCTCACGACGTACGATCCGTGATCGAAAAACAACGTGGAAGAAGAAAAGTGTCCCAAAACTGACGAAAACATTCGATTTTCGGCTCCAAAAATAGGCGCAGCCGAGCAGGCTTGTTTCCCCTGTCATAGAGATCTCGGAGAGCTTGCCAACAGTATGCTGTGCGCCGCGTAACTCCTTACAGATCAAAAGTTATGGCCACCGAAGTGACGGAGACCTGGTCCCAAGCCCCACGTCCTCGGTTTGCATGCCTAGCCTCTACGTGAAGCGAAGTTGTCGTGAGATTTGATATTAGAAATGTGATAGATTAGGTTGTCGTCCTTTTCGCGGCTCACAACGTATGATCGGCAACGGAAAAATAGCGTAAAAGAAGAAAAGTGTCCCAAAATAGATGAAAATGTTTGATTTTGGTTTCCAAAAATAGGCGCAGCCGAGCAGACTTGTTGCCCTCGTCGTAGAGCTCTTGGAGAGCTTTCCAACGGTATGTTGTGCGTCTCGTAACTCCTTACGGATCAAAAGATATGGCCACCGGAATGACGGAAACCTAGTCCCAAGCTCCTCGCGCTCAGTTTGCGTGCCCATCCTCAACAGAAGCGAAGTTTTCTTGCCCAAGTTGCCGTGGGATTCGATAATAGAAAAGTGTCCCGAAACTGATAAAAATGATTGATTTTCGGCTCCAAAAAAGGCGCAGGAGTGTTGGCTTGCTGCCTCCGTCGTAGAGCACTCGAAGAGCTTTCCAACGGTATGCTGTGCGCCGTGTAACTCCTTACAGATCAAAAGTTATTGGCACCGGAGCGATGGAGACCTGGTCCCAAGCCCGTCGCCCTAGATTTACGTGCCCAGCTTCTACGTGAACAGAAGTTGTCTTGTCTAAGGTGTCGTGGGATTCAGTAATAGAAATGTGATGGATTAGGTTGTTGTCCTTTTCGCGGCTCACAATGTACGATCTGGGACGGAAAAACAGCGCAAAAGAAGAAAAGTATCCCGAAAATGATGAAAACATTTGATTTTGGTCTCCGAAAACAGGCGCAGCTGAGCAGGCTTACTACCCCCATCGTAGAGCTCTCAAAGAGCTTTCCAACATTATGTTGTGCGCCGCGTAACTCCTTACGGATCAAAAGTTATGGGCACCGGAGCGACGAAGACCTGGTCCCAAGCCCCATGCCCTCGGTTTGTATGTCCAGCCTCTACGTGAAGTAAAGCTTTCTTGCCCAAGTTGCCGTGGGATTCGGTTATAGAAATGTGACGGATTAGGTTGTCATCTTTTTCGCGGCTCACGACGTACGATCCGAGACAAAAAAACAACGCCAAACAAGAAAAGTGTCTCGAAACTGATGAAAACGATCGATTTTGGGCTCCGAAAATAGGCGTAGCCAAGCAGGCTTACTGCCCCCATCATAGAGCTCTCGAAGAGCTTTCCAATGGTATGCTATGCACCGCATAACTCCTTATGGATCAAACTTATGGGCACTGGAGCGACGGAGACCAAGTCCTAAGACACACACCCTCGATTTGCGTGCCTAGCCTCTACGTGAATTGGAGTTGTCTTGCCCAAGGTGCCATGGGATTCGATAATCGAAATGTGATGGATTAGGTTGTCGTCCTTTTCATAGCTCACGACGTACGATATGGGATGGAAAAACAGCGCAAAAAAAGAAAGTATCCCGAAGCTGATGAAAATGTTCAATTTTGGGCTCCGAAAACAAGCGCACCCAACCAGGTTTGCTTCCCCTGTCGTAGAGCTCTCGGAGAGCTATCCAACGGTATGCTATGCGCCACGTAACACTTTACGGATCAAAAGTTATGGGCACCGGAGCGACGGAGAATTGGTCCCAAGCCCCATGCCCTCGGTTTGCGTGCCCAGTCTCTACGTGAAGCGAAGTTGTCTTGCCCAATGTGCCATGGGATTCGGTAATAAAAATGTGATGGATTAGGTTGTCGTCCTTTTCGTAGCTCACGACGTACAATCCGGGACGAAAAAATAACGCAGAAGAAGAAAAGTTTCCCAAAATAGATGAAAACATTCGATTTTGGGCTCCTAAAATAGGCGCAGCCGAGCAGGCATGTGCCCCTATCGTAGAGATCACGGAGAGCTTGCCAACTGTATGCTGTGCGCCCCGTAACTCCTTACGGATCAAAAATTATAGCCACTGGAGTGACGGAGACCTGGTCCTAAGCCCCACGCCCTCGGTTTGCGTGCCCAGCCTCTGCGTGAAGCGAAGTCGTCTTGCCCAAGTTGCCATGGGATTCGATAATAGAAATGTGATGGATTAGGTTGTCGTCCTTTTTGCGGCTCACGACATACGATTCGGGACCGAAAAATACCGTAAAAGAAGAAAAGTGTCTTGAAACTATTGAAAATGATCGATTTTGGGCTCCGAAAATAGGCGCAGCTTAGCAGGCTTGCTGCCCCCGTCGTAGAGCTCTCGGAGAGTTTTCTAACGGTATGCTGTGCGCCACGTAACTCCTTACGGATCAAAAGTTATGGGCACCCGAGCGACGGAGACCTGGTCCCAAGCCCCACGTCCTCGGTTTGCGTGCCCAGCCTCTACGTCAAGAGAAGTTGTCTTGCCCAATGTGACATGGGATTCGGTAATAGAAATGTGATGGATTAGGTTGTCATCCATTCCACGGCTCACGACGTACGATCCGGGATGGAAAAATAACGCAAAAGAAGAAAAGTGTCTCAAGATTAACGAAAACGTTCGATTTTGGGCTCTAAAAACTGGCGCAGCCGAGCAAGCTACCTGCCTCTGTCGTAGAGATCTCGGAGTGCTTGCCACCTATATGCTGTGCATCGCGTAACTCCTTACGAATCAAAAGTTATGGCCACCGAAACGACGGAGACCAGGTCTAAAGCCCCACGCCCTCGATTTGCGTGCCCAGCCTCAACAGAAGCGAAGTTGTCTTGCCCAAGTTGCCGTGGGATTCGATAATAGAAATGTGATGGATTAGGTTATCGTCATTTTTGCGGCACACGACGTATGATTCGGGAAGGAAAAACAATGCAAAAGAAGAAAAGTATCCCAAAACTGATGAAAATGATCGATTTTGGGCTCCAAAAGCAGGCGCAGGTGAGCTGGCTAGCTACCTTTGTTGTAGAGCTCTCAAAGAAATTTCCAACGGTATGTTGCGTGCCACGTAACTCCTTACGGATCAAAAGTTAAGGGCACCTGAGCGACGGATACCTGGTCACTAGCCCCACGCCCTCAGTTTGCGGGCCCAGCCTCGACTTGAATTGAAGTTGTCTTGCCCAAGGTACTGTAGGATTCGGTAATAGAAATGCGATGGATTAGGTTGTCATCCATTTCGCGGCTCATGACGTATGATCCGGGACGGAAAAATAACACAAAAGAAGAAAAGTATCCCAAAACTGACGAAAACGTTCGATTTTGGGTTCCGAAAACTGGTGCAGCTGAGTAGGCTTGCTGCCTCTGTCGTAGAGATCTCGGAGAGCTTGCCACCTGTATGCTGCACATCGTGTAACTCCTTACGAATCAAAAGTTATGGCCACTGGAACGACAGAGACCTGGTCCCAAGCCCCACGCTCTCGGTTTGCGTGCCCAACCTAAACAGAAGTGAAGTTGTCTTGCCCAAGTTGCCTTGGGATTCGATAATAGAAATGTGATGGATTAGGTTGTCGTCCTTTTCGTAGCACACGACGTACGATCCGGGATGAAAAAATAATTCAAAAGAAGAAAAGTGTCCCGAAACTGACGAAAATGATCGATTTTGGGCTCCAAAAACAAGCGGAGGCAAGGTGGCTTGATGTCCCCGGCGTAGAGCTCTCAAAGTACTTTCCAATGGTATGCTGCGCACCGCGTAACTCCTTCCGGATCAAAAGTTATAAGCACCGGAGCGACAGATACCTGGTCACTAACCCCACGCCCTCGGTTTGTAGGCCCAGCCTCTACTTGAATTGAAGTTGTCTTGCCCAAGGTACCGTGGGATTCAGTAATAGAAATGTGATGGATTAGGTTGTCGTCCTTTTCGCTGCACACGACGTACGATCATTGACGAAAAAATAGCGCAGATGAAAAAAAGTGTCACGAAACTGATGAAAACGTTCAATTTTGGGCTCTGAAAATTGGCACAGCCGAGTAGGCTTACTACCCCCGTTGTAGATCTCTCGGAGAGCTTTCCAACGGTATGCTGTGCACCACGTAACTCCTTCCGGATCAAAAGTTATAGGTACCGGAGTGACAGAGACCTGGTCCCAAGCGCCACGCCCTCGGTATGCGTGCCCAGCCTCTACGTGAAGCAAAGTTGTCTTGCCCAAGATGCCATGGGATTTGGTAATAGAAATGTGATGGATTAGGTTGTCGTCCTTTACATGGCTTACGACGTACGATCCGGGATGGAAAAACATCGCAAAGGAAGAAAAGTGTCCCAAAATTAAAGAAAACGTTCGATTTTGGGGTCCCAAAATAGGCGCAGCCGAGCAGGCCCATTGCCACCGTCGTAGAGCGCTCGAAGAGCTTTCTAACGGTATGGTGTACACCGTGTAACTCCTTACGGATCAAAAGTTATGGGCACCGGAGCGACGGAGACCTAGTCCCGAGCTCTTCGCCCTCGGTTTGCGTGCCCAACCTCTACGTAAAATGAAGTTGTCGTGCCCAAGTTGCCATGGGATTCAGTAATAGAAATGTGACGGATTAGGTTGTCGTCTTTTTCGCGGCTCATGACGTACGATCCGAGATGAAAAAAAAATGCAAAAGAAGAAAAGTGTCCCAAAACTGATGAAAACGTTCGATTTTGGGCTCTAAAAATAGGCACAGCCAAGCCAGCTTGCTGCCCCCGTCGTAGAGCTTTCGGAGAACATTCTAACGGTATGCTATGCTTCGCGTAACTCCTTACGGATCAAAAGTTATGGGCACCGGAGTGACGGAGACCCGGTCCCAAGCCCCACGCCCTCGGTTTGCGTGCCCAGCCTCTATGTGAAGCGAAGTTGTCTTGCCTAAGGTGCCGTTGGATTCGGTAATAGGAATGTGACAGATTAGGTTGTCGTCTTTTTTGCAGCTCACGACGTACGATCTGGGACGGAAAAACAATGCAAAAGAAGAAAAGTGTCCCGGAACTGATGAAAACGTTCTATTTTGGGCTCTGAAAATAGGCGCAGCCAAGCAGGCTTGTTGCCCTCGTCGTAGATATCTCGGAGGGCTTGCCAACTGTATGTTGTGCGCCGCGTAACTCCTTACGGATCAATAGTTATGGGCACCGGAGCGACGGATACCTAGTCACTAGCCTCACGCCCTCGGTTTGCGTGCCCAGCCTCTACGTGAAGCGAAGTTGTCTTACCCAAGGTACCATGGGATTCGGTAATATAAATGTGATGGATTAGGTTGTCGCCCTTTTCACGGCTCACGACGTATGATCCGTGATGAAAAAACAACGCAAAGGAAGAAAAGTGTCCCAAAACTGATGAAAACGTTAAATTTTGTTCTAAAAAATAGGCGCAACTGAGCAGGCTTGCTCCCCACATCGTAGAGCTCTCGGAGAGATTTCCAATGGTATGCTGTGAGTCACGTTACTCCTTGCGGATCAAAAGTTATGGGCACCGTAGCGACGGAGACCTGGTCCCAAGCCCCACCCCCTCGATTTGCATGCCCAGCCTCTACGTGAATTGAAGTTGTCTTGCACAAGTTGCTGTGGGATTCGGTAATAGAAATGTGTCGGATTAGGTTGCCTTCTGTTTCGCGGCTCACGACGTACGATCAGGGAAGGGAAAATAGCACAAAAGAATAAAAGTGTCCCGAAACTGATGAAAAAGTTCAATTTTGGACTCCAAAAATAGGCACAGCCGAGTAGGATTGCTGCCCCCGTCGTAAAGCTCACAGAGAGCTTTCCAACTGTATGTTGTGTGCCACGTAACTCCTTACGGATCAAAAGTTATGGGCCTCGGAGCAACGGATACCAAGTCACTAGCCCCACGCCCTCGGTTTGGGGGCCCAGCTTCTACATGAATTGAAGTTGTCTTGCCCAAGGTGCAGTGAGTTTCAGTAATAGAAATGTGATGGATTAGGTTGTCGTCCTTTTTGCGGCTCACGACGTACGATCCGGGACGGAAAAATAGCGCAAAAGAAAAAAAGTATCCCGAAACTGATAAAATGTTCGATTGTAGTCTTCGAAAATAGGCGCAGCCGAGCAAGCTTGCTGCCCCTATCGTAGAGCTCTCAGAGAGCTTTCCAACGGTATGCTGTGCGCTGCGTAACTCCTTACGAATCAAAAGTTATGGGCATTGGAGCTACGGAGACCTGGTCCCAAGCCCCAAGCTCTCGGTTTGTGTGCCCAGCCTCTACGTGAAGTGAAGTTGTCTTGCCCAAGGTGCCATGGGATTCGGTAATAGAAATGTGATGGATTAGGTTGTCGTCCTTTTCGCGGCTCAGGACGTACGATCCGGGATGAAAAAATAGTGCAATGGAAGAAATGTGTCCCAAAACTGATAAAAACATTCAATTTTGGGCCCCTAAAAACAGACGCAGCCGAGCAGGCTTGCTGCCCCCGTCGTAGAGCTATCGGAGAGCTTTCCAACGGTATGTTGTGCGCCGCGTAACTCCTTACGGATCAAAAGTTATGGGTACCTGAGCGACAGAGACTTGGTCCCAAGCCCCACGCCCTCCGTTTGCGTGCCCGGCCTCTACGTTAAGCGAAGTTGTCTTGCCCAATGTTCCATGGGATTCGGTAATAGAAATGTGATGGATTAGATTGTCGTCCTTTTCACGGCTCACGACGTACGATCCGAGACCCAAAAACAACGCAGAAGAAGAAAAAAACTGACAAAAACATTCAATTTTGGGCTCCGAAAATAGGCGCAGCCGAGCAGGATTGCTGCCCCTGTCATAAAGATCTCGGAGAGCTTGCTAACTGTATGCTGTGCGCCGCGTAACTCCTTACAAATCAAAAGTTATGGCCACCGGAGCGGCGAAGACCTGGTCCCAAGCCCCATGCCCTCGGTTTGCATGCCCAGCCTCTACGTAAAGCGAAGTGGTCTTGCCCAAGTTGCCGTGGGATTCAATATTAGAAATGTGATGGATTAGGTTGTCGTCCTTAACGCGGCTCACGACGTACTACCCGGGGCGGAAAAACAGCGCAAAAGAAGAAAAGTGTCCCGAAACTGATGAAAATGTTCAATTTTGGGCTCCAAAAATAGGCACAGTCGAGCAGACTTGCTGTCCACATCGTAGAGCTCTCAGAGAGCTTTCCAACGGTATGCTGTGCGCCGCGTAACTCCTTACGGATCAAAAGTTATGGCTACCGGAGCGATGGAGACCTGGTCCCAAGCCCCACGCCCTCGGTTTGCGTGCCCAGCCTCAACAGAAGCGAAGTTGTCTTGCCCAAGTTGTCGGGGGATTCGATAATAGAAATGTGATGGATTAGGTTGTCGTCCTTTTTGCAGCTCACGACATACGATCCGGGATGAAAAAATAACGCAAAAGAAGAAAAGTGTCCCAAAACTGATGAAAATGATGGATTTTGGGCTCCAAAAATAGGCGCAAGCGTGCTAGCTTGCTGCAACTGTCGTAGAGCTCTCGAAGAGCTTTCCAGCGGTATGCTGTGCGCCCCGTAACTCCTTACGGATCAAAAGTTATGAGCACCGGAGCGACGAATACTTGGTCACTAGCCTCACGCCCTCGGTTTGCGGGCCCAGCCTCTACTTGAATTGAAGTTGTCTTGCCCAAGGTACCATGGGATTTGGTAATAGAAATGTGATGGATTAGGTTGTCGTCCTTTTCGCGGCTCACGACGTACGATCCAGGATGAAAAAACAGCGTAGAAGAAGAAAAGTGTCCCAAAACTGATGAAAACATTTGATTTTGGGCTCCCAAAACAGGCACAGCCGAGCAGGCTTATTGTCACAGTCGTAGAGCTCTCGGAGAGCTTTCCAACGGTATGCTGTGTGCCATGTAACTCCTTACGGATCAAAAGTTATGGGTACTAGAGCAATGGAGACCTGGTCCAAAGTCCCACACCCTCGGTTTGCGTGCTCAGCCTCTACGTTAAACAAAGTTGTCTTGCCAAAGATGCCATGGAATTTGGTAATAGAAATGTGATGCATTATGTTGTCGTCCTTTTCGCGGCTCACGACGTATGATCCGAGACAGAAAAAGAGCGCAAAGGAAGAAAAGTGTCCCAAAATAGATGATAACGTACGATTTTGGGCTCCCAAAATAGGCACAGTCGAGCAGGCTTAATGTCACCGTCGTAGAGCTCTCAGAAAGCTTTCCAACGGTATGCTGTGTGCCGTATAACTCCTTACGGATCAAAAGTTATGGGTACCGGAGCGATAGAGACCTTGTCCCAAGCCCCACGCCCTCGGTTTGCGTGCCTAACCTCTACGTGAAGCGAAGTTGTCGTGCCCAAGTTGTCGTGGGATTCGGTAATAGAAATATGACGGATTAGGTTGTTGTCTTTTTCGCGGCTCACGACGTACGATCCTCGTTGGAAAAACAATGCAAAAGAAGAAAAGTGTCTCGAAACTGATGAAAACGTTCGATTTTGGGCTCTGAAAATAGGCGCAGTCGAGTAGGCTTGCTGCCCCCGTCGTACAGCACTCGGAGAGCATTCCAACTGTATGTATGCGCCGCGTAACTCCTTACGGATCAAAAGTTATGGGCACTGGAGCAACAGAGACCTGGTCCCAAGCCCCACGCCCTAGGTTTGCGTGCCCAGCCTCTACGTGAAGCGAAGTTGTGAGGCCCGATCTTGATTTACGTGCGATACCTTGTATCGTGTGCCTAACCTAGATTTGCGTGCCTTGACTTAGGTTTAAGAATCGTGTTTCATTTTGTATGCCTTACATTGAATTACGTGCATTTATTTAGAGTTGCATGCATTTACTTGAGAAACATGCATTCGTCTCGTAGTTCGTGCCTCACCTCGTAGTGCGTGCCCAAAACCTAGGGAAAGCGTGTCTCACGCTAATCAAGAAAGCATCTTACACGAAGCACTAGATCATTAATTAATCCTACAAACTCCACTAACTAATATTAAAATGCTAAGTCAATGCACTAGAAGACGAAATTGCACCAAAAGCTAGACATTCTTATTCTTTATTTTTTATTTTTTTGCATATTCCAAGCACTCAATTAAATAATGCTCAAACAAGACAAAAAAATTCAGATTTGAACACATCCTCGGCCGACCACTAGGAGCTTTATGCATGCAATTCAATTTCAAAATTTGTACCTAAACATTCTATGACAACTAATGACACAAAGCAATAAAAAAAATGGCTCAAAAACCCTCCCCAAAGCTCCACCATCTCGACACAAACTCAATGCCCATACTAGACAATTCAAAATGCTTCTTGAAGACACAAAAATCTGAAATTTACATTCTCAAGGCTGACACAAGCATCAATGCCCATCAAGCTTTCATTTTCTTTCATTTTCTCTCATTCTTCTCTCTCTCTCGGCCCTAGCTGAAAATATACTCTCCATAGCTAAGTTCTTCATCCTAAGGCTCTTCAAGACTTCCAAGCTACCAAGGAACTCAACCAAGCAAAGCTAGAGTGCAAAAGACACGCATGCATGCTCATTTAACCTTCATTTCGGCTTAGGTGAGTTGTTAGCTTCCATTTCGTTTTCTTCTTGTTCTAACCACATGAACCTACTAAGAACATGGTAACTTAGCTAGGAAATTAGAGAAATCCCAAGTTGTCTCTCGGCTAAGCAAGGAAAAGAGTCAATCTTGTGCTTCATCAAGAGTTTGTGCATCTTCTTGTTGTCTTGCTAAGGTGAGGGCTAAAACTTCTTGAAAAGCTTTTGAAAACCACATGCATGCCTTTAAATGTCTATCTTTACTTCTGTACTTGTGATATACGTGTGTTCATGAGCTTTTGTAAACATGCATGGCAAGATATTTGGCTAGAATGTGATGTTGGATGAAATCGCGTATGGGACAGTCTTCTGTCTTGTTGGTGCGAGGTGATTTTGACCAGGTAAATGAGGTTTAAAATGCGTGAAAATTGGTAGTTATCTAGTTTTTCCAGTTCTGAACATTTTTTGCAGAAATAGGCCAAAGCTAATTTTGACTCTATGGTCCTCAAAATGGCAAAATATAAGAATGTGTCCAAATCTGGAAAGTATGGAAAAATGAAGCAGGTTTTAGCAGATTCACTGACCTTGTAGAACGAACCAGTTTTGACTTAGTAAATGACATCCAAAATGAACTAAATTTGGTGTGATGCTATATTTTTCAGTTCTGGACATTTTTTTCAGAAATGGACTAAGGATAAATCTGACCCTAAGGCCCTCAAAAATGACAAGTATTGAAATGTGTGCAAATCTGGACAGTTTTGTGTAGTTTCACGGTTTTGGCTATAACCCTTGAACCCGAACTCCAAATGATGCGAGGTTTGTTTCTGAATTTATTTCACTCCTTAAGCTTTAATTTGACATCTTTTTTTATTGGAATTGGAGATTGTTTGCTTGTCTTAATGATTGTGAGAAAACAGTCCATCGCAGTGAGGGTTTCACCTAGTGATATGCTTAGAAAAATTATCGTAGCTTCTCTTGTTGTATTAAATGCTAGGGATTGTGGCATTTGGATGTTGTGTGGACTGTTTTGAATGCTTGAGGGTGTTTTAATCAATCAATGCATGGCTTGAGTTTAATTACGTGACAATTTAGGGCTTAATCGCATGGGTGAGCATAAAATGAAACCCTAATGACTAGGAAAAACTCGATAAGTGTTGATCCTATGGATATCGTGTTTAATTATGTGATTAGTAGGCTTCCCGTAGTTGCCTTCATAGCCCTAAACATGATTTTGATGATTACATGTTGACAAGTAGGCATTTCTTGCACCCGGTTCCACGTAGATGTTGTTGCATGTTAAATAATCTTATTATTTGATTACGTGAACTTCGAAATGAGTTATATGATTTGATTTACATGCGTTACATGGCTGCCCGTTTAATATACATATAACTCCATGTGCTTTTCAAGTGAAATTTCCTGTCATATCGTACCTCGCTTGTTTACTTGTCAATGTGCAATCTTACGACTGCTCGGAGGCAACCTACTTTGTTGACCTCCAAATGTGATATATTAAATGTCATAAATGTGCATTGCATACAAGGTTGCAACCTTTCATTCTGGCGTGGTAGCGTTCACGCACACCGGGCGGCATCGGGCTTGCCAGTGCAACCGTGACTACCATTGTCCAACTCCCTCTTTCGCTTGGAGGCTAGACTTCCTCAGAGAGTTGGGTCGTAGGATTTCGGGGTACATCCGGAGTACACCCATTTGGCGAGATAATGGGATGAATTGAAGCCGGCTGCAACAACTGATACTGGAATTGAACTGAGAGCAAAAGCTCACCGTATCCTTTTCACTATGTGTATAAGTACTCTCGCTTGGTTCCTAGAGGACCTCGGGAAGGAAAGACGGGTAATTGTGTTCTTTTACTTTTATATTACGTTATGTACTTACTTGTGATATATTCATGCTTACAAAAAGGATTTTTCATAAGTTGAACCGAAAAATGAGTTTCAAAACTTATTTCTCGTTCCCCCTCGCTGAGTTCATAAGGACTCACCCTATTTTATCATCTCAGGTGAAGAAGGCCAGGCACAGGTACTCGAGGACAACGTACCTAATGATGATTCCTTGGATTGATTGCTTGCCCTACGTGCCTTGCTTGACTATGGCCATTTTGTGAACAATATGTTGCTTGAACACTATTTCATTTCTTATGATGCTTGTTATTGTATTGTAAAAGACCCCATTGTAATTTGGGGTCTAATTTTGGCTTGTACTGATCATAACTAGATAGACATTACTATGGTCGTTTTGCTATCATTATTGGCTAGTATCTATCATAGGATTATGAAGTATCAGGTAAGGATTAAGTAAAATGAAACTATCCAATCTTAAGCAGGTACTCATTATCACGCCCTAACCCGACCTATAGAGGTTAGACTAGGGTGTGATCTAAACATTCAAGTCACGCCTCGTACTTAACCACTCATGAAGATTTAACACTAAATGTTTTGGCCTAAACTCCAAAATTTTCTTAAAAACCGGCAGCATAACGACTGTAATTGGGCTCTTTAGTTTGACCTAATTCTCTAAATGCCTCAAATTTTTCAATCTCAATTTCATTTCCAACTAAGATTACTATTTACCATCAATTGAAATGCCTATTGGTTATCTCGAAGTCTCGTTGATTATTAACCTAGCATGATACTATGTCTTGTTTGTTGTTAAACCTCGTTACAAAAATACCTGTTGATCTTAGCTTAATAGCGAGTACCTGCTTAAGATTTGGTTGATTCATTTTACTTAGCCCTTACCTAATGCTTCATAATCCTATTATAGGTACTAGGAGTAATAATAGCAAAATGACCATAGTAGCGTCTAGTGTCTGTCTAGTTAACATCAGTACAAACCAAAATTAGACCCCAAATTACAACGGGGGTCTATTACATTACACATCAAGCAACATGAAAAAGAAATAGTCTTCAAGTAGCATAGTTCACAAATAGCCATAATCACGCAAGGAACATAGGACAGGAAATCACTCCAAGGAATCATCATTAGGCATATCGTCCTCAGGTACCTGTTCTTGATCTTCTTCACCTGAGATGATAAAAGAGGGTGAGTCCTTATGAACTCAGCGAGGGGGAATGAAAAATAGGTTTTGAAACTCATTTTTCGGTTCAACTTATGAAAATCCTTTTGCAAGTATGAATATAATACAATTAAGTACATAACAATAATATAAAGTAAAGGAACACAATTACCAGTCTTTCCTGCCCGAGGTTCTCCAGGAACCAAGCGAGAGTACTTATACATATAGAAAAAGGATACGGTGAGCTTTTGCTCTCAGTAGTTGCGGCCGACTTCAAATATTCCCCTTAACACGCCAAGTGGGTGTACTCCGGATGTACCCCGAAATCCTACGACCCAACTCTCCGAGAAAGTCTAGCCCCCAAGCGAGAGAGGGAATAGGACCATGGTAGTCACGGGTGCACCGGCAAGCCCGATGCCGCCCGGTGTGCGTGATTGCTACCACGCCAGACAAAAAGGTTGCAACCTTGTATGCACACATTTTTTACATTTAATATATCACATTAGGAGGACAACAAAGTAGGTTGCCTCCGGACAATCATAAGATTGCACATTGACAAGTAAACAAGCGAGGCACGAATAGACAAGTAATTTCACTTGGAAAGCATATGGAGTTATGTGAACATTAAATGGACAGCCACGTAATGCACGTAAATCAAGTCATATAACTCAATTCAAAGTCCACGTAATCAAATATTGAGGTTATTTAACGTGCAACAACATCTACGTGGGCTCGGATGCAAGAAAAAGCCTAATTGTCAACATGCAATGATCAAAGTCACATTTAGGACTATAAGGGCATCTACGGGCAGCCTACTAAGCATGTAATTCCACACAATATCCAAATGATCAACACTTAGTAAGACTACCTAGTCATTCGGGTTTCCATTTCGTGTTTACCCTTGTGATTAAACCCAAAGTCAACTCAAAATCAATCTCAAGCCATGCATTATTTAATTCAAACATCCCCAAGTACTCAAAACAGTCCACACAACATCCCAATGTCACAATCCCAAGAAATTAATACCACAAGAGAAGTTACAACAATTTTTCTAAGCATATAATCAAGTGAACCCTCACTGCAATAGGCTGTTTTCCCACAATCATTAAGATAAGCAAACAATTTCCATTTCCAGAGAATAAGATATCAAATTAAATCTTAATAAGTGAACTAAAATCAGAAACAAACCTTGCATCATTTGGAGTTCGGGATCATCAGTTATAGCCGAAACAGTGAGATAGCACAAAACTGTCCAGGTTTGCACACATTTCAATAATTGATGTTTTCGAGGTCCTTAGTGTCAGTTTTAGCCTTAGTCCATTTCTGACAAATATTTCCAGAACTGAAAAATCTAGTAGAAAACCAAATTTCACGCATTTTGGACATTATTTACTAAGTCAAATCTGGTTCGTTCTACAAGGTCAGTGCATCTGCCAAAACCTGCTTCATTTTTCCAGATTTCCAGATTTGAACACATTTCCAAGATTTGCCATTTTGAGGACCTTAGATTCAAAATTAGCTTTGGCCTATTTCTACAAAAAATGTTCAAAACTGGCCAAAATAGTCACCTACTAATTTTAATATATTTTCAACATCATTTTCCTAGCCAAACTCACGTCGAAACAACAGGTCAGAGAGCTATCGCATAATCCGACTTCACCTATCATCACTTTCAAGCCAAAATCTTGCCATGCATGGTTGAAGAAGCTTATGAACGAACATATAACTCAAGTACAGAAGCAAATACATAAATTTAAGAGCATGCATGTGGATTTTTGAAGGATTTTCAAAAGGTTTTACCGCTCACCTTAGCAATCAACCAAGAAGATGCACAAAACTTGTTGAACAATTTTCTTCTTCTCCTTTGCCTAGCCGAGATTCCAACTAGATTTTCTCTATTTTTCCTAGTTTAGTGACCAAGATCTTAGTACATGCATGTGGTTAGAACAAGAAGAAAAGAAATGGAAGCTTAAAAACTCACCTAGGGCCGAAATGAAGACTCTATGTGCTTGCATGTGTGATTCTTGCAACTTAGCTAGCTTGGTTGAGTTCCTTTGCTTGTTGTTTGTCTTGATGCACCATAGGATGATGAAGACGAGCTAAGGGATGAAGAAACTCAGCCCAAAACCGAGATTGAGAGAGAAGAATGAGAGGGAGAGAGAGAAATGTGAGGAGAATGAGAGAAATGAAAGAAAAATGATGGCTTTGCAAAAGATGAAGCATGGGTTGGCCTTGGGCATACAAAAATTCAGATTTGTGTCTCCAAGAAGCTGAATATTGAATCACCTACGGAGTCTTTGTCGAGATTGGTGGAGTTTTGAGGAGTTTTGAGCTAATTTTTTATGCATTTGTGTCATAGAATTGTCATAGGAATGTTGGGAAATTAGAGAATCTAGGTAGAATAAAATATAGGAATGTTTGTTGATGAGTTGAATTATGAATAAAATAATAGATAGTGGGAAATGTAGGAATAGTTTAGTATTATTTTATTGTTAGTGGAGTTTGTAGATAATTTGAATTAGGAATATAATATTGGTTAGTGGATTGTGTAGGATTATTTTAGTGTCTAGTGCTTTGTGTAGGATTTTTTCTTGATTAACGTGGTGGCACGGATTCCTAGGTCTAGGGCACGAATTACGAGGTAGACAAGAACTTCAGGACTAAGGCACGTACTTCAAGACTTAATGCATGCAATCCTAGGTGAATGCACGTAAACCAATGCAAGGCACGTAATTCAATGCAATGCACGAAAATCAAGGCACGACTCTATATCTAGGTTAAGGTATGCAGTTCAAGGTTAGGGCACACGAAACGAGGTAACGCACGTACATCGAGGTCAGGGCACGTATAACTAGGTATCGCACGTCAGTCGGGGATTAGGGCACACTATTATAGGTCAAGGCACGTATGACAAGGTATGCACGAAAACCAAGACAGGACACGTAATCCAAGGTCAGTCATATAATTAGGGGTCTATGGAACGCAAATCGAGGTATGACACATTATTCGGGGTCAGGCCTCACATCCTCCCCTCCTTAAAAGAATTTCGTCCCGAAATTCATTCTTGCCTATTGAGGTCATTTAGACGGATTCTGACCCTTGTTATTTTTCCAACTCCTGTTCGTCCCGTGTTTGGTGATATCTCACCACAACCAATTCACTTCCTATGTTTCTCCAATCATTTAGTTCGGTGTGACCTCTACATTTACAGTTCTTTCCTTTGAACGACTCTATTCTCCATTTGATCTTAAGGTCAAGTTTATTAACTAAGGTTAGAATCACCATATATAGTCATCAAGGCTGCATCGGTATTCAGACTATATAACTATAACTCCAAAATCATTACTCGTGTTGTATCAATCTTGCATTCATACCTCAAAAGGAATATCACGATAATTCCATGATCCTAGGGTGACATACGCTAATTTTCAAGATGATAGGTCTATATCCGATTTACATATCCTATCTACTAGCTTCAAAATTGTTAACACGTAGGACATACACATGTTATAGATTATTTCCACAATACGACCCTATTTTCAAGTTGAACTCACCAAACAAATTAATCCATCTCAAGTCATGATCTATCGGTGGTATCATAGTTCTTATCTTGAAGGTACATTGGATTAGTAAATCTTCTAATGACTAGTCTTCCGGTTATAAGCTCCTATTTACTATCATCCTTTCCCTGCTTCGTTAACCTTCAAGCTCGTAATCAAGAAGAAAGACCGTTGAGATTCGTTAAACTCAAACTCTAAGATTTATTAGGTACCATCAACAACTGCCATCGAGATTGCATGGGTAAACTGATCATGTCGCACTAGTTCAACTCTTACAAGTAAATTCATCAACTCGTAATCCACAATTTATTTCCTTATTCAAATCCCTATCTTCAAGTCACGAGGCTTCAGAATTTCTTTAATCTTAACCAAACTCCTAAGGCGAATAGTTTCCACCTCAAATAAATTCCACTCACCTCAATCCAAGGTTACGTCATACTTAAGAAGACAATGGTCCTACTCACTTAGCGACCTAGTCATCCCTTCTTACACTTAATGCCTACCAATATATCTTCGACATTAATGTTACTAAGCTAGGTTCATAGCCATGTAAGTGAGATCAATTCTCTACTAGGTTACCGGTCGTACAACAACAATCCTAGGTCTATATGTGGGTACTGAAATGATCTAGCTCATAAGACACTTACTATACTAATCCAAGTAGCTTATTACACAAAATAACTTCAAGGCTGTGTCAACATAAGAATTATAACCACAATATAATCTAATAGAACTTCAAAAGTAGTCAACGACTCATTTAATTATCACTACAAGATCCGCCCACCATTTAACGACCACGATTGGAAGTCTACCAACAGCTAGTTTCTAGACGTGAAACGGTGCACATAGACACGGTGGTCTAACAATAGTCTCTTGGGTCATCATGACTCTGATTCATCTCTATCTTACTTTCTTCATTTACATGTTCAACTAGCTAAGAGCATCAAGACTCATCGACCTTAGGTCCTAGGGTTTACCATGAATCATCATGCATACTCACTATTAGCTATTTAGGATTTCAAATCATACCCTAACAACTCCACTTTGTAACCAGATGTTTAATATCATTTCCATGGTTTATATAATAGGTCTATCGGTCTTACTTAAGGATATATGCTTTCCAACATCCTCTAGGGTATCCAAACAACGAGTGCATAGAATGACTTACTTGCATAATCACAAATAAATCCGAGAGGCACCAAATTAATACCATGATTCTAAATATCACCAATATCCAACTTAGGACCTTTAGCAACGTTAGTCATCTAATGCATAATTCAATACCTTATACTTCTATTCGACCTAACATTTAGGTGTAGTCTTCCGAACACGAGTTCTGGTTACGTGAATTTCTCTATTCCAATATTCCTATACCTTGTGATATTAAAGAATCATCAACCTTGTTAAATTCGGTCTCCATAGTTGCCTACATGTCTTGTGGTTATCCATTGTTAAGCCACTCAAATAAGCTATCCATGACTTAATAATCTAACCCCTAAAAGTAACTATCGTCAACTTTCACGAATTCATCTTTTAATTTCTAGGTCATGATCTTACCATCGAGTGAACTTGAAACTCGCTAGTATACACCTTATTAGGTTCAACGATGCTTAATTCCAATCAAGTAAGGATTAAATCATATAAATAGTCTATTATACCAATTTAAGATATAAGAATTTGATTCAAAAGCAGCTCTTAAGTCAAACTTCCATTATAAGCATATGAACATATATATACTACTCTACATGTCCAATAGTATATTCTTATATCTAAGGGAAGTTGTATGTCCTTAACATTTATTCTTGAACCACAAGTAGAAGAACGGTTTAACAGAATTAAGAACTTTATGAATACAAAATTGATAACTTAATTACAGGTATGGGTATTCCAAAGATAAGGAGATAACTTTACCCCAACAATTATACCTGTGCTATGCATTTTATATATATACATATCCAATAATACATATGATCCATCGAGTACCTGTAAAGATGCCAGAAATCTCTAACCGAGTCTTTTCGTTCGTCCTGCACAAATTCACTTTCCTGAAAGTCCTAATCCTAACTATCTATGTGTATAAATAGCCATTCACGGTTATATAACATGCACATGTATCAAGGAAAGAGTATAAAAGCATGCATGCAGTATCGAGGTCACTAACGTGTCGGTGTGCATGACACATAATACATATGGTTCTCAAAAGCACATAATATTCAATGTTCAAAGCAATTAAAGCACATTAGCACACATTAACACATATAAACAAGATATCATAGTTACCTTAGGGCTTCTACCCATGGTCCGAGAGTTGAACCCGACTAATGCCTAGTTAGTAAACTAAGCTCTGATACCATTCTAATATAAGGTGTCACGCCCCAACCCGACCTATAGAGGTTAGACTAGGGTGTGATCTAAACATTCAAGTCACGCCTCGTACTTAACCGTTCATGAAGATTTAACACTTAACGTTTTGGCCTAAACTCCAAAATTTTTTGAAAAACCGGCAGCATAACGACTGTAATTGGGCTCTTTGGTTTGACCTAATTCTCTAAATGCCTCAAATTTTTCAATCTCAATTTCATTTCCAACTAAGATTACTATTTACCATCAATTGAAATGCCTATTGGTTATCTCGAAGTCTCATTGACTATTAACCTAGCATGATACTATGTCTCGTTTGTTGTCAAACCTCGTTACAAAAATACCTGTTGATCTTAGCTTAATAGCGAGTACCTGCTTAAGATTTGGTTGATTCATTTTACTTAGCCCTTACCTAATGCTTCATAATCCTATTATAGGTACTAGGAGTAATAATAGCAAAATGACCATAGTAGCGTCTCGTGTCTGTCTAGTTAACATTAGTACAAACCAAAATTAGACCCCAAATTACAATGGGGGCCTATTACATTACACATCAAGCAACATGAAAAAGAAATAGTCTTCAAGTAGCATAGTTCACAAATAGCCATAATCACGCAAGGCACATAGGACAGGCAATCACTCCAAGGAATCATCATTAGGCACATCGTCCTCAGGTACCTGTTCTTGATCTTCTTTACCTGAGATGATAAAAGAGGGTGAGTCCTTATGAACTCAGCGAGGGGGAACGAGAAATAGGTTTTCAAACTCATTTTTCGGTTCAACTTATGAAAATCCTTTTGCAAGTATGAATATAATACAATTAAGTACATAACAATAATATAAAGTAAAGCAACACAATTACCAGTCTTTCCACCCCGAGGTTCTCCAGGAACCAAGCGAGAGTACTTATACATATAGAAAAAGGATACGGTGAGCTTTTGCTCTCAATAGTTGCGGCCGACTTCAAATCATCCCCTTAACACGCCAAGTGGGTGTACTCCGGATGTACCCCGAAATCCTACGACCCAACTCTCCGAGGAAGTCTAGCCCCCAAGCGAGAGAGGGAATGGGACCATGGTAGTCACGGGTGCACCGGCAAGTCTGATGTCGCACGGTGTGCGTGATTGCTACCACGCCAGACAGAAATGTTGCAACCTTGTATGCAATGCACATTTATGACATTTAATATATCACATTAGGAGGACAACAAAGTAGGTTGCCTCCGGACAATCATAAGATTGCACATTGACAAGTAAACAAGCGAGGCACGAATAGACCGTAATTTCACTTGGAAAGCATATGGAGTTATGTGAACATTAAATGGACAGCCACATAATGCACGTAAATCAAGTCATATAACTCAATTCAAAGTCCACGTAATCAAATAATGAGGTTATTTAACGTGCAACAACATCTACGTGGGCTCGGATGCAAGAAAAAGCCTAATTGTCAACATGCAATGATCAAAGTCACATTTAGGACTATAAGGGCATCTACGGGCAGCCTACTAAGCATTTAATTCCACACAATATCCAAATGATCAACACTTTGCAAGACTACCTAGTCATTAGGGTTTCCATTTCGTGTTTACCCGTGTGATTAAATCCTAAGTCAACTCAAAATCAATCTCAATCCATGCATCAATTAATTCAAACATCCCCAAGTACTCAAAACAGTCCACACAACAACCCAACGTCACAATCCCAAGCAATTAATACCACAAGAGAAGTTACAACAATTTTTCTAAGCATATAATCAAGTGAACCCTCACTGCAATAGGCTGTTTTCCCACAATCATTAAGATAAGAAAACAATCTCCAATTCCAGTGAATAAGATATCAAATTAAATCTTAAGAAGTGAACTAAAATCAGAAACAAACCTTGCATCATTTGGAGTTCGGGATCATCAGTTATAGCCGAAACAGTGAGATAGCACAAAACTGTCCAGGTTTGCACACATTTCAATAATTGACGTTTTCGAGGTCCTTAGGGTCAGTTTTAGCCTTAGTCCATTTCTGACAAATATTTCCAGAACTGAAAAATATAGCAGGAAACCAAATTTCACGCATTTTGGACATCATTTACTAAGTCAAATCTGGTTCGTTCTACAAGGTCAGTGCATCTGCCAAAACCTGCTTCATTTTTCCAGATTTCCAGATTTGGACACATTTCAAAGATTTTCCTTTTTGAGGACCTTAGAGTCAAAATTAGCTTTGGCCTATTTATGCGAAAAGTGTTCAAAACTGGACAAACTAATCACCTACCAATTTTCATGCATTTTCAACATCATTTGCCTAGCCAAAATCACCTCGAAACAACACGTCAGAGAGCTGTCGCATAATCCGACTTCACCTATCATCACTTTCAAGCCAAAATCTTGCCATGCATGGTTGAAGAAGTTACGAACGAACATATAACTCAAGTACAGAAGCAAATACATACATTTAAGAGCATGCATGTGGATTTTTGAAGGATTTTCAAAAGGTTTTAGCCCTCACCTTAGCAATCAACCAAAAGATGCACAAAACTTGTTGAAGCACAATTTTCTTCTTCTCCTTTGCCTAGCCGAGATTCCAACTAGGTTTTCTCTATTTTTCCTAGCTTAGTGGCCAAGTTCTTAGTACATGCATGTGGTTAGAACAAGAAGAAAAGAAATGGAAGCTTAAAAACTCACCTAGGGCCGAAATGAAGACTCTATGTGCTTGCATGTGTGATTCTTGCAACTTAGCTAGCTTGGTTGAGTTCCTTTGCTTGTTGTTTGTCTTGATGCACCATAGGATGATGAAGATGAGCTAAGGGATGAAGAAACTCAGCCCAAAACCAAGATTGAGAGAGAAGAATGAGGGGGAGAGAGAGAAATGTGAGGAGAGTGAGAGAAATGAGAGAAAAATGATGGCTTTGCAAAAGATGAAGCATGGGTTGGCCTTGGGCATACAAAAATTCAGATTTGTGTCTCCAAGAAGCTGAATTTTGAATCACCTAAGGAGTCTTTGTCGAGATTGGTAGAGTTTTGAGGAGTTTTGAGCTAATTTTTTATGCATTTGTGTCATAGAATTGTCATAGGAATGTTGGGAAATTAGAGAATCTAGGTAGAATAAAATATAAGAATGTTTGTTGGTGAGTTGAATTATGAATAGAATAATAGAGAGTGGGAAATGTAGGAATAGTTTAGTATTATTTTATTGTTAGTGGAGTTTGTAGAGAATTTGAATTAGGAATATAATATTGGTTAGTGGATTGTGTAGGATTATTTTAGTGTCTAGTGCTTTGTGTAGGATTTTTTCTTGATTAACGTGGTGGCACGGATTCCTAGGTCTAGGGCATGAATTACGAGGTAGACACGAACTTTAGGACTAAGGCACGTACTTCAAGACTTAATGCACGCAATCCTAGGTGAATGCACGTAAACCAATGCAGGGCACATAATTCAATGTAATGCACGCAAATCAAGGCACGACTCTATATCTAGGTTAAGGTACGCAGTTCAAGGTTAGGGCACACGAAACGAGGTAACGCACGTACATCGAGGTCAGGGCACGTATATCTAGGTATCGCACGTCAGTCGGGGATTAGGGCACACTATTCTAGGTCGAGGCACGTATGACAAGGTATGCACGAAAACCAAGACAGGACACGTAATCCAAGGTCGGTCATATAATTAGGGATCTATGGCATGCAAATCGAGGTATGACACGTTATTCGGGGTCAGGCCTCAAACTCATTGTTAAGCTTAGATCAACAAGTACTTTGTAATAAGGATTAACAAACAAACAAGACATAATATCATGCTAGGATATTAATCAAACGAGACTTTGAGATAACTAGTAGGCGTTCAATTGATGATAAATAGTAATCTTTGTTGGAAATGAAATTGAGATTGAAAATTTTGAGGCGTTTAGAGAATTCGGTCAAACTAAAGAGCCTAATTACAGCCGTTATGCTGCCGATTTTTTAGAAAATTGTGGAGTTTAGGCTAAAGTGTTAAGTGTTATACTTTCATGAACGATTAAGTACGAGATATGACTTGAATGTTTAGATCACACCCTAGTCTAACCTTTATAGGCCGGGTTGGGGCATGATAGAAGTTGTCTTGCCCAAGGTGCCATGGGATTCGGTAATAGATATGTGACGGATTAGGTTATCGTCCTTTTCGTGGCTTACGACGTACGATACGAGATAAAAAAATAACGCATAAGAAGAAAAGTGTCCCAAAACTGACGAAAACATTCGATTTTGGCCTCTGAAAATAGGCGCAGCTAAGTAGGCTTGTTGCCCCCATCGTAGAGATCTTGGAGAGCTTGCCAAATGTATGTTGTGGGCCGCGTAACTCCTTACAGATCAAAAGTTATGGGCACTGGAGGGACGGATACCTAGTCACTAGCCCCACGCCCTCGATTTGTGTGCCCAACCTCTACGTGAAGCGAAGTTGTCTTACCCAAGGTGCCATGGGATTCGGTAATAAAAATGTGATGGATTAGGTTGTCGTCCTTTTTGCGGCTCACGACGTACGATCCAGGATAGAAAAACAACGCAAAGGAAGAAAAGTATCCCAAAACTGATGAAAACGTTCAATTTTGTTCTCTGAAAATAGGAGCAGCCGAGCAGGCTTGCTCCCCACATCGTACAACTCTCAGAGAGCTTTCCAACGGTATACTGTGAGCCGTGTTACTCCTTACGAATCAAAAGTTATGGGCACCGGAGCGACAGAGACCTGGTCCCAAGCCCCACGCCCTCGGTTTGCATGCCCAGCCTCTACGTGAATTGAAGTTGTCTTGCCCAAGTTGATGTGTGATTCGGTAATAGAAATGTGACGGATTAGGTTGTCATCATTTTCGCGGCTCATGACGTACGATCTGGGACGGAAAAATAGCGCAAAAAAAGAAAAGTGTCCCGAAACTAATGAAAACATTTGATTTTGGGCTCCAAAAATAGGCGTAGTCGAGCAGGCTTGCTGCCCCCGTCGTAGAGCTCTCGGAGAGCTTTCCAACTGTATGTTGTGTGCCACGTAACTCCTTACGGATCAAAAGTTATGGGCACCAGAGCAACGGATACCTAGTCACTAGCCCTACGCCCTCGGTTTGCGGGCCCAGCCTCTACGTGAATTGATATTGTCTTGCCTAAGTTGTCATGAAATTCGGTAATAGAAATGTGATGGATTAGGTTGTCATCCTTTTCGCGGCTCACGACTTACGATCCGGGATGGAAAAACAGCGCAAAAGAAGAAAAGTCCCGAAACTGATGAAAACGTTCGATTATGGCCTCCGAAAATAGGCGCAGCCGAGTAGGCTTGCTGCACCCATCGTAGAGCTCTCGAAGAGCTTTCCAACGGTATGCTGTGCCCCACGTAACTCCTTACGGATCAAGCCTACTCGGCTGCTCTACGATACTCGATTTGTGCGACGGAAACCTGGTCCCAAGCCCCACGCTCTCGGTTTGTGTGCCCAACCTCTATGTGAAGCGAAGTTGTCTTGCCCAAGGTGCCATAGGATTCGGTAATAGAAATGTGATGGATTAGGTTGTCGTCCTTTTCGCGGCTCACGACGTAAGATCCGGGACGGAAAAACAGCGCAAAGGTAGAAAAGTGTCTCAAAACTGATGAAAACGTTCGATTTTGGGCTCCCAAAATAGGCACAGCCAAACAGGCTTAATGCCCACATTGTAGAGCTATTGGAGAGCTTTCCAACGGTATGCTGTACGCTGCGTAACTCCTTACAAATCGAAAGTTATGGGCACTGGAGTGACGGAGACCTGGTCCCAAGCCCCACGCCCTCGGTTTACGTGCCGGGCCTCTACGTTAAGCGAAGTTGTCTTGCCTAAGGTGCCATGGGATTCGGTAATAGAAATGTGATAGATTAGGTTGTCGTCCTTTTCACGGCTCACGGCGTACGATCTGGGACAGAAAAACATCGCGAAGGAAGAAAAGTATCTCAAAACTGATGAAAACGTTCGATTTTGGGCTCCCAAAACAGGCACAGCCGAGCAGGCTTGTTGCCCCCGTCATAGAGCTATCGGAGAGCTTTCCAACGGTATGCTGTGCACCGTGTAACTCCTTACGGATCAAAAGTTATGGGCACCAGAGCGACGGAGACCTGGTCTCAAGCCCCACATTCTCGGTTTGTGTGCCCAGCCTCAACGTGAAGCGAAGTTGTCTTGCCCAAGGTGCCATGGGATTCAGTAATAGAAATATGATGGATTAGGTTGTCGTCCTTTTCACGGCTCAAGACGTAAGATCTGGGACGGAAAAATAGCGCAAAGGAAGAAAAGTGTCTCAAAACTTATGAAAACGTTCGATTTTGGGCTCTGAAAACAGGCGTAGCTGAGCAGGCTTGCTGCCCCCGTCGATTATGGGCACCGGAGCGACAAAGACCTACTCCCAAGTCCCACGACCTCGGTATGCATGCCCAGTTTCTATGTGAATTAAAGTTGTCTTACCCAAGGTGCCATGGGATTCGGTAATAGAGATATGATGGATTAGATTGTTGTCCTTTTCGCGGCTCACAATGTACGATCCGGGACGAAAAAATAGCGTAAAAAAAAGGTATCCTGAAACTGATGAAAACATTTGATTTTGGTCTCTGAAAATAAGCGCAGCCGAGCAAGCTTGCTGCCCCCATCGTAGAGCTCTCGGAGAGCTTTCCAACTGTAAGTTGTGTGCCGTGTAACTCCTTGCAGATCAAAAGTTAAGGGCACCGGAGCGATAGAGACCTGGTCCAAAGCCTGACACCTTCGGTTTGCGTGCCCAGCCTCTATGTGAAGCGAAGTTGTCTTGCCTAAGGTGCCAGGGATTCGGTAATAGAAATGTGATGGATTAGGTTATTGTAGTTTTCGCGGCTTACGACGTACGATCAGGGACGGAAAAATAGCGCAAAAGAAGAAGAGTGTCCCGAAACGGATGAAAACATTCGATTTTGGTCTCCAAAAACAAGTGCAGCCGAGCAGACTTGCTGGACTCATCATAGATTGCTCGGAGAGCTTTCCAATGATATGCTATGCGTCGCGTAACTCCTTACAGATCAAAAGTTATGGGCACCAGAGCGACGGAGACCTGGTCCCAAGCCCCACGCCCTCGGTTGCATGCCTAGCCTCTACGTGAATTGAAGGTGTTTTGCCTAAGGTACCATGGGATTCGGTAATAGAAATGTGATGGATGAGGTTGTCGTCCTTTTTGCGGCTCAAGACGTACGATCCGGGACGAAAAAATAGCGCAAAAGAAGAAAATGTTCAATTTTTTACTCCAAAAACAGGCGCAACCGAGCAAGCTTGCTACCCCCAGCGTAGAGCTCTCGGAGAGCTTTCCAACGGTATGCTATGCGCCGCCTAACTCCTTACGGATCAAAAGTTATGGGCACCGGAGCGACAGTGACTTGGTCTCATGCCTCACGCCCTCGGTTTGCGTGTCCAGCCTCTACGTGAAGCGAAGTTGTCTTGCCCAAGGTGCCGTGGGATTCGGTAATATAAATGTGATGGATTATGTTGTCATCCTTTTCGCAGCTCACGACGTACGGTCCGGGACGGAAAAACAACGCAAAAGAAGAAAAGTGTCCCGAAACTGATGAAAACATTCAATTTTGGACTCCAAAAACAGGCGCAGCTGAGCAAGCTTGCTGCCCCCGTTGTAGAGATCTTGGAGAGCTTGCCAACTGTATGTTGTACGCTGCGTAACTCCTCACAGATCAAAAGTTATGGCCACTGAAGCGACGGAGACTTGGTCCCAAGCCCCACGCCCTCGGTTTGCATGCCCAGCCTCCACGTTAAGCGATGTTGTCTTGCCCAAGTTACCGTGGGATTCGATAATAGAAATGTGATGGATTAGGTTGTCGTCCATTTCGCGGTTCACGACGTATGATCAGTGAAGGAAAAACAACGCCAAAGAAGAAAAGTGTCCTGCAACTGATGAAAATGTTCGATTTTGGGCTCAGAAAACAGGCGCAGGGGAGCAGGGTTGTAGCCCTCGTCGTAGAGCTCTCGAACAGCTTTCCAATGGCATGCTATGCGCCGCGTAACTCCTCACAGATCAAAAGTTATGCGCACCGGAGTGACGGATACCTAGTCACTAGCCCCATGCGCTCGGTTTGCGGGCCCAGCCTCTACTTGAATTGAAGTTGTCTTACCCAAGGTACCATGGGATTCGGTAATAGAAATATGATTGATTAGGTTGTCGTCCTTTTTGCGGCTCACGACGTACGATCCGGGACGGAAAAACAGCGCAAAAGAAGAAAAGTATCCTAAAACTGATGAAAACATTCGATTTTGGGCTCCCAAAATAGGCACAGCCCAGCAGACTTGCTGCCCCCGATGTAGAGCTCTTGGAGAGCTTTCCAACGGTATGCTTTGCGCCGCATAACTCCTTACGGATCAAAAGTTATGGGCACCAGAGCGACGGAGACCTGGTCCCAAGCCCGACGCCCTCGGTTTGCATGCCAAGCCTCTATGTGAAGCGAAGTTGTCTTCCCCAAGTCGCCATGGGATTCGGTAATAGAAATGTGATGGATTAGGCTGTCGTCCTTTTTGCGGCACTCGACGTACGATCCGGGACGGAAAAATAACACAAAAGAAGAAAAGTATCCCGAAACTGATGAAAATGTTCAATATTGGGCTCTGAAAACAGGCGCAGCCGAGAAGGCCTGTTGCCCCTGTCGTAGAGGACTCGGAGACTTTCCAACGGTATGCTATGCACCATGTAACTCCTTATGGATCAAAAGTTATAGGCACCGGAGCGACGGAGACCTTGTCCCAAGCCCCACACCCTCGGTTTGCATGCCCAGCCTCTACGTGAATTGAAGTTGTCTTGCCCAAGGTGCCATGGGATTCTGTAATAGAAATTTGATGGATTAGGTTGTCGTCCTTTTTGCGGCCAGCGACGTACGATCCGGGACCGAAAAATAGTGCAAAAGAAGAAAAATATCCGAAAACTGATGAAAACGTTTGATTTTTGGCTCCCAAAACAAGCGCAGCCTAGCAGGCTTGCTGCACATGATGTAGAGCTCTCAGAGAGCTTTCCAACGGTATGCAATGCACCGCGTAACTCCTTACGGATCAAAAGTAATGGGCACCAGAGCGACGGAGACTTGGTCCCAAGCCTGACGCCATCGATTTGCGTGCCCAGCCTCTACGTGAAGTGAAGTTGTCTTGCCCAAGTCGCATGGAATTCGGTAATAGAAATGTGATGGATTAGGTTGTCGTCATTTTCGCGGCACTCGACGTACGATCCGGGACGGAAAAACAACACTAAAGAAAAAAAGTGTCCCGAAACTGATGAAAACGTTCAATTTTGGGCTCTGAAAACAGGCGCAGCCAAGTAGGCCTATGGCCCTCGTCTTAGAGCTCTCGGAGAACTTTCCAACGGTATGCTATGCGCCGCGTAACTCCTTACGGATCAAAAGTTATGGGCACCGGAGCGACAGAGACCTAGTCCCAAGCCGCACGCCATCAGTTTGCATGCCCAGCCTCTACGTGAATTGAAGTTGTCTTGCCCAAGGTGCCATGGGATTCGGTAATAAAAATTTGATGGATTAGGTCGTAGTCCTTTTCGCGGCTCACGACGTACGATCCGGGGTGGAAAAACAACGCAAAAGAAGAAAAGTGAACCAAAATTGATAAAAATATTTGATTTTGGTCTCCAAAAATAGGCGCAGCCAAGCAGGCTTGCTGCCCTCATCGTACAGCTCTCAGAGAGCTTTCCAATGGTTTACTGTGCGCTGCGTAACTCCTTGCGGATCAAAAGTTATGGGCATCGGAGCGACGGAGACCTGGTCCTAAGCCCCACACCCTCGGTTTGCGTGTCAGCCTCTACGTGAAGCGAAGTTGTCGTGCCCAAGTTGTCGTGGGATTCGGTAATAGAAATGTGACGGATTAGGTTGTCGTCTTTTCCGCGGCTCACGACGTACGATCCGGGACAAAAAATCAACGCAAAAGAAGAAAAGTGTCCCAAAATTGATTAAAACATTTGATTTAGGGCTCCCAAAATAGGCGCAGCCTAGCAGGCTTGCTGCCCTCGATGTAGAGCTCTCGGAGAGCTTTCCAATGGTATGCTATGCGCCGCGTAACTCCTTACGAATCAAAAGTTATGGGCACCAGAGAGATGGAGACTTGTTCCCAAGCCCGATGCCCTTGGTTTACGTGCCCAGCCTTTACGTGAAGCGAAATTGTCTTGCCCAAGTCGCCATGGGATTCGGTAATAGAAATGTGATGGATTAGGTTGTCATCCTTTTCGCGGCACTCGACGTACGATCCGGGACGAAAAAACAACGTAAAAGAAGAAAAGTATCCCGAAACTGATGAAAATGTTCAATTTTGGGCTCTAGAAGAAGGTGCAGCCGAGCAGGCCTACTGCCCCCATCGTAGAGCTCTCAGAGAGCTTTCCAACGGTATGCTATGCGCCACGTAACTCCTTACGGATCAAAATTTATGGGCACCGGAGCGACAGAGACCTAGTCCCAAGCTACACGCCCTCGGTTTGCGTGCCTAGCCTCTACATGAATTGAAGTTGTCTTGCCCAAGGTGCCATGGGATTTGGTCATAGAAATTTGATGGATTAGGTTATCGTCCTTTTCGCGGCTCACGACGTACGATCCGGGACGAAAAAATAGCGCAAAAGTAGAAAAGTGTCCCAAAATTGATGAAAATGATTGATTTTGGTCTCTGAAATTAGACGCAGCTGAGTAGGCTTACTGCCCTCATCATAGAGCTCTCGAAGAGCTTTCCAAAGGTTTGCTGTGCGACGTGTAACTCGTTGCGGATAAAAATTTATGGGCATCAGAGCGACGGAGACTTGGTCCCAAACCCCACGCCCTCGGTTTGCGTGCACAGCCTCTACGTGAAGTGAAGTTGTCGTGCCCAAGTTGCAGTGGGATTCGGTAATAGAAATGTGACGGATTAGGTTGTCATCCTTTTTGCGGCTCACGACGTAGGATCCGGGATGAAAAAACAACGCAAAAGAAGAAAAGTGTCCCAAAACTGATGAAAACGTTGGATTTTGGGCTCTGAAAATAGGCGCAGCCGAGCAGGCTTGCTACCCCCGTCGTATAACTCTTGGAAAGCTTTCCAACGGTATGTTCTGCGCCGCATAAGTCCTTACGAATCAAACGTTATGGGCACCAGAGCGACGGAGACCTGGTCCCAAGCCCGACGCCCTCGGTTTGCGTGCCCTGCCTCTACGTGAAGCGAAGTTGTCTTGCCTAAGTCACCTTGGGATTTGGTAATAGAAATGTGATGGATTAGGTTGTCATCCTTTTCGCGGCACTCGATGTACGATCCGGGACAAAAAAATAACGCAAAAGAAGAAAAGTGTCCCGAAACTGATGAAAACGTTCGATTTTGGGCTCTGGAAGCAGGCGCAGCCAAGCAGGCATGCTGCCCGCATCGTAGAGCTCTCGGAGAGATTTCCAACGGTATACTATGCGCCACGTAACTCCTTACGGATCAAAAGTTATGGGCACCGGAGCGACGGAGACCTAGTCCCAAGCCACAAGCTCTCGGTCTGCGTGCCCAGCCTCTACGTGAATTGAAGTTGTCTTGCCCAAGGTGCCATGGGATTCGGTAATAGAAATTTGATGGATTAGGTTGTCGTCCTTTTCGCGGCTCACGACGTACGATCCGGGACGAAAAGACTACGCAAAAGAAGAAAAGTGTTCCGAAACTGATGAAAATGATTATTTTAGTCTCCGAAAATAGACGCAGCTTAGCAGGCTTACTGCCCTCATCGTAGAGCTCTCGGAGAGCTTTCCAATAGTTTGTTGTGCGCCGTGTAACTCATTGTAGATCAAAAGTTATGGGCATGAGAGCGACGGAGACTTGGTCCCAAGCCCCACGCCCTTAGTTTGCGTGCCCAGCCTCTACGTGAAGCGAAGTTGTCGTGCCCAAGTTGCCGTGGGATTCGGTAATAGAAATGTGATGGATTAGGTTGTCGTCTTTTTCGCGGCTCACGACGTAGGATCCGGGATGAAAAAACAACGTAAAAGAAGAAAAGTGTCCCGAAACTAATGAAAACGTTGGATTTTGGGCTCTGAAAATAGGCGCAGCCGAGCAGGCTTGCTACCCTCGTCGTATAGCTCTTGGAGAGCTTCCCAACGGTATGCTATGCGCCGCATAAGTCCTTACGGATCAAAAGTTATGGGCACTAGAGCAACGGAGACCTAGTGTCGAGCCCCACGCCCTCGGTTTGCGTGCCCAGCCTCTACATGAAGTGAAATTGTCTTGCCCAAGGCGCCGTGGCATTCAGTAATAGAAATGTGACGGATTAGGTTGTCGTCCTTTTCGCGGCTCATGACGTACGATCCGGGACGGAAAAACAACGCAGAAGAAGAAAAGTGTCCCAAAACTGATGAAAACATTCGATTTTGGGCTTCAAAAATTGGCGCAGCCGAGCAGGGTTGTTGCCCCCGTCGTAGAGATCTCAGAGAGCTTGCCAACTGTATACTGTGCGCCGTGTAACTCTTTACGGATCAAAAGTTATGGGCACCGGAGCGACGAATACCTAGTCACTAGCCCCACGCCCTCGATTTGCGTGCCCAGCCTCTACATGAAGCGAAGTTGTCTTGCCCAAGGTGTCATGGGATTCGGTAATAGAAATGTGATGGATTAGGTTGTCGTCCTTTTCGCGGCTCACGACGTATGATCCGGGATGAAAAAACAACGCAAAGGAAGAAAAGTGTCCTAAAACTGACGAAAACGTTCGATTTTGTTCTTCGAAAGTAGGCGCAGCCCAGTAGGCTTGCTCCCCACGTCGTAGAGCTCTCGGAGAGCTTTCCAACGGTATGTTGTGAGCCGCGTTACTCCTTACAAATCAAAAGTTATGGGCACCAAAGCGACGGAAACCTGGTCCCAAGCCCCACGCCCTCGGTTTGTGTGCCCAGTCTCTATGTGAATTGAAGTTGTCTTGCCCAAGTTGCTGTGGGATTCCGTAATAGAAATGTGACGGATTAGGTTGTCGTTCTTTTTGCAGCTCATGACGTACGATCCGGGACTGAAAAACAACGCAAAGGAAGAAAAGTGTCCCGAAACTGATAAAAACGTTCGATTTTGGGCTCCAAAAATAGGCGCAGCTAAGCAGGCTTGCTACTCCCATCATAGAGCTCTCGGAGAGCTTTCCAACTGTATGCTGTGTGCCATGTAACTCCTTACAGATCAAAAGTTATGGGCACCGGAGCAACAGATACCTGGTCACTAGCCCCACGTCCTAGGTTTGTGGGCCCAGCCTTTATGTGAATTGAAGTTGTCTTGCCCAAGGTGTCGTGGGATTCGTTAATAGAAATGTGATAGATTAGATTAAGTTAGACTAGGGTGTGATCTAACATTCATATCATTTCACGTACCTAATTGTTCATTAAGGTTTAACGCTTAATGTTAGTCTAGAACTCCAAAATTTCTCCAGAAAATTGACAGCATAACGGCTGTAATTGGCTCTTTAGTTTGACCTAATTTCCTAAACGCCTCAAAACTTTCAATCTCAAATTCATTTCCAACTAAGATTAATATTTATCACTAGTCGAAATGCCTACTAGTTATCTCGAAGTCTCGTTTGATTAACAACCTAGCATGATAACTATGTCTTGTTTGTTTGTCAATCCCTGTTACACAAGTGCTTATTGATCTTAGCTTACAAATGAGTACCTGCTTAAGATTGGATGGATTCATTTTACTTAGCCCTTTGCCTAATACTTCATAAGCCTGTAGTAGTTAGTAATCAAAGTAGCAAAATGAGCAAATAGGGTGTCTGTCTACTTAATATCGATACAAATCAAAATTAGACCCCAAATTACAACGGGAGTCTTTTACAATAACAATGACAACATCATAAGAGATAGTCTTCAAAACAAACATATCGTTTACAAAATAGCCACAGTCAAGTAAGGCACGTAGGGCAGGCAATCACTCCAAGGAGTCATCGATAGGCACGTTATCCTCAGGTACCTGTTCCTGATCTTCTTTACCTGAGATGATAAAAGAGGGTGAGTCTTTATGAACTCAGCTAGGGGGAACGAGAAATACGTTTTGAAACTCTTTTTCCAGTTCAACTTATGAAAAACCCTTTTTGAAAGCATGACATATAACACAAGTAAGTTCATAAGGTAATATAAAAATAAAAGAACACAATTACCCGTCTTTCCTTCCCGAGGTCCTCTAGGAACCAAGCGAGAGTACTTATACATATAGTGAAAAGGATACGGTGAGCTTTTGCTCTCAGTTCATTTCCAGTTTCAGTTGTTGCGGCCGACTTCAACTCATCCACTTATCATGCCAAATGGGTGTACTTCGGATGTATCCCGAAATCCTACGACCCAACTCTCCGAGGAAGTCTAGCCCCCAAGTGAGATAGGGAATTGGACAATGGTAGTCACGGTTGCACTGGCAAGCTCGATGCCTCTCGGTGTGCGTGAAACGCTACCACACCAGAATGAAAGTTTGCAACCTTGTATGCAATGCACATTTATGACATTTATTATATCACATTAGGAGGACAACAAAGTAGGTTGCCTCCGAGCAATTATAAAATCGCACATTGACAAGTAAACACACGAGGCATGCTTTGACATATAATTTCACTTGTAAAGCACATGGAGTTATATGAATATTAAATGGGCAGCCATGTAACACATGTAAATCAAGTCATATAACTCATTTCGGGGTTCACATAATCAAGTAATAAGGTTATGCAAGCATACAACGATGTTTACAAGAGACCGGGTGCAAGAAAAGTCTACTCATCAACATATAATTGTTGGAATCACATTTATGGCTATAAAGACAACTACGGATAGCCTACTAATCACATAATTAGACACGATAACCATAGGATCAACACTTAGCGAGTTTTCATAGTCACTAGGGTTTCAATTCATGCTTACCCGTGAGATTAAGCCACAAGTTGTCACGTAATTAAACCAAAACCATGCATCGATTAATTAAAACATCCTCAATCATTCAAAACAGTCCACACAACATCCAAGTGCCACAATCCCAAGCATTTAATACCACAAGAGAAGTTACATTAATTTTCAAAGCATATCATTAGATAAAAACCTCACTGCAATGGTCTATTTTCCCACAATAATTTAGAGAAGCAAATAATCTCCAATTTCAGTGAAAAAAATTCCAAATTAAACCTTATTAAGTGAATTAAATCCAGAAACAAACCTCGCATCATTTGGAGTTCGGATTCAAGAGTTATAGCCAAAACCGTGAGACTACGCAAAATTGTCCAGATTTGTACACATTTCAATACTTGTCATTTTTAAGGGTCTTAGGGTCAGAATTGGCTTTGGTCTATTTCTGGTAAAAATGTCCAAAACTGAAACATATAACAACCTACCAAATTTCTTGCATTTTAGATATCATTTACTAAGTAAAAACTGGTTCATTCTACAAGGACAGTGAATTGCCAAAAACCTGCTCCATTTTCCCGGATTTACCAGATTTGGACACCTTTCGATGTTTTGCCATTTTGAAGACCTTAGATTCAAAATTGACCTTGGCCTATTTCAATGAAAAATTCTCAGAACTGGCAAAACTAGTCACCTACCAATTTTCATGCATTTTCAACATCATCTACCAGACAAAATCCACTTCGCTCTAACAAGTCAGAAATCTGCCATTTTCGCGATTTCACCTATCTTCAAATTCTAGCTAAATATCTTGCCATGCATGGTTACAAAAGCTCATGGAAAAACATATACCACAAGTACATAGGTAAAAATAGACATATGAAGGAATGCATGTGGTTTTTGGAAGCTTTTAAAAGAAGATTAACCCTCACCTTAACCTATTGACAACAAATGATGTTCAAAACTCTTGAAGGTGCACAAATGGTCTTCTCTTCTTGTTTGGCCGAGAGATATTGCTTGATTTCCTTAATTCCTAGCTGAGTTACCATGTCCTTAGTATATGCATGTGGTTTGAACAAAAAGGAAATGAAATAGAAGTATCAAACATACCTAAGCCGAAATGATTGTTCTATGAGCTTGCATGCATGTCTCTTTGCATCTAGCTTGCTTGGTCGAGCTTCCTAGGGTACTTGAATGTCTTGGTGGGCTTTAGGAGAGAAGCTTAAGCTATGGAACTTGAGGGTGCAGCTTTGGCCGAGAGAGAGAGAGAGAAAATGAGAGAATGAGAGTTGGGAGAAAGACAATGATGTGTTTGAGCATATGGTCGTCCTTGAGCTTCTACAAATCTGATTTGTGCCATTTCTTTTGAGCATTTGAATTATCTTAGCATGGGCAATTGAGTGGGCCAAGAATGTGGAGCATTGGGTAGGGTTTTAGGTCATTTTTTTTAGTACATTGTTTGAAGTAATTGTCATAGCTTGTCTAGGCTTAGTTTAATTTATGCATATGTTGTTCAAAAGCAAGGTATGGTCGGCCAAAGGCAAGTGGAAATTCTGAATTTTTGTATTGTTTTGAGCTTTATTTTATTGTGTGTTTGGAATATACAAAAGAATAAAGAATAAGAATGTTTAGCTTTTGGTGAAATTTTGTCTTCTAGTGCATTGACTTAGCATTTTAATATTAGTTAGTGGAGTTTGTAGGATTAGTTAATAATCTAGTGCTTCGTGTAAGATGCTTTCTTGATTAGCATGCAGGCACGCTTTCCTAGGTTTAGGGCATGCACTACGAGGTAAGGCACGAACTACGAGACAAATGCACGTTTTCCAAACAAATGCACGCAACCCTAAATAAATGCACGTAATTCAATGCAAGGCATATAAAATGAAACACGACTCTTAAACCTAGGTCAAAGCATGCAATTCTAGGTTAGGGCACACGAAACGAGGTATCGCATGCAAATCGAGGTCAGGCCTCACATCCTCCCCTCCTTAAAAGAATTTCGTCCCGAAATTCAATTTTACCTTTGAAATAATGTCGGATACTGTTGCTCCATTTGGTCTCGTCTTTCCCACGTTGCTTCTTCAAGTCCATGGTGATCCCACAACACTTTCACCATCGATATAGATTTGTTGCGTAACTCCCGATCTTGCTGGTCTAGGATCCGAATGGGCTTCTCTTCGTAAGACAAGTTCTCCCGAAGTTGCAACGGCTCTGGCTCCAAGATATGCGATGGATCAGGGTGATACTTCCGTAGCATTGAGAAATGGAAGACATCATGAATATTGGAGAGGTTTTGGGGTAGTTCTAAACGATACGCCAGTTTGCCAACCTTCTCAATTATCTCAAATGGTCCTACAAACCTCGGGCTCAACTTTCCACCCTTGCTATGTCTAATCAGTCCCTTCCAAGGTGATATCTTCAAGAACACCTTGTCGCCGACCTCAAACTCTAGACTCTGTCTCCGTCGGTCTGCATAACTTTTCTGCTTGCTTTGGGCGGTAAGCATCCGTTTCCGAATGAGGTGGACATTATCAACAATCTTCATAAGTTCAGGTAGAAGGGTCGGGTCAAAAGTCTTCGTCTCACCTACTTCATCCCAGTAAATTGGGGATCGACACTTACGTCCATACAATGCCTCAAATGGGGCCATCCCGATAGTGGCCTGATAACTGTTATTATAAGCAAACTCCGCTAGAGGCAGATATTTCTCCCAACCTTTTCCGAAGTCTAGAACACACGCCCTCAGCATATCCTCCAGAATCTGAATAGTTCTCTCAGATTGTCCATCAGTTTGAGGGTGATAAGTTGTACTAAAACTCAACTTCATTCCTAAAGCTTTCTGCAATTTCTTCCAAAATCGGGAAGTAAAACGAGGATCCCTATCTGACACAATACTCACAAGCATCCCGTGCAACCTTACAATATCCACCACATACATATCTCCCAGTTTCTCAAGACTATCCTCCTTGTTCATCGGTAAGAAGTGCGCTGACTTGGTCAATCTATCCACTATGACCCAAATGGCGTCATGACCCTTTTGTGACCTGGGCAGGTCCATGACAAAGTCCATAGTTATATGTTCTCATTTCCACCGGGGAATTTCCAACGGTTGAAGTAAACCTGCTAGTCGTTGATGTTCTGCTTTGACTCTCTGGCAAGTCAAACACCATGCCACAAACTCCACAATCTCTCTCTTCATGTTATTCCACCAATAGTGTTGCTTCAAATCCCGGTACATCTTTGTTCCACCGGGGTGAATAGTATATCTTGAGTTATGTGCTTCTTCAAGAATCTTCTTTTTCAACTCTGGATCATTAGGAACACAAATTCGATTCCTGAACCTCCAAATACCATCATCATGAAACTTGAAATCTATGTTGCTTTCTTTAATCTTCTGAAACTGTTGGTACTTCTGTTGAGCCTCTTGTAATTCAGACAACAAGGTCGATTGAACTTGTGTAGTGGCAAATAATAACCCTTTTTGAGTCAATTGTGGATTCCACGAAAATGCTTCCTCTAACAACTCCTGCACCTTAACTTCCAGTTTTGCCATGCTCACTTTCCGACTTAAGGCATCTGCAACTACATTTGCTTTACTGGAAATATAATTGATTGTGCAGTTATAATCATCCAAAAGCTCCATCCACTGTCTTTGCCTCATATTCAACTCTTTTTGTGAGAACAAGTACTTCAAGCTCTTGTGATCAGTAAACACCTCAAACTTGTTACCCCACAGATAGTGCCTCCATTTCTTGAGTGCAAACACAATAGCCTCTAACTCCAAATCATGTGTCGGGTAATTCAATTCATATGGCTTGGGTTTCCTAGAGGCATACGCAATCACTCTACCATTCTACATCAACACACACCCCAGTCCTTCTTTGGAAGCATCACTATAGATCACAAAGCCTTGACTCCCTTTAGGCAATGCAAGAACAGGTGCGGTAGTCAATCTTTTCTTCAGTTCTTGAAAGCTGTTCTCACACTTGTCATCCCACACGAACTTTGTTTTCTTTTGAGTGAGCTTTGTAAGCGGTCCTGCAATCTTTGAGAAATCCTTTACGAATCTCCGATAATAGCTGGCTAAACCAAGAAAACTCCGAACCTCCGTAACATTTTCCAGCTTCTTCCAAGACATCACCACTTCTATTTTTACTAGATCCACTGCTATTCCCTCTGGGGATATGATGTGCCCCAAGAATGCAATCTACTGCAACCAAAATTCACATTTGCTAAACTTTGCATACAATTGATGCTCTTGAAGTTTCTGCAATACCAATCGCAGATGTTGTTCATGCTCAGCCTCGAATTTCGAGTATACCAAAATATCATCAATAAAGATCACCACAAATTGGTCCAAGTAGGGTTGAAACACTCTGTGCATCAAGTCCATAAAAGCTGCAGGGGCATTAGTTAGCCCAAATGGCATCACCACAAATTCATAATGCCCATGTCCTGAAAGCCGTTTTAGGCACGTCCTCCTTTTTGATCCGCAACTGATAGTACCCTTGCCTCAAGTCGAGCTTCAAATACACTTTAGTTCCTTGAAGTTGATCAAACAACTCGTCGATCAGTGGAAGTGGGTATTTATTCTTGACAGTCACTTGGTTCAATCCTTGGTAATCGATGCATAGCCTCAACGTTCCGTCTTTCTTCTTCACAAATAGGATTGGTACACCCCACGGAGAAGAACCTGGTTGAACAAACCCCTTCTACAACAATCCTTGCAATTGGTCCTTCAATTCTTGTAGCTCGGCGAGTGCCATATGATAAGGAGCTTTAGATATCGGCTGGGTGCCAGGCAGTAATTCTATTATGAACTCGATCTCCCGATCCGGGGGTAAACCGGGCAATTCTTCTGGAAACACATCCGCATAATCTTTAATCACTGGCATCTCCTCCAACTTAGCTTTGTCCGACGGCTTGTTGATGAGGTATGCTAAGTATCCACTACACCTTTTTCTCAAGGACTTCACTGCTTTCGTAGATGAAATGATGGAACTCCCGGTGAAGTCTCTTTGACCCATTACCTCCAATATTGGTTGACCAGGTATCTGGAATGTTACAATCTTCGTTCGACAATCTAGTTGGGCATAATGCTTTGCCAACCAATCTATCCCTAAGATTACTTCATAGTCTCGAAATGGTAACACTATAAGATTGGCTGAGAATTCCCTATCCTTAATTTGGATTTTACATGCTTTACAAGCTGAGCTAGTAACAAGTTTAGAACCCATCGGAGTACCAACTTCTACTTCGTAAGGCAAACATACAACTCGTAATTTTACACGTTGCACACATAAGGGAGTAATAAACGAATGAGTAGCACCTGGATCAATTAGCACCCTAACAGGTTGATTCAGTATCAAGAATGTACCTTCAACAACAACAGTCTCCTCAGGAAGCTCCTTGCACTCAATAGCATAAGCTCGGGCCTGAACTCTAGGAACTGGAGTCTTGCCTCTACCAGTTGGTTTAATCTGATTTTGTCCTCCTTGCCATTTAGGGCAATCCTTAATCTGATGCTGATCACTACCACAGTGCACGCATCGTCTTGACTTCTTCTAGCATTGGGCCTCGGTGTGACCCTTCTTGTCATAGTAAGAATAGTTGATAGACTGAGTAGTAGGTGAACTACCTGTGGATCCGCAGGTAGAAGAGGCTGATGGTACTTTAGTCAGGCCACGGTTATTGACTGGTCTATTCTGGCTCTGGCCCTGACTGCCACTCTGAGTCTGAAATTTCCTCTATTGTCCCGAAGGCTGATATGGTTTCTTGTTCAGCTGGCTGGAACCGGCTCTATCAAGTTTTCTCTTCTCAACTCGGGAGGCAGCAGCAAGGAGAGCAGAATAGGTAGTGAAGTCATGCGAAGCCAACTGATCCAGAATTTCTGGCCTCAACCTATTCATAAATTTCCACATCTTCCCCTCAGGGATACTAACCATGTATTGAGCATAACGAGACAGTCGGTCAAAACGAGCCTTATACTGGGCCACCGTCATGTTACCCTGGTTCAAGTGCATGAATTCTTCAATTCGCCTCTGCCTGGAAACTTTAGGTACGTATTTCTCCTTGAATGCCTTAACGAAATTACTCCACAAGCGGGGTGTACGATCAGTTTCCCAAAGTGCCTCCACAGTGTGCCACCAATGTTTAGCATCCCCGTGTAACAGAAACACAGCGAACTCAACCTTTTCTTCATCGGTATAGTCGAGTAGCCTCAAAATCCTTTCAATCTCAGACAACCAAGCCTCTGCCTTTTCATCATCAGCTTCCCCGTAGAATTTAGACGGGTGAAAGTCAAGGAACTCCCGCATTCTGCTGTTTCTCCCATTGTTGCCACCGTTCCTGTTGTTGTTGTTATTGTTGTTATTGTTGTTTGTTTCACGTGCATCTTGATGTTCCATCATTCGCAACACACGATCCATAGCATTCGCCATCATATTAAACATGGTCATGCCGGGATTAGTTTGATGAGCATCTCCAGCTTCTTGAGGCTCATCGCTCCTATTGGTATTGCGGGTACTAGGGCCAACCATCTATAGGCACAGATTATTATGCACAATTTATTGGAATACGACAAGACAAGAATTTAATGTATAAGGTAGGCAACATACAATTTTACAAAGACATATAATTCTCGAAACAGTTAAGACATGTTAATCACATAAGCACATAAAAAATAAGAAGGCACAATCGATATTGTCACACATTTAACACACATAAACAAGTCATCCCGATAATCTTAGGGCTTCTACCCATGGTCTGAGAGTTAAACCCAACTTAAGCAATCTAAGCTCTGATACCATTTCTACAAGGTGTCATGCCTCAACCCGACCTATAGAGGTTAGACTAGGGTGCGATCTAACATTCATATCATTTCATGTACCTAATTGTTCATTAAGGTTTAACGCTTAACGTTAGTCTAGAACTCCAAAATTTCTTCGAAAAATCAGCAGCATAACGGTTCTAATTGGCTCTTTAGTTTGACCTAATTTCCTAAACGCCTCAAAACTTTCAATCTCAAATTCATTTCCAATTAAGATTACTATTTATCACCAGTCGAAATGCCTACTAGTTATCCTGAAGTCTCGTTTGATTAACAACCTAGCATGATAACTATGTCTCGTTTGTTTATCAATCCCTTTTACACAAGTGCTTATTGATCTTAGCTTACAAATGAGTACCTGCTTAAGATTGGATGGATTCATTTTACTTAGCCATTTGCCTAATACTTCATAAGCCTGTAGTAGTTACTAATCAAAGTACCAAAACGAGCAAATAGGGTGTCTATCTAGTTAATATCGGTACAAATCAAAATTAGACCCCAAATTACAATGGGGGTCTTTTACAATAACAATGACAACATCATAAGAGATAGTCTTTAAAACAAACATATCATTCACAAAATAGCCACAGTCAAGTAAGGCACGTAGGGCAGGCAATCACTCCTAGGAGTCATCGATAGTCACGTTATCCTCAGGTACCTGTTCCTGATCTTCTTCACCTGAGATGATAAAAGAGGGTGAGTCTTCATGAACTCAGTGAGGGGGAACGAGAAATACGTTTTGAAACTCTTTTTCCGGTTCAACTTATGAAAAACCCTTTTTGAAAGCATGACATATAACACAAGTAAGTTCATAAGGTAATATAAAAATAAAAGAACACAATTACCCGTCTTTCCTCCCTGAGGGCCTCTAGAAACCAAGCGAGAGTACTTATACACATAGTGAAAAGGACACGGTGAGCTTTTGCTCTCAATTCATTTCCAGTTTCAATTGTTGCAGCCGACTTCAACTCATCCACTTATCATGCCAAATGGGTGTACTCCGGATGTACCCTGAAATCCTATGACCTAACTCTCCGAGGAAGTCTAGCCCCCAAGTGAGATAGGGAATTGGACAATGGTAGTCACAGTTGCACCGGCAAGCCCGATGCCGCCTGGTGTGCGTGAAATGCTACCACACTAGAATGCAAGTTTGCAACCTTGTATGCAATGCACATTTATGACATTTATTATATCACATTAGGAGGACAAGAAAGTAGGTTGCCTCTGAGCAGTTATAAAATCGCACATTGACAAGTAAACACTCGAGACATGCTTTGACATGTAATTTCACTCGTAAAGCACATGGAGTTATATGAATATTAAACGGGCATCCATGTAACACATGTAAATCAAGTCATATAACTCATTTCGGGGTTCACGTAATCAAGTAATAAGGTTACGCAAGCATACAATGACGTTTACAAGAGACCGGGTGCAAGAAAAGTCTACTCATCAACATGTAATTGTCAGAATCACATTTAGGGCTATAAAGACAACTACGGGTAGCCTATTAATCACATAATTAGACACGATAACCATAGGATCAACACTTAGGAGTTTTCATAGTCACTAGGGTTTCAATTCATGCTTACCCGTGCGATTAAGACACAAGTTGTCACGTAATTAAACCAAAACCATGCATCGATTAATTAAAACATCCTCAATCATTCAAAACAGTCCACACAACATCCAAGTGCCACAATCCCAAGCATATAATACCACAAGCGAAGTTACATTAATTTTCAAAGCATATCATTAGATAAAAACCTCACTGCAATGGTTTGTTTTCCCATAATCATTTAGACAAGAAAATAATCTCCAATTCCATTGAAAAAAAATTTAAATTAAATATTATTAAGTGAAATAAATCCAGAAACAAACCTCGCATCATTTGGAGTTCGGATTCAAGAGTTATAGCCAAAACCGTGAAACTACGCAAAACTGTCCAGATTTGTAAACATTTCAATACTTGTCATTTTTGAGTGTCTTAGGGTTAGAATTGGCTTTGGTCTATTTCTGGAAAAAATGTACATAACTGAAAACTCTAGCAACCTACCAAATATCTTGCATTTTAGATATCATTTTCTAAGTAAAAACTAGTTCGTTCTACAAAGACAGTGAACTGCCAAAAACCTGCTCCATTTTCCCAGATTTTCCAGATTTGGACACCTTTTAATGTTTTGCCATTTTGAAGACCTTAGAGTCAAAATTAACCTTGGCCTATTTCTACAAAAAATTCTCAAAACTGGCAAAACTAGTCACCTACCAATTTTCATGCATTTTAAACATCATCTACCAGACCAAATCCACTTCGCTCTAACAAGTCAGAAATCTGCCATTTTTGCGATTTCACCTATATTCAAATTCTAGCTAAATATCTTGCCTTCCATGGTTACAAAAGCTCATGGACAAACATATACCACAAGTACAGAGGTAAAAATAGACATATGAAGGCATGCATGTGGTTTTTGGAAGCTTTTAAAAGAAGATTAACCCTCACCTTAGCCTATTGACAACAAATGATGCTCAAAACTCTTGAAGGTGCACAAATGGTCTTCTCTCCTTGTTTGGCCGAGAGATATTGCTTGATTTTGTTAATTCCTAGTTGAGTTACCATGTCCTTAGTATATGCATGTGGTTTGAACAAAAAGGAAATGAAATAGAAGCTATCAAACATACCTAAGCCGAAATGAGTGTTCTATGAGCTTGCATGCATGTCTCTTTGCTTCTAGCTTGCTTGGTCGAGCTTCCTAGGGTACTTGAATGTCTTGGTGAGATTTAGGAGAGGAGCTTAAGCTATGGAACTTGAGGGTGCAGCTTTGGCCGAGAGAGAGAGAGAGAGAAAATGAGAGAGTGAGAGTTGAGAGAAAGACAATGATGTGTTTGAGCATATGGCCGAGAGAGAGGGAGAGAAAATGAAAATAAGGTATCGCACGCAAATTGAGGTCGGGCCTCACAGTTGTCATCCTTTTCGCGGCTCACGACGTACAATCTGGGATAAAAAAAACAGCCAAACGAAGAAAAGTATCCTGAAATAGATGAAAACGTTCAATTTTGGTCTCCGAAAATAGGCGCAGTCGAGCAGGCTTGCTGCCCCTATCGTAGAGCTCTCAGAAAGCTTTCCAACGGTATGCTGTGTGCCGCGTAACTCTTTATGGATCAAAAGTTATAGGCACCGGAGCGACAGAGACCTGGTCCCAAGCCCCACGCTCTTTGTTTGTGTGCCCAGCCTTTACGTGAAGCGAAGTTGTCTTGCCCAAGGTGTCATGGGATTCGGTAATAGAAATGTAATGGATTAGGTTGTCGTCCTTTTCGCGGCTCACGACGTACGATCCGGGACCCAAAAACAACGCAAAAGAAGAAAAATGTCCCAAAAATGATGAAAACATTTAATTTTGGGCTCCAAAAATAGGCGCAGCCGACCAGGCTTGCTGCCCCCAATGTATAGCTCTCGGAGAACTTTCCAACAGTATGTCATGCGCCGTGTAACTCCTTATGGATCAAAAGTTATGGGTACCAGAGCGACGGAGACCTGGTCCCAAGCCCGACGCCCTCGGTTTGCGTGTCGAGCCTCTACAAGAAGCGAAGTTGTCTTGCCCAAGTCGCCATGGGATTCGGTAATATAAATGTGATGGATTAGGTTTTCATCCTTTTCGCAGTACACGACGTACGATCCGGGACGAAAAAATAACTCAAAAGAAGAAAAGTGTCCCGAAACTGATGAAAACATTCGATTTTGGGCTCTGAAAATAGGCGCAGCCGAGCAAGCTTGCTACCCCCGTCGTAGAGCTCTCGGAGAGCTTTCAACCGTATGTTATGCGCCGCGTAACTCCTTATGGATCAAAAGTTGTAGGCACCAGAGCGATGGAGACCTGGTCCTAAGCCCAACGCCCTCGGTTTACGTGCCCAACCTCTACGTGAATTGAAGTTGTCTTACAAAAGGTGTCGTGGGATTTGGTAATAGAAATGTTATGGATTAGGTTGATGTCCTTTTCGCAGCTCACGACGTACGATCCGGGACAAAAATAGCGCAAAAGAAGAAAAGTGTCCCGAAACTGATTGAAACATTTGATTTTGGTCTTCGAAAACATGCGCAACCAAGCAAGCTTGCTTCCCCCATCGTGGAGCTCTCGGAGAGCTTTCCAACGGTATGCTATGCACCTCGTAACTCCTTACGGATCAAAAGTTATGGGCACCAGAGCGACGGAGACCTGGTCCTAAGCCCCACGCCCTCGGTTTGCATGCCCAGCCTCTACATGAATTGAAGTTGTCTTGCCCAAGGTGCCATGGGATTCAATAATAGAAATATGATGGATTAGGTTGTCGTCCTTTTCACAGCTCACGATGTACGATACGAGATGGAAAAACAATGCAAAAAGAGAAAAGTGTCCCAAAACTGACGAAAATGTTCGATTTTATCTCCGAAACGAGGCAAATTTGAGCAGGCTTGCTGCCCCCATCGTAGAGCTCTCGAAGAGCTTTCCAACGGTATGTTGTGCGCCGCGTAACTCCTTATGGATCAAAAGTTATGGGCACCGGAGCGACGGATACCTAGTCACTAGCCCCATGCCCTCGGTTTACGGGCCCAGCCTCTACTTGAATTCAAGTTGTCTTGCCCAAGGTACCATGGGATTCGGTAATAGAAATGTGATTGATTAGGTTGTCGTCCTTTTTACGGCTCACGATGTATGATTCGGGACGAAAAAACAGCGCAAAAGAAGAAAAGTGTCCTGAAACTGATGAAAACATTTGATTTTGGGCTCTAAAAACAGGCGCAGCCAAGCATGCTTGTTGTCCCCGTCGTAGAGCTCTCGAAAAGCTTTCCAGCGGTATGCTGTGAGCCGCGTAACTCTTTACGGATCAAAAGTTATGGGCACCGGAGCGACGGAGACCTGGTCCCAAGACCCACACCCTCGGTTTGCGTGCCCTGCCTCTACGTGAAGCGAAGTTGTCTTGCCCAAGGTGCCATGGGATTCGGTAATAGAAATGTGATGGATTAGGTTGTCGTCCTTTTCACGGCTCATGACGTACGATCCGGGATGGAAAAATAATGCAAAGGAAGAAAAGTGTCCCAAAACTGATGAAAATGTACAATTTTGTTCTCTGAAAATAGGCTCAGCCGAGCATGCTTGCTCCCCCCACCGTAGAGCTCTCGGAGAGCTTACCAACTGTATGTTGTGCGCCGCGTAACTCCTTACGGATCAAAAGTTATGGACACCGGAGAGACAGATACCTGGTCACTAGCCCCACGCCCTCAGTTTGCAGGCCCAGCCTCTACTTGAATTAAAGTTTTCTTGCCCAAGTTACCTTGGGATTCAGTAATAGAAATGTGATGGATTAGGTTGTCGTGTTTTTCGCTACTCACGACGTACGATGTGGGACGAAAAAATAGCACAAAAGAAGAAAAATGTCCAAAAACTATTGAAAACGTTAAATTTTAGGCTTAGAAAATAGACACAGCAGAGCAGGCTTGATGCCCCCATCGTAGAGCTCTTGGAGAGCTTTCCAACGGTACGCTGTGCGCCGCGTAACTCCTTACGAATCGAAAGTTAAGGGCACCGGAGCGACGTAGACCTGGTTCCAAGCCCTACGCCCTCAGTTTGTGTACCCAGCCTCTACATGAAGCAAAGTTGTCATACCCAACTTGCCGTGGGATTCGGTAATATAAATGTGAAGGATTAGGTTGTCATCCTTTTTGCAACACACGATGTACGATCTGGGACGGGAAAACTACGCAAAAGAAGAAAAGTGTCCCGAAACTGATAAAAATGTTCAATTTTGGGCTCTGAAAATAGGCGCAGCTTAGTAGGCTTGCTGCCCCCGTCGTAGAGCTCTTGAAGACCTTTCCAACGATATGCTATGCGCGGCGTAACTCCTTACGGATCAAAAGTTAAGGGCACCGGAGCGACAGAGACCTGGTCCCAAGCCCTACGCCCTCGGTTTGCGTGCCCAGCCTATATGTGAATTGAAGCTGTCTTGCATAAGGTGCCGTTGGATTCGGTAATAGAAATGTGATGGATTAGGTTGTTGTCCTTTTCGCAGCTCACGACGTATGATCCGGGACAAAAAAACAGCGAAAAAGAAGAAAAGTGTCCTGAAACTGTTGAAAACATTTGATTTTGATCTCCAAAAATAGGCGTAGCCGAGCAGGCTTGCTGCCCCTATCGTAGAGCTCTTAGAGAGCTTTCCAACGGTATGCTGTGCGCCACATAACTCCTTGCGGATCAAAAGTTATGGGCACCGGAGCGACGGAGACCTTGTCCTAAGCCTCACGCTATTTGTTTGTGTGCCCAGCCTCTACGTGAAGCCAAGTTGTCTTGCCCAAGGTGCCATGGGATTCGGTAATAGAAATGTGATGGATTAGGTTGTTGTCCTTTTCGCGGCTCACGACGTACGATCCGGGACGAAAAAACAACGCAAAAGAAGAAAAGTATCCCGAAACTGATGAAAATGTTCAATTTTGGGCTCTGAAACTAGGCGCAGCAGAGCAAGCTTGCTGCCCCCGATGTAGAGCTCTCGGAGAGCTTTCCAACGGTATGCTATGCGCCACGTAACTTCTTACGGATCAAAAGTTATGTGTACCAGAGCGACGGAGACTTGGTCCCAAGCCCGACGCCCTCGGTTTGCGTGCCTAGCCTCTACATGAAGCGAAGTTGTCTTTCCCAAGACGCCGTGGGATTCGGTAATAGAAATGTGATAAATTAGGTTGTCATCCTTTTTGCGGTACACGACGTACGATCCGGGACGAAAAAATTACTCAAAAGAAGAAAAATGTCCTTAAACTAATGAAAACGTTTGATTTTGGGATCTGAAAACAGACACAGCCCAGTAGGTTTTCTTCCCCCGCCGTAGAACTCACGGAGAGCTTTCCAATGGTATGCTATGCGCCGCATAACTCTTTACAGATCAAAAGTTATGAGCATCGGAGAGACGGAGACCTGGTCCTAAGCCCCACGCTCTCGGTTTGCGTGCCCAGCCTCTACGTGAATTGAAGTTGTCTTGCCCAAGGTATCATGGGATTCGGTAATAGAAGTGTGATGGATTAGGTTGTCGTCCTTTTTGTGGCCCATGACGTATGATCTGGGATGAAAAAATAGCGCAAAGGAAGAAAAGTGTCCCAAAACTAAAGAAAATGTTCAATTTTGGGCTCCCAAAACAGGCGCAGCCGAGCAGGCTTACTGCCCCCGTCGTAGAGCTATTGGAGAGCTTTCCAACGGTATGCTTTGCGCTGTGTAACTCCTTATGGATCAAAAGTTATGGGTACCAGAGCGACGGAGACCTGGTCCCAAGCCCGACGCCCTCGATTTGTGTGCCCAGCCTCTACGTGAAGTGAAGTTGTCTTGCCAAAGTCGTTGTGGGATTCAGTAATATAAATGTGATGGATTAGGTTGTCATCCTTTTGCGGTACACGACGTACGATTCGGGACGAAAAAATATCTCAAAAGAAGAAAAGTGTCCCGAAATTGATGAAAACGTTCGATTTTGGGCTCTGAAAACAGGCGCAGCCGAGCAAGCTTGCTACCCCAATCGTAGAGCTCTCGAAGAGCTTTCAACGGTATGCTATGCGTCGCGTAACTCCTTACAGATCAAAAGTTGTGGGCACCGGAGCGACAAAGACCTGGTCCCAAGCCCCACGCCCTCGGTTTGCGTGCCCAACCTCTACTTGAATTGAAGTTGGCTTACCCAAGGTGTCGTGGGATTCGGTAATAGAAATGTGATGGATTAGGTTGTTGTCCTTTTCGTGGCTCACGACGTACGATCCGGGATAGAAAAACAGCGCAAAAGAAGGAAAGTGTCCCAAAACTGATGAAAATGTTTGATTTTGGTCTTCGAAAACAGGTGCAACCAAGCAGGCTTGCTGCCCCCATTGTGGAGCTCTCAGAGAGTTTTCCAACGGTATGCTATGCGCCTTGTAACTCCTTATGGATCAAAAGTTATGGGCACCAGAGCGACGGAGACCTGGTCCCAAGCCCCACACCCTCAGTTTGCGTGCCCAGCCTCTACATGAATTGAAGTTGTCTTGCCCAAGGTGCCATGGGATTCGGTAATAGAAATGTGATGGATTAGGTTGTCGTCCTTTTCGCAGCTCAGGACGTACGATCCGGGACGGAAAAACAATGCAAAAAGAGAAAAATGTCCCAAAACTGACGAAAATGTTCGATTTTGGGCTCCGTAAAGAGGCAAATTTGAGCAGGCTTACTGCCCTCGTCGTAGAGCTCTCGAAGAGCTTTCCAACGGTAGGCTGTGCGCCGCGTAACTCCTTATGGATCAAAAGTTATAGGCACCGGAGCGACGGATACCTAGTCACTAGCCCCACACTCTCGGTTTACGGGCCCAGCCTCTACTTGAATTCAAGTTGTCTTTCCCAAGGTACCATGGGATTCGGTAATAGAAATATGATTGATTAGGTTGTCGTCCTTTTTGTGGCTCACGACGTATGATCTGGGATAAAAAAATAGCGCAAAAGAAGAAAAGTGTCCTAAAACTGATGAAAACGTTCGATTTTGGGCTCTAAAAACAAGTGCAGCCAAGCATGCTTGTTATCCTCGTCGTAGAGCTCTCGAAAAACTTTCCAACGGTATGCTGTGCGCTGCGTAACTCCTTACAGATCAAAAGTTATGGGCACTGGAGCGACGGAGACCTAGTCCCAAGCCCCACACCCTCGGTTTGCGTGCCCTGCCTCTACGTGAAGCGAAGTTGTCTTGCCCAAGGTGCCATGGGATTCAGTAATAGAAATGTGATGGATTAGGTTGTCGTCCTTTTCAAGGCTCACGACGTACGATCCGGGATGGAAAAATAATGCAAAGGAAGAAAAGTTTTCGAAACTGTTGAAAACGTTCAATTTTGGGCTCTGAAAATAGGCACAGCTGAGCAAGCTTGTTGCCCCTATCGTAGAGCTCTTGAAGAGCTTTTCAACGGTATGTTGTGCGTCGCGTAACTCCTTACGGATCGAAAGTTATGGGCACCGTAGCGTCGTAGACCTGGTTCCAAGCCCTATGCCCTTGGTTTGTGTGCCCAGCCTCTACATGAAGCGAAGTTGTCGTGCCCAACTTGCCATGGGATTCGGTAACAGAAATGTGATGGATTAGGTTGTCATCCTTTTCGCAACACACGATGTACGATCTGGGACAGAAAAACTACGCAAAAGAAGAAAAGTGTCCCCAAACTGATAAAAACGTTCGATTTTGGGCTCTGAAAATAGGAGTAGCTTAGTAGGCTTGCTGCCTCCGTCGCAGAGCTCTTGAAGACCTTTCCAACAGTATGCTATGCGCGGCATAACTCCTTACAGATCAAAAGTTAAAGGCACTAGAGTGACGGAGACCTGGTCCCTAGCCCCACGCCCTCAATTTGCGTGCCCAGTCTCTACGTGAATTGAAGTGTCCCAAAACTGATGAAAACATTTGATTTTGGTCTCAAAAAATAGGCGCAGCCGAGAAAGCTTGCGGGCCCTATCGTAGAGCTCTCAGACAGCTTTCCAACGGTATGTTGTGCGATGCGTAACTCCTTGCAGATCAAAAGTTATGTGCACCAGAGCGACGAAGACCTGGTCCTAAGCCCCACGCTATCTGTTTGTGTGCCCAGCCTCTACGTGAAGCCAAGTTGTCTTGCCCAAAGTGCCATGGGATTCGGTAATAGAAATGTGATGGATTAGGTTGTCGTCCTTTTCGCGGGTCACGACGTACGATCCGGGACGGAAAAACAACGCAAAATAAGAAAAGTGTCCCGAAACTGATAAAAATGTTCAATTTTGGGCTTCGAAAATAGGCGCAGCAAAGTAGGCTTACTGCCTTCGATGTAGAGTTCTCGGAGAGCTTTCCAACGGTATGCTATACGCCGCGTAACTCCTTACAGATCAAAAGTTATGGGTACCAGAGCTACGGAGACCTGGTCCCATGCCCGACGCCCTCGGTTTGCATGCCCAGCCTCTACGTGAAGCGAAGTTGTCTTTCCCAAGTCGCCGTCGGATTCGATAATAGAAATGTGATAGATTAGGTTGTCGTCCATTTCGTGGCTCACGACGTACGATCCGGGACGGAAAAACAACGCAAAATCATAAAAGCATCACGAAACTGATAAAAATGTTCGATTTTGGGCTCCGAAAATAGGCGCAGCAAAGTAGGCTTACTGCCTTCGATGTAGAGTTCTCGGAGAGCTTTCCAACGGTATGCTATACGCCGCGTAACTCCTTACAGATCAAAAGTTATGGGTACCAGAGCTACGGAGCCCTAGTCCCAAGCCCTACGCCCTCGGTTTATGTGCCCAGCCTCTACGTGAATTGAAGTTGTCTTGCCCAAATTGCCGTGGGATTCGGTAATAGAAATATGACGGATTAGGTTGTTGTCTTTTTTGCTGGTCACGACGTACGATCCGGGATGAAAAAACAACGCAAAAGAAGAAAAGTATCCCGAAATAGATGAAAACGTTCGATTTTGGGATCCAAAAATAGGCACAGCTGAGAAGGCTGGTTGACCTCGACGTAGAGCTCTCGGAGAGCTTTCCAATGGCATGCTATGCGCCCCAGAACTCCTTACGGATCAAAAGTTATGGGCACCAAAGCGACAAAGACCTGGTCCCAAGCTCGACACACTCGGTTTGCGTGCCCAGCCGCTACGTGAAGTGAAGTTGTCTTGCCTAAGTCACCGTGGGATTCGGTAATAGAAACGTGATGGATTAGGTTGTCGTCCTTTTCGCGGCACACAACGTACGATCCGGGAAAGAAAAACAACGCAAAAGAAGAAAAATGTCCCGAAACTGATGAAAACTTTTGATTTTGGGCTCTGAAAATAGGCGTAGCCGAGCAGGCTTGCTGCCCTCGTCGTAAAGCTCACGGAGAGCTTTCCAACGGTATGCTATGTGCCGAGTAACTCCTTACGAATCAAAAGTTATGGGCACCGGAGCGACGGAGACCTGGTCCCAAGCCCCAAGCCCCACGCCCTCAGTTTGCGTGTCCAGCCTCTACGTGAATTCAAGTTGTCTTGCCCAAGGTGCCATGCGATTCGGTAATCGAAATGTGATAGATTAGGTTGTTATACTTTTCGCGGCTCACGACGTAAGATGCAAGCCAAAAAAACTGTGCAAAAGAAGAAAAGTATTTCAAAACTGATAAAAACGTTCGATTTTGGTCTCTGAAAATAGGCGCAGCCGAGCAGGCTCGCTGCCCCCATCGTAGAGCTCTAGGAGAGCTTTCCAACGATATACTGTGAGCTGCGTAACTCCTTGTGGATAAAAAGTTATGGGCACCGGAGTGATGGAGACCTGGTCCCAAGCCCGACGCCCTCGGTTTGCATGCCCAGCCTATACGAGAAGCGAAGTTCTCTTGCCCAAGGTCCCATGGGATTCGGTAATAGAAATATGATGGATTAGGTTGTTGTCCTTTTCGCGGCTCACGATGTACGATCTGGGACAGAAAAATAGCGTAAAAGAAGAAAAGTGTCCCGAAACTGATGAAAACGTTTGATTTTGGGCTCCGAAAATAGGCGAAGCCGAGCAGACTTGCTGCCCCAAATGTAGAGATCTCGGAGAGCTTTTCAACGGTATGCTATGCGCCGTTTAACTACTTACAGATCAAAAGTTATAGGCATTGGAGCGACGGAGACTTGGTCCCAAGCCCCATGCCCTCGGTTTGCGTGCCCAACCTCTACGTCAATTGAAGTTTTCTTGCCCAAGGTTCTATGGGATTCGGTAATAGAAATGTGATGGATTAGGTTGTCGTCCTTTTCGCGGCTCACGACGTATGATTCGGGATAGAAAAACAGCGCAAGAGAAGAAAAATATCCCAAAACAGATGAAAATGTTTGATTTTGGGCTTCGAAAATAGGCGCAGCCGAGCAGGCTTGCTGCCCTTGACGTAGAGCTCTCGGAGAGCTTTCGAACGGTATGTTATTCATCATGTAACTACTTACGGATCAAAAGTTATGGGCACCGGAGCGACGGTGACCTGGTCCAAAGCCCCACGCCCTCGGTTTGCATGCCCAGCCTCTATGTGAAGCGAAGTTGTCTTGCCCAAGTTGCCTTAGAATTCGATAATAGAAATGTGATGGATTAGGTTGTCGTCCTTTTCGCGGCTCACGACGTGCGATCCAGGATGGAAAAACAACGCAAAAAAAGAAAAGTATTCCAAAATTGATAAAAATGTTCGATTTTGGGCTCCGAAAACAAGCGCAGCCGAGAAAGCTTGCTGCCCCCGTCGTAGAGATCTCGGAGAGCTTGCCACTTGTATGCTGTGCGCCGCGTAACTCCTTACGGATCAAAAGTTATGGGCACCGGAGTGACGGAGACCTGGTCTCGCGCCCCATGCCCTCGGTTTGCATGCCCAGCCTCTACGTGAAGCGAAGTTGTCTTGCCCAAGTTGCCGTGGGATTCGATAATAGAAATGTGATGGATTAGGTTGTCGTCCTTTTTGCGGCTCACGACGTACGATCCGAGATAGAAAAACAACGCAAAAGAAGAAAAGTGTTCCAAAACTGATGAAAATGTTCGATTTTGGGCTCCAAAAACAGGCGCAGGCTAGCAGGTTGGCTACCTTTGTCGTAGAGCTCTCGAAGAGCTTTCCAACGGTATGCTGTGCGCTGCGTAACTCCTTACGGATCAAAAGTTATGGGCACTGGAGCCACAGATACCTGGTCACTAGCCCCACACCCTCGGTTTGCGGGCCCAGCCTCTACTTGAATTGAAGTTGTCTTGCCCAAGGTACCATGGGATTCGGTAATAGAAATGTGATGGATTAGGTTGTCATCCTTTTTGCGGCTCATTACGTACGATCCGGGACCGAAAAATAGCGCAAAAGAAGAAAAGTGTCCTGAAACTGATGAAAATGTTCAATTTTTGGCTCTGAAAATAGGTGCAGCCAAGCATGCTTGCTGCCCCAGTCGTAGAGCTCTCAGAGAGCTTTCCAATGGTATGTTGTGCGCCGCGTAACTCTTTGCGGATCAAAAGTTATGGGCACCGAAGCAACGGAGACCTGGTTCCCAGCCCCACGCCCTCTGTTTGCGTGCCCAGCCTCTACATGAAGTGAAGTTGTCTTGCCCAAGGTGCCATAGGATTTGTTAATAGTAATGTGATTGATTAGGTTGTTGTCATTTTCGCGGCTCACGACGTAGGATCCGGGATGAAAAAACAACGCAAATGAAGAAAAGTGTCCCAAAACTGATGAAAACGTATGATTTTGGGCTTCGAAAATAGGCACAGCCGAGAAGGCTTGTTGCCCCCGTCGTAGAGATCTTGGAGAGCTTGCCAACTATATTCTCTGCGCCGCGTAACTCTTTACGGATCAAAAGTTATGGGCAACGGAGCGACGGTGACGTGGTCCCAAGCCCTACGCCCACGGTTTGCATGCCCAGCCTCTACGTGAAGCGAAGTTGTCTTGCCCAAGGTGCCTTGGGATTCGGTAATAGAAATGTGATGGATTAGGTTGTCATCCTTTTCGCGGCTCACGACGTACGATCCGAGATGGAAAAACAACACAAAGGAAGAAAATTATCCCAAAACTGATGAAAACATTTGATTTAGGACTCCGAATACAGTCGTAGCCAAGTAGGCTTGCTGCCCCAGTAGTAGAGCTCTCAGAGAGCTTTCCAACGGTATGCTGTGCGCTGCGTAACTCCTTACGGATCAAAAGTTAGCAGCACCGGAGCGACGGAGACCTGGTCCCAAGCCCCACGCCCTCAGTTTGCGTGCCCAGCCTCTATGTGAAGCGAAGTTGTCTTGCCCAAGTTGCCGTGGGATTCGATAATAGAAATGTGACAGATTAGGTTTTTGTCCTTTTCGCAGCTCACGACGAACGATCTGGGACGGAAAAATAACACAAAAGAAGAAAAGTGTCCCGAAACTGATGAAAATGTTCAATTTTGGGCTCCAAAAATGAGGCGTAGCCAAACAGGATTGTTGCCCCCATCATAGAGCTCTCGGAGAGCTTTCCAACGGTATGTTGTGCGCCACTTAACTCCTTATGGATCAAAAGTTATGGGCACCGGAGCGACGGAGACCTGGTCCCTAGCCCCACGCCTTACGCCCTCGATTTGCGTGCCCAACCTCTACGTGAAGCGATGTTGTCTTACCCAAGTTGCCGTGGAATTCGGTAATAAAAATGTGACGGACTAGGTTGTTATTGTTTTCGCGGCTCACGATGTACGATCCGGAACTGAAAAACATCGCAAAAGAAGAAAAGTATCCCGAAAATGATGAAAATGTTCAATTTTGGGCTCTGAAAATAGGCGCAGCCGAGAAGGCTTGCTGCCTCTGTCGTAGAGCTCTCGGAGAGCTTTCTAACGGTATGATGTGTGCCACATAACTCCTTTCGGATCAAAAGTTATGGGCCCCGGAGTGACGGATACCTGGTCATAATCCCCACGCCCTCGGTTTACGGGCCTAGCCTCTACGTGAATTGAAGTTGTCTTGCCCATGATACTGTGGGATTCGGTAATAGAAATGTGATGGAGTAGGTTGTCGTCCTTTTCGCAGCCCACGACGTACGATCCAGGACGAAAGAACAGCACAAAAGAAGAAAAATGTCCCGAAACTGATGAAAACGTTCGATTTTGGTCTCCGAAAATGGGCGCAACCTAGCAAGCTTGCTGCCCCCGACTTAGAGCTCTCGGAGAGCTTTCCAACAGTATGATGTGCGCCACATAACTCCTTACGGATCAAAAGTTATGGGCCCGGGAGCGACGGATACCTAGTCACAAGCCCTACGCCCTCGGTTTGCGTGCCCAGCCTCTATGTGAAGCGAAGTTGTCTTGCCCAAGGTGCCATGGGATTCGGTAATAGAAATGTGATGGATTAGGTTGTCGTCCTTTTCACGGCTCACGACGTACGATCCGGGATTAAAAAACCGCGCAAAATAAGAAAAGTGTTCCAAAATTGATGAAAATGTTCGATTTTAGTCTCTGAAAATAGACGCAACTATGCAGGCTTGCTGTCCCCATCGTAGAGCTCTCGGAGAGCTTTCCAACGGTATATTGTGCGTCGCGTAACTCCTTACGGATCAAAAGTTATGGGCATCGGAGCGACGGAGACATAGTCCCAAGCCTAACGCCCTCGGTTTACGTGCCTAGCCTATACGTGAAGCGAAGTTGTCTTGCCCAAGGTTCCATGGGATTCGGTAATAGAAAAGTGATGGATTAGGTTGTAGTCCTTTTCGCGGCTCACGACGTACGATCCGGGACCCAAAAACAACGCAATGGTAGAAAAGTATTAAAAACTGATGAAAACGTTCGATTTTGAGCTCCGAAAACAGGCGCAGAAGAGTAGGCTTGCTGCCCCCGTCGTAGAGCTCTCGAAGAGCTTTCCAATGGTATATTGTGCGCCGCATAACTTGTGAGGCCTGACCTCGATTTGCGTGCGATACCTCATTTCGTGTGCCCTAACCTAGATTTGCTTGTCTTGACCTAGGTTTAACAGTCTTGTTTCGTTTTGTGTGCCTTGCATTGAATTTCGTGTATTCATTTAGGGTTGTGTGCATTTACTTGGAAAACATGTATTCGTCTTGTAGTTCGTGCACTATCTCGTAGTGCATGCCCTAAACCTAGGAAAGCGTGTCCACACGCTAATCAAGAAAGCATCTTACACGAAGTACTAGATCATTAAATAATCCTATAAATTCTACTAACTAATATTAAATTGCTAATTCAACTCACTAGAAGACGAAATTGCACCAAAAGCTAGACATTCTCATTCTTTATTCTTTTTCCTTTTTCATATTCCAAGCACTCAATTAAATATTGCTCAACCAAGACAAAAAATTCAGATTGTTGCACAAGCCTTGGCCGACCACCTCTTGCACTTGTGCATGCATTGCAATTTCAAAATTTGTACCTAAACATTCTATGACAATTTATGACACAAAGCCTTAAAAAAATGACTCAAAACTCTACCCAAAGCTCCACCAATCTCGACATATGCTTATGCCCATGCTAGGATGATTCAAACATGCTTCTTGAAGACACAAATTCAGAATTTTCAAGGCCCTAGGCCGACACAAGCATCAAACACTTCAAAGCTTTTCATTTTTCTTTCATTCTTCTTTCTTTCTCTAATTTTTCTCTCACTCTCTCATTTCTTCTCTCTCTCTCGGCCCTAGCTGAAACTCTACTCTCCATAGCTTAAGTTCATCACTCAATGGTTCATCAAGACATGCAAGAAACTAGGAAGCTCGACTAAGCAAAGCTAGGAGCAAAGAAACGCACATGCAAGCTCATAGCACATTCATTTCGGCTTAGGTAAGTTTGTTAGCTTCCATTTCATTTTCTTTTGTTCTAGCCACTTGCACATACTAAGAACATGGTTACTAAGCTAGGAAATTAGAGAAAATCAAGTGGTCTCTCGGCTAAGCAAGGAAAAAGGGTCGACATTGTGCTTCATCAAGAGTTTGTGCATCTTCTTTGTTGTCTTGCTAAGGTGAGGGCTAAAACTTCTTTGAAAAGCTTTTAAAAACCACATGCATGCCTTTAAATGTCTATTTTTACTTCTGTACTTGTGATATATGTGTGTTCATGAGCTTTTGTAAACATGCATGGCAAGATATTTGGCTAGAATGTGATGATAGATGAAATCGCGTATGGGACAGTCTTCTAGCTTGTTGGTACGGGGTGATTTTGACCAGGTAAATGATGTTTAAAATGCATAAAAATTGGTAGGTGACTAGTTTTTCCAGTTCTGAGCATTTTTTATAGAAATACGCCAAAGCTAATTTTGAATCTATGGTCCTCAAAATGGCAAAATATCAAAATGTGTCCAACTCTGGAAAATCTGGGAAAATGAAGCAGGTTTTGGCAGATTCACTGTCCTTTTAGAACGAACCATTTTTGACTTAGTAGATGATATCAAAAATTCATGAAATTTGGTGTTCTGCTATATTTTTCAGTTCTGGACATTTTTTTTCAGAAATAGACTAAGGCTAAATCTGACCCGAAGGTCCTCAAAAACGACAAGTATTAAAATGTATGCAAATCTGGACAGTTTTGCGTAGTCTCACGATTTTGGCTATAACTCTTGAACCCGAACTCCAAATGATGCGAGGTTTGTTTCTGAATTTAGTTCACTCGTTAAGATTTAATTTGAAATTTTTTTCACTGGAATTGGAGATTATTTGCTTGTCTCAATGATTGTGAGAATACAGACCATTGCAGTGAGGTTTTCATCTAGTGATATGCTTAGAAAAATTATTGTAGCTTCTCTTGTTGTATTAAATGCTTGGGATTGTGGCATTTGGATGTTGTGTAGACTGTTTTGAATGCTTGAGGGTGTTTGAATTAATCAATGCATGGCTTGAGTTTCATTACGAGATGACTTGGGGCTTAATCGCATGGGTAAGCACGAATTAAAACCCTAGTGACTAGGTAAACTAGCTAAGTGTTGATCCTATGGATATCGTGTTTAATTATGTGATTAGTAGGCTGCCCGTAGTTGCCCTTGTAGCCCTAAATGTGATTTCGATGATTACAGGATGACAAGTAGGCCTTTCTTGTACCCGGTCCCACGTAGATGTCGTTGCATGTTGTATAATCTTATTATTTGATTACGTGAACTTCGAAATGAGTTATATGACTTGATTTACATGCGTTGCATGGCTGCCCATTTAATATTCATATAACTCCATGTGCTTTTCAAGTGAAATTACTTGTCATATCGTGCCTCGCGTGTTTACTTGTTAATGTGCAATCTTATGACTGTTCGGAGGCAACCTACTTTGTTGTCCTCCAAATGTGATATATTAAATGTCATAAATGTGCATTGCATACAAGGTTGCAACCTTTCATTCTGGCGTGGTAGCGTTCACGCACACCGGGCGGCATCGGGCTTGCCGGTGCAACTGTGACTACCATTGTCCAATTCTCTCTCTCACTTGGGGGCTAGACTTCCTCAGATAGTTGGGTCGTAGGATTTCGGGGTACATCCGGATTACACCCATTTGGCGTAATAAGGGGATGATTTGAAGTCGGCTGCAACAACTGATACTGGAAATGAACTGAGAGCAAAAGCTCACCATATCCTTTTCACTATGTGTATAAGTACTCTCGCTTGGTTCCTAGAGGACCTCGGGGAGGAAAGACGGGTAATTGAGTTCTTTTACTGTTATATTACATTATGTACTTATTTGTGATACATGTCATGCTTGCAAAGGGTTTTCATAAGTTGAACCGGAAAATGAGTTTCAAAACTTATTTCTCGTTCCCCCTCGCTGAGTTCATAAGGACTCACCCTCTTTTATCATCTCAGGTGAAGAAGACCAGGAACAGGTACCCGAGGACAACGTGCCTAATGATGATTCCTTGGAATGATTGCTTGCCCTACGTGCCTTACTTGACTATGGCCATTTTGTGAACGATATGTTGCTTGAAGACTATTTCATTTCTTATGTTGCTTGTTATTGTATTGTAAATTACCCCCGTTGTAATTTGGGGTCTAATTTTGGCTTGTACTGATCATCACTAGATAGTCACTACTATGGTCATTTTTGCTATCGCTATTAACTAGTATCTATCATAGGATTATGAAGTATCAGGTAAGGATTAAGTAAAATGAATCTATCCAATCTTAAGTAGGTACTCATTGCTAAGCTAAGATCAACAGGTACTTTTGTAACAAGGATTAACAAACAAACGAGACATAGTATCATACTAGGTTATTAATCAAACGAGACTTCGAGATAACTAGTAGGCGTTTCGATTGGTGATAAATAATAATCTTAGTTAGAAATGAAATTGAGATTGGAAATTTTGAGGCGTTTAGAGAATTAGGTCAGGTTGGGACGTGATACCTTAGAGAAATGGTATCAGAGCTTAGATTGCTTAAGTCAGGTTTAACTCTCGGACCGTGGGTAGAAGCCCTAAGGTTATTAGGATGACTTGTTTATATGTGTTAATGTGTGATAATGTTAAGTGTGCCTTCTCTGTTTCTATGTGCTTATGTGATTAACATGTCTTAACTGTTTCTAGAATTGTGTATTTATATAAAATTATATGTGGCATACCTGATACATTAAATTCTTGTCCTGTCGTATTCCAATAAATTATGCATCGTAATCTGTGCCTATAGATGGCTGGCTCTAGTACCCGTACTACTAATAGGGGCGGTGAGCCCCAAGAGATCGGAGATGCTTATCAAACTAATCCCGGCATAGCTATGTTTAATATGATGGCGAATGCTATGGATCGCGTGTCGCGAGTAATGGAACGTCAAGATGCACGTGAAGCGAACAACAACAACAACAAGAATGATGGTAACCATGGGAGACATAGCAGAATGAGGGAGTTCCTTGACTTTCGCCCGTCCAAATTCCACAGGGAAGCTGATGATGAAAAGGCAGAGGCTTGGCTGTCTGAGATCGAGAGGATTTTCAGGCCACTTGACTATACTGATGAAGAAAAGGTGGAGTTTGCTGTGTTTCTGTTGCACGGGGATACTGAGCATTGGTGGCACACTGTGGAGGAACTTTGGGAAACTGATCAGACACCTCGCTTGTGGGGTAATTTTGTTAAGGTATTCAAGGAGAAATACGTACCTACAGTTTCCAGGCAGAGGCGGATTGAGGAATTCATGCACTTGAACCAGGGTAACATGACAGTGGCCCAGTACGAGGCTCGTTTTGACCGACTATCTCGTTATGCTCAATACATGGTCAGTACCCTTGAGGCGAAGATGTGAAAATTTACGAATGGGTTGAGGTCGGAAATTCAGGACCAGTTGGCTTCGCATGACTTTGATACCTATTCTGCTCTCCTTGCTGCTACTTCCCGAGTTGAGAAGAGGAAACTTGATAGAGCCGGTTCAAGCCAGCCGAACAAGAAACCATACGAGCCTTCAGGTCAACAAAGGAAATTCCAGAGCCAGAGTCGCAGTCAGGGCCAAAGCCAGAACAGACCAGTTAATAACTGTGGCCCGACTAAAGCACCATCAGCCTCTTCTACTCGTGGATCCATAGGTAGTTCGCCCGCTACTCAGTCTATCAACTGCTCTTATTGTGACAAGAAGGGTCATACAGAGGCCCAGTGCTGGAAGAAGTCAGGACGATGTGTGCAGTGTAGCAGTGATCAGCATCAGATCAAGGATTGCCCTAAATGGCAAGGAGGACAAAATCAGGTTAAACCAGCTGGTAGAGGCAAGACTCGCTATTGAGTGCGAGGAGCTTCCAAAGGAGACCGCTGTTGTTGAAGGTACGTTCTTGATACTGAATCAACATGTTAGGGTGCTAATTGATCCAGGTGCTACTCATTCATTTAGTGCAACGCGTAAAACTACAAGTTGTATGTTTGCCTTACGAAGTAGAAGTTGGTACTCCGATGGGTTCTAAACTTGTTACTAGCTCAGCTTGTAAAGCATGTAAAATCCAAATTAAAGATAGGGAATTCTCAGCCAATCTTATTGTATTACCTTTTCGAGACTATGAAGTCATTTTAGAAATAGACTGGTTGGCAAAGCATCATGTCCAACTAGATTGCCGGACGAAGATTGTAACATTCCGGATACCTGGTCAACCAATATTAGAGGTAATGGGTCAAAGAGACTTCACCGGGAGTTCCATCATTTCATCTACAAAAGCAGCGAAGTCCTTGAGAAAAGGATGTAGTGGATACTTAGCTTACCTCATCAACAAGCCGTCGGAAAAAGCTAAGTTGGAGGATATGCCAGTGATTAAAGATTATGCGGATGTGTTTCCAGAAGAGTTGCCCGGTTTACCCCCAAATCGGGAGATCGAGTTCATTATAGAATTACTGCCTGGCACCCAGCCGACATCTAAAGCTCTCTATCGTATGGCACCGGCCGAGCTACAAGAATTGAAGGACCAATTGCAAGGATTCTTGAAGAAGGGGTTTGTTCAACCAAGTTCTTCTCCGTGGGGTGCACTAGTCCTATTTGTAAAGAAGAAAGACGGAACATTGAGGCTATTCATCGATTACCGAGGATTGAACCAAGTGACCGTCAAGAATAAATACCCACTTCCACTGATCGACGAGTTGTTTGATCAACTTCAAGGAGCCAAAGTGTATTCGAAGCTCGACTTGAGGCAAGGGTACTATCAGTTGCGGATCAAAAAGGAGGATGTGCCTAAAACGACTTTCAGGACGAGATATGCGCATTATGTGTCACGCCCCAACCCGACCTATAAGGTTAGACTAGGGTGAGATCTAAACGTTCAGGACGTGTCACATACTTAACTGTTTATGAAGATTTAACACCTATCATTTGAGTCTAGACTCCAAAGTTTTTCGGAAAACCAGCAGCATGACGGCTGTAATTGGACTCTTTGGTTTGGCCTAATTCTCTAAACGCCTCAAATTTTTCTAATCTCAAGTTTCATTTCCAACTAGGATTACTATTTAATATCAATTGAAATGCCTATTGGTTATCTCGAAGTCTCGTTTGATTTATAACCTAGCATGATACATAACCTAGCATGATACTATGTCTCATTTGTTTGTTTATCCTCGTTACAAAAGTGCATGTTGATCTTAGCTTAACAGCGAGTACCTGTTTAAGATTAGATAGGTTCATTTACTTAGTCCTTAACTAATACGTCATAACCTATGATAGATACGAGCGGTAATAATAGCAAACGATCATAGTGGTGTCTAGTGTCTGTCTAGTTAATATCAATACAAACCAAAATTAGATCCCAAATTACAACGGAGGTCCTTACATTACAACATCGAGCAACATAATAGGAAATAGTCTTCAAGTAGCATAAAGTTCACAAGTAGCCATAATCACGCAAAGCACACAAATAGGCAATCACTCCAAGGATTCATCGTTAGGCACACCGTCCTCGGGTACCTGTTCTGGATCTTCTTCACCTGAGATGATAAAAGAGGGTGAGTCCTTATGAACCCAGCGAGGGGGAACGAGAAATAGGTTTTGAAACTCATTTTCCGGTCCAACTTATGAAATCCTTTTGCAAGCATGAATATAACAATAATATAAGTACAGGAACAGAAATACTAGCCTTTCCTCCACGAGGTTCTCTAGGAACCAAGCGAGAGTACTTATACACATAGTAAAAAGGATACAGTGAGATTTTGCTCTCAGATCAGTTCCAGAATCAGTTGTTGCGGCCGACTTCAAATCATCCCCTTAACACGCCAGATGGGTGTACTCCGGATGTACTCTGAAATCCTATGACCCAACTCTCCGAGGAAGTCTAGCCCCCAAGCGAGAGAGGGAATGGGACCATGGTAGTCACGGGTGCACCGGCAAGCCCGATGCCGCCCGGTGTGCGTGATCGCTACCATGCCGACAAGAAAGGTTGCAACCTTGTATGCAATGCACATTTATGACCTTTAATATATCACATTAGGAGAACAACAAAGTAGGTTGTCTCCGGACAGTCATAAGATTGCACATTGACAAGTAAACAAGCGAAGCACGAATAGACAAGTAATTTCACTTGAAAAGCATATGGAGTTATATGAACATTAAACGAGCAGCCATATAACACATGTAAATCAAGTCATATAACTCATTTCAAAGTCCACGTACTCAAATAGTAATATTATTCAACATGTAACAACATCTACGTGGGCTCGGATGCAAGAAAGGCCTATTTGTCCACATGAAATGATCAAAATCACATTTAGGGCTATAAGGGCATCTACGGGCAGCCTACTAAGCATATAATTCCACACAATATCCAAATGATCAACACTTAGCAAGACTACCTAGTCATTAGGGTTTCTATTTCGTGCATCTCCGTGCAATTTAAGCCCCAAACCAATTCAAAATCAATCTCAAGCCATGCATCATATAATTCAATATCCTCAAACATTCAAAACAGTCCACACAACATCCCAAAGCTACAATCCCAAGCATTTATTTCAACAAGAGAAGTTACAACAATTTTTCTAAGCATAACATTAAGTGAAACCCTTACTGCAGTAGGCTATTTTCTCACAATCAATAAGATAAGAAAAAAATATCCAATTTCAGTGCATAAGATGTCAAATTAAAGCTTAAGAAGTTAACTAAAATCAGGAACAAACCTTGCATCATTTGGAGTTCGGGATCATTAGATATAGCCGAAACAGTGGGATAGCACAAAACTGTCCATATTTGCACACATTTCAATGATTGACGTTTTGTGAGGTCCTTAGAGTCAGATTTAGCCTTGGTCCATTTCTGATAAAAATTTCCAGAACTGAAAAATATAGCAGTACACCAAATTTCATGCATTTTGGATATCATTTACTAAGTCAAATCTGGTTCGTTCTACAAGGTCAGTGCATCTGCCAAAACCTGCTTCATTTTTCCGGATTTCCAGATTTGGACACATTTTAACGATTTGCCATTTTGAAGACCTTAGAGTCGAAATTAGCATTGGCTTATTTCTTTGAAAAATGTTCAAAACTGGCAAAACTAGTCACCTACCAATTTTCATGAATTTTCAACATCATTTTCCTAGCCAAACATACCTCGAAACAACTGGTCAGAGAGCTGTCAACAATCCGACTTCACCTATCATCACTTTCAAGCCAAGATCTTGCCATGCATGGTTGTAAAAGCTTATGAATGAACATATAACTCAAGTACAGAAGCAAAGACATACATTTATGAGCATGCATGTGGATTTTTGAAGGATTTTCAAAAGGTTTTAGCCCTCACCTTAGCAATCAACCAAGAAGATGCACAAAAACTTGTTGAAGCACAATCTTCTTCTTCTCCTTTGCCTAGCCGAGATTCCAACTAGATTTTCTCTATTTTTCCTAGCTTAATGACCAAGCTCTTAGTACATGCATGTGGTTAGAACAAGAAGAAAAGAAATGGAAGCTTAAAAACTCACCTAGGGCCGAAATGAAGACTCTATGTGCTTGCATGCATCATTTGAGCTAACTACTTGATTTCCTTTGCTTGGGCTTGCCTTGAATGACCTTAGGATGATGAAGATGAGTTGTGAATTGTAGAGAATCAGCCAAGGCCGAGAGAGAGAGAGAGAGAAAATGAGAGGGAGAGAGAGAGAAATGTGAGAGGAAAATGAGAGAATGAAAAGAAACAAAGGCCTTGAAGTTAGATGAGCATGTTCGGCCTTGGGGCTTTCAATTTCAGCTTTGTGTCTTCAAAATGCTTTAATTTTGAAATGTTTAGCATGGGCAAAGGTGGTTTGGTCGAGCAAGGTAGAGGATTGAGGTGGTTTTGAGCATTTTTTTATGCATTGTGCTAAGTGTTTGTCATAGTTTGTCTAAGCATGCATGTTTAAATGAATAATTGTTGAATCCTTGCTCAAATGTCTTGGTATGGCCGGCCTTAGCATGTGTAATTTCTGAATTTTTGTCATCTTTTGAGTGTTATTTAATTGTGTGTTGAAAGTACAAAAAGAATAAAGAATAAAGAATAAGGAATGCTTAGTGTTTAGTGAATTTTTTGTCTTCTAGTGAGTTGAATTAGGTTTATAATATTGATAGTGGATTTTGTAGGATTATTCAGTATTCTAGTGCTTTGTGTAAGATGCTTTCTTGATTAGCGTGAGGGCAAGCTTTCTTAGGTCTAGGGCACGCACTACGAGGTAGGACACGAACTATGAGACGAACACATATTTTTCAGGTAAATGCATGTAACTCTAAATGAATGCACGTAATTCAATGCATGGCACATAAAATGAACACAATTCTTAAACCTAGGTCAAGGCACGCAAATTTAGATTAGGGCACAAAAAACGAGGTATCGCACGCAAATCAGGGTCGGGCCTCACATCCTCCCCTCCTTAAAAGAATTTCGTCCCGAAATTCAATATTACCTTGAAATAAAGCTGGATATTGCTGCTCCATCTGGTCTCGCCTTTCCCACGTTGCTTCTTCAACTCCAGGATGATCCTACAACACTTTCACCATTGGTATAGTTTTGTTGCGCAACTCCCGATCTTGCTGGTCTCGGATCGGAATGGGCTTCTCCTCGTAAGACAAGTTCTCCCGAAGCTGCAACGACTCTGGCTCCAAGATATGCGATGGATCAGGATGATACTTCCGCAGCATCGAAACATGAAAGACGTCATGAATATTGGAAAGGTTCTAGGGTAGTACTAGGTGATACGCCAATTTGCCAACCTTCTCAACTATCTCAAATGGTCCTACGAACCTCGGGCTCAACTTTCCACCCTTGCCATGTTTAATCAGTCCCCTCCGGGGTGATATCTTCAAGAAAACCTTATCGCCAACCTCGAACTCGAGACTCTATCTCCGTCGGTCTGCATAGCTCTTCTACCTGCTCTGGGCTGTAAGCATCCATTTTCGGATGAGGTGGATATTATCAACAGTCTTCATAAGTTCAGGTAAAAGAGTCGGGCCAAAAGTCTTCGTCTCACCTACTTCATCCCAGTAAATTGGAGATCGACACTTTCGTCCATACAACGCCTCAAATGGGGCCATCCCGATAGTGGCCTGATAACTATAATTATAAGCGAACTCCGCTAGAGATAGATATTTCTCACAACCTTTTCTGAAATCCAAAACACACGCCCTCAGCATATCCTACAAAATCTGAATAGTTCTCTCCAATTGTCCATCAGTCTGAGGGTGATAAGCTGTGCTGAAACTCAGCTTCGTTCCCAAAGCTTCTTGCAATCGCTTCCAAAATCGGGAAGTAAAACGAGGATCCCTATCTGATACAATACTCACAGATATCCCGTGCAATTTTACAATTTCCGCTACATACATATCTCCCAATTTCTCTGGACTATCCTCCTTGTTCATCGGTAAAAAGTATGCCGACTTAGTCAATCTATCCACTATGACCCAAACGGCATCATGACCCTTTTGTGATCTGGGCAGGTCCATAACAAAATCCATAGTGATATGTTCCCATTTCCATTGAGGAATCTCCACGGCTGAAGTAAACCTGCGGGTCGTTGATGTTCCGCTTTGACTCTCTGGCAGGTCAAACACCGTGCCACAAACTCCGCAATTTCTCTTTTCGTGTTATTCCACCAATAGTGTTGCTTCAAATCCCAGTACATCTTTGTTCCACTGGGGAGAATAGTATATCTAGAATTATGGGCTTCTTCAAGAATCTTCTTTTTCAGCTTTGGCTCACTGGGAACACAAATCTGATTCCTAAACCTCCAAATACCATCATCATGAAACTTGAAATCCGCGTTGCTTTCTTTAATCTTCTGAAATTGTTGGTCCTTTTGTTGAGCCTCCCGTAACTCAGACAACAAGGTCGATTGAACTTGTGTAGTGGCAAAAAGTAACCCTTTCTGAGTCAATTGTGGTTTCCACAAAAATGCTTCCTCCAACAACTCCTGCACCTTGACTTCCAGTTTTGCCATGCTCACTTTCCTACTTAAGGCATCTGCAACTACATTCGCTTTACCGGGCACATAATTGATTGTGCAGTTATAATCATCCAAAAGCTCCATCCACCACCTTTGCCTCATATTCAACTCTTTTTTAAAGAACAAGTATTTCAAGCTCTTGTGATCAGTAAACACCTCAAACTTGTTACCCCACAGATAATGCCTCCATTTCTTGAGTGCAAACACAATAGCCGCTAATTCTAAATCATGCGTTGGGTAATTCACTTCATACGGCTTTGGTTTCCTAGAAGCATATGCAATCACCCTTCCATTTTGCATCAACACACAACCCAGTCCTTCTTTTGAAGCATCGCTATAGATTACAAAACCTAGACTCCCTTCAGGCAATACAAGAACTGGTGCGGTAGTCAATCTTTTCTTCAACTCTTGGAAGCTGTTCTCACACTTATCATCTCACATGAACTTTGTTTTCTTTTGAGTGAGCTTTGTAAGCGGTCCTGATAATAGCTGGCTAGACCAAGAAAACTCTGAACCTCTGTAACGTTTTCCGGCTTCTTCCAAGACATCACTGCATCTATCTTTGCTGGATCCACCGCTATTCCCTCTTGGGATATGATATGCCCCAAAAATGCAATCTGCTACAACCAAAATTCACACTTGCTAAACTTTGCATACAATTGATGCTCTCGAAGTTTTTGCAGTACCAACCACAGATGTTGCTCATGCTCCACCTCAGATTTCAAGTATACCAAAATATCATCAATGAAGATCACCACAAATTGGTCCAAGTAGGGTTGAAACACCCTGTGCATCAAATCCATAAAAGCTGCAGGGGCATTAGTTAGTCCAAAAGGCATCACTACATATTCATAATGCCTATATCTCGTCCTGAAAGCCGTTTTAGGCACATCTTTCTTTTTGATTCGCAACTGATAATACCCTTGCCTCAAGTCGAGTTTCAAATACACTTTGGCTCCTTGCAGTTGATCAAATAACTCGTCGATCAGTGGAAGTGGGTATTTATTCTTGACAGTTACTTGGTTCAATCCTCGGTAATCAATGCATAGCCTTAACGTTCCGTCTTTCTTCTTCACAAATAGAACTGGTGCACCCCACGGTGAAGAACTTGGTTGAACAAACCCCTTCTTCAGTAATCCTTCCAATTGGTCCTTCAATTCTTGTAGCTCGGCCGGTGCCATACGATAGGGAGCTTTAGATATCGGCTGGGTGCCAGGCAGTAACTCTATAACAAACTCGATTTCCCGATTTGGGGGTAAACCGGGAAATTCTTCTAGAAATACATCCGCATAGTCTTTGATCACAGGCATCTCCTCCAACTTAGCTTTGTCCGACGGCTTGTTGATAAGGTAAGCTAAGTATCCGCTACACCCTTTTCTCAAGGACTTCACTGCTTTCGTAGATGAAATGATGGAACTCCCGGTGAAATCTCTTCGGCCCATTACCTCCAGTATTGGTTGACCAGGTACTAGGAACATTATAATCTTCGCCCGGCAATCTAGTTGGACATGATGTTTTGCCAGCCAGTCCATCCCTAAAATGACCTCATAATCTCAAAAAGGTAATACAATAAAATTGGCTGAGAATTCCCTATCCTTAATTTGGATTTTACATGCTTTACAAGCTGAGCTAGTAATAAGTTTAGAACCCATTGGAGTACCAACTTCTACTTCGTATGGCAAACATAGAACTTTCAGTTTCACACGTTCCACACATAAGGGAGTAATAAATGAATGAGTAGCACCCGGATCAATTAACACCCTAACAGGTTGATTCAGTATGAAGAATGTACCTTCAACAACAACGGTCTCATCTGGAATCTCCTCACACTCAATAGCATAAGCTCGAGCCTGAACTCTAGGAACTTGAGTCTTTCCTCAACCAGCTGGTTTACCCTGATTCTGCCCTGCCTGCCGTTTAGGGCAATCCTTGATCTGATGCTAATCACTATCACATCTCATACATCGTCCTGACTTCCTCCAACACTGGGCCTCGGTATGCCCCTTCCTGTCACAATAAGAATAGCTGACGGACTGAGTAGCAGGTGAACTACCAGTGGATCTGCGGGTAGAAGAGGCTGATGGCGCTTTCGTTGGGCCACGGTTATTCACTGGTCTGTTCTGGCTTGGGCCCTGATTACGACTCTGACTCTGGAATTTCCTCTGCTGACCTGGAGGCTGGTATGGTTTCTTGTTCGGCTGACTCAAACCGGCTCCATCTAGTTTTCTTTTCTTAACTCGAGAGGCAGCAGCAAAGAGAGCAGACTAGGTATCGAAGTCATGAGAAGCCAACTGGTCCTGAATCTTTGGCCTCAATCCAGTAGTAAATTTCCACATCTTCGCCTCTGGAGTACTAACCATATATTGAGCATAACGGGACAGTCGATCAAAACGAGCCTCGTACTGGGCCACCGTCATGTTACCCTGGGTCAAGTGCATGAACTCCTCAGCCTGCCTCTGCCTGGAGACTACAGGTACATATTTCTCCTTAAATGCCTTAACGAAATTACCCCACAAACGAGGTGTCTGATCAGTTTCCCACAGTGCTTCTACAGTGTGCCACCAATGCTCAGTATCCCCGTGCAACAGAAACACAGCAAACTCCACCTTTTCTTCATCAATATAATCAAGTGGCCTGAAAATCTTCTCGATCTCGGACAGCCAAGCCTCAGCTTTCTCATCATTAGCTTCCCCATGGAATTTAGATGGGCGAAATTCAAGGAACTCCCTCATTCTGCTATGTCTCCCGTGGTTACCCTCATTCCTGTTGTTGTTGTTGTTGTTGTTGTTGGCTTCACGTGCATCCCGGTGCTCCATCACTTGTGATACGCGATCCATGGCATTCGCCATCATATTAAACATAGCTATACCGGGATTAGTTTGATAGGCATCTCCGGTCTCTTGGGGTTCACCGCTCCTATTAGTAGTACGGGTGCTAGGACCAACCATCTATAGGTACAGATTACGATGCACAATTTATTGAAATATGACAATCAAGAATTTAATGCATAAGATATGCAGCATAATATAGATACAATCCTAGAGACAATTAAGGCATGTTAATCACTTAAACACATAAAACACATAAGGCACATTTAACATTATCACACAATAACATATAAGCAAGTCATCCTAATCATTTTAGGGCTCTACCCACGGTCCGAGAGTTAAACCCGGCTTACGCAATCTAAGCTCTGATACCATTCTAGTTCTAAGGTGTCACGCCCCAACCCGGCCTATAAGGTTAGACTAGGGTGTGATCTAAACGTTCAGGACATGTCACATACTTAACCGTTTATGAAGATTTAACACCTATCGTTTGAGTCTAGACTCCAAAGTTTTTCAAAAAATGGGCAGCATGACGGCTGTAATTGGACTCTTTGGTTTGGCCTAATTCTCTAAACGCCTCAAAAAATTTTAATCTCAAGTTTCATTTCCAACTAGGATTACTATTTAATATCAATTGAAATGCCTATTGGTTATCTCGATGTCTCGTTTGATTTATAACCTAGCATGATACTATGTCTCGTTTGTTTGTTTATCCTCGTTACAAAAGTGGCTGTTGATCTTAGCTTAATAGCGAGTACCTATTTAAGATTGGATATGTTCATTTACTTAGTTCTTAACTAATACGTCATAACCTATGATAGATACGAGCGGTAATAATAGCAAACGATCATAGTGGTGTCTAGTGTATGTCTAGTTAATATCAGTACAAACCAAAATTAGACCCCAAATTACAACGGGGGTCTTTACATTACAACATTGAACAACATAAAAGGAAATAGTCTTCAAGTAGCATAAAGTTCACAAGTAGCCATAATCACGCAAAGCACACAAACAGGCAATCACTCCAAGGATTCATCGTTAGGCATACCGTCCTTGGGTACTTGTTCTGGATCTTCTTCACCTGAGATGATAAAAGAGGGTGAGTCCTTATGAACTCAGCGAGGGGGAACGAGAAATAGGTTTTGAAACTCATTTTTCGGTCCAACTTATGAAATCCTTTTGCAAGCATGAATATAACAATAATATAAGTACAGGAACAGAAATACTAGTCTTTCCTTCCCGAGGTTCTCTAGGAACCAAGCGAGAGTACTTATACACATAGTAAAAAGGATACAGTGAGCTTTTGCTCTCAGATTAGTTCCAGAATTAGTTGTTGCGGCCGACTTCAAATCATCCCCTTAACACGCTAGATGGGTGTACTCTGGATGTACCCCGAAATCCTATGACCCAACTCTCCGAGGAAGTCTAGCCCCCAAGCGAGAGAGGGAATGGGACCATGGTAGTCACGGGTGCACCGGCAAGCCCGATGTCGCCCGGTGTGCGTGATCGCTACCATGCCGACAAGAAAGGTTGCAACCTTGTATGCAATGCACATTTATGACCTTTAATATATCACATTAGGAGGACAACAAAGTAGGTTGCCTCCGGACAGTCATAAGATTGCACATTGACAAGTAAACAAGCGAGGCACGAATAAACAAGTAATTTCACTTGAAAAGCATATGGAGTTATATGAACATTAAACGGGCAGCCATATAACACATGTAAATCAAGTCATATAACTTATTTCAAAGTCCACGTAATCAAATAGTAAGATTATTCAACAGTAACAACATCTACGTGGGCTCGGATACAAGAAAGGCCTATTTGTCCACATGAAATGATCAAAATCACATTTAGGGCTATAAGGGCATCTACGGGCAGTCTACTAAGCATATAATTCCACACAATATCCAAATGATCAACACTTAGCAAGACTACCTAGTCATTAGGGTTTCTATTTCGTGCATCTCCGTGCAATTTAAGCCCCAAACCAATTCAAAATCAATCTCAAGCCATGCATCATATAATTCAATATCCTCAAACATTCAAAACAGTCCACACAACATCCCAAGGCTACAATCCCAAGCATTTATTTCAACAAGAGAAGTTACAACAATTTGTCTAAGCATAACATTAAGTGAAACCCTTACTGCATTAGGCTGTTTTCTCACAATCATTAAGATATGAAAACAATCTCCAATTCCAATGAATAAGATTTCAAATTAAAGCTTAAGAATGAACTAAAATCAGGAACAAACCTTGTATCATTTGGAGTTCGGGATCATTAGATATAGCCGAAACAGTGGGATAGCACAAAACTGTCCAGATTTGCACACATTTCAATGATTGACATTTGTGAGGTCTTTAAGGTCAGATTTAGCCTTGGTCCATTTCTCACAAAAATGTCTAGAACTGAAAAATATAGCAGTACACCAAATTTCATGCATTTTGGATATCATTTACTAAGTCAAATCTGGTTCGTTCTACAAGGTCAGTGCATCTGCCAAAACCTGCTTCATTTTTTCAGATTTCCAGATTTTGACACATTTTAAAGATTTTCCATTTTGAAGACCTTAGATTCGAAATTAGCTTTGGCCTATTTCTGCGAAAAATGTTCAAAATTGGCAAAAATAGTCACCTACAAATTTTCATGTATTTTCAACATCATTTGCCTAGCCAAACGCACCTCGAAACAACTGGTCAGAGAGCTGTCAACAATCTGACTTCACCTATCATCACTTTCAAGCCAAGATCTTGCCATGCATGGTTGTAAAAGCTTATGAAAGAACATATAACTCAAGTACAGAAGCAAAGACATACATTTATGAGCATGCATGTGGATTTTTGAAGGATTTTCAAAAGGTTTTAGCCCTCACCTTAGCAGTCAACCAAGAAGATGCACAAAAACTTGTTGAAGCACAATCTTCTTCTTCTCCTTTGCCTAGCCGAGATTCCAACTAGATTTTCTCTATTTTTCCTAGCTTAATGACCAAGCTCTTAGTACATGCATGTGGTTAGAACAAGAAGAAAATAAATGGAAGCTTAAAAACTCACCTAGGGCCGAAATGAAGACTCTATGTGCTTGCATGCATCATTTGAGCTAACTACTTGCTTTCCTTTGCTTGGGCTTGCCTTGAATGACCTTAGGATGATGAAGATGAGTTGTGAATTGTAGAGAATCAGCCAAGGCCAAGAGAGAGAGAGAGAGAAAATGAGAGGGAGAGAGAGAGAAATGTGAGAGGAAAATGAGAGAATGAAAAGAAACAAAGGCCTTGAAGTTAGATGAGCATGTTCGGCCTTGGGGCTTTCAATTTCAGCTTTGTGTCTTCAAAATGCTTTAATTTTGAAATGTTTAGCATGGGCAAAGGTGGTTTGGTCGAGAAAGGTAGAGGATTAAGGTGGTTTTGAGCATTTTTTTATGCATTGTGCTAAGTGTTTGTCATAGTTTGTCTAAGCATGCATGTTTAAATGAATAATTGTTGAATCCTTGCTCAAATGTCTTGGTATGGCCGGCCATAGCATGTGTAATTTCTGAATTTTTGTCATCTTTTGAGTGTTATTTAATTGTGTGTTGAAAGTGCAAAAAGAATAAAGAATAAGGAATGCTTAGTGTTTAGTGAATTTTTTTGTCTTCTAGTGAGTTGAATTAGGATTATAATATTGATAGTGGATTTTGTAGGATAATTTATTAGTCTAGTGCTTTGTGTAAGATGCTTTCTTGATTAGCGTGAGGGCAAGCTTTCCTAGGTCTAGGGCACGCACTACGAGGTAAGACACAAACTACGAGACGAACGCACATTTTTTAAGTAAATGCACGCAACCCTAAATGAATGCACGTAATTCAATGCATGGCACATAAAATGAACACAATTCTTAAACCTAGGTCAAGGCACGCAAATCTAGATTAGGGCACATGAAACGAGATATCGCACGCAAATCGGGGTCAGGCCTCACATTATGAATATGTGGTGATGCCATTTGGACTAACTAATGCCCCAGCAGGTTTTATGGACTTGATGCTATCAGGCCCCAACCTGACCTATAAAGGTTAGACTAGGGTGTGATCTAATCATTCAAGTCATATCATGTACTTAATCGTTCAAGAGGGTTTAACACTTAACGTTTTAGCCTAAACTCCGCAATTTTCTGGAAAACCGACAGCATAACGGCTGTAATTGGGCTCTTTAGTTTGACCTAATTCCCAAAACGCCTCAAAATTTCCAATCTCAATTTCATTTCCAACAAAGATTACTATTTATCATCAATTGAAACACCTACTAGTTGTCTCGAAGTCTCGTTTGAGTAATAATCTAGTATGACACTATGTCTCGTTTGTTTGTTAATCCTTGTTACAAACGTACCTGTTGATCTTAGCTTATCAATGAGTACTTGCTTAAGATTGGATGGGTTCATTTTACTTAATCCTTACCTGATACTTCATAATCCTATGATAGATACTAGCCAATAACGATAGCAAAACGACCACAGTAGTGTCTATCTAGTTATTATCAGTACAAACCAAAATTAGACCCCAAATTACAACGGGGGTCTTTTACATTACAATAGCAAGCATCATAAGAAATGAAATAGTCTTCAAGCAACATATTGTTCACAAAATGGCCATAGTCACGTAAGGCACGTAGGGCAAGCAATCATTCCAAGGAATCATCGTTAGGCACGTCGTCCTCGGGTACCTGTTCTTGGTCTTCTTCACCTGAGATGATAAAAAGGGTGAGTCCTTATGAACTCAGTGAGGGGGAACGAGAAATAAGTTTTGAAACTCATTTTTCGGTTCAACTTATGAAAACCCTTTTTGCAAGCATGAATATATCACAAATAAGTACATAACGTAATGTAAAAGTAAATAAACACAATTACCCGTCTTTCATCCCCGAGGTCCTCTAGGAACCAAGCGAGAGTACTTATACACATAGTGAAAAGGATACGGTGAGCTTTTGCTCTCAGTTCATGTCAGCATCAGTTGTTGCGGCCGACTTCAAATCATCCCCTTACCACACCAAATGGGTGTACTCCGGATGTACCCCGAAATCCTACGACCCAACTCTCCGAGGAAGTCTAGCCCCCAAGCGAGAGAGGGAATTGGACAATGGTATTCACGGTTGCACCGGCAAGCCCGATGCCGCCCGGTGTGCGTGAACGCTACCACGCCAGAATGAAAGGTTGCAACCTTGTATGCAATGCACATTTATGACATTTAATATATCACATTTGGAGGACAACAAAGTAGGTTGCCTCCGAGCAGTCATAAGATTGCACATTGACAGTTAAACACGCGAGGCACGATATGACAAGTAAATTCACTTGAAAAGCACATGGAGTTATATGAATATTAAATGGACAGCCATGTAACGCATGTAAATCAAGTCATATAACTCATTTCGAAGTTCACATAATCAAATAATAAGATTATTCAACATGCAACGACATCTACGTGGAACCGGGTGCAAGAAAGGCCTACTTGTCAACATGTAATCATCGAAATCATGTTTAGGGCTATGAGGGCAACTACGGGCAGCCTACTAATTTCATAATTAAACACGATATCCATGGGATCAACAATTTAGCGAATTTACCTAGTCACTAGGGTTTCAATTCATGCTTACCCGTGCAATTAAGCCCCAAGTCATATCGTAATTAAGCTCAAGTCATGTATTGATTAAATTAAACACCCTCAATCAAACATTCCACACAACATCCAAATGCCACAATCCCAAGCACTTAATACAACAAGAGAAGCTACAATAATTTTTCTAAGCATATCAATAGGTGAAACCCTCACTGCAATGGACTGTATTCTCACAATAATTGAGACAAGGAAACAATCTCCAATTCCAGTGAACAAGATGTCAAATTAAATCTTAAGGAGTGAACTAAATTCAGAAACAAACCTCGCATCATTTGGAGTTCGGGTTCAAGAGTTATAGCCAAAACAGTGAGACTACACAAAACTGTCCAGATTTGCACACATTTCAATACTTGTCATTTTTGAGGGCCTTAGGGTCAGATTTAGCCTTAGTCCATTTCTGAAAAAAATTTCCAGAACTGAAAAATCTAGCTGTACACCAAATTTCATGCATTTTGGATATCATTTACTAAGTAATAACTGGTTCGTTCTACAAGGTCAATGAATCTGCCAAAACCTGCTTCATTTTTCCAGACTTTCCAGATTTGGATACATTTTGATAATTAGCCATTTTGAGGACCTTAGAGTCAAATTTAGCTTTTGCCTATTTCTGTGAAAAGTGGTCAAAACTGGAAAAAATAGTTACCTACCAATTTTCACCCATTTTCAACATCATTTACCTAGTAAAAATCACCTCGCACCAACAAGGCAGAAGACTGTCACATACCCGATTTCATCTATCATCACATTCTAGCCAAATATCTTGCCATGCATGTTATAAAAGCTCATGAACACACATATATCTCAAGTACAGAAGTAAAGATAGACGTTTAAGGGCATGCATGTGGTTTTTTGAAATATTTTCAAGAAGTTTTAGCCCTCACCTTAGCAAAACAACAAGAAGATGCAGAAGACTCTTGATGGTTGCACAAGATTGACTCTTTTCCTTGCTTAGCCGAGACACCACTCGATTTTCTCTAATTTCCTAGCTTAGTAACCCAGTTCTTAGTAGGTGCATGTGGTTAGAACAAGAAGAAAAGAAATGGAAGCTAGCAAACTCACCTAAGTCGAAATGGAGGTTCAAAGAGCTTGCATGTGCATTTCTTTGCTCCTAGCTTTGTTTGGTCGAGTTCCTTGGTTGCTTGGAAGTCTTGAAGAGGCTTAGGATGAAGAACTTAGCTATGGAGTCTACAATATTCAGCTAGGGCTGAGAGAGGGAGAGAAGAATGAGAGGGAGAGAGAGAAATGTGAGAAAGAAAGAAAGAATGAAAGAAAAAATGAAAGGCTTTGAAGAGAATGATGCATATGTCGGCCTAGGGCCTTGCAATTTCAGATTTTTGTGTCTTCAAGGAGCATTTTTTGAATCCTTAGCATGGGCAATTGAGAATGGGTCGAGAATGGTGCATTGGGAAGAGTTTTTGAGCCATTTTTTTATGCATTGTGTCATTAAATTGTCATAGAATGTTTGAGGAATAAATTTTGAAATTGGATTGCATGCTCAAAGCTCCTAGTGGTCGGCCAAGGCTTGTGCAAAATCTGAATTTTTTGTCTTGTTCAAGGGTTATTTTATTGTGTGTTTGGGATATGTAAAGAATAAAGAATAAAGAATGTCTAGCTTTTTGTGAGATTTTGTCTTCTAGTGAGTTGAATTAGTAATTTAATATTAGTTAGTGGGATTTGTAGGATTAATTATTGATCTAGTGCTTCGTGTAAGATGATTTCTTGATTAGCATGAGAGCACGCTTTCCTAGGTCTAGGGCACGTACTACGAGGTAGGGCACGAACTAAGAGACGAATGCACTTTTTCCAAATAAATGCATGCAACCCTAAATGAATGCACGTAATTCAATGCAAGGCACACAAAATGAAACACAATTCTTAAACCTAGCTCAAGGCACGCAAATCTAGGTTAGAGCACATGAAACGAAGTATCACACGTAAATCGAGGTCGGGCCTCACATCCTCCCCTCCTTAAAAGAATTTTATCCCAAAATTCAATATTACCTTTGAAATAAAGCTGGATATTGTTGCTCCATCTGGTCTCGCCTTTCCCACATTGCTTCTTCAACTCCATGGTGATCCCACAACACTTTCACCATCGGTATAGATTTGTTGCGCAACTCCCGATCTTGCTGGTCTAGGATCCGAATGGGCTTCTCCTCATAAGACAAGTTCTCCTGAAGCTGCAACGGATCTGGCTCCAAGATATGTGATGGATCACGGTGATACCTCTGTAGCATTGAAACGTGAAAGACGTCGTGAATATTGGAGAGGTTTTGGGGTAGTGCCAGGCGAAACGCCAATTTGCCAACCTTTTCAATTATCTCGAATGGTCCTACAAACCTCGGGCTCAACTTTCCACCCTTGCCATGTTTAATCAGTCCCCTCCGGGGTGATATCTTCAAGAACACCTTATCGCCGACCCCGAACTCTAGGCTCCGTCTCCGTCGGTCTGCATAACTTTTCTGCCTGCTCTGGGCGGTAAGCATCCGTTTCCGGATAAGGTGGATATTATCAACAGTCTTCATAAGTTCAGGTAGAAGGGTCAGGTCAAAAGTCTTCGTCTCACCTACTTCATCCTAGTAAATTGGGGATCGACACTTATGTCCATACAACACCTCAAATGGGGCCATCCCGATAGTGGCCTGATAACTATTATTATAAGCGAACTCCGCTAGAGACAAGTATTTCTCCTAACCTTTCCCGAAGTCTAAAACACACGTCCTCAGCATATCCTCCAGAATCTGAATAGTTCTCTCAGATTGTCCATCAGTCTGAGGGTGATAAGTCGTGTTGAAACTCAACTTCGTTCCCAAAGCTTCTTGCAATCTCTTCCAGAATCGGAAAGTAAAACGAGGATACCTATCCGATACAATACTCACAGGCATCCCATGTAATCTTACAATCTCCGCCACATACATATCTCCCAACTTCTCAAGACTATCATCCTTGTTCATCGGTAAAAAGTGTGCTGACTTAGTCAATCTATCCACTATGACCCAAACGGCATCATGACCCTTTTGTGACCTAGGCAGGTCCATAACAATGTCCATAGTTATATGTTCCCATTTCCATTGAGGGATCTCCAACGGCTGAAGTAAACATATCGGTCGCTGATGTTTTGCTTTAATTCTCTGGCAAGTCAAACACCGTGCCACAAACTCTACAATCTTTCTCTTCATATTATTCCACCAATAGTGTTGCTTCAAATCCTGGTACATCTTTGTTCCGTCGGGGTGAATAGTGTATCTTGAATTATGGGCTTTTTCAAGAATCTTATTTTTCAACTCTGGCTCATTAGGAACACAAATCCGATTCCTAAACCTCTAAATACCATCATCATGAAACTTGAAATCTGTGTTGCTTTCTTTAATCTTCTGAAACTGTTGGTCCTTTTGTTGAGTCTCTCGTAATTCAGACAACAAGGTCGATTGAACTTGTGTAGTGGCAAAAAGTAACCCCTTTTGAGTCAATTGTGGTTTCCACAAGAATGCTTCCTCTAACAACTCCTCAACCTTGACTTCTAGTTTTGCCATGCTCGCTTTCCTACTTAAGGTATCTACAACTACATTTGCTTTACCGGGCACATAATTAATCATGCGTTGGGTAGTTCTACTCATACGGCTTCGGTTTCCTAGAAGCATACGCAATCACTCTACCATTTTGCATCAACACACAACCTAGACCTTCCTTCAAAGCATCACTATAGATTACAAAACCTTGACTCCCTTCAGGCAATGCAAGAACAGGTGCAGTAGTCAATCTTTTCTTCAATTCTTGGAAACTGTTCTCACACTTGTCATCCTACACGAACTTTGTTTTCTTTTGAGTGAGCTTTGTGAGCAGTCCTGCAATCTTTGAGAAATCCTTCACGAACCTCCGATAATAGCTGGCTAGACCAAGAAAACTCCGAACCTCCGTAATGTTTTCCGGCTTCTTCCAAGACATCACCACTTCTATCTTTGCTGGATCCACTGCTATTCCCTCTTGGGATATGATATGCCCCAAAAATGCAATCTGCTGCAACCAAAATTTGTACTTACTAAACTTAGCATACAATTGATGCTCTCGAAGTTTCTGCAGTACCAACCGCAAATGTTGTTCATGCTCATACTCGGATTTCAAGTATACCAAAATATCATCAATGAAGATCACCACAAATTGGTCCAAGTAGGGTTGAAACACCTTGTGCATCAAGTCCATAAAAGCTGCAGGGGCATTAGTTAGTCCAAACGGCATCACCACATATTCATAATGCCCATATCTTGTCCTAAAAGCCGTTTTAGGCACATCATCCTTTTTGATCTACAACTGATTGTACCCTTGCCTCAAGTCGAGCTTCGAATACACTTTGGCTCCTTGAAGTTGATCAAATAACTCGTCGATCAGTGGAAGTGGGTATTTATTCTTGACAGTCACTTGGTTCAATCCTCGGTAGTCGATGCATAGCCTCAACGTTCTGTCTTTCTTCTTTACAAATAGGACTGGTGTACCCCATGGAGAAGAACTTGGTTGAACAAACCCCTTCTTCAACAATCCTTGCAATTGGTGCTTCAATTCTTGTAGCTCGGCTGGCGCCATACGATAGGGAGCTTTAGATATCGGCTAGGTGCCAGGCAGTAACTCTATAATGAACTCGATCTCCCGATTTGGGGGTAAACCGGACAATTCTTCTGGAAACACATCCACATAATCTTTGATCACTGGCATCTCCTCCAACTTAGCTTTGTCCGACGGCTTGTTAATGAGGTAAGCTAAGTATCCACTACATCCCTTTCTTAAGGACTTCACTGCTTTCGTAGATGAAATGATGGAACTCCTGGTGAAATCTTTTTGACCCATTACCTCCAGTATTGGTTGACCAGGTATCCAAAATGTTACAATCTTCGTCCGGCAATCTAGTTTGGCATAATGCTTTGCCAACCAGTCCATCCCTAAAATGACTTCATAGTCTCGAAAGGGTAATACAATAAGATAGGCCGAGAATTCCCTATCTTTAATTTGGATTTTACATGCTTTACAAGCTGAGCTAGTAACAAGTTTAGAACCCATCGGAGTACCAACTTCTACTTCGTAAGGCAAACATACAGCTCGTAGTTTCACACGTTGCATACATAAGGGAGTAATAAATGAATGAGTAGCACCCGGATCAATTAGCACCCTAACAGGTTGATTCAGTATGAAGAATGTACCTTCAACAACAGCGGTCTCCTCTGGAAACTCCTCGCACTCAATAGCATAAGCTCGAGCCTAAACTCTAGGAACTCGAGTCTTGCCTCTACTATCTGGTTTAACCTGATTTTGTCCTGCTTGCCATTTAGGGCAATCCTTGATCTGATGCTGATCACTGCCACACTGCACACATCGTCCTAACTTCTTCCAACACTGGGCCTCGGTATGCCCCTTCTTGTCACAGTAAGAACAGTTGACATACTGAGTAGCAGGTGAATTACCTGTGGATCCGCGGGTGGAAGAGGCTGATGGCGCTTTAGTCGGGCTACGGTTATTAGCTGGTCTGTTCTGGCTCTGGCCCTTACTACGACTCTGGCTCTGGAATTTCCTCTGTTGACCTGGAGGCTGGTATGGTTTCTTGTTCGGCTGACTTGAACCGGCTCTATCAATTTTTCTTTTCTCAACTCGGGAAGCAGCAGCAAAAAGAGCAGAATAGGTATCGAAGTCATGCGAAGCCAACTGGTCCTGAATCTCTGGCCTCAATCCAGTCGTAAATTTCCACATCTTCGCCTCCGGAGTACTGACCATGTATTGAGCATAGCGGGACAATCGGTCAAAACGAGCCTCGTACTAGGCCACCGTCATGTTACCCTGGTTCAAGTGCATGAATTCTTTAATCCGCCTCTGACTGGAAACTGCAGGTACATATTTCTCCTTGAATGCCTTAACGAAATTACGCCACAAGCGAGGGGTATGATCAGTTTCCCACAGTGTCTCCACAATGTGCCACCAATGCTCAGCATCCCCGTGCAACAGAAACATAGCAAACTCCACCTTTTCTTCATCAGTATAGTCAAGTGGCCTGAAAATCCTCTCGATCTCAGACAGCCAAGCCTCTGCTTTTTCATCATCAGCTTCCCCGTGGAATTTGGATGGGCGAAAGTCAAGGAACTCCCTCATTTTGCTATGTCTTCCATGGTTACCATCATTCCTGTTGTTGTTGTTGTTTGCTGCACGTGCATCTTGACGTTCCATCACTCGTGACACGCGATCCATGGCATTCACCATCATATTAAACATAGCCACGCCGGGATTAGTTTGATAGCCATCTCCGGTCTCTTGGGGCTCACCGCTCCTATTAGTAGTGCGGGTACTAGGGCCAGCCATCTATAGGCACAGATTACGATGCACAATTTATTGGAATAAGAAAAACAAGAATTTAATGCATAAGATATGCAACATAATGTAGATACACAATTCTAGAAAGAATTAAGACATGTTAATCACATAAGCACATAGAACATAGAAGGCACAATTAACATTATCACACAATAACATATAGAAAAATCATCCTAATTACCTTAGGGCTTCTACCCATGGTCCAAGAGTTAAACCCGGCTTAAGCAATCTAAGCTCTGATACCATTCTTTCTATAAGGTGTCATGCCCCAACCCGACCAATAAAGGTTAGACTAGGGTGTGATCTAATCATTCAAGTCATATCACGTACTTAATCGTTCAAGAGGGTTTAACACTTAACGTTTTAGCCTAAACTCTACAATTTTCCAAAAAACCGGCAGTATAACGGCTGTAATTGGGCTCTTTAGTTTGACCTAATTCTCAAAACGCCTCAAAATTTCCAATCTCAATTTCATTTCCGACAAAGATTACTATTTATCATCAATTGAAACGCCTACTAGTTGTCTCGAAGTCTCGTTTGATTAATAACCTAGTATGATACTATGTCTTGTTTGTTTGTTAATCATCGTTACAAACGTACCTGTCGATCTTAGCTTATCAATGAGTACCTGCTTAAGATTGGATGGGTTCATTTTACTTAATCCTTACCTGATACTTCATAATCCTATGATAGATACTAGCCAATAACGATAGCAAAACGACCACAGTAGTTTCTATCTAGTTATCAGTACAAACCAAAATTAGACCCCAAATTACAACGGGGGTCTTTTATATTACAATAGCAAGCATCATAAGAAATGAAATAGTCTTCAAGCAACATATTGTTCACAAAATGGCCATAGTCATGTAAGGCACGTAGGGCAAGCAATCATTCCAAGGAATCATCGTTAGGCACGTCGTCTTTGGGTACCTATTCTTGGTCTTCTTCACCTGAGATGATAAAAGAGGGTGAGTCCTTATGAACTCAGCGAGGGGGAACGAGAAATAAGTTTTGAAACTCATTTTCCGGTTCAACTTATGAAAACCGTTTTTGCAAGCATGAATATATCACAAGTAAGTACATAACGTAATGTAAAAGTAAATGAACACAATTACTCGTCTTTCCTCCCCGAGGTCCTCTAGGAACCAAGCGAGAGTACTTATACACATAGTGAAAAGGATACGGTGAGCTTTTGCTCTCAGTTCATGTCAGTATCAGTTGTTGCGGTCGACTTCAAATCATCCCCTTATCACGCCAAATGGGTGTACTCCGGATGTACCCCGAAATCCTACGACCCAACTCTCCGAGGAAGTCTAGCCCCCAAGTGAGAGAGGGAATTGGACAATGGTAGTCACGGTTGCACCGGTAAGCCTGATGCCGCCCGGTGTGCGTGAACGCTACCACGCCAGAATAAAAGGTTGCAACCTTGTATGCAATGCACATTTATGACATTTAATATATCACATTTGGAGGACAACAAAGTAGGTTGCCTCCGAGCAGTCATAAGATTGCACATTGACAGTTAAACACGTGAGGAACGATATGACAAGTAAATTCACTTGAAAAGCATATGGAGTTATATGAATATTAAACGGACAGCCATGTAACGCATGTAAATCAAGTCATATAACTCATTTCGAAGTTCACGTAATCAAATAATAAGATTATTCAACATGCAACGACATCTATGTGGAACCGGGTGCAAGAAAGGCCTACTTGTCAACATGTAATCATCGAAATCATGTTTAGGGCTATGAGGGAAACTACGGGTAGCCTACTAATTTCATAATCAAACACGATATCCATGGGATCAACAACTTAGCAAATTTACCTAGTCACTAGGGTTTCAATTCGTGCTTACCCGTGCGATTAAGCCCCAAGTCATCTCGTAATTAAGCTCAAGCCATGTATTGATTAAATTAAACACCCTCAAGCAATCAAAACAGTCCACACAACATCCAAATGCCACAATCCCAAGCACTTAATACAACAAGAGAAGCTACAATAATTTTTCTAAGCATATCAATAGGTGAAACCCTCACTGCAATGGACTGTTTTCTTACAATAATTGAGACAAGGAAACAATCTCCAATTCCAGTGAACAAGATGTCAAATTAAAGCTTAAGGACTAAACTAAATTCAGAAACAAACCTCGCATCATTTGGAGTTCGGGTTCAGGAGTTATAGCCAAACAGGGAGACTACACAAAACTGTCCAGATTTGCACACATTTCAATACTTGTCGTTTTTTAGGGCCTTAGGGTCAGATTTAGTCTTAGTCCATTTTCGACAAAAATGTTTCGAACTGAAAAATCTATCTGCATACCAAATTTCATGCATTTTGGATATCATTTACTAAGTAAAAACTGGTTCGTTCTACAAGGTCAATGAATTTGCCAAAACCTGCTTCATTTTTCCAGACTTTCCAGATTTTGACACATTTTTATAATTAGCTATTTTGAGGACTTTAGAGTCAAAATTAGGTTTGTCCTATTTCTGAAAAAAGTGTTCAAAACTGGAAAAACTAGTTACGTACCAATTTTCACACATTTTCAACATCATTTACCTAATAAAAATCACCTCACACCAACAAGGCAGAAGGCTGTCACATACCCGTTTTCATCTATCATCACATTCTAGCCAAATATCTTGCCATGCATGTTTATAAAAGCTCATGAACACACATATATCTCAAGTACAGAAGTAAATATAGACATTTAATGGCATGCATGTGGTTTTTTGAAACATTTTCAAGAAGTTTTAGCCCTCACCTTAGCAAAATAACAAGAAGATGCAGAAGACTCTTGATGGTTGCACAAGATTGACTCTTTTCCTTGCTTAGCCGAGACACCACTCGATTTTCTCTAATTTCCTAGCTTAGTAACCCAATTCTTAGTAGGTGCATGTGGTTAGAACAAGAAGAAAAGAAATGGAAGCTAGCAAACTCACCTAAGCCGAAATGGAGGTTCAAAGAGCTTGCATGTGCATTTCTTTGCTCCTAGCTTTGTTTGGTCGAGTTCCTTGGTTGCTTGGAAGTCTTGAAGAGGCTTAGGATGAAGAACTTAGCTATGGAGTCTACAATATTCAGCTAGGGCCGAGAGAGAGAGAGAAGAATGAGAGGGAGAGAGAGAAATGTGAGAAAGAAAGAATGAATGAAAGAAAAAATGAAAGGCTTTGAAGAGAATGATGCATATGTCGGCCTAGGGCCTTGCAATTTCAGATTTTTGTGTCTTCAAGGAGCATTTTTTGAATCCTTAGCATGGGCAATTGAGAATGGGTCGAGAATGGTACATTGGGGAGAGTTTTTGAGCCATTTTTTTATGCATTATGTCATTAAATTGTCATAGAATATTTGAGGAATAAATTTTGAAATTGGATTGCATGCTCAAAGCTCCTAGTAGTCGGCCAAGGCTTGTGCAAAATCTGAATTTTTTGTCTTGTTCATTGCTTATTTTATTGTGTGTTTAGGATATGCAAAGAATAAAGAATAAAGAACAAAGAATGTCTAGCTTTTTGTAAGATTTTGTCTTCTAGTGGGTTGAATTAGTAATTTAATATTAGTTAGTGGGATTTGTAGGATTAATTATTAATCTAGTGCTTCGTGTAAGATGCTTTCTTGATTAGCGTGAGGGCACGCTTTCCTAGGTCTAGGGCACGCACTACGAGGTAGGGCACGAACTACGAGACGAATGCACGTTTTCCAAATAAATGCACGCAACCCTAAATGAATACACGTAATTCAATGCAAGGCACACAAAATGAAACACAATTCTTAAACCTAGGTCAAGGCAAGCAAATCTAGGTTAGAGCACACGAAACGAAGTATCGCACGCAAATTGAGGTCGGGCCTCATAGATGCACCGGGTGTTTCAACCCTACTTGGATCAATTTTTGGTGATCTTCATTGATGATATTTTGGTATACTCAAAATTCGAGGCTGAGCATGAACAACATCTGCGATTGGTATTGCATAAACTTCGAGAGCATCAATTGTATGCAAAGTTTAGCAAATGCGAATTTTGGTTGCAGCAGATTGCAATTCTAGGGCACATCATATCCCAAGAGGGAATAGCAGTGGATCCAGCAAAGATAGAAGCGGTGATGTCTGGGAAGAAGCTGGAAAACGTTACGGAGGTTCGGAGTTTTCTTGGTCTAGCCGACTATTATCGGAGGTTCATGAAGGATTTCTCAAAGATCCCAGGACCGCTTACAAAGCTCACTCAAAAGAAAACAAAGTTCGTGTGGGATGACAAGTGTGAGAACAGTTTCCAAGAATTGAAGAGAAGATTAACTACCGCACCCGTTCTTGCATTGCCTGAAGGGAGTAAAGGTTTTGTAATCTATAGCGATGCTTTGAAGGAAGGACTGGGTTGTGTGTTGATGCAAAATGTTAGAGTGATTGCATATGCTTCTAGGAAACCGAAGCCGTATGAATTGAATTACCCGACGCATAATTTAGAGTTAGCGGCTATTGTGTTTGCACTCAAGAAATGGGGGCACTATCTGTGGGGTAACAAGTTCAAGGTGTTTACTGATCACAAGAGCTTGAAATACTTGTTCTCACAAAAGGTGTTGAACATGAGGCAAAGACGGTGGATGAAGCTTTTGGATGATTATAACTGCACAATCAATTATGTGCCTGGTAAAGCAAATGTAGTTGCAGATGCCGTAAGTCGGAAAATGAGCATGGCAAAACTGGAAGTCAAGGTGCAGGAGTTGTTAGAGGAAGCATTCTTGTGGAAACCACAATTGACTCAAAAAGGGTTACTTTTTGCTACTACACAAGTTCAATCGACCTTGTTGTTTGAATTACGAGAGGCTCAACAGAAGGACCAACAGTTTCAGAAGATTAAAGAAAGCAACACAGATTTCAAGTTTCATCATGATGGTATTTGGTGGTTTAGGAATCGGATGTGTGTTCCTAATGAGCCAAAGTTGAAAAAGAAGATTCTTGAAGAAGCCCATAACTCAAGATATACTATTCACCCTGGCAGAACAAAGATGTACGGGATTTGAAGCAACACTATTGGTGGAATAACATGAAGAGAGAGATTGCGGAGTTTGTGGCACGGTGTTTGACTTGCCAGAGAGTCAAAGTGGAACATCAACGACCAGTAGGTTTACTTTAACCGTTGGAAATTCCTCAATGGAAATGGAAACATATAACTATGGACTTTGTTATGGACCTACCCAGATCACAAAAGGGTTATGACGCCGTTTGGGTCATAGTGGATAGATGGACTAAGTCAGCGCACTTTTTACTAATGAACAAGGAGGATAGTCCTGAGAAATTAGGAGATATGTATGTGGCGGATATTGTAAGATTGCACGGGATGCCTGTGAGTATTGTGTTGGACAGGGATCCTCATTTTACTTCCCAATTTTGGAAGAGATTGCAAGAAGCTTTGGAAACGAAGTTGAGTTTCAGCACGACTTATCACCCTCAGACTGATGGACAATCTGAGAGAACTATTCAGATTCTGGAGGATATGCTGAGGGCGTGTGTTTTAGACTTCGGGAAAGGTTGGGAGAAATATCTGTCTCTAGCGGAGTTCACTTATAATAATAGTTATCAGGCCACTATTGGGATGGCCCCATTTGAGGCATTGTATGGACGTAAGTGTCGATCCCCAATTTACTAGATGAAGTAGGTGAAACGAAGACTTTTGACCCAACCCTTCTACCTGAACTTATGAAGACTATTGATAATATCCACTTCATTCGGAAACGGATGCTTACCGCCTAGAGCAGGCAGAAAAGTTATGCAGACCGACGGAGATGGAGTCTAGAGTTTGAGGTCGGTGACAAGGTGTTCTTGAAGATATCACCTCGGAGAGGACTGATTAAACACGGCAAGGGTGGAAAGTTGAGCCCGAGGTTTGTAGGACCATTTGAGATAATTGAGAAGGTTGGCAAATTGGCGTATCGCCTAGCACTACCCCAAAGCCTCTCCAATATTCACGACGTCTTTCATGTTTCTATGCTACGGAAGTATCACCCTGATCCATCATAATTCTTGGAGCCAGAGCCGTTGCAGCTTTGGGAGAACTTGTCTTATGAAGAGAAGCCCATTCGGATCCTAGACCAGCAAGATCGGTAGTTGCGCAGCAAATCTATACCGATGGTGAAAGTGTTGTAGGATCATCATGGAGTTGAAGAAGCAACGTGGGAAAGGCGAGACCAGATGGAACAATAGTATCCAGCTTTATTTCAAAGGTAATATTGAATTTCGGGACGAAATTCTTTTAAGGAGGGGAGGATGTGAGGCCCGACCTCGATTTGCGTGCGATAACTCGTTTCGTGTGCCCTAACCTAGATTTGCATGTCTTGACCTAGGTTTAAGAGTCGTGTTTCATTTTGTGTGCCTTGCATTGAATTACGTGCGTTCATTTAGGGTTGCGTGCATTTACTTGGAAAACGTGCATTCATCTCGTAGTTCATACCCTACCTTGTAGTGCGTGCCCTAAACCTAGGAAAGCGTGCCCACACGCTAATTAAGAAAGCATCTTACACGAAGCACTAGATCATTAATTAATCCTACAAATTCCACTAACTAATATTAAATTGCTAATTCAACTCACTAGAAGACGAAATTGCACCAAAAGCTACACATTCTCATTCTTTATTCTTTTTCCTTTTGCATATTCCAAGCACTCAATTAAATATTGCTCAACCAAGACAAAAAATTCATATTGTTGCACAAGCCTTGGCCGACCACCTCTTGCACTTGTGCATGCATTGCAATTTCAAAATTTGTACCTAAACATTCTATGACAATTTATGACACAAAGCCTTAAAAAAATGACTCAAAACTCTACCCAAAGCTCCATCAATCTCGACATATGCTTATGCCCATGCGAGGATGATTCAAACATGCTTCTTGAAGACACAAATTCAGAATTTTGAAGGCCCTAGGCCGACACAAGCATCAAACACTCCAAAGCTTTTCATTTTTCTTTCATTCTTCATTCTTTCTCTCATTTTTCTCTCACTCTCTCATTTCTTCTCTCTCTCTCGGCCCTAGCTGAAACTCTACTCTCCATAGCTTAAGTTCATCACTCAATGGTTCATCAAGACATGCAAGAAACTAGGAAGCTCGACTAAGCAAAACTAGGAGCAAAGAAACGCACATGCAAGCTCATAGCACATTCATTTCAGCTTAGGTAAGTTTGTTAGCTTCCATTTCATTTTCTTTTGTTCTAGCCACTTGCACATACTAAGAACATGGTTACTAAGCTAGGAAATTAGAGAAAATTAAGTGGTCTCTTGGCTAAGCAAGGAAAAAGGGTCGACATTGTGTTTCATCAAGAGTTTGTGCATCTTCTTTGTTGTCTTGCTAAGGTGAGGGCTAAAACTTCTTTGAAAAGCTTTTAAAAACCACATGCATGCCTTTAAATGTCTATTTTTACTTCTTTTCTTGCGATATATGTGTGTTCATGAGCTTTTGTAAACATGCATGGCAAGATATTTGGCTAGAATGTGATGATAGATGAAATCGCGTATGGGACAGTCTTCTGGCTTGTTGGTACGGGGTGATTTTGACCAGGTAAATGATGTTTAAAATGCATAAAAATTGGTAGGTGACTAGTTTTTCCAGTTCTAAGCATTTTTTATAGAAATACGCCAAAGCTAATTTTGAATCTATGGTCCTCAAAATGGCAAAATATCAAAATGTGTCCAACTCTGGAAAATCTGGGAAAATGAAGCAGGTTTTGGCAGATTCACTGTCCTTTTAGAACGAACCATTTTTGACTTAGTAGATGATATCAAAAATTCATGAAATTTGGTGTTCTGCTATATTTTTCAGTTCTGGACATTTTTTTTCAGAAATAGACTAAGGCTAAATCTGACCCGAAGGTCCTCAAAAACGACAAGTATTAAAATGTATGCAAATCTGGACAGTTTTGCGTAGTCTCACGATTTTGGCTATAACTCTTGAACCCGAACTCCAAATGATGCGAGGTTTGTTTCTGAATTTAGTTCACTCGTTAAGATTTAATTTGAAATTTTTTTCACTGGAATTGGAGATTATTTGCTTGTCTCAATGATTGTGAGAATACAGACCATTGCAGTGAGGTTTTCATCTAGTGATATGCTTAGAAAAATTATTGTAGCTTCTCTTGTTGTATTAAATGCTTGGGATTGTGGCATTTGGATGTTGTGTAGACTGTTTTGAATGCTTGAGGGTGTTTGAATTAATCAATGCATGGCTTGAGTTTCATTACGAGATGACTTGGGGCTTAATCGCACGGGTAAGCACGAATTGAAACCCTAGTGACTAGGTAAACTCGCTAAGTGTTGATCCTATGGATATCGTGTTTAATTATGTGATTAGTAGGCTGCCCTTAGTTGCCCTTGTAGCCCTAAATATGATTTCGATGATTAAATGATGACAAGTAGGCCTTTCTTACACCCGGTCCCACGTAGATGTCGTTGCATGTTGTATAATCTTATTATTTGATTACGTGAACTTGGAAATGAGTTATATGACTTGATTTACATGCGTTACATGGCTGCCCGTTTAATATTCATATAACTCCATGTGCTTTTCAAGTGAAATTACTTGTCATATCGTGCCTCGCGTGTTTACTTGTCAATGTGCAATCTTATGACTGTTCGGAGCCAACCTACTTTGTTGTCCTCCAAATGTGATATATTAAATGTTATAAATGTGCATTGCATACAAGTTTGCAACCTTTTATTCTGGTGTGGTAGCGTTCACGCACACCGAGCAGCATCGGGCTTGCCAGTGCAACCGTGACTACCATTGTCCAATTTTCTCTCTCGCTTGGGGGCTAAACTTCCTCGGAGAGTTGGGTCGTAGGATTTCGGGGTACATCCGGAGTACACCTATTTGGCGTGATAAGGGGATGATTTGAAGTCGGCTGCAACAACTGATATTGGAAATGAACTGAGAGCAAAAGCTCACCGTATCCTTTTCACTATGTGTATAAGTACCCTCGCTTGGTTCCTAGAGGACCTTGGGGAGGAAAGACGGGTAATTGAGTTCTTTTACTATTATATTACATTATGTACTTACTTGTGATACATGTCATGCTTGCAAAGGGTTTTCATAAGTTGAACCGGAAAATGAGTTTCAAAACTTATTTCTCGTTCCCCCTCGCTGAGTTCATAAGGACTCACCCTCTTTTATCATCTCAGGTGAAGAAGACCAAGAACAGGTACCCAAGGACAACGTACCTAATGATGAGTCCTTGGAATGATTGCTTGCCCTACGTGCCTGACATGACTATGGCCATTTTGTGAACGATATGTTGCTTGAAGACTATTTCATTTATTATGTTGCTTGTTATTGTATTGTAAATGACCCCCGTTGTAATTTGGGGTCTAATTTTGGCTTGTACTGATCAAAACTAGATAGTCACTACTTTGGTCATTTTTGCTATCGTTATTAACTAGTATCTATCATAGGATTATGAAGTATCAGGTAAGGATTAAGTAAAATGAATCTATCCAATCTTAAGCAGGTACTCATTGCTAAGCTAAGATCAACAGGTACTTTTGTAACAAGGATTAACAAACAAACGAGACATAGTATCATGCTAGGTTATTAATCAAACGAGACTTCGAGATAACTAGTAGGCGTTTCGATTGGTGATAAATAGTAATCTTAGTTAGTAATGAAATTGATATTGGAAATTTTGAGGTGTTTAGAGAATTAGGTCGGGTTGGGGCGTGACACCTTAGAGAAATGGTATCAGAGCTTAGATTGCTTAAGCCGGGTTTAACTCTCGGACCGTGGGTAGAAGCCCTAAGGTTATTAGGATGACTTGTTTATATGTGTTAATGTGTGATAATGTTAAGTGTGCCTTCTCTGTTTCTATGTGCTTATGTGATTAACATGCCTTAACTGTTTCTAGAATTGTGTATTTATATAAAATTATATGTGGCATACCTGATACATTAAATTCTTGTCTTGTCGTATTCTAATAAATTATGCATCGTAATCTGTGCCTATAGATGGCTGGCCCTAGTACCCGCACTACTAATAGGAGCGGTGAGCCCCAAGAGACCGGAGATGCTTATAAAACTAATCCCGACATAGCTATGTTTAATATGATGGCAAATGCCATGGATCGCATGTCGCGAGTGATGGAACGTCAAGATGTACGCGAAGCGAACAACAACAACTACAACAATGATGGTAACCATGGGAGACATAGCAGAATGAGGGAGTTCCTTGACTTTCGCCCGTCCAAATTCCACGGGGAAGCTGATGATGAAAAGGCAGAGGCTTGGCTGTCTGAGATCGAGAGGATTTTCAGGCCACTTGACTATACTGATGAAGAAAAGGTGGAGTTTGATATGTTTCTGTTGCACGGGGATACTGAGCATTGGTGGCACATTGTGGAGGCACTTTGGGAAACTGATCAGACACCTCGCTTGTGGGGTAATTTTGTTAAGGCATTCAAGGAGAAATACGTACCTGCAGTTTCCAAGCAGAGGCGGATTGAGGAATTCATGCACTTGAACTAGGCTAACATGACAGTGGCCCAGTACGAGGCTCATTTTGATCGACTATCTCGTTATGCTCAATACATGGTCAGTACCCTTGAGGCGAAGATGTGGAAATTTACGAATGGGTTGAGGCCAGAAATTCAGGACCAGTTGGCTTCGCATGACTTCGATACCTATTCTGCTCTCCTTGCTGCTACTTCCCGAGTTGAGAAGAGGAAACTTGATAGAGCTAGTTCAAGCCAGTCGAACAAGAAACCATACCAGCCTTCAGGTCAACAGAGAAAATTCCAGAGCCAGAGTCGTAGTCAGGGCCAGAGCCAGAACAGACCAGTTAATAACTGTGGCCCGACTAAAGCACCATCAGCTTTTTCTACTCGTTGATCCACATGTAGTTCGCTCGCTACTCAGTCTATCAACTGCTCTTACTGTGACAAGAAGGGTCATACCGAGGCCCAGTGCTAGAAGAAGTCAGGACGATGTGTGCAGTGTGGCAGTGATCAGCATCAGATCAAGGATTGCCCTAAATGGCAAGGAGGACAAAATCAGGTTAAACCAGCTGGTAGAGGCAAGACTCCAGTTCCTAGAGTTCAGGCCCCAACTTATGCTATTGAGTGCGAGGAGCTTCCAGAGGAGACCGTTGTTGTTGAAGGTACATTTTTGATATTGAATCAACCTATTAGGGTGCTAATTGATCCAGGTGCTACTCATTCATTTATTACTCCCTTATGTGTGCAACGCGTGAAACTACGAGTTGTATGTTTGCCTTACGAAGTAGAAGTTGGTACTCCGATGGGTTCTAAACTTGTTACTAGCTCAGCTTGTAAAGCATGTAAAATCCAAATTAAAGATAGGGAATTCTCAGCCAATCTTATTGTATTACCTTTTCGAGACTATGAAGTCATTTTAGAAATGGACTGGTTGGCAAAGCATCATGTCCAACTAGATTGCTGGACGAAGATTGTAACATTCTGGATACCTAGTCAACCAATATTGGAGGTAATGGGTCGAAGAAACTTCACCGGGAGTTCTATCATTTCATCTACGAAATCAATGAAGTCCTTGAGAAAAGGATGTAGTGGATACTTAGCTTACCTCATCAACAAGCCGTCGGACAAAGCTAAGTTGGAGGATATGCCAGTGATTAAAGATTATGCGGATGTGTTTCCAGAAGAGTTGCCCGGTTTACCCCCAAATCGGGAGATCGAGTTCATTATAGAATTACTGCCTAGCACCCAGCCGATATCTAAAGCTCTCTATCGTATGGCACCGGCTGAGCTACAAGAATTGAATGACCAATTGCAAGGATTGTTGAAGAAGGGGTTTGTTCAACCAAGTTCTTCTCCATGGGGTGCACTAGTCCTATGTGTAAAGAAGAAAGACGGAACGTTGAGACTATGCATCGATTACCAAGGATTGAACCAAGTGACCGTCAAGAATAAATACCCACTTCCACTGATCAACGAGTTGTTTGATCAACTTCAAGGAGCCAAAGTGTATTCGAAGCTCGACTTGAGGCACCGGAGCGACGGAGACATGGTCCCAAGCCTGACGCCCTCAGTTTGCATGCCCAGCCGCTACATGAAGTGAAGTTTTCTTGCCCAAGTTGCCGTGGGATTCGGTAATAGAAATGTGACGGATTAGGTTGTCGTCTTTTTTGCGGCTCACGACGTACAATTCGGGATGAAAAAATAATGCAAAAGAAGAAAAGTGTCCCAAAACTAATGAAAATGTTCAATTTTGGGCTCCAAAAATAGGCGCAGCCAAGCAGGCTTGCTACCCCCATCGTAGACCTCTCGGAGAGCTTTCCAACGGTATGATGTGCGCCACGTAACTCCCTACGGATCAAAAGTTATGGTCCCTGGAGCGACGGACACCTAGTCACAAGCCCCACGCCCTGGGTTTGCGTGCCCAGCCTGTATGTGAAGCGAAGTCGTCTTGCCCAAGGTGCCATGGGATTCGGTAACAGAAATGTGTCGAATTAGGTTATCGTCCTTTTTTAGGCTCACGATGTACGATCTGGGATGAAAAAATAGTGCAAAAGAAGAAATGTATCCCGAAACTGATGAAAATGTTCGATTTTGGTCTCTGAAAACAGGCGCAGCTAAGTAGGCTTGTTGCCCCCATCATAGAGCTCTCGGAGAGCTTTCCAACCGGATGTTGTGCGTCGCGTAACTCCTTACAAATCAAAAGTTATGGGCACCGGAGCGACGGAGACATGGTCCCAAGCCTGACACCCTTAGTTTGCGTGCCCAGCCTCTACGTGAAGCGAAGTTGTCTTGCTCAAGGTGCCATGGGATTCGGTAATAGAAAAGTGATGGATTAGGTTGTCGTCCTTTTCGCGGCTCACGACGTACGATCCGGGACGAAAAAATAACGCAATGGAAGAAAACTGTTCCAAAACTGATGAAAATGTTCGATATTGGGCTCTGAAAACAGGCGCAACGAAGCAAGCTTGCTGCCTCTACCGTAAAGCACTCGGAGAGCTTTCCAACGGTATGCTGTGTGCCACATAACTCCTTACGGATCAAAAGTTATGGGCAGCGGAGCGACGGAGACCTGGTCCGAAGCCCCATGCCCTCGGTTTGCATGCCCAGCCTCTACGTGAATCGAAATTGTCTTGCCCAAGTTGTCGTGGGATTTGGTAATAGAAATGTGACGGATTAGGTTGTAGTCTTTTTCATAGCTCACGACGTACGATCAGGGATGAAAAAACAACGCAAAAGAAGAAAAGTGTCCCGAAACTGATGAAAACATTCGATTTTGGGCTCCGAAAATAGGCGCAGCAAAGCAAGCTTGCTGCCCCTATCGTAGAGCACTTAGAGAGCTTTCCAACGGTATGCTATGCGCCGTGTAACTCCTTACGGATCAAAAATTATGGGCACCGGAGCGACGGAGACCTGGTCCGAAGCCCCACGCCCTCTGTTTGCGTGCCCAACCACTACGTGAAGCGAAGTTGTCTTGCAAAGGTGCCGTGAGATTCGGTAATAGAAATGTGATGGATTAGGTTTTCGTCCTTTTCGCAGCTCACAACGTACGATCCGGGATGAAAAAACTACACAGAAGAAGAAAAATATCCCAAAACTGATGAAAACGTTCGATTTTGTGCTCCGAAAATAGGCACAGCCGAGCAGGCTTGTCCCTGTCGTAGAGATCTCAGAGAGCTTACCAACTGTATGCTGCGCACCGCATAACTCCTTACGGATCAAAAGTTATGGCCACCGGAGCGACAGAGACCTGGTCCGAAGACCCATGCCCTCGGTTTACGTGCCCAGCCACTACATGAAATGAAGTTGTCTTGCCCAAGGTGCCGTGGGATTCAGTAATAGAAATGTGATGGAATAGGTTGTCGTCCTTTTTGCGACTCACGACGTACAATCCGGGATGGAAAAACAGCGTAAAAGAAGAAAAGTATCCCGAAACTGATGAAAATGTTTAGTTTTGGCCTCCGAAAATAGGTGCAGCCGAGCAAGCTTGCTGTACCCATCGTAGAGCTCTTAGAGAGCTTTCCAACGATATGCCATGCACCCCGTAACTCCTTACGGATCAAAAGTTATGGGCACCGGAGCGACGGAGAGCTAGTCCCAAGCCCCACGCCCTCCGTTTGCCTGCCCAGCCTCTACGTGAAGCGAAGTTGTCTTGCCCAAGGTGCCATGGGATTTGTTAATAGAAATGTGATGGATTAGGTTGTCGTCCTTTTCGCGGGTCACGACGTACGATCCGGGATGGAAAAACAACGCAAAAGAAGAAAAGTGTCACAAAACTGATGAAAATATTTGATTTTGGGGCTTCAAAACCAGGTGCAGCCGAGAAGGCTTGCTACCCCCATCGTAGGGATCTCGGAGAGCTTGCCAACTGTATGTTGTGTGCCGCGTAACTCCTTATGGATCAAAAATTATGACCACCGGAGCGATGGAGACATGGTCCCAAGCTCTATGCCCTCGGTTTTTCGTGCCCAACCTCTACGTGAAAGCAAGTTGTCTTTACCAAGTTGCCGTGGGATTCGATAATAGAAATGTGATGGATTAGGTTGTCGTCCTTTTCGCGGCTCACGACATACGATCTGGGACGGAACAACAACGCAAAAGAAGAAAAGTATCCCAAAACTGATGAAAATATTTGATTTTGGGCTCCAAAAACAGGCGCAGGCGAGCAGGCTTGCTGCCCCCATCGTAGAGCTCTAGATTGGCTTTCCGACGGTGTGCTGTGCGCCGCGTAACTCCTTACGGTTCAAAAGTTATGGGCACCGGAGAGATGGATACCTGGTTACTAGCCCCACGCCCTCGGTTTGCAGGCCCAGCCTGTACTTAAATTGAAGTTGTCTTGCCTAAGGTACCATGGGATTCGATAATAGAAATATGATGGATTAGGTTGTCGTCCTTTTCGTGGCTCACGACAAATGATCCGGGACGAAAAAATAGTGCAAACGAAGAAAAGTGTCCCGAAACTGATGAAAATGTATGATTTTGGGCTCCGTAAACAAGCACAGCTGAGCAGGCTTGCTGCCCCCATAGTAGAGCTCTTGGAGAGCTTTTGAACAGTATGTGTGCGCCGCATAACTCCTTACGTATCAAAAGTTATGGGCACCGGAGCGATGGAGACCTGGTCCTAAACCCCACGCCCTCGGTTTGCGTGCCCAGCCTCTACTTGAAGCAAAGTTGTCTAGCCCAAGGTGCTATGGAATTCGGTAATAGATATGTGATGGATTAGGTTTTCGTCCTTTTCGCGGCTCACGACGTACGATCCGGGACTGAAAACCAGCGCAAAGGAAGAAAAGTATCCCAAAATTGATAAAAATGTTCAATTTTGGGCTCCCAAAATAGGTGCAGCCGAGCAGGCTTACTGCCCCTGTCGTAGAGCTCTCGGAGAGCTTTCCAACGGTATGTTGTGCACCGCCTAACTCCTTACAAATCAAAAGTCATGGGCATCGGAGCGACGGAGACTTGGTCCCAAGCCCCACGCCCTCGATTTGCGTTCCTAGCCTCTACGTGAAGCGAAGTTGTTGTGCCCAAGTTGCCAAGGGATTCGGTAATAGAAATGTGACGGATTAGGTTGTCGTCTTTTTTGCGGCTCACGATGTACGATCCGAGACGAAAAAACAACACAAAAGAAGAAAAGTGTCCCAAAACTGATGAAAATGTTCAATTTTGGGCTCTGAAAATAACCGCAGTCGAGGAGGTTTGCTGCCCCGTCGTAGATCTCTTGGAGAGCTTTCCAACGGTATGCTATGCGCCGCGTAACTCCTTACGGATCAAAAGTTATGGGCACATGAGCGATGGAGACTTGTTCCCAAGCCCCACGCCCTCGGTTTGTGTGCCCATCCTCTATGTGAAGTGAAGTTGTCTTGCCCAAGTTACTGTGGGATACGGTAATGAAAATGTGATGGATTAGGTTGTCGTCCTTTTCGCGGCTCACGATGTACAATCCGGGATGAAAAAATAGTGCAAAAGAAGAAAAGTGTCCCAAAACTGATAAAATGTTCAATTTTGGGCTCCAAAATAGGTGCAGTCGAGCAAGCTTGCTGCCCCTATCGTAGAGCTCTTGGAGAGCTTTCCAACGGTATGCTGTGTGATGCGTAATTTCTTACGGATCAAAAGTTATGTGCACCGGAGCGACGGATACCTGGTCATCAGCCCCATGCCCTCGGTTTGCGGGCCCAGCCTCTACGCAAATTGAAGTTATCTTGCCCAAGGTGCCGTGGGATTCGGTAATAGAAATGTGATGGATTAGGTTGTGGTCCTTTTCGAAGCTCACGACGCACGATACGGGACAGATAAATAGCGCAAAAGCAGAAAAGTGTCCCAAAATTGATGAAAACGTTCGATTTTGGTCTCTGAAAACCGGCGCAGCTGAACAGGCATGTTGCCCCCATCGTAGAGCTCTCGAAGATCTTTCCAACGGTATGCTAGGCGCCGCGTAAGTCCTTGTGGATCAAAAGTTTTGGGCACCGGAGCGACGGAGACCTGGTCCCAAGCCCCACGCCCTCGATTTGCATGCCCATCCTCTACGTGAAGCGAAGTTGTCTTGCCCAAGGTGTCATGGGATTCGATAATAGAAATGTAATGGATTAGATTGTCGTCCTTTTTGCGGCTCACGACGTACGATCGAGAACGAAAAAACAGCGCTAAGGAAGAAAAGTGTCCCAAAATTGATGAAAACGTTCAATTTTGGGTTCCCAAAACAGGCGCAGCCAAGCAGGCTTGCTGCACCCATCGTAGAGCTACTAGAGAACTTTCCAATGGTTTGCTGTGCGCCGCGTAACTCCTTACGGATAAAAAGTTATGGGCACCGAAGCGACGGAGACTTGGTCCAAAGCCTCACGCCCTTGGTTTGTGTGCCCAGCCTCTACGTGAAGCGAAGTTGTCGTGCCCAATTTTCCATGGGATTCGGTAATTGAAATGTGATGGATTAGGTTGTTGTCTTTTTCGCGGCTCACGACGTATGATCCGAGACAGAAAAACAGCGCAAAAGAAGAAAAGTCTCACGAAATTGATGAAAACGTTTGATTTTGGGCTCCGAAAATAGGCACAGCCGATTAGGCTTGCTACCCCCGTCGTAGAGCTCTCGGAGAGCTTTCCAACGGTATGCTGGGCACCGCGTAACTCCTTACGGATCAAAAGTTTTGGGCACCGGAGCGATAGAGACCTAGTCCCAAGCCCCATGCCCTCGATTTTCGTGCCCAGCCTCTATGAGAAGCGAAGTTGTCTTGCCCAAGGTGTCATGGGATTCGATAATAGAAATGTAATGGATTAGGTTGTCGTCCTTTTCGCGGCTCACGACGTACGATCCATGATGGAAAAACAGCGCAAAGGAAGAAAAGTGTCCCAAAGCTGATGAAAACGTTCGATTTTGGGCTCCCAAAACAAGCACAGTTGATCAAGCTTGCTGCCCCCGTCGTAGGGCTATCGGAGAGCTTTCCAACGGTATGATGTGCGCAGCGTAACTCCTTACGAATCGAAAGTTATGGGCACCGGAGCGACGGAGACCTGATCTAAAGCCCCATGCCCTCGGTTTGCGTGCCCAGCCTCTACGTGAAGTGAAGTTATCGTGCCCAAGTTGCCATGGGATTCGATAATAGAAATGTGATGGATTAGGTTGTCGTCTTTTTTGCGGCTCACGATGTAATACCCCGATCCCTCTCGAGACAGGGAGTTCTATCAATCGATCTAATCACAACCCAAACCAAACCCGGGCATAAATTTTCAGGGAAAACGGACAGATTCTCCCCTGTTTCTAGGCGAAATGTAAAACCTGAAATAGCATATAAATGGACCAACACCGTGTCCAACATTCAACCACCTCAAGGCCATCCGAGCCTTGGATCTCAGCAACTAAACACAGCATATAAATATACATTTCCAGTTAAAAAAACTAACCTATCTCTTTACATCTTTTACAAGATCATTCAAACTTGACGTTTAATTCATACTAATCTACTGCATAAAATATACTATCATACCATTCTCACTATTTTCTTTTAGACAAATACAAACATGCATCGAGGTTAACTATACTACTGAATACATAACTAGCTTATCAATCTACCTCAACTACTTAGCTAGATTAAATTACATTTCTTTTAACAATAATTACATACAACATATGAAAGCACATATCTTTGCAACTTCGACACTCAAGCCACATTGGCACGCAAGACAACTCCTCAGGCACGAACTTTCACAAAACCACGAACTTCCAGCTAATATGACATTTCCTGAAATGTGGTGGTGAGGAGTGAGTATACATAACACGTATACTCAGTGAGGGCGAGACAAATATCGAGTCGAAGAGAAAGAAAGTCGTGCAATGCAAATAAGACAATTAAGCAACATAATTGATAAATAAGCAATCAAGACAAACAATCAATACAATAAGCAATTACTGAAAGCATTAACACAACCATTCAAAGCTATACCACACTCTAAAGGCTATGGTTTACTCTTACGAGCAATATACCATTTCACGAGCGATACATCAATCTCGAGCTTGATGTTTGACAACGATGACAATAAGCGCGCAACCACCTTATAGCACTAGTTTGGAATACCCCGGAAGTATCCATCAATTCTACGACCCAAATCTCCCTGGGAGGCAACCCAAGCAAGAAAGGGAATAGCAGCGGAGCTAGAGCAACCAATACTGGCAACCCGAGGCTACCCAGAGAGGCCCATCACTCACGCGCGATACACTATGCAATGCAAGACTCGATACAAGGCAATAAACGAGCGATAGCACAACAATACAAACTAGTGACAACAAACGAGATAACAAGCAATAATAAGCAACAATAACTCCAATTAACCAAGTATATCAAGCAATCCTAAGCATTCTATAGGCATAATATCAAGATAACAAACAAAATCACAAATCGGCCCCAACTATCAAAACACTACCATTTCTAAACGAGTCACGAGTTCTAGAAACCGACTTTGCCAATCCTCCTAGGTCACCATAAGGCACGTCTAAAGACCCCGAAACCCTACCTAACCCTAGAATTCACGCAAAGTCCCGATTTCCCCCTTTGCTCGTTTGAACTACAACTATATCAACCAAACACCCAACCAACGCCATAATCGCACCAAAAGTGCTTCCATAGCCTCCCGAAACAATGCCAACACGCAAAACGAGAAAACGCCAAACTCGACCTAAACGACCCCGACTTTCACCAAGGCTTAATTCCTATTTTTTCCATTATGCAACCCAAACAAACCATGCATTTAGGCATTCTAGCATATCTAGCATCTTCCTACATCAACAAAACGCGTAACGGAGCAACTTCATCGAAACGGGGGTTTACTATTCATTAATTACTATTCATTAATCAATTTAAATTGCAATCTCAACATTTAACCGCAGAAAATGTCAAAAAGCTATAAATACACGTTCTACAATTTCCAAGGAACATTCTAGAAGCATCAAAACGCTTTAAACAACAATCTACGGATAAATTCTAAAAATCAAAGTTTAGATACAAATATTTTAAATGCACAAATAACGATGAAACCCTCACCTTAGACGCTCCTAGACGCTAGGAAAACCTCGTAGGATGCCTCGGAATCCACCCCGTGGAAGCCCTCGCGAAGAATCGAAGATTTTGGCTTGAAATCTTTTTTTTTTCTTTCCTCATATTTTCGGCCCTGCTATGCTGCTGTTCAGTTCTGTTTTTTTTTTTTTTTTTGCTATTTTAGGCTATTTAAAAGGGCACAAGGTCAAAATGGTCAATCCCCTTGGTCAAAGCTCACTTAAGTTGGTCAAACTAGCTTATTTTATGCATTTTTAGGCTAAAACAACTAAGGAAATGTTAATTCTAGCTAACAACAATTAAATTATAAAATTTAAGTCATCTAAATACTAGTTTCACTATTTGCTGAGGACTCGAATTCATTTCCTAACTATCTATCTCGATATGCTATGCACTTTGCGCCAACCAATAAGTGACAATTAAACCTCAAAGAATCTAAGAAATATATCATTTTTGGAAAGCATCATAGTTTAAAATTTACTCCGGCTAGGAGTTATTTTTCATTTAATTGAAATCCGAGTAATTTAATGCAAGAAAATTAAAACCGATTTTTAAAATAATCAAAATAGTCAAAGTAATCAATATTCATTTAAAATCAATTAATTTAACTATTCCTAGAATATTTTAAAGAATTATGAAGTTAATGTTAAGTTACAAATGAACAAATAAATATAAACATGAAATCAAGTGCAATTAAATATTACCATTTAAGATGACACTTAATTAATCACAACAGAATAAACTCAATTACTACAATTATTAGAAATACATAACAATCTTTTAATCAATTAATATAAATCCTTTTCCAATTCTTCTAAAAGAAATAGCAAAACAGTGATAATTAGATGATTTAACTAATGAAACATTTAATCAAATGCAGTCAAGTGCTATTAAAAGCATGCCGGGTTCGGGTTATCACACACGACGTACGATTCGGGATAAAAAAACAACGCAAAAGAAGAAAAGTGTCCCGAAATTGAAGAAAACATTTTATTTTGGGCTCTAAAAATAGGCGCAACCGAGCAGGCTTGCTGCCTCCGTCGTAGAGATCTCGGAGAGCTTTCCAATAGTATGCTATGCACCGCGTAACTCCTTACGGATCAAAAGTTATGGGCACCGGAGCGACAAAGACCTGGTCCTAAGCCCCATACCCTCGGTTTGCTTGCCCAGCCTCTACGTGAATTAAAGTTGTCTTGCCCAAATAGCAGTGGGATTCGGTAATAGAAATGTGACGAATTAGGTTGTCATCCTCTTCGCGGCTTACGACTTACGATCTGTGACAAAAAAATAGCGCAAAAGAAGAAAAGTGTCCCGAAACTGATGAGAACGTTCGATTTTGGGCCCCAAAAATAGGCGCAACTGAGTAGCCTTGCTGCCCTCGACGTAGAACTCTTGGAGAGCTTTCCAATGGTATGCTATGCGCCGCGTAACTACTTACGGATCAAAAGTTATGGGCACCGGAGCAACGGTAACCTAGTCCCAAGCCCCACGCCCTCGGTTTGCATGCCCAGCCTCTACGTGAAGCGAATATGTCTTGCCCAAAGTGCCTTAGAATTCGATAATAGAAATGTAATGGATTAGGTTGTCGTCCTTTTTGCGGCTCACGACGTACGATCCGGGATGAAAAAACAACGCAAAAAAAGAAAAGTATCCTAAAACTGACGAAAAAGTTTAATTTTGGGCTCCGAAAATAGGCACAGGCTAGCAGGTTGGCTACCCCCGTCGTAGAGCTCTCAAAAATCTTTCCAACGGTATGCTGTGCGCCGCGTAACTCCTTATGGATCAAAAGTTATGGTCACCGGAGCGACAGAGACCTAGTCCCAATCCCCACACTCTCGGTTTGCATGCCCAACCTCTACGTGAAGCAAAGTTGTCTTGCTCAAGTTGCCGTAGGATTTGATAATAAAAATGTGATGGATTAGGTTGTTGTCCTTTTTGCGGCTCACGACGTACGATCCGAGATAGAAAAACAACGTAAAAGAAGAAAAGTGTCCCGAAACTGATGAAAACGTTCGATTTTGAGCTCCGAAAATAGGCATAGGTGAGCAGGTTGGCTACCCCTGTCGTAGAGCTCTCGAAAAGCTTTCCAACGGTATACTGTGCGCCGCGTAACTCCTTACGGATCAAAAGTTATGGGCACCGGAGCGATAGAGACCTGGTCCCAATCCCTACACCCTCGGTTTGCATGCCCAGCCTCTACGTGAAGTGAAGTTGTCTTGCCCAAGTTGCCATGGGATTTGATAATAAAAATGTGATAGATTAGGTTGTCCTTTTCGCAGCTCACGACGTACGATCCGAGACGGAAAAACAACGCAAAAGAAGAAAAGTGTCCCGAAACTGATGAAAACGTTCGATTTTGAGCTCCAAAAATAGGTACAGGCGAGCAAGTTGGCTACCCACGTCGTAAAGCTATCGAAAAGCTTTCCAACGGTATGATGTGCGCCACGTAACTCCTTACGGATCAAAAGTTATGGGCACCGGAGCGACGGAGACCTGGTCCCCAGCCCCACGCTCTTGGATTGCCTGCCCAGCCACAACATGAACTGAAGTTGTCCTGCCCAAGTTTCCATGGGATTCAGTAATAGAAATGTGATGGATTAGGTTGTCGTCCTTTTCGCGGCTCACGACGTACGATCCGTGACAGAAAAATAGCGCAAAGGAATAAAAGTATCCCAAAACTGATGAAAACGTTCGATTTTGGGCTCCCAAAACAGGCACAGCTGATCAAGCTTGCTGCCTTCGTCGTAGAACTATTGGAGAGCTTTCGAACGGTATGCTGTGCGCTGCGTAACTCCTTACAAATCGAAAGTTATGGGCACCGGAGCGACGGAGACCTGATCCAAAGCCCCACGCCCTCAGTTTGCGTGCCCAGCCTCTACGTGAAGCGAAGTTATCGTGCCCAAGTTGCCATGGGATTCGATAATAGAAATGTGAAGGATTAGGTTGTCGTCTTTTTTGCGGCTCACAACGTACGATCCCGGACAAAAAAACAACGTAAAAGAAGAAAATTGTCCCGAAATTGATGAAAATGTTCGATTTAGGGCTCTGATAATAGGCGCAGCAGAGCAAGCTTGCTGCCTCCGTCGTAGAGCTCTTGGAGAGCTTTCCAACGGTATGCTATGCGCCGTATAACTCCTTACAAATCAAAAGTTATGGGCACCGGAGTGACGGATACCTGGTCCCAAGCCCCACACCCTCGGCTTGCTTGCCCAGCCTCTACATGAATTGAAGTTGTCTTGCCCAAGTTGCAGTGGAATTCGGTAATAAAAATGTGACGAATTAGGTTGTCGTCCTTTTTTAGGCTCACGACTTACGATCCGAGATGAAAAAATAGCGAAAAAGAAGAAAAGTGTCCCGAAACTAATGAGAACGTTCGATTTTGGACCCCAAAAACAGGCGCAGTTGAGTAGCCTTGCTGACCCTGACGTAGAGCTCTTGGAGAGCTTTCCAACGGTATGCTATACGCCGCGTAACTACTTACGGATCAAAAGTTATGGGCACCAGAGCGACAGTGACCTGGTCCTAAGCCCCACGCCCTCGGTTTGCATGCCCAGCCTCTCCGTGAAGCGAAGTTGTCTTGCCCAAGGTGCCTTAGAATTCGATAATAGAAATGTGATGGATTAGGTTGTCGTCTTTTTTGCGGATCACGATGTACGATCCGGGACAAAAAAATAATGCAAAAAAGAGAAAAGTGTCCCAAAACTGACGAAAAGGTTCGATTTTGGGCTCCGAAAATAGGCACAGGTGAGCAGGTTGGCTATCCCCGTCGTAGAGCTCTCGAGAAGCTTTCCAACGGTATGTTGTGCGCCGTGTAACGCCTTACGGATCAAAAGCTATAGGCACCGGAATGAGAGAGACCTGGTCCCAAGCCCCACGCCCTCAGTTTGCATGCCCAGCCTCTACGTGAAGCGAAGTTGTCTTGCCCAAGTTGCCATGGGATTTGATAATAAATATGTGATGGATTAGGTTGTCATCCTTTTCGCGGCTCACGACGTACTATCCGAGATAGAAAAACAACGCAAAAGAAGAAAAATGTCCTGAAACTGATGAAAACATTCGATTTTGAGCTCTGAAAATAGGCAAAGGTGAGCAGGTTGGCTACCCTCGTCGTAGAGCTCTCGAAAAGCTTTCCAACAGTATGCTGTGTGCCATGTAACTCCTTACAGATCAAAAGTTATGGGCACCAAAGCGACGGAGACCTGGTCCCAAGCGAAGTTGTCTTGCCCAAGGTACCATGGGATTCGTTAATAGTAATGTGATGGATTAGGTTGTTGTCCTTTTCGCCGCTCACGACGCACGATCCGGGACGAAAAAACAACGCAAAGGAAGAAAATTGTCCCAAAATTGATAAAAATGTTTGATTTTGTTCTCTAAAAATAGGCTCAGCCGAGCATGCTTGCTCCCGTCGTCGTAGAGCTCTCGGAAAGCTTTCCAATGGTATGTTGTGCACTGCGTAATTCCTTAAGGATCAAAAGTTATGGGCACCGGAGCGACGGAGACTTGGTCCCAAGCCCTACACCCTCGGTTTGCGTGGCGTGCCCAGCCTCTACGTGAATTGAAGTTGTCTTGCCCAAGTTTTCGTGGATTCGGTAATAGAAATATGACGGATTAGGTTGTCATCCTTTTCGCGGCTCACGATGTACGATCCGGGATGGAAAAATAACGCAAAAGAAGAAAAGTATCACGAAACTGATGTAAATGTTTGATTTTGGGCTCCAAAAATAGGTGCACCGGAGCAGGCTTGCTGCCCCGTCGTAGAGCTCTCGGAGAGCTTTCCAACGTTATGCTGTGTGCCGCGTCATTCCTTATGGATCAAAAGTTATGGGCACCGGAGAGACGGATACCTAGTCCCTAGCCCTACGCCCTCGGTCTGCGGGCCCAGCCTCTACGTGAATTGAAGTTGTCTTGCCCAAGGTACCATGGGATTCGGTAATAGAAATGTTATGGATTAGGTTGTCGTCCTTTTCGCGGCTCACGACGTACGATCCGGGATAGAAAAACACCGCAAAAGAAGAAAAGTATCCCGAAAGTGATGAAAATGATCGATTTTGGGTTCCAAAAATAGGCGTAGCCAAGCAGGATTGCTACCCCCGTCGTAGAGCTCTCAAAGAGCTTTCCAACGGTATGTTGTGTGCCACGTAACTCTTTACGGATCAAAAGTTTTGTGCACCAGAGCGATGGAGACCTGGTCCTAAGCCCCACGCCCTCAGTTTGCGTGCCCAACCTCTACGTGAAGCGAGGTTATCTTGCCCAAGGTGCCATGGATTCGATAATAGAAATGTGACGGATTAGGTTGTCATCCTTTTTACGGCTCACGACGTACGATCCGGGACTGAAAAATAGCACAAAGGAAGAAAATTGTCCCAAAATTGATGAAAATGTTCGATTTTGGGCTTTGAAAGCAGGCGCAGCCAAGCAGGCTTGCTACCCCCATCGTAGAGCTCTCAGAGAGCTTTCCAACGGTATGTTGTGCGCCGCGTAACTCTTTATGGATCAAAAGTTATGGGCACCGGAGCGACGGAAACCTGGTCCCAAGCACCACGCCCTTGGTTTACGTGCCCAGCCTCTACATGAAGCGAAGTTGTCTTGCCTAAGTTGCCGTGGGATTCGGTAACAAAAATGTGAGGGATTAGGTTGTCTTCGTTTTCGCGGCTCACGACGTACGATCTGGGATGGAAAAACAACGCAAAAGAAGAAAAGTGTCCCAAAACTGATGAAAACGTTCAATTTTGGGCTCCAAAAATTGGCACAGCCAAGCAGGCTTCTTGTCCCCGTCGTAGAGCTCTCGGAGGGCTTTCCAACTGTATATTATGCACCACGTAACTCCTTTCGGATCAAAAGTTATGGGCACCGGAGTGACAGAGACCTGGTCACTAGCCCCACGCCCTCGCTTTGCGGGCCCAGTCTCTAGTGAATTGAAGTTGTCTTGCCCTAGGTGCCATGGGATTCGGTAATAGAAATATGATGGATTATGTTGTCGTCCTTTTCGCGGCTCAAGACATACGATCCGGGATAAAAAAACACCGTAAAAGAAGAAAAGTGCCCCAAAACTAATGAAAGCATTCGATTTTGGGCTCCAAAAATAGGCGCAATCGAGCAGGCATGCTACCCCAGTCGTAGAGCTCTCGGAGAGCTTTCCAACGGTATGTTGTGTACTGCGTAACTCCTTATGGATCAAAAGTTATGGGCACCGGAGCGACAGATACCTGGTCACTAGCCCACGCCCTCGGTTTGTGGGCCCAACCTCTACGTGAATTGAAGTTGTCTTGCCCAAGGTGCCATGGGATTCGATAATAGAAATGTGATGGATTAGGTTGTCGTCCTTTTTGCGGCTCATGACGTACAATCCGGGATGAAAAAATAGCACAAAAGAAGAAAAGTGTCCCGAAACTGATGCAAACGTTCGATTTTGGGCTCCAAAAATAGGCACACCGGAGCAAGCTTACTGCCCCCGTCGTAGATCTCTCAGAGAACTTTCCAACGTTATGCTGTGTGCCGCATAATTCCCTATGGATCAAAAGTTATGGGCACCGGAGAGACGGATACCTAGTCCCTAGCCCCACGCCCTCGGTCTGCGGGCCCAGCCTCTACGTGAATTGAAGTTCTCTTGCCCAAGGTGCCATGGGATTCGGTAATAGAAATGTGATGGATTAGGTTGTCGTCCTTTTTGCGGCTCATGACGTACGATCTGGGACGGAAAAAAACAACGAAAAGTAAGAAAAGTGTCCCAAAATGGATGAAAACGTACGATTTGGTTCTTCGAAAATAGGCTTAGACGAGCATGCTTGCTTCTCCCGTCGTAGAGCTCTTAGAGAGCTTTCCAATGGTATGCTGTGTGCCACGTAACTCCTTATGGATCAAAAGTTATGGGCACCTGAGCGACGGATACCAGGTCACTAGCCCCTCGCCCTCGGTTTAAGGGCCCAGCCTCTACGTGAATTGAAGTTGTCTTGTCCGAGGTGCCATGGGATTCGATATTAAAAATGTGATGTATAAGGTTATCGTTCTTTTCGCGGCTCACGACGTACGATCCAGGATGGAAAAACACCGCAAAAGAAGAAAAGTATCCCAAAATTGATTAAAACATTCGATTTTGATATCCAAAAATAGGCACAGCAGAGTAGTCTTGCTACCCCTATCGTAGAGCTCTCGGAGAGCTTTCCAACGGTATGTTGTACGCCACGTAACTCTTTGCTAAACAAAAGTTATGGGCACTAGAGCGACGGAGACCTGGTCCTAAGCCCGACGCCCTCGGTTTGCATGCCCTACCTATACATGAAGCAAAGTTGTCTTGCCCAAGGTGCCATGGGATTCAGTAATAGAATTGTGATGGATTAGTTTGTCGTCCTTTTCGCGGCTCACGACGTACAATCCGGGACGAAAAAACAGCGCAAAAGAAGAAATGTATCCCGAAACTGATGAAAACGTTCGATTTCGGGCTCTGAAAACAGGCGCAGCAAAGCATACTTGTTACCCTCGACGTAAAGCTCTCAAAGATCTTTCCAACGGTATGCTATGCACCGCGTAACTCCTTACGGATCAAAAGTTATGCGCACCGGAGCGCCGGTGATCTGGTCCCAAGCCCCACGCCCTCAGTTTGCGTGCCCAGCCTCAACGTGAAGCGAACTTGTCTTGCCCAAGGTGCCTTGGGATTCGGTAATAGAAATGTGATTGATTAGGTTGTCATCCTTTTCGAGGCTCACGACGTACGATCCGGGACAGAAAAACAGCGCAAAAGAAGAAAAGTGTCTCGAAATTGATGAAAACATTTAATTTTGGGCTCTGAAAATAGCCACAACAAAGCAGGCTTGCTACCCCAGACGTAGAGCTCTCGGAGAGCTTTCCAACGGTATGCTATGCGCCGCGTAACTCCTTACAAATCAAAAGTTATGGGCACCGGAGCGACGGGGACCTGGTCCCAAGCCCCACGCCCTCAGTTTGCGTGCCCAGCCTCTACGTGAAGAGAAGTTGTCTTGCCTAAGGTGCCTTGGGATTCGATAATTGAAATGTGATGGATTAGGTCGTCATCCTTTTCGCGGCTCTCGACTTACGATCCGGGACGAAAAAATAGCGCAAAGGAAGAAAATTGTCCCAAAACTGATGAAAACATTTGATTTTGGACTCCGAATATAGGCGCAGCTGAGTAGGCTTGGTGCCCCCGTCGTAGAGCTCTCGGAGAGCTTTCCAACGGTATGCTTTGCGCCGCGTAACTCCTTACGGATCAAAAGTTATGGGCACCGGAGCGACGGAGACCTAGTCCCAAGCCCCACGCCCTCGGTTTGCGTGCCCAGCCTATACATGAAGCGAAGTTGTCTTGCCCAAGGTGCCATAGGATTCGGTAATAGAAATGTGATGAATTAGGTTGTTGTCCTTTTCGCGGCTCACGACGTACGATCCGAGACGGAAAAATAGCGCAAAAGAAGAAAAGTGTCCTGAAAATGATGAAAACGTTTGATTTTGGTATCCAAAAACAATTGCAGTCGAGCAGGCTTGCTACCCCCATCGTAGAGCTCTCGAAGAGCTTTCCAACGGTATGCTATGCGCCGCATAACTACTTGCGGATCTAAAGTTATGGGCACCGGAGCGACGGAGAGCTGATCCCAAGCCCCACGCCCTCAGTTTGCATGCCCAGCCTCTACATGAATTGAAGTTGTCTTGCCCAAGGTGCCGTGGGATTCGGTAAAAGAAATGTGATGGATTAGGTTGTCGTCTTTTTCGCGGCTCACGACGTATAATCTGGGAAGAAAAAATAGCACAAAAAAAGAAAAGTGTCCCAAAATTGATGAAAACATTTGATTTTGGGCTCCGAAAACAGGCGCAGCAAAGCATGCTTGGTACCCTCGACATAGAGCTCTCGGAGATCTTTCCAACGGTATGCTATGCGCCGCGTAACTCCTTACGGATCAAAAGTAATGGGCACCGGAGCGACGGTGACCTGGTTCCAAGCCCCATGCCCTTGGTTTGCGTGCCCAACCTCTACGTGAAGTAAAGTTTTCTTTCCCAAGGTGCCTTGGGATTCGGTAATAGAAATGTGATGGATTAGGTTGTCATCCTTTTCGCGGCTCACGACGTACGATCCGGGACGAAAAAATAACACAAAGGAAGAAAATTCCTCCAAAACTAATGAAAATGTTTGATTTTGGACTCCGAATACAAGCGCAGCTGAGTAGGCTTGTTGCCCGCGTCGTAAAGCTCTCGGAGCGCTTTCCAACGGTATGTTGTGCGTCGCGTAACTCCTTACGGATCAAAAGTTATGGGCACCGGAGCGACGGAGACCTGGTCCCAAGCCCCACGCCCTCGGTTTGCATGCCCAGCCTCTACGTGAAGGGAAGTTGTCTTGCCCAAGTTTCCGTGGGATTCGGTAATAAAAATGTGATGGATTAGGTTTTCGTCCTTTTCGTGGCTCACGACGTACGATCCGTGACTGAAAAACAGCACAAAAGAAGAAAAGTGTCTCAAAACTGATGAAAATGTTCAATTTTGGAATCCAAAAAGAGGCGCAGCCGAACAGGATTGTTGCCCCAATCGTAGAGCTCTCGGAGAGCTTTCCAATAGTATGTTGTGCGCCACTTAACTCCTTATGGATCAAAAGTTATGGACACCGGAGCGACAGAGACCTTGTCCCAAACCCCACACCCTCGGTCTGCTTGCCCAGCCTCTAAGTGAAGCAAAGTTGTCTTGCCCAAGTTGCCATGGGATTCGGTAATAAAAATGTGACGGATTAGGCTGTCATCATTTTTGCGGCTCACGACATACGATCCGGGACGAAAAAACATCGCAAAAGAAGAAAAGTATACCGAAACTGATGAAAACGTTCAATTTTAGGCTCCAAAAATAGGCTCAGCTGAGCAGGCTTGCTGACCCCGTCGTAGAGCTCTCGGAGAGCTTTCCAACGGTATGATATGCGTCACGTAACCCCTTACGGATCAAGAGTTATGGGCCCTGGAGCGACAGATACCTGGTCACAATCCCCACACCCTCGGTTTGCGGGCCCAGCCTCTACGTGAATTCAAGTTGTCTTGCCCATGGTGCCGTGGGATTCGGTAATAGAAATGTGATGGAGTAGGTTGTCGTCCTTTTCGTAGCCCACGACGTACGATCCGGGAACGAAAAAATAGTACAAAAGAAGAAAAGTGTCCCAAAACTAATGAAAACGTTCGATTTTGGTTCCTAAAAATAGGCGCAGCAGAGCAGGTTTGCTACACCCATCGTAGAGCTCCCGGAGAGCTTTCTAACGGTATGATGTGCGCCACGTAACTCCTAAAGGATCAAAAGTTATGGGCCTCGGAGCGACGGATACCTGGTCACAAGCCCCACGCCCTCGGTATGCATGCCCAGCCTCTATGTGAAGCGAAGTTATCTTGCCCAAGGTGCCACATGATTTGGTAATAGAAATGTGACGGATTAGGTTGTCGTCCTATTCGCGGCTCACGATGTACAATCCGGGACAAAAAAATAGCGCAAAAGAACAAAAGTTTCCCGAAACTGATGAAAACGTTCAATTTTGGTCTCTGAAAATAGGCATAGATAAGCAGGCTTGTTGCCCCCATCGTAGAGCTCTCGGAGAGCTTTCCAACGGTATGTTGTGCGCCACATTACTCGTTACAGATCAAAAGTTATGGGCACCGGAGCGACGGAGACATGGTCCCATGCCTGACGCCCTCGGTTTGCGTGCCCAGCCTCTACATGAAGCGAAGTTGTCTTGCCCAAGGTGCCATGGAATTTGGTAATAGAAAAGTGATGGATTAGATTGTCGTCCTATTCGCGGCTCACGACGTACAATCCGGGACGAAAAAATAATGCAATGGAAGAAAAGTGTTCCAATATTAATGAAAACGTTCAATTTTGGGCTCCAAAAATAGGCGCAGATGAGCAGGCTTGCTGCCCCCGTCGTAGAGCTCTCGCAATGCTTTCCAACGGTATGATGTACGCCGCATAACTCCTTACGGATCAAAAGTTATGTACACCGAAGCGACGGAGACCTTGTCCCAAGCCCCACGCCCTCGGTTTGCATGCCCAACCTCTACGTGAAGCAAAGTTGTCTTGCAAAGGTGCCGTGGGATTCGGTAATAGAAATATGATGGATTAGGTTGTCGTCCTTTTCGAGGCTCACGACGTACAATCCAGGATAAAAAACTACGCAGAAGAAGAAAAGTGTCCTAAAACTGACGAAAACGTTCAATTTTGGGCTCCGAAAATAGGCGTAGCCGAGCATGCTTGTTGTCCCTATTGTAGAGATCTCGGAGAGCTTGCCAACTGTATGCTGCGCTCCACATAAGTCCTTACAGATCAAAAGTTATGGCCACCGGAGCGACAGAGACCTAGTCCTAAGACCCACGCCCTCGGTTTACGTGCCCAGCCACTACGTGAAATGAAGTTGTCTTGCCCAAGGTGCCGTGGGATTCGGTAATGGAAATGTTATGGATTGGTTGTCGTCCTTTTCGCGGCTCACGACGTACGATCCGGGATGGAAAAATTGCGCAAAAGAATAAAAATGTCCCGAAACTAATGAAAATGTTCAATTTTGGGCTCCGAAAATGGGCGCAACTGAGAAAACTTGCTGCCCCCGTCGTAGAGCTCTCGGAGAGCTTTCCAACGGTATGCTATGCGCCGCGTAACTCCTTATGGATCAAAAGTTATCGGTACCGGAGCGACGGAGACCTGGTCCCAAGCCCCACGCCCTCGGTTTGCATGCCCAACCTCTACGTGAAGGGAAGTTGTCTCACACAAGGTGCCGCGGGATTCGACAATAGAAATGTGAGGGATTAGGTTGTCGTCCTTTTCGCGGCTCACGACGTACGATCCGGGACTAAAAAACAATGCAGAAGAAAAAAAGTGTCCCAAAATTGATGAAAATGTTTGATTTTGGGGTCCGATAAAAGGAGCAGTATAGCAGGCTTGTTGCACCCGTCGTAGAGATCTCGGAGAGTGTCCAACTGTATGCTGTGGGCCGCGTAACTCCTTATAGATCAAAAGTTATGGGCACTGGAGCGACAGGGACCTGGTCCCAAGCCCCACGCCCTCAAGTTGCGTGCCCAGCCTCTACGTGAAGCTAAGTTGCCTTGCCTAAGGTACCTTGGGATTTGAAAATTGAAATGTGATGGATTAGGTTGTCATCCTTTTCGCAGCTCACGACGTACGATCCGAGACGGAAAAACAGCGCAAAGGAAGAAAATTGCCCCAAAACTGATGAAAACGTTTGATTTTGGACTCCGAATATAGGCGCAGTTGAGTAGGCTTGGTGCCCCCGTCGTAGAGCTCTCAGAGAGCTTTCCAACGGTATGCTTTGCGCCGCGTAACTCCTTACGAATCAAAAGTTATGGGCACCAGAGCGACGGAGACCTAGTCCCAAGCCCCACGCCCTCGGTTTGCGTGCCCAACCTATACATGAAGCGAAGTTGTCTTGCCCAAGGTGCCATAGGATTCGGTAATAGAAATGTGATGAATTAGGTTGTTGTCCTTTTCGCGGCTCACGACGTACGATCCGAGACGGAAAAACAACGCAAAAGAAAAAAAGTGTCCCGAAAATGATGAAAACATTTGATTTTGGTCCCCAAAAACAAGCACAGTTCAGCAGGCTTGCTACCCCCATCGTAGAGCTCTCGAAGAGCTTTCCAACGGCATGCTATGCGCCGCGTAACTACTTACAAATCAAAAGTTATGGGCACCGGTGTGACGGAAACCTGGTCCCAAGCCCCACGCCCGAGGTTTTTGTGCCCAGCCTCTACATGAATTGAAGTTGTCTTGCCCAAGGTGCCATGGGATTCGGTAATAGAAATGTGATGGATTAGTTTGTCGTCCTTTTTCCGGCTCACGACGTACGATCTGGGATAAAAAAATAGCGCAAAAGAAGAAAAGTGTCCCAAAACTGATGAAAACGTTTGATTTTGGGTTCTGAAAATAGGCGTAGCAACACAGGATTGGTACCCTCGACGTAGAGCTCTCAGAGAGCTTTCCAACAGTATGTTATGCGCCGCATAACTCCTTACGGATCAAAAGTTATGGGCACCAGAGTGACGGTGACCTAGTCCCAAGCCCCATGCCCTCGGTTTACGGGCCCAACCTCTACGTGAAGTGAAGCTGTCCTGCCCAAGGTGCCGTGGGATTCGGTAATAGAAATGTGATGGATTAGGTTGTTGTCCTTTTCGCGGCGCACGACGTACGATCTGGGACGAAAAAAAAGCACAAAAGAAGAAAAGTGTCCCGAAACTAATGAAAACATTCGATTTTTGGCTCCAATAACAGGCGCAACGAAGCCAGCTTAGCTGTCCCCATAATAGAGCTCTCGGAGAGCTTTCCAAGGGTATGTTGCGAGCCACGTAACTCCTTGCGGATCAAAAGTTATGGGCTCCAGAGCGACGGAGACATTGTCCCAAGCCCGATGCCCTCTGTTTGCGGGCCCAGCCTCTACGTGAAGCGAAGCTGTCTTGCCCAAGATGCCGTGGGATTCGGTAATAGAAATGTGATTGATTAGGTTGTCGTCCTTTTCGCGGAACACGACGTACGATCCGAGACGAAAAAAAAGCGCAAAAGAAGAAAAGTGTCCTGAAACTGATGAAAACGTTCGATTTTTGGCTCCAATAACAGGCATAGCAAAGCCAGCTTAGCTGCCCCCATCGTAGAGCTCTCGGAGAGCTTTCCAACATTATGCTGCTCGCCGCGTAACTCCTTGCGGATCAAAAGTTATGGGCTCCGGAGCGACGGAGACGTGGTCCCAAGCCCGATGCCCTCAGTTTGCGGGCCCAACCTCTACGTGAAGCGAAGTTGTCTTGCCCAAGGTGCCGTGGGATTCGGTAATAGAAATGTGACGGATTAGGTTGTCGTCCTTTTCGCGGCGCATGACGTACGATTCGGGATGAAAAAAAAGTGCAAAAGAAGAAAAGTGTCTCGAAACTGATGAAAACATTCGATTTTTGGCTCCGATAACAGGCACAACGAAGCCAGCTTCGCTGCCCCCATCTTAGAGCTCCCGGAGAGCTTTCCAACAATATGCTACGTGCCGCGTAACTCCTTGCGGATCAAAAGTTATGGGCTCCGGAGTGACGGAGACGTGGTCCCAAGCCCGATGCCCTCGGTTTTCGAGCCCAGCATCTAAGTGAAGCGAAGCTGTCTTGCCCAAGGTAGCATGGGATTCGATAATAGAAATGTGATGGATTAGGTTGTCGTCCATTTCGCGGTGCATGACGTACGATCCGGGACAAAAAAAAAAGAGCAAAAGAAGAAAAGTGTCCCGAAACTGATGAAAACGTTCTATTTTTGGCTCCGATAACAGGCGCAGCGAAGCCAACTTGGCTGCCCCCATCGTAGAGTTCTCGCAGAGCTTTCAAACGGTATGCTGCGCGCCGCGTAACTACTTGCGGATCAAAAGTTATGGGCTCTGGAGCGACGAAGACGTGGTCCCAAGCCTGCTACCGTCGGTTTGCGGGCCCAGCCTCTACGTGAAGCGAAGTTGTCTTGCCCAAGGTGCCTTGGGATTCAGTAATAGAAATGTGATGGATTAGGTTGTCGTCCTTTTTGCTGCGCACGACGTACGATCCGGGAAGAAAAAAAAGTGCAAAAGAAGAAAACTGTATCGAAACTGATGAAAACGTTCAATTTTTGGCTCCGATAACAGGCGCAGCGAAGCCAACTTGGCTGCCCCCATCGTAGAGTTCTCGGAGAACTTTCAAACGGTATGCTGCGCGCCGCGTAACTCCTTGCGGATCAAAAGTTATGGGCTCCGGAGCTACGGAGACGTGGTCCCAAGCCCGCTGCCCTCGGTTTACGGGCCCAGCCTCTACGTGAAGCGAAGCTGTCTTGCCCAAGGTGCCTTGGGATTCGGCAATAGAAATGTGATGGATTAGGTTGTCGTCCTTTTCGCTGCGCACGACGTATGATCCGGGATGAAAAAAAAGCGCAAAAGAAGAAAAGTGTATCGAAACTGATGAAAATGTTCAATTTTTGGCTCCGATAACAGGCGCAGCGAAGCCAACCTGGCTGCCCCCATCGTAGAGCTCTTGGAGAGCTTTCAAACGGTATGCAGCGCGCTGCGTAACTCCTTGCGGATCAAAAGTTATGGGCTCCGGAGCGACGGAGACGTGGTCCCAAGTCCGATGCTCTCGGTTTGCGGGCCCAGCCTCTACATGAAGCGAAGCTGTCTTGCCCAAGGTACCGTGGGATTCGGTAATAGAAATGTGATGGATTAGGTTGTCGTCCTTTTCGCGGCGTACGACATACGATCAGGGACGAAAAAAAAGCGCAAAAGAAAAAAAAGTGTCCCAAAACTGATGAAAACGTTCGATTTTTGGCTCCGATAACAGGCGCAGCAAAGCCAGCTTAGCTGCCCCCATCATAGAGCTCTCGGAGAGCTTTCCAACGGTATGTTGCGCGCCACGTAACTCCTTGCGAATCAAAAGTTATGGGCTCCAGAGCGACGGAGACGTGGTCTTATGCCCGATGCCCTTGGTATGCGGGCCCAGACTCTACGTGAAGCGAAGCTATCTTTCCCAACGTGCCGTGGGATTCTGTAATAGAAATGTGATGGATTAGGTTGTCGTTCTTTTCGTGGCGCGCGACGTACGATCCGGGACCAAAAAAAGCGCAAAAGAAGAAAAGTGTACTGAAACTGATGAAACGTTCGATTTTTGGCTCCGATAACAGGCGCAGCGAAGCGAGCTTTGCTACCCCCATCGTAGAACTCTCGGAGAGCTTTCCAACGGTATGCTGCGTGCCGCGTAACTCCTTGCGGATCAAAAGTTATGGGCTCCGAAGCGACGGAAACGTGGTCCTAAGCCCAATGCCCTCAGTTTGCAAGCCCAGCCTCTACGTGAAGCGAAGCTATCTTGCCCAAGGTGCCGTGGGATTCAGTAATAGAAATGTGATCGATTAGGTTGTCATCCGTTTCGCGGCGCACAACGTACGATCCGGGATAAAAAAAAGTGCAAAAGAAGAAAAGTGTCCCGAAACTAATGAAAACGTTCAATTTTTGGCTCTGATAACAGGCGCAGCGAAGCCAGCTTAGCTGCCCCCATCATAGAGCTCTCGTAGATCTTTCCAACGGTATGTTGCGCGCAACGTAACTCCTTGCGGATCAAAAGTTATGGGCTTCGGTGCGATGGAGACTTTGTCCCAAGCCCGATGCCCTCGGTTTGCGGGCCCCGACTCATCGTGAAGCCAATCTGTCTTGCCCAAGGTGCCGTGGGATTCAGTAATAGAAATGTGATGGATTAGGTTGTGGTCTTTTTCGAGGCGCACGACATACGATCCGGGATAAAAAAAAAAAAAACACAGAAGAAGAAAAGTGTCCCGAAATTGATGAAAACGTTTAATTTTTGGCTCCGATAACAGGCGCAGCGAAGCCAGCTTGCTGCCCCCATCATATAGCTCTCGGAGAGCTTTCGAACGGTATGGTGCGCGCCGCGTAACTCTTTGCGGATCAAAAGTTATGGGCTCCGGAGCGACGGAGAGGTGGTCCCAAGACCGATGCCCTCGGTTTGCGGGCCCAACCTCTACGTGAAGCGAAGCTATCTTGCCCAAGGTGCTGTGGGATTCAGTAATAGAAATGTGATGGATTAGGTTGTCGTCCTTTTCTAGGCACACGACGTACGATCCGGGACGAAAAAAAATGCAGAAAAAGAAAAGTATCCCGAAACTGATGAAAACGTTCGATTTTTGGCTCCAATAACAGGCGCAGGAAAGTATCCCAAAGCTTTCCAACGGTATGTTGCGCGCCACGTAACTCCTTGCGGATCAAAAGTTATGGGCTCCAGAGCGACGGAGACGTGGTCTTATGCCCGATGCCCTTGGTATGCGGGCCCAGACTCTACGTGAAGCGAAGCTGTCTTGCCCAACGTGCCATGGGATTCGGTAATAGAAATGTTATGGATTAGGTTGTCGTTCTTTTCGTGGCGCGCGACGTACGATCCGGGACCAAAAAAAGCGCAAAAGAAGAAAAGTGTACTAAAACTGATGAAACGTTCGATTTTTGGCTCCGATAACAGGCGCAGCGAAGCGAGCTTTGCTACCCCATCGTAGAACTCTCAGAGAGCTTTCCAACGGTATGCTGCGTGCCGCGTAACTCTTTGCGGATCAAAAGTTATGGGCTCCGAAGCGACGAAAACGTGGTCCTAAGCCCAATGCCCTCGGTTTGCAAGCCCAGCCTCTACGTGAAGCGAAGCTATCTTGCCCAAGGTGCCGTGGGATTCAGTAATAGAAATGTGATCGATTAGGTTGTCATCCATTTCGCGGCGCACAACGTACGATCCGGGATAAAAAAAAGCGCAAAAGATGAAAAGTGTCCCGAAACTAATGAAAACGTTCAATTTTTGGCTCTGATAACAGGCGCAGCGAAGCCAGCTTAGCTGCCCCCATCATAGAGCTCTCGGAGAGCTTTCCAACGGTATGTTGCGCACCTCGTAACTCCTGGCGGATCAAAAGTTATGGGCTCCGGTGCGATGGAGATGTTGTCCCAAGCCCGATGCCCTCGGTTTGTGGGCCTAGCCTCATCGTGAAGCGAAGCTGTCTTGCCCAAGGTACCGTGGGATTCGGTAATAGAAATGTGATGGATTAGGTTGTCGTCCTTTTCGCGGTGCACGACGTACGGTCCGGGACGAAAAAAAACACAAAAGAAGAAAAGTGTCCCGAAACTGTTAAAAACGTTCAATTTTTGGCTCCGATAACAGGCGCAGCAAAGCCAGCTTGCTGCCCCCATCATAGAGCTCTCAGAGAGCTTTCCAACGGTATGGTGCGCGTCGCGTAACTCCTTGCTGATCAAAAGTTATGGGCTCCGGAGCGACGGAGACGTGGTCCTAAGCCCGATGCCCTCGGATTGTGGGCCAAGCCTCATCGTGAAGTGAAGCTGTCTTGCCCAAGGTGCCGTGGGATTCGGTAATAGAAACGTGATGGATTAGGTTGTCGTACTTTTCGCGGTGCACGACGTACGATCCGGGATGAAAAAAAACACAGAAGAAGAAAATTGTCCCAAAACTGATAAAAACGTTTGATTTTTGGCTCTGATAACAGATGCAGCGAAGCCAGCTTGCTGCCCCCATCATAGAGCTCTCAGAGAGCTTTCCAACGGTATGGTGCGCGTCGCGTAACTCCTTGCGGATCAAAAGTTATGGGCTCCGGAGCGACGGAGACGTGGTCCCAAGCCCGAAGCCCTCGGTTTACGGGCCCAGCCTCTACATGAAGCGAAGCTATCTTGCCCAAGGAGCCATGGGATTCGGTAATAGAAATGTGACGGATTTGGCTGTCGTCCTTTTCGCAGCGCACGACGTACGATTCGGGATGAAAAATAAGCGCAAAAGAAGAAAAGTGTCTCGAAACTGATGAAAACGATCGATTTTTGGCTCCGATAACAGGCGCAGCAAGCTGGCTTCGCTGCCCCCATCTTAGAGCTCTCGGACAGCTTTCCAATGGTATGCTGCGCGCCACGTAACTCCTTGCGGATCAAAAGTTATGGGCTCTGGAGCGACGGAGACGTGGCCCCAAGCCCGATGCCCTCGGTTTGCTGGCCCAGCCTCTACATGAAGTGAAACTGTATTGCCCAAGGTGTCGTGGGATTCGATAATAGAAATGTGACGGATTTGGTTGTCGTCCATTTTGCGGCGCACGATATACGATTCAGGATGAAAAATAAGCGCAAAAGAAGAAAAGTGTCTCGAAATAGATAAAAACGTTCGATTTTTGGCTCCGATAACAGGCGTTGCGAATCTAGCTTCACTGCTTCCATCTTAGAGCTCTCGGAGAGCTTTCCAACGGTATGCTGCGCGCCGCGTAACTCCTTGCGGATCAAAAGTTATGGGCTCCGGAGCGACGGAGACGTGGTCCCAAGCCCGATGCCCTCGGTTTGCAGGCCCAGCCTCTACGTGAAGCGAAGTTGTCTTGCCCAAGGTGCTGTGGGATTCGGTAATAGAAATGTGATGGATTAGGTTGTCGTCCATTTCGCGGTGCACGACGTACGATCCGGGACGAAAAAAAAGCGCCGAAGAAGAAAATTGTCCCAAAACTGATGAAAACGTTCGATTTTTGGCTCCGATAACAGGTGCAGCAAAGCCAGCTTAGCTACCCCCATCTTAGAGCTCTCGGAGAGCTTTCCAACAGTATGTTGCGCGCCACGTAACTCCTTGCGGATCAAAAGTTATGGGCACCGGAGCGACGGAGATGTGGTCCCAAGCCCGCTGCCCTCGGTTTGCGGGCCCAGCCTCTACGTGAAGTGAAGCTATCTTGCCCAAGGTGCCTCGGGATTCGGTAATAGAAATGTGATGGATTAGGTTGTCATCCTTTTCGCTGCGCACGACGTACGATCTGGGACAAAAAAAAAGCGCAAAAGAAAAAAAGTGTCCCGAAACTGATGAAAACGTTCGATTTTTGGTTCCGATAATAGGCGCAGCAAAGCTAGCTTAGCTGACCCCATCATAGATCTCTCGGAGAGCTTTCCAACGGTATGTTTCGCGCCACGTAACTCCTTGCGGATCAAAAGTTATGGGCACCGGAGCGACGGAGATGTTGTCCCAAGCCCGCTGCCCTCGGTTTGCGGGCCCAGCCTCTACGTGAAGCGAAGCTGTCTTGCCCAAGGTGCCTTGGGATTCGGTAATAGAAATGTGATGGATTAGGTTGTCATCCTTTTCGCTGCGCACGACGTACGATCTGGGACGAAAAAAAAAGCCCAAAAGAAAAAAAAGTGTACCGAAACTGATGAAAACGTTCGATTTTTGGCTCCGATAACAGGCCCAGCGAAGCCAGCTTGGCTGCCCCCATCGTAGAGCTCTCGGAGAGCTTTCCAACGGTATGCTGCGCGCCGTGTAACTCCTTGCGGATCAAAAGTTATGGGCTCCGAAGCGACGGAGACGTGGTCCCAAGCTTGATGCCCTCGGTTTGCGGGCCAAGCCTCTACATGAAGCGAAGCTGTCTTGCCTAAGGTGCCATGGGATTCGGTAATAGAAATGTGATGGATTAGGTTGTCGTCCTTTTCGCGGCGTACGACGTAGGATCCGAGACGAAAAAAAAGCGCAAAAGAAGAAAAGTGTCCCAAAACTGATGAAAACTTTCGATTTTTGGCTCCGATAACAGGTGCAGCAAAGCCAGCTTAGCTGCCCCTATCATAGAGCTCTCGGAGAGCTTTCCCACGGTATGTTGCGCGCCACGTAACGCCTTGCAGATCAAAAGTTAAGGGCTCCGGAACAACGGAGACGTGGTCCTAAGCCCGATGCCCTTGGTTTGCGGGCCCAGACTCTACGTGAAGCGAAGCTGCCTTGCCCATGGTGCCATAGGATTCAGTAATAGGAATGTGATGGATTAGGTTGTCGTCCTTTTCGCGGCGCACGACATACGATCCGGGACGAAAAAAATGCGCAAAAGAAGAAAAGTGTACTGAAACTGATGAAACGCTTGATTTTTGGCTCCGATAACAGGCGCAGCGAAGCGAGCTTTGCTACTCCCATCGTAGAGCTCTCGGAGAGCTTTCCAACGGTATTCTGCGCGCCGCGTAACTCCTTGCGGATCAAAAGTTATGGGCTCCGAAGCGACGGAGACGTGGTCCTAAGCCCGATGCCCTCGGTTTGCGAGCCCAGCATCTACGTGAAGCGAAGCTGTCTTGCCCAAGGTGCCGTGCGATTCGGTAATGGAAATGTGATGGATTAGGTTGTCGTCCTTTTCACGGCGCACGATGTACGATCCGGGACGAAAAAAAAGCACAAAAGAAGAAAAGTGTCCCGAAACTGATGAAAACGTTCGATTTTTGGTTCCGATAATAGGCGCAGCTATGCCAGCTTAGCTGACCCCAACATAGAGCTCTCGGAGACCTTTCCAATGGTATGTTGCACGCCACGTAACTCCGTGCGGATCAAAAGTTATGGGCTTTGGAGCGACGGAGACGTGGTCCCAAGACCGATGCCCTCGGTTTGCGGGCCCAGCCTCTACATGAATCGAAACTGTCTTGCCCAAGGTGCCTTGGGATTCGGTAATAGAAATGTGATGGATTAGGCTGTCGTCCATTTAGCTGCGCACGACGTATGATCTGGGACGAAAAAAAGCACAAAAGAAGAAAAGTGTCCCGAAACTGATAAAAATGTTCAATTTTTGGCTCCGATAACAGGCGCAGCGAAGCCAGCTTAGCTGCGCCCATCATAGATCTCTGGGAGAGCTTTCCAACGGTATGTTGCGGGCCACGTAACTCCTTGCGGATCAAAAGTTATGGGCTCCGAAGCGACGGAGACGTGGTCCTAAGCCCGATGCCCTCGGTTTGCGAGCCCAACCTCTACGTGAAGCGAAGCTGTCTTGCCCAAGGTGCCGTGGGATTCAGTAATAGAAATGTGATCGATTAGCTTGTCGTCCATTTCATGGCGCACGACGTACGATCCGGGATGAAAAAAAAGCGCAAAAGAAGAAAAGTGTCCCGAAACTAATGAAAACGTTCAATTTTTGGCTCTGATAACAGGCGCAGCGAAGCTAGCTTAGCTGCCCCCATTATAGAGCTCTCGAAGAGCTTTCCAACTGTATGTTGCGTGCCACGTAACTCCTTGCGGATCAAAAGTTATGGGTTTCAGTGCGACGGAGACGTGGTCCCAAGCCTGATGCCCTCGGTTTGCTTGCCCCGACTCATCGTGAAGCAAAGCTGTCTTGCCCAAGGTGCCATGGGATTCAGTAATAGAAATGTGATGGAATAGGTTGTCATTCTTTTCGAGGCGCACGACGTACGATCCGGGACAAAAAAAAAACACAAAAGAAGAAAAGTGTCCCGAAACTAATGAAAACGTTCAATTTTTGGCTTCGATAACAGGCGCAGCGAAGCCAGCTTGCTGCCCCCATCATAGAGCTTTCGGAGAGCTTTCGAACGGTATGGTGCGCGCCGCGTAACTCCTTGCGGATCAAAAGTTATGGGCTCCGGAGCGACGGAGAGGTGGTCCCAAGACCGATGCACTCGATTTGCGGGCCCAGCCTCTACGTGAAGCGAATCTGTCTTGCCCAAGGTGCCGTGGGATTCCATAATAGAAATGTGATGGATTAGGTTGTCGTCCTTTTCACGGCGCACGACGTACGATCCGGAATGAAAAAACAGCGCAAAAGAAGAAAAGTATCCCGAAACTGATGAAAACGTTCAATTTTTGGTTCCGATAATAGGCGCAGCAAAGCTAGCTTAGCTAACCCCATCATAGATCTCTCGGAGAGCTTTCCAACGGTATGTTGCACGCCACGTAACTCCTTGCGGATCAAAAGTTATGGGCTCCGGAGCAACGGAGACGTGGTCCTAAGCCCGATGCCCTCGGTTTGCGGGCCCAGCCTCTACGTGAAGCGAAGCTGTCTTGCCCAAGGTGCCTTGGGATTCGGTAATAGAAATGTGATGGATTAGGTTGTCGTCCATTTCGCTGCGCACGACATACGATCTGGGACGAAAAAAAAGTGCAAAAGAAGAAAAGTGTCCCAAAACGGATGAAAATGTTCAATTTTTGGCTCCGATAACAGGCGCAGCAAAGCCAGCTTAGCTGTGCCCATCATAGAGCTCTCGGAGAGCTTTCCAACGGTATGTTGCGCACCACGTAACTCCTTGCGGATCAAAAGTTATGGGGTCCGAAGCGACGGAGACGTGGTCCTAAGCCCGATGCCCTCGGTTTACGAGCCCAGCCTCTACGTGAAGCAAAGCTGTCTTGCCCAAGGTGCCGTGGGATTCGGTAATGGAAATGTGATGGATTAGGTTGTCGTCCTTTTCGCGGCACACGACGTACGATCCGGGACGAAAAAAAAGCCCAAAAGGTGAAAAGTGTCCTGTAACTGAAGAAAACGTTCGATTTTTTGCTTCGATAACAGGCGCAACAAAGCCAGCTTGCTGCCCACATCGTAGAGCTCTCGTAGAGCTTTACAACGGTATGTTGCGCACCACGTAACTCCTTGCGAATCAAAAGTTATGGGCTCCAGAGCGACGGAGACGTGGTCCCAAGCCCGATGCCCTCAGTTTGCCGGCCCAGCCTCTACGTGAAGCGAAGCTGTCTTGCCCAAGGTTCGGTGGGATTCGATAATAGAAATGCGATGGATTAGGTTGTCGTCCTTTTTGCGGCGTACGATGTACGATCCGGGACAAAAAAAAGTGCAAAAAAAGAAAAGTGTCCCGTAATTGATGAAAACTTTCAATTTTGGGCTCCGAAAAAAGGCCCAGCGATGTGGGCTTGGCTGCCACGTCGTAGAGCTCTCTGAGAGCTTTCCAACGGTATGCTGTGGGCCGCGTAACTCCTTACGGATCAAAAGTTATGGGCTCCGGAGCGACGGAGACCTGGTCCCAAGACCCACGACCTTGGTTTGCGGGCCCAGCCTCTATGTGAAGCAAAGTTGTCGCGCCCAAGGTGTCGTGGGATTCGGTAACAGAAATGTGATCGATTAGGTTGCCGGACTTCCCGCGGCGCACGACGTATGATCCGGGAAAGAAAAAGAGTATAAAAGCATAAAAGTGTCCGAAAACTGATGAAAACGTTCAATTTTGGGCTCTGAAAAAAGGCCCAGCAAAGCGAGCTTGGCAGCCCCGTCATAGAGCTCTCTAAGAGCTTTCCAACGGTATGCTGTGGGCCGCGTAACTCCTTACGGATCAAAAGTTATGGGCTCCGAAGCGACGGAGACCTGGTCCAAAGACCCATGACCTCGATTTGCGGGCCCAGCCTCTACGTGAAGTGAAGTTGTCTCACCCAAGGTTCTGTGTGATTCGGTAACAGAAATGTGATGGATTAGGTTGCCGGACATCACGCGGTGCACGACGTACTATCCGGTACAGAAAAACAGTAAAAAAGCAGAAAAGTTTCCAAAAACTAATGAAAACGTTCGATTTTGGGCTCTGAAAAAAGGCCCAGTGAAGCTAGCTTGGCTACCCCGTCGTAGAGCTCTCTGAGAACTTTCCAACGGTATGCTGTGGGCCGCGTAACTCCTTACGGATCAAAAGTCATGGGCTCCGGAGCGACGGAGACCTGGTCCCAAGCCCCACGACCTCGGTTTGCGGGCCCAGCCTCTACGTGAAGCGAAGTTGTCTTTGCCAAGGTGCCGTGTGATTCGGTAACAGAAATGTGATGGATTAGGTTGCCGGACTTCCCGCGGCGCACGACGTACGATCCGGGACAGAAAAACAGTATAAAAGCAGAAAAGTGTCTGAAAAAAGATGAAAACGTTCAATTTTAGGCTCCAAAAAAAGGCCCAGCGATGTGGGCTTGGCTGCCCCGTCGTAGAGCTCTCTGAGAGCTTTCCAACGGTATGCTGTGGGCCGCGTAACTCCTTATGGATCAAAAGTTATGGGCTCCGGAGCGACGGAGACTTGGTCCGAAGACCCACGACCTTGGTTTGTAGGCCCAGCCTCTACGTTAATTGAAGTTTTCTCGCACAAGGTACCGTGTGATTCGGTAACAGAAATGTGATGGATTAGGTTGCCGGATTTCCCGCGGTGCACGACTTACGATCCGGGACTTAAAAACGGTATAAAAACAGAAAAGTGTCCGAAAACTGATGAAAACCTACGAATTTGGGCTCCGAAAAAAGGCGCACCGAAGCGGGCTTAGCTGCGCCGTCGTAGCGCTCTCTGAGAGCTTTCCAACGGTATACTGTGGGCCGCGTAACTCCTTACAGATCAAAAGTTATGGGCTCCGGAGAGACGGAGACCTGGTCCCAAGACCCACGACCTCGGTTTGCGAGCCCAGCCTCTATGTGAAGCGAAGTTGTCTCGTCCAAGGTGCCGTGTGATTTGGTAATAGAAATGTGATGGATTAGGTTGCCGGACTTCCCGCGGCGCACGACGTATGATCCGGGACAGAAAAACAGTATAAAAGCAAAAAAGTGTCTAAAAATTGAAGAAAACGTTCGATTTTGGGCTACGAAAAAAGGTCCAGCGAAGCAATCTTCGCTGCCCTGTCGTAGAACTCTCTGAGAGCTTTCCAACGATATGCTGTGGGCCGCGTAACTACTTACGGATCAAAAGTTATGGGCTCCAGAGCGATGGAGACCTGGTCCCATGCCCCACGACCTCGGTTTGCGGGCCCAGCCTCTACTGAAGCGAAGTTGTCTCGCCCAAGGTGCCGTGGGATTCGGTAACAAAAAAGTGATGGATTCGTTTGCCGAACTTCCCGCGGCGCACGACGTACGATCCGGGACAAAAAAACAGTATAAAAGCATAAAAGTGTTCGAAAATGGATAAAAACGTTCGATTTTGGGCTCCAAAAAAAGGCCTAGTGAAGCGAGCTTGGCTGCCCCGTCGTAGAACTCTCTGAGAGCTTTCCAACGGTATGCTGTGGGCCGCGTAACTTTTTACGGATCAAAAGTTATGGGCTCCGAAGCGACGGAGACCTGGTCCCAAGACCCACGAGCTCGGTTTGCGAACCCAACCTCTACGTGAAGCGAAGTTGTCTTGCCCAAGGTGCTGTGTGGTTCGGTAATAGAAATGTGATGGATTAGGTTGACGGACTTCCCGCGGCGCATGACGTACGTTCGGTACATAAAAATAGTATAAAAGCATAAAAGTGTCCGAAAACTGATGAAAACGTTCAATTTTGGGCTCCAAAAAAGACCCCGCTAAGCGGGCTTGGTTGCCCCATCGTAGAGCTCTTTGAGAGCTTTCCAACGGTATGCGGTGGGCCGCATAACTCCTTACGGATCAAAAGTTATGGGCTCCGGAGCGACGGAGACCTGGACCCAAGACCCACGACCTCGGTTTGCGGGCCCAGCCTCTACGTGAAGCGAAGTTGTCTCGCCCAAGGTGCCGTGTGATTCGGTAATAGAAATGTGATGGATTAGGTTGCCAGACTTCCCGCGGCGCACGACGTACGATCCGAGACAGAAAAATAGTGTAAAAGCATAAAAGTGTCTGAAAACTGGTGGAAACGTTCGATTTTGGGCTCCGAAAAAGGGTCCAGCGAAGTACACTTCGCTGCCCCGTCGTAGAACTCTTTGAGAGCTTTCCAACGGTATGCTGTTGGCCGCGTAACTACTTACGGATCAAAAGTTATGGGCTCCAGAGCGTTGGAGCCCTAGTCCCATGCCCTACGACCTCGGTTTGCGGGCCCAACCTCTACTGAAGCAAAGTTGTCTCGCCCAAGGTGCCGTGGGATTCAGTAACATAAATGTGATGGATTAGTTTGCCGGACTTCACGCGGCGCACGACTTACGATCCGGGAAAGAAAAACAGTATAAAAGCATAAAAGTGACTGAAAACTAATAAAAATGTTCGATTTTGGGCTCGAAAAAAGGCCCAGCGAAGCGAGCTTGGCTGCCCCGTCGTAGAGCTCTCTGAGAGCTTTCCAACGGTATGCTGTGGGCCGCGTAACTCCTTACGGATCAAAAGTTTTGGGCTCCGGAGCGACGGAGACCTGTTCCCAAGCCCCACGACCTCGGTTTGCGGGCCCAGCCTCTACGTGAAGCGAAGTTGTCTCGTCCAAGGTGCCGTGTGATTCGGTAAAAGAAATGTGATGGATTAGGTTACCGGACTTCCGGCGGCGCACGACGTACGATCCGGGACAGAAAAACAGTATAAAGGCAGAAAAGTGTCTGAAAACTGATGAAACCGTTCAATTTTGGGCTCCAAAAAAAGGCCCAGTCAAGCGGGCTTGGCTGCCCCGTCGTAGAGCTCTCTGATAGCTTTCCAACGGTATGCTGTGGGCCGCATTACTCCTTACGGATCAAAAGTTATGGGCTCCGGAGCGACAGAGACCTGGTCCTAAGCCCCACGACCTCGGTTTGCTGGCCCAGCCTCTACGTGAAGCGAAATTGTCTCGCCCAAGGTGCCGTGTGATTCGGTAACAGAAATGTGATGGATTAGGTTGTCGGACTTCCAGCGGTGCACGACGTACGATCCGGGACAGAAAAATAGTATAAAAGCAGAAAAGTGTCCGAAAACTAATGAAAATGTTCAATTTTGGGCTCCAAAAAAAGACCCAGCAAAGCGTGCTTGGCTGCCCCGTCGTAGAGTTCTCTGAGAGCTTTCCAACGGTATGCTGTGGGCCGCGTAACTCTTTACGGATCAAAAGTTATGGCCTCCGGCGCGACGGAGACCTGGTCCCAAGCCCCACGACCTCGGTTTGCTGGCCCAGCCTCTACGTGAAGCAAAGTTGTCTCGCCCAAGGTGCCGTGGGATTCGGTAACAGAAATGTAATGGATTAGGTTGCCGAAATTCCCGCGGCGCACGACATATGATCCGGGACAGAAAAACAGTATAAAAGCATAAAAGTGTCCGAAAACTGATGAAAACTTTCAATTTTGTGTTCCAAAAAAAGGTCCAGCGAAGCGAGCTATGCTGCCCCGTCGTAGAACTCTCTTAGAGCTTTCGAACGGTATGCTGTGGGCCGCGTAACTCCTTACGGATCAAAAGTTATGGGCTCCGGAGACCTGGTCCCAAGCCCCACGACTTCGGTTTGTGGGTCCAGCCTCTACGTGAAGCGAAGTTGTCTCGCCCAAGGTGCCGTGTGATTCGGTAACAGAAATGTGATGGATTAGGTTTCCGGACTTCCCGCGGTGCACGACATACGATCCGAGACAGAAAAACAGTAAAAATGCAGAAAAGTGTCTGAAAACTGATGAAAACGTTCGATTTTGGGCTCCAAAAAAAGGCCCAACGAAGCGGGCTTGGCTGCCCCGTCATAGAGCTCTCTGAGAGCTTTCCAACGGTATGCTGTGGGCCGCGTAACTCCGTACGGATCACAAGTTATGGGCTCCGGAGCGACGGTGACCTGGTCCCAAGCCGCACGACCTCGGATTGCGGGCCCAGCCTCTACGTGAAGCGAAGTTGTCTCGCCCAAGGTGCCGTGTGATTCGATAACAGAAATGTGATGGATTAGGTTGCCAGACTTCCCGCGGCGCACGACGTACGATCCGGTACAGAAAAATAGTATAAAAGAAGAAAAGTGTCCAAAAACTGATGAAAACGTTCAATTTTGTTCTCCAAAAAAAGACCCTGCGAAGCGGGCTGGGTTGCCCCGTCGTAGAGCTCTCTGAGAGCTTTCCAACGGTATACTGTGGGCCGCGTAACTCCTTACGGATCAAAAGTTATGGGCTCCGGCGCGACGGAGACCTGGTCCCAAGCCCCACGACCTCGGTTTGCTGGCACAGCCTCTACGTGAAGCTAAGTTGTCTCGCCCAAGGTGCCGTGGGATTCGGTAACAGAAATGTGATGGATTAGGTTACCGGACTTCCCGCGGCGTACGACGTACGATCCGGGACAGAAAAACAGTATAAAAGCAGAAAAGTATCCGAAAACTGAAGAAACGTTCAATTTTGGGCTACAAAAAATGGCCCAGCGTTGCGGGTTTGGCTGCCCCATCGTAGAGCTCTCTGAGAGCTTTCCAACGGTATGCTTTAGGCCGCGTAACTCCTTACGGATCAAAAGTTATGGGCTCCGGCGCGACGGAGACCTGGTCCAAAGGCCCACGACCTCGGTTTGCTGGCCCAGCCTCTACGTGAAGTAAAGTTGTCTCGCCCAAGGTGTCGTGGGATTCGGTAACAGAAATGTGATGGATTAGCTTGCCGGACTTCTGGCGGCGCACGACGTACGATCCGGGACAGAAAAACAGCATAAAAGTATAAAAGTCTCTGAAAAGTTATGAAAATGTTCGATTTTGGGCTCCGAAAAAAGGCCCAGCGAAGCGAACTTGGCTGCACTGTCGTAGAGCTCTCTGAGAGCTTTCCAACGGTATGCTGTGGGCCGCGTAACTCCTTACGGATCAAAAGTTATGGGCTCCGAAGCGACGCAGACCTGGTCCAAAGACCCACGACCTAGGTTTGCGGGCCCAGCCTCTACGTGAAGCGAAGTTGTCTCGCCCAAAGTGCCGTGTGATTCGGTAATAGAAATGTGATAGATTAGGTTGCCGGACTTCCCGCAGCGCACGACGTACGATCCTGGACAGAAAAAAAGTATAAAAGCATAAAAGTGTCTGAAAACTGATAAAAATGTTCGATTTTGGGCTCCGAAAAAAGGTCTAGCAAACCAGGCTTCGCTGCCCTGTCGTAGAACTCTCTGAGAGCTTTCCAACGGTATGCTGTGGGCCGCGTAACTCCTTACGGATCAAAAGTTATGGGCTCCAGCGCGACAGAGACCTGGTCCCAAGCCCCACGACCTCGGTTTGCTGGCACAGCCTCTACGTGAAGCAAAGTTGTCTCGCCCAAGGTGCCGTGGGATTCGGTAACAGAAATGTGATGGATTAGGTTGCTGGACTTCCCGCGGTGCACGACGTACGATCCGGGACAGAAAAACATCATAAAACCAAAAATGTGTCCGAAAACTGATGAAAATGTTCAATTTTGGGCTACAAAAAAAGGCCCAGCGTTGCGGGCTTGGCTGCCCCGTCGTAGAGCTCTCTGAGAGCTATCCAACGGTATGCTTTGGGCCGCGTAACTCCTTACGGATCAAAAGTTATGGGCTCCGGGGCGACGGAGACCTGATCACAAGGCCCACGACCTGGGTTTGCTGGCCCAGCCTCTACGTGAAGCAAAGTTGTCTCGCCCAAGGTGCCGTGGGATTCGGTAACAAAAATGTGATGGATTAAGTTGCCGGACTTCCTGCGGCGCACGATGTACGATCCGGGACAGAAAAATAGCATAAAAGCATAAAAGTGTCTGAAAACTGTTGAAAACGTTCAATTTTGGGCTCCGAAAAAAGGCCCAGCGAAGCGAGCTTGGATGCACCGTCGTAGAGCTCTCTGACAGCTTTCCAACGGTATGCTGTGGGCCGCGTAACTCCTTACGGATCAAAAGTTATGGGCTCCGGAGCGACGGAGACCTGGTCCCAAGACCCACGACCTCAGTTTGCGGGCCCAGCCTCTACGTGAAACGAAGTTGTCTAGCCCAAGGTGCCGTGTGATTCGGTAACATAAATGTGATGGATTAGGTTGCCGGACTTCCCGCAACGCACGACGTACGATCCGGGACAGAAAAACAGTATAAAAGCATAAAAGTGTCCAAAAACTGATGAAAACGTTCAATTTTGGGCCCCGAGAAAAGGTCCAGCCAAGCAGGCATCGCTGCCCCGTTGTAGAACTCTCTGATAGCTTTCCAACGGTATGCTGTGGGCCGCGTAACTACTTACGGATCAAAAGTTATGGGCTCCAGAGCGACGGAGACCTGGTCCCAAGCCCCACGACCTCGGTTTGCGGGCCCAGCCTCTACGTGAAGCGAAGTTGTCTCGCCCAAGGTGCCGTGTGATTCGGTAACATAAATGTGATGGATTAGGTTGCCGGACATCCCGCGGCGCACGACGTACGATCCGGGACAGAAAAACAGTATAGAAGCAGAAAAGTGTCCGAAAATTGATGAAACCGTTCAATTTTGGGCTCCAAAAAAAGGCCCAGCGAAGCGGGCTTGGCTGCCCCGTCATAGAGCTCTCTGTGAGCTTTCCAACGGTATGCTCTGGGCCACGTAACTCCTTACGGATCAAAAGTTATGGGCTCCGGAGCGACGGAGACCTGGTCCCAAGCCCCACTACCTCGATTTGCAGGCGCAGCCTCTACGTGTAGCGAAGTTGTCTCGCCCAAGGTGCCATGTGATTCGATAACAGAAATGTGATGGATTAGGTTGCCGGACTTCCCGCGGCGCACGACGTACGATCCGGTACAGAAAAATAGTATAAAAGCAGAAAAGTGTCTAAAAACTGATGAAAACCTTCAATTTTGGGCTCCAAAAAAAGACCCTGCGAAGCGGGCTTGGTTGCCCCGTCGTAGAGCTCTCTGAGAGCTTTCCAACGGTATGCTGTGGGCCGCGTAACTCCTTACGGATCAAAAGTTATGGGCTCCGGCGCGACGGAGACCTGGTCCCAAGCCCCACGACCTCGGTTTGCTGGCACAGCCTCTACGTGAAACAAAGTTGTCTCGCCCAAGGTGCCATGTGACTCGGTAACAGAAATGTGATGGATTAGGTTGTCGGACTTCCCACGGCGCACGACGTATGATCCGGGACAGAAAAATAGTATAAAAGCAGAAAAGTGTCTGAAAACTAATGAAAACATACAATTTTAGGCTCCAAAAAAAGACCCAGCGAAGCGGGCTTGGCTGCCCCGTAGTAGAGCTCTCTGAGAGCTTTCCAACGGTATGCTGTGGGCCGCGTAACTCGTTACGGATCAAAAGTTATGGGCTCCGGCGCGACGGAGACCTGGTCCCAAGCCCCACGACCTCGGTTTTCTGGCCCAGCCTCTACGTGAAGCAAAGTTGTTTCGCCCAAGGTGCCGTGGGATTCGGTAACAGAAATGTGATGGATTAGGTTGTTGGACTTCCAACGGCGCACGACGTACGATCCGGGACAGAAAAACATTATAGAAGCAGAAAAGTGTCTGAAAACTGATGAAAACGTTCGATTTTGGGCTCTGAAAAGAGCCCTAGCAAAGCAGGCCTGGCTGCCCCGTCGTAGATCTCTTAGAGAGCTTTCCAACGAAAAGCTGCTTGCCGCGTAAATACTTACGGATCAAAAGTTATGGGCTCCGAAGCGACGGAGACCTGGTCCCAAGACCCACGACCTCGGTTTGTGGGCCCATCCTCTACGTGAAGTGAAGTTGTCTCGCCCAAGGTGCCATGTGATTCAGTAACAGAAATGTGATGGATTAGGTTGCCGAACTTCCCGCGGCGCAAGACTTACGATCCAGGATAGAAAAATAGTATAAAAGCATAAAAGTATTTGAAAACTGATGAAACCGTTCAATTTTGGGCTTCAAAAAAAGGCCCAGCGAAGCGGGCTTGGCTGCCCCGTCATAGAGCTCTCTGAGATCTTTCCAACGGTATGCTGTGGGCCGCGTAACTCCTTACGGATCAAAAGTTATGGGCTCCGGAGCGACGGTGACCTGGTCTCTAGTCCTACGACCTCGGTTTGCGGGCCCAGCCTCTACGTGAAGCGAAGTTGTCTCGCCCAACGTGTCGTGTGATTCGGTAACAGAAATGTGATGGATTAGGTTGCCGGACTTCCCGCAGCGCACGACGTACGATCCGGGACAGAGAAATAGTATAAAAGCAGAAAAGTGTCCGAAAACTGATGAAAACGTTCAATTTTGGGCTCCAAAAAAAGACCCTGCGTAGCGGGCTTGGTAGCCCCGTCGTAGAGCTCTCTGAGAGCTTTCCAACGGAATGTTGTGGGCCGCGTAACTCTTTACGGATCAAAAGTTATGGGCTCCGGCGCGACGGAGACCTGGTCCCAAGCCCCACGACCTCGGTTTGCTTGCCCAGCCTCTACGTGAAGCAAAGTTGTCTCGCCCAAGGTGCCGTGGGATTCGGTAACAGAAATGTGATGGATTAGGTTGCCGGACTTCCTACGGCGCACTACGTACGATCCGGGACAGAAAAATAGTATAAAATTAGAAAAGTGTCCGAAAACTAATGAAAACGTTCGATTTTGGGCTCTGAAAAGAGGCCTAGCAAAGCAGGCTTGGTTGCCCCGTCGTAGATCTCTCTGAGAGCTTTCCAACGGTATGCTGTGGGCCGCGTAACTCCTTGCGGATCAAAAGTTATGGGCTCCGGAGCGACGGAGACCTGGTCCCAAGACCCACGACCTCGGTTTGTGGACCCAGCCTCTACGTGAAGCGAAGTTGTCTTGCCCAAGGTGCCGTGTGATTCAGTAACAGAAATTTGATGGATTAGGTTGCCGGACTTCCCGCGGCGCACGACGTACGATCCGGGATAGAGAAACAGTATAAAAGCAGAAAAGTGTCAGAAAACTGATGAAAATGTTCGATTTTGGGCTCCAAAAAAAGGCCCAGCAAAGCGGGCTTGGCTGCTCCGTCGTAGAGCTCTCTGAGAGCTTTCCAACGGTATGCTGTGGGCCGCGTAACTCTTTACGGATCAAAAGTTATGGGCTCCGGAGCGACGGAGACCTGGTACCAAGCCCCACGACATCGGTTTGCAGGCCCAGCCTCTACGTGAAGCGAAGTTGTCTCGCCCAAGGTGCCGTGTGATTCGGTAATAGAAATGTGATGGATTAGGTTGCCGGACTTCTCGTGGCGCACGACGTATGATCCGACATAGAAAAATAGTATAAAAGCAGAAAAGTGTCAGAAAATTGATGAAAACGTTCAATTTTGGGCTCCAAAAAAAGACCCGACGAAGTAGGCTTGGTTGCCCCGTCGTAGAGCTCTCTGAGAGCTTTCCAACGGTATGCTGTGGGCTGCGTAACTCCTTACGGATCAAAAGTTATGGGCTCCGGCGCGACGAAGACCTGGTCCCAAGCCCCACGACCTCGGTTTGCTGCCCTATCCTCTACGTGAAGAAAAGTTGTCTCGCCCAAGGTGCCGTGGGATTCGGTAACAGAAATGTGATGGATTAGGTTGCCGGACTTCCCACGGCGCATGACGTACGATCCGGGACAGAAAAACAGTATAAAAGCATAAAAGTGTCCGAAAACTGATTAAAACGTTCGATTTTGGGCTCCAAAAAAAGGCCCAGCAAAGTGGGCTTGGCTGCCCCGTCGTAGTGCTCTCTGAGAGCTTTCCAACGGTATGCTGTGGGCCGCGTAACTCGCTACGGATCAAAAGTTATGGGCTCCGGAGCGACGGAGACCTGGTCCCAAGACCCACGACCTCGGTTTGCGGGCTCAGCCTCTACGTGAAGTGAAGTTGTCTCGCCCAATGTGCCGTGTGATTCGGTAACAGAAATGTGATGGATTATGTTGCCGGACTTCCCGCGGCGCACGACGTACGATCCGGGACAAAAAAACAGTATAAAAGCATAAAAGTGTCCGAAAACTGATGAAAACGTTCGATTTTGGGCTACGAAAAAAGGTCCAGCAAAGCGGGCTTGCCGCTCCGTCGTAGAACTCTCTGAGAGCTTTCCAACGGTATGCTATGGGCCGCGTAACTCCTTACGGATCAAAAGTTATGGGCTCCGGAGCGACGGAGACCTGGTCCCAAGACCCACGACCTCGGTTTGCAGGACCAGCCTCTACGTGAAGCCAAGTTGTCTCGCCCAAGGTGCCGTGTGATTCGGTAACAGAAATGTTATGGATTAGGTTGCCGGACTTCCCGCGGCGCACGACGTACGATCCGGGACAGAAAAACAGTATAAAAGCAAAAAAGTGTCAGAAATTTGATGAAAACGTTCGATTTTGGGCTCTGAAAAAAGGTCCAGCGAAGTGGGCTTTGCTGCCCCGTCGTAGAACTCTCTGAGAGCTTTCCAACGGTATGCTGTGTGTGAGGCCCGACCTCGATTTGCGTGCGAAACCTAACTTCGTGTGCCCTAACCTAGATTTGTGTGCCATGACCTAGGTTTAAGAATTGTATTTAGTTTTGTGTGCCTTGCATTGAATTTCGTGCATTCATATAGGGTTACGTGCGTTTACTTGAAAAACATGCGTTCGTCTCGTAGTTCGTGTCCTACCTCGAAGTGCGTGCCCTAAACTTAGAAAAGCGTGCCTACACTCTAATCAAGAAAGCATCTTTCACGAAACACTAGACTATTAAACAATTCTACAAAATCCACTAACAATATAATAATCAAAATTCCATTCACTAGAAGACAAAAATGCACCAAAAACAAAACATTCCTTATTATTTATCCATTATTCTTTTTGCACCTTTAAGATACAATTAGAATAATGCTTAAGATGACAAAAATTCAGCCAATTCATTAGCTTTGGCCGACCACTAAGAGCATTGGTCTAACAATTGCATATTTTATTCATAGTCTTAGTCAAACACTTAGCATGATGCATTAAAAAATTGCTCAAATTGCTCCCAATTTCTTCACCATTCTCGGCCATAGCATTTTTCCCATGCTTAACATTTCAAATTAAAGCATTTTGAAGACACAAAGCTGAAAATGGGCTGCCCAATGCCGACATACTCCTCAAAAATTGCCAAGACCTTCATTTCTTTGTCATTTCTCTCATTTCCTCTCACAAACTCTCTCTCCTCTCATTCTTCTCTCTCCATTTCGGTCCTTGGCTGAAATCTCATCATCTTTGTTCATCTTCATCACACCTTGGTCGAACAAGGCAAGCAAACCATCAAGAAAACCAAGCAAACAAGCTAGAGTTCGAAAAACACTCATGCATGTGCATTGAAGCTTCATTTCGGCTTTAGGTAAGCTTCTTGACATTCATTTCTTTTCTTCATGTTTTGACTACATGCATGCACTAAGAGGTTGATCACTAGGCTAGGAAAAATAGAGAAAACCCAGTTGAAATCTCAGCCAAGCAAGGAGAAGAACAGATTTGAGCTTCAACCGGGTTTTTGAACATAGTTTGGTTGATTGCAAAGGTGAGGGTTAAAAGCTTTTGAAAACCCTTTGAAATTTCACATGCATGTTCATAAATGTGTATATTTGCTTCTGTACTTGAGTTATGTGGTCGTTCATGAGCTTAAACAACCATGCATGGCAAGATCTTAGCTTGAAAATGATGCTAGGTGAAGTCGAATTCTTGTGACAGCTCTCTGAGCAGTCTGTTCGAGGTAAATTTAGCTAAGCAAATGATGTTGAAAATTCTTGAAAATTGGTGGGTGACTAGTTTGGACAGTTTTGAACATTTTTCCAAGAAATATGCCAAAGCTAATTTTGACTCTAAGGTCCTCAAAATGACAAATAATTAAAATGTGACCAAATCTGGAAATCTGGAAAAATGAATCAGGTTTTGGCAGATGCACTGAGCTTGTGGAACGAACCATATTTGACTTAGTAAATGTTGTCCAAAACGCATGAGAATTTGTATGCTGCTATATTTTTCAGTTCTGGACAATTTTGTCAGAAATGGACCAAAGCTAAAAATGAATCTAAGGACCTCAAAAACGTCAAATTCTGAAAAGTGTGCAAATCTGGACAGTTTTGTGCTACCTCACTGTTTCGGCTATAACTAATGATTCTGAACTCCAATTGATGCAAGGTTTGTTTCTGAGTTTAGTTAACTTCTTAAGCTTTAATTTGACATCTTATTCACGGAATTTGGAGATTGTTTGCTTACCCGATTGATTGTGAGAAAACAGCCTATTGCAGTGAGTGTTTCACTTAGCTATATGCATGGAAAACTATTGTAACCTCTCTTGTGGTGCTAATTGCTTGGAATTATGATGTTGGAATATTTCGTGGACTGTTTTGAGCACATAAGGATGTTGGAATTGAATGATGCATGACTTGAGAATGATGTTAAGTTGACTTAGGGATTTGATCGCACGATAATGCATGAAATGGAAACCCTAATGACTTAATATTCTTGCTAAGTGTTAACCATTGGATATTGTGAGGAAACTGTACGTTGCGTGGGCTGCCCGTAACTATTTTATAACTTTAAAAGTGATCTTGACCACTGCATGTTGACAAATAAGCTTTTCTTGCATTTGAACCCATGTTGATATCATTGCATGTTGAGTAATCTTATCACTTGATTGCGTGGACTATTTAATGAGTTATATGGCCTGTTTTACATGTGTTACATGGCTGCCCGTTTAATTTCCATATAACTCTATATGCCTTTCAAGTGAAAATTCCTGTCTTATCGTGTCCTGCTTGTTTATCTGTCAATGTGCAATCTTATGACTGTCCGGAGGTGACCTACTTTGTTGTCCTCCTTCTGTGATATATATTACTTGTCATAAATGTGCATTGCATACAAGGTTGCAACCTTTCCTGTCGGCATGGTAGTGATCACGTACGCCGGGCGGCATCGGGCTTGCCGGTGTTACCATGACCTCCATGGTCCTATTCCCTCTCTCGCTTGGGGGCTAGACTTCCTCGGAGAGTTGGGTCGTAGGATTTTGGGGTACATTCGGAGTACACCCACTTGGTGTGTTTGGGGGATGATTTGAAGTCGGCCGCAACAGTTGATCCTGGATTTGATCTGAGAGAAAAAGCTCACCGTATCCTTTTATTATGTGTATAAGTACTCCCGCTTGGATCCTAGAGAACCTCGGGGAGGAAAGACCGGTATTCCTGTTTTTGTACTTGTATTTATGTTGTATTCATGTTTGAAAAATGGATTTTCATAAGTTTAACCGGAAAATGAGTTTCAAAACTTATTTCTCGTTCCCCCTCGCTGAGTTCATAAGGACTCACCCTCTTTATCATTTCAGGTGGAGAAGAACAGGTACAGGAACCCGAGGATAATGTACTTAATGATGAACCCCTGGAGTGATTGTCTGTTATTGTTGTTTTGCTTGAACGTGATTACTTGTGTACCTTTTGCTGCTTGAAGACTATTTCCCTTACGTTATTTGTTGCTTGTGATGTATAAGACCCCGCTGTAATTTGAGGTCTAATTTTGGTTTGTACTTATTTTAAGTAGACCGATACTAGGCATGACACTACTATGATCGTTTTGCTTTTACTACCGCTAGTATCTATCCCAGGTTATGATTCATAGTTAAGGAATAGGTAAATGAACTTATCCAATCTCAACAGGTACTCGCTAATAAGCTAAGATAAACAGGTATATTTTAAAACGAGGGTAAATGGACAAACGAGACATAGTATCATGCTAGGTTATAAATCAAACGGGATGTCAAATTAACCGATAGGCAAGTCAATTGATGGGTAATAGTAATCTTAGCTGGGATTGAATTTGAGATGTTAAATTTTGAGACTGTTAGAAAATTTAGGTCAAAACAAAGAGCCCAAATACAGCCGTTATGCTACCGGATTTCCGAAAAAATTTTGAAGTCTAGAATAGAACGTTAAGTGTTAAACCTCCTAGAATGATTAAGAATATGAAAGGACTTGAATGTTTAGATCATACCCTAGTCTAACCTTTATAGGCCGGGTTGGGGTGTGACACTGTGGGCCGCGTAACTACTTACGGATCAAAAGTTATGGGCTCCGGAGCGACGGCACGACCTCGGTTTGTGGGCCCAGCCTCTACCTGAAGCAAAGTTGTCTCGCCCAAGGTGCCATGGGATTCGGTAACAGAAATGTGAAGGATTAGGTTGCCGAAATTCCAGTGGCGTACGACGTACGATCCGGGACAGAAAAACAATGTAAAAGCAGAAAAGTGTCCGAAAACTGATGAAAGCGTTCGATTTTGGACTCAGAAAAAAGGCCCAGCGTAGCGGGCTTGGCTGCTCCGTCGTAGAGCTCTCTGAGAGCTTTCCAACGGTATGCTGTGGGCCACGTAACTCCTTACGGATCAAAAGTTATGGGCTCTGGAGACCTGGTCCCAAGCCCCACGACCTCGGTTTGTGGGCCCAGCCTCTACGTGAAGCGAAGTTGTCTCGCCCAAGGTGTCATGTGATTCGGTAACAGAAATGTGATGGATTAGGTTGCCGGACTTCGCGCGGCGCACGACGTACGATCCAGGACAGAAAAATAGTATAAAAGCAGAAAAGTGTCTGAAAACTGATGAAAACGTTCAATTTTGGGCTCCAAAAAAAGACCCTACGAAGCGGGCTTGGTTGCCCCGTCGTAGAGCTCTCTGAGAGCTTTCCAACGGTATGCTGTGGACCGCGTAACTCCTTACGGATCAAAAGTTATGGGCTCCGGCGCGACGGAGACCTGGTCCCAAGCCCCACAACATCGGTTTGCTGGCCCAGCCTCTACGTGAAGCAAAGTTGTCTCGCCCAAGGTGCCGTGGGATTCGGTAACAGAAATGTGATGGATTAGGTTGCCGGACTTCCCGCGACGCACGACGTACAATCCGGGATAGAAAAACAGTATAAAAGCATAAAAGTGTCCGAAAACAGATGAAAACGTTCGATTTTGGGCTCCAAAAAAAGGCCCAGCAAAGTGGGATTGGCTGCCCAGTCGTAGAGCCCTCTGAGAGCTTTCCAACGGTATGCTGTGGGCGGCGTAACTCCCTATGGATCAAAAGTTATGGGCTCTGAAGCGACGGAGACCTGGTCCCAAGACCCACGACCTCGGTTTGCGGGCCCAGCCTCTACGTGAAGCGAAGTTGTCTCGCCCAAGGTGCCGTGTGATTCAGTAATAGAAACGTGATGGATTAGGTTGTCGGACTTCACGCAGCGCACGACGTACGATCCGGGACAGAAAAACAGTATAAAAGCAAAAAAGTGTCCAAAAACTGATGAAAACGTTCGATTTTGGGCTCCGAAAAAAGGTCCAGCAAAGCGGGCTTGCTGCCTCGTCGTAGAACTCTCTGAGAGCTTTCCAACAGTATGCTATGCGCCGCGTAACTCCTTACCGATCAAAAGTTATGGGCTCTGGAGCGACGGAGACCTGGTCCCAAGACCCACGTCCTCGGTTTGTGGGCCCAGCCTCTACGTGAAGCGAAGTTGTCTCGCCCAAGGTGCCATGTGATTCGGTAACAGAAATGTGATGGATTAGGTAGCCGGACTTCCCGCGGCGCACGTCGTACGAACCGGGACAGAAAAACAGAATAAAAGCAGAAAAGTGTCCGAAAACTGATGAAAACGTTCAATTTTGGGCTCCGGAAAAAGGTCCAGTGAAGTGGGCTGTGCTTCCCCATCGTAGAACTCTCTGAGAGCTTTCCAAAGGTATGTTGTGGGCCGCGTAACTACTTACGGATCAAAAGTTATGGGCTCCGGAGCGACGGAGACCTGGTCCCAAGCCCCACGATCTCGGTTTGCGGGCCCAGCCTCTACGTGAAGCGAAGTTATATCGCCCAAGGTACCATGTGATTCGGTAACAGAAATGCGATGGATTAGGTTGCCGGACTTCCCGCGGCGCACGACGTACGATCCGGGATAGAAAAATAGTATAAAAGCACAAAAGTGTCCGAAAACTGATGAAAACGTTCGATTTTGGGTTCTGAAAAAAGGTCCAGCGAAGTGGGCTTTGCAGCCCCGTCTTAGAACTCTCTGAGAGCTTTCCAACGGTATGCTATGGGCCACGTAACTTCTTACGGATCAAAAGTTATGGGCTCCGGAGCGACGGAGACCTGGTCCCAAGCCCCACGACCTCGGTTTGCGGGCCCTGCCACTACGTGAAGCGAAGTTGTCTCGCCAAAGGTGCCGTGTTATTCGGTAACAGAAATCTGATGGATTAGGTTGATGGACTTCCCGCGGCGCACGACCTATTATCCGGGACAGAAAAATAGTATAAAAACAGAAAAGTATCCAAAAACTGATGAAAAAGTTCGATTTTGGGCTCTGAAAAGAGGCCTAGCAAAGAAGTCTTGGCTGCCCCGTCGTAGATCTCTCGGAGAGCTTTCCAACGGTATGCTGTGGGCCGCGTAACTACTTACGGATCAAAAATTATGGGCTCCGGAGCGACGGAAACCTGGTCCCATGCCCCACGACCTCGGTTTGTGGGCCCAGCCTCTACGTGCAGCAAAGTTGTCTCGCCCAAGGTGCCGTGCAATTCGGTAACAGAAATGTGATGGATTAGGTTGCCGGACTTCCAGCGGCGCATGACATACGATCCGGGACAGAAAAACAGTATAAAAGCATAAAAGTGTCCGAGAACTGATGAAAACGTTCGATTTTGGGCTCTGAAAAAAGGTCGATCGAAGTGGGCTTTCCTGCCCCGTCATAGAACTCTCTGAGAGCTTTCCAACGGTATGCTGTGGGCCGCGTAACTCCTTGCGGATCAAAAGTTATGGGCTTCGGAGCGACGGAGACTTGGTCCAAAGACCCACGACCTCGGTTTGCGGGCCCAGCCTCTACGTGAAGCGAAGTTCTCTCGTCCAAGGTGCCGTGTGATTCGGTAACAGAAATGTGATGGATTAGGTTGCCGGACTTCCCGCGGCACACGACGTACGATTCGGGACAGAAAAATAGTATAAAAGCAGAAAAGTGTCCGAAAACTGATGAAAACGTTCGATTTTGGGCTCTGAAAAAAGGTCGAGCGAAGTGGGCTTTGTTGCCCCGTCATAGAACTCTCTGAGAGCTTTCCAACGGTATGCTGCGGGCCGCGTAACTTCATACGGATCAAAAGTTATGGGTTCCGGAGCGACGGAGACATGGTCCCAAGCCCCACGACCTCAGTTTGCGGGCCCTGACTCTACGTGAAGCGAAGTTGTCTCGCCCAAGGTGCCGTATTTTTCGGTAACATAAATGTGATGGATTAGGCTGCCGGACTTCTCGTGGCGCACGACGTACGATCCGGGACAGAAAAACAGTATAAAAATAGAAAAGTGTCCGAAAACTGATGAAAACGTTCGATTTTGGGCTATGAAAAGAGGCCTAGCAAAGCAGGCTTGGCTGCCCCGTCGTAGATCTCTCTCGGAGGGCTTCCCAACGGTATGCTGTGGGCCGCGTAACTACTTACGGATCAAAAGTTATGGGCTCCGGAGCGACAGAGACCTGGTCCTATGCCCCACGACCTCGGTTTGTGGGCCCAACCTCTACGTGAATCAAAGTTTTCTCGCCCAAGGTGCCGTGGGATTCGGTAACAAAAATGTGATGGATTAGGTTGCCGGACTTCCAGCGGCGCACGATGTACGATCCGGGACAGAAAAACAGAATAAAAGCAGAAAAATGTCTGAAAATTGATGAAAACGTTCGATTTTGGGCCCCAAAAAAAGGTCTTGTGAAGCGGGCTTGGCTGCCCGTCGTAGAGCTCTCTGAGAGCTTTCCAACGGTATGCTGTGGGCCGCGTAACTCCTTACGGATCAAAAGTTATGGGCTCCGGAGCGACAGAGACCTGGTCCCAAGCCCCAAAACCTCGGTTTGCGGGCCCAACCTCTACGTGAAGCGAAGTTGTCTCGCACAAGGTGCCGTGTGATTCGGTAACAGAAATGTGATGGATTAGGTTGCCGGACTTCCCGCGGCGCACGACGTACGATCCGGGAAAGAAAAACAGTATAAAAGTAGAAAAGTATCAGAAAATTGATGAAAACGTTGGATTTTGGGCTCCGAAAAATGGTCCAGCATAGCGGGCTTGCTGCCCCGTCGTAGAACTCTCTGAGAGCTTTCCAACGGTATGCTGTGGGCCGCGTAACTTCTTACGGATCAAAAGTTATGGGTTCCGGAGCGACGGCGACCTGGTCCCAAGCCCCACGACCTCAGTTTGCGGGCCCTGCCTCTACGTGAAGCGAAGTTGTCTCGCCCAAGGTGCCGTCTTATTCGGTAACAGAAATGCGATGGATTAGGTTGCCGGGCTTCCCGTGACGCACGACGTACGATCTGGGACAGAAAAACAGTATAAAAACAGAAAAGTATCCGAAAATTGATGAAAACGTTCAATTTTGGGCTCTGAAAAGAAGCCTAGCAAAGCAAGCTTGGCTGCTCCGTCGTAGATCTCTCGGAGAGCTTTCCAACGGTTTGCTATGGGCCGCGTTACTACTTACGGATCAAAAGTTATAGGCTCCAGAGCGACAGAGACCTGGTCCCATGCCCCACGACCTCGTTTTGTGGGCCCAGCCTCTACGTGAAGCAAAGTTGTCTCGCCCAAGGTGCCGTGGGAGTCGGTAACATAAATGTGATGGATTAGGTTGCCAGACTTTCCGCGGCGCATGACGTACGATCCGGGACAGAAAAATAGTATAGAAGCAGAAAAGTGTCCGAAAACTGATGAAAATGTTCGATTTTGGGCTCCGAAAAAAGGCCCAGCGAAGTGGGCTTGGCTGCCCCGTCGAGAGCTCTCTGAGAGCTTTCCAACGGTATGCTGTGGGCCGCGTAACTCCTTACGGATCAAAAGCTATGGGCTCCGGAGCGACGGAGACCTGGTCCTAAGCTCCACGACCTCGGTTTGCAGGCCCAGCCTCTACGTGAAGCGAAGTTGTCTCGCCCAAGGTGCCATGTGATTCGGTAACATAAATGTGATGGATTAGGTTGCCAGACTTTCCGCGGCGCATGACGTACGATCCGGGACAGAAAAATAGTATAGAAGCAGAAAAGTGTCCGAAAACTGATGAAAATGTTCGATTTTGGGCTCCGAAAAAAGGCCCAGCGAAGTGGGCTTGGCTGCCCCGTCGAGAGCTCTCTGAGAGCTTTCCAACGGTATGCTGTGGGCCGCGTAACTCCTTACGGATCAAAAGCTATGGGCTCCGGAGCGACGGAGACCTGGTCCTAAGCCCCACGACCTCGGTTTGCAGGCCCAGCCTCTACGTGAAGCGAAGTTGTCTCGCCCAAGGTGCCATGTGATTCGGTAACATAAATGTGATGGATTAGGTTGCCGGACTACCCGCGGCGCACGACGTACGATCCAGGACAGAAAAATAGTATAAAAGCAGAAAAGTGTCTGAAAACTGATGGAAACGTTCAATTTTGTGCTCCAAAAAAAGACCCTGCGAAGCGGGCTTGGTTGCCCCGTCGTAGAGCTATTTGAGAGCTTTCCAACGGTATGCTTTGGGCCGCGTAACTCCTTACGGATCAAAAGTTATGGGCTCCAGCGCGACGGAGACCTTTTCCCAAGACCCACGACCTCGGTTTGCGGGCCCAGCATCTACGTGAAGCGAAGTTGTCTCGCCCAAGGTGCCGTGTGATTCGGTAACAGAAATGTGATGGATTAGGTTGCCGGACTTCCCGCGGCGCATGACGTACGATTCGGGACAGAAAAATAGTATAAAAGCATAAAAGTGTCCAAAAACTGATGAAAACGTTCGATTTTGGGCTCTAAAAAAAGGTCGAGCGAAGTGGGCTTAGCTACCCCGTCGTAGAACTCTCTGAGAGCTTTCCAACGGTACGCTGTGGGCCGCATAACTCCCTACGGATCAAAAGTTATGGGCTCCGGAGCTACGGAGACCTGGTCCCAAGCACCACGACCTCAGTTTGCGGGCCCTGCCTCTACGTGAAGCGAAGTTGTCTCGCCCAAGGTGCCATGTTATTCGGTAACAGAAATGTGATGGATTAGGTCACCGGACTTCCCACGGCGCAAGACGTACGATCCGGGACAGAAAAACAGTATAAAAATAGAAAAGTGTCTGAAAACTGATGAAAATGTTCGATTTTGGGCTCTGAAAAGAGGCCTAGCAAAGCAGGCTCGGCTGCACCATCGTAGATCTCTCGGAGAGCTTTCCAACGGTATGCTGTGGGCCGCGTAACTACTTACGGATCAAAAGTTATGGGCTCCGGAGCGACGGAGACCTGGTCCCTTGCCCCACGACCTCGGTTTGTGGGCCCATCCTCTACATGAAGCAAAGTTGTCTCGCCCAAGGTACGGTGGGATTCGGTAACAAAAATGTGATGGATTAGGTTGCCGAACTTCCCACGGCGTACGACGTACTATCCGGGACAGAAAAATAGTATAAAAGCAAAAAAATGTCCAAAAACTGGTGAAAACGTTCAATTTTGGGCTCCAAAAAAAGACCCTGCGAAGCGGGCTTGGTTGCCCCGTCGTAGAGCTCTCTGAGAGCTTTCCAACGGTATGCTGTGGGCCGCGTAACTCCTTACGGATCAAAAGTTATGGGCTCCGGCGCGACGGAGACCTGGTCCCAAGCCCCACGACCTCGGTTTGCTGGCCCAGCCTCTACGTGAAGCAAAGTTGTCTCGCCCAAGGTGCCGTGGGATTCTGTAACAAAAATGTGATGGATTAGGCTGCCGGACTTCCCGCGACGCACAACGTACGATCCGGGACAGAAAAATAGTATAAAAGCATAAAAGTGTACGAAAACTGATGAAAACTTTCGATTTTGGGCTCCAAAAAAAGGCCAAGGGAAGTGGGCTTGGCTGCCTCGTCGTAGAGCTCTCTGAGAGCTTTCTAACGGTATGCTGTGGGCCGCGTAACTCCCGACGGATCAAAAGTTATGGGCTCCGGCGCGACAGAGACCTGGTCCCAAGCCCCACGACCTCGGTTTGCTGGCCCAGCCTTTACGTGAAGCAAAGTTGTCTCGCCCAAGGTGCCGTGGGATTCTGTAACAAAAATGTGATGGATTAGGTTGCCGGACTTCCCGCGGCGCACGACGTACGATCCGGGACAGAAAAACAGTATAAAAGCAGAAAAGTGTTCAAAAACTGATGAAAATGTTCAATTTTCGGCTCCAGAAAAAGACCCTGCGAAGTGGGCTTGGCTGCCCCGTCGTAGAGCTCTCTTAGAGCTTTCTAACGGTATGTTGTAGGCCGCGTAACTCCTTACGAATCAAAAGTTATGGGCTCCGGTGCGACGGAGACCTGGTCTCAAGACCCCCGACCTCGGTTTGCGGGCCCAGCCTCTACGTGAAGAGAAGTTGTCTCGCCCAAGGTGCCGTGTGATTCGGTAACAAATATGTGATGGATTAGGTTGCCGGAATTCCCGCAGCGCACGACGTACTATCCGTGACAGAAAAAGAATATAAAAGCAGAAAAGTGTCCAAAAACTGACGAAAACGTTCGATTTTGGGCTCCAAAAAAAGGTCCAGCAAAGCAGGCTTGGCTGCCCCATCGTAGAGCTGTCTGAGAGCTTTCCAACGGTATGATGTGGGCCGAGTAACTCCTTACGGATCAAAAGTTATGGGCTCCGGTGCGACGGAAACCAAGTCCCAAGACCCACGACCTCGGTTTGCAGGCCCAGCATCTACGTGAAGCGAAGTTGTCTCGCCCAAGGTGCCGTGTGATTCAGTAACTGAAATGTGATGGATTAGGTTGCCGGACTTCAGGCGGCGCACGACGTACGATCCGCGACAGAAAAACAGTATAAAAGCAGAAAAGTGTCCGAAAACTGATGAAATCGTTCAATTTTGGGCTCCAAAAAAAGGCCCAGCGAAGCGAGCTTGGTTGCCCCGTTGTAGAGCTCTCTGAGTGCCTTCCAACGGTATGCTGTGGGCCACGTAACTCCTTACAGATCAAAAGTTAGGGGCTCCGGAGCGACGGAGACCTGGTCCCAAGACCCACGACCTCAGTTTGCGGGCCCAGCCTCTACGTGAAGCGAAGTTGTCTCGCCCACGGTGTGGTATGATTCGGTAACAGAAATGTGATGGATTAGGTTGTCGGACTTCCCGCGGCGCACGACGTACGATCCGAGACAGAAAAATAGTATAAAAGCATAAAAATGTCCGAAAACAGATGAAAATGTTCGATTTTGGGCTCCAAAAAAAGGCCCAACAAAGCAGGCTTGGCTTCCCCATCGTAGAGCTCTCGGAGAGCTTTCCACCGGTATGCTGTGGGCCGAGTAACTCTTTACGGATCAAAAGTTATGGGCTCCGGTGCGACGGAGACCTAGTCCCAAGACCCACGACCTCGGTTTGCGGGCCCAGCCTCTACGTGAAGCGAAGTTGTCTCGCCCAAGGTGCCATGTGATTCGATAACTGAAATGTGATGGATTAGGTTGCCGGACTTCAGTCGGCGCACGACGTACGATCCGGGACAGAAAAACAGTATAAAAGCATAAAAGTGTCCGAAAATTGATGAAAACGTACGATTTTGGGCTCCGAAAAAAGGCCCAGCGATGCGAGCTTGTTTGCCCCGTCGTAGAGCTCTCTGAGAGCCTTCAAACGGTATGCTGTGGGCTGCGTAACTCCTTGCGGATCAAAAGTTATGGGCTCCGAAGCGACGGAGACCTGGTCCCAAGACCCACGACCTCGGTTTGTGGGCCCAGACTCTACGTGAAGCGAAGTTGTCTCGCCCAAGGTGCCGTGTGATTCGGAACCAAAAATGTGATGGATTAGGTTGCCGGACTTCCTACGGCGCACGACGTACGATCCGGGACAGAAAAACAATATAAAAGCAGAAAAGTGTCCGAAAATTGATGAAAACGTACGATTTTGGGCTCCGAAAAAAGGCCCAGCGATGCGGGCTTGCTGCCCCATTGTAGAACTCTCTGAGAGCTTTCCAACGGTATGCTGTGGGCCGCATAACTCCTTACGGATCAAAAGTTATGGGCTCCGGAGCAACGGAGACCTGGTCCCAAGCCCCACGACCTCGGTTTGCGGGCCCAGCCTCAACGTGAAGCGAACTTGTCTCGCCCAAGGTGCCGTGTGATTCGGTAACAAAAATGTGATGGATTAGGTTGACAGACTTACCGCGGCGCATGACGTACGATCCGGGATAGAAAAATAGTATAAAAGCAGAAAAGTGTTCGAAAACTGATGAAAACTTTCAATTTTGGGCTCAAAAAAAGGCCCAGCGAAGCGGGCTTGGCTGCCCCGTCATAGAGCTCTCTGAGAGCTTTCCAACGGTATGCTGTGGGCTGTGTAACTCCTTACGAATCAAAAGGTATGGGCTCCGGAGCGACAGAGACCTGGTCCCAAGCCCCACGACCTCGGTTTGCGGGCCCAGACTCTACGTGAAGCGTAGTTGTCTTGCCCAAGGTTCTGTGTGATTCAGTAACAGAAATGTGATCGATTATGTTGCCGGACTTCCCGCGGCGCACGACGTACGATCCGGGACAGAAAAACAGTATAAAAGCAGAAAAGTGTCCGAAAACTGATGAAAACGTTCCATTTTGGGCTCCAAAATAAAGCCCAGCGAAGCGGGCTTGACTGCTCCATCGTAGAGCTCTCTGATAGCTTTCGAACGGTATGCTGTGGGCCGAGTAACTCCTTACGGATCAAAAGTTATGGGCTCCGGTGCGACGGAGACCTGGTCCCAAGACCCACGGCCTCGGTTTGTGGGCCCAGCCTCTACGTGAAGCGAAGTTGTCTCGCCCAAGGTGCTGTGTGATTCGATAACTGAAATGTGATGGATTAGGTTGCCGAACTTCAGGCGGCGCACGACGTACGATCCGGCACAGAAAAATAGTATAAAAGCAGAAAAGTGTCTGAAAACTGATGAAAACGTTCGATTTTGGGCTCTGAAAAAAGGCCCAGCGAAGCGAGCTTGGTTGCCCCATCGTAGAGCTCTCTGAGAGCCTTCCAACGGTATGCTGTGGGCCGCGTAACTCCTTACGGATCAAAAGTTATGGGCTCCGGAGTGACGGAGACTTGGTCCCAAGACCCACGACCTCGGTTTGCGGGCCCAGCCTCTACGTGAAGCGAAGTTGTCTCGCCCAAGGTGCCGTGTGTTTCGGTAACAGAAATGTGATAGATTAGGTTGCCGGACTTCCCGCGGCGCACGACGTACGATCCGGGAGAGAAAAATAGTATAAAAGCATAAAAGTGTCCGAAAATTGATGAAAATGTACTATTTTGGGTTCCGAAAAATGGTCCAGCGATGCGGGCTTGCTGCCCCATCGTAGAACTCTCTGAGAGCTTTCCAACGGTATGCTGTGGGCCGCGTAACTCCTTACGGATCAAAAGTTATGGGCTCCGAAGCGACGGAGACCTGGTCCTAAGCCCCACGACCTCGGTTTGCGAGCCCAGCCTCTACATGAAGCGAAGTTGTCTCGCCCAAGGTGCCGTGTGATTCGGTAACAGAAATGTGATGGATTAGGTTGCCGGACCTCCCGCGGCGCACCCCATACGATCCGGGACAGAAAAATAGTATAAAAGCATAAAAGTGTTCGAAAACTGATGAAAACTTTCGATTTTGGGCTCCAAAAAAAGGCCCAGCAAAGCGAGCTTGGCTGCCCCGTCGTAGAGCTCTCTGAGTGCTCTCCAACGGTATGCTGTGGGCTGTGTAACTCCTTACGGATCAAAAGTTATTGGCTCCGGAGCGATGGAGACCTGGTCCCAAGACCCACGACCTCGGGTCGCGGGCCCAGCCTCTACGTGAAGCGAAGTTGGTTCGCCCAAGGTGTCGTGTGATTCGGTAACAGAAATGTGATGGATTAGGTTGCCGGACTTCCCGCGACGTACGACGTACGATCCGGGACAGAAAAACAGTATAAAAGCACAAAAATGTCTAAAAACTGATGAAAACTTTCGATTTTGTGCTCCGAAAATGGTCCAGCAAAGCGGACTTGCTGCCCCGTCGTAGAACTCTCTGAGAGCTTTCCAATGGTATGCTGTGGGCCGCGAAACTCCTTACGGATCAAAAGTTATGGGCTCCGGAGCGAAGGAGACCTGGTCTCAAGACCCACGACCTCGGTTTGCGGGCCCAGCCTCTTCGTGAAGCGAAGTTGTCTCGCCCAAGTTGCCGTGTGATTCGGTAACAGAAATGTGATGGATTAGGTTGCCGGACTTTCCGCGGCGCACGACGTACGATCCGGGACAGAAAAACAGTGTAAAAGCATAAAAGTCTCCGAAAACTGATGAAAACGTTCGATTTTGGGCTCCGAAAAAAGGTCCAGCAAAGCTAGCTTTGCTTCCCTGTATTAGAACTCTCTGATAGCTTTCCAACGGTATGCTGTGGGCCGCGTAACTACTTACGGATCAAAAGTTATAGGCTCCGGAGCGACGGAGACCTGGTCCCATGCCCCACGACCTCGGTTTGCGGGCCCATCCTCTACGTGAAGCAAAGTTGTCTCGCCCAAGTTGCCGTGGGATTCGGTAATAGAAATGTGATCGATTAGGTTGCCGGACTTCCCGCGGCGCACGACGTACGATCCGGGACAGAAAAATAGTATAAAAGTAGAAAAGTGTCCGAAAACTGATGAAAACGTTCGATTTTGGGCTCCGAAAAAAGGCTCAGCGAAGCGATCTTAGCTGCCCCATCGTAGAGCTCTCTGAGAGCTTTCGAACGGTATGGTGTGGGCTGCATAACTCCTTACGGATCAAAAGTTATGGGCTCCGGAGCGACGGAGACCTGGTCCCAAGCCCCACGACCTTGGTTTGCGGGCCCAGCCTCTACGTGAAGCGAAGTTGTCTCGCCCAAGGTGCCGTGTGATTCGGTAACATAAATGTGATGGATTAGGTTGCCGGACTTCCCGCGGCGCACGACGTACGATCCGGGACAAAAAAATAGTATAAAAGCAGAAAAGTGTTCGAAAACTGATGAAAACGTTCGATTTTGGGCTCCAAAAAAAGGCCCAGCTGTCACGCCCCAACCCGGCCTATAAAGGTTAGACTAGGGTGTGATCTAAACATTCAAGTCCATTCACATTCTTAATCGTTCTAGGAGGTTTAGCACTTAACGTTTTATTCTAGACTCCAAAATTTTCTGAAAATCCGGCAGCATAACGGCTGTAATTGGGCTATTTGTTTTGACCTAAATTATCTAACAGTCTCAAGACTTCCAATTCAAGTCCATTCCAGACTAGAATTTACTATTTAATCATTAATTGAATTACCTATTGGTTATTTCGACGTCCCGTTTGATTGATAACCTAGCAAGATACTATGTCTCGTTTGTCCATTTATTCTCGTTTCAAAATATACCTGTTGATCTTAGCTTATTAGTGAGTACCTGCTGAGATTGGATAAGTTCATTAACATATTCCTTAACTAAGCATCATAACCTGTGATAGATACTAGCGGTAGTAAAAGCAAAACGATCATAGTAGTGTCATGTCTAGTATCAGTCTACTTAAAATAAGTACAACCCAAAATTAGACCCCAAATTACAACGGGGGTCTTTTACATTAACGACAACAACAACATAAGATAAATAGTCTTCAAGCAGCACAAGGTACACAAGTATTCACGTTCAAGAAAACAACAATAACAGGCAATCCAATCACTCCAGGGGTTCATCATTAGATACATTATCCTCGGGTTCCTGTACCTGTTTTCTTCATCTGAGATGATAAAAGAGGGTGAGTCCTTATGAACTCAGCGAGGGGGAATGAGAAATAAGTTTTGAAACTCATTTTTCGGTTAAACTTATGAAAACCCCTTTTCTCAACATGAATATAACAGAAATACGAGTACAGAAATACAAGTACAGAAATACAAGTACAGAACAGGAATACCGGTCTTTCCTCCCCGAGGTTCTCTAGGATCCAAGCGGGAGTACTTATACACATAATAAAAAGGATACGGCGAGCTTTTGCTCTCAGATCAGTTTTAGAATCAGAAGTTGCGGCCGACTTCAAATCATTCCCCAAAACACACCAAGTGGGTGTACTCCGGATGTACCCCAAAATCCTACGACCCAACTCTCCAAGGAAGTCTAGCCCCCAAGCGAGAGAGGGAATGGGACCATGGAGATCACGGTAACACCGGCAACCCCGAGCCGCCCGGCGTGCGTGATCACTACCATGCCGACAGGAAGGTTGCAACCTTGTATGCAATGCACATTTATGACAGGAAATATATATCACAGAAGGAGGACAACAAAGTAGGTTGCCTCCGGACAGTCATAAGATTGCACATTGACAGATAAACAGGCAGGACATGATAAGACAGGAAATTTCACTTGAAAGGCATATAGAGTTATATGGAAATTAAACGGGCAGCCATGTAACACATATAAAACAGGCCATATAACTCATTAAAAGTCCATGCAATCAAGTGATAAGATTACTCAACATGCAGTGATATCAACAAGGGTTCAAATGCGAGAAAAGCTTATTTGTCAACATGCAATGGTCAAGATCACTTTTAAAGTTATAAAACATTTACAGGCAACCCACGCAACGTATAGTTTCCTCACAATATCCAATGGTTAACACTTAGCAAGAATACTTAGTCATTAGGGTTTCCATTTCATGCATAATCGTGCGATCAAACCTTAAGTCAACTTAACATCATTCCCAAGTCATGCATCAATCAATTCATACAACCTCAATTGCTCAAAATAGTCCACATAATGTTCCAACACCGCATTTCCAAGCAATTAGTGCCACAAAAGAGGTTACAATAGTTTTCCAAGCACATAGCTAAGTGGAACTCTCACTGCAATAGGCTGTTTTCTCATAATCAATCGGATAATCAAACAATCTCCAAATTCAGTGAATAAGATATAAAATTAAATATTAAGAAGTTAACTAAAATCAGAAACAAGCCTTGCATCAATTGGAGTTCAGAATCATTAGTTATAACCGAAACAGTGAGGTAACACAAAACTGTCCAGATTTGCACACTTTTCAGAACATGACGTTGTTGAGGCCCTTAGAGTCATTTTTAGCTTTGGTCTATTTCTGACAAAGTTGTTCAGAACTGAAAAATATAGCATAACACCAAATTTCATGCATTTTTGACATCATTTACTAAGTAAAATATGGTTCGTTCCACAAGGTCAGTGCATCTGCCAAAACCTGATTCATTTTTCCAGATTTTCAGATTTGGTCACATTTTAATGATTTTCCATTTGGAGGACATTAGAGTCAAAACTAGCTTCGGTCTATTTCTGGGAAAAATGTTCAAAACTGTCCAAACTAGTCACCCACCAATTTTCAAGCATTTTAAACATCATTTTCTTAGCCAAACTTACCTCGAACAGACTGGTCAGAGAGCTATCATCCATTTCGACTTCACCTAGCATCATTTTCAAGCCAAGATCTTGCCATGCATGGTTGTTTAAGCTAATGGATGACCACATAACTCAAATACAGAAGCAATTATACACATTTATGAACATGCATGTGAAATTTCAAAGAGTTTTCAAAAGCTTTTAACCCTCACCTTTGCAATCAACCAAACTATGCTCAAAAACCTGGTTGAAGCTCAAATCTGTTCTTCTCCTTGCTTGGCTCAGATTTCAACTTGGTTTTCTCTATTTTTTCTAGCCTAGTGATCAACCTCTTAGTGCATGCATGAAGTTAAAACATGAAGAAAAGAAATGAATGTCAAGAAGCTTACCTAAGGCCGAAATGCAGCTTCAATGCACATGCATGAGTGTTTTTCGAACTCTAGCTTGATTGCTTGGTTTTCTTGATGATTTGTTTGCCTTATTCGACCAAGGTGTGATGAAGATGAGCAAGAATGGTGGGAGTTCAGCCAAGGACCGAAATGGAGAGAGGAAAAGAGAGTGAGAGAGAAATGTGAGAGAAAGAAATGAAGAAAATGAAGATAAAACAAAGGCTTTGCAACTTGAGGAGCATGGTCGGCCTTGAGGCTTTCAATTTCAGCTTTTGTCTCCAAAATGCTTTAAATTTTGAATGCCAGAATGGGCATGCAAGGGCTGATCGGATATGGTGAGGATTTGAAGGAATTTGAGCAATTATTTTAATGCCTTATGTCATTTTTTGTCTTTGCATGCATAGAATAAAATATGTGGCTCAATTTTCTTGCTCAAGAACAAGACATGGCCGGCTATTGCATGTGCCAAATCTGAATTTTGTGTCTTCTTTTGAGTCTTATTTTATTGTATTTTGGAAGTGCAAAAAAAAAGAATAAAGCAAAAAGAATAAAGAATGTTTTGTTTTTGGTGCATTTTTGTCTTCTAGTGAAAGGAATTTGGATTATTATATTATTAGTGGATTTTGTAGGATTGTTTAATAGTCTAGTACTTCATGTAAGATGCTTTCTTGATTAGCGTGAAGACACGCTTTCTTAGGTTTAGGGCATGCACTTCGAGGTAGGACACGAACTACGAGATGAACGCACGTTTTCCAAGTAAACGCACGTAACTCAATATGAATGCACGAAATTCAATGCAAGGCACACAAAACCAAATACAATTCTCAAACCTAGGTCATGGCACGCAAATCTAGGTTAGGGCAAATGAAGCTAGGTTTCGCATGCAAATCGGGGTCGGGCCTCACACCAACGAAGCGGGCTTGGCTGCCCCGTCGTAGAGCTCTCTGAGAGCTTTCCAACGGTATGCTGTGGGCCGCGTAACTCCTTATGGATCAAAAGTTATGGGCTCCGGAGCGACGGAGACCAGGTCCCATGCCCCACGACATCGGTTTGCGGGCCCAGCCTCTACGTGAAGCGAAGTTGGCTCGCCGAAGGTGCCGTGTGATTCGGTAACAGAAATGTGATGGATTAGGTTGCCGGACTTCCCGCGGCGCACGACGTACGATCCGGGACATAAAAATAGTATAAAAGCAGAAAAGTGTCAGAAAACTGATGAAAATGTTCAATTTTGGGCTCCGAAAAAAGGCCCAGCGAAGCGAACTTAGCTGCCCCGTCGAAGAGCTCTCTGAGAGCTTTCCAACGGTATGCTGTGGGCCGCGTAACTCCTTACGGATCAAAAGTTATGGGCTCTGGAGCGACGGAGACATGGTCCCAAGACCCACGACCTCGGTATGCGGGCCCAGCCTCTACGTGAAGCGAAGTTGGCTTGCCCAAGGTGCCGTGTGATTCGGTAACATAAATGTGATGGATTAAGTTGCCGGACTTCCAGCGGTGCACGACGTACGATCCGGGACAGAAAAACAATATAAAAGCAGAAAAGTGTCCGAAAACTGATGAAAACGTACGATTTTGGGCTCTGAAAAAAGGCCTAGCGAAGCCAGCTTAGCTGTGCCGTCGTAGAGCTCTCTGAGAGATTTCCAACGGTATGCTGTGGGCCACGTAACTCCTTACGGATCAAAACTTATGGGCTCCGGAACGACGGAGACTTGGTCCCATGCCCCACGACCTCGATTTGTTGGCCCATTCTCTACGTGAAGCAAAGTTGTCTCGCCCAAGGTGCCGTGGGATTCGGTAACAGAAATGTGATGGATTAGGTTGCCGGACTTCCAGCGGCGCACGACGTACGATCCGGGACAGAAAAACAGTATAAAAGCAGAAAAGTGTCCAAAAATTGATGAAAATGTTCGATTTTGGGCTCCAAAAAAAGGCCCAGCAAAGCGGGCTTGGCTGCCACGTCGTAGAGCTCTCTGAGAGCTTTCCAACGGTATGCTGTGGGTCGAGTAACTCCTTACGGATCAAAAGTTATGGGCTCAGGTGCGACGGAGACCTGGTCCCAAAACCCACGGCCTCGGATTGCGGGCCCAGCCTCTACGTGAAGCGAAGTTGTCTCGCCCAAGGTGCCGTGTGATTCGGTAACAGAAATGTGATGGATTAGGGTACCGGACTTCCCGCGGCGTACGACGTACGATTCGGGACAGAAAAACAGTATAAAAGCATAAAAGTGTTCGAAAACTGATGAAAACGTTCGATTTTAGGCTCCGAAAAAAGTTCCAGCAAAGCTGGCTAGCTGCCCCATCATAGAACTCTCTAAGAGCTTTCCAACGGTATGTTGCGGGCCGCGTAACTCCTTACGGATCAAAAGTTATGGACTCCGGAGCGACGGAGACTTGGTCCCAAGCCCCACGACCTCGGTTTGCGGGCCCAACCTCTACGTGAAATGAAGTTGTCTCGCCCAAGGTTCCGTGTGATTCGGTAAAAGAAATGTGATGGATTAGGTTGCCGGACTTCCCGCGGCGCACGACGTACGATCCGGGACAGAAAAACAGTATAAAAGCAAAAAAGTGTCCAAAAACTGATGAAAACGTTCAATTTTGGGCTCCAAAAAAAGGCCCAGCAAAGCGGGCTTGGTTGCCCCGTCGTAGAGCTCCCTGAGAGCTTTCCAACGGTATGCTGTGGGCCGCGTAAGTCCTTCCAGATCAAAAGTTATAGGCTCCGGAGAGACGGAGACCTGGTCCCAAGACCCACGACCTCGGTTTGCGGGCCCAGCCTCTACGTGAAGTGAAGTTTTCTCGCCCAAGGTGGCGTGCGATTCGGTAATAGAAATGTGATGGATTAGGTTGCCGGACTTCCCGCGGCGCACGACGTACGATCCGGGACAGAAAAATAGTATAAAAGCGGGAAAGTGTCAAAAAACTGATGAAAATGTTCGATTTTGGACTCCAAAAAAAGGCCCAGAGAATCGGGCTTGGCTGCCCCGTCGTAGAACTCTCTAAGAGCATTCTAACGGTATGCTGTGGGCCGCGTAACTCCTTACGGATCAAAAGTTATGGGCTCCGTAGCGACGTAGACCTGGTCCCAAGACCCATGACCTCGGTTTGGGGGCCCAGCCTCTACGTGAAGAGAAGTTGGCTTGCCCAATGTGCCGTGTGATTCGGTAACACAAATGTGATGGATTAGGTTGCCGGACTTCCTGCGGCGCACGACGTACGATCCGGGACAGAAAAATAGTATAAAAACATAAAAGTGTCTGAAAATTGATAAAAACGTTCGATTTTGGGCTCCGAAAAAAGGCCCAGCGAAGCGATCTTAGCTGCCCCATCGTAGAGCTCTCTAAGAGCTTTCCAACGGTATGGTGTGGGCCGCGTAACTCCTTACGGATCAAAAGTTATGGGCTCCGGAGCGACGGAGACCTGGTCCTAAGCCCCACGATCTCGGTTTGTGGGCCCAGCCTCTACGTGAAGCGAAGTTGTCTCGCCCAATGTGCCGTGTGATTTGGTAACAGAAATGTGATGGATTAGGTTGCCGGACTTTCCGCGGCGCACGACGTACGATCCGGGACAGGAAAACAGTATAAAAGCATAAAGGTGTTCGAAAACTGATGAAAACGTTCGATTTTGGGTTCCAAGAAAAGGCCCAGCGAAGCGGGCTTGGCTGCCCCGTCGTAGAGCTCTCTGAGAGCTTTCCAACGGTATGCTGTGGGCCGCGTAACACCTTACGGATCAAAAGTTATGGGCTCTGGAGCGACGGAGACCTGGTCCCAAGACCCACGACCTAGGTTTGCGGGCCCAGCCTCTACGTGAAGCGAAGTTGTCTCGCCCAATGTGCCATGTGATTCGGTAACATAAATGTGATGGATTAGGTTGCCGGACTTCCCGCGGCGCACGACGTACGATCCGGGATAGAAAAACAGTATAAAAGCAGAAAAGTGTCAGAAACTGATGAAAACCTTTGATTTTGGGCTCCAAAAAAAGGCCCAGCAAACCGGGCTTGGCTGCCCCGTCGAAGAGCTCTCTGAGAGCTTTCCAGCGGTATGCTGTGGGCTGCGTAACTCCTTCCAGATCAAAAGTTATGGGCTCCGGAGCGACGGAGACCTGGTCCCAAGACCCACGACCTCGGTTTCTGGGCCCAGCCTCTACGTGAAGCGAAGTTGGCTCGCCCAAGGTGCCGTGTGATTCGGTAACAGAAATGTGATGGATTAGGTTGCCGAACTTCCCGCGGCGCATGACGTATGATCCGGGACAGAAAAACAGTATAAAAGCATAAAAGTGTTCGAAAACTGATGAAAATGTTCGATTTTGGGCTCAAAAAAGAGGCCCAGCAAAGCGGGCTTGGCTGCCCCATCGTAGAGCTCTCTGAGAGCTTTTCAACGGTATGCTGTGGGCCGCGTAACTCTTTACGGATGAAAAGTTATGGGCTCCGGAGCGACGGAGACCTGGTCCCAAGACCCACGACCTCGGTTTGCGGGCCCAGCCTCTACGTGAAGCGAAGTTGGCTCGCCTAAGGTGCCGTGTGATTCGGTAACATAAATGTGATGGATTAGGTTGCCGGACTTCCCGCGGCGCACGACGTACGATCCGGGACAAAAAAACAATATAAAAGTAGAAAAGTGTCCGAAAACTGAAGAAAACGTAATATTTCGGGCTCCGAAAAAAGGCCTAGCGAAGCCAGCGTAGCTGTGCCATCGTAGAGCTCTCTGAGAGATTTCTAACGGTATGCTATGGGCCGCGTAACTCCTTACGGATCAAAAGTTATGGTCTCCGGAACGACGGAGACCTTGTCCCATGCCCCACGACCTCGATTTGTGGGCCCATCCTTTACATGAAGCAAAGTTGTCTTGCCCAAGGTGTCGTGGGATTCGGTAACAGAAATGTGATGGATTAGGTTGCCGGACATCTAGCGGCGCACGACGTACGATCCGGGACAGAAAAATAGAATAAATACAGAAAAGTGTCCTAAAACTGATGAAAACGTACGATTTTGGGCTCCGAAAGAAGGCCCAGCGTAACGTACTTAGCTGCCCAGTCGTAGAGCTCTCTGAGAGCTTTCCAACGGTATGCTGTGGGCCGCTTAACTCCTTACGGATCAAAAGTTATGGGCTCCGGAGCGACGGAGACCTGGTCCCAAGACCCACGACCTCGGTTTGCGGGCCCAGCCGTTACGTGAAGCGAAGTTATCTCGCCCAAGGTACCGTGTGGTTCGGTAACAGAAATGTGATGGATTAGGTTCTCGGACTTCTAGCGGCGCACGACGTACAATCCGGGACAGAAAAACAGTATAAAATCAAAAAAGTGTCCGAAAACTGATAAAAACGTTTGATTTTGGGCTCCGAAAAAAGGTCCAGCAAAGCGGGCAAGCTGCCCCGTCGTAGAACTCTCCGAGAGCTTTCCAACGGTATGCTGTGGGCCGCGTACCTCCTTACGGATCAAAAGTTATGGGATCCGGAGCGACGGAGACTTGGTCCCAAGCCCCACGACCTCGGTTTGCAGGCCCAACCTCTACGTGAAGTGAAGTTGTCTTGCCCAATATGCCATGTGATTCGGTAACAGAAATGTGATGGATTAGGTTGCCGGACTTCCCGCGGCGCACGACGTACGATCTGGGACAGAAAAAAAGTATAAAAGCAGAAAAGTGTCTGAAAACTGATGAAAACATTCGATTTTGGGATACAAAAAAAGGCCCAGCAAAGCGGGCTTGGCTGCACCGTCGTAGAGCTCACTGAGAGCTTTCCAACGGTATGCTGTGGGCCGCGTAACTCCTTAGGGATAAAAAGTTATGCGCTCCGGAGCGACGGAGACCTGGTGCCAAGCCCCACGAGCTCGGTTTGTGGGCCCAGCCTCTATGTGAAGCGAAGTTGTCTCGCCCAAGGTGCCGTGTGATTCGGTAAGAGAAATGTGATGGATTATGTTGCCGGACTTCCCGAGGTGCACGACATACGATCCGAGACAGAAAAACAGTATAAATGCAGAAAAGTGTCCGAAAACTGATGAAAACGTTCGATTTTGGGCTCCAAAAAAGGCCCAGCAAAGCGGGCTTGGCTGCCCCGTCGTAGAGCTCTCTGAGAGCTTTCCAACGGTATGTTGTGGGTCGAGTAACTCCTTACGGATCAAAAGTTATGGGCTCTGGTGCGACGGAGACCTGGTCCCAAGACCCACGACCACGGATTGCGGGCCCAGCCTCTACGTGAAGCGAAGTTGTCTCGCCCAAGGTGCCGTGTGATTCGGTAACAGAAATGTGATGGATTAGGTTGCCGGACTTCCCGCGGCGCATGACGTACGATTCGGGACAGAAAAATAGTATAAAAGCATAAAAGTGTACGAAAACTGATGAAAACGTTCGATTTTAGGCTCCAAAAAAAGTTCCAGCAAAGCTGGCTAGCTGCCCCATCGTAGAACTCTCTGAGAGCTTTCCAACGGTATGCTGCGGGCCGCGTAACTCCTTACGGATCAAAAGTTATGGACTCCGGAGCGACGGAGACTTGGTCCCAAGCCCCACGACCTCGGTTTGCGGGCCCAGCCTCTACGTGAAGCGAAGTTGTCTCGGCCAAGGTTCCGTGTGATTCGGTAAAAGAAATGTGATGGATTAGGTTGCCGGACTTCCCGCGGCGCACGACGTACGATCCGGGACAGAAAAACAGTATAAAAGAAAAAAAGTGTCCAAAAACTGATGAAAACGTTCAATTTTGGGCTCCAAAAAAAGGCCCAACAAAGTGGGCTTGGCTGCCCCGTCGTAGAGCTCCCTGAGAGCTTTCCAACGGTATGCTGTAGGCCGCGTAACTCTTTCCAAATCAAAAGTTATAGGCTCCGGAGCGACGGAGACCTGGTCCCAAGACCCACGACCTCGGTTTGCGGGCCCAGCCTCTACGTGAAGTGAAGTTGTCTCGCCTAAGGTGCCGTGCGATTCGGTAACAGAAATGTGATGGATTAGGTTGCCGGACTTCCCGCGGCGCACGACGTACGATCCGGGACAGAAAAACATTATAAAAGTAGAAAAGTGTCCGAAAACTGATGAAAATGTTCGATTTTGGGCTCCGAAAAAAGGCCCATCAAAGCGGGCTTAGTTGCCCCGTCGTAAAGCTCTCTGAGAGCTTTCCAACGGTATGCTGTGGGCCGCGTAACGTTTTACGAATCAAAAGTTATGGGCTCCGGAGCGACGGAGACTTGGTCCCATGACCCATGACCTCGGTTTGCGGGCCCAGCCTCTACGTGAAGAGATGTTGGCTCGCCCAATGTGCCTTGTGATTCGGTGACACAAATGTGATGGATTAGGTTGCCGGACTTCCCGCGGCGCACGACGTACGATCCGGGACAGAAAAATAGTATAAAAGCATAAAAGTGTCCGAAAACTGATGAAAACGTTCGATTTTGGGCTACAAAAAAAGGCCTAGCAAAGCGGGCTTGGCTGCACCGTCGTAGAGCTCTCTGAGAGCTTTCCAACGGTATGCTGTGGGCCGCGTAACTCCTTACGGATCAAAAGTTATGCGATCCGGAGCGACGGAGACCTGGTCCTATGCCCCACGTCATCGGTTTGCGGGCCCAGCCTTTACGTGAAGCACAGTTGTCTCGCCCAAGGTGCCGTGGGATTCGGAAACAGAAATGTGTTGGATTAGGTTGCCGGACTTCCCGCGGCGCACGATGTACTATCCGGGACAAAAAAAACATTATAAAACCTGAAAAGTGTCAGAAAACTGATGAAAACATTCGATTTTGGGCTCCGAAAAAAGGCCTAGCAAAGCAAGCTTAGGTACCACGTTGTAGAACTCTCTGAGAGCTTTCCAACGGTATGCTGTGGGCCGCGTAACTCCTTACGGATCAAAAGTTATGCGATCCGTAGCGACGGAGACCTGGTCCCAAGACCCACGACCTCGGTTTGCGGGCCCAGCCTCTACGTGAAGCGAAGTTGTCTCGCCCAAGGTGCCGTGTGATTCGGTAAGAGAAATGTGATGGATTATGTTGCCGGACTTCCCGAGGTGCACGACGTACGATCCGAGACAGAAAAATAGTATAAATGCAAAAAAGTCTCCCAAAACTGATGAAAACGTTCGATTTTGGGCTCCAAAAACAGGCCCAGCAAAGCGGGCTTGGCTGCCCCGACGTAGAGCTCTCTGAGAGCTTTCCAACGGTATGCTGTGGGCCGCGTAACTCCTTAAGGATCAAAAGTTATGGGCTCCGGAGCGACGGAGACCTGGTCCCAAGACCCACGACCTCGGTTTGCGGGCCCAGCCTTTACGTGAAGTAAAGTTGTCTCGCCCAAGGTGCCGTGGGAATCGGTAACAGAAATGTGTTGGATTAGGTTGCCGGACTTCCCGCGGCGCACGATGTACGATCCAGAACAAAAAAAAAGTATAAAAGCAGAAAAGTGTCCGAAAACTAATGAAAACGTTCGATTTTGGGCTCCGAAAAAGGTCTAGCGTAGCGGGATTGCTGCCCCGTCGTAGAACTCTTTGAGAGCTTTCCAACGGTATGCTGTGGGCCGGGTAATTCCCTACAGATCAAAAGTTATGGGCTACGGAGCGACGGAGACCTGGTCCCAAGCTCCACGACCTCGGTTTGCGGGCCCAGCCTCTACGTGAAGCGAATTTGTCCCGCTCAAGGTGCCGTGAGATTCGGTAACAGAAATGTGATGGATTAGGTTGCCGGACTTCCCGCGGCGCAAGACGTACGATCCGGGACAGAAAAACAGTATAAAAGCATAAAAGTGTCCGAAAACTGATGAAAACGTTCGATTTTGGGCTCTGAAAAGAGGCCTAGCAAAGCAGGCTTGGCTGCCCCGTCGTAGAACTCTCTGAGAGCTTTCCAACGGTATGCTGTGGGCCGCGAAACTCCTTACAGATCAAAAGTTATGGGCTCCGGAGCGACGGAGACCTGGTCCTATGCCCCACGACATCGGTTTGCGGGCCCAGTCTTTACGTGAAGCAAAGTTGTCTCGCCCAAGGTGCCGTGGGATTCGGAAATAGAACTGTGTTGGATTAGGTTGCCGGACTTCCCGCGGCGCACGATGTACTATCCGGGACAAAAAAAACATTATATAACTAGAAAAGTGTCAGAAAACTGATGAAAACATTCGATTTTGGGCTCCGAAAAAAGGCCTAGCAAAGCAAGCTTAGGTACCACGTCGTAGAGCTCTCTGAGAGCTTTCCAACGGTATGCTGTGGGCCGCGTAACTCCTTACGGATCAAAACTTATGGGCTCCGGAGCAAAGGAGACCTGGTCCCAAGACCCACGACCTCGGTTTGCGGGCCCATCCTCTACGTGAATCGAAGTTGTCCCGCCCAAGGTGCCATATGATTTAGTAACAGAAATGTGATGGATTAGGTTGCCGGACCTCCCGCGGCGCACGACGTACGATCCGGGATAGAAAAACAATATAAAAGCATAAAAGTGTCCGAAAACTGATGAAAACGTTCGATTTTGGGCTCCGAAAAGAGGCCTAGCAAAGCAGGCTTGGCTGGCTAGTCGTAGAACTCTTTGAGAGCTTTCCAACGGTATGCTGTGGGCCGCGTAACTACTTACGGATCAAAAGTTATGGGCTCCGGAGCGACGGAGACCTGGTCCCATGCCCCACGACATCTGTTTGCGGGCCCAGCCTCTACGTGAAGCAAAGTTGTCTCGCCCAAGGTGCCATGGGATTCGGTAACATAAATGTGTTGGATTAGGTTGCCGGACTTCCCGCGGCGCACGACGTACGATCCGGGACAGAAAAAGAGTATAAAAGCATAAAAGTGTCCGAAAACTGATGAAAACGTTCGATTTGGGGCTCTGAAAAGAGGCCTAGCAAAGCAGGCTTGGCTGGATCGTCGTAGAACTCTCTGATAGCTTTCCAACGGTATGTTGTGCGCCGCGTAACTACTTACGGATCAAAAGTTATGGGCTCCGGAGCGACAGAGACCAGGTCCATGCCCCACGACATCAGTTTGCGGGCCCAGCCTCTACGTGAAGCAAAGTTGTCTCGCCCAAGGTGCCGTGGGATTCGGTAACAGAAATGTGTTGGATTAGGTTGCCGGACTTCCTGCGGCGCACGATGTACGATCCGGGACAGAAAAAAAGTATAAAAGCAGAAAAGTGTCAGAAAACTGATGAAAACGTTCAATTTTGGGCTCCGAAAAAAGGCCCAGTGTAGAAGGCTTTGTTGTCCCGTCGTAGAGCTCTCTAAGAGCATTCCAACGGTATGCTGTAGTCCGCGTAACTCCTTACAGATCAAAAGTTATGGGCTCCGGAGCGACGGAGACCTGGTCCCAAGACCCACGACCTCGGTTTGCGAGCCCAGGCTCTACGTGAATTGAAGTTGTCTCGCCCAAGGTGCCGTGTGATTCGGTAACAGAAATGTGATAGATTAGGCTACCGGACTTCCTGCGGCGCACGACGTACGATCCGGGACAGAAAAACAGTATAAAAGCAGAAAAGTGTCAGAAAACTGATGAAAACGTTCGATTTTGGGCTCTGAAAAAAGGCCCAGCAAAGCGAGCATGGCTGCCCCGTCGTAGAGCTCTCTGAGTGCTTTCCAACAGTATGTTGTGGGCTGCATAACTCCTTACGGATCAAAAGTTATGGGCTCCGGAGCGACGGAGACCTGGTCCCAAGACCCACGACCTCGGTTTACGGGCCCATCCTCTACGTGAATCGAAGTTGTCCCACCCAAGGTGCCATGTGATTCAGTAACAGAAATGTGATGGATTAGGTTGCCGGACTTCCCGCGGCGCACGACGTACGATCCGGGACAGAAAAACAGTATAAAAGCATAAAAATGTCCAAAAATTAATGAAAACGTTCGATTTTGGGCTCCGAAAAGAGGCCTAGCAAAGCAGGCTTGGCTGGCTCGTCGTAGAACTCTCTGAGAGCTTTCCAACGGTATGCTGTGGGCCGCGTAACTACTTACGGATCAAAAGTTATGGGCTCCGGAGCGACGGAGACCTGGTCCCATGCCCCACGACATCGGTTTGCGGGCCCAGCCTCTACGTGAAGCAAAGTTGTCTCGCCCAAGGTGCCGTGGGATTCGGTAACAGAAATGTGTTAGATTAGTTTGCCGGACTTCCCGCGGCGCACGATGTACGATTCGGGACAGAAAAAAAGTATAAAAGCAGAAAAGTGTCAGAAAACTGATGAAAACGTTCAATTTTGGGCTCTGAAAAAAGGCCCAGTGAAGAGAGCTTTGTTGTCCCGTCGTAGAGCTCTCTAAGTGCATTCCAACGGTATGCTGTGGTCCGCGTAACTCCTTACAGATCAAAAGTTATGGGCTCCGGAGCGACGGAGACCTGGTCCCAAGACCCACGACCTCGGTTTGCGAGCCCAGGCTCTACGTGAAGCGAAGTTGTCTCGCCCAAGGTGCTGTGTGATTCGGTAACAGAAATATGATGGATTAGGTTGCCGGACTTCCCGCGGCACACGACGTACGATCCGGGACAGAAAAACAGTATAAAAGCAGAAAAGTGTCAGAAAACTGATGAAAACGTTGGATTTTGGGCTCAGAAAAAAGGCCCAGCAAAGCGAGCTTGGCTGCCCCATCGTAGAGCTCTCTGAGTGCTTTCCAACAGTATGTTGTGGGCTGCGTAACTCCTTACGGATCAAAAGTTATGGGCTCCGGAGCGACGGAGACCTGGTCCCAAGACCCACGACCTCGGTTTGCGGGCCCAGCCTCTACGTGAAACGAAGTTGTCTAGCCCAAGGTGCCGTGTGATTCGGTAACAGAAATGTGATGGACTAGGTTGTCGGAATTCCCGCGGAGCACAATGTACGATCCGGGACAGAAAAACAGTATAAAAGCATAAAAGTGTCCGAAAACTGATGAAAACGTTCGATTTTGGTCTCCAAAAAAAGGCCCAGCGATGCGGGCTTGGCTGTCCCGTCGTAGAGCTCTCTAAGAGCTTCGCAACGGTATGCTGTGGGCCAAGTAACTCCATACAGATCAAAAGTTATGGGCTCCGGTGCGACGGAGACCTGGTCCCAAGTCCCACGACCTCGGTTTGCGGGCCCAGCCTCTACGTGAAGCGAACTTGTCTCGCTCAAGGTGCCGTGTGGTTCGGTAACAGAAATGTGATGGATTAGGATGCCGGACTTCCCGCGGCGCACGACGTACGATCCGGGACAGAAGAACAGTATAAAAGCAGAAAAGTGTCAAAAAACTGATGAAAACGTTTGATTTTGGGATCCGAAAAAAGGCCCAGCGTTGTAAGCTTAGCTGCCCCGTCGTAGAGCTCTCTGAGAGCTTTCCAACGGTATGCTGTGGGCCGCGTAACTCCTTATGGATCAAAAGTTATTGGCTCCGGAGCGACAGAGACCTGGTCCCAAGACCGACGACCTCGGTTTGCGGGCCCAGCCTCTACATGAAACGAAGTTGGCTTGCCCAAGGTGCCGAGTGATTCGGTAACAAAAATGTGATGGATTAGGTTGCCGGACTTCCCGCGGTGCACGACTTACGAACCGACAAAGTGTCCGAGAACTGATGAAAACGTTCAATTTTGGGCTCCGAAAAAAGGTCCAGCAAAGCGCGCTAGCTGCCCCATCGTAGAACTCTTTGAGAGCTTTCCAACGGTATGCTGTGGGCCGCGTAACGCCTTACGGATCAAAAGTTATGGGCTCCGGAGCGACATAGACTTGGTCTCAAGCCCCACGACCTCGGTTTGCGGGCCCAGCCTCTACGTGAAGCAAAGTTGTCTTGCCCAAGGGGCCGTGTGATTCAGTAACAAAAATGTGTTGGATTAGGTTGCCGGACTTACCGCGGCGCACCACGTACGAACCGGGACAGAAAAACAGTATAAAAGCATAAAAGTGTCCGAAAACTGATGAAAACGTTCGATTTTGGGCTCCGAAAAAAGGTCCAGCAAAGCGGGCTAACGAAGCGTACTTAGCTGCCCCGTCGTAGAGCTCTCTGAGAGCTTTCCAACGGTATGCTGTGGGCCGCATAATTCCTTACAGATCAAAAGTTATGGGCTTCGGAGCGACGGAGACCTGGTCCCTTGCGCCACGACCTCGGTTTGTGGGATCAGCCTCTACGTGAAGCGAAGTTGGCTCGCCCAAGGTGCTGTGTGATTCGTTAACAAAAATGTGATGGATTAGGTTGCCGGACTTCTCGCGGCGCACGATGTACGATCCGGGACAGAAAAATAGTAAAAAAGCAGAAAAGTGTCCAAAAACTGATTAAAATGTACAATTTTGTGCTCCGAAAAAAGGCCTAGCAAAGCGAGCTTAACTGCCCCGTCATAGAGCTCTCTGAGAGCTTTCCAACGGTATGTTGTGGGCCGCGTAACTCCTTACGGATCAAAAGTTATGGGCTCCGGAGCGACGGAGACCTGGTCCCTTGCCCCACGACCTCGGTTTGTGGGCCCATCCTCTACGTGAAGCAAAGTTGTCTCACCCAAGGTGCCGTGGGATTCGGTAATAGAAATGTGATGGATAAGGTTGCCGGACTTCCAGCGGCGCACGACGTACGATCCGGGACAGAAAAACAGTATAAAAGCATAAAAGTGTCAAAAACTTATGAAAACATACGATTTTGGGCTCCGAAAAAAGGCCCAGCGTAGCGTACTTAGCTGCCCCGTCGTAGAGCTCTCTGGGAGCTTTCCAATGGTATGCTGTGGGCCGCGTAACTCTTTACGGATCAAAAGTTTTGGGCTCCTGAGCAACGGAGACCTGGTCCCAAGACCCACGACCTCGGTTTGCGGGCCCAGCCTCTACGTGAAGCATAGTTGTCTCGCCCAAGGTGCCGTGTTGTTCGGTAAGAGAAATGTGATGGATTAGGTTGCCGGACTTCCCGCGGCGCACGACATACGATCCGGGACAGAAAAACAGTATAAAAGCATAAAAGTGTCCGAAAATTGATGAAAACGTTCGATTTTGGGCTCCAAAAAAAGGTCCAGCGAAGTGGGCTTGGCTACCCCGTCGTAGAGCTCTCTGAGAGCTTTCCAACGGTATGCTGTGGGCCGCATAACTCATTACGGATCAAAAGTTATGGGCTCCGGAGCGACGGAGACCTGGTCCAAAGACCCACGACCTCGGTTTGCGGGCCCAGCCTCTACGTGAAGCGAAGTTGTCTCGCCCAAGGTGCCGTGTGATTCGGTAACAAAAATGTGATCGATTAGGTTGCCGAACTTCCCGCGGCGCACGACGTACGATCCGGGACAGAAAAATAGTATAAATGCAGAAAAGTGTCCGAAAACTGATGAAAACGTACGATTTTAGGCTCCGAAAAAAGGCCCAGCATAGCGTACTTAGCTGCCCCGTCGTAGAGCTCTCTGGGAGCTTTCCAACGGTATGTTGTGGGCCGCATAACTCCTTACGGATCAAAAGTTATTGCCTCCTGAGCGACGGAGACCTGGTCCTAAGACCCACGACCTCGGTTTACGGGCCCAGCCTCTACGTTAAGCGAAGTTGTCTCGCCCAAGGTGCCGTGTGATTCGATAACCGAAACGTGATGGATTAGGTTGCCGGACTTCCCGCGGCGGACGACGTATGATCCGGGACAGAAAAACAGTATAAAAGCATAAAAGTGTCCAAAAACTGATGAAAACGTTCGATTTTGGGCACAAAAAAAAGGTCCAGCAAAGCGGGTTAGCTGCCCCGTCGTAGAACTCTCTGAGAGCTTTCCAACGGTATGCTGTGGGCCGCGTAACACCTTACGGATCAAAAGTTATGGGCTCCGGAGCGACGTAGACTTGGTCTCAAGCCCCACGACCTCGGTTTGCGGGCCCAGCTTCTACGTGAAGCTAAGTTGTCTTGCCCAAGGGGCAGTGTGATTTGGTAACAGAAAAGTGATGGATTAGGTTGCCGGACTTCCCGCGGCGCACGACGTACGAACCGGGACAGAAAAATTGTATAAAAGCAGAAAAGTGTCCGAAAACTGATGAAAACGTTCGAATTTGGGCTTCAAAAAAAGGCCCAGCGAAGTGGGCTTGGCTGCCCCGTCGTAGAGCCCTTTGAGAGCTTTCCAACGGTATGCTGTGCGCCGCGTAACTCCTTACGGATCAAAAGTTATTGGCTCCTGAGCGACGGAGACCTGGTCCTAAGACCCACGACCTCGGTTTACGGGCCCAGCCTCTACGTGAAGCGAAGTTGTCTCGCCCAAGGTGCCGTGTGATTCGATAACCGAAATGTGATGGATTAGATTGCCGGACTTCCCGCGGCGGACGACGTACGATCCGGGACAGAAAAACAGTATAAAAGCATAAATGTGTCCGAAAACTGATGAAAACGTTCGATTTTGGGCTCCAAAAAAAGGTCCAGCAAAGCGGGCTAGCTGCCCCATCGTAGAACTCTCCGAGAGCTTTCCAACGGTATGCTGTGGGCCGCGTAACGCCTTACGGATCAAAAGTTATGGGCTCCAGAGCGACGTAGACTTGGTTTCAAGCCCCACGACATCGGTTTGCGGGCCCAGCCTCAACATGAAGCGAAGTTGTCTTGCCCAAGGGGCCGAGTGATTCGGTAACAGAAATGTGATGGATTAGGTTGCCGGACTTCCCGCGGCGCACGACGTACAAACCGGGACAAAAAAACAGTATAAAAGTAGAAAAGTGTCTGAAAACTGATGAAAATGTTCGATTTTGGGCTCCAACAAAAGGTCCAGCGAAGTGGGCTTGGCTGCTCCGTCGTAGAGCCCTTTGAGAGTTTCCAACGGTATGCTGTGCGCCGCGTAACTCCTTACGGATCAAAAGTTATGGGCTCCGAAGCGACGGAGTCCTGGTTCCAAGACCCATGACCTCGGTTTGCGTGCCCAGCCTCTACGTGAAGCGAAGTTGTCTCGCCCTAGGTGCCATGTGATTCGGTAACAGAAATGTGATGGATTAGGTTGCCGGACTTCCCGCGGCTCACGACGTACGATCCGGGACAGAAAAACAGTATAAAAGCAGAAAACTGTCCGAAAATAGATGAAAACGTTCGATTTTTGGCTCCAAAAGAGTATCAGTGAAGGGGGCTTGGCGGCCACGTCCTAGAGCTCTCTGAGAGGTTTCAAACGGTATGCTGTGGGCCGCATAACTCCTTACGGATAAAAAGTTATGGGCTCCGGAGCGACGGAGACCTGGTCCCAAGACCCACGACCTCGGTTTGCGGGCCCAGCCTCTACGTGAAGCGAAGTTGGCTCGCCTAAGGTGCCGTGTGATTCGGTAACAGAAATGTGATGGATTGGGTTGCCGGACTTCCCGCGGCGCACGACGTACGATTCGGGACAGAAAAAAAGTATAAAAGAAGAAAAGTGTCCGAAAACTGATGAAAACGTTCGATTTTTTGGCTCTGAAAAGAGGCCTAGCAAAGCAGGCTTGGCTGCCCCATCGTAGAACACTCTGAGAGCTTTCCAACGGTATGCTGTGGGCCGCGTAACTACTTACGGATCAAAAGTTATGGGCTCCGGAACGACGGAGACCTGGTCCCATGCCCCACGACCTCGGTTTGCTGGCCCAGCCTCTACGTGAAGCGAAGTTGTCTCGCCCAAGGTGCCGTGTAATTTGATAACCGAAATGTGATGGATTAGGTTGCCAGACTTCCAGCGGCGGACGACGTACGATCCGGGACAGAAAAACAGTATAAAAGCATAAAAGTGTCCGAAAACTGATTCAAACGTACGATTTTGGTATCCGAAAAAAGCCCAGCAAAGCAGGCTTAGTTGCCCCATCGTAGAGCTCTCTGAGAGCTTTCCAACGGTATGCTGTGGGCCGCGTAACTCCTTACGGTTCAAAAGTTATGGGCTCCGGAGCGACGGAGACTTGGTCCCAAGACCCACGACCTCAGTTTGCGGGCCCAGCCTCTACGTGAAGCGAAGTTGGCTCACCCAAGGTGCCGTGTGATTCGGTAATAGAAATGTGATGGATTAGGTTGTCGGACTTCCCGCCGCGCACGACGTACGATCCGGGAAAGAAAAACAGTATAAAAGCATAAAAGTGTCCGAAAATTGATGAAAACGTACGATTTTAGGCTCCGAAAAAAGGCCCAGCGTAGCGTACTTAGCTTCCCCGTCGTAGAGCTCTCTGGGAGCTTTCCAACGGTATGCTGTGGGCCGCGTAATTCCTTACGGATCAAAAGTTATTGGCTCCTGAGCGACGGAGACCTGGTCCTAAGACCCACGACCTCGGTTTGCGGGCCCAGCCTCTACGTGAAGCGAAGTTGTCTCGCCCAAGGTGCCGTGTGATTCGATAACAGAAATGTGATGGATTAGGTTGCCGGACTTCCCGTGGCGGACGACGTACGATCCGGGACAGAAAAATAGTATAAAAGCAGAAAAATGTCCGAAAACTTATTAAAACGTACAATTTTGGGCTCCGAAAAAAGGCCCAGCAAAGCTGGCTTAGTTGCCCCATCGTAGAGCTCTCTGAGATCTTTCCAACGGTATGTTGTGGGCCGCGTAACTCCTTACGGATCAAAAGTTATGGGCTCCGGAGCGACGGAGACCTGGTCCCTTGCCCCACGACCTCAGTTTGTGGGCCCATCCTCTACGAGAAGCAAAGTTGTCTCACCCAATGTGCTGTGGGATTCGGTAACAGAAATGTGATGGATTAGGTTGCCGGACTTCCAGCGGCGCACGACGTACGATCCGGTACAGAAAAATAGTATAAAAGCAGAAAAGTGACCAAAAACTGATGAAAACGTACGATTTTGGGCTCCGAAAAAAGTCCCAGCGTAACGTACTTAGCTGCCCCGTCGTAGAGCTCTCTGGGAGCTTTCCAACGGTATGCTGTGGGCAGCGTAACTCCTTACGGATCAAAAGTTATGGGCTCCTGAGCGACGGAGACTTGGTCCGAAGACCCACGACCTCGGTTTGCGGGCCCAGCCTCTACGTGAAGTGAAGTTGTTTTGCCCAAGGGGCCGTGTGATTCGGTAATAGAAATGTGATGGATTAGGTTGCCGGACTTCCCACGGCGCACGATGTACGAACCGGGACAGAAAAATAGTGTAAAAGCAGAAAAGTGTCTGAGAACTGACGAAAACGTTCGATTTTGGGCTCCAAAAAAAGGTCCAACGAAGTGGGCTTTGCTGCCCCGTCGTAGAGCCCTTTAAGAGCTTTCCAACGGTATGCTGTGCATCGCGTAACTCCTTACGGATCAAAAGTTATGGGCTCCGGAGCGACGGAGACTTGGTCCCAAGACCCACGACCTCGGTTTGCGGGCCCAGCCTCTACGTGAAGCGAAGTTTTCTCGCCCAAGGTGCCGTGTGATTCGGTAACAGAAATGTGATGGATTAGGTTGCCGGACTTCCCGCGCCGCACGACGTACGATCCGGGACAGAAAAATAGTATAAAAGCAAAAAAGTGTCCGAAAACTGATGAAAACGTTCGATTTTGGGCTCCAAAAAAAGGTCCAGCAAAGCGCGCTAGCTGCCCCGTCGTAGAACTCTCTGAGAGCTTTCCAACGGTATGCAGTGGGCCGCGTAACACCTTACGGATCAAAAGTTATGGGCTCCGGAGCGACGTAGACTTGGTCTCAATCCCCACGACCTCGGTTTGCGGGCCCAGCCTCTACCTGAAGCAAAGTTGTCTTGCCCAAGGGGCCGTTGATTCGGTAACAAAAATGTGATGGATTAGGTTGCCGGATTTCCCGCGGCGCACGACGTACGAACCGTGACAGAAAAACAGTATAAAAGCAGAAAAGTGTCCGAAAACTGATGAAAACGTTCGATTTTGAGCTCCGAAAAAAGGTCGAGCAAAGTGGGCTAACGAAGCGTACTTAGCTGCTTCGTTGTAGAGCTCTCTGAGAGCTTTTCAACGGTATGCTGTGGGCCGCGTAACTCCTTACAGATCAAAAGTTATGGGCTTCGGAGCGACGGAGACCTGGTCCCTTGCCCCACGACCTCGGTTTGTGGGATCAGCCTCTACGTGAAGTGAAGTTGGCTCGCCCAAGGTGCCTTGTGATTCGGTAACAAAAATGTGATGGATTAGGTTGCCGGACTTCCCGCGGCGCACGATGTACGATCCGGGACAGAAAAATAGTATAAAAGCAGAAAAGTGTCAAAAAACTGATTAAAACGTACAATTTTGTGCTCCGAAAAAAGGCCTAGCAAAGCGGGCTTAACTGCCCCGTCGTAGAGCTCTCTTAGAGTTTTCCAACGGTATGTTGTGGGCCGCGTAACTCCTTATGGATCAAAAGTTAAGGGCTCCGGAGCGACGGAGACCTGGACCCTTGCCCCACGACCTCGGTTTGTGGGCCCATCCTCTACGTGAAGCAAAGTGTTCTCGCCCAAGGTGCCGTGGGATTCGGTAATAGAAATGTGATGGATAAGGTTGCAAGACTTCCAGCGGCGCACGACGTACGATCCGGGACAGAAAAACAGTATAAAAGCAGAAAAGTGTCAAAAACTTATGAAAACGTACGATTTTGGGCTCCGAAAAAAGGCCCAACGAAGCTTACTTAGCTGCCCCGTCGTAGAGTTCTCTGCGAGCTTTCCAACGGTATGCTGTGGGCCGCGTAACTCCTGACGGATCAAAAGTTTTGGGCTCCGGAGCGACGGAGGCCTGGTCCAAAGACCCACGACCTCGGTTTGCGGACCCAGCCTCTACGTGAAACGAAGTTGTCTCGCCCAAGGTGCCGTGTGATTTGGTAACAGAAATGTGATCGATTTGGTTGCCGAACTTCCCGCGGTGCACGACGTACGATCCGGGACAGAAAAATTGGATAAATGCAGAAAAGTGTCCGAAAAGTGATGAAAACGTACGATTTTAGGCTCCGAAAAAAGGCCCAGCGAAGTGGGCTTGCTGCCCCGTCGTAGAACTCTCTGATAGCTTTCCAACGGTATGCTGTGGGCCGCGTAACTCCTTACGGATCAAAAGTTAGGGGCTCCGGAGAGACGGAGACTTGGTCCTAAGACCCACGACCTCGGTATGCGGGCCCAGCCTCTACGTGAAGCGAACATGGCTCGCCCAAGGTGTCGTGTGATTCGGTAACAGAAATGTGATGGATTAGGTTGTCGGACTTCCCGCGGCGCACGACGTACGATCCGGAACAGAAAAACAGTATAAAAGCATAAAAGTGTCCGAAAATTGATGAAAATGTACGATTTTGGGCTCCAAAAAAGGCCCATCGAAGCAGACTTGGCTGCCCCGTCGTAGAGCTCTCTCGGAGCTTTCCAACGGTATGCTGTGCGCCGCGTAACTCCTTACGGATCAAAAGTTATGGGCTCCGGAGCGACGGAGACCTTGTCCGAAGACCCACGACCTCAGTTTGCGGGCCCAGCCTCTACGTGAAGTGAAGTTGTCTTGCCCAAGGTGCCGTGTGATTCGGTAACTGAAATGTCATGGATTATGTTGCCGGACTTCCCGCGGCGCACGACGTACGGTCCGGGATAGAAAAACAGTATAAAAGCATAAAAGTGTCCGAAAACTGATGAAAACCTTCAATTTTGGGTTCCGAAAAAAGATCCAGCAAAGCGAGCTTACTGCCCCGTCGTAGAACACTCTGAGAGCTTTCCAACGGTATGCTGTGGGCCGCGTAATTCCTTACGGATCAAAAGTTATGGACTCCGGAGCGACGGAGACCAGGTCTCAAGACCCACGACCTCGGTTTGCGGGCCCAGCCTCTACTTGCAGCGAAGTTGTCTCCCCCAAGGTGCCATGTGATTCGGTAATAGAAATGTGATGGATTAGGTTGCCGGACTTCCCGCGGCGCACGACGTACGATCCGGGACAGAAAAACAGTATAAAAGCATAAAAGTGTCCGAAAACTAATGGAAACGTTCGATTTTGGGCTCCGAAAAAATGTCCAGCAAAGCGGGCTTGGCTGCCCCGTCGTAGAACTCTCTGAGAGCTAACAACGGTATGCTGTGGGCCGCGTAACTACTTACGGATCAAAATTTATGGGCTCCGGAGGGACGGAGACCTGGTCCCAAGACCCACGACCTCGGTTTGCGGGCCCAGCCTCTACGTGAAGCGAACTTGTCTCGCCCAAGGTGCCGTGTGATTCGGTAACAGAAATGTGATGGATTAGGTTGTCGGACCTCCCGCGGCGGACGACGTACGATCCGGGACAGAAAAATAGTATAAAAGCAGAAAAGTGTCCGAAAACTGTTTAAAACGTAAGATTTTGGGCTCCGAAAAAAGGCCCAGCGAAGCGAGCTTAGCTGCCCCGTCGTAGAGCTCTCTGAGAGCTTTCCAACGGTATGCTGTGGGTCGCGTAACTTCTTACGGATCAAAAGTTATGGGCTCCGGAGTGACAGAGACCTTGTCCCTTGCCCCACGACCTCGGTTTGTGGGCCCATCCTCTACATGAAGCAAAGTTGTCTCCCCCAAGGTGCTGTGGGATTCGGTAACAGAAATGTGATGGATTAGGTTGCCGGACTTCCAGCGGCGCACGACGTACGATCCGGGACAGAAAAACAGTATAAAAGCATAAAAATGTCCAAAAACTGATGAAAACGTACGATTTGGGCTCCGAAAAAAGGCCCAGCGTAGCGTACTTAACTGCCCCATCGTAGAGCTCTCTGGGAGCTTTCCAACGGTATGCTGTGGGCCGCGTAACTCCTTACGGATCAAAAGTTATGGGCTCCTGAGCGACGGAGACCTGGTCCCAAGATACACGACCTCGGTTTGCAGGCCCAGCCTCTACGTCAAACAAAGTTGTCTCACCCAAGGTGCCTTGTGGTTCGGTAACAGAAATGTGATTGATTAGGTTTCCGGACTTCCCGCGGCGCACGACGTACGATCCGGGACAGAAAAACAGTATCAAAGCATAAAAGTGCCCGAAAACTGATGAAAACGTTCGATTTTCGGCTCCGAAAAAAGGTCCATAAAAGCGGGCTTGCTGTCCCATCGTAGAACTCTCTGAGAGCTTTCCAACGGTATGCTGTAGGCCGCGTAACGCCTTACGGATCAAAAGTTATGGGCTCCGGAGCGACGGAGACCTAGTCCCAAGACCCACGACCTCGGTTTGCGGGCCCAGCCTCTACGTGAAGCGAAGTTGGCTCGCCCAAGGTGCAGTGTGATTCGCTAACAGAAATGTGATTGATTAGGTTGCCGGACTTCCCGCGGCGCACGACGTACGATCCGGGACAGAAAAACAGTATAAAAGCAGAAAAGTGTTCGAAAACTGATGAAAACGTTCGATTTTGGGCTCCAAAAATTGGGCCAGCAAAGCGGGCTTGGCTGCCCGTCGTAGAGCTCTCTGAGATCTTTCCAACGGTATGCTGTAGGCCGCATAACTCCTTACAGATCAAAAGTTATGGGCTCCGGAGTGACGGAGACCTGGTCCCAAGACCCACGACCTCGGTTTACGGGCCCAGCCTCTACGTGAAGCGAAGTTGTCTCGCCCAAGGTGCCGTGTGATTCGGTAACAGAAATGTGATGGATTAGGTTTCTGGACTTCCCGCGGCGCACGACGTACGATCCGGGATAGAAAAACAGTATAAAAGCATAAAAGTGTCCGAAAGTTGATGAAAACGTTCGATTTTGGACTCCAAAAAAAGGCCCAGTGAAGCGGGTTTGGCTGCCACGTCGTAGAACTCTCTGAGAGCTTTCCAACGGTATGCTGTGGGCCGCGTAACTCCTTTCAGATCAAAAGTTATGGGCTCCGAAGCGACGGAGACCTGGTCTCAAGACCCACGACCTCGGTTTGCGGGCCCAACCTGTACGTGAAGCGAAGTTGGCTCGCCCAAGGTGCCGTGTGATTCGGTAACAGAAATGTGATGGATTAGGTTGCCGGACTTCCTGCGGCGCACGACGTACGATCCGGGACAGAAAAACTGTATAAAAGCATAAAAGTGTCTGAAAACTGATGAAAACGTTCGATTTTGGGCTCCAAAAAAAGGCCCAGCAAAGCGGACTTTGCTGCCCCGTAGTTGAGCTCTCTAAGAGCTTTCCAACGGTATGCTGTGCGCCGCGTAACTCCTTACGGATCAAAAGTTATGGGCTCCGGAGCGACGGAGACCTGGTCCGAAGACCCACGACCTCAGTTTGCGGGCCCAGCCTCTACGTGAAGTGAAGTTGTCTCGCCCAAGGTGCCGTGTGATTCGGTAACTGAAATGTGATGGATTAGGTTGCCGGACTTCCCGCGGCGCAAGACGTACGATCCGGGACAGAAAAACAGTATAAAAGAAGAAAAGTGTCCGAAAACTGATGAAAACGTTCGATTTTGGGTTCCGAAAAAAGATCCAGCAAAGCGAGCTTACTGCCCCGTCGTAGAACACTCTGAGAGCTTTCCAACGGTATGCTGTGGGCCGCGTAATTCCTTACGGATCAAAAGTTATGGGCTCCGGAGCGACGGAGACCTGGTCTCAAGACCCACGACCTCGGTTTGTGGGCCCAGCCTCTACGTGCAGCAAAGTTGTCTCGCCCAAGGTGCCGTGTGATTCGGTAATAGAAATGTGATGGATTAGGTTGCCGGACTTCCCGCGGTGCACGACGTACGATCCGGGACAGAAAAACAGTATAAAAGCATAAAAGTGTCCGAAAACTGATGGAAACGTTCGATTTTGGTCTCCGAAAAAATGTCCAGCGAAGCGGGCTTGGCTGCCCCGTCGTAGAACTCAATGAGAGCTTTCCAACGGTATGCTGTGGGCCGCGTAACTACTTACGGATCAAAAGTTATGGGCTCCGGAGCGACAGAGACCTGGTCCCATGCCGCATGACCTCGGTTTGCAGGCCCAGCCTCTACGTGAAGCGAATTTGTCTCGCCCAAGGTGCCGTGTGATTCGGTAACAGAAATATGATGGATTAGGTAGCCGGACTTACCGCGGCGCACGACGTACGATTCGGGACAAAAAAACTGTATAAAAGCAGAAAAGTGTCCGAAAACTGATTAAAACATTCGATTTTGGGCTCCGAAAAAGGCCCAGCTGTGAGGCCCAACACATATTTGCGTGCGAAACCTAACTTCGTGTGCCCTAACCTAGATTTGCGTGCCATGACCTAGGTTTGAGAATTGTATTTAGTTTTGTGTGCCTTGCATTGAATTTCGTGCATTTATATAGAGTTACGTGCGTTTACTTGAAAAACGTGCGTTCGTCTCGTAGTTCGTGTCCTACCTCGAAGTGCGTACCCTAAACCTAGAAAAGCGTGTCTTCACGTTAATCAAGAAAGCATCTTACACGAAGCACTAGACTATTAAACAATCCTACAAAATCCACTAACAATATAATAATCCAAATTCCATTCACTAGAAGACAAAAAAGGCACCAAACACTAGACATTCCTTATTCTTTATTCTTTGTTCTTTTTGCATTTTCAACACACAACAATTAACACCCAAAAGATGACACAAATTCAGCCATTTTATTAGCCTTGGCCGACCATACCATGGTCTTGCACAAGGTTTGAGCAAAATTTCTTTATTCTAATGCATGCCAGGACAACTTATGACACAAAGGCATTAAAAATTGCTCAAAAATCATTCCACTTACACAAATTTTCGGCCACTTCATCCTTGCCCATCCTAGCAATTTCAAAATATCACATTGGAGACACAAATGCAGAATTTTTGAAGCCCAAGGCCGACATTCCCCTTGAAGATGCAAAAGGCTTCCTTGTTTGTCATTTTCTTCACTTCTTTCTTCACATTTCTTTTTCCTCTTCATTCTCTCTCTCCATTTTCGGTTCTTGGCTGAGTTTTCTACCTCCTTAGCTTGTCTTCTTCACATCTTGGTTGAGCAAGGTCGAGTAGCCATCGAGAAACCCAAGCAAACAAGCTAGAGCTCGAAATCACTCTTGCATGTGCATTTGAAGCTTCATTTCGGCCTAGGTGAGTTACTAAGCAACCATTTCTTTTCTTCAAGTTCTAATTACTTGCATGCACTAAGAGATTGCTTATTAAGCTAGGAAAAATAGAGAAAAGCTAGTAGGTTTTCGGCTAGGCAAAGGAAAGGAGAAGATTTGAGCTTCAACAAGGTTGTTGTGCATCTTTTGATTGATTGCAAAGGTGAGGGTTAAAAGCTTTTGAAAACTCTTTGAAATTTCACATGCATGTTCACAAATGAGTATATTTGCTTCTGTACTTGAGTTATGTGGTCGTCCATGAGCTTAAACAAACATGCATGGCAAGAACTTGGCTTGAAAATGATGCTAGGTGAAGTCGAATTTATGTGACAGCTCTCTGACCAGTCTGTTCGAGGTAAGTTTAGCTAAGAAAATGATGTTGGACATGCTTGAAAATTGTTGGGTGACTATTTTGGACATTTTTGAACATTTTTCCCAGAAATAGGTCGAAGCAAATTTTGACTCTAAGGTCGTCAAAATGGCAAATCATTAAAATGTGACCAAATCTGGAAATCTGGAAAAATGAATCAGGTTTTGGCAGATGCACTGACCTTGTGGAACGAACCATATTTGACTTAGTAAATGTTGTCCAAAATGCATGAAAATTGGTGTGCTGATATATTTTTCAGTTATGGACAACTTTGTCAGAAATAGACCAAAGCTAAAAATGACACTAAGGACCTCAAAAACGTCATTTTCGGAAAAGTGTGAAAATCTGGACAGTTTTGTGTTACCTCACTGTTTCGGTTATAACTAATGATTCTGAACTCCAATTGATGCAAGGCTTGTTTCTGATTTTATTTAACTTCTTAAGCTTTAATTTGACATCTTATTCACTGAATTTGGAGATTGTTTGATTATCCTATTGATTATGAGAAAACATCCTATTGCAGTGAGTGTTCCACTTAGCTATGTGCTTGGAAAACTATTGTAACCTCTTTTGTGGCACTAGTTGCTTGGAATTGTGGTGTTGGAATATTATGTGGACTGTTTTAAGCTCTTGAGGATGTATGAATTGAATGATGTATGACTTGGGAATGATGTTAAGTTGACTTAGGGTTTGATCGCACGATTATGCATGAAAGGGAAACCCTAATGACTAAGTATTCTTGCTAAGTGTTAACCATTGGATATTGTGAGGAAACTGTACGTTGCGTGGGCTGCCCATAAATGTTTTATAACTTTAAAAGTGATCTTGACCATTGCATGTTGACAAATAAGCTTTTCTCGCATTTGAACCCTTGTTGATATCACTGCATGTTGAGTAATCTTATCACTTGATTGCGTGGACTTTTAATGAGTTATATGGCCTGTTTTACATGTGTTACATGGCTGCCCGTTTAAATTCCATATGACTCTATATGTCTTTCAAGTGAAATTTCCTGTCTTATCATGTCCTGCCTGTTTATCTGTCAATGTGCAATCTTATGACTGTCCGGAGGCAACCTACTTTGTTGTCCTCCTTCTGTGATATATATTATCTGTCATAAATGTGCATTGCATACAAGGTTGCAACCTTTCCTGTCGGCATGGTAGCGATCACGTACGCCGGGCGGCATCGGGCTTGCCGGTGATACCATGAGCACCATGGTCCCATTCCCTCTCTCGCTTGGGGGCTAGACTTCCTCGGAGAGTTGGGTCGTAGGATTTTGGGGTACATCCGGAGTACACCCACCTGGTGTGTTTGGGGGATGATTCGAAGTCGGCCGCAACAATTGATCCTGGATCTGATCTGAGAGCAAAAGCTCACCGTATCCTTTTATTATGTGTATAAGTACTCCCGCTTGGATCCTAGAGAACCTCGAGGAGGAAAGACTGGTATTCCTGTTTCTGTATTTGTATTTATGTACTTGTATTTCTGTTGTATTCATGTTTGAAAAAGGGATTTTCATAAGTTTAACCGGAAAATGAGTTTCAAAACTTATTTCTCGTTCCCCCTCGCTGAGTTCATAAGGACTCACCCTCTTTTATCATCTCAAGTGAAAAAGAACAGGTACAGGAACCCGATGATAATGTACCTAATGATGAACCCCTGGAGTGATTGCCTATTATTGTTGTTTGCTTGAACGTGACTACTTTTGTACCTTGTGCTGCTTGAAGACTATTTATCTTATGTTGTTGTTGTCGTTAATGTAAAAGACCCCCGTTGTAATTTGGGGTCTAATTTTGGGTTGTACTTATTTTAAGTAGACTGATACTAGACATGACACTACTAAGATCGTTTTGCTTTTACTACCGCTAGTATCTATCACAGGTTATGATGCTTAGTTAAGGAATAGGTTAATGAACTTAACCAATCTCAGCAGGTACTCACTAATAAGCTAAGATCAACATGTATATTTTGAAACGAGGATAAATGGACAAACGAGACATAGTATCATGCTAGGTTATAAATCCAACGGGACGTCGAAATAACCAATAGACAATTCAATTGATGATAAAATAGTAAACTCTAGTCGGGAATGAATTTGAATTGAAAGTTTTGAGGCTGTTAGAAAATTTAGGTCAAACCAAAGAGCCCAATTACAGCCGTTATGCTGCCAAATTTCTGGAAAAATTTTGGAGTCTAGAATAAAACGTTAAGTGTTAAACCTCCTAGAATGATTAAGAATGTGAAAGGACTTGAATGTTTAGATCACACCCTAGTCTAACCTTTATAGGCCGGGTTGGGGAGTGACACCAGCGAAGCGGGCTTGGCTGCCCCATCGTAGAGCTCTTTGAGAGCTTTCCAACGGTATGCTGTAGGCCGCGTAACTCCTTACGGATCAAAAGTTATGGGCTCCGGAGCGACGGAGACCTGGTCCCAAGCCCCACGACCTCGGTTTGCGGGCCCAGCCTCTACGTGAAGCGAAGTTTTCTAGCCCAAGTAGCCATGGGATTCGGTAACAGAAATGTGATGGACTAGGTTGCCGGACTTCCCGCGGCGCACGACGTACGATCCGGGACAGAAAAACAGTATAAAAGCAGAAAAGTGCCCGAAAATTTAAGAAAACGTTCGATTTTGGGCTCCCAAAAAGGGTCCAGCAAAGCGTGCTTACTGCCCCGTCGTAGAACACTCTGAGAGCTTTCCAACGGTATGCTGTGGGCCGCGTAATTCCTTACGGATCAAAAGTTATAGGCTCTGGAGCGACGGAGACCTGGTCTCAAGACCCACGACCTCGGTTTACGGGCCCAGCCTCTACGTGAAGCGAAGTTGTCTCGACCAAGGTGCCGTGTGATTTGGTAACAGAAATGTGATGGATTAGGTTGCCGGACTTCACGCGGCGCACGACGTACGATCCGGGACGGAAAAACAGTATAAAAGCGGAAAAGTGTCTGAAAATTGATGAAAACGTTCGATTTTGGGCTCTGAAAAAAGGCCCAGCTAAGCGAGCTTGGTTGCCCCGTCGCAGAGCTCTCTGAGAGCTTTCCAACGGTATGCTGTGGGCAGCGTAACTCCTTACGGATCAAAAGTTATGGGCTCCGGAGCGACGGAGACCTGGTCCCAAGACCCACGAACTCGGTTTGCGGACCCAGCCTCTACGTGAAGTGAAGTTGGCTGGCCCAAGGTGCCGTGTGATTCGGTAACAGAAATGTGATGGATTAGGTTGCCGGACTTCCCGCGTCGCACGACGTACGATCCGGGACAGAAAAACAGTATAAAAGCAGAAAAGTGTCCGAAAACTAATGAAAACGTTCGATTTTGGGCTCCGAAAAAAGGTCCAGCAAAGCGAGCTTGCTGCCCCGTCGTAGAACACTCTGAGAGCTTTCCAACGGTATGCTGTGGGCCGCGTAACTCCTTACGGATCAAAAGTTATGGGCTCCGGAGCGACGGAGACCTGGTCCCATGCCCCATGACCTCGGTTTGCGAGCCCATCCTCTACGTGAAGCAAAGTTGTCTCGCCCAAGGTACCGTGAGATTCGGTAATAGAAATTTGATGGATTAGGTTGCCGGACTTCACGCGGCGCACGACTTACGATCCGGGACAGAAAAACAGTATAAGAGCAGAAAAGTGTCCGAAAACTGATTAAAACGTTTGATTTTGGGCTCCAAAAAAAGGCCCAGCAAAGCGGTCTTAGCTGCCCCGTCGTAGAGCTCTCTAAGAGCTTTCCAATGGTATGCTGTGGGCAGCGTAACTACTTACGGATCAAAAGTTATGGGGTCCGGAGCGATGGAGACCTGGTCCCAAGACCCACGACCTCGGTTTGCGGGCCCAGCCTCTACGTGAAGCGAAGTTGTCTCACCCAAGGTGCCGTATGATTCGGTAACAGAAATGTGATGGACTAGGTTGCCGGACTTCCCGCGGCGAACGACGTACGATCCGGGACAGAAAAACAGTATAAAAGCATAAAAGTGTCCGAAAACTGATGAAAACGTTCGATTTTGGGCTCCAAAAAAAGGCCCAGCAAAGCGGGATTGGCTCCCCCGTCATAGAGCTCTGTGAAAGCTTTCCAACGGTATGCTGTGCGCCGCGTAACTCCTTACGAATCAAAAGTTATGGGCTACGGAGCGACGGAGACCTGGTCCGAAGACCCACGACCTCAGTTTGCGGGCCCAGCCTCTACGTGAAGCAAAGTTGTCTCACCCAAGGTGACGTGTGATTCGGTAACAGAAATGTGATGGATTAGGTTGCCGGACTTCCCGCGGCGCACGACGTACGATCCTGGACAGAAAAACTGTATAAAAGCAGAAAGTGTCCAAAAACTGATGAAAACGTTCGATTTTGGGCTCTGAAAAAAGGCCCAGCGATGCGATCTTAGCTGCCCTGTCGTAGAGCTCTTTGAGAGATTTCCAACGGTATGCTGTGGGCCGCGTAACTCCTTACGGATCAAAAGTTATGGGCTCCGGAGCGACGGAGACCTGGTCCCAAGACCCACGACCTCGGTTTGTGGGCCCAGCCTCTCCGTGAAGCGAAGTTGTCTCACCCAAGGTGACGTGTGATTCGGTAACAGAAATGTGATGGATTAGGTTGCCGGACTTCCCGCGGCCACGACGTACGATCCGGGACAGAAAAATAGTATAAAAGCTTAAAAGTGTCCGCAAACTGATGAAAACGTTCGATTTTGGGCTCCGAAAAAGGTCCAGCAAAGCGGGCTTGCTGCCCCGTCGTAGAACTCTCTGAGAGCTTTCCAATGGTATGCTGTGGGCCGCGAAACTCCTTACGGATCAAAAGTTATGGGCTCCAAAGTGACGGAGACCTGGTCCCAAGACGCACGACCTCGGTTTGCGGACCCAGCCTCTACGTGAAGCGAAGTTGTCTCACCCAAGGTGACGTGTGATTCGTTAACAGAAATGTGATGGACTAGGTTGCCGGACTTCCCGCGGCGCATGATGTACGATCCGGGACAAAAAAACAGTATAAAAGCAGAAAAATGTCCAAAAACTGATGAAAACGTTCGATTTTTGGCTCCAAAAAAAGGCCCAACGAAGCGGGCTTGGTTACCCCGTCGTAGAGCTCTCTGAGAGCTTTCAAACGGTATGCTGTGCGCCGCGTAACTCCTTACGGATCAAAAGTTATGGGCTCCGGAGCGAAGAAGACCTGGTCCCAAGACCCACGACCTCGGTTTGTGGGCCCAGCCTCTACGTGAAGCGAAGTTGTCTCACCCAAGGTGCCGTGTGATTCGGTAACAGAAATGTGATGGACTAGGTTGCCGGACTTCCCGCGGCGCACGACGTACGATCCGGGACAGAAAAACAGTATAAAAGCAGAAAAGCATCCGAAAACTAATGGAAACGTTCGATTTTGGGCTCCGAAAAAATGTCCAGCGAAGCGAGCTTGGCTACCCCGTCGTAGAACTCTCTGAGAGCTTTCCAACAGTATGCTGTGGGCCGCGTAACTACTTACGGATCAAAAGTTATGGGCTCCGGAGCGACGGAGACCTGGTCCTATGCCCCACGACCTCGGTTTGCGGGGCCAGCCTCAACCTGAAGCGAAGTTGTCTCGCCCAAGGTACCTTGAGATTCGGTAACAGAAATGTGATGGATTAGGTTGCCGGACTTCCCGCGCCGCACGACGTACGATCCGGGACAGAAAAACAGTATAAAAGCATAAAAGTGTCCAAAAATTGATGAAAACGTTCAATTTTGGGCTCAGAAAAAAGTCCCAGCAAGGCTAGATTTGTTGTTGCGTCGTAGAGCTCTCTGAGAGCTTTCCAACGGTATGCTGTGGGCCGCGTAACTACTTACGGATAAAAAGTTATGGGCTCCGGAGCGACGGAGACCTGGTCCCAAGACCCACGACATCGGTTTGCGGGCCCATCCTCTACGTGAAGCGAAGTTCTCTCGCCCAAGGTACCGTGAGATTCGGTAAGAGAAATGTGATGGATTAGGTTGCTGGACTTCCCGCGGCGCACGACGTACGATCCGGGACAGAAAAACAGTATAAAAGCAGAAAAGTGTCCGAGAACTGATTAAAACGTTCGATTTTAGGCTCCGAAAAAAGGCTCAGCGAAGCGGGCTTCGCTGCCCCATCGTAGAGCTCTCTGAGAGCTTTCCAACGGTATGCTGTGGGTCACGTAACTCCTTACGGATAAAAAGTTATGGGCTCCGGAGCGACGGAGACCTGGTCCTAAGACCCATGACATCGGTTTGCGGGCCCATCCTCTACGTGAAGCGAAGTTGTCTCGCCCAAGGTGCCGTGGGATTCGGTAAAAGAAATGTGATGGATTAGGTTTCCGGACTTCCTGCGGCGCACGACGTACGATCCTGGAAAGAAATACTTTATAAAAGCAGAAAAGTGTCCGAAAACTAATGAAAACGTTCGATTTTGGGTTCCGAAAAATGGTCTAGCAAAGAATGCTTTGCTGTCGCGTCGTAGAGCTCTCTGAGTGCTTTCCAACGGTATGCTGTGGGCCGGCTAACTCCTTACGGATCAAAAGTTATGTGCTCCGGAGCGACGGAGACCTGGTCCCAAGACCCACGACCCCGGTTTGTGGGCCCAGCCTCTACGTGAAGCGAAGTTGTCTCTCCCAAGGTGCCATGTGATTCGGTAACAGAAATGTGATGGATTAGGTTGCCGGACTTCCAGCGTCGCACGACGTACGATCCGGGACAGAAAAACATTATAAAAGCAGAAAAGTATCTGAAAATTGATTAAAACGTTCGATTTTGGGCTCCGAAAAAAGGCCCAGCACAGCAGGCTTGGCTGCCCCGTCGTAGAGCTCTCTGAGAGCTTTCCAACGGTATGCTGTGGGCCGCGTAAATCCTTACGGATCAAAAGTGATGGGCTCCGGAGCGACGGAGACCTGGTCCCAAGACCCACGACCTCGGTTTGCGGTCCCAGCCTCTACATGAAGTGAAGTTGTCTCGCCCAAGGTACTGTGGGATTCGGTAACATAAATGTGATGGACTAGGTTGCCGGACTTCCCGCGGCGCACGACGTACGATCCGGGACAGAAAAACATTATAAAAGCATTAAAGTGCCCAAAAATTGATGAAAATGTTCGATTTTGGGCTCCGAAAAAAGGCCCAGCTAAGCGTGCTTACTGCCCCGTCGTAGAACACTCTGAGAGCTTTCCAACGGTATGCTGTGGGCCACGTAATTCCTTACGGATCAAAAGTTATGGGATCCGGAGCGACGGAGACCTGGTCCCAAGACCCACGACCTCGGTTTGCAGGCCCAGCCTCTACGTGAAGCGAAGTTGTCTCGACCAAGGTGCCGTGTGATTCGGTAACAGAAATGTCATAGATTAGGTTGCCGGACTTCACGCGGCGCACGACGTACGATCTGGGACAGAAAAACAGTATAAAAGCAGAAAAGTGTCCGAAAATTGATGAAAATGTACGATTTTGGGCTCCGAAAAATGGCCCAACGATGCGGGTTTGCTGCCCCATCGTAGAACTCTCTGAGAGCTTTTCAACGGTATGCTGTGGGCCTCGTAACTCCTTATGGATCAAAAGTTAAGGCTCAGGAGCGACTGAGACCGGGTCCCAAGCACCACGACCTCGGTTTGCGGGCCCAGCCTCTACATGAAGCGAAGTTGTCTCGCCCAAGGTGCCGTGTGATTCGGTAACATAAATGTGATGGATTAGGTTGCCGGACTACCCGCGACGCACGACGTACGATCCGGGACAGAAAAACAGTATAAAAGCAGAAAAGTGTTCAAAAATTGATGAAAACGTTCGATTTTGGGCTCCAAAAAAAGGCCCAACGAAGCGGGCTTGGCTACCCCGTCGTAGAGCACTCTGAGAGCTTTCCAACGGTATGCTGTGGGCTGCGTAACTCCTTACGGATCAAAAGTTATGGGCTCCAGAGCGACGGAGACCTGGTCCCAAGACCCACGACCTCGGTTTGCGGGCCCAGCCTCTACGTGAAGCGAAGTTGGCTTGCCCATGGTGCCGTGTGATTCGGTAACAGAAATGTGATGGATTAGGTTGCCGGACTTCACGCGGCGCACGACGTACGATCCGGGACAGAAAAACAGTATAAAAGCAGAAAAGTGTCTGAAAACTGATGAAAGCATTCGATTTTGGGCTCCGAAAAAGGTCCAGCAAAGCGGGCTTGCTGCTCCGTCGTAGAACTCTCTGAGAGCTTTCCAATGGTATGCTGTGGGCCGCGAAACTCCTTACGGATCAAAAGTTATGGGCTCCGAAGCGACGGAGACCTGGTCCCATGCCCCACGACCTCTGTTTGTGGGCCCATCCTTTACGTGAAGCAAAGTTGTCTCGCCCAAGATGCGGTGGGATTCGGTAACAGAATTGTGATGGATTAGGTTGCCGGACATCCCGCGGCGCACGACGTACGATCCGGGACAGGAAAACAGTATAAAAGCAAAAAAGTGTCCGAAAACTGATGAAAATGTTCGATTTTGGGCTCCGAAAAAAGGCCCAGCAAAGCGATCTTAGCTGCCCCATCGTAGAGCTCTCGGAGAGCTTTCCAACGGTATGCTGTGGGCCGCGTAACTCCTTGCGGATCAAAAGTTATGGGCTTCGGAGCGACGGAGACTTGGTCCCAAGACCCACGACCTAGGTTTGCGGGCCCAGCCTCTACGTGAAATGAAGTTGTCTCGCCCAAGGTGCCGTGTGATTCGATAACGGAAATGTGATGGACTAGGTTGCCGGACTTCCCGCGGCGCACGACGTACGATCCGGGACAGAAAAACAGTATAAAAGCATAAAAGTGTCCAAAAGCTGATGAAAATATTCAATTTTGGGCTAGGAAAAAAGGCCCAGCAAAGCTAGCTTTGCTGTCGCGTCGTAGAGCTCTCTGAGTGCTTTCCAATGGTATGCTGTGGGCCGCGTAACTAATTACGGATAAAAAGTTATGGGCTCCGGAGCGACGGAGACCTGGTCCCAAGACCCACGACCTCGGTTTGCGGGCCCAGCCTCTACGTGAAGCGAAGTTGTTTCGCCTAAGGTACCGTGAGATTCGGTAACAGAAATGTGATGGATTAGGCTGCCGGACATCCCGAGGCGCACGACGTACGATCCGGGACAGAAAAACACTATAAAAGCAGAAAAGTGTCCGAAAACTGATGAAAACATTCGATTTTAGGGTCCGAAAAAAGGTCCAGCGAAGCGAGCTTACTGCCCAGTCGTAGAACACTCTGAGAGCTTTCCAACGGTATGCTGTGGGCCGCGTAATTCCTTACGGATCAAAAGTTATGGGCTCCGGAGCGACGGAGACCTGGTCCAGAGACACACGACCTCGGTTTGCGGGCCCAACCTCTACGTGAAGCGCAGTTGTCTCGCCCAAGGTGCCGTGTGATTCGGTAACAGAAATGTGATGGATTAGGTTGCCGGACTTCCAGCGGTGCACGACGTACGATCCGGGACAGAAAAACAGTATAAAAGCAGAAAAGTGTCTGAAAACTGATGGAAATCTTCAATTTTGGGCTCCGAAAAAACGTCCAGCGTAGCGGGCTTGGCTGCCCCGTCGTAGAACTCTCTGAGAGCTTTCCAACGGTATGTTGTGGGCCGCGTAACTACTTACGGATCAAAAGTTATGGGCTCCGGAGCGACGTAGACCTGGTCCCATGCCCCACGACCTCGGTTTGCGGGCCAAGCCTCTAAAGGAAGCGAAGTTGTCTCGCCCAAGGTGCCGTGGTATTCGGTAACAGAAATGTGATTGATTAGGTTTCCGGACTTCCCGCGGCGAACGACGTACGATCTGGGACAGAAAAACAGTATAAAAGCAAAAAAGTATCCGAAAACTGATGAAAACGTTCGATTTTGAGCACCGAAAAATAGCCCAGCTATGCGAGCTTTGCTGCCCCGTCGTAGAGCTCTCTGAGTGCTTTCCAACGGTATGCTGTGGGCCGCGTAACTCCTTACGGATCAAAAGTTATTGGCTCCGGAGCGACGGAGACCTGGTCCCAAGTCCCACGACCTCGGTTTGCGGGCCCAGCCTCTACGTGAAGCGAAGTTGTCTCGCCCAAGGTGCTGTGTGATTCGGTAACATAAATGTGATGGATTAGGTTGCCGGACTTCCAGCGGCGCACGACGTACGATCCGGGACATAAAAACAGTATTAAAGCATAAAAGTGTGTGAAAACTGATGAAAACGTTCGATTTTGGGCTCTGAAAGAGGCCCAGCATAGCAGGCTTGCTGCCCCGTCGTAGAACTCTCTGAGAGCTTTCCAACGGTATGCTGTGGGCCGCCTAACGCCTTACGGATCAAAAGTTATGGTCTCCGGAGCGACGGAGACCTGGTCCCATGCCCCACGACCTCGGTTTGTGGGCCCAGCCTCTACGTGAAGTAAAGTTGTCTCGCCCAAGGTGCCGTGGGATTCGGTAACAAAAATGTGATGGATTAGATTACCGGACTTCCAGCGGCGCACGACGTACGATCCGGGACAGAAAAACAGTATAAAAGAAGAAAAATGTCCAAAAACTGATGAAAACATTCGATTTTGGTCTCTGAAAAAATGTCCAACCAATCTGGCTTGCAACCCTGTCGTAGAACTCTCTGAGAGCTTTCCAACGGTATGCTGTGGGCCGCGTAACTACTTACGGATCAAAAGTTATGTGCTCCAAAGCGACGGAGACCTGGTCCCATGCGCAACGACCTCGGTTTGTGGGCCCAGCCTCTACATGAAGTAAAGTTGTCTCACCCAAGGTGCCGTGGGATTCGGTAACAGAAATGTGATGGATTAGGTTGCCGGACTTCCCGCGGAACACGACGTACGATCCGTGACAGAAAAACAGCATAAAAGCATAAAAGTGTCGGAAAAGTGATGAAAACGTTCGATTTTGGGCTCCAAAAAAAGGACCAGCAAAGTGGGCTTAGCTGCCCCGTCGTAGAGCTCTCTGAGAGCTTTCCAACGGTATGCTGTGGGACGCGTAACTACTTACGGATCAAAAGTTATGGGCTCCGGAGCGACGGAGACTTGGTCCCATGCCCCACGACCTCGGTTTGCGGGCCCAGCCATTATGTGAAGCAAAGTTGTCTCGCCCAAGGTACCGTGGGATTCGGTAACAGAAATGTGATGGATTAGGTTACCGGGCTTCCCGCGGCGCACGACGTACGATCCGAGACAGAAAAACAGTATAGAAGCAGAAAAGTGTCCGAAAACTGATGAAAACATAAGATTTTGGGCTCCGAAGAAAGGCCCAGCAACGCATGCTTAACTGCCCTGTCGTAGAGCTCTCTGAGAGCTTTCCAACGGTATGCTGTGGGCCGCGTAACACCTTACGGATCAAAAGTTATGGGCTCCGGAGCGACGGAGACCTGGTCCCAAGACCCACGACCTCGGTTTGCGGGCCCAGTATCTACGTGAAGCGAAGTTGTCTCGCCCAAGGTGTCGTGTGATTCGATAACTGAAATGTGTTGGATTAGGTTGCCGGACTTCCCGCGGCGCACGACGTACGATCCGGGACAGAAAAATAGTATAAAGGAGAAAAGTGTTCGAAAACTGATGAAAGGTTCGATTTAGGGCTCCAAAAAAATGTCCAGCGAAGCGGGCTTGCCGCCCCGTCGTAGAACTCTCTGAGAGCTTTCCAACGGTATGCTGTGGGCCACGTAACTACTTACGGATGAAAATTTATCGGCTACGGAGCGACGGATACCTAGACCCAAGACCCATGACCTCGGTTTGTTGGCCCTAGCCTCTATGTGAAGCGAAGTTGTCTCACCCAAGGTGCCGTGTGATTCGGTAATAGTAATGTGATAGATTAGGTTGCCGGACTTCCCGCGGCGCATGACGTACGATCCGGGACAGAAAAACATTATAAAAGCTGAAAAGTGTCTAAAAACTGATGAAAACGTTCAATTTTGGGCTCCGAAAAAAGGTCAAACGAAGCGAACTATGCAACCCCGTTGTAGAACTCTCTGAGAGCTTTCCAACGGTATGCTGTGGGCCGCGTAACTCCTTACGGATCAAAAGTTATGGGCTCCGGAGCGACGGAGACCTGGTCCCAAGACCCACGACCTTGGTTTGCGGGCCACAGCCTCTACGTGAAGCGAAGTTGTCTCGCCCAAGGTGTCGTGTGATTCGGTAACAAAAATGGGATAGATTAGGTTGCCGGACTTCCCGCGGCGCACGACGTACGATCCGGGACAGAAAAATAGTATAAAAGAAGAAAAGTGCCCAAAAACAGATGAAAACGTTCGCTTTTGGGCTCTGATAGGAGGCCTAGCAAAGCAGGCTTGGCTGCCCCGTCGTAGATCTCTCGAAGAGCTTTCCAACGGTATGCTGTGGGCCGCATAACTACTTACGGATCAAAAGTTATGGGCTCCGGAGCGATGGAGACCTGGTCCCATGCCCCACGACCTCGGTTTCCAGGCCCAGCCTCTACGTGAAGCAAAGTTGTCTCGCCCAAGGTGCCGTGGAATTCGGTAACAGAAATGTGATGGATTAGGTTGCTGGACTTCCCGCGGCGCACGATGTACGATCCGTGACAGAAAAATAGCATAAAAGCATAAAAGTGTCTAAAAATTGATGAAAACATTTGATTTTGGGTTCTGAAAAAAGGCCCAGCGAAGCAAGCTTGGCTGCCCCGTCGTAGAGCTCTCTGAGAGCTTTCCAACGGTATGCTGTGGGCCGCGTAACTCCTTACGGATCAAAAGTTATGGGCTCCATAGCGACGGAGACCTGGTCCCAAGACCCACGACCTCGGTTTGCGGGCCCAGCCTCTACGTGAAGCAAAGTCGTCTCGCCCAAGGTGCCGTGTCATTCGGTAACAGAAATGTGATGGATTAGGTTGCCGGACTTCCCGCGGCGGACGACGTACGATACGGGACAGAAAAATAGTATAAAAGCAGAAAAGTGTCCGAAAACTGATGAAAACGTTCGATTTTGGGCTCCAAAAAAAGGTCCAGCGAAGCGAACTATGCTGCCCCGTCGTATATCTCTCGGAGATCTTTCCAACGGTATGCTGTGGGCCGCCTAAGTACTTACGGATCAAAAGTTATGGGCTCCGGAGCGACGGAGACCTGGTCCCATGCCCCACGACCTCGGTTTGCGAGCCCATCCTCTACGTGACGCAAAGTTGTCTCGCCCAAGGTGCCGTGGGATTCGGTAATAGAAATGTGATGGATTAGGTTGCCGGACTTCCCGCGGCGCACGACGTACGATCTGGGACATAAAATCAGTACAAAAGCAGAAAAGTATCCGAAAATTGATGAAAACGTTCAATTTTGGGTTCCGAAAAATGGCCCAGCGAAGCGAGCTTGGCTGCCCCGTCGTAGAGCTCCCTGAGTGCTTTCCAACTGTATGCTGTGGGCCGCGTAACTCCTTACGGATCAAAAGTTATGCGCTCCGGAGCGACGGAGACCTAGTCCCAAGACCCGTGACCTCAGTTTGCGGGCCCAGCCTCTACGTGAAGCGAAGTTTTCTAGCCCAAGGTGGTGTGTGATTCGATAACAGAAATGTGATGGATTAGGTTGCTGGACTTCCCGCGGCGCACGACGTACGATCCGGGACAGAAAAACAGTATAAAAGCAGAAAAGTATCCGAAAGTTGATGAAAACGTTCGATTTTGGGTTCTGAAAAAAGGCCCAGCGAAGCGAGCTTGGCTGCCCCGTCGTAGAGCTCTCTGAGTGCTTTCCAACTGTATGCTGTGGGCCGCGTAACTCCTTACGGATCAAATGTTATGGGCTCCGGAGCGACGAAGACCTGGTCCCAAGACCCACGACCTCGGTTTGCGGGCCCTAGCCTCTACGTGAAGCGAAGTTGTCTCACCCAAGGTGCCGTGTGATTCGGTAACAGAAATGTGATAGATTAGGTTGTTGGACTTCCCGCGGCGCACGACGTACGATCCGGGACAGAAAAACTGTATGAAAGCAGAAAAGTGCCCGAAAACTGATGAAAACATTCGATTTTGGGCTCCGAAAGGAGTCCTAGCAAAGCAGGCTTGGCTACCCCGTCGTAGATCTCTCGGAGAGCTTTCCAACGGTATGCTGTGGGCCGCGTAAGTACTTACGGATGAAAAGTTATGGGCTCCGGAGGGTCGAAGACCTGGTCCCCTGCCCCACGACCTCGGTTTGCTGGCCCAGCCTCAACGTGAAGCAAAGTTGTCTCGCCCAAGGTGCCATGGGATTCGGTAACAGAAATGTGATGGATTAGGTTGCCGGAATTCCCGCGGCACACGACGTACGATCCGGGACAGAAAAACAGTATGAAAGCAGAAAAGTGTCCGAAAACTTATGAAAACGTTCCATTTTGGATTCTGAAAAACGGTCCAGCGAAGAGGGCTTGCTGCCCCGTTGTAGAACTCTCAGAGAGCTTTCCAACTGTATGTTGTGGGCCACGTAACTCCTTACGGATCAAAAGTTATGGGCTCCGGAGCGACGGAGACCTTGTCCCAAGCCCCACAACCTCAGTTTGTGGGCCCAGCCTCTACGTGAAGCAAAGTTGTCTCGCCCAAGGTACCGTGGGATTCGGTAATAGAAATGTGATAGATTAGGTTGCCGGACTTCCCGCTGCGCACGACGTACAATCCGGGACAGAAAAACAGTATAAAAGCAGAAAAATGTCCGAAAACTGATGAAAATGTACGATTTTGGGCTCTGAAAAAAGGCCTAGCAAAGCTTACTTAGCTGCCCAGTCGTAGAGCTCTGGGAGAGCTTTCCAACGGTATGCTGTGGGCCGCGTAACTCCTTACGGATCAAAAGTTATGGGCTTCGGAGCGACGGAGACCTAGTCCCAAGACCCACAACCTCGGTTTGCGGGCCCAGCCTCTACGTGAAGCGAAGTTGTCTCGCCCAAGGTGCCGTGTGATTTGGTAACAGAAATGTGAAGGATTAGGTTGCCGGACTTCCCACGGCGCAAGACGTACGATCCGGGACAGAAAAACAGTATAAAAGCAGAAAAGTGTCCGAAAACTGATGAAAACGTTCCATTTTGGATTCCGAAAAAAGGTCCAGCGAAGAGAGCTTGCTGCCCCGTCGTAGAACTCTCAGAGAGCTTTCCAACTGTATGCTGTGGGCCACGTAACTCCTTACGGATCAAAAGTTATGGGCTCCGAAGCGACGGAGACCTGGTCTCAAGACCCACGACCTCGATTTGCGTGCCCAGCCTCTACGTGAAGCGAAGTTGTCTCGCCCAAGGTACCGTGGGATTCGGTAATAGAAATGTGATAGATTAGGTTGCCGGACTTCCCGCGGCGCACGACGTACGATCCGGGACAGAAAAACAGTATAAAAGCAGAAAAGTGTCCGAAAACTGATGAAAACGTTCGATTTTGGGCTTTGAAAAGAGACCTAGCAAAGCAGGCTTGGCTGCCCCGTCGTAGATCTCTCGGAGAGCTTTCGAACGGTATGCTGTGGGCCGCGTAACTACTTACGGATCAAAAGTTATGGGCTCCGGAGCGACAGAGACCTAGTCCCATGCACCACGACCTCGGTTTGTGGGCCCAACCTCTACGTGAAGCAAAGTTGTCTCGCCCAAGTTGCCGTGGGATTCGGTAACAGAAATGTGATGGATTTGGTTGCCGGACATCCCGCGGCGCACGACGTATGATCCGGGATAGAAAAACAGTATAAAAGTAGAAAAGTGTCAGAAAACTGATGAAAACGTTCGATTTTGGGCTTTGAAAAGAGGCCTAGCAAAGCAGGCTTGGCTACCTCATTGTAGATCTCTCGGAGAGCTTTCCAACGGTATGCTGTGGGCCGCGTAACTACTTATGGATCAAAACTTATGGGCTCCGGAGCGACGGAGACCTGGTCCCATGCCCCACGACCTCGGTTTGTGGGCCCAGCCTCTACGTGAAGCAAAGTTCTCTCGCCCAAGGTGCCGTGGGATTCGGTAACAGAAATTTGATGGATTAAGTTGCCGGACTTCCCGCGGTGCACGACGTACGATCTAGGACAGAAAAACTATATTAAAGCAGAAAAGTGTCCGAAAACTGATGAAAACGTTCGATTCTGGGCTCTGAAAAGAGGCTTAGCAAAGCAGGCTTGGCCGCCCCGTCGTAGATCTCTCGGAGAGCTTTCCAACGGTATGCTGTGGGCCGCGTAACTACTTACGGATCAAAAGTTATGGGCTCCGGAGCGACGGAGACCTGGTCCCAAGACCCACGACCTCGGTTTGCGGGCCCAGCCTCTACGTGAAGCGAAGTTTTCTCGCCCAAGGTGCTGTGTGATTCGGTAATAGAAATTTGATGGATTAGATTGTCGGACTTCCCGCGGCGCACGACGTACGATCCGGGACAGAAAAATAGTATAAAAGCGGAAAAGTGTCCAAAAACTGATGAAAACGTTCAATTTTGGGCTCTGAAAAGAGGCCTAGCAAAGCAGGCTTGGCTGCCCCGTTGTAGACCTCTCGGAGAGCTTTCCAACGGTATGTTGTGGGCCGCGTAACTACCTACGGATCAAAAGTTATGGGCTCCGGAACGACGGAGACCTGGTCCCATGTCCCACGACCTCGGTTTGCGGGCCCAGCCTCTACGTGAAACGAAGTTGTCTCGCCCAAGGTACCGTGGGATTCGGTAACAGAAGCATGATGGATTAGGTTGCCGAACTTCCCGCGGCGCACGACGTACGATTCGGGACAGAAAAACTGTATAAAAGCAGAAAATTGTCCGAAAATTGATGAAAACGTTCGATTTTGTGCTCCGAAAAATGGTCCAGCAAAGCGAACTATGCTGCCCCGTCGTAGAACTCTCTGAGACCTTTCCAATGGTATGATGTGGGCCGCGTAACTCCTTACGGATAAAAAGTTATGGGCTCCGGAGCGACAGAGACCTGGTCCTAAGTCCCACGACCTCGGTTAGCGGGCCCAGCCTCTACGTGAAGCGAAGTTGTCTTGCCCAAGGTGCCGTGTGATTCGGTAATAGAAATGTGATGGATTAGGTTGCCGGACTTCCCGCGGCGCACGACGTACGATCCGGGACAGAAAAATAGTATAAAAGCAGAAAAGTGCACGAAAATTGATGAAAATGTTCGATTTTGGGCTCTGAAAGGAGGCCTAGCAAAGCAGGCTTGGCTGCCCCGTCGTAGATCTCTCGGAGAGCTTTCCAACGATATGGTGTGGGCCGCGTAACTACTTACGTATCAAAATTTATGGGCTCCGTAGCGACAGAGACCTGGTCCTATGCCCGACGACCACGGTTTGCGGGCCCAGCCTCTACGTGAAGCAAAGTTGTCTCGCCCAAGGTGCCGTGGGATTCGGTAATAGAAATGTGATGGATTAGGTTGCCGGACTTCCCGCGGCGCACGACGTACTATCCGGGACATAAAAATAGTATAGAAACAGAAAAGTGTCCGAAAACTGATGAAAATGTTCGATTTTGGGATCGGAAAAAAGGCCCAGCGAAGCGAGCTTGGCTGTCTCGTCGTAGAGCTCTCTGAGTGCTTTCCAACGGTATGCTGTGGGCCGCGTAACTCCTTACGGATCAAAAGTTATGGGCTCCGGAGCGACGGAGACCTGGTCCTAAGACCCACGACCTCGGTTTGCGGGCCCTAGCCTCTACGTGAAGCGAAGTTGTCTCACCCAAGGTGCCGTGTGAGTCGGTAATAGAAATGTGATGGATTAGGTTGTCGGACTTCCCGCGGTGCACGACGTACGATCCGGGACAGAAAAACAGTATAAAAGCAGAAAAGTGCCCGAAAACTGATGAAAATGTTCAATTTTGGGCTCCGAAAAAAGGCCCAGCAAAGCAAGCTTGGCTGCCCCGTCGTACAGCTCTCTCAGAGCTTTCCAACGGTTTGCTGTGGGCCGCGTAACTCCTTACGGATCAAAAGTTATGGGCTCCGGAGCGACGGAGACCTGGTCCCAAGACCCACGACCTCGGTTTGCGGGCCCTAGCCTCTACGTGAAGCGAAGTTGTCTCGCCCAAGGTGCCGTGTGATTCGGTAATAGAAATGTGATGGATTAGGTTGCCGGACTTCACGAGGCGCACGACGTACGATCCGGGACAGAAAAATAGTATAAAAGCAGAAAAGTTTCCGAAAACTGATGAAAACGTTCGATTTTGGGCTCTGAAAATAGGCCTAGCAAAGCAGGCTTGGCTGCCCCGTTGTAGACCTCTCGGAGAGCTTTCCAACGGTATGCTGTGGGCCGCGTAACTACTTACGGATCAAAAGTTATGGGCTCCGGAACGACGGAGACCTGGTCCCATGCCCCACGACCTCGGTTTGCGGGCCCAGCCTCTACGTGAAGCAAAGTTGTCTCTGTCATGCCCCAACCCGACCTATAAAGGTTAGACTAGGGTGTGATCTAAACATTCAAGTCCTTTCACATTCTTAATCATTCTAGGAGGTTTACACTTAACATTTTATTCTAGACTCCAAAATTTTCCAGAAAACCAGCAGCATAACGGCTGTAATTGGACTCTTTGTTTTGACCTAAATTTTCTAACAGCCTCAAACTTTCAATTCAAGTTCAGTCTCGACTAGAGTTTACTATTTTATCATCAATTGAATTGCTTATTGGTTATTTCGACGTCCCGTTTGATTTATAACCTAGCATGATACTATGTCTCGTTTGTCCATTTATCCTCGTTTCAAAATGTACCTGTTGATCTTAGCTTATTAGCGAGTACCTGTTGAGATTGGATAAGTTCGTTTGCCTATTCCTTAGCTAAGCATCATAACCTATGATAGATACTAGTGATAATAAAAGCAAAACGATCATAGTATGTCTAGTATCAGTCTACTTAATATAAGTACAAACCAAAATTAGACCCCAAATTACAACGGGGATCTTTTACATTAGCAACAACAAGCAACATAAGATAAATGGTCTTCAAGCAGCACAAAATACACAAGTAGTCACGTTCAAGCAAAACAACAATAACAGGCAATCACTCCAGGGGTTCATCATTAGGTACATTGAGCTCGGGTTCCTGTACCTGTTCTTCTTCACCTGAGATGATAAAAGAGGGTGAGTCCTTATGAACTCAGCGAGGGGGAACGAGAAATAAGTTTTGAAACTCATTTTCCAGTTAAACTTATGAAAACCCCTTTCTCAAACATGAATACAATAGAAATACAAGTACAGAAATACAAGTACAGAACAGGAATAGCGGTCTTTCCTCCCTGAGGTTCTCTAGGATCCAAGCGGGAGTACTTATACACATAATAAAAATGATACGGCGAGCTTTTGCTCTCAGATCAGTTTCAGAATCAGAAGTTGCGGCCGACTTCAAATCATTCCCCAAAACACACCAGATGGGTGTACTCCGGATGTACCCCAAAATCCTACGACCCAACTCTCCGAGGAAGTCTAGCCCCCAAGCAAGAGAGGGAATGGGACCATGGTGGTCACGGTAACACCGGCAAGCCCGATGCCGCCCGGCGTACGTGATCGCTACCATGCCGACAGGAAAGGTTGCAACCTTGTATGCAATGCACATTCATGACAGGTAATATATCTCACAGAAGGAAGACAACAAAGTAGGTTGCCTCTGGACAGTCATAGGATTGCACATTGACAGATAAACAAGCAGGACACGATAAGACAGGAAATTTCACTTGAAAGGCATATAGAGTTATATGGAAATTAAACGGGCAGCCATGTAACACATGTAAAACAGGCCATATAACTCATTAAAAAGTCCATGCAATCAAGTGATAAGATTATTCAACATGCAATGATATCAACATGGGTTCGGATGCAAGAAAAACTTAATTGTCAACATGCAATGGTCAAGATCACTTTTCAAGTTATAAAACATTTACGGGCAGCCCACTAAGCCTATGATTCCAACACAATATCCAAATAATCAACACTTATTAAGACTACCTAGTCGTTAGGGCTTCCATTTCAAGTATATTCGTGCAATTTGAGCCTCAACCCAACTCAATGTCAATCTCAAACCATACATCATTTAATTCAACATCCTCAAACGTTCAAAACAGTCCACACAACATCCCAACACCACATTTCCACACAATTAGTACCACAAGAGAGGTTACAACAATTTTCCAAGCATATGGCTAAATAAAACCTTTACTGCAATAGGCTGTTTTCTCACAATCAATAGGATAATAAAACAATCTCCAAATTCAGTAAATAAGATGTCAAATTAAATCTTAAGAAGTTAACTAAAATCAGAAACAAACCTTGCATCAATTGGAGTTCAGAATCATTAGTTATAGCCGAAACAGTGAGGTAGCAAAAAACTATCCAGATTTGTACACTTTTCAGAAATTGACGTTTTTGAGGTCCTTAGAGTCAGTTTTAGCTTTGGTCCATTTCTGACAAAATTGTCCAGAACTGAAAAATATTGCAGCAAACCAAATTTCACTTATTTTGGACAACATTTACTAAGTCAAATATGGTTCGTTCCACAAGGTCAGTGCATCTGCCAAAACCTGATTCATTTTTCCAGATTTCCAGATTTGGTCACATTTTAATGATTTGCCATTTTGAGGACCTTAGAGTCCAAATTAGCTTCGGGCTATTTCTGGGAAAAATGTTCAAAACTGTCCAAACTAGTCACCCACCAATTTTCAAGCATTTTCAACATCAGTTGCTTAGATAAACTTACCTCGAACAGACTGATCAGAGAGCTGTCATCCATTTCGACTTCACCTAGCATCATTTTCAAGCCAATATCTTGCCATGCATGGTTGATTGAGCTTATGAACGACCATATAGCTCAAGTACAGAAGCAAATACACACATTTATGAGCATGCATATGAGTTTTTAAAGAGTTTTCAAAAGGTTTTAACCCTCACCTTAGCAATCAACCACAAAGATGCACAAAAACTTGTTGAAGCTTCAAATCTCTTCTTCTTCTTGCTTAGCCGAGATTCCAACTTGGTTTCTCTATTTTTCCTAGCTTAGTGATCAATCTCTTACCACATGCATGAGGTTATAACAAGAAGAAAAGAAATGGAAGCCAAGAAAACTCACCTAGGCCGAAAATGGTGACTCAAAATGCTTGCATGTGTGTTTCTTGCATCCTAGCTTGCTTGGGTGAGTTTCTTTGCTTGTGGTTTGTCTTGATGCACCATAGGATGATGAAGATGAGCTAAGAGGTGGAGAGAACTCAGCCAAAACAGAAATGGAGAGAGAGAGTGAGAGGGAGAGAGAGAAAATGTGAGGAAAGTGAGAGAAATGAGAGAAAAATGAGGCTTTTGCAATTTTTTGAGCATGTGGTCAGCCTTGGGCTTCCAAATCTGAATTTTTGTGTCTTCAAGGTGGAATTTGAAATGTTAGCATGGGCCATGAGTGGTTTGGTCGAAAATGAGAGGAAATTGAGGTGGTTTTGGGCAATTTTTTATGCATTGATAAGTGTTTTTGTGTCATGACTTGTCTAGAATCATTTTGAATTAAACATGCATGCAAAAATCTGATTTTGTGTCATCTTTTGAATTGTTTTAACATGTGTGTAAGAGAATGTTGGGTATTTAGGGATTTTAGGTAGAATAGAATATAGGGTATGTTTAGAGGTTTGTGAGATTTTGTCTTGTAGTGAGTTTAAAATATAATATTTAGGTGTTAGTGGATTTTGTAGAGATTTGAATTAGGATTATAATAATGGTTAGTGGATTGTGTAGAATTATTTTATAGTCTAGTGCTTTGTGCAGGATTCTTTATTGATTAGCGTGCGGGCACGCTTTCCTAAGTCTAGGGCACGCACTACGAGACACACACAAAAATAAATACAGGGCACGAATCATGAGGTAGACACGAACTACAAGGTAAGACACGGACTTCAAGACTAATGCATGCAATCCTAGGTGAATGCACGTAAACCAATGCAAGGCACGTAATTCAATGTAATGCATGCAAATTGAGGTACGGCTCTTAAACCTAGGTTAAGGTACGTAACTCAAGGTTAGGGCACACGAAACGAGGTAACGCATGTACATCGAGGTCAGGGCACATATTTTTAGGTACCGCACGTGAGTCGGGGATTAGGGCACACTATTCTAGGTCAAGGCATGTATGACGAGGCATGCACAAAAATCAAGATAGGGAACGTAATCCAAGGTCAGCCATATAATTTTAGGTCTAAGGTGCGTAAATCGAGGTAGGACACGTTATTCGGGGTCAGGCCTCACAGTCTCGCCCAAGGTACCATGTGATTCGGTAACAGAAATATGATGGATTAGGTTGCCGAACTTCCCGCGGTGCACGACGTACGATTCGGGACAGAAAAATAGTATAAAAGTAGAAAAGCATCCAAAAATTGATGAAAACGTTCGATTTTGGGCTCCGAAAAAAGGTCCAGCGAAGCATCCTTTGCATCCCCGTCGTATAACTCTCTGAGAGCTTTCCAACGGTATGCTGTGGGCCGCGTAACTACATACGGATCAAAAGTTATGGGCTCCAGAGCGACGGAGACCTGGTCCCATGCCCCACGACCTCGGTTTGCGGGCCCAGCCTTTACGTGAAGCGAGGTTGTCTCGCCCAAGGTGCCGTGCAATTCGGTAACAGAAATGTGATGGATTAGGTTGCCGGACTTCCCGCGGCGCACGACGTACGATCCGGGACAGAAAAACAGTATAAAAGCAGAAAAGTGTCCGAAAACTGATGAAAACGTTCGATTTTGAACTTCAAAAAAAGGCCCAGCAAAGCAAGCTTAGCTGCCCAGCGTAGAGCTCTCTAAGAGCTTTCCAACGGTATGCTGTAGGTCGCGTAACTCCTTACGGATCAAAAGTTATCGGCTCCAGAGCGACGGAGACCTAGTCCCAAGGCCTACGACATCGGTTTGCGGGCCCTAGCCTCTACGTGAAGCGAAGTTGTCTCGCCCAAGTTGCCGTGTGATTCTGTAACAGAAATGTGATGGATTAGGTTGCCAGACTTCCCGCGGCGCACGACGTACGATCCGGGATAGAAAAACAGTATAAAAGCATAAAAGTGTCCGAAAACTAATGAAAACATTCGATTTTAGGCTCCGAAAAAAGGTCCAGTGAAGCGAGATATGCTGCCCCGTCGTAGAACTCTCTGAGAGCTTTCCAACGGTATGCTGTGGGCCGTGTAACTCCATACGGATCAAAAGTTATGGGCTCCGGAGCGACGGAGACCTGGTCCCAAGCCCCACGACCTCGGTTTGCGGGCCCAAGCCTCTACGTGAAGCGAAGTTGTCTCGCCCAAGGTGCCATGTGATTCGGTAACAGAAATGTGATGGATTAGGTTGCCGAACTTCCCGCGGTGCACGACGTACGAGCCGGGACAGAAAAACAGTATAAAAGCAGAAAAGTGTCCAAAAACTAATGAAAACGTTCAATTTTGGACTCCGAAAAAAGGCCTAGCAAAGCAGGCTTGGCTGCACCGTCGTAGATCTCTCGGAGAGCTTTCCAACGGTATGCTGTGGGCCGCGTAACTACTTACGGAGCAAAAGTTATGGGCTCCCGAGCGACGGAGACCTGGTCCCATGCCCTACGACCTCGGTTTGCGGGCCCAGCCTCTACGGGAAGCGAAGTTGTCTTGCCAGAGATGCCGTGTGATTCGGTTACAAAAATTTGATGGATTAGGTTTCCGGACTTCCCGTGGCGCACGACGAACGATCCGGGACAGAAAAACAATATAAAAGCATAAAAGTGTCCAAAAATTGATCGAAACGTTCAATTTTGGTCTCCGAAAAAAGGTCTAGCTAAGCGGGCTTTGCTGCCCAGTCGTAGAACTCTCTGAGAACTTTCCAACGGTATGCTGTGGGCCGCGTAAGTCCTTACAGATCAAAAGTTATGGGCTCCGGAGCGACGGAGACCTGGTCCCAAGACCCACGACCTCGGTTTGCGGGCCCTAGCCTCTACGTGAAGCGAAGTTGTCTCGCCCAAGGTACCGTGTGATTCAGTAACAGAAATGTGATGGATTAGGTTGGCGGACTTCCCACGGCGTACGAAGTACGATCCTGGACAGAAAAACAGTATAAAAGCAGAAAAGTGTCCGAAAACTAAAGAAAACATTCGATTTTGGGCTCCGAAAAAAGGTCCAGCGAAGCGAGCTATGCTGCCCCGTCGTAGAACTCTCTGAAAGCTTTCTAACGGCATGCTGCGGGCCGCGTAACTCCTTACGGATCAAAAGTTATGGGCTCCGGAGGGATGGAGACCTGGTCCCAAGCCCCACGACTTCAGTTTGCGGCCCAGCCTCTACGTGAATCGAAGTTGTCTCTCCGAAGGTGCCGTGTGATTCGGTAACAGAAATGTGATGGTTTAGGTTGCCGGACCTCCCGCGGCGCACGACGTACGATCCGGGACAGAAAAACAGTACAAAATCATAAAAGTATCCAAAAATTGATGAAAATGTTTGATTTTGGGCTCTGAAAAGAGGCCTAGCAAAGTAGGATTGGCTGCCCCGTCGTAGATCTCTTAGAGAGCTTTCCAACGGTATGCTGTGGGCCGCGTAACTACTTACGGATCAAAAGTTATGGGCTCCGGAGCGACAGAGACCTGGTCCCATGCCCCACGACCTCGGTTTGCGGGCCCAGCCTCCACGTGAAGCAAAGTTGTCTCGCCCAAGGTGCCAAGTGATTCGGTAACAGAAATGTGATGGATTAGGTTGCCGGACTTCCCGCGGCGCACGACGTATGATCCGTGACAGAAAAATAGTCTAAAAGCATAAAAGTGTCCGAAAAATGATGAAAACCTTCGATTTTGGGCTCTGAAAAAAGGTCCAGCGAAGAGGGCTTGCTGTCTCGTCGTAGAACTCTCTGAGAGCTTTCCAACGATATGCTATGGGCCGCGTAACTCCTTACGGATCAAAAGTTATGGGCTCCGGAGCGACGGAGACCTGGTCCCATGCCCCACGACCTCGGTTTGTGGGCCCAGCCTCTACGTGAAGCGAGGTTGTCTCGCCCAAGGTGCCGTACGATTCGATAACAGAAATGTGATGGATTAGGTTGCCGGACTTCCCGCGGGCCACGACGTACGATCCGGGACAGAAAAATAGTATAAAAGCAGAAAAGTGTCCAAAAACTGATGAAAACGTTCGATTTTGGGCTCCAAAAAAACTCCCAGCAAAGCGAGCTTAATTGCCAAATCGTAGAGCTCTCTGAGAGCTTTCCAACGGTATGCTGTGGGCCGCGTAACTCCTTACGGATCAAAGTTCTGGGCTCCGGAGCGACGGAGACCTGGTCCCAAGACCCACGACCTCAGTTTGCGGGCCCAGTCTCTAAGTGAAGCGAAGTTGTCTCGCCCAAGGTGCCGTGTGATTCGGTAACAGAAATGTGATTGATTAGGTTGCCGGACTTTCCGCGGCGCACGACGTACGATCCGGGACAGAAAAACATTATAAAAGCATAAAAATGTCCAAAAACTGATGAAAACGTTCGATTTTGGGCCCTGAAAAAAGGTCCAGCGAAGGCCGCTATGTTGCCTCGTTGTAGAACTCTCTGAGAGCTTTCCAACGGTATGCTGTGGGCTGCGTAACTCCTTACGGATCAAAAGTTATGGGCTCCGGAGCGACGGAGACCTGGTCCCAAGACCCATGACCTCAGTTTGTGGGCCCAGTCTCTAAGTGAAGCGAAGTTGTCTCGCCCAAGGTGCCGTGTGATTCGGTAACAGAAATGTGATTGATTAGGTTGCCGGACTTCCCTAGGCGCATGACGTACGATCCAGGACAGAAAAACAGTATAAAAAGTGAAAAAGTGTCCGAAAACTGATGAAAACGTTCGATTTTGGGCTCTGAAAAGAGGCCTAGCAATGCAGGCTTGGCTGCACCGTCGTAGATCTCTCGAAGAGCTTTCCAACGGTATGCTGTGGGCCGCGTAACTACTTACGGAGCAAAAGTTATGGGCTCCGGAGCGACGGAGACCTGGTCCCATGCCCTACGACCTCGGTTTGCGGGCCCAGCCTCTACGTGAAGCGAAGTTGTCTTGCCCAAGGTGCCGTGTGATTCGGTAACAAAAATGTGATGGATTAGGTTGCCGGACTTCCCGTGGCGCACGACGTACGATCCGGGACAGAAAAACAATATAAAAGCAGAAAAGTGTCCGAGAATTGATTAAAACGTTCGATTTTGGGCTCCAAAAAAAGGCCCAGCGAAGCGTGCTTAGCTGCCACATCGTAGAGTTCTCTGAGTGCTTTCCAACGGTATGCTGTGGGCCGCGTAACTCCTTACAGATTAAAAGTTATAGGCTCCGGAGCGATGGAGACCTGGTCCCAAGACCCACGACCTCGGTTTGCAGGCCCAGCCTCTACGTGAAACGAAGTTCTCTCGCCCAAGGTGCCATGTGATTCGGTAACAGAAATGTGATGGATTAGGTTGCCGGACTTCCCGCGGCGCACGACGTATGGTCCGGGACAGAAAAATAGTATAAAAGCAGAAAAGTGTCCGAAAACTGATGAAAACCTTCGATTTTAGGCTCTGAAAAAAGGTCCAGCAAAGAGGGCTTGCCGCCCTGTCGTAGAACTCTTTGAGAGCTTTCCAATGGTATGCTGTGGTCCGCGTAACTCCTTACGGATCAAAAGTTATGGGCTCCGGAGCGACGGAGACCTGGCCCCATGCCCCACGACCTCGGTTTGTGGGCCTAGCCTCTACGTGAAGCGAGGTTCTCTCGCCCAAGGTGCCGTGCAATTCGGTAATAGAAATGTGATGGATTAGGTTACCGGACTTCCCGTGGCGCACGACGTACGATCAGGGACAAAAAAACAGTATAAAAGCAGAAAAGTGTCCGAAAACTGATAAAAACGTTCGATTTTGGGCTCCAAAAAAACTCCCAGCAAAGCGAGCTTAGATGCCCAGTCGTAGAGCTCTCTGAGAGCTTTCCAACGGTATGCTGTGGGCCGCGTAACTCCTTACGGGTCAAAAGTTATGGGCTCCGGAGCTATAGAGACCTGGTCCCAAGACCCACGACCTCGGTTTGCGGGCCCTAGCCTCTACGTGAAGCGAAGTTGTCTCGCCCAAGGTACCGTGTGATTCTGTAACAGAAATGTGATGGATTAGGTTGCCAGACTTCCCGCGGCGCACGACGTACGATCCGGGACAGAAAAAAAGTATAAAAGTAGAAAAGTGTCCGAAAACTGATGAAAACGTTCGATTTTGGGCTCCGAAAAAAGGTCCAGCATAGCGAGATATGCTGCCCCGTCGTAGAACTCTCTGAGAGCTTTCCAACGGTATGCTGTGGGCCACGTAACTCCTTACGGATCAAAAGTTATGGGCTCCGGAACGACGGAGACCTGGTCCTAAGCCCCACGACCTCGGTTTGCGGGCCCAAGCCTCTACGTGAACCGAAGTTGTCTCGCCCAAGGTGCCGTGTGATTTTGTAACAGAAATGTGATGGATTAGGTTGCTGGACTTCCCGTGGCGCACGACGTACGATCCGGGACAGAAAAATAGTATAAAAGTAGAAAAGTATCCAAAAATTGATGAAAACGTTCGATTTTGGACTCGGAAAAAAGGTCCAGCGAAGGGAGCTATGCTGCCCCATCGTAGAACTCTCTGAGAGCTTTCCAACGGTATGCTGTGGGCCGCGTAACTCCATACGGATCAAAAGTTATGGGCTCCGGAGCGACGGAGACCTGGTCCCAAGCCCCACGACCTCGGTTTACGGGCCCAGCCTCTACGAGAAGCGAAGTTTTCTCTTCCAAGGTGCCGTGTGATTCGGTAACAGAAATGTGATGGATTAGGTTGCCGGACTTCCCGCGGCGCACGACGTACGATCCAGGACAGAAAAAAAGTATAAAAGCAGAAAATTGTCCAAAAACTGATGAAAACGTTCGATTTTGGGCTCCAAAAAAACTCCCAGCAAAGCGAGCTTAGCTGCCCAGTCGTAGAGCTCTCTGAGAGCTTTCCAACGGTATGCTGTGGGCCGCGTAACTCTTTACGGATCAAAAGTTATGGGCTCCGGAGCGACGGAGACATGGTCCCAAGACCCACAACCTCGGTTTGCGGGCCCTAGCCTCTACGTGAAGCGAATTTGTCTCGCTCAAGGTGCCGTGTGATTCTGTAACGAAAATGTGATGGATTAGGTTGCCAGACTTCCCGCGGCGCACGACGTACGATCCGGGACAGAAAAACAGTATAAAAGCAAAAAAGTGTCCGAAAACTGATGAAAAAGTTCAATTTTGGGCTCTGAAAAAAGGTCCCGCGAACTGAGATATGCTGCCCCGTCGTAGAACTCTCTGAGAGCTTTCCAACGGTATGCTGTGGGTCGCGTAACTCCTTACGGATCAAAAGTTATGGGCTCCGGAGCGATGGAGACCTGGTCCCAAGCCCCACGACCTCGGTTTGCGGGCCCAAGCCTGTACGTGAAGCGAAGTTGTCTCGCCCAAGGTGCCGTGTGATTCGGTAACAGAAATGTGATGGATTAGGTTGCTGGACTTCCCGTGGCGCACGACTTACGATCCGGGATAAAAAAATAGTATAAAAGCAGAAAAGTGTCCAAAAGCTAATGAAAACGTTCGATTTTGGGCTCCAAAAAAAGGTCTAGCGAAGGGAGCTATGCTGCCCCGTCGTAGAACTCTCTGAGAGCTTTCCAACGGTATGCTGTGGGCCGCGTAACTCCATACGGATCAAAAGTTATGGGCTCCGGAGCGACGGAGACCTGGTCCCAAGCCCCACGACCTCGGTCTACGGGCCCAGCCTCTACGTGAAACGAAGTTGTCTCGACCAAGGTGCCGTGTGATTCGGTAACAGAAATGTGATGGATTAGGTTGCCGGACTTCTCGCGGCGTACGACGTACGATCCGGGATAGAAAAATAGTATAAAAGCATAAAAGTGTTCAAAAACTGATGAAATCGTTCGATTTTGGGCTCTGAAAAGAGGCCTAGCAAAGCAAGCTTTGCTGCACCGTCGTAGATCTCTCGGAGAGCTTTCCAACGGTATACTGTGGGCCGCGTAACTACTTACGGATCAAAAGTTATGGGCTCCGGAGCGACAGAGACCTGGTCCCATGCCCTACAACCTCAATTTGCGGGCCCAGCCTCTTCGTGAAGCGAAGTTGTCTCGCCCAAGGTGCCGTGTGATTCGGTAACAGAAATGTGATGGATTAGGTTGCCGGACTTCCCGCGGCGCACGACGTTCGATCCGGGATAGAAAAAAAGTATAAAAGCAGAAAACTGTCCGAAAACTAATGAAAACATTCGATTTTGGGCTCCGAAAAAAGTTCCAGCGAAGCGAGTTATGCATCCCCGTCGTAGAACTCTCTGAGAGCTTTCTAACGGCATGCTGTGGGCCGCGTAACTCCTTACGGATCAAAAGTTATGGGCTACGGAGCGACGGAGACCTGGTCCCAAGCCCCACGACCTAAGATTGCGGGCCCAGCCTCTACGTGAAGCGAAGTTGTCTCGCCCAATGTGCCGTGTGATTTGGTAATAGAAATGTGATGGATTAGGTTGCCGGACTTCCCGCGGTGCACGACGTACGATCCGGGACAGAAAAATAGTACAAAAGCAGAAAAGTGTCCGAAAACTGATGAAAATGTTCGATTTTGGGCTCTGAAAAGAGGCCTAGCAAAGCAGGCTTGGCTGTCCCGTCGTAGATCTCCCGAAGAGCTTTCCAACGGTTTGCAGTGGGCCGCGTAACTACTTACGGATCAAAAGTTATGGGCTCCGGAGCGATGGAGACCTGGTCCCATGCCCCACGACCTCGGTTTCCAGGCCCAGCCTCTACGTGAAGCAAAGTTGTCTCGCCCAAGGTGCCGTGGAATTCGGTAACAGAAATGTGATGGATTAGGTTGCCGGACTTCCCGCGGCGCACGATGTACGATCCGTGACAGAAAAATAGCATAAAAGCATAAAAGTGTCTAAAAATTGATGAAAACATTTGATTTTGGGTTCTGAAAAAAGGCCCAGCGAAGCAAACTTGGCTGCCCCGTCGTAGAGCTCTCTGAGAGCTTTCCAACGGTATGCTGTGGGCCGCGTAACTCCTTACGGATCAAAAGTTATGGGCTCCATAGCGACGGAGACCTGGTCCCAAGACCCACGACCTCGGTTTGCGGGCCCAGCCTCTACGTGAAGCAAAGTCGTCTCGCCCAAGGTGCCGTGTCATTCGGTAACAGAAATGTGATGGATTAGGTTGCCGGACTTCCCGCGGCGGACGACGTACGATACGGGACAGAAAAATAGTATAAAAGCAGAAAAGTGTCCGAAAACTGATGAAAACATTCGATTTTGGGCTCCAAAAAAAGGTCCAGCGAAGCGAACTATGCTGCCCCGTCGTATATCTCTCGGAGATCTTTCCAACGGTATGCTGTGGGCCGCCTAAGTACTTACGGATCAAAAGTTATGGGCTCCGGAGCGACGGGGACATTGTCCCAAGCCCCACGACCTCGGTTTGCGAGCCCAGCCTCTACGTCAAGCGAAGTTGTCTCGCCCAAGGTGCCGTGTGATTCGGTAACAGAAATGTGATGGATTAGGTTGCCGGACTTCCCGCGGCGCATGACGTACGATCCGAGACAGAAAAACAGTATAAAAGCATAAAAGTGTCCGAAAATTGATGAAAACGTTAGATTTTGGTCTCTGAAAAGAGGCCTAGCAAAGCAGGCTTGGCTGCATCGTCGTAGATCTCTCGAAGAGCTTTCCAACGGTATGCTGTGGGCCGCGTAACTACTTACGGATCAAAAGTTATGGGCCCCGGAGCGACGGAGACCTGGTCCCATGCCCTACGACCTCGGTTTCTGGGCCCAGCCTCTACGTGAAGAGAAGTTGTCTCGCCCAAGGTGCCGTGTGATTCGGTAACAAAAATGTGATAGATTAGGTTGCCGGACTTCCCGTGGCGCACGACGTAAGATCCAGGACAGAAAAACAGTATAAAAGCAGAAAAGTGTCCGAAAATTGATGAAAACGTTCGATTTTGGGCTCTGAAAAAAGGTCCAGCTAAGCGGGCTTTGCTGCCCCGTCGTAGAACTCTCTGAGAGCTTTCCAACGGTATGCTGTGGGCCGCGTAAGTCCTTACGGATCAAAAGTTATGGGCTCCGGAGCGACGGAGACCTGGTCCCAAGACACACGACCTCGGTTTACGGGCCCAGCCTCTACGTGAAGTGAAGTTGTCTCGCCCAAGGTGCCGTGTGATTCGGTAACAGAAATGTGATGGATTAGGTTGCCGGACTTCCCGCGGCGCACGACGTACGATCCGGGACAAAAAACAATATAAAAGCAGAAAAGTGTCCGAAAACTGATGAAAACGTTCGATTTTGGGCTCCAAAAATAGGCCCAATGAAGCGGGCTTGGCTGCCCCGTCATAGAGCTCTCTGAGAGCTTTCCAACGGTATGTTGTGTGCCGTGTAACTACTTACGGATCAAAAGTTATGGGCTCCGGAGCGACGGAGACCTGGTCCCATGCCCCACGACCTCGGTTTGTGGGCCGAGCCTCTACGTGAAGCAAAGTTGTCTCGCCCAAGGTACCGTGGGATTCAGTAACAGAAATGTGATGGATTAGGTTGCCGGACTTCCCGAGGCGCACGACGTACGATCCGGGACAGAAAAACAGTATAAAAGCAGAAAAGTGTCCGAAAATTTATGAAAACGTTCGATTTTAGGCTCCAAAAAAAGGCCCAGCAAAGCGGGCTTGGCTGCCACGTCGTAGAGCTCTCTGAGAGCTTTCCAACGGTATGCTGTGGGCCGCGTAACTCCTTATGGATCAAAAGTTATGGGCTCCGGAGCGACGGAGAGCTGGTCCCAAAACCCACAACCTCGGTTTGCGGGCCCAGCCTCAACGTGAAGCGAAGTTGTCTCGCCCAAGGTGCCGTGTGATTCGGTAACTGAAATGTGATGGATTAGGTTGCCGTACTTCCCGCGGCGCAGGACGTAAGATCCGGGACAGAAAAACAGTATAAAAGCAGAAAAGTGTCCAAAAACTGATGAAAACGTTCGATTTTGGGCTCCAAAAAAAGGCCTAGCGAAGCGGGCTTGGCTACCCCGTCATAGAGCTCTCTGAGAGCTCTCCAACGGTATGATGTGGGCCGCGTAACTCCTTACGGATCAAAAGTTATGGGCTCCGGAGCGACGGAGACCTGGTCCCAAGACCCACGACCTCGGTTTGCGGGCCCAGCCTCTACGTGAAGCGAAGTTGTCTCGCCCAAAGTACCGATAAAAGCATAAAAGTGTCCAAAATTGATGAAAACGTTCGATTTTGGGCTGCGAAAAAAGGTCCAGCGAGCCGGGCTTGCTGCCCCGTCGTAGAACTCTCTGGAAGCTTTCCAACGGTATGCTGTAGGCCGCGTAACTCCTTACAGATCAAAAGTTATGGGCTCCGGAGAGACAGAGACCTGGTCCCAAGACCCATTACTTCGGTTTGCGAGCCCAGCCTCTACGTGAAACGAAGTTGTCTTGCCCAAGGTGCCATGTGATTCGGTAACAGAAATGTGATGGATTAGGTTGCCGGACTTCCCTCGGCGCATGACGTACGATCCGGGACAGAAAAACAGTATAAAAGCAGAAAAGTATCCGAAAATTGATGAAAACGTACGATTTTGGGATCTGAAAAAGGGCCCAGCAAAGCCTGCTTAATTGCCCTGTCGTAGAGCTCTCTGAGAGCTTTCCAACGGTATGCTGTGGGCCGCGTAACTCCTTACGGATCAAAAGTTATGGGCTCCGGAGCGACCGAGACCTGGTCCCAAGACCCACGACCACGGTTTGCGGGCCCTGCCTCTTTCATGAAGCGAAGTTGTCTCGCCCAAGGTGCTGTGTGATTCGGTAACAGAAATGTGATTGATTAGGTTGCCGGACTTCCCGCGGCGCACGACGTACGATCCGGGACAGAAAAATAGTATAAAAGCAGAAAAGTGTCTGAAAACTGATCAAAACGTTCGATTTTGGGCTCTGAAAAAATGTCCAGCAAAGCGGGCTTGCTGCCCCGTCGTAGAACTCTCTGAGTGCTTTCCAACGGGCATGCTGTGGGCCGCGTAACTACTTACGGATCAAAAGTTATGGGCTCCGGAGCGACGGAGACCTGGTCCCATGCCCCACGACCTCGGTTTGCGGGCCCAGCCTCTACGTGAAGCGAAGTTGTCTCGCCCAAGGTGCCGTGTGATTCGGTAACAGAAATGTGATGGATTAGGTTGCCGGACATCCCGCGGCACACGACGTACGATACGGGACAGAAAAATAGTATAAAAGCAGAAAAGTGCCCGAAAACTGATGAAAATGTTTGATTTTGGGCTCTGAAAGGAGGCCTAGCAAAGCAGGCTTGGCTGCCCCATCGTAGATCTCTTGGAGAGCTTTCCAACGGTATGCTGTGGGCCGCGTAACGCCTTACGGATCAAAAGTTATAGGCTCCGGAGCGACGGAGACCTGGTCCCAAGACCCACGACCTTGGTTTGCAGGCCCTTGCCTCTGCGTGAAGCGAAGTTGTCTCGCCCAAGGTGCCCTGCGATTCGGTAACAGAAATGTGATGGATTAGGTTGCAGGACTTCCCGCGGCGCACGACGTACGATTCGGGACAGAAAAACAGTATAAAAGAAGAAAAGTGTCTAAAAACTGAAGAAAACGTTCGATTTTGGGCTCCAAAAAATGGCCTAGCAAAGCGAGCCTGGCTGCCTCGTCGTAGAGCTCTCTGAGAGCTTTCCAACGGTATGCTGTGGGCCGCGTAACTCCTTACGGATCAAAAGTTATGGGCTTCAGAACGACGAAGACCTGGTCCCAAGACCCACGACCACGGTTTGCGGGGCCAGCCTCTACGTGAAGCGAAGTTGTCTCGCCCAAGGTGCCGTGTGATTCGGTAACAGAAATGTGATTGATTAGGTTGCCGGACTTCCCGCGGCGCACGACGTACGATTCGGGATAGAAAAACAGTCTAAAAGCAGAAAAGTGTCTGAAAACTGATCAAAACCTTCGATTTTGGGCTCCAAAAAAATGTCCAGCGAAGCGGGCTTGCTGCCCCGTCGTAGAACTCTCTGAGAGCTTTCCAACGGTATGCTGTGGGTCGCGTAACTACTTACGGATCAAAAGTTATGGGCTCCGTAGCGACGGAGACCTAGTCCCATGCCCCACGACCTCGGTTTGCGGGCCCAGCCTCTATGTGAAGCGAAGTTGTCTCGCCTAAGGTGCCGTGTGATTCGGTAACAGAAATGTGATGGATTAGGTTGCCGGACTTCCCGCGACGCACGACGTACGATACGGGACAGAAAAATAGTATAAAAGCATAAAAGTGCCCGAAAATTGATGAAAATGTTCGATTTTGGTCTCTGAAAGGAGGCCTAGCAAAGCAGGCTTGGCTGCCCCATCGTAGATCTCTCGGAGAGCTTTCCAACGGTATGCTGTGGGCCGCGTAAGTCCTTACGGATCAAAAGTTATGGGCTCCGGAGCGACGGAGACCTGGTCCCAAGACCCACGACCTTGGTTTGCGGGCCCTTGCCTCTGCGTGAAGCGAAGTTGTCTCGCCCAAGGTGCCCTGTGATTCGGTAACAGAAATGTGATGGATTAGGTTGCAGGACTTCCCGCTGCGCACGACGTACGATCCGGGACAGAAAAACAGTATAAAAGAAGAAAAGTGTCTGAAAACTGATGAAAACGTTCGATTTTGGGCTCCAAAAAATGGCCTAGCGAAGCGGGCTTGGCTGCCTTGTCGTAGAGCTCTCTGAGAGCTTTCCAACGGTATGCTGTGGGCCGCGTAACTCCTTACGGATCAAAAGTTAAGGGCTCCGGAGCGACGGAGACCTGGTCCCAAGACCCACGACCTCGGTTTGCGGGCCCAGCCTCTACGTGAAGCGAAGTTGTGAGGCCCGACCCCGATTTGCGTGCGAAACCTAACTTCGTGTGCCCTAACCTAGATTTGCGTGCCATGACCTAGGTTTGAGAATTGTATTTAGTTTTGTGTGCCTTGCATTGAATTTCGTGCATTCATATAGGGTTACGTGCGTTTACTTGAAAAACGTGCGTTCGTCTCGTAGTTCGTGTCCTACCTCGAAGTGCGTGCCCTAAACTTAGAAAAGCGTGCCTACACACTAATCAAGTAAGCATCTTTTACGAAACACTAGACTATTAAACAATTCTACAAAATCCACTAACAATATAATAATCAAAATTCCATTCACTAGAAGACAAAAATGCACCAAAAACAAAACATTCCTTATTATTTATCCATTATTCTTTTTGCACCTTTAAGATACAATTAGAATAATGCTTAAGATGACAAAAATTCTGCCAATTCATTAGCTTTGGCTGACCACTAAGAGCATTGGTCTAACAATTGCATATTTTATTCATAGTCTTAGTCAAACACTTAGCATGATGCATTAAAAAATTGCTCAAATTGCTCCCAATTTCTTCACCATTCTCGGCCATAGCATTTTGCCCATGCTTAACATTTCAAATTAAAGCATTTTGAAGACACAAAGCTGAAAATGGGCTGCCCAATGCCGACATACTCCTAAAAAATTGCCAAGACCTTCATTTCTTTGTCATTTCTCTCATTTCCTCTCACAAACTCTCTCTCCTCTCATTCTTCTCTCTCCATTTCGGTCCTTGGCTGAAATCTCATCATCTTTGTTCATCTTCATCACACCTTGGTCGAACAAGGCAAGCAAACCATCAAGAAAACCAAGCAAACAAGCTAGAGTTCTAAAAACACTCATGCATGTGCATTGAAGCTTCATTTCGGCTTTAGGTAAGCTTCTTGACATTCATTTCTTTTCTTCATGTTTTGACTACATGCATGCACTAAGAGGTTGATCACTAGGCTAGGAAAAATAGAGAAAACCAAGTTGAAATCTCAGCCAAGCAAGGAGAAGAACAGATTTGAGCTTCAACTGGGTTTTTGAACATAGTTTGGTTGATTGCAAAGGTGAGGGTTAAAAGCTTTTGAAAACCCTTTGAAATTTCACATGCATGTTCATAAATGTGTATATTTGCTTCTGTACTTGAGTTTTGTGGTCGTTCATGAGCTTAAACAACCATGCATATCAAGATCTTAGCTTGAAAATGATGCTAGGTGAAGTCGAATTCTTGTGACAGCTCTCTGACCAGTCTGTTCGAGGTAAATTTAGCTAAGCAAATGATGTTGAAAATTCTTGAAAATTGGTGGGTGACTATTTTGGACAGTTTTGAACATTTTTTCCAGAAATAGGACGAAGCTAATTTTGACTCTAAGGTCCTCAAAATGACAAATCATTAAAATGTGACCAAATCTGGAAATCTGGAAAAATGAATCAGGTTTTGGCAGATGCACTGACCTTGTGGAACGAACCATATTTGACTTAGTAAATTTTGTCCAAAACGAATTAAAATTGGTGTATTGATATATTTTTCAGTTCTGGACAATTTTGTCAGAAATGGACCAAAGCTAAAAATGACTCTAAGGACCTCAAAAACGTCAAATTCTGAAAAGTGTGCAAATCTGGACAGTTTTGTGCTACCTCACTGTTTCGGCTATAACTAATGATTCTGAACTCCAATTGATGCAAGGTTTGTTTCTGAGTTTATTTAACTTCTTAAGCTTTAATTTGACATCTTATTCATGGAATTTTGAGATTGTTTGCTTACCCGATTGATTGTGAGAAAACGTCTATTGCAGTGAGTGTTTCACTTAGCTATATGCATGGAAAACTATTGTAACCTCTCTTGTGGTGCTAATTGCTTGGAATTATGATGTTGGAATATTTCGTGGACTGTTTTGAGCACATGAGGATGTTGGAATTGAATGATGCATGACTTGAGAATGATGTTAAGTTGACTTAGGGATTTGATCGCACGATAATGCATGAAATGGAAACCCTAATGACTTAATATTCTTGCTAAGTGTTAACCATTGGATATTGTGAGGAAACTGTACGTTGCGTGGGCTGCCCGTAACTGTTTTATAACTTTAAAAGTGATCTTGACCACTGCATGTTGACAAATAAGCTTTTCTTGCATTTGAACCCATGTTGATATCATTGCATGTTGAGTAATCTTATCACTTGATTGCGTGGACTATTTAATGAGTTAATGGCCTGTTTTACATGTGTTACATGGCTGCCCGTTTAATTTCCATATAACTCTATATGCCTTTCAAGTGAAAATTCCTGTCTTATCGTGTCCTGCTTGTTTATCTGTCAATGTGCAATCTTATGACTGTCCGGAGGCGACCTACTTTGTTGTCCTCCTTCTGTGATATATATTACCTGTCATAAATGTGCATTGCATACAAGGTTGCAACCTTTCCTGTCGGCATGGTAGGGATCACGCACGCCGGGTGGCATCGGACTCCGGTGTTACCGTGACCTCCATGGTCCCATTCCCTCTCTCGCTTGGGGGCTAGACTTCCTCGGAGAGTTGGGTCGTAGGATTTTGGGGTACATCCGGAGTACACCCACTTGGTGTGTTTGGGGGATGATTTGAAGTCGGCCGCAACAGTTGATCCTGGATCTGATCTGAGAGCAAAAGCTCACCGTATCCTTTTATTATGTGTATAAGTACTCCCGCTTGGATCCTAGAGAACCTCGGGGAGGAAAGACCGGTATTCCTGTTTTTGTACTTGTATTTCTTTTGTATTCATGTTTGAAAAATGGATTTTCATAAGTTTAACCAGAAAATGAGTTTCAAAACTTATTTCTCGTTCCCCCTCGCTGAGTTCATAAGGACTCACCCTCTTTATCATTTCAGGTGGAGAAGAACAGGTACAGGAACCCGAGGATAATGTACCTAATGATGAACCCCCGGAGTGATTGCCTGTTATTGTTGTTTTGCTTGAACGTGATTACTTGTGTACCTTTTGCTGCTTGAAGACTATTTCCCTTACGTTATTTGTTGCTTGTGATGTATAAGACCCCCGCTGTAATTTGCGGTCTAATTTTGGTTTGTACTTATTTTAAGTAGACCGATACTAGGCATGACACTACAATGATCGTTTTGCTTTTACTACCGCTAGTATCTATCCCAGGTTATGATTCTTAGTAAAGGAATAGGTAAATGAACTTATCCAATCTTAACAGGTACTCGCTAATAAGCTAAGATCAACAGGTATATTTTAAAACGAGGGTAAATGGACAAACGAGACATAGTATCATGCTAGGTTATAAATCAAACGGGATGTCAAATTAACCGATAGGAAAGTCAATTGATGGGGTAATAGTAATCTTAGCTGGGATTGAATTTGAGATGTTAAATTTTGAGACAGTTAGAAAATTTAGGTCAAAACAAAGAGCCCAAATACAGCCGTTATGCTGCCGGATTTCCGAAAAAATTTTGAAGTCTAGAATAGAACGTTAAGTGTTAAACCTCCTAGAATGATTAAGAATATGAAAGGACTTGAATGTTTAGATCACACCCTAGTCTAACCTTTATAGGCCGGGTTGGGGCGTGACAGAAGTTGTCTCGCCCAAGGTGCCGCGTGATTCGGTAACAGAAATGTGATTGATTAGGTTGCCGGATTTCCCGCGGCGCACGACGTACGATCCGGGACAGAAAAACAGTATAAAAGCATAAAAGTGTCTAAAAACTGATCAAAACGTTCGATTTTGGGCTCTGAAAAAATGTCTAGCGAAGCGGGCTTGCTACCCCGTCGTAGAACTCTCTGAGAGCTTTCCAACGGTATGCTGTGAGCCGCGTAACTACTTACGGATCAAAAGTTATGGGCTCCGGAGCGACGGAGACCTGGTCCCATGCCCCACGACCTCGGTTTGCTGGCCCAGCCTCTACGTGAAGCGAAGTTGTCTCGCCCAAGGTGCCGTGTGATTCGGTAACAGAAATGTGATGGATTAGGTTGCCAGACTTCCCGCGGCGCACGACGTACGATACGGGACAGAAAAATAGTATAAAAGCAGAAAAGTGCACGAAAACTGATGAAAACATTCGATTTTGGGCTCTGAAAGGAGGCCTAGCAAAGCAAGCTTGGCTGCCCCATCGTAGATCTCTCGGAGAGCTTTCCAACGGTATGCTGTGGGCCACGAAACTCCTTACGGATCAAAAGTTATGGGCTCTAGAGCGACGGAGACCTGGTCCCAAGACCCACGACCTTGGTTTGCGGGCCCTTGCCTCTGCGTGAAACGAAGTTGTCTCTCCCAAGGTGCCCTGTGATTCGGTAATAGAAATGTGATGGATTAAGTTGCAGGACTTCCCGCGGCGCACGACGTACGATCCGGGACAGAAAAATAGTATAAAAGAAGAAAAGTGTCTGAAAACTGATGAAAACGTTCGATTTTGGGCTCCAAAAAATGGCCTAGTGAAGCGGGCTTGGCTGCCACGTCGTAGAGCTCTCTGAGAGCTTTCCAACGGTATGCTGTGGGCCGCGAAACTCCTTACGGATCAAAAGTTATGGGCTCCGGAGCGACGGAGACCTGGTCTCAAGCCCCACCACCTCGGTTTGCCGGCCCAACTTCTACGTGAAGTGAAGTTGTCTCGCCCAAGGTTCCGTGTGATTCGGTAACTGAAATGTGATGGATTAGGTTGCCGGACTTACAATGGCGCACGACGTACGATCCGGGACAGAAAAACTGTATAAAAGCAGAAAAGTGTCCGAAATTTGATGAAAACGTTCAATTTTGGGCCCTGAAAAAAGGGCCGATGAAGCGAGAAATGCTGCCATGTCGTAGAACTCTCTGAGAGCTTTCCAACGGTATGCTGTGGGCCGCGTAACTCCTTACGGATCAAAAGTTATGGGCTCCGGAGCGACGGAGACCTTGTCCCAAGCCCCACGACCTCGGTTTGCTAGCCCAGCCTCTACGTGAAGCGAAGTTGTCTCACCCAAGGTGCCGTGTGATGCGGTAACAGAAATGTGATGGATTAGGTTGCCGGACTTCCCGCAGCGCACGACGTACGATCCGGGACAAAAAAACAGTATAAAAGCAGAAAAGTGTACGAAAATTGATGAAAACGTTAGATTTTGTGCTCTGAAAAGAGGCCTAGCAAAGCAGGCTTGGCTGCACCGTCGTAGATCTCTCGAAGAGCTTTCCAACGGTATGCTGTGGGCCGCGTAACTACTTACGGATCAAAAGTTATGGGCTCCGGAGCGACGGAGACCTGGTCCCATGCCCTACGACCTCGGTTTTCGGGCCCAGCCTCTACGTGAAGCGAAGTTGTCTCGCCGAAGGTGCCGTGTGATTCGGTAACAAAAATGTGATAGATTAGGTTGCCGGACTTCCCGTGGCGCACGACGTACGATCCAGGACAGAAAAACAGTATAAAAGCATAAAAGTGTCCGAAAATTGATGAAAACGTTCGATTTTGGGCTCCGAAAAAAGGTCCAGCAGAGCGGGCTTTGTTGCCCCGTCGTAGAACACTCTGAGAGCTTTCCAACGGTATGCTGTGGGCCGCGTAAGTCCTTACGGATCAAAAGTTATGGGCTCCGGAGCGACGGAGACCTGGTCCCAAGACTCACGACCTCGGTTTGCGGGCCCAGCCTCTACGTGAAGCGAAGTTGTCTCGCCCAAGGTGCCGTGTGATTCGGTAACAGAAATGTGATGGATTAGGTTACCGGACTTCCCGCGGCGCACGACGTGCGATCCGGGACAGAAAAACAGTACAAAAGCAGAAAAGTGTCCCAAAACTGATGAAAATGTTTGATTTTGGGCTCTGAATAGAGGCCTAGCAAAGCAGGCTTGGCTGCCCCGTCGTAGATCTCTTGGAGAGCTTTCCAACGGTATGCTGTGGGCCGCGTAACTTCTTACGGATCAAAAGTTATGGGCTCCAGAGCGACGGAGACCTGGTCCCATGCCCCACGACCTCAGTTTGCGGGCCCAGCCTCCACGTGAAGCAAAGTTGTCTCGCCCAAGGTACCGTGGGATTCGGTAACAGAAATGTGATGGATTAGGTTGCCGGACTTCCCGCGGCGCACGACGTACGATCCGGGACAGAAAAACAGTATAAAAGTAGAAAAGTGTCCGAAAACTGATGAAAACGTACGATTTTTGGCTCTAAAAAAAGGCCCAGCAAAGCGTGATTAGCTGCCCCGTCGTAGAGCTCTCTGAGTGCTTTCCAACGGTATGCTGTGGGCCGCGTAACTACTTACGGATCAAAAGTTATGGGCACCGGAGCGACGGAGACCTGGTCCCATGCCCCACGACCTCGGTTTACGGACCCAGCCTCTACGTGAAGCAAAGTTGTCTCGCCCAAGGTGCCGTGGGATTCGGTAACAGAAATGTGATGGATTAGGTTACCGGACTTCCCGCAGCGCACGACGCACGATCCGGGACAGAAAAACAATATAAAAGCAGAAAAGTGTCCAAAAACTAATGAAAACGTTCGATTTTGGGCTCCAAAAAAAGGCCTAGCAAAGCGTGCTTGGCTGCCCCATCATAGAGCTCTCTGAGAGCTTTCCAACGGTATGCTGTGGGCCGCGTAACTCCTTACGGATCAAAAGTTATGGGCTCCGGAGCGACGGAGACCTGGTCCTAAGACCCACGACCTCGGTTTGCGGGCCCAGCCTCTACGTGAAGCGAAGTTGTCTCGCCCAAGGTGCCGTATGATTCGGTAACAGAAATGTGATGGATTAGGTTGCCGGACTTCCCGCGGCGCACGACGTACTATCCGGGACAGAAAAACAGTATAGAAGCAGAAAAGTGTCCAAAAACTGATGAAAACGTTCGATTTTGGGCTCCAAAAAAAGGCCTAGCTAAGCTTGCTTAGCTACCCTGTCGTAGAGCTCTCTGAGTGCTTTCCAACGGTATGCTGTGGGCCGCGTAACTCCTTACGGATCAAAAGTTATGGGCTCCGGAGCGACGGAGACCTGGTCCCAAGACCCACGACCTCGGTTTTCGGGCCCAGCCTCTACGTGAAGTGAAGTTGTCTCGCCCAAGGTGCCGTGTGATTCGGTAATAGAAATGTGATGGATTAGGTTGCTGGACTTCACGCGGCGCACGACGTACGATTCGGGATAGAAAAACAGTATAAAACCAGAAAAAGTGTCCAAAAATTGATGAAAACTTTTGATTTTGGGCTCAGAAAAAAGGTGCAGCGAAGCGGGCTTGGCTGCCCCGTCGTAGAACTCTCTGAGATCTTTCCAACGGTATGCTGTGGGCCGCGTAACTCCTTATGGATCAAAAGTTATGGGCTCCGGAGTGACGGAGACCTGGTCCGAAGCCCCCCGACCTCGGTTTATGGGCCCAACCTCTATGTGAAGCGAATTTGTCTCGCCCAAGGTGCCGTGTGATTCGGTAACAGAAATGTGATGGATTAGGTTGCTGGACTTCCCGCGGCGCACGACCTACGATCCGGAACAGAAAAACAGTATAAAAGCATAAAAGTGTCCGAAAACTGATGAAAACGTTCAATTTTGGGCTCCGAAAAAAGGCCCAGCAAAGCGAGCATTGTTGCCCCGTCGTAGAGCTCTCTGAGAGCTTTCCAACGGTATGCTGTGGGCCGCTTAACTCCTTACGGATCAAAAGTTATGGGCTCCGGAGCGGCGGAGACCTGGTCACAAGACCCACGACCTCGGTTTTTGGGCCCAGCCTCTATGTGAAGCGAAGTTGTCTCGCCCAAGGTGCCGTGTGATTTGGTAACAGAAATGTGATGGATTTGGTTGCCGGACTTCCCGCGGCGCACGACGTATGATCCGGGACAGAAAAATAGTATAAAAGCAGAAAAGTGTCTGAAAACTGATGAAAACCTTCGATTTTGTGCTCTGAAAAAAGGTCCAGCGAAGAGGGCTTGCTGCCCCGTCGTAGAACTCTCTGAGAGCTTTCCAACGGTATGCTGTGGGCCGCGTAACTCCTTACGGATCAAAAGTTATGGGCTCCGGAGCGACGGAGACCTGGTCCCAAGTCCCACGACCTCGGTTTGCGGGCCCAGCCTCTACGTGCAGCGAAGTTGTCTCACCCAAGGTGTTGTGTGATTCGGTAACAGAAATGTGATGGATTAGGTTGCCGGATTTCCCGCTGCGCACGACGTACGATCCGGGACAGAAAAACAATATAAAAGCAGAAAAGTGTCTGAAAACTGATGAAAACGTTCAATTTTGGGCTCCAAAAAAAGGCCCAGTGAAGCGGGATTGGCTGCCCCGTCGTAGAGCTCTCTGAGAGCTTTCCAACGGTATGCTGTGTGCCGCGTAACTACTTACGGATCAAAAGTTATGGGCTCCGGAGTGACGGAGACCTGGTCCCATGCCCCACGACCTTGGTTTGTTGGCCCAGCCTCTACGTGAAGCAAAGTTGTCTCGCCCAAGGTGCCGTGGGATTCGGTAACAGAAATGTGATGGATTAGGTTGCCGAACTTCCCGCGGCGCACGACGTACGATCCGGGCCAGAAAAACAGTATAAAAGCAGAAAAGTGTCCAAAAATTGATGAAAACGTTTGATTTTAGGCTCCAAAAAGAGGCCCAGCGTAGCGGACTTGGCTGTCCCGTCGTAGAGCTCTCTGAGAGCTTTCCAACGGTATGCTATGGGCCGTGTAACTTCATACGGATCAAAAGTTATGGGCTCCGGAGCGACGGAGACCTGGTCCCAAGACCCACGACCTCGGTTTGCGGGCCCAGCCTCTACGTGAAGCGAAGTTGTCTCGCCTAAGGTGCCGTGTGATTCGGTAACTGAAATGTGATGGATTAGGTTGCCGTACTTCCCGCGGCGCACGACGTACGATCCGGGACAGAAAAACAGTATAAAAGCAGAAAAGTGTCCGAAAACTGATGAAAACGTTCGATTTTGGGCACCGAAAAAAGGGCCAGCAAAGCGTACTTAGCTGCCCCGTCGTAGAGTTCTCTGAGAGCTTTCCAACGGTATGCTGTGGGCCGCGTAACTCCTTACGGATCAAAAGTTATGGGCTCCGGAGCGACGGAGACCTGGTCTCAAGCCCCACGACCTCGGTTTTCGGGCCCAGCCTCTACGTGAAGCGAAGTTGTCTCGCCTAAGGTGCCATGTGTTTCGGTAACAGAAATGTGATGGATTAGGTAGCTGGACTTCCCGCGGCGCACGACGTACGATCCGGGACAGAAAAATAGTATAAAAGCATAAAAGTGTCTGAAAACTGATGAAAACGTTCAATTTTGGGCTCTGAAAAGAGGCCTAGCAAAGTATACTTGGCCGCCCCGTCGTAGATCTCTCGGAGAGCATTCCAACGGTATGCTGTGGGCCGCGTAACTACTTACGGATCAAAAGTTATGGGCTCCGGAACGACGAAGACCTAGACCCATGCCCCACGACCTCGGTTTGCGGGCCCAGCCACTACGTGAAGCGAAGTTTTCTCGCCCAACGTGCCGTGTTATTCGGTAACAGAAATGTGATGGATTAGGTTGTCGGACTTCCAGCGGCGCACGACGTACGATCCGGATAGAAAAACAGTATAAAACAAGAAAAGTGTCCGAAAGTTGATGAAAACTTTCGATTTTGGGCTCCGAAAAATGGTCCAGTGAAGCGGGCTTTGCTGCCCCGTCGTAGAACTCTCTGAGAGCTTTCCAACGGTATGCTGTGAGCCGCGTAACTACTTACGGATCAAAAGTTATGGGCTCCGTAGCGATGGAGACCTGGTGCCATGCCCCACGACCTCGGTTTGCGGGCCCAGCCTCTACGTGAAGCGAAGTTGTCTCGCCCAAGGTGCCGTGCGATTCGGTAACAGAAATGTGATGGATTAGGTTGCCGGACTTCCCGCGGCGCACGACTTACGATCCAGGACATAAAAACAGTATAAAAGCAGAAAAGTATCCGAAAACTAATGAAAACGTTCGATTTTGGGCTCTGAAAAGAGGCCTAGCAAAGTAGGCTTGGCTGCCCAGTCGTAGATCTCTCAGAGAGCTTTCCAACAGTATGCTGTAGGCCGCGTAACTACTTACAGATCAAAAGTTATGGGCTCCAGAACGACGGAGACTTGGCCCCATGCCCCACGACCTCGGTTTGCAAGCCCAGCCTCTACGTGAAGCGAAGTTGTCTCGTCCAAGGTGCCGTGTGATTCGGTAACAGAAATGTGATGGATTAGTTTGCCGGACTTCCCGCGGCGCACGACGTACGATCCGGGACAGAAAAATAGTATAAAAGCAGAAAAGTGTCCGAAAAATGATGAAAACGTACGATTTTGGGATCTAAAAAAAGGCCTAGCAAAGCATGCTTAGCTGCCCCGTCGTAGATCTCTCTGAGTGCTTTCCAACGGTATGCTGTGGGCCGCTTAACTACTTACGGATCAAAAGTTATGGGCTCCGGAGGGACGGAGACCTGGTCCCATGCCCCACGACCTTAGTTTGCGGGCCCAGCCTCTATCTGAAGCAAAGTTGTCTCGCCCAAGGTACCGTGTGATTCGGTAACAGAAATGTGATGGATTAGGTGGCCGGACTTCCCGCGGCACACGACGTACGATCCGGGATAAAAAAACAGTATAAAAGCAGAAAAGTGTTTGAACACTAATAAAAATGTAAGATTTTGGGCTGGGAAAAAAGGCCCAGCGAAGCGAGCTTGGCTGCCCCGTCGTAGAGCTCTCTGAGTGCTTTCCAACAGTATGCTGTGGGCCGCGTAACTCCTTACGGATCAAAAGTTATGGGCTCCGGAGCGACGGAGACCTGGTCCCAAGACCCACGACCTCGGTTTGCGGGCCTAGCCTCTACGTGAAGCGAAGTTGTCTCGCCCAAGGTACTGTGTGATTTGGTAACAGAAATGTGATGGATTAGGTTGCCGAACTTCCCGCGGTGCACGACGTACGATCCGCGACAGAAAAATAGTATAAAAGCAGAAAAGTGTCTGAAAATTGATGAAAACGTATGATTTTGGGCCCCGAAAAATGGCCCAGCGAAGCATACTTAGCTGCCCCGTCGTAGAGCTCTCTGAGAGCTTTCCAACGGTATGCTGTGGGCCGCGTAACTCCTTACGGATCAAAAGTTATGGGCTTCGGAGCGACAAAGACCTGGTCCCAAGACCCACGTCCTCGGTTTGCGGGCCAAGCCTCTACGTGAAGCGAAGTTGTCTCGCCCAAGGTGCCTTGTGATTCGGTAATAGAAATGTGATGGATTAGGTTGCCAGACTTCCCGCGGCGCACGACGTACGATCCGGTACAGAAAAATATTATAAAAGCAGAAAAGTGTCCGAAAACTGATGAAAACGTTCGATTTTGGGCGCCGAAAAAAGGTCTAGCAAAGAGGTCTTGCTGCCCCGTCGTAGAACTCTCTGAGAGCTTTCCAACTGTATGCTGTGGGCCACGTAACTCCTTGCGGATCAAAAGTTATGGGCTCCGGAGCGACGGAGACCTGGTCCCAAGCCCCACGACCTCGCTTTGCGGGCCCAGCCTCTACGTGAAGCAAAGTTGTCTCGCCCAAAGTGCCGTGGGATTCTGTAACAGAAATGTGATGGATTAGGTTGCCGGACTTCCCGCGGCGCAAGACGTACGATCCGGGACAGAAAAACAGTATAAAAGCTGAAAAGTGTCCGAAAACTGATGAAAATGTTAGATTTTGGGCTCTGAAAAGAGGCCTAGCAAAGCAAGCTTGGCTGCCCCATCGTAGATATCTCGGTGAGCTTTCCAACGGTATGCTGTGGGCCGCGTAACTACTTACGGATCAAAAGTTATGGGCTCCGGAGCGACGGAGACCTGGTCCCATGCCCCACGACCTCGGTTTGCGGGCACAGCCTCTACGTGAATCTAAGTTGTCTTGCCCAAGGTGCCGTGGGATTCGGCAACAGAAATGTGATTGATTAGGTTGCCGGACTTCCCGCGACAAACGACGTACGATCCGGGACAGAAAAACAGTATAAAATCATAAAAGTGTCTGAAAATTGATGAAACCGTTTGATTTTGGGCTCTGAAAAAAGGTCTAGCGAAGCGAGCTATGATACCCCGTCGTAGAACTCTCTGAGAGCTTTCCAACGGTATGCTGTGGGCCGCGTAACTCCTTACGGATCAAAAGTTATGGGCTCCGGAGCGATGGAGACCTGGTCCCAAGCCCCACGAACTAGGTTTGCGGGCCCAGCCTCTACGTGAAGCAAAGTTGTCTCGCCCAAGGTGCGGTGGGATTCAGTAACAGAAATGAGAGGGATTAGGTTGCCGGACTTCCCGCGGTGTACGACGTACGATCCGGGACAGAAAAACAATATAAAAGTAGAAAAGTGTAAGAAAACTGATGAAAACTTTTGATTTTAGGCTCCGAAAAAAGGTCCAGCGAAGCGGGCTTTGCTGCCCGTCGTAGAGCTCTCTGAGGGATTTCCAACGGTATGCTGTGGGCCGCGTAACTCCTTACGGATCAAAAGTTATGGGCTCTGGAGCGACGGAGACTTGGTCCCTTGCCCCACGACCTCGGTTTGCGGGCCCAGCCTCTACGTGAAGCGAAGTTGTCTCGCCCAAGGTGCCGTGTGATTCAGTAATAGAAATGTGATGGATTAGGTAGCCGGACTTTGCGCGGCGCACGACATACGATCCGGGAAAGAAAAACAATATAAAATCAGAAAAGTTCCCAAAAACTGATTAAAACGTTCTATTTTGGGCACAGAAAAAAGGCCCAGCAAAGCGTGCTTAGCTGCCCCGTCATAGAGTTCTCTGAGAGCTTTCCAACGGTATGCTGTGGGCCGCGTAATGCCTTATGGATCAAAAGTTATGGGCTCCGGAGCGACGGAGACCTGGTCCCAAGCCCCACGACCTCGGTTTGCGGGCCAAGCCTCTACGTGAAGTGAAGTTGTCTCGCCCAAGGTGCCGTGCGATTCGGTAACATAAATGTGATGGATTAGGTTGCCGGACTTCCCGCGGAGAACGACGTACGATTCGGGATAGAAAAACAGTATAAAACCATAAAAGTGTCCGAAAATTGATGAAAACTTTCAATTTTGGGCTCCGAAAAAAGTTGCAGCAAAGCGGGCTTGGCTGCCCCGTCGTAGAACTCTCTGAGAGCTTTCCAACGGTATGCTGTGGGCCGCGTAACTCCTTATGGATCAAAAGTTATGGGCTCCGGAGCGACGGAGACCTGGTCCCAAGCCCCACGACCTCGGTTTACGGGCCCAGCCTCTACGTGAAGCGAAGTTGTCTCGCCCAAGGTGCCGTGCGATTCGGTAATAGAAATGTGATAGATTAGGTTGCTGGACTTCCCGCGACGCACGACTTACGATCCGGAACAGAAAAACAGTATAAAAGCAGAAAAGTGTCCAAAAACTTATGAAAATGTGCGATTTTGGGCTCCGAAAAAAGGCCCAGAAAAGCGAGCATTGTTGCCCCGTCGTAGAGCTCTCTGAGAGCTTTCCAGCGGTATGCTGTGGGCCACGTAACTCCTTACGGATCAAAAGTGATGCGCTCCGGAGCGACGGAGACCTGGTCCCAAGACCCACGACCTCGGTTTTCGGGCCCAACCTCTATATGAAGCGAAGTTGTCTCGCCCAAGGTGCCGTGTGATTTGGTAACAGAAATGTGATGGATTAAGTTGCTGGACTTCCCGCGGCGCACGACCTACGATCCGGTACAGAAAAATAGTATAAAAGCAGAAAAGTGTCCGAAAACTGATGAAAACGTACGATTTTGGGCTCCGAAAAAAGGCCTAGCAAAACGTGCTTAGCTGCCCCGTCGTTGAGCTCTCTGAGTGCTTTCCAACGGTATGCTGTGGGCCGCATAACTCCTTACGGATCAAAAGTTATGGGTTCCGGAGCAACGGAGACCTGGTCCCAAGACCCACGACCTCGGTTTTTGGGCTCAGCCTCTATGTGAATCGAAGTTGTCTCGCCCAAGGTGCCATGTGATTTGGTAACAGAAATGTGATTGATTAGGTTGCCGAACTTCCCGCGGCGCACGACGTATGATCCGGGATATAAAAATAGTATAAAAGCATAAAAGTGTCTGAAAACTGATGAAAACCTTCGATTTTGTGCTCTTAAAAAAGGTCTAGCGAAGAGGGCTTGCTGCCCCGTCGTAGAACTCTCTGAGAGCTTTCCAACGGTATGCTGTGGGCCGCGTAACTCCTTACGGATTAAAAGTTATGGGCTCCGGAGCGACGGAAACCTGGTCCCAAGTCCCACGACCTCGGTTTGCGGGCCCAGCCTCTACGTGAAGCGAAGTTGTCTCACCCAAGGTGCTGTGTGATTTGGTAACAGAAATGTGATGGATTAGGTTGCCGGACTTCCCGCTGCGCACGACGTACGATCCGGGACAGAAAAATAGTATAAAAGCAGAAAAATGTCCGAAAACTGAAGAAATCGTTCAATTTTGGGCTCCAAAAAAAGGCCCAGTGAAGCGGGCTTGGCTGCCCCGTCGTAGAGCTCTCTGAGAGCTTTCCAACGGCATGCTGTGTGCCGCGTAACTACTTACGGATCAAAAGTTATGGGCTCCGGAGCGACGGAGACCTGGTCCCAAGCCCCACGACCTCGGTTTACAGGCCCAGCCTCTACGTGAAGCGAAGTTGTCTCGCCCAAGGTGCTGTGTGATTCGGTAACAGAAATGTGATGGATTAGGTTGCCAAACTTCCCGCGGCGTACGACGTACGATCTGGGACAGAAAAACAGTATAAAAGCAGAAAAGTGTCCGAAAATTGATGAAAACGTTCGATTTTAGGCTCCAAAAAAAGGCCCAGCAAAGCGGGCTTGGCTGCCCCGTTGTAGAGCTCTCTGAGAGCTTTCCAACGGTATGCTGTGGGCCGCGTAACTCCTTACGGATCAAAAGTTATGGGCTCCGGAGCGACGGAGACCTGGTCCCAAGACCCACGACCTCGGTTTGCGGGCCCAGCCTCTACGTGAAGCGAAGTTGTCTCACCCAAGGTGCCGTGTGATTCAGTAACTGAAATGTGATGGATTAGGTTGCCGGACTTCCCGCGGCGCACGACGTACGATCCGGGACAGAAAAACAGTATAAAAGTAGAATAGTGTCCGAAAACTGATGAAAACGTTCAATTTTGGGCTCCGAAAAAAGGTCCAGCGAAGCGGGCTTGTTGCCCCGTTCTAGAACTCTCTGAAAACTTTCCAACGGTATGCTATGGGCCGCATAACTCCTTACGGATCAAAAGTTATGGGCTCCCGAGTGACGGAGAACTGGCCCCAAGACCCACGACCACGGTTTGCGGGCCCAACCTCTACGTGAAGCGAAGTTGTCTCGCCCAAGGTGCTGTGTGATTCGGTAACAGAAATGTGATGGATTAGGTTGCCAAACTTCCCGCGGCGTACGACGTACGATCTGGGACAGAAAAACAGTATAAAAGCAGAAAAGTATCCAAAAATTGATGAAAACGTACGATTTTGAGCTCCGAAAAAAGGCCCGACGAAGCATGCTTAACTGCCCTGTCGTAGAGCTCTCTGACAGCTTTCCAACGGTATGCTGTGGGCCGAGCAACTCCTTACGGATCAAAAGATATGGGCTCCGGAGCGACGGAGACCTGGTCGAAAGACCCCCGACCTCGGTTTGCGGGCCCAGCCCCTACGTCAAGCGATGTTGTCTCGCCCAAGGTGTCGTGTGATTCGGTAACATAAATGTGATGGATTAGGTTGCCGGACTTCCCACGGCGCACGACGTACAATCCGGGACAGAAAAGTGTCTGAAAACTGATCAAAACGTTCGATTTTTTGGTCCAAAAAAATATCCAACGAAACAGGCTTGCTACCCCGTCGTAGAACTCTTTGAGAGCTTTCCTACGGTATGCTGTGGGCCGCGTAACTACTTACGGATCAAAAGTTATGGGCTCCGGAGCGACGGAGACCTAGTCCTAAGACCCACGACCTCGGTTTGCGGGCCCAGCCTCTATGTGAAGCGAAGTTGTCTCGCCCAAGGTGCCGTGTGATTCGGTAACAGAAATGTGATGGATTAGGTTGCCGGACATCCCGCGGCGCACGACGTACGATACGGGACAGAAAAATAGTATAAAAGCAGAAAAGTGCCCGAAAACTGATGAAAACATTCGATTTTGGGCTCTGAAAGGAGGCCTAGCAAAGCAGGCTTGGCTTCCTCGTCGTAGATCTCTCGGAGAGCTTTCCAACGGTATGCTGTGGGCCGCGTAACATCTTAAGGATCAAAAGTTATGGGCTCCGGAGCGACGGAGACCTGGTCCCAAGACCCACGACCTTGGTTTGCGGGCCCTAGCCTCTGCGTGAAGCGAAGTTGTCTCGCCCAAGGTTCCGAGTGATTCGGTAACAGAAATGTGATGGATTAGGTTGCCGGACTTCCCGCGGCGCACGACGTACGATACGAGACAGAAAAATAGTATAAAAGCAGAAAAGTGCCCGAAAATTGATAAAAACATTCTATTTTGGGCTTTGAAAGGAGGCCTAGCAAAGTAGGCTTGGCTGCCCCGTCGTAGATCTCTCGGAGAGCTTTCCAACGGTATGCTGTGGGCCGCGTAACTCCTGACGGATCAAAAGTAATGGGCTCCGGAGCGACGGAGACCTGGTCCCAAGACCCACGACCTTGGTTTGCGGGCCCTAGCCTCTGCGTGAAGCGAAGTTGTCTCGCCCAATGTGCCGTGTGATTCGGTAACAGAAATGTGATGGATTAGGTTGCCGGACTTCCCGCGGCGCACGACGTACGATCCGGGACAGAAAAATAGTCTAAAAGCAGAAAAGTGACCGAAAATTGATGAAAATGTTCGATTTTGGGCTCTGAAAGGAGGCCTAGCAAAGCAGGCTTGGCTGCCTCGTCGTAGATCTCTCGGAGAGCTTTCCAACGGTATGCTGTGGGCCGCGTAACTACTTACGGATCAAAAGTTATGGGCTCCGGAGCGACGGAGACCTGGTCCCATGCCCCACGACCTCGGTTTGTGGGCCCAGCCTCTACGTGAAGCAAAGTTGTCTCGCCCAAGGTGCCGTGGGATTCGGTAACAGAAATGTGATGGATTAGGTTGCCGGACTTCCCGCGGCGCACGACGTACGATCCGGGACAGAAAAACAATATAAAAGCAGAAAAATGTCTGAAAACTGATGAAAATGTTCGATTTTGTTCTCCGAAAAAGGGCCCAGCGATGCGAGCTTGGCTGCCCCGTCGTAGAGCTCTCTGAGTGCTTTCCAACGGGATGGTGTGGGCGGCGGAACTCCTTACGGGTCAAGAGTTGTGGGCTCCGGAGCGACGGAGACGTGGTCCCAAGACCCACGACCTCGGTTTGCGGGCCCAACCTCTACGTGAAGCGAAGTTGTCTCGCCAAAGGTGTTGTGTGATTCAGTAACAGAAATATGATGGATTAGTTTGTCGGACTTACCTCGGCGCACGACGTACGATCCGGGACAGAAAAATAGTATAAAAACATAAAAGTGTCCGAAAACTGATGAAAACGTTTGATTTTGGGCTACGAAAAAAGTCCCAGCAAAGCGGACTTGGCTGCCCCGTCGTAGAGCTCTCTGAGAGCTTTCCAACGGTATGCTTTGGGCTGCGTAACTCCTTACGGATCAAAAGTTATGGGTTCCGTAACAACAGAGACCTGGTCCCAAGACCCACAACCTTGGTTTGCGGGCCCTAGCCTCTACGTGAAGCGAAGTTGTCTCGCCCAATGTGCCGTGTGATTCGGAAACAGAAATGTGATGTATTAGGTTGCCGGACTTCCTGCGGCGCACGACGTACGATCCGCGACAGAAAAACAGTATAAAAGTAGAAAAGTGTCCAAAAATTGATGAAAATGTTCGATTTTGCGATCCGAAAAAAGCTCCAGCGAAGCGAACTATGCTTCCCCGTCGTAGAACTCTCTGAGAGCTTTCCAACGGTATACTGTGGGCCGCGTAACTCCTTACGGATCAAAAGTTATGGGCTCCGGAACGACGGAGACCTGGTCCCAAGCCCCACGACCTAAGTTTGCGGGCCCAGCCTCTACGTATGGCGATGTTGTCTCGCCTAATGTGCCTTGTGATTCGGTAACAGAAATGTGATTGATTAGGTTGGCGGACTTCCCGCGGCGCACGACGTACGATCCGGGACAGAAAAATAGTTTAAAAGCAGAAAAGTGACCGAAAACTGATGAAAACATTTGATTTTGGGCTCTGAAAGGAGGCCTAGCAAAGCAGGCTTGGCTGCCCCGTCGTAGATCTCCCGGAGAGCTTTCCAACGGTATGCTGTGGGCCGCGTAACTACTTACGGATCCAAAGTAATGGGCTCCAGAACGACGAAGACCTGGTCCCATGCCCCACGACCTCGGTTTGCGGGCCCAGCCTCTACGTGAAGCGAAGTTGTCTCGCCAAAGGTGCCGTGTGATTCGGTAATAGAAATGTGATGGATTAGGTTGCCGGAATTCCCGCGGCGCACGACGTACGATCCAGGACAGAAAAACAGTATAAAAACTGAAAAGTGTCCGAAAACCGATGAAAATGTTCAATTTTGGGCTCCGAAAAAAGGTCCAGCAAAGCGAGCTACGCTTCCCCGTCGTAGAACTCTCTGAGAGCTTTGCAACGGTATGCTATGGGCCGAGTAACTCCTTACGGATCAAAACTTATGGGCTCCGGAGCGACGGAGACCTGGTCCCATGCCCCACGACCTCGGTTTGCGGGCCCAGCCTCTACGTGAAGCAAAGTTGTCTCGCCCAAGGTGCCGTCGGATTCGGTAACAGAAATGTGATAGATTAGGTTGCCGGACTTCCCGCGGCGCACGACGTACGATCCGGGACAGAAAAACTGTATAAAGGTAGAAAAGTGTACGAAAACTGATGAAAACCTTCGATTTTGGGCTCCAAAAAAAGGCCTAGCGAAGCGGGCTTGGCTGCCCCATCGTAGAGCTCTCTGAGAGCTTTCCAACGGTATGCTGTGGGCCGCGTAACTCCTTACGGATCAAAAATTATGGGCTCCGGAGTGAAGGGAGACCTGGTCCCAAGACCCACGACCTCGGTTTGCGGGCCCAGCCTCTACGTGAAGCGAAATTGTCTCGCCCAAGGTGCCATGTGATTCGGTAACAGAAATGTGATGGATTAGGTTGCCGGACTTCCCGCGGCGCACGACGTACGATCCGGGACAGAAAAATAGTATAAAAGCAGAAAAGTGTCCGAAAACTGATGAAAACATTCGATTTTGTGCTCCGACAAAAGGTCCAGCGAAGAAGGCTTGCTGCCTCGTCGTAGAACTCTCTGAGAGCTTTCCAACGGTATGCTGTGGGCCGCGTAAATCCTTACAGATCAAAACTTATGGGCTCTAGAGCGATGGAGACCTGGTCCCAAGCCCCACGACCTCGGTTTACGGGCCCAGCCTCTACGTGAAGCAAAGTTGTCTCGCCCATGGTGCCGTGGGATTCGGTAACAGAAATGTGATGGATTAGGTTGCCGAACTTCCCGCGGCACACGACGTACGATCCGGGACAGAAAAATAGTATAAATGCAGAAAAGTGTCCGAAAATGGAAGAAAATGTTCGATTTTGGGCTCTAAAAAGAGGCCTAGCAAAGAAGGCTTGGCTGTCCCGTCGTAGATCTCTCAGAGAGCTTTCCAACGGTATGCAGTGGGCCACGTAACTACTTACGGATCAAAAGTTATGGGCTCTGGAGCGACGGAGACCTGGTCCCAAGCCCCACGACCTCGGTTTGCGGGTCCAACCTCTACGTGAAGCGAAATTTGTCTTGCCCAAGGTGCCGTGGGATTCGGTAATAGAAATGTGATGGATTAGGTTGCCGGACTTCCCGCGGCGCACGACGTACGATCCTAGACAAAAAAACAGTATAAAAGCAGAAAAGTGTCTGAAAACTGATGGAAACGTTCGATTTTGGGCTCTAAAAAGAGGTCTAGCAAAGCAGGCTTGGCTGCCTCGTCGTAGATCTCTCGGAGAGCTTTCCAACGGAATACTGTGGGCCGCGTAACTACTTAAGGATCAAAAGTTATGGGCTCCGGAGCGATGGAGACCTGGTCCCATGCCCCACGACCTCGGTTTGTGGGCCAAGCCTCTACGTGAAGCAAAGTTGTCTCGCCCAAGGTGCCGTGGGATTCGATAACAGAAATGTGACGGATTAGGTTGCCGGACTTTCCGTGGCGTACGACGTACGATTCGAGACAGAAAAACAGTATAAAAGCATAAAAGTGTCCAAAAATTGATGAAAACGTTCGATTTTGGACTCCGAAAAAAGGCCCAGCGAAGCGAGCTTGGATGCCCCGTCGTAGAGCTTCTAGAGTGCTTTCCAACGGTATGTTGTGGGCCGCGTAACTCCTTACGGATCAAAAGTTATGGGCTCCGGAGCGACAGAGACCTGGTCCCAAGACCCACGACCTCGGTTTGCAGGCCCAGCCTCTACGTGAAGCGAAGTTGTCTCGCCCAAAGTGCCGTGTGATTCGGTAACAGAAATGGGATGGATTAGGTTGCCGAACTTCCCGCGGCACACGACGTACGATCCGGGACAGAAAAATAGTATAAAAGCAAAAAAGTGTCCGAAAATGGAAGAAAATGTTCGATTTTGGGCTCTGAAAAGAGGCCTATCAAAGCAGGCTTGGCTGCCCCGTCGTAGATCTCTCGAAGAGCTTTCCAACGGTATGTTGTGGGCCGCGTAACTACTTACGGATCAAAAGTTATGGGCTCCGGAGCGACGGAGACCTGGTCCCATGCCCCACGACCTCGGTTTGCGGGCCCAGCCTCTACGTGAAGCGAAATTTGTGTTGCCCAAGGCGCCGTGAGATTCGGTAACAGAAATGTGATGGATTAGGTTGCCGGACTTCCCGAGGCGCACGACGTACGATCCTAGACAAAAAAACTGTATAAATGCAGAAAAGTGTCTGAAAACTGATGAAAACATTCGATTTTGGGCACCGATAAAAGGCCCAGCGAAGCAAGCTTAGCTGCCCCGTCGTAGAGTTCTCTGAGAACTTTCCAACGGTATGCTGTGGGCCGCGTAACTCCTTATAGATCAAAAATTATGGGCTCCGGAGCGACGGAGGCCTGGTCCCAAGACCCACGACCACGGTTTGCTGGCCCTAGCCTCTAAGTGAAGCGAAGTTATCTCGCCCATGGTGCCGTGAGATTCGGTAACAGAAATGTGATGGATTAGGTTGCAGGAGTTCCTGCGGCGCACGATGAACGATCCGGGACAGAAAAATAGTATAAAAGCAGAAAAGTGTCTCAAAACTGATGAAAACATTTGATTTTAGGCTCTGAAAAAAGGTCCAGCGAAGCGAGCTATGCTGCCCCGTCGTAGAACTCTCTGTGAGCTTTCCAACGGTATGCTGTGGGTCACGTAACTACTTACGGATCAAAAGTTATGGACTATGGAGCGACCGAGACCTGGTCCCATGCCCCACGACCTCAGTTTGCGGGCCCAGCCTCTACGTGAAGCAAAGTTGTCTCGCCCAAGGTGCCTTGGGATTCGGTAACATAAATGTCATGGATTAGGTTGCTGGACTTCCCGCGGCGCACGACGTATGATCCGGGACAGAAAAACAGTATAAAACCAGAAAACTGTCCGAAAACTGGTGAAACGTTCGATTTTGGGCATCGAAAAAAGGCCCAGCAAAGCATGCTTAGCTGCCCCGTCATGGAGTTCTCTGAGAGCTTTCCAACGGTATGCTATGGGCCGCGTAACTGCTTACGGATCAAAAGTTATGGGCTCTAGAGCGGCGGAGACCTGGTCCCAAGTCCCACGACCTCGGTTTGCGGGCCCAGCCTCTACGTGAAGCGAAGTTGTCTCGCCCAAGGTGCCATGTGATTCGGTAACAGAAATGTGATGGATTAGGTAGAAGGACTTCCCGCGGCGCACGACGTACGATCCGGGACAGAAAAACAGTATAAAAGCAGAAAAGGGTCCGAAAACTGATGAAAACGTTCGATTTTGGGCTCTGAAAAGAGGTCTAGCAAAGTAGGCTTGGCCGCCCCGTCGTGGATCTCTCGCAGAGCATTCCAACGGTATGCTGTGGGCCGCGTAACTACTTACAGATCATAAGTTATGGGCTCCGGAACGACGGATACCTGGTCCCATGCCCCACGACCTCAGTTTGCGGGCCCAGCCTCTACGTGAAGCGAAGTTGTCTCGCCCAAGGTGCTATGGTATTCGGTAACAGAAATGTGATGGATTAGGTTGCCGGACTTCCAGCGGCGCACGACGTACGATCCGGGACAGAAAAATAGTATAAAAGCAGAAAAGTGTACGAAAACTGATGAAAACGTACGACTTTGGGCTCTGAAAAAAGTCCCAGCAAGGCATGCTTAGCTGCCCCGTCGTAGATCTCTCTGAGTGCTTTCCAACGGTATGATGTGCGCCGCGTAACTCCTTACGGATCAAAAATTATGGGCTCCGGAGCGACGGAGACCTGGTCCCAAGACCCACGACCTCGGTTTGCGGGCCTAGCCTCTACGTGATGCGAAGTTGTCTCAATCAAGGTACTGTGTGATTCGGTAACAGAAATGTGATGGATTAGGTTGCCGGACTTCCCGCGGCGCACGACGTACGATCCGGGACAGAAAAACAGTATAAAAGCATAAAAGTGTCCCAAAATTCATGAAAATGTACGATTTTGGGCACCGAAAAAAGGCCCAACGAAGCGTGCTTAGCTGCCCCATCGTAGAGCACTCTGAGAGCTTTCCAACGGTATGCTGTGGGCCGCGTAACTCCTTACGGATAAAAAGTTATGGGCTCCGGAGAAATGGAGACCTGGTCCCAAGCCCCACGACCTCGCTTTGCGGGCCCAGCCTCTACGTGAAGCAAAGTTGTCACGCCCAAAGTGCCGTGGGATTCGGTAACAGAAATGTGATGGATTAGGTTGCCGGACTTCCCGCGGCGCACGACGTACGATCCGGGACAGAAAAATAGTATAAAAGTAGAAAAGTGTCCGAAAACTGATGAAAATGTTCGATTTTGGGATCTGAAAAGAGGCCTAGCAAAGCAGGCTTGGCTGCCATGTCGTAGATATCTCGATGAGCTTTCCAACGGTATGCTGTGGGCCGCGTAACTACTAACGGATCAAAAGTTATGGGCTCCGGAGCGACGGAGACCTGGTCCCATGCCCCACGACCTCGGTTTGCGGGCCCAGCCTCAACGTGAAGCAAAGTTGTCTTGCCCAAGGTGCCATGGGATTCGGCAACAGAAATGTGATGGATTAGGTTGCCGGACTTCCAGCGACAAACGACGTACAATCCGGGACAGAAAAACAGTATAAAATCATAAAAGTGTTTGAAAACTGATGAAAACATTCGATTTTGGGCTCCGAAAAAAGGTCTACCAAAGCGAGCTTTGCTACCCCGTCGTAGAACTCTCTGAGAGCTTTCCAACGGTATGCTGTGGGCCGCGTAACTCCTTACGGATCAAAAGTTATGGGCTCCGGAGCGACGGAGACCTGGTCCCAAGCCCCACGAACTCGGTTTGCGGGCCCAGCCTCTACATGAAGCAAAGTTGTCTCGCCCAAGGTGCCGTGGGATTCGGTAACAGAAATATGATGGATTAGGTTTCCGGACTTCCCGCGGTGCACGACGTACGATCCGGGATAGAAAAACAGTATAAAAGCAGAAAAGTGCCCGAAAACTGGGCCAGCAAAGCGTGCTTAGCTGCCCCGTCGTAGAGTTCTCTGAGAGCTTTCCAACGGTATGCTGTGGGCCGCGTAACTACTTATGGATCAAAATTTATGGACTCCGGAGCGACGGAGACCTGGTCCAAGCCCCACGACCTCGGTTTGCGGGCCCAGCCTCTACGTGAAGCGAAGTTGTCTCGCCCAAGGTGCCTTGTTATTCGGTAACATAAATGTGATGGATTAGGTTGCCGGACTTCCCGCGGCGCACGACGTACGATTCGGGACAGAAAAATAGTATAAAACCAGAAAAGTGTCTGAAAATTTATGAAAACTTTCGATATTGGGCTCTGAAAAAAGGTGCAGCGAAGCGGGCTTGGCTGCCCCGTCGTCGAACTCTCTGAGAGCTTTTCAACGGTATGCTGTGGGCCGCGTAACTACTTACGGATCAAAAGTTATGGGCTCCGGAGCGACGGAGACCTGGTCCCATGCCCCACGACCTCGGTTTGTAGGCCCAGCCTCTACGTGAAGTGAAGTTGTCTCGCCTAAGGTGCCGTGCGATTCGGTAATAGAAATGTGATGGATTAGGTTGCCGGACTTCCCGCTGCGCACGACGTACGATCCGGGATTGAAAAACAGTATAAAAGCAGAAAAGTGTCTGAAAACTGATGAAAATGTTCGATTTTGGGCTCTGAAAAGAGGCCTAGCAAAGCAGGCTTGGCTGCTCCGTCATAGATCTCTCGGAGAGTTTTCCAACGGTATGCTGTGGGCCGCGTAACTCCTGACAGATCAAAAGTTATGGGCTCCGGAGCGACGGAGACCTGGTCCCAAAACCCACGACCTCGGTTTGCGGGCCCTAGCCGCTACGTGAAGCGAAGTTGTCTCGCCCAAGGTGCCATGTAATTCGGTAACAGAAATGTGATGGATTAGGTTGCCGGACTTCCCGCGGCGCACAACGTACGATCCGGGACAGAAAAATAGTATAAAAGTAGAAAAGTGTCCGAAAACTGATGAAAACGTTCGATTTTGGGTTCTGAAAAAAGGTCCAGCGAAGCGAGTTATGCTGGCACGTCGTAGAACTCTCTGAGAGCTTTCCAACGGTATACTGTGGGCCGAGTAACTCCTTACGGATCAAAAGTTATGGGCTACAAAGCGATGGAGACCTGGTCCCAAGCCCCACGACTTCGGTTTGCGGGCCCTAGCCTCTATGTGAAGCGAAGTTGTCTCGCCCAAGGTGCCGTGTGATTCGGTAACAGAAATGTGATGGATTAGGTTGGCGGACTTCCCGCGGCGCACGACGTACGATTCAGGACAGAAAAACAGTATAGAAGAAGAAAAGTGACCAAAAACTGATGAAAATGTTCGATTTTGGGCTCTGAAAAGAGGCCTAGCAATGCAGGCTTGGTTGCCCCATCGTAGAACTTTCGGAGAGCTTCCCAACGGTATGCTATGGGCCGTGTAACTACTTACGGATCAAAAGTTATGGGCTTCGGAGCGACGGAGACGGGGTCCCATGCCCCCCGACCTCGGTTTGCTGGCCCTGCCTCCGCGTGAAGCGAAGTTGTCTCACCCAAGGTGCCGTATGATTCGGTAATAGAAATATGATGGATTAGGTTGCCGGACATTCCGCGGCGCACGACGTACGATCCGGGACAGAAAACAGTATAAAAGCAGAAAAGTGTCCGAAAACTGATGAAAACGTTCAATTTTGGACTCCGAAAAAATTCCCAGCGAAGCGAGCTTGGCTGCCCCGTCGTAGAGCTCTCTGAGTGCTTTCCAACGGTATGCTGTGGGCCGCGTAACTCCTTACGGATCAAAAGTTATGGGCTCCAGAGCGATGGACACCTGGTCCGAAGACCCACGGCCTCGGTTTGCGGGCCCAGCCTCTACGTGAAGCGAAGTTGTCTCGCCCAAGGTGCTGTGTGATTCGATAACAGAAATGTGATGGATTAGGTTGCCGGACTTCCCGCGGCGCATGACGTACGATCCGGGAAAGAAAAACAGTATAAAAGCATAAAAGTGTCTGAAAACTGATAAAAATGTACGATTTTGGGCTCCAAAAAAAGGCCAAGCCAAGCTTACTTAGATGCCCCGTCGTAGAGCGCTCTGAGAGCTTCCCTACGGTATGCTGTGGGCTGCGTATCTCCTTACCGATCAAAAGTTATGGGCTCCGGAGCGACGGAGACCTGGTCCCAAGCCCCACGACCTCGGTTTACGGGCCCAGCCTCTACATGAAGCAAAGTTGTCTCGCCAAGGTGCCGTGGGATTCGGTAACAGAAATGTGATGGATTAGGTTGCCGGACTTCCCACGGCGCACGACGTACGATCCGGGACAGAAAAACAGTATAAAAGCATAAAAGTGTCCGAAAACTAATGAAAATATTCGATTTTGGGCTCTGAAAAGAGGCCTAGCAATGCAGGCTTGGCTGCCCCATCGTAGAACTCTCGGAGAGCTTCCCAACGGTATGCTATGGGCCGTGTAACTACTTACGGATCAAAAGTTATGGGCTCCGGAGCGACAGAGACCTGGTCCCATGCCCCACGACCTCGGTTTGTGGGCCCAGCCTCTACGTGAAACGAAGTTGTCTCGCACAAGGTGCCGTGGGATTTGGTAACAAAAATGTGATGGATTAGGTTGCTGGACATTCCGCGACGCACGACGTACGATCCGGGACAGAAAACAGTATAAAAGCAGAAAAGTGTCCGAAAACTGATGAAAACGTTCAATATTTTGCTCCGAAAAAAGGCCCAGCGAAGCTTACTTAGCTGCCCCGTCTTAGAGCGCTCTGAGAGCTTTCCAACGGAATGCTGTGGGCCGCGTAACACCCTACGGATCAAAAGTAATGGGCTCCGGAGCGACGGAGACCAGGTCCCAAGACCCACGACCTCGGTTTGCAGGGCCAGCCTCTACGTGAAGCAAAGTTGTGTCGCCCAAGGTACCGTGGTATTCGGTAACAGAAATGTGATGGATTAGGTTGCCTGACTTCCAGCGGCGGACGACGTACGATCCGGGACAGAAAAACAGTATAAAAGCATAAAAGTGTCCGAAAATTAATGAAAACGTACTATTTTGGGCTCCAAAAAAAGGCCCAGCGAAGCTTACATAGCTGCCCCGTCGTAAAACGCTTTGAGAGCTTTCCGACGGTATGCTGTGGGCCGCGTAACTCCTTACGGATCAAAAGTTATGGGCTTCGGAGCGACAGAGACCTGGTCCCTAGACCCACGACCTTGGTTTGCGGGCCCAGCCTCTACGTGAAGCGAAGTTGTCTAGCCCAAGGTGTCGTGTGATTCGGTAACAGAAATATGATGGATTAGGTTGCCGAACTTCCCCCAGCGTACAACGTACGATCCGGGATAGAAAAACAATATAAAAATAGCAAAGTGTCCGAAAACTGATGAAAACGTTCGATTTTGGGCTCCGAAAAAAGGTCCAGCGAAGAAGGCTTGCTGCCCCGTCGTAGAACTCTCTGGGAGCTTTTCAACGGTATGCTGTGGGCCGCGTAAATCCTTGCGGATTAAAACCTATGGGCTCCGTAGCGACGGAGACCTGGTCCCAAGCCCCACGACCTCGGTTTGCGGGCGCAGCCTCTACGTGAAGTAAAGTTGTCTCACCCAAGGTACCGTGGGATTCGGTAACAGAAATGTGATGGATTAGGTTGCCGGACTTCCCGCGACGCACGACGTACGATCCGGGACAGAAAAATAGTATAAAAGCAGAAAAGTGTCTGAAAACTGATGAAAACGTACGATTTTGGGCTCCGAAAAGATGCCTAACAAAGCCGGCTTGGTCGCCCGGTTGTAGATCTCTCGGAGAGCTTTCCAACGGTATGTTGTGGGCCGCGTAACTACTTACGGATCAAAAGTTATGGGCTCCAGAGCGATGGAGACCAGGTCCTATGCCCTACGACCTCGGTTTGCGGGCCCAGCCTCTACGTGAAGCAAAAGTTGTCTCGCCCAAGGTACCGTGGGATTCGGTAACAGAAATGTGATGAATTAGGTTGCCGGACTTCCCGCGGCGCACGACGTACGATCCGGGACAGAAAAACAGTATAAAAGCAGAAAAGTGTCCGAAAACTAGTGAAAACGTTCGATTTTGGGTTCCGAAAAAAGGCCCAAAAAGGAGGCTTGGTTGCCCCGTCATAGAGCTCTCTGAGAGCTTTCGAACGGTATGCTGTGGGCCGCGTAACTCCTTACGGATCAAAAGTTATGGGCTCTAGAGCGACGGAGATCTGGTCCCAAGACCTACGACCTCGGTTTGCGGGCCCTAGCCTCTACGTGAAGCGAAGTTGTCTCGCCCAAGGTACCGTGTGATTCGGTAACAGAAATGTCATGGATTAGGTTGCCGGACTTCCCGCGGCGCACGACGTACGATCCGGGACAGAAAAACAGTATAAATGTAGAAAAGTGTCCGAAAAATTCTGAAAACGTTCGATTTTGGGCTTTGAAAAGATGCCTAGCAAAGCAAGCTTGGCTGCCCCGTCGTAGATCTCTCGGAGTGCTTTCTAACGGCATGTTGTGGGCCGCGTAACTCCTTACGGATCAAAAGTTATGGGCTCCGAAGCGACGGAGACCTGGTCCCAGGCTCCACGACCTCAGTTTGCGGGCCCAGCCTCTACGTGAAGCGAAGTTGTCTCGCCCAAGGTGCCTTGTGATTTGGTAATAGAAATGTGATGGATTAGGTTGCCGGACTTCCCGCGGCGTACGACGTACGATTCGGGACAGAAAAACAGTATAGAAGAAGAAAAGTGACCAAAAACTGATGAAAATGTTCGATTTTGGGCTCTGAAAAGATGCCTAGCAAAGGAAGCTTGGCTGCCTCGTCGTAGATCTCTCGTAGAGCTTTCCAACGGTATGCTGTGGGCCGCGTAACTACTTACGGATCAAAAGTTATGGGATCCGGAGCGACGGAGACCTGGTTCTATGCCCCACGACCTCGGTTTGCGGGCCCAGCCTCTACGTGAACTAAAGTTCTCTCGCCCAAGGTTCCGTGGGATTTAGTAACAGAAATGTGATGGATTAGGTTCCCGGACTTCCCGCGGCGCACGACGTACGATCCGGGACAGAAAAATAGTATAAAAGCAAAAAAGTGTTCGAAAATTGATCAAAACGTTCAATTTTGCGTTCCAAAAAAATGTCTAGCGAAGCGAGCTATGCTGCCACGTCGTAGAACTCTCTGAGAGCTTTCCAACGGTATGCTGTGGGCCGCGTAACTCCTTACGGATCAAAAGTTATGGGCTCCGGAGCGACGGAGACCTAGTCCCATTCCCCACGACCTCGGTTTGTGGCCCCAGCCTCTACGTGAAGCAAAGTTGTCTCGCCCAAGGTGCCGTGGGATTCGGTAATAGAAATGTGATGGATTAGGTTGCCGGACTTCCCGCGGCGCACGACGTACGATCCGGGACAGGAAAATAGTATAAAGCAGAAAAGTGTCGGAAAACTGATGAAAACGTTCGATTTTGGTTTCCAAAAAAAGGTCTAGCAAAGCTGGCTTGGCTGCTCCGTCGTAGACCTCTCTGAGAGCTTTCCAACGGTATGCTGTGGGCCGCGTAACTCCTTACGGATCAAAAGTTATGGGCTCCGGAGCGACGGAGACCTGGTCCCAAGACCCACGACCTCGGTTTACGGGCCCTAGCCTCTACGTGAAGCGAAGTTGTCTCGCCCAAGGTGCCGTGTGATTCGGTAACAGAAATGTCATGGATTAGGTTACCGGACTTCCCGCGGCGCACGACGTACGATCCGGGACAGAAAAACAGTATAAAAGTAGAAAAGTGTCCGAAAACTGATGAAAACGTTCGATTTTGTGCTCTGAAAAGATGCCTAGCAAAGCAAGCTTGGCCGCCCCGTCGAAGATCTCTCGGAGAGCTTTCTAACGGCATGCTGTGGGCCGCATAACTCCTTACGGATCAGAAGTTATGGGCTCCGGAGCGACGGAGACCTGGTCCCAAGCCCCACGACCTCAGTTTGCGGGCCCAGCCTCTACGTGAAGCGAAGTTGTCTCGCCCAAGGTGCCGTGTGATTCGGTAACAGAAATGTGATGGATTAGGTTGCCGGACTTCCCGCAGCGCACGACGTACGATCCGGGACAAAAAAAGAGTATAAAAGCATAAAAGCGTCCGAAAACTGATGAAAACGTTTGATTTTGGGCACCGAAAAAAGGCCCAACGAAGAAAGCTTAGCTGCCCCGTCGTAGACTTCTCTGAGAACTTTCCAACGGTATGTTGTGGGCCGCGTAACTCCTTACGGATCAAAACTTATGGTCTCCGGAGCGACGGAGGCCTGGTCCCATGTCCCACGACCTCGGTTTGCTGGCCCAGCCTCTACGTGAAGCAAAGTTGTCTCGCCCAAGGTGCCATGGGATTCGGTAACAGAAATGTGATGGATTAGGTTGCCGGACTTCCCGCGGCGCACGACGTACGATCCGGGATAGAAAAACAGTATAAAAGTAGAAAAGTGTCCGAAAACTGATGAAAACATTCAATTTTGGGCTCTGAAAAAAGGTCCAGCAAAGCGAGCTTGGCTACCCCGTAGTAGAATTCTCTGAGGGATTTCCAACGGTATGCTGTGGGCCGCGTAAATACTTACTGATCAACAATTATGGGCTCCGGAGCGACGGAGACCTGGTCCCAAGCCCACGACCTCGGTTTGCGGGCCCAGCCTCTACGTGAAGCGAAGTTGTCTCGCCCAAGGTGCCGTGTGATTCGGTAACAGAAATGTGATGGATTAGGTTGCCGGACTTCCCGCGGTAAACGACGTACGATCCGGGACAGAAAAACAGTATAAAAGAAGAAAAGTGTCCAAAAATTAATGAAAATGTTCGATTTTGTACTCCGAAAAAAGGTCCAGCTAAGCGACCTTTGCTGCCCCGTCGTAGAACTCTCTGAGAGCTTTCCGACGGTGTGCTGTGGGCCGCGTAACTACTTACGGATCAAAAGTTATGGGCTCCGGAGCGACGAAGACTTGGTCCTATACCCCCTACCTCGGTTTGCGGGCCCAGCATCTACGTGAAGCGAAGTTGTCTCGCCCAAGGAGCCGTATGATTCGGTAACAGAAATGTGATGGATTAGGTTGTCGGACTTCCCGCGGCGCACGACGTACGATACGGGACAGAAAAACAGTATAAAAGCATAAAAGTGTCCGAAAACTGATGAAAACGTTCGATTTCGGGCTCCGAAAAAAGGCCCAATGAAGCAAGCATTACTGCCCCGTCGTAGAGCTCTCTGAGAGCTTTCCAATGGTATGCTGTGGGCCGCGTAACTCCTTACGGATGAAAAGTTATGGGCTCTGGTGCGACGGAGACCTGGTCCCAAGACCCACGACCACGGATTGCGGGCCCAGCCTCTACGTGAAGCGAAGTTGTCTCGCCCAAGGTGCCATGTGATTCGGTAACAGAAATGTGATGGATTAGGCTGCCGGACTTCCCGCGGCGCACGACGTACGATCCGGGACAGAAAAACAGTATAAAAGTAGAAAAGTGTCCGAAAACTGATGAAAACATTCGATTTTGGGCTCCGAAAATCGGCCTAGCATATCAGGCTTGGCTGCCCCGTCGTAGATCTCTTGGAGAGCCTTCCAACGGTATGCTGTGGGCCGCGTAACTACTTACGGATCAAAAGTTATGGGCTCCGGAGCGACGGAGACCTGGTCCCATGCCCCACGACCTCGGTTTGCAGGCCCAGCCTCTACGTGAAGCAAAGTTGTCTCGCCCAAGGTACCGTGGGATTCGGTAACAGAAATGTGATGGATTAGGTTGCCGGACTTCCAGCGGTGCACGACGTACGAACTGGGATAGAAAACCAGTATAAAAGAAGAAAAGTGTCCGAAAACTGATGAAAACGTTCGATTTTGGGCTCTGAAAAGATGACTAGCAAAGCAAGCTTGGCTGCCCCGTCGTAGATCTCTCGGAGACCTTTCTAACGGCGTGTTGTGGGCCGCGTAACTCCTTACGGATCAAAAGTTATGGCCTCGGGAGCGACGGAGACCTGGTCCCAGGCCCCACGACCTCAGTTTGCGGGCCCAGCCTCTACGTGAAGCGAAGTTGTCTCACCCAAGGTGCCGTGTCATTTGGTAATAGAAATGTGATGGATTAGGTTGCCGGACTTCCCGCGGCGCACGACGTACGATTCGGGATAGAAAAACAGTATAGAAGAAGAAAAGTGTCCAAAAACTGATGAAAACTTTCAATTTTGGGCTCTGAAAAGATGCCTAGCAAAGCAAGCTTGGCTGCCCCGTCGTAGATCTCTCGTAGAGCTTTCCAACGGTATGCTGTGGGCCGCGTAACTACTTACGGATCAAAAGTTATAGGATCCGGAGCGACGGAGACCTGGTTCCATGCCCCACGACCTCGGTTTGCGGGCCCAGCCTCTACGTGAAGTAAAGTTGTCTCGCCCAAGGTTCCGTGGTATTCAGTAACATAAATGTGATGGATTAGGTTGCCGGACTTCCCGTGGCGCACGACGTACGATCCGGGACAGAAAAACAGTATAAAAGCAAAAAAGTGTTCGAAAATTGATGAAAACGTTCAATTTTGGGTTCCAAAAAAAGATCTAGCGAAGCGAGCTATGCTGCCACGTCGTAGAACTCTCTGAGAGCTTTCCAACGGTATGCTGTGGGCCGCGTAACTCCTTACGGATCAAAAGTTATGGGCTCCGGAGCGACGGAGACCTGGTCCCATGCCCCACGACCTCGGTTTGTGGCCCAGCCTCTACGTGAAGCAAAGTTGTCTCGCCTAAGGTGCCGTGGGATTCGGTAACAGAAATGTGATGGATTAGGTTGCCGGACTTCCCGCGGCGCGCGACGTACGATCCGGGACAGAAAAATAGTATAAAGCAAAAATGTGTCCGAAAACTGATGAAAACGTTCGATTTTGGGTTCCAAAAAAAGGCCCAGCTAAGCTGGCTTGGCTGCCCCGTCGTAGACCTCTCTGAGAGCTTTCCAACGGTATGCTGTGGGCCGCATAACTCCTTACGGATCAAAAGTTATGGGCTCCGAAGCGACGGAGACCTGGTCCCAAGACCCACGACCTCGGTTTACGGGCCCTAGCCTCTACGCGAAGCGAAGTTGTCTCGCCCAAGGTGCCGTGTTATTCGGTAACAGAAATGTCATGGATTAGGTTACCGGACTTCCCGCGGCGCACGACGTACGATCCGGGACAGAAAAATAGTATAAAAGTAGAAAAGTGTCCGAAAATTGATGAAAACGTTCGATTTTGGGCTCTGAAAAGATGCCTAGCAAAGCATGCTTGGCTTCCCCGTCGTAGATCTCTCGGAGAGCTTTCTAACGGCATGCTGTGGGCAGCATAACTCCTTACGGATCAGAAGTTATGGGCTCCGGAGCGACGGAGACCTGGTCCCAAGCCCCACGACCTCAGTTTGCGGGCCCAGCCTCTACGTGAAGCGAAGTTGTCTCGCCCAAGGTGCCGTGTGATTCGGTAACAGAAATGTGATGGATTAGTTTGTCGGACTTCCCGCGGCACACGACGTACAATCTGGGACAGAAAAACAGTATAGAAGAAGAAAAGTGTCCAAAAACTGATGAAAACGTTCGATTTTGGGCTCCGAAAAGATGCCTAGCAAAGCAAGCTCGGCTGCCCCGTCGTAGATCTCTCGGAGAGCTTTCCAACGGTATGCTGTGGGCCGCGTAACTACTTACGGATCAAAAGTTATGGGCTCCGGAGCGACGGAGACATGGTTCCATGCCCCACGACCTCGGTTTGCGGGCCCAGCCTCTAAATGAAGCAAAGTTGTCTTGCCCAAGGTGCCGTGGAATTCGGTAACAGAAATGTGATGGATTAGGTTGCCGGACTTCCCGCGGCGCAAGACGTACGAACCGGGACAGAAAAATAGTATAAAAGCAGAAAAGTGTCTGAAAACTGATGAAAACGTTCGATTTTGCGCTCCGAAAAAAGGCCCAGCAAAGCGTACTTAGCTACCCCGTCGTAGAGCTCTCTGAGAGCTTTCCAACGGTATGCCGTGGGCCGTGTAACGCCTTAAGGATCAAAAGTTAAGGGCTCCAGAGCGACGGAGACCTAGTCCTAAGACCCACGACCTCGGTTTGCGGGCCTAGCCTCTACGTGAAGCGAAGTTGTCTCGCCCAAGGTGCCGTGTGATTCGGTAACAGAAATGTGATGGATTAGGTTGCCGGACTTCTCGCGGCGCACGACGTACGATCCTGGACAGAAAAATAGTATAAAAGCGGAAAAGTGTCCAAAAACTGAAGAAAAATTTCAAATTTGGGCTACAAAAAAATGTCCAGCGAAGAGAGCTTGCTTCCCCGTCGTAGAACTCACTGAGAGTTTTCCAACGGTATGCTGTGGGCCGCGTAACTCTTTACAGATCAAAAGTTATGGGCTCCGGAGCGACGGAGACCTGGTCCCAAGTCCCACGACCTCGGTTTGCGGGCCCAGCCTCTACGTGAAGCGAAGTTGTCTCGCCCAAGGTGCAGTGTGATTCGGTAACAGAAATGTGATGGATTAGATTACCGGACTTCCCGCGGTGCATGACGTACGATCCGGCACAGAAAAATAGTATAAAAGCAGAAAAGTATCCAAAAACTGATGAAAACGTTCGATTTTGGGCTCCAAAAAAAGGCCCAGTGAAGTGGGCTTGGGTGCCCCGTCGTAGAGCTCTTTGAGAGTTTTCCAACGGTATGCTGTGGGCCGCGTAACTCCTTACGGATCAAAAGTTATGGGCTCCGGAGCGACGGAGACCTGGTCCCATGCCCCACGACCCCGGTTTGCGGGCCCAGCCTCTACGTGAAGTGAAGTTGTCTTGCTTAAGGTGCCGTGCGATTCGGTAACATAAATGTGATGGATTAGGTTGCAGGACATCCCGCGGCGTACGACGTACGATTCGGGACAGAAAAACATTATAAAAGCATAAAACTGTCTGAAAACTGATGAAAACGTTCGATTTTGGGCTCTGAAAATAGGCCCAGCAAAGCGAGCCTGGCTGCCCCGTCGTAGAGCTCTCTGAGAGTTTTCCAACGGTATGCTGTGGGCCGCGTAACTCCTTACGGATCAAAAGTTATGGGCTCCGGAGCAACGGAGACTTGGTCCCAAGTCCCACGACCTCGGTTTGCGGGCCCAGCCTCTACGTGAAGCGAAGTTGTCTCGCCCAAGGTGCAGTGTGATTCGGTAACAGAAATGTGATGGATTAGATTACCGGACTTCCCGCGGCGCACGACGTACCATCCGGGACAGAAAAACAGTATAAAAGCAGAAAAGTATCCAAAAACTGATGAAAACGTTCGATTTTGGACTCCAAAAAAAGGCCCAGTGAAGTGGGCTTGGATGCTTCGCCGTAGAGCTCTCAGAGAGCATTCCAACGGTATGCTATGGGCCGCGTAACTCCTTACGAATCAAAAGTATTGGGCTCCGGAGCGACGGAGACCTGGTCCCAAGATCCACGACCACGGTTTGCGGGCCCAGCCTCTACGTGAAGCGAAGTTGTCTCGCCCAAGGTGCCGTGTGATTCGGTAACAGAAATGTAATGGATTAGGTTGCCGGACTTCCCGCGACGCACGACGTACTATCCGGGACAGAAAAACAGTATAAAAGCAGAAAAGTGTCCGAAAACTGATGAAAATGTTCGATTTTGGGATCCAAAAAAAGGTCCAGCGAAGAGGGCTTGCTGCCCCGTCGTAGAACTCTCGGTGAGTTTTCCAACGGTATGCTGTGGGCCGCGTAACTCCTTACGGATCAAAAGTTATGGGCTCCGGAGCGACGAAGACCTGGTCCCAAGACCCACGACCTCGGTTTGCGGGCCCAGCCTCTACGTGAAGCGAAGTTGTCTCGCCCAAGGTGCCATGTGATTCGGTAACAGAAATGTGATGGATTAGGTTGCCGGACTTCTCTTGGCGCACGACGTATGATCCGTGACAGAAAAACAGTATAAAAGCAGAAAAGTATTCAAAAACTGATGAAAACGTTCGATTTTGGGCTCCAAAAAAAGGTCCAGCAAAGAGGGCTTGCTGCCCCGTCGTAGAACTCTCTGAGAGTTTTCCAACGGTATGCTGTGGGCCGCGTAACTCCTTACAGATCAAAAGTTATGGGCTCCGGAGCGACGAAGACCTGGTCCCAAGTCCCACGACCTCGATTTGCGGGCCCAACCTCTACGTGAAGCGAAGTTGTCTAGCCCAAGGTGCCGTGTGATTTGGTAACAGAAATGTGATGGATTAGGTTGCCGGACTTCCCGCGGCGCACGACTTACGAACCGGGACAGAAAAACAGTATAAAAGCAGAAAAGTGTCTGAAAACTGATGAAAACGTTCAATTTTTTGCTCTGAAAAAAGGCCCAGCAAAGCGTACTTAGCTGCCCCGTCGTAGAGCTCTCTGAGAGCTTTCCAACGGTATGCCGTGGGCCGCGTAACGCCTTACGGATCAAAAGTTAATGGCTCCGGAGTGACGGAGACCTGGTCCCAAGACCCACGACCTCGGTTTGCGGGCCCAGCCTCTACGTGAAGCGAAGTTGTCTCGCCCACGGTGCCGTGTGATTTAGTAATAGAAATGTGATGGATTAGGTTGCCGGACTTCTCGCGGCGAACGACGTACGATCCGGGACAGAAAAACAGTATAAAAGCAGAAAAGTATCCGAAAACTGATGAAAACGTTCGAATTTGGGCTCCAAAAAATGGTCAAGCGAAGAGGGCTTGCTGCCCCGTCGTAGAACTCTCTGAGAGTTTGCCAACGGTATGCTGTGCACCGCGTAACTCCTTACGGATCAAAAGTTATGCGCTCCGGAGCGACGGAGACCTGGTCCCAAGTCCTACGACCTCGGTTTGCGGGACCATCCTCTACGTGAATCGAAGTTGTCTCACCCAAGGTGCAGTGTGATTCGATAACAGAAATGTGATGGATTGGGTTACCAGACTTCCCGCTGCGCACAACGTACGATCCAGGATAGAAAAACAGTATAAAAGCAGAAAAGTATCTGAAAACTGATGAAAACGATCGATTTGTGGCTCCAAAAAAAGGCCCAGTGAAGCGGGCTTGGCTGCCCCATCGTAGAGCTCTCTAAGAGCTTTCCAACGGTATGCTGTGGGCCGCGTAACTCCTAAAGGATCAAAAGTTATGGGCTCCGAAACGACGGAGACCTGGTCCCAAGCCCCAGGACCTCGGTTTGCGGGACCAGCCTCTACGTGAAGCGAAGTTGTCTCTCCCAAGGTGCCGTGTGATTCGGTAACCGAAATGTGATGGATTAGGTTGCCGGACTTCCCGCGGCGTACGACGTACCAAACGGGACAGAAAAACAATATAAAAGCAAAAAAGTGTCCAAAAACTGATGGAAACGTAAGATTTTGGGCTCCGAAAAAAGGCCCAACGAAGCGTGCTTAGCTGCCCCGTCGTAGAGCTCTCTGAGAGCTTTCCAACGGTATGCTGTGGGCTCTGTAATTCCTTACGGATCAAAAGTTATGGGCTCCGGAGCGACGGAGAACTGGTCCCAAGACCCACGACCTCGGTTTGCGGGCCCAGCTTCTACGTGATGCGAAGTTGTCTCGCCCAAGTGGCCGTGTAATTCGGTAACAGAAATGTGATGGATTAGGTTGCCGGACTTCCCGCGGCGCACGACGTACTATCCGGTACAGAAAAACAGTATAAAAGCATAAAAGTGTCCGAAAATTGATTAAAACGTTCGATTTTGGGATCCAAAAAAAGGTCCAGCGAAGAGGGCTTGCTGCCCCGTCGTAGAACTCTTTGAGAGTTTTCCAACGGTATGCTATGGGCCGCGTAACTCCTTACGGATCAAAAGTTATGGGCTCCAGAGCGACGGAGACCTGGTCCCAAGACCCACGACCTCGGTTTGCGGGCCCAGCCTCTACGTGAAGCGAAGTTGTCTCGCCCGGTGCCATGTGATTCGGTAACAAAAATGTGATGGATTAGGTTGCCGAACTTCTCTTGGCGCACGACGTACGATCCGGGACAGAAAAATAGTATAAAAGCAGAAAAGTGTCCGAAAACTGATGAAAACGTTCGAATTTGGGCTCCAAAAAAAGGTCCAGCGAAGAGGGCTTGCTTCCTCATCGTAGAACTCTCTGAGAGTTTGCCAACGGTATGATGTGGGCCGCATAACTCCTTACGGATCAAAAGTTATGGGCTCCGGAGCGACGGAGACCTGGTCTCAAGCCCCACGACCTCGGTTTGCGGGCCTAGCCTCTACGTGAATCGAAGTTGTCTCGCCCAAGGTACCGTGTGATTCGGTATCAGAAATGTGATGGATTAGGTTTTCAGACTTCCCGCGGCGCACGACGTACGATCCGGGACAAAAAAAATATTATAAAAGCATAAAAGTATCCGAAAACTGATGAAAACGTTTGATATTGGGCTCCAAAAAAAGGTCCAGCAAATCGGACTTGGCTGCCCCGTCGTAGAGCTCTCTGAGAGCTTTCCAACGGTATGCTGTGGGCTGCGTAACACCTTACGGATCAAAAGTTATGGGCTCCAGAGCGACGGAGACTTGGTCCCAAGCCCCACGACCTCGGTTTGCGGGCCCAGCCTCTACGTGAAGCGAAGTTGTCTCGCCCAACGTGCCGTGTGATTCGGTAACAGAAATGTGATGGATTAGGTTGCTGGATTTCCCGCGGCGCACGACGTACGATCCGGGACAGAAAAACAGTATAAAAGCAGAAAAGTGTCCAAAATTGATGAAAACGTTCGATTTTGGGCTCTGAAAAGAGGCCTAGCAAAGCAGGCTCGGCTACCCCGTCGTAGAACTCTCGGAGAGCTTTCCAACGGTATGCTGTGGGCCGCGTAACTACTTACGGATCAAAAGTTATGGGCTCCGGAGCGACGGAGACCTGGTCCCAAGCCCCACGAGCTCGGTTTGCGGGCCCAGCCTCTACGTGAAGCGAAGTTGTCTCGCCCAAGGTGCCATGTGATTCGGTAACAGAAATGTGATGGATTGGGTTACCGGACTTCCCGCGGCGCACGACGTACGATTCGGGACAGAAAAATAGTATAAAAGCAGAAAAGTGTATGAAAACTAATGAAAACATTCGATTTTGGGCTCCAAAAAAAGGCCCAGGGAAGCGAGCTTGGCTGCACCGTCGTAGAGCTCTCTGAGAGCTTTCCAACGGTATGCTGTGGGCCGCGTAACTCCTTACGGATCAAAAGTTATGGGCTCCGGAGCGACGGAGACCTGGTCCCAAGAAACACGACCTCGATTTGCGGGCCCAGCCTCTACGTGAAGCGAAGTTGTGTCGCCCAAGGTGCCGTGTGATTCGGTAACAAAAATGTGATGGATTAGGTTGCCGGACTTCCCGCGGCGTACGACGTACGATCCGGGACAGAAAAACGGTATAAAAGCAGAAAAATGTTCGAAAATTGATGAAAACGTTCGATTTTGGGCTCCAAAAAAAGGTCCAGCGAGAGGGCTTGCTGCCCCGTCGTAGAACTCTCTGAGAGCTTTCTAACGGTATGCTGTGGGCCGCGTAACTCCTTACGGATCAAAAGTTATGGGCTCCTGAGCGACGGAGACCTAGTCCCAAGACCCACGACCTCGGTTTGCGGGCCCAGCCTCTACGTGAAGCGAAGTTGTATTGCCAAAGGTGCCCTGGGATTCGGTAACAGAAATGTGAAGGATTAGGTTGCCGGACTTCCCGCGGCGCACGACGTACTATCCGGGACAGAAAAAAAGTATAAAAGCAGAAAAGTGTCCGAAAACTGATGAAAACGTTCGATTTTGGGCTCCGAACAGAGGCCTAGCAAAGCAGGCTTGGCTGCCCCGTCGTGGATCTCTTGGAGAGCTTTCCAACGGTATGCTGTGGGCCGCGTAACTACTTAAGGATCAACAGTTATGGGCCCCAGAGCGACGGAGACCTGGTCCCAAGACCCACGACCTCGGTTTGCGGGCCCAGCCTCTACGTGAAGCGAAGTTGTCTCGCCCAAGGTGCCGTGTGGTTCGGTAACAGAAATGTGATGGATTAGGTTGCCAGACTTCCCGCGGCGCACGACGTATGATTCGGGACAGAAAAACAGTATAAAAGCATAAAAGTGTCCAAAAACTGATTAAAACGTACGATTTTGGGCTCCGAAAAAAGGCCCAGCTATGAGGCCCGACCCCGAATAACGTGTCCTACTTCGATTTGCGCACCTTAGACCCAAAATTATATGACCGACCTAGGATTACGTGCCCTATTTTGGTTTCCGTGCATGCATCGTTATACGTGCCTTAACCTAGAATTGTGTGCCCTAATCCTCGATATACATCCGATACCTAGATAAATATGCCATGACCTTAATTTACGTGCGAGACCTAATTTGCGTGTGTCTCTTCGTTTCGTGTGCATTAACCTTGAACTGCGTGCCTTAACCTAGGTTTAAGAGTCGTACCTCGATTTGCATGCATTACATTGAATTACGTGCTTTGCATTGGTTTCTGTGCATTCACCTAGGATTGCGTGCATTAGTCTTGAAGTCTGCGTCTTATCTCGTAGTTCGTGTCTTCCTCGTGATTCGTGCCTTGTATTGATTTCTGTGTGTGTCTCGTAGTACGTGCCCTAGACTTAGGAAAGCGTGCCCGCACGCTAATCAATAAAGAATCCTACACAAAACACTAGACTATAAAATAATCCTACACAATCCACTAACCATTATTATAATCCTAATTCAAATCTCTACAAAATCCACTAACACCTAAATATTATATTTTAAACTCACTACAAGACAAAATCTCACAAACCTCTAAACATACCCTATATTCTATTCTACCTAAAATCCCTAAATACCCAACATTCTCTTACACACATGTTAAAACAATTCAAAAGATGACACAAAATCAGATTTTTGCATGCATGTTTAATTCAAAATGATTCTAGACAAGTCATGACACAAAAACACTTATCAATGCATAAAAAAATTGCCCAAAACCACCTCAATTTCCTCTCATTTTCAACCAAACCACTCATGGCCCATGCTAACATTTCAAATTCCACCTTGAAGACACAAAAATTCAGATTTGGAAGCCCAAGGCTGACCACATGCTCAAAAAATTGCAAAAGCCTCATTTTTCTCTCATTTCTCTCACTTTCCTCACATTTTCTCTCTCTCCCTCTCACTCTCTCTCTCCATTTCGGTTTTGGCTGAGTTCTCTCCACCTCTTAGCTCATCTTCATCATCCTATGGTGCATCAAGACAAACCACAAGCAAAGAAACTCACCCAAGCAAGCTAGGATGCAAGAAACACACATGCAAGCATTTTGAGTCACCATTTTCGGCCTAGGTGAGTTTTCTTGGCTTCCGTTTCTTTTCTTCTTGTTCTAACCTCATGCATGTGCTAAGAGATTGATCACTAAGCTAGGAAAAATAGAGAAACCAAGTTGGAATCTCGGCTAAGCAAGAAGAAGAAGAGATTTGAAGCTTCAACAAGTTTTTGTGCATCTTTGTGGTTGATTGCTAAGGTGAGGGTTAAAAGCTTTTGAAAACTCTTTAAAATTTCACATGCATGTTCATAAATGTGTATATTTTCTTCTGTACTTGAGCTATATGGTCGTTCATAAGCTTAAACAACCATGCATGGCAAGATCTTGGCTTGAAAATGATGCTAGGTGAAGTCGAAATGGATGACAGCTCTCTGACCAGTCTGTTCGAGGTAAGTTTAGCTAAGAAAATGATGTTGAAAATGCTTGAAAATTGTCAGGTGCCTAGTTTGGACAGTTTTGGACATTTTTCCCAGAAATAGGCTGAAGCTAATTTTGACTCTAAGGTCCTCAAAATGGTAAATCATTAAACTGTGACCAAATCTGAAAATCTGGAAAAATGAATGAGGTTTTGGCAGATGCACTGACCTTGTGGAAATAACTATATTTGACTTAGTAAAAGTTTCCCAAAACGCATGAAATTTGGTATACTGCTATATTTTTCAGTTCTGGACAATTTTGTCAGAAATGGACCAAAGCTAAAACGGACTCTAAGGACCTCAAAAACGCCATTTTCTGAAAAGTGTGCAAATCTGGACAGTGTTGTGCTACCTCACTGTTTCGGCTATAACTAATAATTCTGAACTCCAATTTATGCAAGGTTTGTTTCTGAGTTTAGTTAACTTCTTAAGCTTTAATTTTACATCTTATTCAATGAATTTGGAGATTGTTTGATTATCCTATTGATTGTGAGAAAACAGCCTATTGCAGTAAAGGTTTTATTTAGCTACATGCTTGGAAAATTATTGTAACCTCTCTTGTGATACTAATTGTGTGGAAAAGTTGTGTTGGGATGTTATGTGGACTGTTTTGAGTACTTGAGGATGCTTGAATGGAATGATGCATGACTTAAGAATGACTTTGAGTTGACTTAGGGTTTTTATCACACGATTAAGCATGAAATAGAAACCCTAATGACTAGGTAGCTTTACTAAGTGTTGATCTCTTGGTTTGGTATGGAAATTATATGCTTAGTGGGCTGCCCGTAATTGTTCTATAACTTCAAATGTGAATTTGACCATGGCATGTTGTCAAATAAGCTTTTCTTGCTACCGAACCCACGTAAATGTTGTTGCATGTTGAATAATTCGTATCACTTGATTATATGAGCTTCTTAATGAGTTATATGACCTGTTTTACATGTGTTACATGGCTGCCCGATTAATGTTCATATAACTCCATATGCCTCATGTGAAATTACTTGTCTTATCGTGCCTCGTTCGACTACTTGTTAACATGCGATCTTATAACTGCTCGGAGGCAACCTACTTTGTTGTCCTCCTAATGTGATATGTTAAGTGTTATAAATGTGCATTGCATTCGAGGTTGCAACCATTCAGTGTGGCATGGTAGTGTTTCACGCATGCCAGGCGGCGTCGGGCTTGCCGGTGTTACCGTGACTGCCATGGTCCAATTCCCACTCTCGCTTGGCATTTCACCCTCGGAGAGTTGGGTCGTAGGATTTCGGGGTACATCCGGAGTACACCCACCTGGCGTGTTTTGGGGATGAATTAAAGTCGGCCGCAACTCCTGTTACTTGACTTGATCTGAGAGCTAAAGCTCACCGTATCCTTTTTATTATGTGTATAAGTACTCCCCCTTGGATCCTAGAGAACCTCGGGGAGGAAAGAACGGTATTCCTGTTCTGTACTTGTAATTCTGTACTTGTATTTCTATTGTATTCATGTTTGAGAAAGGGATTTTCATAAGTTTAACCGGAAAATGAGTTTCAAAACTTATTTCTCGCTCCCCCTTGCTGAGTTCATAAGGACTCACCCTCTTTTATCATCTCAGGTGAAGAAGAACAGGTATAGGAACCTGAGGATAATGTACCTAATGATGAACCCTTGGAGCGATTGCCTGTTATTGTTGTTTTGCTTGAACGTGACTACTTGTGTACCTTGTGCTGCTTGAAGACTATTTATCTTATGTTGTTGTTGTTGCTAATGTAAAAGACCCCCATTGTAATTTGGGGTCTAATTTTGGTTTGTACTTATATTAAGTAGACTGATACTAGACATGACACTACTATGATCGTTTTGCTTTTACTACCGCTAGTATCTATCTTAGGTTACGACGCTTTAGTTAAGAACTAAGTAAATGAACTTATCCAATCTTAATAGGTACTTGCTATTGAGCTAAGATCAACAGGTATATTTGTAACGAGGATAAATAAACAAACGAGACATAGTATCATGCTAGGTTTTAAATCAAACGGGACGTCGAAATAACCAATAGGCAATTCAATTGATGATAAAATAGTAAATTCTAGTTGGGAATGAACTTGAATTGAAAGTTTTGAGGCTATTAGAAAATTTAGGTCAAAACAAAGAGCTCAATTACAGCCGTTATGCTGTCGGATTTCTGAAAAATTTGGAGTCTAGAATAAAACGTTAAGTGTTAAACCTCCTAGAACGATTAAGAATGTGAATGGACTTGAATGTTTAGATCACACCCTAGTCTAACCTTTATAGGCCGGGTTGGGGCGTGACACCCTATATTAGAATGGTATCAGAGCTTAGTTAGTAACTAGGCGTTAGTCGGGTTCAACTCTCGGACTGTGGGTAGAAGCCCTAAGGTAACTATGATGTCTTGTTTATATGTGTTAATGTGTGCTAATGTGCTTTAATTGCTTGTGTAATACCCGAGCCCGGAATATGAATTTTCTTTGTTTATTATTTTGAAAATTATATTTCCTTAAAATCTTTGTGAATTAATTGTTACATTCTCACCGACGCAACGTGCATTGCATTTAAGGAGCGATAGCTAGATAACGATTTCCAGTCCTCAGCAAATAGTGAAACTAGTATTAGATGACTTAAATTTTATATTTTAAATATTGCTAGCTTTAATTGAACTTACCATAGCTGAAACGGCTTTAAAACGCGCGAAATAGGGCCCTTTGACCAAGTTTTAAGTGGTTTGACCTTGGACCTTTGACCCTTTGACCTTTTGACCTTTAATTAAGCAATTAAGTAAGCAAAATAAGAAAAAAAATAGCAGCAAACAGCAGCAGCAGGCCGAGAGCTTTAGAGAGGAAAAAAAAAAACCTTTCAACTTCTCTACGATCAATCTTCGCGTGTGCTCGTGCGGGGTGATTTCCGAGGCAACCAACGTTGTTTTCCTAGCGACTAGGAGTACCTAAGGTGAGGGAAGCATGTTATTTGCGCATTTATACGTTGTGTTAGTTAACTTTATCAATTTTTAGATTTATCCGTAGATCGTTATTTAAAGCGATTTGATGCTTCTAGAATGTTCCTTAGCATTGGTAGAACATGTATTTATGGCTTTGTAACATTTTCTGCGGTTAAATGTTGTGATTGCAACTTGAATTGTGATATGAATAGTACCTTGTGAATAGTAAAACCTTGAAACGTTGAAGTTGCGCTGTTATGCTTTCCATTGATGTAGAAACGTGCTAGGTATGCTAGAATGCTAAAATGTGTGGTTTGTTTGGGTTGCGTAGTGGAAAAAACGAGAATTAAGCCCTTGGGAAAGTCGGGGTCGTTTAGGTCGACTTTGACGTTTTCTCGTTTTGCGTGTTGGCATTGCTTCGGGAAGCCATGGAAGCACTTTTGGTGCGATTATGGCGTTGGGTGGGTGTTTGGTTGTTGTAGTTGTAGTTCAAACGAGAAAGGGGGAAAATCGGGACTTTGCGCGAGTTCTAGGGTAAAGTAAGGTTTCGGGGTCTTTAGACGTGCCTTATGGTGACCTAGGAGGGTTGGCGAAGTCGGTTTCCAGAACTCGTGGCTCGTTTGGAAATGGTAGCATTTTGACAGTTGGGGCCGATTTGTGTTTTTGTGTGTTTACTTGTCTTTATGCTTATAGAATGCTTAGAATTACTTGAATTACTTGTTTGAGTTGTTTTGGATTGAATTGCTTATCAAATTGCTGCTATTGCGTGCGAGAATAACCTACTTTGTTATTCTCCCACGTGTGGCTTTATCGCTGGTTTATCGCTTGTGTATCGCTTGTTTATTGTCTTGTATCGAGTCTTGCATTGCATAGTGTCTCGCGCGTGAGTGATGGGCCTCTCTGGGTAGCCTTGGGTTGCCAGTGTTGGTTGCTCTAGCTCCGCTGCTATTCCCTTTCTCGCTTGGGTTGCCTCCCAGGGAGATTTGGGTCGTAGGATTGATGGATACTTCCGGAGTATTCCAAACTGGTGTTATAAGGTGGTTTTGGGCCGGCGCGTCGTCATCGAATTCGTGTTTGAAAGTGGTTCGTGAAAAGAGTATCGTATCCTTTGATTGAGTGTTTGCAGCTTTAAATACTTGCCTTGCTTTATTGTTGGCTTTGGATGTATCTTTATATGTTTTGTATGTATTGCTTGGCTAATTGCATTGCATACTCCTCTCATCTTCGTCCTTGAGACCAATTGCCCTCGCTGAGCAATAGTTTTTGCTCATTCCTCTCTATACTATGTTTTTACAGGAGTAGTTGAGGCAGACCCTCTCGAGGTAATTGAGGAGGAGGAGCAGGTGGAGGTGTTTCCGTGATAGCACTTACCTGCTTTGCTGGTGGTTGGTTACCAGTTTTGTGCAAACCTTGCTGTTATGTATATTGCGTGAGGAACGCTTAATTTTGAGGCTTGTAGCCTTGTATATATATTTTCTAGTTGAGATCTTTATTAGCTTTATGTTGAAATGGATTAAAGTTTGTAAGTTGTAAACTTATACTCGGATGACTAGTGAAGAATGCATGCTAATGGCTAATGGTTTAGTGGCATAAGTACTTGTGTAGTATGCATATCATTTTGGTTTGGAAAGTTGGATAATAAGAAATGTATGTTTTATAGAAAGTTGGCTTGTTTTGATTGTTTTATAGCTTTCGCAAGTGTTATATTGTTTTTAGGGTTTTCGGATTGTCCGCGGTACAGAGGAGACTCCGTCCGTGTGTCGGGTCCGGGCTTGGCCTTTTGCGGGGTTGGGTCGGGGCGTGACAGCTTGAGCATTGAATATTATGTGCTTTTGTGGACCTTATGTACTATGTGTCATGCACATCAACACGTTAATGCCCTCAATAATGCATGCATGCGTTTATACTCCTTCCTTGATACATGTGCATGTTACATAACTATTAATGACTGTTTATACACATAGATAGTTAGGACTAGAACTTTCAGGGAAGTGAATTTATGCAAAAAGACCGGAAAGTCTCGGTTGGAGATTTCTCGCATCTTCACAGGTACTCGATTGATCGTATGCATTATTAGACATGCATATATATAAAATGCGTAGCACATGTATAATTGTTGAGGTAAAGTTATCTCCTTATCTTTGGAATACCCATACCTATAATTAAGTTATCAATTTTGTAGCCATAAAGTTCTTGATTCTGTTAAACCATTCTTTTAATTGTGGTTCAAGAATAAATGTTAAGGACATACAACTTCCCTTAGATATAAGAATATATTATTGGATATGTGGAGTAGTATATATATGTTCATATGCTTATAATGGAAGTTTGACTTAGGAGTTGCTTTTGAATTAAATTCTTATATCTTAAAATGGTATAATAGACTATTTATATGATCGAATCCTTACTTGATTGGAATTAAGCATCGTTGAACCTAATAAGGTGTATATTAACGAGTTTCAAGATTGTGACCTAGAAATTAAGAGATGATCTCGTGGAAATTGACGATAGGGGTTAGATTATTAAGGCGTGAATAGTATGTTTAAGTAACTTAACAATGGATAACCTCAAGACGTGTAGGCAACTCTGGAGACCGAATTAATAAGGTTGATGATTCTTTAATATAACAAGATATAAGGATGTTGGAATCGAGAAACTCACGTAACTAGAACTCGTGTTCGGAAGACTACACCTAAATGTTAGGTCGAATAGAAGTGTAAGGAATTGAATTATACATTAGATGACTAACATTGCTAAAGGTCCTAAGTTGGATATTGGTGATATTAAGAATCATGGTATTAAATTGTTGCCCCTCGGATTTAGTTATGATTATGCGAAGTAAGTCATTCTATGCACTCGTTATTTGGATACCCTAAAGGATATTAGGAAGCATATATCCCTAAGTATTACCGATGGACCTAATATATATAAACCATGGAAATGAGATTAAAGCATTCGGTTACAAAGTGGAGTCGTTAGGGTATGATTAGTAATCCTAAATAGCTAATAGTGAGTATGCATGATGATTCATGGTGAACCCTAGGGCCTAAGGTCAATGAGTCTTGATGCTCTTAGCTAGTTGAACATGTAAATGAGAAGAGTAAGATTTCATATAGTTAAGATAGATATGAATTAGAGTTACGATGACCCAAGAGGCTGTTGTTAGATAACCGTATTTAAGTGCGCCGTTTCACTTCTAAAAACAAGCGGTTGGTAAACTTCGAATCGTGGTCGTTGAATAGAGGGTGAATCTTGTAGTGATAGTTAAATAAGTGGTTGATTACTTTTGAAGTTCTATTAGGTTATGTTGAAGGATGCCTCGTGATCATAATTCTTATGTTGATACAACCCTGAAGTTATCTCGCATAAGCATTTTATGAGCTAGATCATTTCGGTACCCATTTATAGCCCTAGGATTGTTGTTGTACGGCCGGTAACCTAGTAGAGCATTGATATCACCTACATGGCGATGAACCCAGCTTGGTAACATTAATGTCGAAGATATATTGGCGGGCATTAAGTATTCAAAGGAATGACTAGGTCGCTAAATGAGTAGGACCATTGTCTTCTTAAGTATGACGTAACCTTGGATTGAGGTGAGTGGAATTTATTTGAGGTTGAAACTATTCACCTTAGGAGTTTTGGATAAGATTAAAAGAAAATTCTGAAGTCTCGTGACTTGAAGATAGAGATTCGAATAAGGAAATAAATTGTGGATCACAAGCTGATGAATTTTACTTGTAAGAGTTGAACTAGTGCTACATGATTAGTTACTCATGCAATTTCAATGGCAATTTGTTGGTGGTACTTAATAAACCTTAGAGTTTGAGTTTCATGAACCTCAACAGTCTTTCTTCTTGATTACATGCATGAAGGTTAACGAAGCTGGGAAAGGATGTTAGTGAATAGGAGCCTATGATCGGGAGACTAGTCATTAGAAGATTTGCTAATCTAATGTACCTGCGAGATAAGAAGGGCTATAATACCATCGATAGATGACGATTTGAGATGGATCAGTTTGTTTGGAGAGTTTTTCCTGAAAATAGAGTCGTATTGTGGAAACGACCCATAACACGTGTATGTCTTACGTGCTAACAATTTGAAGCTAGTAGATATGATATGTAAATCGGATATAGACCTCTTGTCTTGAAATTAGTGTATGTAACCATAAGATCGCGGTATTATTGTGATATTCCTTTTGAGGTATGGATGCGAGATTGATACAACATGAGTCATGATTTTGGAGTCATTGTTATATTGTTAGGATACCGATGCAGCTTTGATGACTATGTTTGGAGATTCTAACCTTAGTTAATGAACTCCACCTTAAGATCAATTGGAGATAAGAGAGTTGTTCAAAGGAACGAACTGTAAATGTAGGGGTCACACCGAATTAAATGATTGGAAAAAGCTAGGAAGTGAATTCGTTGTGGTAAGAGATATCACAAAGCAAAGGACGACCCGGAGTTGAAAATGACAATGGTCGGAATCCGTCTAAATGACCTTAACAAGTAAGAATGAATTTCGGGATGAAATTCTTTTAAGGAGGGAAGGATGTGAGGCCCGACCCGAATAACGTGTCCTACCTCGATTTACGCACCTTAGACCCAAAGTTATATGACCGACCTAGGATTACGTGCCCTGTTTTGGTTTTCGTGCATGCATCGTTATACATGCCTTAACCTAGAATTGTGTGCCCTAATCCTCGATATACATGCGATACCTAGATAAATATGCCATGACCTTAATTTACGTGCGAGACCTTGATTTGCGTGTGTCTTTTCGTTTTGTGTGCATTAACCTTCAACTGTGTGCCTTAACCTAGGTTTAAGAGTCGTACCTCGATTTGCGTGCATTACATTGAATTACGTGCCTTGCATTGTTTTATGTGCATTCACCTAGGATTGCGTCCATTAGTCTTGAAGTCCGTGTCTTATCTCGTAGTTCGTGTCTTCCTCGTGATTCGTGCCATGTATTGATTTCTGTGTGTGTGTCGTAGTGCGTGCCCTAGACTTAGGAAAGCGTGCCCGCACGCTAATCAATAAAGAATCCTACACAAAGCACTAGACTATAAAATAATCCTACACAATCCACTAACCATTATTATAATCCTAATTCAAATCTCTACAAAATCCACTAACACCTAAATATTATATTTTAAACTCACTACAAGACAAAATCTCACAAACCTCTAAACATACCCTATATTCTATTCTACCTAAAATCCCTAAATACCCAACATTCTCTTACACACATGTTAAAACAATTCAAAAGATGACACAAAATCAGATTTTTGCATGCATGTTTAATTCAAAATGATTCTAGACAAGTCATGACACAAAAACACTTATCAATGCATAAAAAAATTGCCCAAAACCACCTCAATTTCAACTCATTTTCGACCAAACCACTCATGGCCCATGCTAACATTTCAAATTCCACCTTGAAGACACAAAAATTCAGATTTGGAAGCCCAAGGCTGACCACATGCTCAAAAAATTGCAAAAGCCTCATTTTTCTCTCATTTCTCTCACTTTCCTCACATTTTCTCTCTCTCCCTCTCACTCTCTCTCTCCATTTCGGTTTTGGCTGAGTTCTCTCCACCTCTTAGCTCATCTTCATCATCCTATGGTGCATCAAGACAAACCACAAGCAAAGAAACTCACCCAAGCAAGCTAGGATGCAAGAAACACACATGCAAGCATTTTGAGTCACCATTTTCGGCCTAGGTGAGTTTTCTTGGCTTCCATTTATTTTCTTCTTGTTCTAACCTCATGCATGTGCTAAGAGATTGATCACTAAGCTAGGAAAAATAGAGAAACCAAGTTGGAATCTCGGCTAAGCAAGAAGAAGAAGAGATTTGAAGCTTCAACAAGTTTTTGTGCAAATTTGTGGTTGATTGCTAAGGTGAGGGTTAAAAGCTTTAGAAAACTCTTTGAAATTTCACATGCATGTTCATAAATGTGTATATTTTCTTCTGTACTTGAGCTATATGGTCGTTCATAAGCTTAAACAACCATGCATGGCAAGATCTTGGCTTGAAAATGATGCTAGGTGAAGTCGAAATGGATGACAGCTCTCTGACCAGTCTGTTCGAGGTAAGTTTAGCTACGCAAATGATGTTGAAAATGCTTGAAAATTGGCAGGTAACTAGTTTGGACAGTTTTGGACATTTTTCCCAGAAATAGGCCAAATCTAATTTTTACTCTAAGGTCCTCAAAATGGTAAATCATTAAAATGTGACCAAATCTGGAAATCTGGAAAAATGAATCAGGTTTTGGCAGATGCACTGACCTTGTGGAACGAACCATATTTGACTTAGTAAATATTTCCCAAAACGCATGAAATTTGGTGTACTGCTATATTTTTCAGTTCTGGACAATTTTGTCAGAAATGGACCAAAGCTAAAACTGACTCTAAGGACCTCAAAAACGCCATTTTCTGAAAAGTGTGCAAATCTGGACAGTGTTGTGCTACCTCACTGTTTCGGCTATAACTAATGATTCTGAACTTCAATTTATGCAAGGTTTGTTTCTGAGTTTAGTTAAATTCTTAAGCTTTAATTTTACATCTTATTCACTGAATTTGGATATTGTTTGATTATCCTATTGATTGTGAGAAAACAGCCTATTGCAGTAAAGGTTTTATTTAGCTACATGCTTGGAAAATTATTGTAACCTCTCTTGTGATACTAATTGTGTGGAAAAGTTGTGTTGGGATGTTATGTGGACTGTTTTGAGTACTTGAGGATGCTTGAATGGAATGATGCATGACTTAAGAATGACTTTGAGTTGACTTAGGGTTTTCATCACACGATTAAGCATGAAATAGAAACCCTAATGACTAGGTAGCTTTACTAAGTGTTGATCTCTTGGTTTGGTGTGGAAATTATATGCTTAGTGGGCTGCCCGTAATTGTTCTATAACTTCAAATGTGAATTTGACCATGGCATGTTGTCAAATAAGCTTTTCTTGCTACCGAACCCACGTAAATGTTGTTGCATGTTGAATAATTCGTATCACTTGATTATATGAGCTTCTTAATGAGTTATATGACCTGTTTTACATGTGTTACATGGCTGCCTGATTAATGTTCATATAACTTCATATGCCTCTCATGTGAAATTACTTGTCTTATCGTGCCTCGTTCGACTACTTGTTAACATGCGATCTTATAACTGCTCGGAGGCAACCTACTTTGTTGTCCTCCTAATGTGATATGTTAAGTGTTATAAATGTGCATTGCATTCGAGGTTGCAACCATTCAGTGTGGCATGGTAGTTTTTCATGCACGCCGGGCGGCGTCGGGCTTGCCGGTGTTACCATGACTGCCATGGTCCAATTCCCACTCTCGCTTGGCATTTCACCCTCGGAGAGTTGGGTCGTAGGATTTCGGGGTACATCCGGAGTACACCCACCTGGCGTGTTTTGGGGATGAATTAAAGTCAGCCGCAACTCCTGTTACTTGACTTGATCTGAGAGCTAAAGCTCACCGTATCCTTTTTATTATGTGTATAAGTACTCCCGCTTGTGTGAGGCCCGATCCTGAATAACGTGCCTTACCTCGATTTGCGTGCCTTAGAACTAGAACTGTACGACCGACCCTAGATTACGTGCCATGTCTTGGTTTTTGTGCATGCCTCGTTATACGTGCCTTAACCTAAAATTGTGTGCCCTAATCCTCGATATACGTGCGATACCTAGATAAACATGCCATGACCTTAATTTACATGCGAGACCTTGATTTGCGTGTGTCTCTTCGTTTCGTGTGCATTAACCTTGAACTGCGTGCTTTAACCTAGGTTTAAGAGTCCTGTCTTGAATTACGTGCCTTGTATTGGTTTACGTACATTTATCTAGGGATTGCGTGCATTTGCATTGAAATCTGTGCATTAGTCTTGAAGTTCGTGTCTTACCTCGTAGATCGTGTCTACCTCGTAATTCGTGCCCTAGACCTAGGAATCCGTGCCACCACGTTGATCAAGAAAGAATCCTACACAAAGCACAAGACAATAAAATAATCCTACACAATCCACTAACTATTATTATAATCCTAATTCAAATCTCTACAAAATCCACTAACACCTAAATATTATATTTTAAACTCACTACAAGACAAAATCTCACCAACCTCTAAACATACCCTATATTCTATTCTACCTAAAATCCCTAAATACCCAACATTCTCTTACACACATGTTAAAACAATTCAAAAGATGACACAAAATCAGATTTTTGCATGCATGTTTAATTCAAAATAATTCTAGACAAGTCATGACACAAAAACACTTATCAATGCATAAAAATTGCCCAAAACCACCTCAATTTCCTCCCATTTTCGACCAAACCACTCATGGCCCATGCTAACATTTCAAATTCCACCTTGAAGACACAAAAATTCAGATTTGGAAGCCCAAGGCTGACCACATGCTCAAAAATTGCAAAAAGCCTCATTTTTCTCTCATTTATCTCACTTTCCTCACATTTCTCTCTCTCCCTCTCATTTTCCCTCTCCATTTCGGTTTTGGCTGAGTTCTTCATCTCCATTGCTTCTCTTCTTCACACCATAGCTAAACCAAGCAAGCCACAAGCAAAGGACCTCAACCGAACAAGATATGGTGCAAAATCACTCATGCATGTGCATTGAAGCTTCATTTTCGGCCTAGGTGAGTTACTAAGCTTCCATTTCTTTTCTTCAAGTCCTAACTACATGCATGTACTAAGAGATTGCTTACTAGGCTAGGAAAAATAGAGAAAACCAAGTTGGAAACTCGGCTAAGCAAGAAGAGGAAGAAATTTGAGCCTCAACAAGGTTTTTGTGCATCTTTTGGTTGATTGCAAAGATGAGGGTTAAAAGCTTTTGAAAACTCTTTGAAATTTCACATGCATGCTCATAAATGTGTGTATTTGCTTCTGTACTTGAGCTATATGGTCGTTCATAATCTTAAACAACCATGCATGGCAAGATCTTGGCTTGAAAATGATGCTAGGTGAAGTCGAAGTGGATGACAGCTCTCTGACCAGTCTGTTCGAGGTAAGTTTAGCTAAGAAAATGATGTTGAAAATGCTTGAAAATTGGTGGGTGACTAGTTTGGACAGTTTTGAACATTTTTCCCAGAAATAGGCTGAAGCTAATTTTGACTCTAAGGTCCTCAAAATGGCAAATCATTAAAATATGACCAAATCTGGAAATCTGGGAAAATGAATCAGGTTTTGGCAGATGCACTGACCTTGTGGAGCGAACCATGTTTGACTTAGTAAATGTTGTCCACAATGCATGAAAATTGGTGTGCTACTATATTTTTCAGTTCTGGACAATTTTGTCAGAAATGGACCAAAGCTAAAAATGACTCCAAGGACCTCAAAAACGTCAATTTCTGAAACGTGTGCAAATCTGGACAGTTTTGTGCTACCTCACTGTTTCGGCCATAACTAATGATTCTGAACTCCAATTGATGCAAGGTTTGTTTCTGAGTTTAGTTAACTTCTTAAGCTTTAATTTGACATCTTATTCACTGAATTTTGAGATTGTTTGTTTATCCTATTGATTGTGGGAAAACAGCCTATTGCAGTAAAGGTTTCACTTAGTTATATGCTTGGAAAATTGTTGTAACCCCTCTTGTGGTGCTAATTGCTTGGAATTGTGGTGTTGGGATGTTGTGTGGACTGTTTTGAGTACTTGAGGATGTTTGAATTGAATGATGCATGACTTGTGAATGAACTTGAGTTGACTTAGGGTTTAATCACATGGTTAAGCATGAAACGGAAACCTTAATGACTAGGTAGTCTTGCTAAGTGTTGATCATTTAGATATTGTGTGGAAATTATATGCTTAGTGGGCTGCCCGTAAATGTCTTATAAGCTTAAATGTAATTTTGATCATTGCATGTTGACAAATAGGCTTTTCTTGCATCCGAAACCACCACGTAGATGTTGTTGCATGTGAATAATCGTATCACTTGATTACGTGGACTTCGAAATGAGTTATATGGCTTGACTTGCATGTGTTACATGGCTGCCCGTTTAATGTTCATATGACTCTATGTGTTCTACAAAGTGAAATTTCATGTCAAGCATGCCTCGTTCGTTTACTTGGCAATATGTGATCTTGAAATTGCTCGGAGGCAACCTACTTTGTTGTTCTCCTAATGTGAATTGTTAAAATATATTCAATGGTTTATTTGAACGTGATTACTTGGCTGCCCGTTAAAGTTTAATTGCTTTCAAATGGATATATGAAATGATTATATGTTCTTACAATGCCTTATATGCCAATATGTCAAAATGTGATCATATACTTGTTCGGAGGCAACCTACTTTGTTGACCTCCTAATGTGAAATGTTAAATGACAAAAATGGGCATTGTATACGAGGTTGCAACCTTTCAGTGTGGCATGGTAGTGTTTCACGCACGCCGGGCGGCATCGGGCTTGCCGGTGTTACCGTGACTACCATGGTCCAATTCCCTCTCTCGCTTGGCATTTCACCCTCGGAGAGTTGGGTCGTAGGTTTTGGGGTACATCCGGAGTACACCCAATTGAGAGCGATAAGTGGATTATTGAAGTCGGCCGCACCAAATGAATCGAAATTGACATTGAGAGCAAATGCTCACCGTATCCTTTTTACAATGTGTATAAGTACTCTCGCTTGGTTCCTAGAGAACCTCGGGGAGGAAAGACTGGTATTCTTGTTCTTGTGCTTATATGTAAGTACTCTCGCTTGGTTCCTAGAGAACCTCGGGGATGAAAGACTGGCATTTCTATTCCCTTACTTTGTATCCATTACTCGATTTGTTTCTTATAATTGCGTACCTTATTATTTGTAATACGTGACATGTTCTCAAAAAGAGTTTTCATAAATTGAACCGAAAAACGAGTTTCAAAACGTATTTCTCATTCCCCCTCGCTGAGTTCATAAGGACTCACCATCTTTTTCATCACAGGTGAAGAAGAACAGGTACAAGTACCCGAGGATGGTGTGCCTAACGATGAACCCCTGGAGTGATTGCCTGTCTTGTGTGCCTTGCGTGATTATGGCTATTTGTGAACTATGCTACTTGAAGACTATTTCTTTTATGTTGCTCGTTGTTTATTGATGTAAATGACCCCGTTGTAATTTGGGTCTAATTCTGAGATTGTACTATCTATAACCGGACGAACTTTTATTTGGTTGTTTGCTTTCGTTTTCTTAATTAGTAGTTATCGTAGGCATTCAAACCACTAGATGAACAATCAACTAAGTTAATTCTATCTAATTTCACTTAGGTGTTCATTTGCAAACTAAAGGATAATAGGTACTTGCATGATAGGAAATTGAAAAATAAACAGGACATAGTTATCATGTTAGGCTTATTAACCAAACGAGACTTTCAAGGTAAACTAGTAAGCCAATCGGTTGGTGTCAAATAGGAGTCCTTAATGGAATTGGATTAATGATTGGAATAATTGAGGCGTTTAGAGAATTAGGTCAAACCAAATAGCCCAATTACAGTCGTTATGCTGCCGATTTACCGAAAAAATTTGGAGTTTAGGCCATGACGTTAAGTGTTAAATTTTCATGAACGGTTAAGTACGAGACGTGACTTGAATGTTTAGATCATACCCCAATCTAACCTTTATAGGCCGGGTTGGGGCGTGACAGCTTGGATCCTAGAGAACCTTGGGAAGGAAAGACCGGTATTCCTGTTCTGTACTTGTAATTCTGTACTTGTATTTCTATTGTATTCATGTTTAAGAAAGGGATTTTCATAAGTTTAACCGAAAAATGAGTTTCAAAACTTATTTCTCGCTCCCCCTCGCTGAGTTCATAAGGACTCACCCTCTTTTATCATCTCAGGTGAAGAAGAATAGGTACAGGAACCCGAGGATAATGTACCTAATGATGAACCCCTGGAGCGATTGCCTGTTATTATTGTTTTGCTTGAACGTGACTACTTGTGTACCTTGTGCTGCTTGAAGACTATTTATCTTATGTTGTTGTTGTTGCCAATGTAAAAGACCCCCATTGTAATTTGGGGTCTAATTTTGGTTTGTACTTATATTAAGTAGACTGATACTAGACATGACACTACTATGATCGTTTTGCTTTTACTACCGCTAGTATCTATCTTAGGTTACGACGCTTTAGTTAAGAACTAAGTAAATGAACTTATCCAATCTTAATAGGTACTTGCTATTGAGCTAAGATCAACAGGTATATTTGTAACGAGGATAAATAAACAAACGAGACATAGTATCATGCTAGGTTATAAATCAAGCGGGACGTCGAAATAACCAATAGGCAATTCAATTGATGATAAAATAGTAAATTCTAGTTGGGAATGAACTTGAATTGAAAGTTTTGAGGCTGTTAGAAAATTTAGGTCAAAACAAGGAGCCCAATTACAGCCGTTATGCTGCCGAATTTTTGAAAAATTTGGAGTCTAGAATAAAACGTTAAGTGTTAAACCTCCTAGAACGATTAAGAATGTGAATGGACTTGAATGTCTAGATCACACCCTAGTCTAACCTTTATAGGCCGGGTTAGGGCGTGACACCAGTGACGCGTGCTTACCTGCCCCGTCGTAGAGCTCTCTGAGAGCTCTCCAACGGTATGCTGTGGGCCGCGTTACTACTTACGGATCAAAATTTATGGGCTCCGGAGCGACGGAGACCTGGTCCCAAGTCCCACGACCTCGGTCTGCTGGCCCAGCCTCTACGTGAAGCGAAGTTGTATCGCCCAAGGTGCCGTGTGATTCGGTAATAGAAATGTGATGGATTAGGTTGCCGGACTTCCCGCGGCGCACGACGTACGATCCGGGACAGAAAAACAGTATAAAAGCATAAAAGTGTCCAAAAATTGATGAAAACGTTCGATTTTGGGCCCTGAAAAGAGGCCAGGCAAAGCAGGCTTGGCTGCCCCGTCGAAGAACTCTCGGAGAGCTTTCCAACGGTATGCTGTGGGCCGCGTAACTACTTACGGATCAAAAGTTATGGGCTCCGGAGCGACGGAGACTTGGTCCCAAGCCCCACGACCTCGGTTTGTGGGCCCAGCCTCTACGTGAAGCGAAGTTGTCTTGCCCAAGGTGCCGTGTGATTCGGTAATAGAAATGTGATGGATTAGGTTGCCGGACTTCCCGCGGCGCACGACGTACGATCCGGGACAGAAAAACAGTATAAAAGAAAAAAAGTGTCCGAAAACTGATGAAAACGTTCGATTTTGGGCTCTGAAAAGAGGCCTAGCAAAGCAAGCTTGGCTGCCCCGTCGTAGAACTCTCGGAGAGCTTTCCAACGGTATGCTGTGGGCCGCGTAACTACTTACGGATCAAAAGTTATGGGCTCCGGAGCGACGGAGACCTGGTCTCAAGACCCACGACCTCGGTTTGCGGGCCCAGCCTCTACGTGAAGCGAAGTTGTATCCCAAGGTGCCATGTGATTCGGTAACAGAAATGTGATGGATTAGGTTGCCGGACTTCCCGCGGCGCACGACGTACGATCCGGAACAGAAAAACAGTATAAAAGCAAAAAAGTGTTCAAAAATTGATGAAAACGTTCGATTTTGGGATCCAAAAAAAGGTCCAGGGAAGAGGGCTTGCTGCCCCGTCTTAGAACTCTCTGAGAGCTTTTCAACGGTATGCTGTGCGCCGCGTAACTCCATACGGATCAAAAGTTATGGGCTCCGGAGCGACGGAGACCTGGTCCCAAGCCCCATAACCTCGGTTTGCTGGCCCAGCCACTACGTGAAGTGAAGTTGTCTCGCCCAAGGTTCCGTGTGATTCGGTAACAGAAATGTGATGGATTAGGTTGCCGGACTTCCCGCGGCACGCGACGTATTATCCGGGACAGAAAACCAGTATAAAAGCAGAAAAGTATCCGAAAACTGATGCAAACGTTCGATTTTGGGATACAAAAAATGGCCCAGCGAAGCAGACTTGACTGCCCCGTCGTAAAGCTCTCTGAGAACTTTCCAACGGTATGCTGTGGGCCGCGTAACTCCTTACGGATCAAAAGTTATGGGCTCCGGAGCGACGGAGACTTAGTACCAAGCCCCACAACCTCATTTGCGGGCCCAGCCTCTACGTGAAGCGAAGTTGTCTCGCCCAAGGTGCCGTGTGATTCGGTAACAGAAATGTTATGGATTAGGTTGTCGGACTTCCAGCGGCGCACGACGTACTATTCGGGACAGAAAAACAGTATAAAAGCATAAAAGTGTCCGAAAACTAATGAAAATGTTCGATTTTGGGCTCCGAAAAACGGCCCAACAAAGCGAGCTTGACTGCCCCGTCGTAGAGCTCTCTAAGAGCTTTCCCACGGTATGCTGTGGGCCGCGTAACTCCTTTCGGATCAAAAGTTATGGGCTCCGGAGCGATGGAGACCTGGTCCCAAGCCCCACGACCTCGTTTGCGGGCCCAGCCTCTACGTGAAGTAAAGTTGTCTCGCCCAAGGTGCCGTGGGATTTGGTAACAGAAATGTGATGGATTAGGTTGCCGGACTTCCCGCGGCGCATGACGTACGATCCGGAACAGAAAAACAGTATAAAAGCATAAAATTATCTGAAAACTGATGAAAACGTTCGATTTTAGGCTCTGAAAAGAGGCCTAGCAAAGCAGGTTTGGCCGCCACGTCGTAGAACTCTCGGAGAGCTTTCCAACGGTATGCTGTGGGCCGCGTAACTAATTAAGGATCAAAAGTTATGGGCTCCGGAGCGACGGAGACCTGGTCCCAAGCCCCACGACCTCGGTTTGCTGGCCCAGCCTCTACGTGAAGCGAAGTTGTCTCGCCCAAGGTGCCATGTGATTCGGTAACAAAAATGTGATGGATTAGGTTACCGGACTTCCCGCGGCGCACGACGTACGATTCGGGACAGAAAAACAGTATAAAAGCAGAAAAGTGTCTGAAAACTGATGAAAACGTTCGATTTTGGGCTCTGAAAAAAGGCCCAGCAAAGCGAGCTTGGCTGCCCCATTGTAGAGGTCTCTGAGAGCTTTCCAACGGTATGCTGTCGGCCGCGTAACTCCTTACGGATCAAAAGTTATGGGCTCCGGAGCGACGGAGACCTGGTCCCAAGACCCACGACCTCGGTTTGCGGGCCCAGCCTCTACGTGAAGCGAAGTTGTATCACCCAAGGTGCTGTGTGATTCGGTAACAGAAATGTGATGGATTAGGTTGCCGGACTTCCCGCGGCGCACGACGTACGATCCGGGAAAGAAAAATAGTATAAAAGTTGAAAAGTGTCCGAAAACTGATGAAAACATTCTATTTTGGGCTCCGAAAAAAGGTCCAGCAAAGCGAGCTTGGCTGCCCCGTCGTAGAACTCTCTGAGAGCTTTCCAACGGTATGCTGTGGGCCGCGTAACTCCTTACGGATCAAAAGTTATGGGCTCCGGAGCGACGGAGAGCTGGTCACAAGCCCCACGACCTCGGTTTGCGGGCCCAGCCTCTACATGAAGCAAAGTTGTCTCGCCCAAGGTGCCGCGCGATTTGGTAACAGAAATGTGATGGATTAGGTTGCCTGACTTCCCGCGGCGTACGACGTACCATCCGGGACAGAAAAACAGTATAAAAGACGAAAAGTGTCCGAAAACTGATGAAAACTTTCGATTTTGGGCTCCGAAAAAAGGTCCAGCGAAGTGAGCTATGCTGCCCCGTCGTAGAACTCTCTGAGAGCTTTCCAACGGTATGCTGTGGGCCGCGTAACTCCTTACGGATCAAAACTTATAGGCTCCAGAGCGACAGAGACCTGGTCCCATGTCCCATGACCTCGGTTTGTAGGCCCAGCCTCTACGTGAAGCAAAGTTGTCTCGCCCAAGGTGCTATGGGATTCGGTAACAGAAATGTGATGGATTAGGTTGCCGGACTTCCCGCGGCGCACGACGTACTATTCGGGACAGAAAAACAGTATAAAAGCATAAAAGTGTCCGAAAACTGATGAAAATGTTCGATTTTGGGCTCCGAAAAAAGGCCCAACAAAGCGAGCTTGACTGCCCCGTCGCAGAGCTCTCTAAGGGCTTTTCAACGGTATGCTGTGCGCCGCGTAACTCCTTTCGGATCAAAAGTTATTGGCTCCGGAGCGACGGAGACCTGGTCCCAAGACCCACGACCTCGGTTTGCGGGCCCAGCCTCTACGTGAAGCGAAGTTGTCTCGCCCAAGGTGCCATGTGATTCGGTAATAGAAATGTGATGGATTAGGTTGTCGGATTTCCCGCGGCGCACGACGTACGAACCGGGACAGAAAAACAGAATAAAAGCAAAAAAGTGTCCAAAAATTCATGAAAACGTACGATTTTGGGCTACGAAAAAAGGCCTAGCAAAGCTTGCTTAGCTGCCAGTCGTAGAGCTCTCTGAGGGCTTTCCAACGGTATGCTGTGGGCCTCGTAACTCCTTACGGATCAAAAGTTATGGGCTCCGGAGCGACGGAGACCTGGTCCCAAGACCCACGACCTTGGTTTGCGGGCCCAGCCTCTACGTGAAGCGAAATTGTCTCGCCCAAGGTGCCGTGTGATTCGGTAACAGAAATGTGATGGATTAGGTTGCCGGACTTCCCGCGGCGCACGACGTACGATCGGGGACAGAAAAACAGTATAAAAGCAGAAAAGTGTCCGAAAACTGATGAAAACGTTTGATTTTGGGCTCCAAAAAAAGGTCCAACAAAGCGAGCTTGGCTGCCCCGTCGTAGAACTCTCTGAGAGCTTTCCAATGGTATGCTGTGGGCCGCGTAACTCCTTACGGATCAAAAAGTTATGGGCTCCGGAGCGACGGAGACCTGGTCCCAAGCCCCACGACCTCGGTTTGCGGGCCCAGCCTCTACATGAAGCAAAGTTGTCTCGCCCAAGGTGCCGCGGGATTTGGTAACAGAAATGTGATGGATTAGGTTGCCGGACTTCCCGCGGCGTACGACGTACGATCCGGGACAGAAAAACAGTATAAAGGACGAAAATTGTCTGAAAACTGATGAAAACTTTCGATTTTGGGCTCCAAAAAAATGTCCAGCGAAGTGAGCTATGCTGCCCCGTCGTAGAACTCTCTGAGAGCTTTCCAACGGTATGCTGTGGGCCGCGTAACTCCTTACGGATCAAAACTTATAGGCTCCAGAGCGACAGAGACCTGGTCCCATGTCCCATGACCTCGGTTTGTGGGCCCAGCCTCTACGTGAAGCAAAGTTGTCTCGCCCAAGGTGCCGTGGGATTCGGTAACATAAATGTGATGGATTAGGTTGCCGGACTTCCCGCGGCGCACGACGTACTATTCGGGACAGAAAAACAGTATAAAAGCAGAAAAGTGTCCGAAAACTGATGAAAATGTTCGATTTTGGGCTCTGAAAAAAGGCCCAACAAAGCGAGCTTGACTGCCCCGTCGCAGAGCTCTCTAAGGGCTTTTCAACGGTATGTTGTGGGCCGCATAACTCCTTTCGGATCAAAAGTTATTGGCTCCGGAGCGACGGAGACCTGGTCCCAAGACCCACGACCTCGGTTTGCGGGCCCATCCTCTACGTGAAGTGAAGTTGTCTCGCCCAAGGTGCCGTGTGATTCGGTAACAGAAATGTGATGGATTAGGTTGTCGGATTTCCCGTGGCGCACGACGTACGAACCGGGACAGAAAAACAGAATAAAAGCAAAAAAGTGTCCAAAAACTGATGAAAACGTACGATTTTGGGCTACGAAAAAAGGCCTAGCAAAGCTTGCTTAGCTGTCAGTCGTAGAGCTCTCTGTGGGCTTTCCAACGGTATGCTGTGGGCCTCGTAACTCCTTACGGATCAAAAGTTATGGGCTCCGGAGCGACGGAGACCTGGTCCCAAGACCCACGACCTTGCTTTGCGGGCCCAGCCTCTACGTGAAGCGAAATTGTCTCGCCCAAGGTGCCGTGTGATTCGTTAACAGAAATGTGATGGATTAGGTTGCTGGACTTCCCGTGGCGCACGACGTACGATCCGGGACAGAAAAACAGTATAAAAGCAAAAAAGTGTCCAAAAACTGATGAAAATGTATGATTTTTGGCTCCGAAATAAGGCCCAGCGTAGCATACTTAACTGCCCCATCGTAGAGCTCCCTGAGAGCTTTCCAACGGTATGCTGTGGGCTGCGTAACTCCTTACAGATCAAAAGTTATGGGCTACGGAGCGATAGAAACCTGGTCCCATGTCCCATGACCTCGGTTTGCGGGCCCTACCTCTACGTGAAGCGAAGTTGTCTCGCCTAAGGTGCTGTGTGATTCGGTAACAGAAATGTGATTTATTAGGTTGCCGGACTTCTCGCGGCGCACGACGTACGATCCGGGACAGAAAAATAGTATAAAAGCAGAAAAGTGTCCGAAAACTGATGAAAACGTTCGATTTTTGGCTCTGAAAAGAGGCCTAGCAAAGCAGGCTTGTCTGCCCCGTCGTAGAACTCTCAGAGAGCTTTCCAACGGTATGCTGTGGGCCGCGTAACTACTTACGGATCAAAAGTTATGGGCTCCAGAGCGACGGAGACCTGGTCCCAAGCCCCACGACCTCGGTTTACAGGCCCAGCCTCTACGTGAAGCGAAGTTGTCTCGCCCAAGGTGCCGTGTGATTCGGTAACAGAAATGTGATGGATTCGGTTGCCGGACTTCCTGCGGCGCACGACGTACGATCCGGGACAGAAAAAAAGTATAAAAGCATAAAAGTGTTCGAAAACTGATGAAAACCTTCGATTTTGGGCTCTGAAAAGAGGCCTCGAAAAGCAGGCTTGGCTGCCCCGTCGTAGATCTCTCGGAGAGCTTCCCAACGGTATGCTGTGGGCCGCGTAACTACTTACGGATCAAAAGTTATGGGCTCCGGAGCGACGGAGAGCTGGTCCCAAGCCCCACGACCTCGGTTTGCGGGCCCAGCCTCTACGTGAAGCGAAGTTGTCTTGCCCAAGGTGCCGTGTGATTCGGTAACAGAAATGTGATGGATTCGATTGTCGGACTTCCCGCGGCGCACGACGTACGATCCTGGACATAAAAATAGTATAAAAGCAGAAAAGTGTCCAAAAACTGATGAAAACGTTTGATTTTGGGCTCCAAAAAAAGGTCCACCGAAGAGGGCTTGCTTCCCTGTCGTAGAACTCTCTGAGAGCTTTCCAACGGTATGCTGTGGGCCGCGTAACTCCTTACGGATCAAAAGTTATGGGCTCCGGAGCGACGGAGATCTGGTCCCAAGACCCACGACCTCGGTTTGCGGGCCCAACCTCTACGTGAAGCGAAGTTGTCTCACCCAAAGTGCCGTGTGATTCGGTAACAGAAATATGATGGATTAGGTTGCCGGACTTCCCGCGGCGCACGACGTACGATCCGGGACAGAAAAACAGTATAAAAGCAGAAAAGTGTCCGAAAACTGGTGAAAACGTTCGATTTTGGGCTCCAAAAAAAGGTCTAGCAAAGAGTGCTTGCTGCCCCGTCGTAGAACTCTCTGAGAGCTTTCCAACGGTATGCTGTGGGCCGCGTAACTCCTTACGGATCAAAGTTATGGGCTTCGGAGCGACGGAGACCTGGTCCCAAGCACCACGACCTCGGTTTGCGGGCCTAGCCTCTAAGTGAAGCAAAGTTGTCTCGCCCAAGGTACCGCGGGATTCGGTAACAGAAATTTGATGGATTATGTTGCCGGACTTCCCGCGGCGCACGACGTAGGATCCGTGACAGAAAAACAGTATAAAAGCATAAAAGTGTCCGAAAATTGATGAAAACGTTCGATTTTGGTCTCCGAAAAAAGGTCCAGCACAGCGAGCTTGCTGCCCCGCCGTAGAACTCTCTGAGAGCTTTCCAACGGTATGCTGTGGGCCGCGTACCTCCTTACGGATCAAAAGTTATGGGCTCCGGAGCGACGGAGACCTGGTCCCAAGCCCCACGACCTCGTTTGCGGGCCCAGCCTCTACGTGAAGCGAAGTTGTCTAGCCCAAGGTCCCGTGTTATTCGGTAACAGAAATGTGATGGATTAGGTTGCTGGACTTCCCGCGGCACACGACGTACGATCCGGGACAGAAAAACAGTATAAAAGCATAAAAGTGTCCAAAAACTGATGAAAACGTTTGATTTTGGTCTCTGAAAAGAGGCCTAGCAAAGCAGGCTTGGCTGCCCCATCGTAGAACTTTCGGAGAGCTTTCCAACGGTATGTTGTGGGCCGCGTAACTACTTACGGATCAAAAGTTATGGGCTCCGGAGCGACGGTGACCTGGTCCCAAGCCCCACGACCTCGGTTTGCAGGCCCAGCCTCTACGTGAAGCGGAGTTGTCTCAACCAAGGTGCTGTGTGATTCGGTAACAGAAATGTGATGGATTAGGTTGCCAGACTTCCTGACGCGCACGACGTACGATTCGGGACAGAAAAATAGTATAAAAGCATAAAAGTGTCCAAAAACTGATGAAAACGTTCGATTTTGGGCTCCAAAAAAAGGACCAGTGAAGCGAATTTGGCTGCCCCGTCGTAGAGCTCTCTGAGAGCTTTCCAACGGTATGCTGTGGGCCGCGTAACTCAGTACGGATGAAAAGTTATGTGCTCCGGAGCGACGGAGACCTGGTCCCAAGTCCCACGACCTCGGTTTGCTTGCCCAGCCTCTACGTGAAGCGAAGTTGTATCGCCCAAGGTGCCGTGTGATTCGATAACAGAAATGTGATGCATTAGGTTGCCAGACATCCCGCGGCGCACGACGTACGATCCGGAACAGAAAAACAGTATAAAAGCAGAAAAGTATCCGAAAACTGATGAAAACGTTCGATTTTGGGCTCCAAAAAAAGGTCCAGCGAAGAGGGCTTGCTGCTCCGTCGTAGAACTCTCTGAGAGCTTTCCAACGGTATGCTGTGGGCCGGGTAAGTCCTTACGGATTAAAAGTTATGGGCTGCGGAGCGACGGAGACCTAGTCCCAAGCACCACGACCTCGGTTTACGGGCCTAGCCTCTACGTGAAGCAAAGTTGTCTCGCCCAAGGTGCAGCGGGATTCGGTAACTGAAATGTGATGGATTAGGTTGCCGGACTTCCCGCGGCGCACGACGTACGATCCGGGACAGAAAAACATTATAAAAGCATAAAAGTATCCGAAAATTGATGAAAATGTTCGATTTTGGGCTCCGAAAAAAGGTCCAGCAAAGCGAGCTATGCTGCCCCGTCGTAGAACTCTCTGAGAGCTTTCCAACGGTATGCTGTGGGCCGCGTAACTCCTTACGGATCAAAAGTTATGGGCTCCGGAGCGACGGAGACCTGGTCCCAAGCCCCACGACCTCGTTTGCAGGCCCAGCCTCTACGTGAAGCGAAGTTGTCTTGCCCAAGGTGCCGTGTTATTCGGTAACAGAAATGTGATGGATTAGGTTGCCGGACTTCCCGTGGCGCACGACGTACGATCCGGGACAGAAAAACAGTATAAAAGTAGAAAAGTGTCCAAAAACTGATGAAAACGTTCGATTTTGGGCTCTGAAAAGAGGCCTAGCAAAGCAGGCTTGGTTGCCCCGTCGTAGAACTCTCAGAGAGCCTTCCAACGGTATGTTGTGGGCCGCGTAACTACTTACGGATCAAAAGGTATGGGCTCCGGAGCGACGGAGACTTGGTCCCATGCCCCACGACCTCGGTTTGCGGGCCCAGCATCTAAGTGAAGCAAAGTTGTCTCGTCCAAGGTTCCGTGGGATTCGGTAACAGAAATGTGATGGATTAGGTTGCCGGACTTCGCGCGGCGCACGACGTTCGATCTGGGACAGAAAAACAGTATAAAAGCATAAAAGTGTCCGAAAACTGATGAAAACATTCGATTTTGGGATCCAAAAAATGGGCCAGCAAAACAAGCTTCGCTGCCCCGTCGTAGAGCTCTCATATAGCTTTCCAACGGTATGCTGTGGGTCGTTTTACTCCTTGCGGATCAAAAGTTATGGGCACCGGAGCGACGGAGACCTGGTCCCAAGCCCCACGACCTCGGTTTACGGGCCCAGCCTCTACGTGAAGCGAAGTTGTCTCGCCCAAGGGGCCGTGTGATTCGGTAACAGAAATGTGATGGATTAGGTTGTCGGACTTCCCGCGGCGCACGACGTACGATCCGGGACAGAAAAAAAGTATAAAAGCAGAAAAGTGTCCGAAAACTGATGAAAACGTTCGATTTTGGGCTCTGAAAAGGGACCTAGAAAAGCAGTCTTGGCTGCCCCGTCGTAGATCTCTCGGAGAGCTTTCCAACGGTATGCTGTGGGCCGCGTAACTACTTAAGGATAAAAAGTTATGGGCTCCGGAGCGATGGAGACCTGGTCCCGTGCCCCACGACCTCGGTTTGTGGGCCCAGCCTCTACGTGAAGCAAAGTTGTCTCACCCAAGGTGCCGTGGGATTCAGTAACAGAAATGTGATGGATTAGGTTGCCGGACTTCCCGCGGCGCACGACGTACGATTCGGGACAGAAAAACAGTACAAAAGCATAAAAGTGTCCGAAAACTGATGAAAACGTTCGATTTTGGTCTCTGAAATGAGGCCTAGAAAAGCAGTCTTGGCTGCCCCTTCGTAGAACTCTCGTAGAGCTTTCCAACGGTATGCTGTGGGCCGCGTAACTATTTACGGATCAAAAGTTATGGGCTCCGGAGCGACGGAGACTTGGTCCTAAGCCCCACAACCTCGGTTTGCGGGCCAGCCTCTATGTGAAGCAAAGTTGTCTCGCCCAAGGTGCCGTGTGATTCGGTAACAGAAATGTGATGGATTAGGTTGCCGGACTTCCAGTGGCGCACGACGTACGAACCTGGACAGAAAAATAGTATAAAAGCATAAAAGTGTACAAAAATTGATGAAAACGGACGATTTTGGGCTCTGAAAAATGGCCCAGCGAAGTTTGCTTAGCTTCCCTGTCGTAGAGCTCTCTGAGAGCTTTCCAACGGTATGCAGTGGGCCTCGTAACTCCTTACGGATCAAAAGTTATGGGCTCCGGAGCGACGAAGACCTGGTCCCAAGCCCCATGACCTCGTTTTGCGGGCCCAACCTCTACGTGAAGCGAAGTTGTCTCACCCAAGGTGCCGTGTGATTCGGTAACAGAAATGTGATGGATTAAGTTGCCGGACTTCACGCTGCGCACGACGTACGATTCGGGACAGAAAAATAGTATAAAAGTAGAAAAGTGTCAAAAAACTAATGAAAACGTACGATTTTGGGCTCCGAAAAAAGGCCCAACTAAGCATGCTTAGCTGCCCCGTCGTAGAGCTCTCTTAGATCTTTCCAACGGCATGCTGTGGGTCGCGTAACTTCTTACGGATAAAAAGTTATGGGCTCCGGAGCGACGGAGACCTAGTCCCAAGACCCACGACCTCGGTTTGCGGGCCCAGCCTCTACGTAAAGCGAAGTTGTATCGCCCAAGGTGCCGTGTGATTCGGTAACAAAAATGTGATGGATTAGGTTGCCAGACTTCCCACGGTGCACGACGTACGATCCGGGACAGAAAAACAATATAAAAGCAGAAAAATGTCCGAAAACTGATGAAAACATTCGATTTTGGGCTCTGAAAAGAGGCCTAGCAAAGCAGGCTTGGCTGGCACGTCGTAGAACTCTCTGAGAGCTTTCCAACGGTATGCTGTGGGCCGCGTAACTCCTTACGGATCAAAAGTTATGGGCTCCGGAGCGACGGAGACCTGGTACCAAGCCCCACGACCTCGGTTTGCGGCCCTAGCCTCTACGTGAAGTGAAGTTGTCTCGGCCAAGGTGCCATGTGATTCGGTAACAAAAATGTGATGGATTAGGCTGCAGGGCTTCCCGCGACTCACGACGTACGATCCGGGACAGAAAAATAGTATAAAAGCAGAAAAGTATCCGAAAATTGATGAAAACGTTCGATTTTGGGCTCTGAAAAGAGGCCTAGCAAAGCAGGCTTGGCTGCCCCGTCGTAGAACTCTCGGAGAGCTTTCCAACGGTATGCTGTGGTCCGCGTAACTCCTTACGGATCAAAAGTTATGGGCTCCGGAGCGACGGAGACCTGGTCCCAAGTACCACGACCTCGGTTTGCGGGCCCAGCCTCTACGTGAAGCAAAGTTGTCTCACCCAAGGTGTCGTGGGATTCGGTAACAGAAATGTGATGGATTAGTTTGCCGGACTTCCCGTGGCTCACGACGTACGATCCGGGACAGAAAAACAGTATAAAAGCAGAAAAGTGTCCAAAAACTGATGAAAACATTCGATTTTGGGCTCTGAAAAGAGGCCTAGCAAAGCAGGCTTGGCTGCCCCGTCGTAGAACTCTCGGAGCGCTTTCCAACGGTAAGCTGTGGGCCGCGTAACTAATTACGGATCAAAAGTTATGGGCTCCGGAGCGACGGAGACCTGGTACCAAGCCCCACGACCTCGGTTTGCGGGCCCAGCCTCTACATGAAGCGAAGTTGTCTCGCCCAAGGTACCGTGTGATTCGGTAACAGAAATGTGATGGATTAGGTTGCCAGACTTCCCGCGGCGCACAACGTACGATCCGGGACAAAAAAATCGTATAAATGCAAAAAAGTGTCCAAAAACTGATGAAAACGTTCAATTTTGGCTCCAAAAAAAGTCTCAACGAAGCGAGCTTGGCTGCCCCGTCGTAGAGCTCTCTGAGAGCTTTCCAACGGTATGCTGTGGGCCGCGTAACTCCTTACGGATCCAAAGTTATGGGCTCCGGAGCGACGGAGACCTGGTCCCAAGACCCACGACCTCGGTTGCGGGCCCAGCCTCTACGTGAATCGAAGTTGTCTCGCCCAAGGTGCCGTGTGATTCGGAAACAGAAATGTGATGGATTAGGTTGACAGACTTCCCGCGGCGCACGACGGACTTTCCGGGACAGAAAAATAGTATAAAAGCAGAAAATTGTCCAAAAATTGATGAAAACGTTCGATTTTGGGCTCTGAAAAGAGGCCTAGCAAAGCAGGCTTGGCTGCCCCGTCGTAGATCTGTCGGAGAGCTTTCCAACGGAATGCTGTGGGCCTCGTAACTACTTAAGGATCAAAAGTTATGGGCTCCGGAGCGACGGAGACCTAGTCCCATGCCCCACGACCTCGGTTTGAGGGCCCAGCCTCTACGTGAAGCAAAGTTGTCTCGCCCAGGGTGCCGTGGGATTCGGTAACAGAAATGTGATGGATTAGGTTGCCGGACTTCCCGCGGCACACGATGTACGATCCGAGACAGAAAAACAGTATAAAAGCAAAAAAGTGTCCGAAAACTGATGAAAACGTTCAATTTTTGGATCCAAAAAAAGTCCAACGAAGCGAGCTATGCTGCCCCGCCGTAGAACTCTCTGAGAGCTTTCCAACGGTATGTTGTAGGCCGCGTAACTCCTTACGGATCAAAAGTTATGGGCTCTGGAGCAACAGAGACCTGGTCCCAATCCCCACGACCTCGGTTTGCGGGCTCAGCCTCTACGTGAAGCGAAGTTGTCTCGCCCAAGGTGCGGTGTGATTCGGTAATAGAAATGTGATGGATTAGGTTGCCGGACTTCCCACGGCGCACGACGTACGATCCAGGATAGAAAAAAGTATAAAAGCAAAAAAGTGTCCGAAAATTGATGAAAACGTTCGATTTTGGACTCTGAAAAGAGGCCTAGCAAAGTAGGCTTGGCTGCCCCGTCGTAGATCTCTCAGAGAGCTTTCCAACGGTATGCTGTGTGCCGCGTAACTAATTAAGGATCAAAAGTTATTGGCTCCGGAGCGACGGAGACCTGGTCCAATGCCCCACGACCTCGGTTTGTGGGCCCAGCCTCTACGTGAAGCAAAGTTGTCTCGCCCAAGGTGCCGTGGGATTCGGTAACAGAAATGTGATGGATTAGGTTGCCGAATTTCCTGCGGCGCACGACGTACGATTCGGGACAGAAAAACAGTATAAAAGCAGAAAAGTGTCCAAAAACTGATGAAAACGTACGATTTTGGGCTCCGAGAAAAGGCCCAGCAAAGCTTGCTTCTCTGCCCTGTCGTAGAGCTCTCTGAGAGCTTTCCAACAGTATGCTGTGGGCCTCGTAACTCCTTCCGGATCAAAAGTTATGGGCTCCGGAGCGACGGAGACCTGGTCCCAAGACCCACGACCTCAGTTTGCGGGTCCAGCCTCTAAGTGTAGCGAAGTTGTCTCGCCCAAGGTGCCGTGTGATTCGGTAACAGAAATGTGATGGATTAGCTTGCCAGAGGTCCCGTGGCGCACGACGTACGATCCGGGACAGAAAAGAAGTATAAAAGTAGAAAAGTGTCCGAAAACTGATGAAAACGTTCGATTTTGGGCTCCGAAAAAAGGTCCAGCGAAGCGAGCTATGCTGCCCCGTCGTAGAACTCTCTAAGTGCTTTCCAACGGTATGCTGTGGGCCGCGTAACTCCTTACGGATCAAAAGTTATGGGCTCCGGAGCGACGGAGACCTGTTCCAAAGTCCCATGACCTCGGTTTGCGGGCCCAGCCTCTACGTGAAGCGAAGTTGTCTCGCCCAAGGTGCCATGTGATTCGGTAACAGAAAAGTGATAGATTAGGTTGCCGGACTTCCCGCGGCGCACGACGTACGATTCGGGACAGAAAAACAGTATGAAATCAGAAAAGTGTCCAAAAACTGATGAAAACGTACGATTTTGGGCTCCGAAAAAAGGCCCAGCAAAGCATGCTTAGCTGCCCCGTCTTACAGCTCTCTGTGAGCTTTCCAACGGTATGCTGTGGGCCGCGTAACTTCTTACGGATCAAAAGTTATATGCTCCGAAGCGACAGAGACCTGGTCCTAAGCCCCACGACCTCGGTTAGCGGGACCAGCCTCTACGTGAAGCGAAGTTGTCTTGCTCAAGGTTCAATGTGATTCGGTAGCATAAATGTGATGGATTAGGATGCAGGACTTCCCACGGCGCACGACGTACGATCCGGGACAGAAAAATAGTATAAAAGCATAAAAGTGTCCGAAAACTGATGAAAACGTTCGATTTTGGGCTCAGAAAAGAGGCCTAGCAAAGCAAGCTTTGGCTGTCCCGTCGTAGAACTCTCGGAGAGCTTTCCAACGGTATGTTGTGGGCCGCGTAACTACTTACGGATAAAAAGTTATGGGCTCCGGAGGGACGGAGACCTGGTCCCAAGCCCCACGACCTCGGTTTGTGGGCCCAGCCTCTACGTGAAGCGAAGTTGTCTCGCCCAAGGTGCCGTGTGATTCGGTAAAAGAAATGTGATGGATTAGGTTGCCGGACTTCCCGCGTCGCATAACATACGATTCGGGACAGAAAAACAGTATAAAAGCAGAAAAGTATCTGAAAACTGATGAAAATGTTCAATTTTGTGCTCCGGAAAAAGGGCCATCGAAGCAAGCTTCGCTACCCCGTCGTAGAGCTCTCTGAGAGCTTTCCAACGGTATGCTGTGGGCCGCGTAACTCCTTACGGATCAAAAGTTATGGGCTTCGAAACGACGGAGACCTGGTCCCAAGACCCACGACCTCGGTTTGCGGGCCCAGCCTCTACGTGAAGCGAAGTTGTAACGCCCAAGGTACCGTGTGATTCGGTAAAAGAAATGTGATGGATTAGGTTGCTGACTTCCTGCGGCGCACGATGTACGATTCGGGATAGAAAAACAGTATAAAAGCAGAAAAGTGTCCGAAATCTGATGAAAACGTTCGATTTTGTTCTCCAAAAATAGGTCCAGCGAAGAGGGCTTGTTGCCCCGTCGTAGAACTCTCTGAGAGCTTTCCAACGGTATGCTGTGGGCCGCGTAACTCCTTACGGATCAAAAGTTATGGGCTCCGGAGCGACGGAGACCAGGTACCAAGCCCCACGACCTCGGTTTGCGGGCCCAGCCTCTATGTCAATCGAACTTGTCTCGCCCAAGGTGCCGTGGGATTCGGTAACAGAAATGTGATGGATTAGGTTGCCGGACTTCCCGCGGCGCACGACATACTATCCGGGACAGAAAAACAATATAAAAGCAGAAAAGTGTCTGAAAACTGATGAATACGTTCGATTTTGGGCTCTAAAAAGAGGCCTAGCAAAGCAGGCTTGGCTGCCCCGTCGTAGATCTCTCGGAGGGCTTTCCAACGGAATACTGTGGGCCGCGTAACTACTTAAGGATCAAAAGTTATGGGCTCCGGAGCGACGGAGACTTTGTCCCATGCCCCACGACCTCGGTTTGTGGGCCCAGCCTCTACGTGAATCAAAGTTGTCTCGCCAAAAGTGCCGTGGGATTCGGTAACATAAATGTGATGGATTAGGTTGCCGAACTTCCCGCGGCGCACGACGTACGATTCGGGACAGAAAAATAGTATAAAAGCATAAAAGTGTCCGGAAACTAATGAAAATGTTCGATTTTGGGCTACGAAAAAAGGCCCAACGAAGCGAGCTTGGCTGCCTCGTCGTAGAGCTCTCAGAGAGCTTTCCAACGGTATGCTGTGGGCCGCGTAACTCCTTACGGATCAAAAGTTATGGGCTCCGGAGCGACGGAGACCTGGTCCCAAGACCCACGACCTCGATTTGCAGGCCCAGCCTCTATGTGAAGCGAAGTTGTCTCGCCCAAGGTGCTGTGTGATTCGGTAATAGAAATGTGATGGATTAGGTTGCCGGACATCCCGCGGCGCACGACGTACGAACCGGGACAGAAAAATAGTATAAAAGTCGAAAAGTGTCCAAAAATTGATGAAAACGTACGATTTTGGGCTCCAAAAAAAGGCCCAGCAATGCCCCGTCGTAGAGCTCTCTGAGAGCTTTCCAACGGTATGCTATGGGTCACGTAAATCCTTACGGATCAAAAGTTATGGGCTCCGGAGCGACGGAGACCTGGTCCCAAAACCCACGACCTCAGTTTGCTGGCCCAGCCTCTACGTGAAGCGAAGTTGTCTCGCCCAAGGTGCCGTGTGATTTGGTAACAGAAATGTGATGGATTAGGTTGCCTGACTTCCCGCGGCGCACGATGTACGATCCGAGATAGAAAAACAGTATAAAAGCAGAAAAGTGTCCAAAAACTGATGAAAATGTTTGATTTTGCTCTCCGAAAAAAGGTCCAGCGAAGCAAGTTATGCTGCCCCGTCGTAGAACTCTCTGAGTGCTTTCCAACGGTATGCTGTGGGACGCGTAACTCTTTACAGATCAAAAGTTATGGGCTCCGGAGCGACGGAGACATGGTCCCAAGCCCCACGACCTCGTTTGCGGGCCCTGCCTCTACGTGAAGCGAAGTTGTCTCGCCCAAGGTGCCGTAGGATTCCGTAACAGAAATGTGATGGATTAGGTTGCCGGACTTCCTGCGGTGCACGACGTACGATTCGGGACAGAAAAATAGTATAAAAGTAGAAAAGTGTCTGAAAATTGATGAAAACGTTCGATTTTGGTCTCTGAAAAAAGGCCCAGCAAAGCTTGCTTCGTTGCCTTGTGGTAGAGCTCTCTGAGAGCTTTCCAACGGTATGCTGTGGGACTCGTAACTCCTTACGGATCAAAAGTTATGGGCTCCGGAGCGACGAAGACCTGGTCCCAAGACCCACGACCTAGGTTTGCGGGCCCAGCCTCTACGTGAAGCGAAGTTGTCTCACCCACGGTGCCGTGTGATTCGGTAACAGAAATGTGATGGATTAGGTTGCAGGACTTCCCGCGGCGCACGACGTACGATCCATGACAGAAAAATAGTATAAATGCATAAAAGTGTCCAAAAACTGATGAAAACGTTCGATTTTGGGCTCTGAATAGAGGCCTAGCAAAGCAGGCTTGGCTGCCCCGTCGTAGAACTCTCGGAGAGCTTTCCAACGGTATGCTGTGGGCCGTGTAACTACTTACGGATCAAAAGTTATGGGCTCCGGAGCGACAGAGACCTGGTCCCAAGCCCCACGACATCGGTTTGCGGGCCCAGCCTCTACGTGAAGCGAAGTTGTCTCGCCCAAGGTGCACTATGATTTGGTAACAGAAATGTGATGGATTAGGTTGCCGAACTTCCCGCGGCGCACGACGTACGATCCGGGACAGAAAAATAGTATAAAAGCATAAAAGTGTCCGAAAACTGATGAAAACGTTCGATTTTGGGCTATGAAAAGAGGCCTAACGAAGCAGGCTTGGCTGCCCCGTCGTAGAACTCTCTGAGAGCTTTCAAACGGTATTATGTGAGCCGCGTAACACCTTACGGATCAAAAGTTATGGGCTCCGGAGCGACGCAGACCTGGTACCAAGCCCCACGACCTCGGTTTGCGGGCCCAGCCTCTACGTGAAACGAAGTTGTCTCGCCCAAGGGGCCGTCTGATTCGGTAACAGAAATGTGTTGGATTAGGTTGCCGGACTTGCCGCGGCGCACGACGTACGATCCGGGATAGAAAAACAGTATAAAAGCAGAAAACTGTCCGAAAATTGATAAAAATGTTCGATTTTGGGCTCCAAAAAATGGCCCAGCGAAGCGAGCTTGGCTGCCCCGTCGTAGAACTCTCTGAGAGCTTTCCAACGGTATGCTGTGGGCCGTGTAACTCCATACAGATCAAAAGTTATGGGCTCCGGAGCGACGGAGACCTGGTCCCAAGCACCACGACCTCGGTTTGCGGGCCCCGCCTCTACGTGAAACAAAGTTGTCTCGCCCAAGGTGCCGTGGGATTCGGTAACAGAAATGTGATGGATTAGGTTGCCGGACTTCCCGCGGTGCACGACGTACGATCCGTGACAGAAAAACAGTATAAAAGTAGAAAAGTATCCAAAAACTGATGAAAACGTTCTATTTTTGGCTCTGAAAAAAGGTCCAGCGAAGCGAGCTATGCTCTCCCGTCGTAGAACTCTCTGAGAGCTTTCCAACGGTATGTTGCGGGTCGCGTAACTCCTTACGGATCAAAAGTTATGGGCTCCGGAACGACAGAGACGTGGTCCCAAGCCCCACGACCTCGGTTTGCGGGCCCAGCCTCTACGTGAAGCGTAGTATTCTCGCCCAAGGTGCGGTGTGATTCGGTAACAGAAATGTGATGGATTAGGTAGCCGGACTTCCCAAGGCGTACGACGTACGATCCGGGACAGAAAAACAGTATAAAAGCATTAAAGTGTCCAAAAATTGATGAAAATGTTCGATTTTGGGCTCTGAATAGAGGCCTAGCAAAGCAGGCTTGGCTGCCCCGTCGTAGAGCTCTCTAAGAGCTTTCCAACGGTATGCTGTGGGCCACGTAACTCCTTACAGATCAAAAGTTATGGGCTCCGGAGCGACGGAGACCTGGTCCCAAGCACCACGAACTCGGTTTGCGGGCCCAGCCTCTACGTGAAGTAAAGTTGTCTTGCCCAAGGTGCCGTGGGATTCGGTAACAGAAATGTGATGGATTAGGTTGCCGGATTTCCCGCGGCGCACGACCTACGATCCGGGACAGAAAAATAGTATAAAAGCATAAAAGTGTCCGAAAACTGATGAAAGCGTTCGATTTTGGGCTCCGAAAAAAGGTCCAGCGAAGCAAGCTTGGCTGGCCCGTCGTAGAACTCTCTGAGAGCTTTACAACGGTATGCTGTGGGCCGCGTAACTCCTTACGGATCAAAAGTTATGGGCTCCGGAGCGACGGAGACCTGGTCCCAAGACCCACGACCTCGATTGCGGGCCCAGCATCTACGTGAAGCAAAGTTGTCTCGCCCAAGATGCCGTGGGATTCGGTAACAGAAATGTGATGGATTAGGTTGCCGGACTTCCCGCGGTGCACGACGTACGAGTCGGTACAGAAAAACAGTATAAAAGCAGAAAAGTGTCCGAAAACTGATGAAAACGTTAGATTTTGGTCTCCGAAAAAAGGCCCAGCAAAGCAAGCTTGGCTGCCTCGTCGTAGAGCTCTCTGAGAGCTTTCCAACGGTATGCTGTGGGCCGCGTAACTCCTTACGGATCAAAAGTTATGGGCTCCCGAGCGACGGAGACCTGGTCCCAAGAACCATGACCTCGGTTTGCGGGCCCAGCCTCTACGTGAAGCGAAGTTGTCTCGCCAAAGGTGCCGTGTGATTCGGTAACAGAAATGTGATGGATTCGGTTGCCGGACTTACCGCGGCGCACGACGTACGAACCGGGACAGAAAAATAGTATAAAAGCAGAAAAGTGTCCAAAAACATATGAAAACGTACGATTTAGGGCTCCAAAAAAAGGCCCAACAAAGCTTGCTTAGCTGCCCTGTCGTAGGGCTCTCTGAGAGCTTTCCAACGGTATGCTGTGGGCCTCGTAACTCCTTACAAATCAAAAGTTATGGGCTCCGGTGCGACGGAGACCTGGTCCTAAGACCCACGACCTCGGTTTGCGGGCCCAGCCTCTACTTGAAGCGAAGTTGTCTCACCCAAGGTGCCGTGTGATTCGGTAACAGAAATGTGATGGATTAGGCTGTCGGACGTCCCGCGGCGCATGACGTACGATCCGGAACAGAAAAACAGTATAAAAGCAGAAAAGTGTCCGAAAACTGATTAAAACGTTCGATTTTGGTATCCGAAAAAAGGTCCAGCGAAGTGACCTATGCTGCCTCGTCGTAGAAATCTCTGAGAGCATTCCAACGGTATGTTGTGGGCCGCGTAACTCCTTACGGATCAAAAGTTATGGGCTTCGGAGCGACGGAGACCTGGTCCCATGCCCCACGACCTCGTTTGCGGTCCCAGCCTCTACGTGAAGCGAAGTTGTCTCACCTAAGGTGCCGTGTGATTCGGTAACAGAAAAGTGATGGATTAAGTTGCCTTACTTCCCGCGGCGCACGACGTACGATTCGGTACAGAAAAACAGTATAAATGTAGAAAAGTATCCGAAAACTGATGAAAACGTTCGATTTTGTGCTCTGAAAAAAGGCCCAGCAAAGCGAGCTTGGCTGCCCTGTCGTAGAGCTCTCTGAGAGCTTTCCAACGGTAAGCTGTGGGCCGCGTAACTCCTTAGGGATCAAAAGTTATGGGCTCCAGAGTGACGGAGACCTGGTCCCAAGACCCACGACCTCGGTTTGCAGGCCCAGCCTCTAAGTGAAGCGAAGTTGTCTCGCCCAAGGTGTCGTGTGATTCGGTAATAGAAATGTGATGGATTAGGTTGCCGGACTTCCCGCGGCGTACGACGTACGAACCGAGACAGAAAAATATTATAAAAGCATAAATGTGTCCAAAAATATATGAAAACGTACGATTTTGGGCTCCGAAAAAAGGCCCAGTGACGCTTGCCTAGCTACCCTATCGTAGAGCTCTCTGAGAGATTTCAAACGGTATGTTGTGGGCCTCGTAACTCCTTCCGGATCAAAAGTTATGGGCTCCGGAGCGACAGAGACCTGGTCCCAAGACCCACGACCTCGGTTTGCGGGCCCAGCCTCTAAGTGAAGCGAAGTTGTCTCGCCCAAGGTGCCGTGTGGTTCGGTAACAGAAATGTGATGGATTAGGTTGCCAGAGGTCCCACGGCGCACGACGTACGATCCGGGACAGAAAAACAGTATAAAAGAAGAAAAGTGTCTGAAAACTGATGAAAACGTTCAATTTTGGGCTCCGAAAAAAGGTCCAGCAAAGCAAGCTATGCTGCCCCGTCGTAGAACTCTCTGATAGCTTTCCAACGGTATGTTGTGGGCCGCGTAACTCCTTACGGATCAAAAGTTATGGGCTCTGGAGCGACGGAGACCTGGTCCCAAGCCCCATGACCTCAGTTTACGGGCCTAGCCTCTACGTGAAGCGAAGTTGTCTCGCCCAAGGTGCCGTGTGATTTAGTAACAGAAAAGTGATGGATTAGGTTGCCGGACTTCCCGCGGCGCACGACGTACGATTCGGGACAGAAAAACAGTATTAAAGTAGAAAAGTGTCCAAAAATTGAAGAAAACGTTCGATTTTGGGCTCCAAAAAAGGGACCAGCTAAGCGAGCTATGCTGCCCCGTCGTAGAACTCTCTGAGAGCTTTCCAACGATATGCTGTGGGCCACGTAACTCCTTACGGTTCAAAAGTTATGGGCTCCGGAGCGACGGAGACCTGGTCCCAAGCCCCATGACCTCGGTTTGCGAGCCCAGCGTCTATGTGAAGCGAAGTTGTCTCGCCCAAGGTGCCGTGTGATTCGATAACAGAAATGTGATGGATTAGGTTGTCGGACTTTCCGCGGCACAGGACGTACGTTTCTTGATAGAAAAACAGTATAAATGCAGAAAAGTGTTCGAAAACTTAAGAAAACATTCAATTTTGGGCTCTGAAAAGAGGCCTAGCAAAGCAGGCATGGCTGCCCCGTCGTAGAACTCTCGGAGAGCTTTCCAACGGTATGTTGTGGGCCGCGTAACTAATTACGAATCAAAAGTTATGGGCTCCGGAGCGACGGAGACCTGGTCCCAAGCCCTACGACCTCGGTTTGCGGGCCCAGCCTCTACGTGAAGCGAAGTTGTCTCGCCCAAGGTGCCGTGTGATTCGGTAACAGAAATGTGATGGATTCGGTTGCCGGACTTCCCGCGGCGCACGACGTACGATCCGGGACAGAAAAAAAGTATAAAAGCAGAAAAGTGTTCGAAAACTGATGAAAACGTTCGATTTTGGGCTCTGAAAAGAGGCCTAGAAAAGCAGGCTTGGCTGCCCCGTCGTAGATCTCTCGGAGAGCTTTCCAACGGTATGCTGTGGACCGCGTAACTACTTACGAATCAAAAGTTATGGGCTCCGGAGCGACGGAGAGCTAGTCCTAAGCCCAATGACCTCGGTTTGCGGGCCCAGCCTCTACGTGAAGCGAAGTTGTCTCGCCCAAGGTGCCGTGTGATTCGGTAACAGAAATGTGATGGATTCGATTGCCGGACTTCCCGCGGCGCACGACGTACGATCCGGGACAGAAAAACATTATAAAAGCCGAAACGTGTCCGAAAACTGATGAAAACGTTCGATTTTGGGATCCAAAAAAGGGTCCTGCGAAGAGGGCTTGCTGCCCTGTCGTAGAACTCTCTGAGAGCTTTCCAACGGTATGGTGTGGGCCGCGTAACTCCTTACGGATCAAAAGTTATGGGCTCCGAAGCGACGGAGATCTGGTCCCAAGACCCACGACCTCGGTTTGCGGGCCCAACCTCTACGTGAAGCGAAGTTGTCTCGCCCAAAGTGCCGTGTGATTCGGTAACAGAAATATGATGGATTAGGTTGCCGGACTTCCCGCGGCGCACGACGTACGATCCGGGACAGAAAAATAGTATAAAAGCAAAAAATTGTCTGAAAACTTATGAACACGTTCGATTTTGGGCTCCAAAAAAAGGTCCAGCAAAGAGGGCTTGCTGCCCCGTCGTAGAACTCTCCGAGAGCTTTCCAACGGTATGCTGTGGGCCGCGTAACTCCTTCCGGATCAAAAGTTATGGGCTTCGGAGCGACGGAGACCTGGTCCTAAGCCCCACGACCTCGTTTGCGGGCCCAGCCTCTATGTGAAGCGAAGTTGTCTCGCCCAAGGTGCCGTGTTATTCGGTAACAGAAATGTGATGGATTAGATTGCTGGACTTCCCGCGGCACACGACGTACGATCCGGGACAGAAAAACAGTATAAAAGCATAAAAGTGTCCAAAAACTGATGAAAACGTTCGATTTTGGTCTCTGAAAAGAGGCCTAGCAAAGCAGGCTTGGCTGCCCCATCGTAGAACTTTTGGAGAGCTTTGCAACGGTATGTTGTGGGCCGCGTAACTACTTACGGATCAAAAGTTATGGGCTCCGGAGCGACGGTGACCTGGTCCTAAGCCCCACAACCTCGGTTTGCGGGCCCAGCCTCTACGTGAAGCGAAGTTGTCTCACCCAAGGTGCTGTGTGATTCGGTAATAGAAATGTGATGGATTAGGTTGCCTGACTTCTTGAGGCGCACGACGTACGATTCGGGACAGAAAAACAGTATAAAAGCATAAAAGTGTCCAAAAACTGATGAAAACGTTCAATTTTGGGCTCCAAAAAAAGGCCCAGCGAAGCGAGCTTGGCTCCCCCGTCGTAGAGCTCTCTGAGAGCTTTCCAACAGTATGCTGTGGGCCGCGTAACTCATTACGGATGAAAAGTTATGGGCTCCGGAGCGACGGAGACCTGGTCCCAAGTCCCACGACCTCGGTTTGCTTGCCCAGCCTCTACGTGAAGCGAATTTGTATCGCCCAAGGTGCCGTGTGATTCGGTAATAGAAATGTGATGGATTAGGTTGCCGGACTTCCCGCGGCGCACGACGTACGATCCGGAACAGAAAAACAGTATAAAAGCAGAAAAGTGTCCGAAAACTGATGAAAACGTTCGATTTTGCGCACCAAAAAAAGGTCCAGCGCAGAGGGCTTGCTGCCCCGTCGTAGAACTCTCTGAGAGCTTTCCAACGGTATGCTGTGGGCCGTGTAACTCCTTACGGATCAAATGTTATGGCTCCGGAGCGACGGAGACCTGGTCCCAAGCACCACGACCTCGGTTTGCGGGCCCAGCCTCTACCTGAAGCAAAGTTGTCTCGCCCAAGGTGCAGCGGGATTCGGTAACTGAAATGTGATGGATTAGGTTGCCGGACTTCCCGCGGCGCATGACGTACGATCCGGGAAAGAAAAACAGTATAATAGCAGAAAAGTTTCCAAAAACTGATGAAAATGTTCGATTTTGGGCCCCGAAAAAAGGTCCAGCGAAGCGAGCTATGCTGCCCCGTCGTAGAACTCTCTGAGAGCTTTCCAACGGTATGCTGTGGGTCGCGTAACTCCTTACGGATCAAAAGTTATGGGCTCCGGAGCGACGGAGACCTGGTCCCAAGCCCCACGACCTCGTTTGCGGGCCCAGCCTCTACGTGAAGCGAAGTTGTCTGGCCCAAGGTGCCGTGTTATTCGGTAACAGAAATGTGATGGATTAAGTTGCCGGACTTCCCGCGGCGCACGACGTACTATCCGGGACAGAAAAATCGTATAAAAGTAGAAAAGTGTCCGAAAACTGATGAAAACGTTCGATTTTGGGCTCTGAAAAAAGGCCTAGCAAAGCAGGCTTGGCTGCCCCGTCGTAGAACTCTCGGAGAGCTTTCCAACGGTATGTTGTGGGCCGCGTAACTACTTACGGATCAAAAGTTATGGGCTCCAGAGCGACGGAGACTTGGTCCCAAGCCCCACGACCTCGGTTTGCGGGCCCAGCCTCTACGTGAAGCGAAGTTGTATCGCCGAAGGTGCCGTGTGATTCGGTAACAGAAATGTGATGGATTAGGTTGCCAAACTTCCCGCAGCGCACGACGTACGATCCGGAACAGAAAAACAGTATAAAAGCATAAAAGTGTCCAAAAATTGATGAAAACGTTCAATTTTGGTCTCCAAAAAAAGGTCCGGCGAAGAGGGCTTGCTGCCCCGTCGTAGAACTCTGTGAGAGCGTTCCAACGGTATGCTGTGGGCCGCGTAACTCCTTACGGATCAAAAGTTATGGGCTCTGGAGCGACGGAGACCTGGTCCCAAGCCCTACGACCTCGGTTTGCGGGCCTAGCCTCTATGTGAAGCGAAGTTGTCTCGCCCAAGGTGCTGTGTGATTCGGTAACAGAAATGTGATGGATTAGGTTGTCGGACTTCCCGCGGCGCACGACGTACGATTCGGGACAGAAAAATAGTATAAAAGCATAAAAGTGTCCGAAAACTGATGAAAACGTTATATTTTGGGCTCTGAAAAGAGGCCTAGCAAAGCAGGCTTGGCTGCCGCTTCGTAGAACTCTCGGAGAGCTTTCCAACGGTATGCTGTGGGCCGCGTAACTATTTACAGATCAAAAGTTATGGGCTCCGGAGCGACGGAGACCTGGTCCTAAGACCCACGACCTCGATTTGCGGGCCAGCCTCTACGTGAAGCGAAGTTGTCTCGCCCAAGGTGCCTTGTGATTCAGTAACAGAAATGTGATGGATTAGGTTGCCGGACTTCCAGCGGCGCACGACGTACGAACCTGGAAAGAAAAATAGTATAAAAGCATAAAAGAGTACAAAAACTGATGAAAATGGACGATTTTGGGCTCTGAAAAATGGCCCAGCGAAGTTTGCTTAGCTTCCTTGTCGTAGAGCTCTATGAGAGCTTTCCAACGGTATACAGTGGGCCTCGTAAGTTCTTACGGATCAAAAGTTATGGGCTCCGGAGCGACGGAGACCTGGTCCCAAGCCCCATGACCTCGGTTTGCGGGCCCAGCCTCTACGTGAAGCGAAGTTGTCTCGCCCAAGGTTCCGTATGATTCGGTAACAGAAATGTGATGGATTAAGTTACCGGACTTCCCGCTGCGCACGACGTACGATTCGGGACAGAAAAACAGTATAAAAGCAGAAAAGTGTCAAAAAACGAATGAAAACGTACGATTTTGGGCTCCGAAAAAAGGCCCAGCAAAACGTGTTTAGCTGCCCCGTCGTAGAGCTCTCTTAGATCTTTCCAACGGCATGCTTTGGGCCGCGTAACTTCTTACGGATCAAAAGTTATGGGCTCCGGAGCGAAGGAGACCTAGTCCCAAGTCCCACGACCTCGGTTTGCGGGCCAAGCCTCTACGTAAAGCGAAGTTGTTTCGCCCAAGGTGCCGTGTGATTCGGTAACAGAAATGTGATGGATTAGGTTGCCAGACTTCCCACGGTGCACGACGTACGATCCGGGACAGAAAAACAGTATAAATGCACAAAAATGTCCGGAAACCGATGAAAACATTCGATTTTGGGCTCCAGAAAAAGGACCAGCGAAGATGGCTTGCTGCCACGTCGTAGAACTCTCGGAGAGCTTTCCAACGGTATGCTGTGGGCCGCGTTACTCCTTACGGATCAAAAGATATGGGCTCCGGAGCGACAGAGACCTGGTCCCAAGCCCCACGACCTCGTTTCCAGGCCCAGCCTCTACGTGAAGCGAAGTTGTCTTGCCCAAGGTGCCGTGTGATTCGGTAACAGAAATGTGATGGATTAGGTTACCGGACTTCCCGCGGCGCATGACGTACGATCCGGGACAGAAAAACAGTATAAAAGCATAAAAGTGTCCGAAAACTGATGAAAACGTTCGATTTTGGGCTCTGAAAAGAGGCCTAGCAAAGCAGGCTTGGCTGCCCCGTCGTAGAACTCTCGGAGAGCTTTCCAACGGTATGTTGTGGGCCGTGTAACTACTTACAGATCAAAAGTTAAAGGCTCCGGAGCGACAGAGACCAGGTCCCAAGCCCCACGACCTCGGTTTACGGGCCCAGCCTATACGTGAAACGAAGTTGTCTCGCCCAAGGTGCCGAGTGATTCGGTAACAGAAATGTGATGGATTAGGTTGCCGGACTTCCCGCGGCGCATGACGTACAATTCGGGATAAAAAAATAGTACAAAAGCAGAAAAGTGTCCAAAAACTGATGAAAACATACGATTTTGGGCTTCGAAAAAAGGCCCAGCGAAGCGTGCTTGGCTGCCCCGTCGTAGAGATCTCTGAGAGCTTTCCAACGGCATGCTGTGGGCCGCGTAACTTCTTACGGATCAAAAGTTATGGGCTCCAGAGCGACGGAGACCTGGTCCCAAGTCCCACGACCTTGGTTTGCGGGCCCAGCCTCTACGTAAAGCGAAGTTGTATCGCCCAAGGTACCGAGTGATTCGGTAACAGAAATGTGATGGATTAGGTTGCCGGACTTCCCGTGGCGCACGACGTACGATCCGGGACAGAAAAACAGTATAAAAGCAGAAAAGTGTCCGAAAACTGGTGAAAACATTCGATTTTGGGCTCTGAAAAGAGGCCTAGCAAAGCAGGCTTGGCTGCCCCATCGTAGAACTCTCAGAGCGCTTTCCAACGGTATGCTGTGGGCCACGTAACTGATTACAGATCAAAAGTTATGGGCTCCGGAGCAACGGAGACCTGGTCCCAAGACCCACGACCTCGGTTGCGGGCCCAGCCTCTACGTGAATCGAAGTTGTCTCGCCCAAGGTGCCGTGTGATTTGGTAACAGAAATGTGATGGATTAGGTTGACAGACTTCCCGCGGCGCACGACGGACTTTCCGGGACAGAAAAATAGTATAAAAGCAGAAAATTGTCCAAAAACTAATGAAAACGTTCGATTTTGGGCTCTGAAAAGAGGCCTAGCAAAGCAGGCTTGGCTGCCCCGTCGTAGATCTCTCGGAGAGCTTTCCAACGGAATGCTGTGGGCCTCGTAACTACTTAAGGATCAAAAGTTATGGGCTCCGGAGCGACGGAGACCTGGTCCCATGCCCCACGACCTCGGTTTGAGGGCCCAGCCTCTACGTGAAGCAAAGTTGTCTCGCCCAAGGTGCCGTGGGATTCGGTAACAGAAATGTGATGGATTAGGTTGCCGGACTTCCCGCGGCGCACGATGTACGATCCGGGACAGAAAAACACTATAAAAGCAAAAAAGTGTCTGAAAACTGATGAAAACGTTCAATTTTTGGCTCCAAAAAAAGTCCAGCGAAGCGAGCTGTGCTGCCCCGTCGTAGAACTCTCTGAGAGCTTTCCAACGGTATGTTGTAGGCCGCGTAACTCCTTACGGATCAAAAGTTATGGGCTCTGGAGAGACAAAGACCTGGTCCCATGCCCCACGACCTCGGTTTGCGGGCTCAGCCTCTACGTCAAGCGAAGTTGTCTCGCCCAAGGTGCGGTGTGATTCGGTAACAGAAATGTGATGGATTAGGTTGCCGGACTTCCCGCGGCGCACGACGTACGATCCGGGACATAAAAAAAGTATAAAATCAAAAAAGTATCCAAAAATTGATGAAAACGTTCGATTTTGGACTCTGAAAAGAGGCCTAACAAAGCAGGCTTGGCTTCCCTGTCGTAGATGTCTTGGAGAGCTTTCCAACGGTATGCTGTGGGCCGCGTAACTAATTAAGGATCAAAAGTTATGGGCTCCGGAGCGACGGAGACCTGGTCCAATGCCCCACGACCTCGGTTTGTGGGCCCAGCCTCTACGTGAAGCAAAATTGTCTCGCCCATGGTGCCGTGGGATTCGGTAACAGAAATGTGATGGATTAGGTTGCCGAATTTCCAGCGGCGCACGACGTACGATTCGGGACCGAAAAACAGTATAAAAGCAGAAAAGTGTCCAAAAACTGATGAAAACGTACAATTTTGGGCTCCGAAAAAAGGCCCAGCTAAGCTTTCTTCGCTGCCCTGTCGTAGAGATCTCTGAGAGCTTTCCAACGGTATGTTGTGGGCCTCGTAACTCCTTACGGATCAAAAGTTATGGGCTCCGGAGCGACGGAGACCTGGTCCCAAGACCCACGACCTCGGTTTGCGGGTCCAGCCTCTAAGTGAAGCGAAGTTGTCTCGCCCAAGGTGCCGTGTGATTCGGTAACAGAAATGTGATGGATTAGGTTGCCAGAGGTCCCGTGGCGCACGACGTACGATCCGGGACAGAAAAGAATTATAAAAGTAGAAAAGTGTCCGAAAACTGATGAAAACGTTCGATTTTGGGCTCCGAAAAAAGGTCCAGCAAAGCGACCTATGCTGCCCCGTCGTAGAATTCTCTAAGTGCTTTCCAACGGTATGCTGTGGGCCGCGTAACTCCTTACGGATCAAAAGTTATGGGCTCCGGAGCGACGGAGACCTGTTCCAAAGCCCCATGACCTCAGTTTGCGGGCCCAGCCTCTACGTGAAGCGAAGTTGTCTCGCTCAAGGTGCCATGTGATTCGGTAATAGAAAAGTGATAGATTAGGTTTCCGGACTTCCCGCGGCACACGACGTACGATTCGGGACAGAAAAACAGTATAAAATCAGAAAAGTGTCCAAAACTGATGAAAACGTACGATTTTGGGCTCCGAAAAAAGGCCCAGCAAAGCGTGCTTAGCTGCCCCGTCTTAGAGCTCTCTGTGAGCTTTCCAACGGTATGCTGTGGGCCGCGTAACTTATTACGGATCAAAAGTTATGGGCTCCGGAGCGACGGAGACCTGGTCCCAAGCCCCACGACCTCGGTTAGCGGGACCAGCCTCTACGTGAAGCGAAGTTGTCTTGCTCAAGGTGCCATGTGATTCGGTAACATAAATGTGATGGATTAGGATGCAGGACTTCCCGCGGCGTACGACGTACGATCCGGGACAGAAACATAGTATAAAAGCATAAAAGTGTCCGAAAACTGATGAAAACGTTCGATTTTGGGCTCAGAAAAGAAGCCTAGCAAAGCAAGATTGGCTGTCCCGTCGTAGAACTCTCGGAGAGCTTTCCAACGGTATGCTGTGGGCCGCGTAACTACTTACGGATAAAAAGTTATGGGCTATGGAGCGACGGAGACCTGGTCCCAAGCCCCACGACCTCGGTTTGCAGGCCCAGCCTCTACGTGAAGCGAAGTTGTCTCGCCCAAGGTGCCGTGTGATTCGGTAAAAGAAATGTGATGGATTTGGTTGCCGGACTTCCCGCGTCGCATGACGTACGATTCGGGACAGAAAAATAGTATAAAAGCATAAAAAAGTCTGAAAATTGATGAAAATATTCAATTTTGGGCTCCGGAAAAAGGCCCATCGAAGCAAGCTTCGCTACCCCGTCGTAGAGCTCTCTGAGGGCTTTCCAACGGTATGCTGTGGGCCGCGTAACTCCTTACGGATCAAAAGTTATGGGCTCCGGAACGACGGAGACCTGGTCCCAAGACCCACGACCTCGGTTTGCGGGCCCAGCCTCTACGTGAAGCGAAGTTGTATCGCCCAAGGTACCGTGTGATTCGGTAAAAGAAATGTGATGGATTAGGTTGCCGGACTTCCTGCGGCGCACGACGTACGATTCGGGACAGAAAAACTGTATAAAATCAGAAAAGTGTCCGAAAACTGATGAAAACGTTCGATTTTGTTGTCCAAAAATAGGTCCAGCGAAGAGGGCTTGTTGCCCCGTCGTAGAACTCTCTGAAAGCTTTCCAAAGGTATGCTGTGGGCAGCGGAACTCCTTACGGATCAAAAGTGAGGGGCTCCGGAGCGACGGAGACCAGGTACCAAGCCCCACAACCTCGGTTTGCGGGCCCAGCCTCTACGTGAATCGAACTTGTTTCGCCCAAGGTGTCGTGTGATTCGGTAACAGAAATGTTATAGATTAGGTTGCCGGACTTCCCGCGGCGCACGACATACTATCCGGGACAGAAAAATAGTATAAAAGCAGAAAAGTGTCCGAAAACTGATGAAAACGTTCGATTTTGGGCTCTAAAAAGAGGCCTAGCAAAGCAGGCTTGGCTGCCCCGTCGTAGAACTTTCGGAGAGCTTTCCAACGGTATGTTGTGGGCCGCGTAACTACTTACGGATCAAAAGTTAAAGGCTCCGGAGCGACGGAGGCCTGGTCCCCAGCCCCACCACCTCGGTTTGCGGGCCCAGCCTATACGTGAAACGAACTTGTCTCGCCCAAGGTGCCGAGTGATTCGGTAGCAGAAATGTGATGGATTAGGTTGCCGGACTTCCAGCGGCGCCTGACGTACGATTCGGGATAGAAAAACAGTACAAAAGCAGAAAAGTGTCCAAAAACTGATGAAAACATACGATTTTGGGCTTCAAAAAAAGGCCCAGCGACGCGTGCTTGGCTGCCCCGTCGTAGAGCTCTCTGAGAGCTTTCCAACGGCATGCTGTGGGCCGCGTAACTTCTTACGGATCAAAAGTTATGGGCTCCGGAGCGACGGAGACCTGGTCCCAAGTCCCACGACCTTGGTTTGCAGGCCCAACCTCTACGTAAAGTGAAGCTGTATGGCCCAAGGTACCGTGTGATTCGGTAACAGAAATGTGATGGATTAGGTTGCCGGACTTCCCGTGGCGCACGACGTACGATCCGGGACAAAAAAATAGTATAAAAGCAAAAAAGTGTCCAAAAACTGATGAAAATATTCGATTTTGGGCTCTGAAAAGAGGCCTAGCAAAGCAGGCTTGGCTGCCCCGTCGTAGAACTCTCGGAGCGCTTTCCAACGGTATACTGTGGGCCGTGTAACTTATTACAGATCAAAAGTTATGGGCTCCGGAGCGACGGAGACCTGGTCCCAAGCCCCACGACCTCGGTTTGCGGGCGCAGCCTCTACATGAAGCGAAGTTGTCTAGCCCAAGGTGCCGTGTGATTCGGTAACAGAAATGTGATGGATTAGGTTGCCGGACTTCCCGCGGCACACGACGTACGATCCAGGAAAGAAAAATCGTATAAATGCAGAAAAGTGTCCGAAAACTGATGAAAACGTTCGATTTTGGGCTCCAAAAAAAGTCTCAACGAAGCGAGCTTGGCTGCCCCGTCGTAGAGCTGTCTGAGAGCTTTCCAACGGTATGCTGTGGGTCGCGTAACTCCTTACGGATCCAAAGTTATGGGCTCCAGAGTGACGGAGACCTGGTCCCAAGACCCACGACCTCGGTTGCGGGCCCAGCCTCTACGTGAATCGAAGTTGTCTCGCCCAAGGTGCCGTGTGATTCGGTAACAGAAATGTGATGGATTAGGTTGACAGACTTCCCTCGGCGCACGACGGACTTTCCGGGACAGAAAAATAGTATAAAAGCAGAAATTTGTCCAAAAACTGATGAAAACATTCGATTTTGGGCTCTGAAAAGAGGCCTAGCAAAGCAGGCTTGGCTGCCCCATCGTAGATCTCTCGGAGAGCTTTCCAACGGAATGCTGTGGGGCTCGTAACTACTTAAGGATCAAAAGTTATGGGCTCCGGAGCGACGGAGACCTGGTCCTAAGCCCCACGACCTCGGTTTGCGGGCGCAGCCTCTACATGAAGCGAAGTTGTCTAGCCCAAGGTGCCGTGTGATTCAGTAACAGAAATGTGATGGATTAGGTTGCCGGACTTTCCGCGGCACACGACGTACGATCCGGGACAGAAAAATCGTATAAATGAAGAAAAGTGTCCGAAAACTGATGAAAACGTTCGAATTTGGGCTCCAAAAAAAGTCTCAACAAAGCGAGCTTGGCTGCCCCATCGTAGAGCTCTCTGAGAGCTTTCCAACGGTATGCTGTGGGTCACGTAACTCCTTACGAATCCAAAGTTATGGGCTCCGGAGTGACGGAGACCTGGTCCCAAGACCCACGACCTCGGTTGCGGGCCCAGCCTCTACGTGAATCGAAGTTGTCTCGCCCAAGGTGCCGTGTGATTCGGTAACAGAAATGTGATGGATTAGGTTGACAGACTTCCCGCGGCGCACGACGGACTTTCCGGGACAGAAAAATAGTATAAAAGTAGAAATTTGTCCAAAAACTGATAAAAACGTTCGATTTTGGGCTCTGAAAAGAGGCCTAGCAAAGCAGGCTTGGCTGTCCCGTCGTAGATCTCTCGGAGAGCTTTCCAACGGAATGCTGTGGGCCTCGTAACTACTTAAGGATCGAAAGTTATGGGCTCCGGAGCGACGGAGACCTGGTCCCATGCCCCACGACCTCGGTTTGAGGGCCCAGCCTCTACGTGAAGCGAAGTTGTCTCGCCCAAGGTGCCGTGGGATTCGGTAATAGAAATGTGATGGATTAGGTTGCCGGACTTCCCGCGGCGCACGATGTACGATCCAGGACAGAAAAACAGTATAAAAGCAAAAAAGTGTCCGAAAACTGATGAAAACATTCAATTTTTGGCTCCAAAAAAAGTCCAGCGAAGCGAGCTATGCTGCCCCGTCGTAGAACTCTCTGAGAGCTTTCCAACGGTATGTTGTAGGCCGCGTAACTCCTTACGGATCAAAAGTTATGGGCTCTAGAGCGACAAAGACCTGGTCCCAAGCCCCACGACCTCGGTTTGCGGGCTCAGCCTCTACGTGAAGCGAAGTTGTCTCGCCCAAGGTACGGTGTGATTCGGTAACAGAAATGTGATGGATTAGGTTGCCGGACTTCCCGCGGCGCACGACGTACGATCCGGGACAGAAAAAAAGTATAAAAGCAAAAAAGTGTCCAAAAATTGATGAAAACATTCGATTTTGGACTCTGAAAAGAGGCCTAGCAAAGCAGGCTTGGCTGCCTCGTCGTAGATCTCTCGGAGAGCTTTCCAACGGTATGCTGTGGGCCGCGTAACTACTTAAGGATCAAAAGTTATGGGCTCCGGAGCGACGGAGACCTGGTCCAATGCCCCACGACCTCGGTTTGTGGGCCCAGCCTCTACGTGAAGCAAAGTTGTCTCGCCCAAGGTGCCGTGGGATTCGGTAACAGAAATGTGATGGATTAGGTTGTCGAATTTCCCGCGGCGCACGACGTACGATTCGGGACAGAAAAATAGTATAAAAGCATAAAAGTGTCCAAAAACTGATGAAAACGTACAATTTTGGGCTCTGAAAAAAGGCCCAGCTAAGCTTACTTCGCTGCCCTATCGTAGAGCTCTCTGAGAGCTTTCCAACGGTATGTTGTGGGCCTCGTAACTCCTTACGGATCAAAAGTTATGGGCTCCGGAGCGACGGAGACCTGGTCCCAAGACCCACGACCTCGGTTTGCGGGTCCAGCCTCTAAGTGAAGCAAAATTGTCTCGCCCAAGGTGCCGTGTGATTCGGTAACAGAAATGTGATGCATTAGGTTGCCAGAGGTCCCGTGGCGCACGACGTACGATCCGGGACAAAAAAGAAGTATAAAAGTAGAAAAGTGTCCGAAAACTGATGAAAACGTTCGATTTTGTGCTCCGAAAAAAGGTCCAGCGAAGCGAACGATGCTGCCCCGTCGTAGAACTCTCTAAGTGCTTTCCAACGGTATGCTGTGCGCCGCGTAACTCCTTACGGATCAAAAGTTATGGGCTCCGGAGCGACGGAGACCTGTTCCAAAGCCCCATGACCTCGGTTTGCGGGGCCAGCCTCTACGTGAAGCGAAGTTGTCTCGCCCAAAGTGCCATGTGATTCGGTAACAGAAAAGTGATAGATTAGGTTGCCGAACTTCCCCCGACGCACGACGTACGATTCAGGACAGAAAAACAGTATAAATGCAGAAAAGTGTCCAAAAACTGATGAAAACGTACGATTTTGGGCTCCGAAAAAATGCCCAGCAAAGCGTGCTTAGCTGCCCCGTCTTAGAGCTCTCTGTGAGCTTTCCAACGGTATGCTGTGGGCCGCGTAACTTCTTTCGGATCAAAAGTTATGGGCTCCGGAGCGACGGAGACCTGGTCCAAGCCCCACGACCTCGGTTAGCGGGACCAGCCTCTACGTGAAGCGAAGTTGTCTTGCTCAAGGTGCCATGTGATTCTGTAACATAAATGTGATGGATTAGGATGCAGGACTTCCTGCGGCGCACGACGTACGATCCGGGACAGAAAAATAGTATAAAAGCATAAAAGTGTCCGAAAACTGATGAAAACGTGCGATTTTGGGCTCAGAAAAGAGGCCTAGCAAACCAAGCTTCGCTGTCCCGTCGTAGAACTCTCGGAGAGCTTTCCAACGGTATGTTGTGAGCCACGTAACTACTTACGGATAAAAAGTTATGGGCTCCGGAGCGACGGAGACCTGGTCCCAAGCCCCACGACCTCGGTTTGCGGGCCTAGCCTCTACGTGAAGCGAAGTTGTCTCGCCCAAGGTGCCGTGTGATTCGGTAAAAGAAATGTGATGGATTAGGTTGCCGGACTTCCCGCGTCGCATGACGTACGATTCGGGACAGAAAAACAGTATAAAAGCATAAAAGTGTCTGAAAACTGATGAAAATGTTCAATTTTGGTCTCGGGAAAAAGGCCCATCGAAGCAAGCTTAGCTACCCCGTCGTAGAGCTCTCTGAGAGCTTTCCAACGGTATACTGTGGGCCGCGTAACTCCTTACGGATCAAAAGTTATGGCCTCCGGAACGACGGAGACCTGGTCCCAAGACCCACGACCTCGGTTTGCGGGCCTAGCCTCTACGTGAAGCGAAGTTGTATCGCCCAAGGTGTCGTGTGATTCGGTAAAAGAAATGTGATGGATTAGGTTGCCGGACTTCCTGCAGCGCACGACGTACGATTCGGGACAGAAAAACAGTATAAAAGCATAAAAGTGTCCGACAACTGATGAAACTGTTCGATTTTGTTCTCCAAAAATAGGTCCAGCGAAGAGGGCTTGTTGCCCCGTCGTAGAACTCTCTGAGAGCTTTCCAACGGTATGCAGTGGGCAGCGTAACTCCTTACGGATCAAAAGTTATGGGCTCCGGAGCGACGGAGACCAGGTACCAAGCCCCACGACCTCGGTTTGCGGGCCAAGCCTCTACGTGAATCGTACTTGTCTCGCCCAAGGTGCCGTGCGATTCGGTAACAGAAATGTGATGGATTAGGTTGCCGGATTTCCCGCGGCGCACGACATACTATCCGGGACAGAAAAACAGTATAAAAGCAAAAAAGTGTCCGAAAACTAATGAATACGTTCGATTTTGGGCTCTGAAAATAGGCCTAGCAAAGCAGGCTTGGCTGCCCCGTCGTTGATCTCTCGGAGGGCTTTCCAACGGAATACTGTGGGCCGCGTAACTACTTAAGGATCAAAAGTTATGGGCTCCGGAGCGACGGAGACCTGGTCCCATGCCCCACGACCTCGGTTTGTGGGCCCAGCCTCTACGTGAAGTAAAGTTGTCTCGCCTAAGGTGCCGTGGGATTCGGTAACATAAATGTGATGGATTAGGTTGCCGAAATTCCCGCGGCGCACGACGTACGATTCGAGACAGAAAAATAGTATAAAAGCATAAAAGTGTCCGAAAACTAATGAAAATGTTCGATTTGGGGCTACGAAAAAAGGCCCAACGAAGCGAGGTTGGCTGCCTCGTCGTAGAGCTCTCAGAGAGCTTTCCAACGGTATGCTGTGGGCCGCGTAACTCCTTACGGATCAAAAGTTATGGGCTCCGGAGCGACGGAGACCTGGTCCCAAGACCCACGACCTCGATTTGTGTGCCCAGCCTCTATGTGAAGCGATGTTGTCTCGCCCAAGGTGCTGTGTGATTTGGTAACAGAAATGTGATGGATTAGGTTGCCGGACATCCCGCGGCGCACGACGTACGAACCGGGACAGAAAAATAGTATAAAAGTAGAAAAGTGTCCAAAAATTGATGAAAAAGTCCGATTTTGGGCTCCAATAAAAGGCCCAGCAAAGCATGCTTAGCTGCCCCATCGTAGAGCTCTCTGAGAGCTTTCCAACGGTATGCTGTGGGCCGCGTAAATCCTTACGGATCAAAAGTTATGGCCTTCGGAGCGACGGAGACCTGGTCCCAAGATCCACGACCTCGGTTTGCGGGCCCAGCCTCTACGTGAAGCGAAGTTGTATCGCCCAAGGTACCGTGTGATTCGGTAAAAGAAATGTGATGGATTAGGTTGCCGGACTTCCTGCGGCGCACGACGTACGATTCGGGATAGAAAAACTGTATAAAATAAGAAAAGTGTCCGAAAACTGATGAAAACGTTCGATTTTGTTCTCCAAAAATAGGTCCAGCGAAGAGGGCTTGTTGCCCCGTCGTAGAACTCTCTGAAAGCTTTCCAACGGTATGCTGTGGGCAGCGTAACTCCTTACGGATCAAAAGTTATGGGCTCCGGAGCGACGGAGACCAGGTACCAAGCCCCACAACCTCGGTTTGCGGGCCCAGCCTCTACGTGAATCGAACTTGTTTCGCCCAAGGTGTCGTGTGATTCGGTAACAGAAATGTTATGGATTAGGTTGCCGGACTTCCTGCGGCGCACGACATACTATCCGGGAAAGAAAAATAGTATAAAAGCAGAAAAGTGTCCGAAAACTTATGAAAACGTTCGATTTTGGGCTCTGAAAAGAGGCCTAGCAAAGCAGGCTTGGCTGCCCCGTCGTAGAACTCTCGGAGAGCTTTCCAACGGTATGTTGTGGGCCGCGTAACTACTTACGGATCAAAAGTTAAAGGCTCCGGAGCGACGGAGACCTGGTCCCAAGCCCCACGACCTCGGTTTACGGGCCCAGCCTATACGTGAAACGAAGTTGTCTCGCCCAAGGTGCCGAGTGATTCGGTAGCAGAAATGTGATGGATTAGGTTGCCGGACTTCCCGCGGCGCCTGACGTACGATTCGGGATAGAAAAACAGTACAAAAGCAGAAAAGTGTCCAAAAACTGATGAAAACATACGATTTTGAGCTTCTAAAAAAGGCCCAGCGACGCGTGCTTGGCTGCCCCGTCGTAGAGCTCTCTGAGAGCTTTCCAACGGCATGCTGTGGGCCGCGTAACTTCTTACGGATCAAAAGTTATGGGCTCCGGAGCGACGGAGACCTGGTCCCAAGTCCCACGACCTTGGTTTGCAGGCCCAACCTCTACGTAAAGCGAAGCTGTATCGCCCAAGGTACCGTGTGATTCGGTAACAGAAATGTGATGGATTAGGTTGCCGGACTTCCCGTGGCGCACGACGTACGATCCGGGACAAAAAAATAGTATAAAAGCAAAAAAGTATCCGAAAACTGATGAAAACATTCGATTTTGGGCTCTGAAAAGAGGCCTAGCAAAGCAGGCTTGGCTGCCCCGTCGTAGAACTCTCGGAGCGCTTTCCAACGGTATACTGTGGGCCGCGTAACTTATTACAGATCAAAAGTTATGGGCTCCGGAGCGACGGAGACCTGGTCCCAAGCCCCACGACCTCGGTTTGCGGGCGCAGCCTCTACATGAAGCGAAGTTGTCTAGCCCAAGGTGCCGTGTGATTCGGTAACAGAAATGTGGTGGATTAGGTTGCCGGACTTCCCGCGGCACACGACGTACGATCCAGGAAAGAAAAATCGTATAAATGCAGAAAAGTGTCCGAAAACTGATTAAAACGTTCGATTTTGGGCTCCAAAAAAAGTCTCAACGAAGCTAGCTTGGCTGCCCCGTCGTAGAGCTGTCTGAGAGCTTTCCAACGTTATGCTGTGGGTCGCGTAACTCCTTACGGATCCAAAGTTATGGGCTCCGGAGTGACGGAGACCTGGTCCCAAGACCCACGACCTCGGTTGCGGGCCCAGCCTCTACGTGAATCGAAGTTGTCTTGCCCAAGGTGCCGTGTGATTCGGTAACAGAAATGTGATGGATTAGGTTGACAGACTTCCCGCGGCGCACGACGGACTTTCCGGGACAGAAAAATAGTATAAAAGCATAAATTTGTCCAAAAACTGATGAAAACATTCGATTTTGGGCTCTGAAAAGAGGCCTAGCAAAGCAGGCTTGGCTGCCCCGTCGTAGATCTCTCGGAGAGCTTTCCAACGGAATGCTGTGGGGCTCGTAACTGCTTAAGGATCAAAAGTTATGGGCTCCGGAGCAACGGAGACCTGGTCCTAAGCCCCACGACCTCGGTTTGCGGGTGCAGCCTCTACATGAAGCGAAGTTGTCTAGCCCAAGGTGCCGTATGATTCAGTAATAGAAATGTGATGGATTAGGTTGCCGGACTTCCCGCGGCACACGACGTACGATCCGGGACAGAAAAATCGTATAAATGAAGAAAAGTGTCTGAAAACTGATGAAAACGTTCGAATTTGGGCTCCAAAAAAAGTCTCAACGAAGCGAGCTTGGCTGCCCCATCGTAGAGCTCTCTGAGAGCTTTCCAACGGTATGCTGTGGGTCGCGTAACTCCTTACGAATCCAAAGTTATGGGCTCCGGAGTGACGGAGACCTGGTCCCAAGACCCACGACCTCGGTTGCGGGCCCAGCCTCTACGTGAATCGAAGTTGTCTCGCCCAAGGTACCGTGTGATTCGGTAACAGAAATGTGATGGATTAGGTTGACAGACTTCCCGCGGCGCACGACGGACTTTCCGGTACAGAAAAATAGTATAAAAGCATAAATTAGTCCAAAAACTGATAAAAACGTTCGATTTTGGGCTCTAAAAAGAGGCCTAGCAAAGCAGGCTTGGCTGTCCCGTCGTAGATCTCTCGGAGAGCTTTCCAACGGAATGCTGTGGGCCTCGTAACTACTTAAGGATCGAAAGTTATGGGCTCCGGAGCGACGGAGACCTGGTCCCATGCCCCACGACCTCGGTTTGAGGGCCCAGCCTCTACGTGAAGCAAAGTTGTCTCGCCCAAGGTGCCGTGGGATTCGGTAATAGAAATGTGATGGATTAGGTTGCCGGACTTCCCGCGGCGCACGATGTACGATCCAGGACAGAAAAACAGTATAAATGCAAAAAAAGGTCCGAAAACTGATGAAAACGTTCAATTTTTGGATCCAAAAAAAGTCCAGCGAAGCGAGCTATGCTGCCCCGTCGTAGAACTCTCTGAGAACTTTCCAACGGTATGTTGTAGGCCGCGTAACTCCTTACGGATCAAAAGTTATGGCCTCCGGAGCGACGGAGACCTGGTCCCAAGCCCCACGACCTCGGTTTGCGGGCTCAGCCTCTACGTGAAGCGAAGTTGTATCGCCCAAGGTGCGGTGTGATTCGGTAACAGAAATGTGATGGATTAGGTTGCCTGACTTCCCGCGGCGCACGACGTACGATCCGGGACATAAAAATAGTATAAAAGCAGAAAAGTGTCTGAAAACTGATGAAAACGTTCGATTTTGGTCTCTGAAAAATGGTCCAGCGAAGCAAGTTATGCTGCCCCGTTGTAGAACTCTTTGAGAGCTTTCCAACGGTATGCTGTGGGACGCGTAACTCCTTACAGATCAAAAGTTATGGGCTCCGGAGCGACGAAGACCTGGTCCCAAGCCCCACGACCTCGTTTGCGGGCCCAGCCTCTACGTGAAGCGAAGTTGTCTCGCCCAAGATGCCGTAGGATTCCGTAACAGAAATGTGATGGATTAGGTTGCCGGACTTCCTGCGGCGCACAACGTACGATTCGGGACAGAAAAATAGTATAAAAGCAGAAAAGTATCTGAAAATTGATGAAAACGTTTGATTTTGGTTTCCGAAAATAGGCCCAGCAAAGCTTGCTTAGCAGCCTTGTGGTAGAGCTCTCTGAGAGCTTTCCAACGGTATGCTGTGGGACTCGTAACTCCTTACGGATCAAAAGTTATGGGCTCCGGAGCGACGGAGACCTGGTTCCAAGACCCACGACCTAGGTTTGCGGACCCAGCCTCTACATGAAGCGAAGTTGTCTCACCCAAGGTGCCGTGTGATTCGGTAACAGAAATGTTATGGATTAGGTTGTCGGACTTCCCGCAGCGCACGACTTACGATCCGGGACAGAAAAACATTATAAATGCAGAAAAGTGTCCAAAAATTGATGAAAACGTTCAATTTTGGGCTCTGAGTAGAGGCCTAGCAAAGCAGGCTTGGCTGCCCCATCGTAGAACTCTCGGAGAGCTTTCCAACGGTATGCTGTGGGCCGTGTAACTACTTACGGATCAAAAGTTATGGGCTCCGGAGCGACGGAGACCTTGTCCCAAGCCCCACGACATCGGTTTGCGGGCCCAGCCTCTACGTGAAACGAAGTTGTCTCGCCCAAGGTGCAGTACGATTCGGTAACAGAAATGTGATGGATTAGGTTGCCGGACTTCCCGCGGCGCACGACGTACGAACCGGGACAGAAAAATAGTATAAAAGCATAAAAGTGTCCGAAAACTGATGAAAACGATCGATTTTGAGCTCCGAAAAAATCCCAGCGAAGCGAGCTTCGCTTCCCCGTCGTAGAGCTCTCTGAGAGCTTTCCAACGTTATGCTTTGGGCCGCGTAACTCTTAACGTATCAAAAGTTATGGGCTCCGGAGCGACGGAGACCTAGTCCCAAGACCCACGACCTCGGTTTGCGGGACTAGCCTCTACGTGAAGCGAAGTTGTATCGCCCAAGGTGCCGTGTGATTCGGTAACAAAAATGTGATGGATTAGGTTACCGAACTTCCCGCTGCGCACGACGTACAATCTGGGACAGAAAAACAGTATAAAAGCATAAAAGTGTCCGAAAACTGATGAAAATGTTCAATTTTGGGCTCTAAAATATGGTCCAGCGAAGAGGGCTTGCTGCCCCATTGTAGAACTCTCTGAGTGCTTTCCAACGGTATGCTGTGGGCCCCGTAACTCCATACGGATCAAAAGTTATGGGCTCCGGAGCGAAGGAGACCTGGTACCAAGCCCCACGACCTCGGTTTGTGGGCCCAGCCTCTACGTGAAGCAAAGTTGTCTCACCCAAGGTACCGTGTGATTCGGTAACAGAAATGTGATGGATTAGGTTGCCGGACTTCCCGCGGCGCACGACGTACGAGTCGGGATAGAAAAACAGTATAAAAATAGAAAAGTGTCTGAAAACTGATTAAAACGTTAGATTTTGGTCTCTGAAAAGAGGCCCAGCAAAGCGAGCTTCGTTGCCTCGTCGTAGAGCTCTCTGAGAGCTTTCCAACGGTATGCTGTGGGCCGCGTAACTCCTTACGGATCAAAAGTTATGGGCTCCGGAGCGACGGAGAGCTGGTCCCAAGACCCATGACCTCGGTTTGCGGGCCCAGCCTTTACGTGAAGCGAAGTTGTCTCGCCAAAGGTGCCGTGTGATTCGGTAACAGAAATGTGATAGATTAGGTTGCTGGACTTACCGCGGCGCACGACGTACGAACCGGGACAGAAAAATAGTATAAAAGCAGAAAAGTGTCCAAAAACAGATGAAAACGTACGATTTTGGGCTCCGAAAAAAGGCCCAGCAAAGCTTGCTTAGCTGCCCTGTCGTAGGGCTCTTTGAGAGCCTTCCAACGGTATGCTGTGGGCCTCGTAACTCCTTACGGATCAAAAGTTATGGGCTCCTGAGCGATGGAGACCTGGTCCCAAGACCCACGACCTCGGTTTGCGGGCCCAGCCTCTACGTGAAGCGAAGTTGTCTCAGCCAAGGTGCCGTGTGATTCGGTAACAGAAATGTGATGGATTAGGCTGTCGGACGTCCCGTGGCGCACGACGTACGATCCGGAACAAAAAAACAGTATAAAAGCAGAAAAGTATCCAAAAATTGATGAAAACGTTCGATTTTGGGATCCGAAAAAATGTCCAGCGAAGCGACCTATGCTGCTTCGTCGTAGAAATCTCTGAGAGCTTTCCAACAGTATGCTGTGGGCCGCGTAACTCCTTACGGATCAAAAGTTATGGGCTTCGGAGCGACGGAGACCTGGTCCCAAGCCCCACGACCTCGTTTGCGGTCCCAGCCTCTACGTGAAGCGAAGTTGTCTCGCCTAAGGTGCCGCGTGATTCGGTAACAGAAAAGTGATAGATTAAGTTGCCTTACTTACCGCGGCGCACGACGTACGATTCGGGACAGAAAAATAGTATAAATGTAGAAAAGTATCCGAAAACTGATGAAAACGTTCGATTTTTTGCTCTGAAAAAAGGCCCAGCAAAGCGAGCTTGGCTGCCCTGTCGTAGAGCTCTCTGAGAGCTTTCCAACGGTAAGCTGTGGGCCGCGTAACTCCTTACGGATCAAAAGTTATGGGCTCCAGAGCGACGGAGACCTGGTCCCAAGACCCACGACCTCGGTTTGCAGGCCCAGCCTCTAAGTGAAGCGAAGTTGTCTCGTCCAAGGTGTCGTGTGATTCGGTAACAGAAATGTGATGGTTTAGGTTGCCGGACTTTCGCGGCACACGACGTACGAACCGAGACAGAAAAATAGTATAAAAGTAGAAAAGTGTCCAAAAATAGATGAAAACGTACGATTTTGGGCTCCGAAAAAAGGCCCAGTGAAGCTTGCGTAGCTGCCTTGTCGTAGAGCTCTTTGAGAGCTTTCAAACGGTATGCTGTGGGCCTCGTAACTCCTTACGGATCAAAAGTTATGGGCTCCGGAGCGACGGAGACCTGGTCCCAAGACCCACGACCTCGGTTTGCGGACCCAGCCTCTAAGTGAAGCGAAGTTGTCTCGCCCAACGTGCCGTGTGGTTCGGTAACAGAAATGTGATGGATTAGGTTGCCAGAGGTCCCACGGCGCACGACGTACGATCAGGGACAGAGAAACAGTATAAAAGAAGAAAAGTGTCCGAAAACTGATGAAAACGTTCAATTTTGGGCTCCGAAAAAAGGTCCAGCGAAGCGAGCTATGCTGCCCCGTCGTAGAACTCTCTGATAGCTTTCCAACGGTATGCTGTGGGCCGCGTAACTCTTTACGGATCAAAAGTTATGGGCTCCGGAGCGACGGAGACCTGGTCCCAAGCCCCACGACCACGGTTTGCGGGCCCAGCCTCTACGTGAAGCGAAGTTGTCTCGCCCAAGGTGCAGTGTGATTCGGTAACAGAAATGTGATGGATTAGGTTGCCGGACTTCCGGCGGCGCACGACGTACGAACCGGGACAGAAAAACAGTGTAAAAGTATAAAAGAGTCCAAAAATTGATGAAAACGTACGATTTTGGGCTCCGAAAAAAGGCCCAGCAAAGCGTGCTTAGCTGCCCCGTCTTAGAACTCTCTGAGAGCTTGCCAACGGTATGATGTGGGCCGCGTAACTTCTTACGTGTCAAAAGTTATGGGCTCCGGAGGGACGGAGACCTGGTCCCAAGCCCCACGACCTCGGTTTGCGGGCCCAGCCCCTACGTGAATCGAAGTTGTCTCGCCCAAGGTACCGTGTGATTCGATAACATAAATGTGATGGATTAGGATACCGGACTTCCCGCGGCGCACGACGTACGATCCGGGACAAAAAACAGTTTAAAAGCAGAAAAGTGTTTGAAAACTGATGAAAATGTTCGATTTTTGGCTCTGAAAAGAGGCCTAGCAAAGTAGGCTTGGCTGCCCCGTCGTAGATCTCTTGGAGAGCTTTCCAACGGTGTGCTGTGGGCCGCGTAACTCCTTATGAATCAAAAGTTATGGGCTCCGGAGCGACGAAGACCTGGTCCCAAGCCCCACGACCTCGGTTTGCGAGCCCAGCCTCTACGTGAAGCGAAGTTGTCTTGCCCAAGGTGCCGTGTGATTCGGTAACAGAAATGTGATGGATTAGGTTGCCGGACTTCCCGCGTCACATGACGTACGATTCGGGACAGAAAAACAGTAAAAAAAGCATAAAAGTGTCCAAAAGCTAATGAAAATGTTCGATTTTGGTCTCTGAACAAAAGGCCCAGCGAAGCAAGCTTCGCTCCCCCGTCGTAGAGCTCTCTGAGACCTTTCCAACGGTATGCTGTGGGCCGCGTAACTACTCAAGGATCAAAAGTTATGGGCTCCGGAGCGATGGAGAGCTGGTCCCATGCCCCACGACCTAGGTTTGTGGGCCCAGCCTCTACGTGAAGCAAAGTTGTCTCGCCCAAGGTGCAGTGTGATTCGGTAACAGAAATGTGATGGATTAGGTTGCCGGACTTCCCACGGCGCACGACGTACGAACCAGGACAGAGAAATAGTATAAAAGAAGAAAAGTGCCCCAAAACTGATGAAAACGTTCGATTTTGGGCTCCAAAAAAAGGCCCAGTGAAGCATGCTTAGCTGCCCCGTTGTAGAGCTCTCGGAGAGCTTTCCAACGGTATGCTGTGGCCCGCGTAACTCCTTACGGATCAAAAGTTATGGGCTCCGGAGCGACGGAGACCTGGTCCCAAGCCGACGACCTCAGTTTGCGGGCCCGGCCTCTAAGTGAAGCGAAGTTGTCTCTACCAAGGTGCCGTGTTATTTGGTAACAGAAATGTGATGGATTAGGTTGCCTGACTTCCCGCGGCGCACGACGCACAATCCGAGACAGAAAAACAGTATAAAAGCATAAAAGTGTTCGAAAACTGATGAAAACGTTCGATTTCTCTGAAAAAAGGTCCAGCGAAGCGAGTTATGCTGCCCCGTCATAGAACTCTCTGAGAGCTTTCCAACGGTATGTTGTGGGTCGCGTAACTCCTTACGGATCAAAAGTTATGGGCTCCGGAGCAACGAAGACCTGGTCCCATGCCCCACGACCTCGGTTTGCAGGCCAAGCCTCTACGTGAATTGAAGTTGTCTCGCCCATGGTTCCATGTGATTCGGTAACTGAAATGTGATGGATTAGGTTGCCGGACGTCCCACGGCGCACGACGTACGATCCGAGACAGAAAAACTGTATAAAAGCAGAAAAGTGTCTGAAAATAGATGAAAACGTTCAATTTTTGGCTCTGAAAAGAGGCCTAGCAAAGCAGGCTTGGCTGCCCCGTCGTAGATCTCTCGGAGAGCTTTCCAACGGTATGTTGTGGGTCGCGTAACTTCTTACGGATCAAAAGTTATGGGCTCCGGAGCGACAGAGACCTGGTCCCATGCCCCACGACCTCGGTTTGCGGGCTCGGCCTCTTTGTGAAGCAAAGTTGTCTCACCCAAGGTTCCTTGGGATTCGGTAACAGAAATGTGATGGATTAGGTTGCCGGACTTTCCGCGGCACACGACATACGATCCGGGACAGAAAAACAGTAATATAGCAGAAAAGTGTCCAAAAACTGATGAAAATGTTCAATTTTGGGCTCCAAAAAAATGCCTAGCAAAGCAAGCTTGGCTGCCCCATCGTAGAGGTCTCAGAGAGCTTTCCAACGGTGTGCTGTGGGCCGCGTAACTCCTTCCGGATCAAAAGTTATGGGCTCTGGAGCGACGGAGACCTGGTCCCAAGCCCCACGACCACGGTTTGCGGGCCCAGCCTCTACGTGAAGCGAAGTTGTCTCGCCCAAGGTGCAGTGTGATTCGGTAACAGAAATGTGATGGATTAGGTTGCCGGACTTCCGGCGGCGCACGACGTACGAACCGGGACAGAAAAACAGTGTAAAAGCAGAAAAGTATCCAAAAACTGATGAAAACGTACAATTTTGGGCTCCGAAGAAAGGCCCAGCATAGCTAGCTTAACTGCCCTGTGGTAGAGCTCTCTGAGAGCTTGGCAACGGTATGCTGTGGGACTCGTAACTCCTTACGGATCAAAAGTTATGGGTTCCGGAGCGACGGAGACCTGGTCCCAAGACCCACGACCTAGGTTTGCCGGCCCAGCCTCTACGTGAAGCGAAGTTGTCTCGCCCAAGGTGCCATGTGATTCGGTAACAGAAATGTGATGGATTAGGTTGCCGGACTTCCCGCGGTGCACGACGTACGATCCGGGACAGAAAAACAGTATTAATGCAGAAAAGTGTCCGAAAACTGATGAAAACGTTCGATTTTGGGCTCTGAATAGAGGCCTAGCAAAGCAGGCTTGGCTGCCCTGTCGTAGAACTCTCGGAGAGCTTTCCAACGGTATGCTCTGGGCCGTGTAACTACTTACGGATCAAAAGTTATGGGCTCCGGAGCGACGGAGACCTGGTCCCAAGCCCCACGACCTCGGTTTGCAGGCCCAGCCTCTAAGTGAAGCGAAGTTGTCTCGCCCAAGGTACCGTGTGATTGGGTAACATAAATGTGATGGATTAGGATGCCGGACTTCCCGCGTCGCATGACGTACGATTCGGGACAGAAAAACAGTAAAAAAGCATAAAAGTGTCCGAAAATTGATGAAAATGTTCGATTTTAGTCTCCGAAAAAAGGCCCAGCGAAGCGAGCTTCGATGCCCCGTTGTAGAGCACTCTGAGAGCTTTCCAACGGTATGCTGTGGGCCGCGTAACTACTTACGGATCAAAAGTTATGGGCTCCGGAGCGACGGAGACCTAGTCGCAAGACCCACGACCTCGGTTTGCGGGCCCAGCCTCTACGTGAAGCGATGTTGTATCGCCCAAGGTGCCGTGTGATTCGGTAATAGAAATGTGATGGATTAGGTTGCCGGACTTCCCGCGGCGCACGACATACGATCCAGGAAAAAAAAAACAGTATAAAAGCATAAAAGTGTCCGAAAACTGATTAAAACGTTCGATTTTGTTCTCCAAAAAAAGGTCCAGCGAAGAGGGCTTGTTGCCCCATTGTAGAACTCTCTGAGAGCTTTCCAACGGTATGCTGTGGGCCGCGTAACTCCTTACGAATCAAAAGTTATGGGCTCCGGAGCGACGGAGACCTGGTACCAAGCCCCACGACCTCAGTTTGCGGGCCCAGCCACTACGTGAAGCGAAGTTGTCTCGCCCAAGGTGCCGTGTGATTCGGTAACAGAAATCTGATGGATTAGGTTGCCGGACTTCCCACGGCGCACGACGTACGAACCGGGACAGAGAAACAGTATAAAAGCAAAAAAGTGTCCAAAAATTGATGAAAACGAACGATTTTGGGATCCGAAAAAATTTCCAGCGAAGCGAGCTATGTTGCCCCGTTGTAGAACTCTCTGAGAGCTTTCCAACGGTATGCTGTGGGCCGCGTAACTCCTTACGGATCAAAAGTTATGGGCTCCGGGGCGACGGAGACCTGGTCCCAAGCCCCACGACCTCGTTTTGCTGGCCCAGCCACTACGTGAAGCGAAGTTGTCTCGCCCAAGGTGCCCTGTGATTCGGTAACAGAAATGTGATGGATTAGGTTGCCGGACTTCCCGCGGCGCACGACGTACGATCCGGGACAGAGAAACAGTATAAAAGCAAAAAAGTGTCCAAAAATTGATGAAAACGAACGATTTTGGAATCTGAAAAAATTTCCAGCGAAGCGAGCTATGCTGCCCCGTTGTAGAACTCTCTGAGAGCTTTCCAACGGTATGCTGTGGGCCGCGTAAATCCTTACGGATCAAAAGTTATGGGCTCCGGGGCGACGGAGACCTGGTCCCAAGCCCCACGACCTCGTTTGCGGGCCCAGCCTTTACGTGAAGCGAAGTTGTCTCGCCCAAGGTGCCGTGTGATTCGGTAACAGAAATGTGATGGATTAGGTTGCCGGACTTCCCGCGTCGCACGACGTATGATCCGGGACATAAAAAGAGTATAAAAGCAGAAAAGTGTCCAAAATTTGATGAAAATGTTCAATTTTGGGCTCTTAAAAGAGGCCTAGCAAAGCAGGCTTGGCTGCCCCGTCGTAGATCTCTCGGAGAGCTTTCCAACGGTATGCTGTAGGCCGCGTAACTACTTAAGGATCAAAAGTTATGGGCTCCGGAGCGACGGAGACATGGTCCCATGCCCCACGACCTCGGTTTGTGGGCCCAGCCTCTACGTTAAGCAAAGTTGTCTAGCCCAAGGTGCCGTGGGATTTGGTAACAGAAAAGTGATGGATTAGGTCGCCGGACTTTCCGAGGCGCACGACATACGATTCGGGACAGAAGAATAGTATAAAAGCAGAAAAGTGTCCAAAAATTGATGAAAATGTTCAATTTTGGTCTCCAAAAAAATGCCCAGCAAAGCAAGCTTGGCTGCCCCATCGTAGAGGTCTCTGAGAGCTTTCCAACGGTATGCTGTGGGCCGCGTGCCTCCTTACGGATCAAAAGTTATGGGCTCCGGAGCGACGGAGACCTGGTACCAAGACCAACGACCTCGGTTTGCGGGCCCAACCTCTACGTGAAGCGAAGTTGTCTCGCCCAAGGTGCAGTGTGATTCGGTAACAGAAATGTGATGGATTAGGTTGCCGGACTTCCCGCGGCGCACGACGTACGAACCGGGACTGAAAAACAGTATAAAAGCAGAAAAGTGTCCAAAAACTGATGAAAACGTACAATTTTGGGCTCCGAAGAAAGGCCCAGCATAGCTAGCTTAGCTGCCCTGTGGTAGAGCTCTCTGAGAGCTTTCCAACGGTATGCTGTGGGACTCGTAACTCCTTACGGATCAAAAGTTATGGGCTCCGGAGCGACGGAGACCTGGTCCCAAGACCCACGACCTAGGTTTGCGGGCCCAGCCTCTGCGTGAAGCGAAGTTGTCTCGCCCAAGGTGCCTTGTGATTCGGTAACAGAAATGTGATGGATTAGGTTACCGGACTTCCCGCGGCGCACGACGTACGATCCGGGACAGAAAAACAGTATTAATGCAGAAAAGTGTCCGAAAACTGATGAAAACGTTCGATTTTGGGCTCTGAATAGAGGCCTAGCAAAGCAGGCTTAGCTGCCCTGTCGTAGAACTCTCGGAGAGCTTTCCAACGGTATGCTCTGGGCCGTGTAACTACTTACGGATCAAAAGTTATGGGCTCCGGAGCGACGGAGACCTGGTCCCAAGCCCCACGACCTTGGTTTGCAGGCCCAGCCTCTAAGTGAAGCGAAGTTGTCTCGCCCAAGGTACCGTGTGATTGGGTAACATAAATGTGATGGATTAGGATGCCGGACTTCCCGCGTCGCATGACGTACGATTCGGGACAGAAAAATAGTAAAAAAGCATAAAAGTGTCCGAAAAGTGATGAAAATGTTCGATTTTAGTCTCCGAAAAAAAGCCCAGCGAAGCGAGCTTCGATGCCCCGTTGTAGAGCTCTCTGAGAGCTTTCCAACGGTATGCTGTGGGCCGCGTAACTACTTACGGATCAAAAGTTATGGGCTCCGGAGCGACGGAGACCTAGTCGCAAGACCCACGACCTCGGTTTGCGGGCCCAGCCTCTACGTGAAGCGATGTTGTCTCGCCCAAGGTGCCGTGTGATTTGGTAACAGAAATGTGATGGATTAGGTTTCCTGACTTCCCGCGGCGCACGACGTACGATCCGAGACAGAAAAACAGTATAAAAGCAGAAAAGTGTCAAAAAATTGATGAAAACGAACGATTTTGGTATCCGAAAAAATTTCCAGCGAAGCGAGCTATGCTGCCCCGTTGTAGAAATCTCTGAGAGCTTTCCAACGGTATGCTGTGGGCTGCGTAACTCCTTACGGATCAAAAGTTATGGGCTCCGGAGCGACGGAGACCTGGTCCCAAGCCCCACGACCTCGTTTTGCTGGCCCAGCCACTACGTGAAGCGAAGTTGTCTCGCCCAAGGTGCCCTGTGATTCGGTAACAGAAATGTGAGGGATTAGGTTGCCGGACTTCCCGCGGCGCACGACGTATGATCCGGGACAGAAAAATAGTATTAAAGCATAAAAGTGTCCGAAAACTGATGAAAACGTTCGATTTTGGGCTCCTAAAAAGGTCCAGCGAAGCGAGCTATGCTGGCCCGTAGTAGAACTCTCTGAGAGCTTTACAACGGTATGCTGTGGGCCGCCTAACTCCTTTCGGATCAAAAGTTATGGGCTCCGGAGACCTGGTCCCAAGACCCACGACCTCGTTTTCGGGCCCAGCATCTACGTGAAGCGAAGTTGTCTCGCCAAGGTGCCTTGTGATTCGTTAACAGAAATGTGATGGAATAGGTTGCCGGACTTCCCGCGGCGCACGACGTACGATCCGGGACAGAAAAACACTATAAAAGCAAAAAAGTGTCCGAAACCTGATGAAAACGTTCGATTTTGGGCTCTGAAAAGAGGCCTCGCAAAGCAGGCTTGGCTGCCCCGTCGTAGAACTCTCGGAGAGCTTTCCAACGGTTTGCTGTGGGTCGCGTAACTCCTTACGGATCAAAAGTTATGGGCTCCGGAGCGACGGAGACCTGGTCCTAAGACCCACGACCTCGGTTTGCGGGCCCAACCTCTACGTGTAGCGAAGTTGTCTCACCCTAGGGGCCGTATGATTCGGTAACAGAAATGTGATGGATTAGGTTGCCGGACTTCCCGCGGCGCACGACATACGATCCGGGACAGAAAAATAGTATAAAAGCATAAAAGTGTCCGAAAACTGATGAAAACGTTCGATTTTGTTCTCCAAAAAAAGGTCCAGTGAAGAGGGCTTGTTGCCCCGTCGTAGAACTCTCTGAGAGCTTTCCAACGGTATGCTGTGGGCCGCGTAATTCCTTACGGATCAAAAGTTATGGGCTCCGGAGCGACGGAGACCTGGTCCCAAGCCCCACGACCTCGGTTTGCGGGCCCAGCCTCTACGTGAATCGAACTTGTCTCGCCCAAGGTGCCGTGTGATTCGGTAATAGAAATGTGATGGATTAGGTTACCGGACTTCCCGCGGCGCACGACGTACGATCCGGGATAGAAAAACAGTATAAAAGCAGAAAAGTGTCCAAAAATTGTAGAAAACGTTCGATTTTGTGCTCTGAAAAGAGGCCTAGCGAAGCAGGCTTGGCTGCCCCGTCGTAGAACTCTCGGAGAGCTTTCCAACGGTATGCTGTCGGCCGTGTAACTACTTACGGATCAAAAGTTATGGTCTTCGGAGCGACGGAGACCTGGTCCCAAGCCACACGAGCTCGGTTTGCGGTCCCAGCCTCTACGTGAAGCGAAGTTGTCTTGCCCAAGGTGCCGTGTAATTCGGTAATAGAAATGTGATTGATTAGGTTGTCGGACTTCCCGCGGCGCACGACGTACGATTCGGGATTAAAAAACAGTATAAAAGCAGAAAAGTGTCCGAAAACTGATGAAAACGTTCGATTTTGGGCTCCGAAAAAAGGCCCAGCGAAGCGAGCTTGGCTGCGCCGTCGTAGAACTCTCTGTGAGATTTCCAACGTAATGCTGTCGGCCGCGTAACTACTTATGGATCAAAAGTTATGGGCTCCGGAGCGACGGAGACCTGGTACCAAGCCCCACGACCTCGGTTTGCGGGCCCAGCCTCTACGTGAAGAGAAGTTGTCTCGCCAAAGGGGCGGTGTGATTCGGTAACAGAAATGTGATGGATTAGGTTCCCGTACTTCCCGCGGCGCACGACGTACGATCCGGGACAGAAAAACAGTATAAAAGCATAAAAGTGTCTGAAAATTGATGAAAACGTTCGATTTTGGGCTCGAAAAAACGTCCCAGCATAGCGGGCTTGGCTGCCCCGTCGTAGAACTCTTTGAGAGCTTTCCAACGGTATGCTGTGGGCTGCGTAACTACTTAAGGATCAAAAGTTATGGGCTCGGAGCGACGGAGACCTGGTACCAAGCCCCACGACCTCGGTTTGCAGGCCCAGCCTCTACGTGAAGCAAAGTTGTCTCGCCCAAGGTGCCACGGGATTCGGTAACAGATATGTGATGGATTAGGTTGTCGGACTTCCCGCGGCGCACGACGTACGATTCGGGAAAGAAAAACAATATAAAAGCAGAAAAATGTCCGAAAACTGATGAAAACGTTCGATTTTTGTCTCCGAAAAAAGTTCCAGCAAAGTGAGCTTGGCTGCCCCGTCGTAGAGCTCTCTGAGAGCTTTCCAACGGTATGCTGTGGGCCGTGTAACTCCTTACGGATCAAAAGTTATGGGCTCCGGACCGACGGAGACCTGGTCCCAAGACCCACGACATCGGTTTGCGGGCCCAGCCTCTACGTGAAGCGAAGTTTTCTCGCCCAAGGTGCCGTGGGATTCGGTAACAGAAATGTGATGGATTAGGTTGTCGGACTTCCCGCGGCGTACGACTTACGATCCGGGACAGAAAAATAGTATAAAAGCAGAAAAGTTTCCAAAAACTGATGAAAACGTTCAATTTTGGGCTCCGAAAAAAGGTCCAGCTATGCGAGCTATGCTGCCCCGTCGTAGAAATCTCTGAGAGCTTTCCAACGGTATGCTGTGGGCCGCGTAACTTCTTACGGATCAAAAGTTAAGAGCTCCAGAGCGACGGAGACCTAGTCCCAAGCCCCACGACCTCGGTTTGCGGGCCCAGCCTATACGTGAAGCGAAGTTGTCTCGCCCAAGGTGCCGTGCGATTCGGTAACATAAATGTGATGGAGATCCGGGACAGAAAAACAGTATAAAAGCAGAAAAGTATCCAAAAACTGATGAAAACGTTCGATTTTGGGCTCTAAAAAGAGGCCTAGCAAAGTAGGCTTGGCTGCCCCATCGTAGATCTCTCGGAGAGCTTTGCAACAGAACGCTGTGGGCCGCGTAACTACTGAAGGATCAAAAGTTATGGGCTCCGGAGCGACGAAAAACTGGTCCCATGCCCCACGACCTCGGTTTGTGGGCCCAGCCACTACGTGAAACAAAGTTGTCTCGCCCAAGGTGCCATCGGATTCGGTAACAGAAATGTGATGGATTAGGTTGCCGGACTTCCCACGGCGCACGACGTACGATTCGGGACAGAAAAACAGTATAAAAGCATAATAGTGTACCAAAATTGATGAAATCGTTCGATTTTGGGCTCCGAAAAAGGGCCCAACATAGTGAGCTTGGCTGCCCCGTCGTAGAGCTCTCAGAGAGCTTTCCAACGGTATGCTGTGGGCCTCGTAACTCCTTACAGATCTATAGTTATGGGCTCCGAAGCAACGGAGACCTGATCCCAAGACCCACGACCTCAGTTTGCGGGGCCAGCCTCTACGTGAAGCGAAGTTGTCTCGCCCAAGGTGCCGTGTGATTCGTTAATAGAAATGTGATGGATTAGGTTGCCAGACTTCCCGCGGCGCACAACGTACGAACCGGGACAGAAAAACAGTATAAAAGCATAAAAGTGTCCAAAAATTGAAGAGAACGTACGATTTTGGGCTCCGAAAAAAGGCCCAGCGAAGCGTGTTTAGCTGCCCCGTCGTAGAACTCTCTGAGAGCTTTCCAACGGTATGCTGTGGGCCGCGTAATTCCTTACGGATCAAAAGTTATGGGCTCCGGAGCGACGGAGACCTGGTCCCAAGACCCATGACCTCGGTTTGCGGGCCCAGCCTCTACGTGAAGCGAAGTTGTCTCGCCCAAGGTGCCGTGTGATTTGGTAACAGAAATGTGATGGATTAGGTTTCCTGACTTCCCGCGGCGCACGACGTACGATCCGAGACAGAAAAACAGTATAAAAGCATAAAAGTGTCCGAAAATTGATGAAAACGTTCGATTTTGGTCTCGGAAAAGAGGTCTAGCGAAGCGAACTATGCTGCCACGTCATAGAACTCTATGAGAGCTTTCCAACGGTATGCTGTGGGCCGCGTAACTCCTTACGATCAAAAGTTATGGGCTCCGGAGCGACGTAGACCTGGTACCAAGTGCTACGACCCCGTTTGCGGGCCCAGCCTCTACGTGCGGCGAAGTTGTCTAGCCCAAGGTGCCGTGTGATTTGGTAACAGAAATGTGATGGATTAGGTTACCGGACTTCCCGCGGCGCACGACGTACGATCCGGGATAGAAAAACAGTATAAAAGCAGAAAAGTGTTCGAAAACTGATGAAAACGTTCGATTTTGGGCTCTGAAAAGAGGCCTAGCAAAGCAGGATTGGCTGCCCCAACGTAGATCTCTAGGAGAGCTTTCCAACGGTATGCTGTGGGCCGCGTAACTACTTAAGGATAAAAACTTATAGGCTCCGGAGCGACGGAGACCTGGTCCCATGCCCCACGACCTCGGTTTGTGGGCCCAGCCTCTACGTGAAGCAAAGTTGTCTCGCCCAAGGTGCCTTGGGATTCGGTAACAGAAATGTGATGGATTAGGTTGCCAGACTTCCCGCGGCGCACGACGTACGATTCGGGAAAGAAAAATAGTGTAAGATCAGAAAAGTGTCCGAAAACTGATGAAAACGTTCGATTTTGGTCTCTGAAAAAAGGCCCTGCAAAGCAAGCTTGGCTGCCCCGTCGTAGATCTCTGTGAGAGCTTTCCAACGGTATGCTGTGGGCCGCTTAACTCCTTACGGATCAAAAGTTATGGGCTCCGGAGCGACGGAGACCTGGTCCCAAGACCCACGACCTCGGTTTGCGGGCCCAGCCTCTACGTGAAGCGAAGTTGTCTCGGCCAAGGTGCCGTGAGATTCGGTATGCTGAAATGTGATGGATTAGGTTGCCGGACTTCCCGCGGCGCACGACGTACGATCCGGGACAGAAAAATAGTATAAAAGCAGAAAAGTGTCCGAAAATTGATAAAAATGTTCGATTTTGGGCTCTGAAAAGAGACCTAGCAAAGCAGGCTTGGCTGCCCCGTCGTAGAACTCTCGGAGAGCTTTCCAACGGTATGCTGTAGGCCGCGTAACTCCTTACGGATCAAAAGTTATGTGCTCCGGATCGACGGAGACATAGTCCCAAGACCCTTGACCTCGGTTTGGGGGCCCATACTCTACGTGAAGCGAAGTTGTCTCGCCCAAGGTGCCGTGTGATTTGGTAACAGAAATGTGATGGATTAGGTTGCCGGACTTCCCGCTGCGCACGACGTACGATTTAGGACAGAATAACAGTATAAAAGCAGAAAAAGTGTCCAAAAATTGATGAAAATGTACGATTTTGGGCTCCGAAAAAAGGTCTAGCGAAGCGTGCTTAGCTGCCCCGTCGTAGAGCTCTCTGAGAGCTTTCCAACGGTATGCTGTGGGCCGCATAACTTCTTACGAATCGAAAGTTATGGGCTTTGGAGCGACGGAGACCTGGTCCCAAGTCCCACGACCTCGGTTTGCAGGCCCAGCCTCTACGTGAAGCGAAGTTCTCTCGCCCGAGGTGCCGTGTGATTCGGTAACAGAAATGTGATGGATTAGGTTGCCGGACTTCCCGCTGCGCACGACGTACGATTCGGGACAGAAAAATAGTATAAAAGCAGAAAAGTGTCCAAAAACTGATGATATCGTTCGATTTTGGGCTCCGAAAAAATCCCAGCGAAGCACGCTTCCCTACCCCGTCGTAGAGCTCTCTGAGAGCTTTCCAACGGTGTGCTGTGGGCCGCGTAACTCCTAACGGATAAAAAGTCATGGGCTCCGGAGTGACGGAGACCTGGTCCCAAGACGCACGACCTCGGTTTGCGGGCCCAGCCTCTACGTGAAGCGAAGTTGTATCGCCCAAGGTGCCATGTGATTTGGTAATAGAAATATGATGGATTAGGTTTCCGGACTTCCCGCGGCGCACGACGTACGATCCGGGACAGAAAAATAGTATAAAAGCAGAAAAGTGTCTGAAAACTGATGAAAATGTTCAATTTTGGGCTCCAGAAAAAGGCCTAGCGAAGAGAGCAGTGCTAGCCCGTCATAGAACTCTTTGAGAGCTTTCCAACGGTATGCTGTGGGCCGCGTAACTCCTTACGGATCAAAAGTTATGGGCTCCGGAGCGACGGAGACCTGGTCCCAAGCCCCACGAACTCGTTTGCGGGCCCAGCCTCTACGTGAAGCGTAGTTGTCTCGCCCAAGGTGTCGTGTGATTCGGTAACAGAAATGTGATGGATTAGGTTGACGGACTTCCCGCGGCGCACGACGTACGATCCGGGACAGAAAAACAGTATAGAAGCAGAAAAGTGTCCGAAAACTGATGAAAACGTTCGATTTTGGGCTCTGAAAAGAAGCCTAGCAAAAGCAGGCTTGGCTGCCCTGTCGTAGAACTCTCGGAGAGCTTTCCAACGGTATGCTGTGGGCCGCGTAACTACTTACGGATCAAAAGTTATGGGCTCCGGAGCGACGGAGATCTGGTACCAAGCCCCATGACCTCAGTTTGCGGGCCCAGCCTCTAGGTGAAGCGAAGTTGTCTCGCCCAAGGGGCCGTGTGATTCGGTAACAGAAATGTGATGGATTAGGTTTTCGGACTTCCCGCGGCGCACGACGTACGATCCGGGACAGAAAAACAGTATAAAAGCATAAAAGTGTCCGAAAACTGATGAAAATGTTCGATTTTGGGCTCCAAAAAAAGGGCTAGCAAAGTAGGCTTGCATGCCCTGTCGTAGAGCTCTCTGATTGCTTTCCAACGGTATGCTGTGGGCCACAAAACTCCTTACGGATCAAAAGTTATGGGCTCCAGAGCGACGGAGACCTGGTCCCAAGCCCCACGAACTCGGTTTACGGGCCCAGCCTCTACGTGAAGCAAAGTTGTCTCGCCCAAGGTGCAGTGGGATTCGGTAACAGAAATGTGAGCGATTAGGTTGCCGGACTTCCCGCAGCGCACGACGTACGATCCGGGACAGAAAAACAATATAAAAGCAGAAAAGTGTCCGAAAACTGATGAAAACGTTCGATTCTGGGCTCCGAAAAAAGGTCCAGCGAATTGAGCTATGATACCCCATCGTAGAACTCTCTGAGAGCTTTCCAACGGTATGCTGTGGGCCGCGTAACTCCTTAAGGATCAAAAGTTATGGGCTCCGGAGCGACGGAGACCTAGTCCCAAGCCCCACGACCTCAGTTTCTGGGCCCAGCCTCTACGTGAAGCGAAGTTGTCTCGCCCAAGATGCCGTGTGATTCGGTAACAGAAATGTGATGGATTAGGTTGCCGGACTTCCCGTGGCACACGACGTATGATCCGGGACAGAAAAACAGTATAAAAGCAGAAAAGTGTCCAAAAACTGATGAAAACGTTCGATTTTGGGCTCCAAACAAAGGTCCAGCAAAGATGGCTTGCTGCCCCGTCGTAGAACTCTCTGAGAGCTTTCTAACGGTATACTGTGGGCCGCGTAACTCCTGACGGATCAAAGGTTATGGGCTCCGGAGCGACGGAGATCTGGTCCCAAGACCCACGACCTCGGTTTGCGGTCCCAGCCTCTACGTGAAGCGAAGTTGTATCGCCCAAGGTGCCGTGTGATTCGGTAACAGAAATCTGATGGATTAGGTTGCCGGACTTCCCGCGGCGCACGACGTACAATCCGGGACAGAAAAATAGTATAAAAGCATAAAAGTGTCCGAAAACTGATGAAAACGTTCGATTTTGGGCTCCAAAAAAAGGTCCAGAGAAGAGTGCTTGCTGCCCCGTCGTAGAACTCTCTGAGAGCTTTCCAACGGTATGCTGTGGGCTGCGTAACTCCTTACGGATAAAAAGTTATGGGCTCCAGAGCGACGGAGACCTTATACCAAGCCCCACGACCTCGGTTTGCGGGCCCAGCCTCTACGTGAAGCGAAGTAGTCTCGCCCAAGGGGCCGTGTGATTCGGTAATAGAAATGTGATGGATTAGGTTGCCGAACTTCCGGCAGTGCACGACGTACGATCCGGGACAGAAAAACAGTATAAAAGTAGAAAAGTGTCCGAAAACTGATGAAAACGTTCGATTTTGGGCTCCAAAAAAATGTCCAGCCAAGATGGCTTGCTGCCTCGTCGTAGAACTCTCTGAGAGCTTTCCAACGGTATGTTGTGGGCCGCGTAACTCCTTTCGGATCAAAAGTTATGGGCTCCAGAGCGACGGAGTCCTGGTCCCAAATCCCCACGACCTCAGTTTGCGGGCCCAACCTCTACGTGAAGCGAAGTTATCTCGCCCAAGGTGCCATGTGATTCGGTAACAGAAATGTGATGGATTAGGTTGCCGGCCTTCCCGCGGCGCACGACGTACGTTTCGGGACAGAAAAATAGTATAAAAGCAGAAAACTTTCTGAAAAGTGTAGAAAACGTTCAATTTTGGGCTCCGAAAAAAGGCCCAGCGAAGCGAGCTTGGCTGCCCCATCGTAGAGCTCTATGAGACCTTTCCAATGGTATGCTGTGGGCCGCGTAACTCCTTACGGATCAAAATTTATGGGCTCCGGAGCGACGGAGACCTGGTCCCAAGACCCACGACCTCGGTTTGCGGTCCCAGGCTCTACGTGAAGTGAATTTGTATCGCCCAAGGTGTCGTGTGATTCGGTAACATAAATGTGATGGATTAGGTTGCCGGACTTCCAGCGGCGCACGACTTACGTATCGGGACAGAAATGTAGTATAAAACCAGAAAAGTATCCGAAAATAGATGAAAACGTTCGATTTTGGGCTCCAAAAAAAGGTCCAGCGAAGATGGCTTGCAGCCCTATCGTAGAACTCTCTGAGAGCTTTCCAACGGTATGCTGTGGGCCGCGTAACTCCTTAAGGATCAAAAGTTATGGGCTCCGGAGTGACGGAGACCTGGTCCCAAGCCCCACGACCTCAGTTTCTGGGCCCAGCCTCTACGTGAAGCGAAGTTGTCTCGCCCAAGATGCTGTGTGATTCGGTAACAGAAATGTGATGGATTAGGTTGCCGGACTTCCCGTGGCACACGACGTATGATCCGGGACAGAAAAACAGTATAAAAGCAGAAAAGTGTCCAAAAACTAATGAAAACGTTCGATTTTGGGCTCCAAACAAAGGTCCAGCAAAGATGGCTTGCTGCCCCGTCGTAGAACTCTCTGAGAGCTTTCTAACGGTATACTGTGGGCCGCGTAACTCCTTACGGATCAAAGGTTATGGGCTCCGGAGCGACGGAGATCTGGTCCCAAGACCCACGACCTCGGTTTGCGGTCCCAGCCTCTACGTGAAGCGAAGCTGTATCGCCCAAGGTGCCGTGTGATTCGGTAACAGAAATCTGATGGATTAGGTTGCCGGACTTCCCGCGGTGCACGACGTACAATCCGGGACAGAAAAATAGTATAAAAGCATAAAAGTGTCCGAAAACTGATGAAAACGTTCGATTTTGGGCTCCAAAAAAAGGTCCAGAGAAGAGTGCTTGCTGCCCCGTCGTAGAACTCTCTGAGAGCTTTCCAACGGTATGCTGTGGGCTGCGTAACTCCTTACGGATAAAAAGTTATGGGCTCCAGAGCGACGGAGACCTTATACCAAGCCCCACGACCTCGGTTTACGGGCCCAGCCTCTACGTGAAGCGAAGTTGTCTCGCCCAAGGGGCCGTGTGATTCGGTAATAGAAATGTGATGGATTAGGTTGCCGAACTTTCGGCAGTGCACGACGTACGATCCGGGACAGAAAAACAGTATAAAAGTAGGAAAGTGTCCGAAAACTGATGAAAACGTTCGATTTTGGGCTCCAAAAAAATGTCCAGCCAAGATGGCTTGCTGCCCCGTCGTAGAACTCTCTGAGAGCTTTTCAACGGTATGTTGTGGGCCGCGTAACTCCTTTCGGATCAAAAGTTATGGGCTCCAGAGCGACGGAGTCCTGGTCCCAAATCCCCACGACCTCAGTTTGCGGGCCCAACCTCTACGTGAAGCGAAGTTATCTCGCCCAAGGTGCCATGTGATTCGGTAACAGAAATGTGATGGATTAGGTTGCCGGCCTTCCCGCGGCGCACGACGTACGTTTCGGGACAGAAAAATAGTATAAAAGCAGAAAACTTTCTGAAAAGTGTAGAAAACGTTCAATTTTGGGCTCCGAAAAAAGGCCCAGCGAAGCGAGCATGGCTGCCCCATCGTAGAGCTCTATGAGACCTTTCCAATGGTATGCTGTGGGCCGCGTAACTCCTTACGGATCAAAATTTATGGGCTCCGGAGCGACGGAGACCTGGTCCCAAGACCCACGACCTCGGTTTGCGGTCCCAGGCTCTACGTGAAGTGAATTTGTATCGCCCAAGGTGTCGTGTGATTCGGTAATAGAAATGTGATGGATTAGGTTGCCGGACTTCCCGCGGCGCACGACTTACGTATCGGGACAGAAATGTAGTATAAAACCAGAAAAGTATCCGAAAATAGATGAAAACGTTCGATTTTGGGCTCCAAAAAAAGGTCCAGCGAAGATGGCTTGCAGCCCTATCGTAGAACTCTCTGAGAGCTTTCCAACGGTATGCTGTGGGCCGCGTAACTCCTTACGGATCAAAAGTTATGGGCTCCGGAGCGACGGAGACCTGGTCCCAAGCCCCACGACCTCGTTTGCGGGCCCAGCCTTTACGTGAAGCGAAGTTGTCTCGCCCAAGGTGCCGTGTGATTCGGTAACTGAAATGTGATGGATTAGGTTGCCGGACTTCCCGCGGCGCACGACGTACGATCCGGGACAGAAAAAGAGTATAAAAGCAGAAAAGTGTCCAAAATCTGATGAAAACGTTCGATTTTGGGCTCTGAAAAGAGGCCTAGCAAAGCAAGCTTGGCTGCCCCGTCGTAGATCTCTCGGAGAGCTTTCCAACGGTATGCTGTAGGCCGCGTAACTACTTAAGGATCAAAAGTTATGGGCTCCATAGCGACGGAGACATGGTCCCATGCCCCACGACCTCAGTTTGTTGGCCCAGCCTCTACGTGAAGCAAAGTTGTCTAGCCCAAGGTGCCGTGGGATTCGGTAACAAAAATGTGATGGATTAGGTTGCCGGACTTTCCGCGGCGCACGACATACGATTCGGGACAGAAAAATAGTATAAAAATAGAAAAGTGTCCAAAAATTGATGAAAATGTTCGATTTTGGTGTCCAAAAAAATGCCCAGCAAAGCAAGCTAGGCTACCCCGTCGTAGAGGTCTCTGAGAGCTTTCCAACGGCATGCTGTGGGCCGCGTAACTCCTTACGGATCAAAAGTTATGGGCTCCGGAGCGACGGAGACCTGGTACCAAGACCAACGACCTCGGTTTGCGGGCCCAACCTCTACGTGAAGCGAAGTTGTCTCGCCCAAGGTGCAGTGTGATTCGGTAACAAAAATGTGATGGATTAGGTTGCCGGACTTCCCACGGCGCACGACGTACGAACCGGGACAGAAAAACAGTATAAAAGCAAAAGTGTCCAAAAACTGATGAAAACGTACAATTTTGGGCTCCGAAGAAAGGCCCAGCATAGCTAGCTTAGCTGCCTTATGGTAGAGCTCTCTGAGAGCTTTCCAACGGTATGCTGTGGGACTCGTAACTCCTTACGGATCAAAAGTTATGGGCTCCGGAGCGACGGAGACCTAGTCCCAAGCCCCACGACCTAGGTTTGCGGGCCCAGCCTCTACGTGAAGCAAAGTTGTCTCGCCCAAGGTGCCTTGTGATTCGGTAACAGAAATGTGATGGATTAGGTTGCCGGACTTCCCGCGGCGCACGACGTACGATCCGGGAAAGAAAAACAGTATAAATGCAGAAAAGTATCCAAAAACTGATGAAAACGTTCGATTTTGGGCTATGAATAGAGGCCTAGCAGAGCAAGCTTGGCTGCCCTGTCGTAGAACTCTCGGAGAGCTTTCCAACTGTATGCTGTGGGCCGTGTAACTACTTACGGATCAAAAGTTATGGGCTCCGGAGCGACGGAGACCTGGTCCCAAGCCCCACGACTTCGGTTTGCAGGTCCAGCCTCTAAGTGAAGCGAAGTTGTCTCGCCTAAGGTACCGTGTCATTGGGTAACATAAATGTGTTGGATTAGGATGCCGGACTTCCCGCGTCGGATGACGTACGATTCGGGACTGAAAAACAGTAAAAAGGCATAAAAGTGTCCGAAAATTGATGAAAATGTTCGATTTTGGTCTCCGAAAAAAGGCCCAGCAAAGCGAGCTTCGCTGCCCCGTTGTAGAGCTCTCTGAGAGCTTTCCAACGGTATGCTGTGGGCCGCGTAACTACTTACGTATCAAAAGTTATGGGCTCCGGAGTGACGGAGACCTAGTCGCAAGACCCACGACCTCGGTTTACGGGCCCAGCCTCTACGTAAAGCGATGTTGTATCGCCCAAGGTGCCGTGTGATTCGGTAATAGAAATGTGATGGATTAAGTTGCCGGACTTTCCGCGGCGCACGACATACGATCCAGGATAGAAAAACAGTATAAAAGCATAAAAGTGTTCGAAAACTGATGAAAACGCTCGATTTTGTTCTCCAAAAAGAGGTCCAACGAAGAGGGCTTGTTGCCCCATCGTAGAACTCTCTGAGAGCTTTCCTACGGTATGCTGTGGGCCGCGTAACTCCTTACGGATCAAAAGTTATGGGCTCCGGAGCGACGGAGACCTGGTACCAAGCCCCACGACCTCAGTTTGCGGGCCCAGCCACTACGTGAAGCGAAGTTGTCTCGCCCAAGGTGCCCTGTGATTCGGTAACAGAAATGTGATGGATTAGGTTGCCGGACTTCCCACGGCGCAAGACGTACGAACCGGGACAGAGAAACAGTATAAAAGCAAAAAAGTATCCAAAAATTGATGAAAACATACGATTTTGGGCTCCGAAAAAATTTCCAGCGAAGCGAGCTATGCTGCCCCGTTGTAGAACTCTCTGAGAGCTTTCCAACGGTATTCTGTGGGCCGCGTAACACCTTACGGATCAAAAGTTATGGGCTCCGGAGCGACGGAGACCTGGTCCCAAGCCCCACGAACTCGTTTTGCTGGCCCAGCCACTACGTGAAGCGAAGTTGTCTCGCCCAAGGTGCCCTGTGATTCGGTAATAGAAATGTGATGGATTAGGTTGCCGGACTTCCCGCGGCGCACGACGTACGATCCGGGACAGAAAAACAGTATAAAAGCATAAAAGTGTCCAAAAACTGATGAAAACGTTCGATTTTGGGCTCCAAAAAAAGTCCCAGCAAAGCAGGCTTGGCTGCCCCGTCGTAGAGCTCTCTAAGAGTTTTCCAACGGTATGCTGTGGGCCGCGTAACTCCTTACGGATCAAAAATAATGGGCTCCGGAGCGACGGAGTCCTGGTCCCAAGCACCACGAACTCGGTTTGCGGGCCCAGCCTCTACGTGAAGTAAAGTTGTCTCGCCCAAGGTGCCTTGGGATTCGGTAACAGAAATGTGGTGGATTAGGTTGCTGGACTTCCCGCGGCGCACGACGTACGAACCGGGACAGAAAAACAGTATAAAAGCATAAAATTGTCCAAAAATTGATGAGAACGTACGATTTTGGGCTCTGAAAAAGGGCCCAGCGAAGCGTGTTTAGCTGCCCCGTCTTAGAACTCTCTGAGAGCTTTCCAACGATATGTTGTGGGCCGCGTAACTCCTTACGGATCAAAAGTTATGGGCTCCGGAGCGACGGAGACCTGGTCCCAAGACCCACGACCTCGTTTGCGGGCCCAGCATCTACGTGAAGCGAAGTTGTCTAGCCAAGGTGCCGTGTGATTCGTTAACAGAAATGTGATGGAATAGGTTGCCGGACTTCCCGCGGCGCACGACGTACGATCCGGGACAGAAAAACACTATAAAAGCAAAAAAGTGTCCGAAACCTGATGAAAACGTTCGATTTTGGGCTCTGAAAAGAGGCCTCGCAAAGCAGGCTTGGCTGCCCCGTCGTAGAACTCTCGGAGAGCTTTCCAACGGTTTGCTGTGGGTCGCGTAACTCCTTACGGATCAAAAGTTATGGGCTCCGGAGCGACGGAGACCTGGTACCAAGCCCCACGACCTCGGTTTACGGGCCCAGCCTCTACGTGAAGCGAAGTTGTCTCGCCCAAGGGGTCGTGTGATTCGGTAACAGAAATGTGATGGATTAGGTTGCCGGACTTCCCGCGGCGCACGGCCTACGATCCGGGACAGAAAAATAGTATAAAAGCATAAAAGTGACCGAAAATAGATGAAAATGTTCGATTTTGGGCCCCAAAAAAAGGCCCAGCAAAGCAGGCTTGGATGCCCAGTCGGAGAGCTCTCTGAGAGCTTTCCAACGGTATGCTGTGGGCGGCGTAACTCTTTACGGATCAAAAGTTATGGGCTCGGAGCGACGGAGACTTGGTACCAAGCCCCACGACCTCGGTTTGCAGGCCCAGCCTCTACGTGAAGCAAAGTTGTCTCGCCCAAGGAGCAGTGGGATTCGGTAACAGAAATGTGATGGATTAGGTTTTCGGACTTCCCGCGGCACACGACGTACAATCCAGGACAGAAAAACATCATAAAAGCAGAAAAGTGTCCGAAAAATGATGAAAACGTTCGATTTTGGGCTCCAAAAAAAGAATCAGCAAAGCGGGCTTGGCTGCCCCGTCGTAAAGCTCTCTGAGAGCTTTCCAACGGTATGCTGTGGGCCACGTAACTCCTTACGGATCAAAAGTTATGGGCTCCGGAGCGACGGAGACCTGGTCCTAAGACCCACGACCTCGATTTGCGGGCCCAGCCTCTACGTGAAGCGAAGTTGTCTCGCCCAAGGGGCCGTGTGATTCGGTAACAGAAATGTGATGGATTAGGTTGCCTGATTTCCCGCGGCGCACGACATACGATCCGGGACAAAAAAACAGTATAAAAGCATAAAAGTGTCCGAAAACTGATGAAAACGTTCGATTTTGTTCTCCAAAAAAAGGTCCAGTGAAGAGGGCTTGTTGCCCCGTCGTAGAACTCTCTGAGAGCTTTCCAACGGTATGCTGTGGGCCGCGTAACTCCTTACGGATCAAAAGTTATGGGCTCCGGAGCGACGGAGACCTGGTCCCAAGCTCCACGACCTCGGTTTACGGGCCCAGCCTCTACGTGAATCGAACTTGTCTCGCCCAAGGTGCCGTGTGATTCGGTAATAGAAATGTGATGGATTAGGTTACCGGACTTCCCGCGGCGCACGACGTACGATCCGGGACAGAAAAACAGTATAAAAGCAGAAAAGTGTCCGAAAATTGAAGAAAACGTTCGATTTCGTGCTCTGAAAAGAGGCCTAGCGAAGCAGGCTTGCTTGCCCCGTCGTAGAACTCTCGGAGAGCTTACCAACGGTATGTTGTCGGACGCGTAACTACTTACGGATCAAAAGTTATGGTCTCCGGAGCGACGGAGACCTGGTCCCAAGCCCCACGAGCTCGGTTTGCGGTCCCAGCCTCTACGTGAAGCGAAGTTGTCTCGCCCAAGGTGCCGTGTAATTCGGTAATAGAAATGTGATTGACTAGGTTGTCGGACTTCCCGCGGCGCACGACGTACGATTCGGGACAGAAAAAGAGTATAAAAGCATAAAAGTGTCCGAAAATTGATGAAAACGTTCGATTTTGGGCTCCGAAAAAAGGCCCAGCGCAGCGAGCTTGGCTGCGCCGTCGTAGAACTCTCTGAGAGCTTTCCAACGTTATGCTGTCGGCCGCGTAACTCCTTATGGATCAAAAGTTATGGGCTCCGGAGCGACGGAGACCTGGTACCAAGCCCCACGACCTCGGTTTGCGGGCCCAGCCTCTACGTGAAGAGAAGTTGTCTAGCCCAAGGGGCGGTGTGATTCGGTAACAGAAATGTGATGGATTAGGTTGCCGTACTTCCCGCGGCGCACGACGTACGATCCGGGACAGAAAAACAGTATAAAAGCATAAAAGTGTCTGAAAATTGATGAAAACGTTCGATTTTGGGCTCGAAAAAATGTCCCAGCAAAGCAGGCTTGGCTGCCCCGTCGTAGAACTCTCTGAGAGCTTTCCAACGGTATGCTGTGGGCTGCGTAACTACTTAAGGATCAAAAGTTATGGGCTCCGGAGCGACGGAGACCTGGTCCCTTGCCCCACGACCTCGGTTTGTGGTCCCAGCCTCTACGTGAAGCAAAGTTGTCTCGCCCAAGGTACCGCGGGATTCGGTAACAGAAATGTGATGGATTAGGTTGCCGGACTTCCCGCGGCGCACGACGTACGATTCGGGACAGAAAAACAATATAAAAGCAGAAAAGTGTCTGAAAACTGATGAAAACGTTCGATTTTGGTCTGCGAAAAAAGTTCCAGCAAAGTGAGCTTGGCTGCCCCGTCGTAGAGCTCTCTGAGAGCTTTCCAACGGTATGCTGTGGGCCACGTAACTCCTTACGGATCAAAAGTTATGGGCTCCGGAGCGACGGAGACCTGGTCTCAAGACCCACGACATCGGTTTGCGGGCCAAGCCTCTACGTGAAGCGAAGTTTTCTCGCCCAAGGTGCCGTGGGATTCGGTAACTGAAATGTGATGGATTAGGTTGTCGGACTTCCCGCGGCATAGGACTTAAGATCCGGGACAGAAAAATAGTATAAATGTAGAAAAGTTTCCAAAAACTGAAGAAAACGTTCAATTTTGGGCTCCGAAAAAAGGTCCAGCGAAGCGAGCTATGCTGCCCCATCGTAAAAATCTCTGAGAGCTTTCCAACGGTATGCTGTGGGCCGCGTAACTTCTTACGGATCAAAAGTTAAGAGCTCCGGAGCGACGGAGACCTGGTCCCAAGCCCCACGACCTCGGTTTGCGGGCCCAGCCTATACGTGAAGCGTAGTTGTCTCGCCCAAGGTGCCGTGCGATTCGGTAACATAAATGTGATGGAGATCCGGGACAGAAAAACAGTATAAAAGCAGCAAAGTGTCCGAAAACTGATGAAAACGTTCGATTTTGGGCTTTGAAAAGAGGCCTAGCAAAGCAGGCTTGGCTGCCCCGTCGTAGATCTCTCGGAGAGCTTTCCAACAGAACGCTGTGGGCCGCGTAACTACTGAAGGATCAAAAGTTATGGGCTCCGGAGCGACGGAAGGTCCCATGCCCCACGACCTCGGTTTGTGGGCCCAGCCACTACGTGAAACAAAGTTGTCTCGCCCAAGGTGCCATGGGATTCGGTAACAGAAATGTGGTGGATTAGGTTGCCGGACTTCCCACGGCGCACGACGTACGATTCGGGACAGAAAAATAGTATAAAAGCATAATAGTGTACCAAAATTGATGAAATCGTTTGATTTTTGGCTCCGGAAAAGGCCCAACATAGCAAGCTTGGCTGCCCCGTCGTAGAGCTCTCAGAGAGCTTTCCAACGGTATGCTGTGGGCCGCGTAACTCCTTACGGATCTATAGTTATGGGCTCCGGAGCGACGAAGACCTGATCCCAAGACCCACGACCTTAGTTTGCGGGGCCAGCCTCTACGTGAAGCGAAGTTGTCTCGCCCAAGGTGCCGTGTGATTCGTTAACAGAAATGTGATAGATTAGGTTGCCAGACTTCCCGCGGCGCACAACGTACGAACCGGGACAGAAAAACAGTATAAAAGCATAAAAGTGTCCAAAAATTGATGAGAACGTACGATTTTGGGCTCCGAAAAAGGGCCCAGCGAAGCGTGTTTAGCTGCCTCGTCTTAGAACTCTCTGAGAGCTTTCCAACGATATGTTGTGGGCCGCGTAACTCCTTACGGATCAAAAGTTATGGGCTCCGGAGCGACGGAGACCTGGTCCCAAGACCCATGACCTCGGTTTGCGGGCCCAGCCTCTACGTGAAGCGAAGTTGTCTCGCCCAAGGTGCCGTGTGATTTGGTAACAGAAATGTGATGGATTAGGTTTCCTGACTTCCCGTGGCGCACGACGTACGATCCGAGATAGAAAAACAGTATAAAAGCAAAAAAGTGTCCAAAAACTGATGAAAACGTTCGATTTTGGTCTCGGAAAAGAGGTCTAGCGAAGCGAGCTATGCTGCCACGTCGTAGAACTCTATGAGAGCTTTACAACGGTATGCTGTGGGCCGCGTAACTCCTTACGATCAAAAGTTATGGGCTCCGGAGCGACGTAGACCTGGTACCAAGCGCTACGACCTCGTTTGCGGGCCCAGCCTCTACGTGCAGCGAAGTTGTCTAGCCCAAGGTGCCATGTGATTCGGTAACAGAAATGTGATGGATTAGGTTACCGGACTTCCCGCGGCGCACGACGTACGATCCGGGATAGAAAAATAGTATAAAAGCATAAAAGTGTGCGAAAACTGATGAAAACGTTCGATTTTGGGCTCTGAAAAGAGGCCTAGGAAAGCAGGATTGGCTGCCCCAACGTAGATCTCTAGGAGAGCTTTCCAACGGTATGCTGTGGGCCGCGTAACTACTTAAGGATAAAAAGTTATAGGCTCCGGAGCGACGGAGACCTGGTCCCATGCCCCACGACCTCGGTTTGTGGGCCCAGCCTCTACGTGAAGCAAAGTTGTCTCGTCCAAGGTGCCTTGGGATTCGGTAACAGAAATGTGATGGATTAGGTTGCCGGACTTCCCGCGGCGCACGACGTACGATTCGGGAAAGAAAAACAGTGTAAGAGCAGAAAAGTGTTCGAAAACTGATGAAAACATTCGATTTTGGTCTCCGAAAAAAGGCCTAGCAACGCGAGCTTGGCTGCCCCATCGTAGAGCTCTGTGAGAGCTTTCCAACGGTATGCTGTGGGCTGCTTAACTCCTTACGAATCAAAAGTTATGGGCTCCGGAGCGACGGAGACCTGGTCCCAAGACCCACGACCTCGGTTTGCGGGCCCAACCTCTACGTGAATCGAAGTTGTCTCGGCCAAGGTGCCGTGTGATTCGGTAACAGAAATGAGATGGATTAGGTTGCCGGACTTCCCGCGGCGCACGACGTACGAACCGGGACAGAAAAATAGTGTAAAAGCAGAAAAGTGTCCAAAAACTTATGAAAATGTACGATTTTGGGCTCCAAAGAAAGGCCTAGCAAGGCTTGCTTAGCTGCCTTGTGGTAGAGCTCTCTGAGAGCTTTCCAACGGTATGCTGTGGGCCTCATAACTCCTTACGGATCAAAAATTATGGGCTCCGGAGCGACAGAGACCTGGTCCCAAGACCCACGACCTAGGTTTGCGGGCCCAGCCTCTACGTGAAGCGAAGTTGTCTCGCCCAAGGTGCCGTGAGATTCGGTAACAGAAATGTGATGGATTAGGTTGCCGGACTTCCCGCGGCGCATGACGTACGATCCGGGACAGAAAAATAGTATAAAAACAGAAAAGTGTCCGAAAACTGATGAAAATGTTCAATTTTGGGCTCTGAAAAAAGGCCTAGCAAAGCAGGCTTGGCTGCCCCGTCGTAGAACTCTCGGAGAGCTTTCCAACGGTATGCTGTAGGCCGCGTAACTCCTTACGGATCAAAAGTTATGTGCTCCGGATCGACGGAGACATAGTCCCAAGACCCTTGACCTCGGTTTGGGGGCCCATACTCTACGTGAAGCGAAGTTGTCTCGCCCAAGGTGCCGTGTGATTTGGTAACAGAAATGTGATGGATTAGGTTGCCGGACTTCCCGCTGCGCACGACGTACGATTTAGGACAGAAAAACAGTATAAAAGCAGAAAAGTGTCCAAAAATTGATGAAAATGTACGAATTTGGGCTCCGAAAAAAGGTCTAGCGAAGCGTGCTTAGCTGCCCCGTCGTAGAGCACTCTGAGAGCTTTCCAACGGCATGCTGTGGGCCGCGTAACTTCTTACGAATCAAAAGTTATGGGCTTTGGAGCGACGGAGACCTGGTCCCAAGTCCCACGACCTCGGTTTGCGGGCCCAGCCTGTACGTGAAGCGAAGTTCTCTCGCCCAAGGTGCCGTGTGATTCGGTAACAGAAATGTGATGGATTAGGTTACCGGACTTCCCACGGCGCACGACGTACGATCCAGGACAGAAAAACAGTATAGAAGCAGAAAAGTGTCCGAAAACTGATGAAAACGTTCAATTTTGGGCTCTGAAAAGAAGCCTAGCAAAGCAGGCTTGGCTGCCCCGTCGTAGAACTCTCGGAGAGCTTTCCAACGGTATGCTGTGGGCCGCGTAACTACTTACGGATCAAAAGTTATGGGCTCCGGAGCGACGGAGATCTGGTACCAAGCCCCACGACCTCAGTTTGCGGGCCCAGCCTCTACGTGAAGCGAAGTTGTCTCGCCCAAGGGGCCGTGTGATTCGGTAACAGAAATGTGATGGATTAGGTTTCCGGACTTCCCGCGGCGCACGACGTACGATCCGGGACTGAAAAACAGTATAAAAGCATAAAAGTGTTCGAAAACTGATGAAAACGTTCAATTTTGGGCTCCAAAAAAAGGGCTAGCAAAGTAGGCTTGCATGCCCCGTCGTAGAGCTCTCTGATAGCTTTCCAACGGTATGCTGTGGGCCGCAAAACTCCTTACGGATCAAAAGTTATGGGCTCCAGAGCGACGGAGACCTGGTCCCAAGCCCCACGAACTCGGTTTACGGGCCCAGCCTCTACGTGAAGCAAAGTTGTATCGCCCAAGGTGCCGTGTGATTCGGTAACAGAAATGTGATGGATTAGGTTGCCGCACTTCCCGCGGCGCACGACGTACGATCTGGGACAGAAAAATAGTATAAAAGCATAAAAGTGTCCGAAAACTGATGAAAACGTTCGATTTTGGGCTCCAAAAAAATGTCCAGAGAAGAGGGCTTGCTGCCCCGTCGTAGAACTCTCTGAGAGCTTTCCAACGGTATGCTGTGGGCCGCGTAACTATTTACGAATCAAAAGTTATGGACTCCGGAGCGACGGAGACTTGGTACCAAGCCCCACGACCTCGGTTTGCGGGCCAAGCCTCTACGTGAAGCGAAGTTGTCTCGCCCAAGGGGCCGTGTGATTCGGTAACAGAAATGTGATGGATTAGGTTGCCGGACTTCCCGCGGCGCACGACGTACGATCCGGGATAGAAAAACAGTATAAAAGCAGAAAAGTGTCCGAAAACTGATGAAAACGTTCGATTTTGGGCTCCAAAAAAAGGTCCAGCGAAGATGGCTTGCTGCCTCGTCGTATAACTCTCTGAGAGCTTTCCAACGGTATGCGGTGGGCCGCGTAACTCCTTTCGGATCAAAAGTTATGGGCTCCAGAGCGACGGAGACCTGGTCCCACGCCCCACGACCTCGGTTTGCGGGCCCAACCTCTACGTGAAGCGAAGTTATCTCGCCCAAGGTGCCATGTGATTCGGTAACAGAAATGTGATGGATTAGGTTGCCGGCCTTCCCGCGGCGCACGACGTACGTTTCGGGACAGAAAAATAGTATAAAAGCAGAAAAGTTTCTGAAAAGTGTAGAAAATGTTCAATTTTGTGCTCCGACAAAAGGCCCAGCGAAGCGAGCTTGGCTGCCCCATCGTAGAGCTCTATGAGACCTTTCCAATGGTATGCTGTGGGCCGCGTAAATCCTTACGGATCAAAAGTTATGGGCTCCGGAGCGACGGAGCCCTGGTCCCAAGACCCACGACCTCGGTTTGCGGTCCCAGGCTCTACGTGAAGCGAATTTGTATCGCCCAAGGTGTCGTGTGATTCGGTAAGAGAAATGTGATGGATTAGGTCGCCGGACTTCCCGCGGCGCACGACTTACGTATCGGGACAGAAAAGTAGTATAAAACCATAAAAGTGTCCGAAAATAGATGAAAACGTTCGATTTTGGGCTCCAAAAAAAGGTCCAGCGAAGATGGCTTGCAGCCCCGTCGTAGAACTCTCTGAGAACTTTCCAACGTTATGCTGTGGGCCGCGTAACTCCTTACGGATCAAAAGTTATGGACTCCGGGGCGACGGAGAACTGGTACCAAGCCCCACGACCTCGGTTTGCGGGCCAAGCCTCTACGTGAAGCGAAGTTGTCTCGCCCAAGGTGCCATGTGATTCGGTAACAGAAATGTGATGGATTAGGTTGCCGGACTTCCCGCGGCGCACGACGTACGATCCGGGATAGAAAAACAGTATAAAAGCAGAAAAATGTCCGAAAACTGATGAAAACATTCGATTTTTGACTCCAAAAAAAGGCCCAGCAAAGCGGGCTTCACTGCCCCGTCGTAGACGTCTCTGAGAGCTTTCCAACGGTATGTTGTGGGCTGCGTAAATCCTTACGGATCAAAAGTTATGGGCTCCGGAGCGACGGAGACCTGGTCCCAAGCCCCACGACCTCGGTTTGCAGGCCCAGCCTCTATGTGAAGCAAATTTGTCTCGCCCAAGTTGCCGTGGGATTCGGTAACATAAATGTGATGGATTAGGTTGCCGGACTTCCCGCGGCGCACGACGTACGATCCGGGACAAAAAAACAGTATCAAAGCAGAAAAGTGTTCAAAAACTGATGAAAACGTTCGATTTTGGGCTCCGAAAAAAGGTCCAGCCAAGCGAGCTATGCTGCCCCGTCGAAGAACTCTCTGAGAGCTTTCCAACGGTATGCTGTGGGCCGCGTAACTACTAACGGATCAAAAGTTATGGGCTCCAGAGCGACGGACACCTGGTCCCAAGCCCCACGACGTCGGTTTGCGGGCCCAGCCTCTACGTGAAGCGAAGTTGTCTCACCTAAGGTACCGCGTGATTCGGTAAAAAAAATGTGATGGATTAGGTTGCCGGACTTCCCGCGGCGCACGACGTACGATTCGGGACAGAAAAACAGTATAAAAGCAGAAAAGTGTCTGAAAACTGATGAAAACGTCTGATTTTGGACTCCGAAAAAAGGCCCAGCGAAGCGACCTTGCCTTTCCCGTCGTAGAGCTCTCTGAGAGCTTTCCAACGGTATACTGTGGGCCGCGTAACTCCTTACGGATCAAAAGTTATGGGCTCCGGAGCGACGGAGACCTGGTCCCAAGACCCACGACCTCGGTTTGCGGCCCCAGCCTCTACGTGAAGCGAAGTTGTTTCGTCCAAGGTGCCGTGTGATTCGGTAATAGAAAGGTGATGGATTAGGTTGACGAACTTCCCGCGGCGCACGACGTACGATCCGGGACAAGAAAACAGAATAAAAGTAGAAAAGTGTCCGAAAACTGATGAAAACATTCGATTTTGGTCTCCAAAAGAAGTTCCAGCAAAGATGGCTTGCGGCCCCGTCGTAGAACTCTCTGAGAGCTTTTCAACGGTATGCTGTGGGCCGCGTAACTATTTACGAATCAAAAGTTATGGGCTCCGGAGCGACGGAGACCTAGCACCAAGCCCCACGACCTCGGTTTGCTGGCCCAGCCTCTACGTGAAGCGAAGTTGTCTCGCCCAAGGGGCCGTGTGATTCGGTAACAGAAATGTGATGGATTAGGTTGTCGAACTTCCCGCGGCGCACGACGTACGATCCGGGACAGAAAAACAGTATAAAAGAAGAAAATGGTCCAAAAACTAATGAAAACGTTCGATTTTGGGCTCCAAAAAAAGGCCCAGCTAAGCGGGCTTGGCTGCCCCGTCGTAGAGCTCTCTGAGGGCTTTCCAACGGTATGCTGTAGGCCCCGTAACTCCTTACGGATCAAAAGTTATGGGCTCCGGAGCGACGGAGACCTGGTCCCAAGCCCCACGACCTCGGTTTGCGGGCCCAGCCTCTACGTGAAGCAAAGTTTTCTCGCCCAAGGTGCCGTGGGATTCGGTAACAGAAATGTGATGGATTAGGTTGCCGGACTTCCCACGGCGCACGACGTACGATCTGGGACAGAAAAACAGTATAAAAGTAGAAAAGTGTCCAAAAATTGATGAAAACGTTCAATATCGGGCTCCAAGAAAAGGTCCAGCGAAGCGAGCTATGCTGCCTCGTCGTAGAACTCTCTAAGAGCTTTCCTACGGTATGTTGTGGGCCGTGTAACTCCTTACGGATCAAAAGTTGTGGGCTCCGGAGTGACGGAGACCTGGTCCCAAGACCCACGACCTCGGTTTGCGGGCCCAGCATCTATGTGAAGCGAAGTTGTCTCGCCCAAGGTGCCGTGTGATTCGGTAAGAGAAATGTGGTGGATTAGGCTGCCGGACTTCCCGCGGCGCACGACGTACGAACCGGGACAGAAAAACAGTATAAAAGTAGAAAAGTGTCCAAAAATTGATGAAAACGTTCAATTTTGGGCTCCGAAAAAAGGTCCAGCGAAGCGAGCTATGCTGCCCCGTCGTAGAACTCTCTGAGAGCTTTCCAACGGTATGCTGTGGGCCGCGTAACTCCTTACGGATTAAAAGTTATGGGCACCGGAGCGACGGAGACCTGGTCCCAAGCTCCACGACGTCGGTTTGCGGGCCCATCCTCTACGTGATGCGAAGTTGTCTCGCCCAATGTGCCGTGTGATTCGGTAAAAAAATGTGATGGATTAGGTTGCCGGACTTCCCGCGGCGCACGACGTACGATTTGGGACAGAAAAACAGTATAAAATAAGAAAAATGTCTGAAAACTGATGAAAACGTTCGATTTTGGGCTCCGAAAAAATGCCCAGCGAAGCGATCTTGGCTTCCCCGTCGTAGAGCTCTCTGAGAGCTTTCCAACGGTATGCTGTGGGCCGCGTAACACCTTACGGATCAAAAGTTATGGGCTCCGGAGCGACAGAGACTTGGTCCCAAGACCCACAACCTCGGTTTGCGGTCCCAACCTCTACGTGAAGCGAAGTTGTATCGCCCAAGGTGCCTTTTGATTCGTTAACAGAAAGGTGATGGATTAGGTTGCCGAACTTCCAGCGGCGCACGACGTACGATCCGGGACAGAAAAACAGAATAAAAGCAGAAAAGTGTCCGAAAACTGATGAAAACATTCGATTTTGGGCTCCAAAAAAAGGTCCAGCGAAGATGGCTTGCTGCCCCGTCGTAGAACTCTCTGAGAGCTTTCCAATGGTATGCTGTGGGCCGCGTAACTCCTTACAAATCAAAAGTTATGGGCTCCAGAGCGACGGAGACCTGGTACCAAGCCCCATGACCTCGGTTTGCAGGCCCAGCCTCTACGTGAACCGAAGTTGTCTCGCCCAAGGGGCCGTGCAATTCGGTAACAGAAATGTAATGGATTGGGTTGCCGAACTTCCAGCGGCGCACGACGTACGATCCGGGACAGAAAAACAGTATAAAAGAAGCGAAATGTCCAAAAACTAATGAAAACGTTCGATTTTGGTTTCCAAATAAAGGCCCAACAAAGCGGCCTTGGCTGCCCCGTCGTAGAGCTCTCTGAGAGCTTTCCAACGGTATGCTGTGGGCCGCGTAACTCCTTGCGGATCAAAAGTTATGGGCTCCGGAGCGACGGAGACCTGGTCCCAAGCCCCACGACCTTGGTTTGCGGGCCCAGCCTCTACGTGAAGCAAAGTTGTCACGTCCAAGGTGCCGTGGGATTCGGAAATAGAAATGTGATGCATTAGGTTGACGGACTTCCCGCGGCGCACGACGTACGATCTGGGACAGAAAAATAGTATAAAAGCAGAAAAGTGTCCAAAAATTGATGAAAACATTCAATTTTGGGCTCCGACAAAAGGTCCAGCGAAGCGAGCTGTACTGCCCCGTCGTAGAACTCTCTGAGAGCTTTCCAACGGTATGCTGTAGGCCGCGTAACTCCTTACGGATCAAAAGTTATGGGCTCTAGAGCGACGGAGACCTGGTCCCAAGCCCCACGACATCGGTTTGCGGGCCCAGCCTCTACGTGAAACGAAGTTGTCTCGCCCAAGGTGCCGTGTGATTCGGTAACAGAAATGTGATGGATTATGTTGCCGGACTTCCCGCGGCGCCCGACATACGTTCCGGGAGAGAAAAAAATTATAAAATTAGAAAAGTGTCCGAAAACTGATGAAAACGTTCGATTTTTTGCTCCAAAAAAAGGTCCAGCGAAGATGGCCTGCTGCCCGGTCGTAGAACTCTCTGAGAGCTTTCCAACGGTTTGATGTGGGCCGCGTAACTCCTTACGGATCAAAAGTTACGGGCTCCGGAGCGACAGAGACCTGGTCCCAAGACCCACAACCTCGGTTTGCGGGCCCAGCCTCTACGTGAAGCGAAGTTGTCTCACCCAAGGTGCTGTGTGATTTGGTAACAGAAATGTGATGGATTAGGTTGCCGGACTTCCCGCGGCGCTCGACGTACGATCCGGGACAGAAAAACAGTATAAAAGCAGAAAAGTGTCCAAAAACTGATGAAAACGTTCGATTTTGGACTCCAAAAAAAGGCTCAGCAAAGCGGGCTTGGCTGCCCCGTCGTAGAGCTCTCTGAGAGCTTTACAACGGTATGTTGTCGGCCGCGTAACTCCTTATGGATCAAAAGTAATGGGCTCCGGAGTGACGGAGACCTGGTCCCAAGCCCCACGACCTCGGTTTGTGGGCCCAGCCTCTACGAGAAGAAAAGTTGTCTCGCCCAAGTTGTCGTGGGATTCGGTAATAGAAATTTGATGGATTAGGTTGCCGGACTTCCCGCGGCGCACGACGTACGATCCGGGACAAAAAAACATTTTAAAAGCAGAAAAATGTTCAAAAATAGATGAAAACGTTCGATTTTTGGCTCTGAAAAAAGGTTCAGCGAAGTGAGCTATGCTGCCCCGTCGTAGAACTCTCTGAGAGCTTTCCAATGGTATGCTGTGGGCCGCGTAACTACTTACGGATCAAAAGTTATGGGCGACGGAGCGACGGAGACCTGGTCCCAAGCCCCACGACGTCGGTTTGCGGGCCCACCCTCTACGTGAATTGAAGTTGTCTCGCCCAAGGTGCCGTGTGATTCGGTAAAAAAATGTGATGGATTAGGTTGCCGGACTTCCCGCGGAGCACGACGTACGATTCGGGACAGAAAAACAGTATAAAAGCAGAAAAGTGTCTGAAAACTGATTTAAACGTTCAATTTTGGGCTCCGAAAAAATTCCCAGTGAATCGATCTTGGCTTCCCTGTCATAGAGCTCTCTGAGAGCTTTCCAACGGTATGCTGTGGGCCGCGTAACTCCTTACGGATCAAAAGTTATGGGCTCCGGAGCGACGGAGACCTGGTCCCAAGACCCACGACCTCGGTTTGATGTCCCCACCTCAACCTGAAGCGAAGTTGTATCGCCCAAGGTGCCGTGTGATTCGGTAACAGAAAGGTGATGGATTAGGTTGCCGGACTTCCCGCGGTGCACGACGTACGATCCGAGACAGAAAAATAGAATAAAAGCAGAAAAGTATCCAAAAACTGATGAAAATGTTCGATATTGGGCTCCAAAAAAAGGTCCAGCGAAGGTGGCTTGCTGCCCCATCGTAGAACTCTCTGAGAGCTTTCCAACGGTATGCTATGGGCCGCGTAACTCCTTACGAATCAAAAGTTATGGGCTCCGGAGCGACGGAGACCTGGTACCAAGCCCCATGTCCTCGGTTTACGGGCCCAGCCTCTACGTGAAGCGAAGTTGTCTCGCCCAAGGTGCCGTGTGATTCGGTAACAAAAATGTGATGGATTAGGTTTCCGGACTTCCCGCGGCGCACGACATACGTTTCGGGAGAAAAAAAATTATGAAAGCAGAAAAGTGTCCGAAAACTGATGAAAACGTTCAATTTTTGGCTCCAAAAAAAGGTCCAGCAAAGATGGCTTGCTGCCCCGTCGTAGAACTCTCTGAGTGCTTTCCAACGGTATGATATGGGCCGCGTAACTCCTTACGGATCAAAAGTTAAGGGCTCCGGAGCGACGGAGACCTGGTACCAAGCCCCACGACCTCGGTTTGCGGGACAAGCATCTACGTGAAGCGAAGTTGTCTCGCCCAAGGGGTTGTGTGATTCGGTAAAAAAATGTGATGGATTAAGTTGCCAGACTTCCCGCGGCGACGACGTACGATTCGGGACAGAAAAATAGTATAAAAGCAGAAAAGTGTCTGAAAACTGATTTAAACGTTCAATTTTGGAATCCGAAAAAATGCCCCGCGAATCGATCTTGTCTTCCCCGTCGTAGAGCACTCAGAGAGCTTTCCAACGGTATGCTGTGAGCCGCGTAACTCCTTACGGATCAAAAGTTATGGGCTCCGGAGCGACGGAGACCTGGTCCCAAGCCCCACGACCTCAGTTTGCGGACCCAGCCTCTACGTGAAGCAAAGTTGTCTCGCCCAAGGTGCCGTGGGATTCGGTAACAGAAATGTGATGCATTAGGTTGCCGGACTTCCCGCCGCGCACGACGTACGATCTGGGACAGAAAAATAATATAAAAGCAGAAAAGTGTCCGAAAATTGTTGAAAACATTCAATTTTGGGCTCCGAAAAAAGGTCCAGCGAAGCGAGCTATGCTGCCCCGTCGTAGAACTCTCTGATAGCTTTCCAACGGTATGCTGTGGGCCACGTAACTCCTTACGGATCAAAAGTTATGGTCTCCGGAGCGACGGAGACCTGGTCCCAAGACCCACGACCTCGGTTTACTGGCCCAGCCTCTACGTGAACCGAAGTTGTCTCGCCCAAGATGCCGTGTGATTCGGTAACAGAAATGTGATGGATTAGGTTGCCGGACTTACCGCGGCGCACGACGTACGATCCGGGACAGAAAAACAGTATAAAAGCAGAAAGGTGTCCGAAAACTGATGAAAATGTTCGAATTTGGGCTCCAAAAAAAGGCCTAGCAAAGAAGTCTTTGCTGACCCATCGTAGATCTCTCGGAGATCTTTCCAACTGTATGCTGTGGTCCGCGTAACTCCTTACGGATCAAAAGTTATGGGCTCCGGAGCGACGGAGACCTGGTTCCAAGACCCACGACCTCGGTTTGCGGGCCCAGCCTCTACGTGAGCCGAAGTTGTCTCGCCCAAGGTGCCGTGTGATTCGATAACAGAAATGTGATGGATTAGGTTGCCGGACTTCCAGCAGCGCACGACGTACGATCCGGGACAAAAAAAAGTATAAAAGCAGAAAAGTGTCCAAAAACTGATTAAAACGTTCGATTTTAGGCTCCAAAAAGAGGTCCAGCGAAGCGAGCTATGCTTCCCCATCGTAGAACTCTCTGAGAGCTTTTTCAACGGTATGCTGTGGGCCGCATAACTCCTTACGGATCAAAAGTTATGGGCTCTGAAGCGACGGAGACCTGGTACCAAGCCCCACGACCTCGGTTTGCGGGCCCAGCCTCTACGTGAAGCGAAGTTGTCTCGCCCAAGGTCCCATGTGATTTGGTAACAGAAATGTGATGGATTAGGTTGCCGGACTTCCCGCGGTGCACGACATACGATCCGGGACAGAAAAACAGTATAAAAGTAGAAAAGTGTCCAAAAATTGATGAAAACGTACAATTTTGGGCTCCAAAAAAAGGCCCAGCGAAGCGTGCTTGGCTGCCCCGTCGTAGAGCTCTCTGAGAGCTTTCCAACGGTATGTTGTGGGCCGCGTAACTCCTTACGGATCAAAAGTTATGGGCTCCGGAGCGACGGAGACCTGGTCCCAAGCACCACAACCTCGGTTTGCTGGCCCAGCATCTACGTGAAGCAAAGTTATCTCGCCCAAGGTGCCGTGGGATTCGGTAACATAAATGTTATGGATTAGGTTGCCGGACTTCCCGCGGTGACCGACGTTCGATCCGAGATAGAAAAATAGTATAAAAGCAGAAAAGTGTCTGAAAACTGATGAAAACAATCAATTTTGGGCTCCGAAATAGGGTCCAAAAAAGCTAGCTATGTTGCCTTGTCGTAGAAAACTCTGAGAGCTTTCCAACGGTATGCTGTTGGCCGCGTAACTCCTTACGGATCAAAAGTTATGGGCTCCGGAGCGACGGAGACTTGGTCCCAAGCTCTACGACCTCAGTTTGCGGGCCCATCCACTACGTGAAGCGAGGTTGTCTCGTCCAAGGTGACGTGTGATTTAGTAACAGAAATGTGATGGATTAGGATGCCGGACTTCCCGCGGCGCACGACGTACGATCCGAGACAGAAAAACAGTATAAAAGCATAAAAGTGTCTGAAAACTGATGAAAATGTTCGATTTTGGACTCCAAAAAAAGGCCCAGCATAGCTGGCTTGCGGCCCCGTCGTAGAACTCTCTGAGAGCTTTTCAACGGTATGCTGTGGGCCGCGTAGCTATTTACGAATCAAAAGTTATGGGCTCCGGAGCGACGGAGACCTAGCACCAAGCCCAACGACCTCGGTTTGCTGGCCCAGCCTCTATGTGAAGCGAAGTTGTCTCGCCCAAGGGGCCGTGTGATTCGGTAACAGAAATGGGATGGATTAGGTTGTCGAACTTCCCGCGGCGCACGACGTACAATCCGGGACAGAAAAATAGTATAAAAGAAGAAAAGGGTCCGAAAACTGATGAAAATATTCGATTTTGGGCTCCAAAAAAAGGCCCAGCAAAGCGGGCTTGGCTGCCCCGTCGTAGAGCTCTCTAAGGGCTTTCCAACGGTATGCTGTAGGCCCCGTAACTCCTTACGGATCAAAAGTTATGGGCTCCGGAGCAACGGAGACCTGGTCCCAAGCCCTACGACCTCGGTTTGCGGGCCCAACCTCTACGTGAAGCAAAGTTTTCCCGCCCAAGATGCCGTGGGATTCGGTAACAGAAATGTGATGGATTAGGTTGCCGGACTTCCCGCGGCGCACGACGTACGATCCGGGACAGAAAAATAGTATAAAAGCAGAAAAGTGTCCGAAAACTAATAAAAACGTTCGATTTTGGGCTCCGAAAAATGGTCCAGCAAAGCGGGCTTGTTGCCCCATCGTAGAACTCTCTGAGAGCTTTCCAACGGTATGCTGTGGGCCGCGTAACTCATTACGGATCAAAAGTTATGGGCTTCGGCGCGACGGAGACCTGGTCCCAAGACCCACGACCTCGGATTGCGGGCCCATCCTCTACGTGAAGTGAAGTTGTATCGCCCAAGGTGCCGTGTGATTCGGTAATAGAAATGTGATGGATTAGGCTGCCGGACTTCCCGCGGTGCACGACGTACGATCCGGGACAGAAAAACAGTATAAAAGTAGAAAGTGTCCAAAAACTGATGAAAACGTTCGATTTTGGGCTCCTAAAAAAGGTCCAGCGAAGAGTGCTTGCTGCCCCGTCGTTGAACTCTCTGAGAGCTTTCCAACGGTATGCTGTGGGCCGCGTAACTCCTTACGGATCAAAAGTTATGGGCTCTGGAGCGTCGGAGACCTGATACCAAGCCCCACGACCTCGGTTTGCGGGCCCAGCCTCTACGTGAAGCGAAGTTGTCTCGCCCAAGGTGCCGTGTGATTCGGTAACTGAAATGTGATGTATTAGGTTGCCGGACTTGCCGCGGTGCACGACGTACGATCTGGGACAGAAAAACAGTATAAAAGCAGAAAAGTGTCCGAAAATTGATGAAAACATTCGATTTTGGGCTCAGAAAAAAGGTCCAGTGAAGCGGGTTTGCTGCCCCATCGTAGAACTCTCTAAGAGCTTTCCAACGGTATGCTATGGGCCGCGTAACTCCTTACGGATCAAAAGTTATTGGCTCCAGAGCGACGGAGACCTGGTCCCAAGACCCACGACCTCGGTTTGATGTCCTAGCCTCTACCTGAAGCGATGTTGTATAGCCCAAGGTGCCGTGTGATTCGGTAACAGAAAGGTGATGGAATAGGTTGCCGGACTTCCCGCGGCGCACGACGTACGATCCGAGACAAAAAAACAGAATAAAAGCAGAAAAGTGTCCGAAAATTGATGAAAACGTTCGATTTTGGGCTCCAAAAAAAGGTCCAACGAAGATGGCTTGCTGCCCCGTCGTAGAACTCTCTGAGAGCTTTCCAACGGTATGATATGGGCCGCGTAACTCCTTAAGGATCAAAAGTTAAGGTCTCCGGAGCGACGGAGACCTGGTACCAAGCCCCACGACCTCGGTTTGCGGGCCAAGCCTCTACGTGAAGCGAAGTTGTCTCGCCCAAGGGGCCGTGTGATTCGGTAAAAAAATGTGATGGATTAAGTTGCCGGACTTCCCGCGGCGCACGACGTACGATTCGGGACAGAAAAATAGTATAAAAGTAGAAAAGTGTCTGAAAACTGATTTAAACGTTCAATTTTGGGCTCCGAAAAAATGCCCCGCGAATCGATCTTGTCTTCCCCGTCGTAGAGCACTCAGAGACCTTTCCAACGGTATGCTGTGGGCCGCGTGACTCCTTACGGATCAAAAGTTATGGGCTCCGGAGCGACGGAGACCAGGTCCCAAGACCCACGATCTCGGTTTGATGTCCTAGCCTCTACCTGAAGCGATGTTGTATAGCACAAGGTGCCGTGTGATTTGGTAACACAAAGGTGATGGATTAGGTTGCCGGACTTCCCGCGGCGCACGACGTACGATCCGAGACAGAAAAACAAAATAAAAGCAGAAAAGTGTCCGAAAACTGATGAAAACGTTCGATTTTGGGCTCCAAAAAAAGGTCCAACGAAGATGGCTTGCTGCCCCGTCGTAGAACTCTCTGAGAGCTTTCCAACGGTATGCTATGGGCCGCGTAACTCCTTACGAATCAAAAGTTATGGGCTCCGAAGCGACGGAGACCTGGTACCAAGCCCCATGTCCTTGGTTTACGGGCCCAGCCTCTACGTGAAGCGAACATGTCTCGCACAAGGGGCCGTGTGATTCGGTAACAGAAATGTGATGGATCAGGTTGCCGAACTTCCTGCGGCGCACGACGTACGATCCGGGCCAGAAAAATAGTATAAAAGCAGAAAAGTGTCTGAAAACTGATTTAAACGTTCAATTTTGGAATCCGAAAAAATGCCCCGCGAATCGATCTTGTCTTCCCCGTCGTAGAGCACTCAGAGAGCTTTCCAACGGTATGCTGTGAGCCGCGTAACTCCTTACGGATCAAAAGTTATGGGCTCCGGAGCGACGGAGACCTGGTCCCAAGCCCCACGACCTCAGTTTGCGGACCCAGCCTCTACGTGAAGCAAAGTTGTCTCGCCCAAGGTGCCGTGGGATTCGGTAACAGAAATGTGATGCATTAGGTTGCCGGACTTCCCGCCGCGCACGACGTACGATCTGGGACAGAAAAATAATATAAAAGCAGAAAAGTGTCCGAAAATTGTTGAAAACATTCAATTTTGGGCTCCGAAAAAAGGTCCAGCGAAGCGAGCTATGCTGCCCCGTCGTAGAACTCTCTGATAGCTTTCCAACGGTATGCTGTGGGCCACGTAACTCCTTACGGATCAAAAGTTATGGTCTCCGGAGCGACGGAGACCTGGTCCCAAGACCCACGACCTCGGTTTACTGGCCCAGCCTCTACGTGAACCGAAGTTGTCTCGCCCAAGATGCCGTGTGATTCGGTAACAGAAATGTGATGGATTAGGTTGCCGGACTTACCGCGGCGCACGACGTACGATCCGGGACAGAAAAACAGTATAAAAGCAGAAAGGTGTCCGAAAACTGATGAAAATGTTCGAATTTGGGCTCCAAAAAAAGGCCTAGCAAAGAAGTCTTTGCTGACCCATCGTAGATCTCTCGGAGATCTTTCCAACTGTATGCTGTGGTCCGCGTAACTCCTTACGGATCAAAAGTTATGGGCTCCGGAGCGACGGAGACCTGGTTCCAAGACCCACGACCTCGGTTTGCGGGCCCAGCCTCTACGTGAGCCGAAGTTGTCTCGCCCAAGGTGCCGTGTGATTCGATAACAGAAATGTGATGGATTAGGTTGCCGGACTTCCAGCAGCGCACGACGTACGATCCGGGACAAAAAAAAGTATAAAAGCAGAAAAGTGTCCAAAAACTGATTAAAACGTTCGATTTTAGGCTCCAAAAAGAGGTCCAGCGAAGCGAGCTATGCTTCCCCATCGTAGAACTCTCTGAGAGCTTTTTCAACGGTATGCTGTGGGCCGCATAACTCCTTACGGATCAAAAGTTATGGGCTCTGAAGCGACGGAGACCTGGTACCAAGCCCCACGACCTCGGTTTGCGGGCCCAGCCTCTACGTGAAGCGAAGTTGTCTCGCCCAAGGTCCCATGTGATTTGGTAACAGAAATGTGATGGATTAGGTTGCCGGACTTCCCGCGGTGCACGACATACGATCCGGGACAGAAAAACAGTATAAAAGTAGAAAAGTGTCCAAAAATTGATGAAAACGTACAATTTTGGGCTCCAAAAAAAGGCCCAGCGAAGCGTGCTTGGCTGCCCCGTCGTAGAGCTCTCTGAGAGCTTTCCAACGGTATGTTGTGGGCCGCGTAACTCCTTACGGATCAAAAGTTATGGGCTCCGGAGCGACGGAGACCTGGTCCCAAGCACCACAACCTCGGTTTGCTGGCCCAGCATCTACGTGAAGCAAAGTTATCTCGCCCAAGGTGCCGTGGGATTCGGTAACATAAATGTTATGGATTAGGTTGCCGGACTTCCCGCGGTGACCGACGTTCGATCCGAGATAGAAAAATAGTATAAAAGCAGAAAAGTGTCTGAAAACTGATGAAAACAATCAATTTTGGGCTCCGAAATAGGGTCCAAAAAAGCTAGCTATGTTGCCTTGTCGTAGAAAACTCTGAGAGCTTTCCAACGGTATGCTGTTGGCCGCGTAACTCCTTACGGATCAAAAGTTATGGGCTCCGGAGCGACGGAGACTTGGTCCCAAGCTCTACGACCTCAGTTTGCGGGCCCATCCACTACGTGAAGCGAGGTTGTCTCGTCCAAGGTGACGTGTGATTTAGTAACAGAAATGTGATGGATTAGGATGCCGGACTTCCCGCGGCGCACGACGTACGATCCGAGACAGAAAAACAGTATAAAAGCATAAAAGTGTCTGAAAACTGATGAAAATGTTCGATTTTGGACTCCAAAAAAAGGCCCAGCATAGCTGGCTTGCGGCCCCGTCGTAGAACTCTCTGAGAGCTTTTCAACGGTATGCTGTGGGCCGCGTAGCTATTTACGAATCAAAAGTTATGGGCTCCGGAGCGACGGAGACCTAGCACCAAGCCCAACGACCTCGGTTTGCTGGCCCAGCCTCTATGTGAAGCGAAGTTGTCTCGCCCAAGGGGCCGTGTGATTCGGTAACAGAAATGGGATGGATTAGGTTGTCGAACTTCCCGCGGCGCACGACGTACAATCCGGGACAGAAAAATAGTATAAAAGAAGAAAAGGGTCCGAAAACTGATGAAAATATTCGATTTTGGGCTCCAAAAAAAGGCCCAGCAAAGCGGGCTTGGCTGCCCCGTCGTAGAGCTCTCTAAGGGCTTTCCAACGGTATGCTGTAGGCCCCGTAACTCCTTACGGATCAAAAGTTATGGGCTCCGGAGCAACGGAGACCTGGTCCCAAGCCCTACGACCTCGGTTTGCGGGCCCAACCTCTACGTGAAGCAAAGTTTTCCCGCCCAAGATGCCGTGGGATTCGGTAACAGAAATGTGATGGATTAGGTTGCCGGACTTCCCGCGGCGCACGACGTACGATCCGGGACAGAAAAATAGTATAAAAGCAGAAAAGTGTCCGAAAACTAATAAAAACGTTCGATTTTGGGCTCCGAAAAATGGTCCAGCAAAGCGGGCTTGTTGCCCCATCGTAGAACTCTCTGAGAGCTTTCCAACGGTATGCTGTGGGCCGCGTAACTCATTACGGATCAAAAGTTATGGGCTCCGTAGCGACGGAGACCTGGTCCCAAGACCCACGAACTCGATTTGCGGGCCCAGCCTCTACGTGAAGCGAAGTTGTCTCGCCCAAGGTGCTATGTGATTTGGTAACAGAAATGTGATAGATTAGGCTGCCGGACTTCCCGCGGCGCACGACGTACGATCCGGGACAGAAAAATAGTATAAAAGCATAAAAGTGTCCGAAAACTGATGAAAACGTTCGATTTTGGGCTCCTAAAAAAGGTCCAGCGAAGAGTGCTTGCTGCCCCGTCGTTGAACTCTCTGAGAGCTTTCCAACGGTATGCTGTGGGCCGCGTAACTCCTTACGGATCAAAAGTTATGGGCTCTGGAGCGTCGGAGACCTGATACCAAGCCCCACGACCTCGGTTTGCGGGCCCAGCCTCTACGTGAAGCGAAGTTGTCTCGCCCAAGGTGCCGTGTGATTCGGTAACTGAAATGTGATGTATTAGGTTGCCGGACTTGCCGCGGTGCACGACGTACGATCTGGGACAGAAAAACAGTATAAAAGCAGAAAAGTGTCCGAAAATTGATGAAAACATTCGATTTTGGGCTCAGAAAAAAGGTCCAGTGAAGCGGGTTTGCTGCCCCATCGTAGAACTCTCTAAGAGCTTTCCAACGGTATGCTATGGGCCGCGTAACTCCTTACGGATCAAAAGTTATTGGCTCCAGAGCGACGGAGACCTGGTCCCAAGACCCACGACCTCGGTTTGATGTCCTAGCCTCTACCTGAAGCGATGTTGTATAGCCCAAGGTGCCGTGTGATTCGGTAACAGAAAGGTGATGGAATAGGTTGCCGGACTTCCCGCGGCGCACGACGTACGATCCGAGACAAAAAAACAGAATAAAAGCAGAAAAGTGTCCGAAAATTGATGAAAACGTTCGATTTTGGGCTCCAAAAAAAGGTCCAACGAAGATGGCTTGCTGCCCCGTCGTAGAACTCTCTGAGAGCTTTCCAACGGTATGATATGGGCCGCGTAACTCCTTAAGGATCAAAAGTTAAGGTCTCCGGAGCGACGGAGACCTGGTACCAAGCCCCACGACCTCGGTTTGCGGGCCAAGCCTCTACGTGAAGCGAAGTTGTCTCGCCCAAGGGGCCGTGTGATTCGGTAAAAAAATGTGATGGATTAAGTTGCCGGACTTCCCGCGGCGCACGACGTACGATTCGGGACAGAAAAATAGTATAAAAGTAGAAAAGTGTCTGAAAACTGATTTAAACGTTCAATTTTGGGCTCCGAAAAAATGCCCCGCGAATCGATCTTGTCTTCCCCGTCGTAGAGCACTCAGAGACCTTTCCAACGGTATGCTGTGGGCCGCGTGACTCCTTACGGATCAAAAGTTATGGGCTCCGGAGCGACGGAGACCAGGTCCCAAGACCCACGATCTCGGTTTGATGTCCTAGCCTCTACCTGAAGCGATGTTGTATAGCACAAGGTGCCGTGTGATTTGGTAACACAAAGGTGATGGATTAGGTTGCCGGACTTCCCGCGGCGCACGACGTACGATCCGAGACAGAAAAACAAAATAAAAGCAGAAAAGTGTCCGAAAACTGATGAAAACGTTCGATTTTGGGCTCCAAAAAAAGGTCCAACGAAGATGGCTTGCTGCCCCGTCGTAGAACTCTCTGAGAGCTTTCCAACGGTATGCTATGGGCCGCGTAACTCCTTACGAATCAAAAGTTATGGGCTCCGAAGCGACGGAGACCTGGTACCAAGCCCCATGTCCTTGGTTTACGGGCCCAGCCTCTACGTGAAGCGAAGTTGTCTCGCACAAGGGGCCGTGTGATTCGGTAACAGAAATGTGATGGATTAGGTTGCCGAACTTCCTGCGGCGCACGACGTACGATCCGGGACAGAAAAATAGTATAAAAGCAGAAAAGTGTCTGAAAACTGATTTAAACGTTCAATTTTGGAATCCGAAAAAATGCCCCGCGAATCGATCTTGTCTTCCCCGTCGTAGAGCACTCAGAGAGCTTTCCAACGGTATGCTGTGAGCCGCGTAACTCCTTACGGATCAAAAGTTATGGGCTCCGGAGCGACGGAGACCTGGTCCCAAGCCCCACGACCTCAGTTTGCGGACCCAGCCTCTACGTGAAGCAAAGTTGTCTCGCCCAAGGTGCCGTGGGATTCGGTAACAGAAATGTGATGCATTAGGTTGCCGGACTTCCCGCCGCGCACGACGTACGATCTGGGACAGAAAAATAATATAAAAGCAGAAAAGTGTCCGAAAATTGTTGAAAACATTCAATTTTGGGCTCCGAAAAAAGGTCCAGCGAAGCGAGCTATGCTGCCCCGTCGTAGAACTCTCTGATAGCTTTCCAACGGTATGCTGTGGGCCACGTAACTCCTTACGGATCAAAAGTTATGGTCTCCGGAGCGACGGAGACCTGGTCCCAAGACCCACGACCTCGGTTTACTGGCCCAGCCTCTACGTGAACCGAAGTTGTCTCGCCCAAGATGCCGTGTGATTCGGTAACAGAAATGTGATGGATTAGGTTGCCGGACTTACCGCGGCGCACGACGTACGATCCGGGACAGAAAAACAGTATAAAAGCAGAAAGGTGTCCGAAAACTGATGAAAATGTTCGAATTTGGGCTCCAAAAAAAGGCCTAGCAAAGAAGTCTTTGCTGACCCATCGTAGATCTCTCGGAGATCTTTCCAACTGTATGCTGTGGTCCGCGTAACTCCTTACGGATCAAAAGTTATGGGCTCCGGAGCGACGGAGACCTGGTTCCAAGACCCACGACCTCGGTTTGCGGGCCCAGCCTCTACGTGAGCCGAAGTTGTCTCGCCCAAGGTGCCGTGTGATTCGATAACAGAAATGTGATGGATTAGGTTGCCGGACTTCCAGCAGCGCACGACGTACGATCCGGGACAAAAAAAAGTATAAAAGCAGAAAAGTGTCCAAAAACTGATTAAAACGTTCGATTTTAGGCTCCAAAAAGAGGTCCAGCGAAGCGAGCTATGCTTCCCCATCGTAGAACTCTCTGAGAGCTTTTTCAACGGTATGCTGTGGGCCGCATAACTCCTTACGGATCAAAAGTTATGGGCTCTGAAGCGACGGAGACCTGGTACCAAGCCCCACGACCTCGGTTTGCGGGCCCAGCCTCTACGTGAAGCGAAGTTGTCTCGCCCAAGGTCCCATGTGATTTGGTAACAGAAATGTGATGGATTAGGTTGCCGGACTTCCCGCGGTGCACGACATACGATCCGGGACAGAAAAACAGTATAAAAGTAGAAAAGTGTCCAAAAATTGATGAAAACGTACAATTTTGGGCTCCAAAAAAAGGCCCAGCGAAGCGTGCTTGGCTGCCCCGTCGTAGAGCTCTCTGAGAGCTTTCCAACGGTATGTTGTGGGCCGCGTAACTCCTTACGGATCAAAAGTTATGGGCTCCGGAGCGACGGAGACCTGGTCCCAAGCACCACAACCTCGGTTTGCTGGCCCAGCATCTACGTGAAGCAAAGTTATCTCGCCCAAGGTGCCGTGGGATTCGGTAACATAAATGTTATGGATTAGGTTGCCGGACTTCCCGCGGTGACCGACGTTCGATCCGAGATAGAAAAATAGTATAAAAGCAGAAAAGTGTCTGAAAACTGATGAAAACAATCAATTTTGGGCTCCGAAATAGGGTCCAAAAAAGCTAGCTATGTTGCCTTGTCGTAGAAAACTCTGAGAGCTTTCCAACGGTATGCTGTTGGCCGCGTAACTCCTTACGGATCAAAAGTTATGGGCTCCGGAGCGACGGAGACTTGGTCCCAAGCTCTACGACCTCAGTTTGCGGGCCCATCCACTACGTGAAGCGAGGTTGTCTCGTCCAAGGTGACGTGTGATTTAGTAACAGAAATGTGATGGATTAGGATGCCGGACTTCCCGCGGCGCACGACGTACGATCCGAGACAGAAAAACAGTATAAAAGCATAAAAGTGTCTGAAAACTGATGAAAATGTTCGATTTTGGACTCCAAAAAAAGGCCCAGCATAGCTGGCTTGCGGCCCCGTCGTAGAACTCTCTGAGAGCTTTTCAACGGTATGCTGTGGGCCGCGTAGCTATTTACGAATCAAAAGTTATGGGCTCCGGAGCGACGGAGACCTAGCACCAAGCCCAACGACCTCGGTTTGCTGGCCCAGCCTCTATGTGAAGCGAAGTTGTCTCGCCCAAGGGGCCGTGTGATTCGGTAACAGAAATGGGATGGATTAGGTTGTCGAACTTCCCGCGGCGCACGACGTACAATCCGGGACAGAAAAATAGTATAAAAGAAGAAAAGGGTCCGAAAACTGATGAAAATATTCGATTTTGGGCTCCAAAAAAAGGCCCAGCAAAGCGGGCTTGGCTGCCCCGTCGTAGAGCTCTCTAAGGGCTTTCCAACGGTATGCTGTAGGCCCCGTAACTCCTTACGGATCAAAAGTTATGGGCTCCGGAGCAACGGAGACCTGGTCCCAAGCCCTACGACCTCGGTTTGCGGGCCCAACCTCTACGTGAAGCAAAGTTTTCCCGCCCAAGATGCCGTGGGATTCGGTAACAGAAATGTGATGGATTAGGTTGCCGGACTTCCCGCGGCGCACGACGTACGATCCGGGACAGAAAAATAGTATAAAAGCAGAAAAGTGTCCGAAAACTAATAAAAACGTTCGATTTTGGGCTCCGAAAAATGGTCCAGCAAAGCGGGCTTGTTGCCCCATCGTAGAACTCTCTGAGAGCTTTCCAACGGTATGCTGTGGGCCGCGTAACTCATTACGGATCAAAAGTTATGGGCTCCGTAGCGACGGAGACCTGGTCCCAAGACCCACGAACTCGATTTGCGGGCCCAGCCTCTACGTGAAGCGAAGTTGTCTCGCCCAAGGTGCTATGTGATTTGGTAACAGAAATGTGATAGATTAGGCTGCCGGACTTCCCGCGGCGCACGACGTACGATCCGGGACAGAAAAACAGTATAAAAGTAGAAAGTGTCCAAAAACTGATGAAAACGTTCGATTTTGGGCTCCTAAAAAAGGTCCAGCGAAGAGTGCTTGCTGCCCCGTCGTTGAACTCTCTGAGAGCTTTCCAACGGTATGCTGTGGGCCGCGTAACTCCTTACGGATCAAAAGTTATGGGCTCTGGAGCGTCGGAGACCTGATACCAAGCCCCACGACCTCGGTTTGCGGGCCCAGCCTCTACGTGAAGCGAAGTTGTCTCGCCCAAGGTGCCGTGTGATTCGGTAACTGAAATGTGATGTATTAGGTTGCCGGACTTGCCGCGGTGCACGACGTACGATCTGGGACAGAAAAACAGTATAAAAGCAGAAAAGTGTCCGAAAATTGATGAAAACATTCGATTTTGGGCTCAGAAAAAAGGTCCAGTGAAGCGGGTTTGCTGCCCCATCGTAGAACTCTCTAAGAGCTTTCCAACGGTATGCTATGGGCCGCGTAACTCCTTACGGATCAAAAGTTATTGGCTCCAGAGCGACGGAGACCTGGTCCCAAGACCCACGACCTCGGTTTGATGTCCTAGCCTCTACCTGAAGCGATGTTGTATAGCCCAAGGTGCCGTGTGATTCGGTAACAGAAAGGTGATGGAATAGGTTGCCGGACTTCCCGCGGCGCACGACGTACGATCCGAGACAAAAAAACAGAATAAAAGCAGAAAAGTGTCCGAAAATTGATGAAAACGTTCGATTTTGGGCTCCAAAAAAAGGTCCAACGAAGATGGCTTGCTGCCCCGTCGTAGAACTCTCTGAGAGCTTTCCAACGGTATGATATGGGCCGCGTAACTCCTTAAGGATCAAAAGTTAAGGTCTCCGGAGCGACGGAGACCTGGTACCAAGCCCCACGACCTCGGTTTGCGGGCCAAGCCTCTACGTGAAGCGAAGTTGTCTCGCCCAAGGGGCCGTGTGATTCGGTAAAAAAATGTGATGGATTAAGTTGCCGGACTTCCCGCGGCGCACGACGTACGATTCGGGACAGAAAAATAGTATAAAAGTAGAAAAGTGTCTGAAAACTGATTTAAACGTTCAATTTTGGGCTCCGAAAAAATGCCCCGCGAATCGATCTTGTCTTCCCCGTCGTAGAGCACTCAGAGACCTTTCCAACGGTATGCTGTGGGCCGCGTGACTCCTTACGGATCAAAAGTTATGGGCTCCGGAGCGACGGAGACCAGGTCCCAAGACCCACGATCTCGGTTTGATGTCCTAGCCTCTACCTGAAGCGATGTTGTATAGCACAAGGTGCCGTGTGATTTGGTAACACAAAGGTGATGGATTAGGTTGCCGGACTTCCCGCGGCGCATGACATACGATCCGAGACAGAAAAACAAAATAAAAGCAGAAAAGTGTCCGAAAACTGATGAAAACGTTCGATTTTGGGCTCCAAAAAAAGGTCCAACGAAGATGGCTTGCTGCCCCGTCGTAGAACTCTCTGAGAGCTTTCCAACGGTATGCTATGGGCCGCGTAACTCCTTACGAATCAAAAGTTATGGGCTCCGAAGCGACGGAGACCTGGTACCAAGCCCCATGTCCTTGGTTTACGGGCCCAGCCTCTACGTGAAGCGAAGTTGTCTCGCACAAGGGGCCGTGTGATTCGGTAACAGAAATGTGATGGATTAGGTTGCCGAACTTCCTGCGGCGCACGACGTACGATCCGGGACAGAAAAATAGTATAAAAGCATAAAAGTGTCTGAAAACTGATGAGAACGTTCGATTTTGTGATCAAAAAAAGGGCCCAGCAAAGCGGGCTTGGCTGCCCCGTCGTAGAGCTCTCTGAGAGCTTTCTAACGGTATGCTGTGGTCCGCGTAACTCCTTACGGATCAAAAGTTATGGGCTCCGGAGCGACGGAGACCTGGTCCCAAGCCCCACGACCTCAGTTTGCGGGCCCAGCCTCTACGTGAAGCAAAGTTGTCTCGCCCAAGGTGCCATGGGATTCGGTAACAGAAATGTGATGCATTAGGTTGCCGGACTTCCCGCCTGGCATGACGTACGATCAGGGGCAGAAAAATAATATAAAAGCAGAAAAGTGTCCGAAAATTGATGAAAACATTCAATTTTGGGCTCCGAAAAAAGGTCCAGCGAAGCGAGCTATGCTGCCCCGTCGTAGAACTCTCTGATAGCTTTCCAACGGTATGCTGTGGGCCGCGTAACTCCTTATGGATCAAAAGTTATGGGCTCCGGAGCGACGGAGACCTGGTCGCAAGACCAACGACCTCGGTTTGCGGGCCCAGCCTCTACGTGAACCGAAGTTGTCTCGCCCAAGATGCCGTGTGATTCGGTAACAGAAATGTGATGGATTAGGTTGCCGGACTTCCCGCTGCGCAAGACGTACGATCCGGGACAGAAAAACAGTATAAAAGCAGAAATGTGTCCGAAAACTGATGAAAACGTTCGATTTTGGGCTCCAAAAAAAGGCCTAGCAAAGAAGGCTTTGCTGCCCCGTCGTAGATCTCTCGGAGAGCTTTCCAACTGTATGCTGTGGTCCGCGTAACTCCTTACGGATCAAAAGTTATGGGCTCCGGAGCGACGGAGACCTGGTTCCAAGACCCACGACCTCGGTTTGCGGGCCCAGCCTCTACGTGAGCCGAAGTTGTCTCGCCCAAGGTACCGTGTGATTCGATAATAGAAATGTGTTGGATTAGGTTGCCGGACTTCCAGCAGCGCACGACGTACGATCCGGGACAAAAAAAAGTATAAAAGCAGAAAAGTGTCCAAAAACTGATTAAAACGTTCGATTTTGGGCTCCAAAAAATGGTCCAGCGAAGCGAGCTATGCTTCCCCATCGTAGAACTCTCTGATAGATTTTTCAACGGTATGCTGTGGGCCGCATAACTCCTTACGGATCAAAAGTTATGGGCTCCGGAGCGACGGAGACCTGGTACCAAGCCCCACGACCTCGGTTTGCGGGCCCAACCTCTACGTGAAGCGAAGTTGTCTCGCCCAAGGTGCCATGTGATTTGGTAACAGAAATGTGATGGATTAGGTTGCCGGACTTCCCGCGGCGCACGACGTACGATCCGGGACAGAAAAACAGTATAAAAGCAAAAAAGTGTCCGAAAGTTGATGAAAACGTACAATTTTGGGCTCCAAAAAAAGGCCCAGCGAAGCGTGCTTGGCTGCCCCGTCGTAGAGCTCTCTGAGAGCTTTCCAACGGTATGTTGTGGGCCGCGTAACTCCTTACGGATCAAAAGTTTTGGGCTCCGGAGCGACGGAGACCTGGTCCCAAGCACCACGACCTCGGTTTGCAGGCCCAGCATCTACGTGAAGCAAAGTTATCTCGCCCAAGGTGCCGTGGGATTCGGTAACATAAATGTTATGGATTAGGTTGTCGGACTTCCAGCGTTGCACGACGTACGATCCGGGATAGAAAAACAGTATAAAAGCAGAAAAGTGTCTGAAAACTGATGAAAACATTCAATTTTGGGCTCTGAAATAGGGTCCAGCAAAGCGAGCTATGTTGCCTTGTCATAGAAAACTCTGAGAGCTTTCCAACGGTATGCTGTGGGCCGCGTAACTCCTTACGGATCAAAAGTTATGGGCTCCGGAGCGACGGAGACTTGGTCCCAAGCTCTACGACCTCAGTTTGCTAGCCCATCCACTACGTGAAGCGAAGTTGTCTCGCCCAAGGTGCTGTGTGATTTGGTAACAGAAATGTGATGGATTAGGCTGCCGGACTTCCCGCGGCACACGACGTACGATCCGAGACAGAAAAACAGTATAAAAGCAGAAAAGTGTCTGAAAACTGATGAAAACGTTCGATTTTGTTCTCCGAAAAAAGGTCCAGCGAAGCGAGCTATGCTGCCCCGTCGTAGAACTCTCTGAGAGCTTTCCAATGGTATGTTGTGGGCCGCATAACTCCTTACAGATCAAAAGTTATGGGCTCCGGAGCGACGGAGACCTGGTCCCAAGCCCCACGACCTCGTTTGCGGGCCCAACCTCTACGCGAAGCGAAGTTGTCTCGCACAAGGTGCAGTGTGATTCAGTAACAGAAATGTGATGGATTAGGTTGCCGGACTTCCCGCGGCGCACGACGTACGATCCGGGACAGAAAAATAGTATAAAAGCATAAAAGTGTCCAAAAATTGATGAAAACGTTCGATTTTGGGCTCTGAAAAGGGTCCTAGCAAAGCAGGCTTGGCTGCCCCGTCGTAGATCTCTCGGAGAGCTTTCCAACGGTATGCTGTGGGTCGCGTAACTACTTAAGGATCAAAGGTTATGGGCTTTGGAGCGACGGAGACCTGGTCCCATGCCCCACGACCTCGGTTTGTGGGCCCAGCCTCTACGTGAAGCAAAATTGTCTCGCCCAAGGTACCATGTGATTCGGTAACAAAAATGTGATGGATTAGGTTGCCGGGCTTCCCGCGGCGCACGACGTACGATCCGGGACAGAAAAACAGAATAAAAGCATAAAAGTTTCCAAAAATTGATGAAAACGTTCGATTTTGGGCTCTGAAAAGAGTCCTAGCAAAGCAGGCTTGGCTGCCCCGTCGTAGATCTCTCGGAGAGCTTTCCAACGGTATGCTGTGGGCCGCGTAACTACTTAAGGATCAAAAGTTATGGGCTCTGGAGCGACGGAGACCTGGTCCGATGCCCCACGACCTCGGTTTGTGGGCCCAGCCTCTACGTGAAGCAAAATTGTCTCGCCCAAGGTACCATGTGATTCGGTAACAGAAATGTGATGGATTAGGTTGCCGGACTTCCCACGGCGCACGACGTACGATCCGGGACAGAAAAAAAGTATAAAATAAGAAAAGTGTCCGAAAACTGATGAAAACGTTCAATTTTGGGCTCTGAAGAGAGACCTAGCAAAGCAGGCTTGGCTGCCCTGTCGTAGATCTCTCGGAGAGCTTTCCAACGGTATGCTGTGGGCCGCGTAACTCCTTACGGATCAAAAGTTATGGGCTCCGAAGCGAAGGAGACCTGGTCCCAAGACCCACGACATCGGTTTACGGGCCCAGCCTCTACGTGAACCGAAGTTGTCTCGCCCAAGGTGTCGTTTGATTCGGTAACAGAAATGTGATGGATTAGGTTGCCGGACTTCCCGCGGCGCACGATTTACGAACCGGGACATAAAAACAGTATAAAAGCATAAAAGTATCCAAATATTGATGAAAATGTTCGATTTTGGGCTCCGAAAAAAGGTCCAGCAAAGTGAGCTATGCTTCCCCGTCGTAGAACTCTCTGAGAGCTTTCCAACGGTATGCTGTGGGCCGCATAACTCCTTACGGATTAAAAGTTATGGGCTCCAGAGCGACGGAGACCTAGTCCCAAGCCCCACGACGTCGGTTTGCGGGCCCATCCTCTACGTGAAGCGAAGTTGTCTCGCCCAATGTGCCATGTGATTCGGTAAAAAAATGTGATGGATTAGGTTGCCGGACTTCCCACGGCGCACGACGTACGATTTGGGACAGAAAAATAGTATAATAGCAGAAAAATGTCTGAAAACTGATGAAAACGTTCGATTTTGGGCTCTGAAAAAATGCCCAGTTAAGCGATCTTGTCTTCCTCGTCGTAGAGCACTCTGAGAGCTTTCCAACGGTATGCTGTGGGCCGCGTAACTCCTTACGGATCAAAAGTTATGGGCTCCGGAGCGACGGAGACCTGGCCCCAAGACCCACGACCTCTGTTTGCTGTCCCAGCCTCTACGTGAAGCAAAGTTGTATCGCCCAAGGTGTCGTGTGATTCGGTAACAAAAAGGTGATGGATTAGGTTGCTGGACTTCCCGCGGCGCACGACCTACGATCCGGGACAGAAAAATAGAATAAAAGCAGAAAAGTGTACGAAAACTGATGAAAACAATCGATTTTGGGCTCCAAAAAAAGGTCCAGCGAAGATGGCTTGCTGCCCCGTCGTAGAACTCTCTGAGAGCTTTCAACGGTATGCTGTGGGCCGCGCAACTCCTTACGAATCAAAAGTTATGGGCTCCGGAGCGACGGAGACCTGGTACCAAGCCGCACGACCACGGTTTGTGGGCCCAGCCTCTACGTGAAGCGAAATTGTCTCGCCCAAAGGGCCGTGTGATTCGGTAACAGAAATGTGATAGATTAGGATGCCGAACTTCCCTCGGTGCACGACGTACGATCCGGGACAGAAAAACAGTATAAAAGCATAAAAGTGTCCAAAAACTGATGAAAACGTTCGATTTTGGGTTCCAAAAAAAGGCCCAACTAAGCGGGCTTGGCTGCCCCGTAATAGAGCTCTCTGAGAGCTTTCCAACGGTATGCTGTGGGCCGCGTAACTCCTTACGAATCAAAAGTTATGGGCTCCGGAGCGACGGAGACCTGGTCCGAAGCCCCACGACCTCGGTTTGCGGGCCCAGCCTCTACGTGAAGCAAAGTTGTCTCGTCCAAGGCGCCATGGGTTTCAGTAACAGAAAGGTGATGGATTAGGTTGCCAGACTTCCCGCGGCGCACGACGTACGATCTGGGACAGAAAAACAGTATAAAAACAAAAAAGTGTCCAAAAATTGATGAAAACATTCAATTTTGGGCTCATAAAAAGGGTCCAGCGAAGCGAGCTATGCTGCCCCGTCGTAGAACTCTCTGAGGGCTTTCCAACGGTATGCTGTGGGCCGCGTAACTCCTTACGGATCAAAAGTTATGGGCTCCGAAGCGACGGAGACCTGGTCCCAAGCCCCACGACCTCGGTTTGCGGGCCCAGCCTCTAAGTGAAGCGAAGTTGTCTCGCCCAAGGTGCCGTGTGATTCGGTAACAGAAATGTGATGGATTAGGTTGCCGGACTTCCCGCGGCGCACGACATACGTTTCGGGACAGAAAAAAAGTATAAAAGCAGAAAAGTGTCCGAAAACTGATGAAAACGTTCGATTTTGGGCTCCAAACAAAGGTCCAGCGAAGATGGCTTGCTGCAACGTCGTAGAACTCTCTGAGGGCTTTCCAACGGTATGCTGTGGGCCGCGTAACTCCTTACGGATCAAAAGTTATGGGCTCCGAAGCGACGGAGACCTGGTACCAAGCCCCACGACCTCAGTTTGCGGGCCAAGCCTCTACGTGAAGCGAAGTTGTCTCGCCGAAGGGGCCGTGTTATTCGGTAACGGAAATGTGATGGATTAGGTTGCCGGACTTCCCGTGGCGCTCGACGTACGATCCGGGACAGAAAAACAGTATAAAAGCAGAAAAGTGTCCGAAAACTGATGAAAACGTTCGATTTTGGTCTCCAAAAAGAGGCCCAGCGAAACGGGCTTGGCTGCCCCATCGTAGAGCTCTCTGAGAGGTTTCCAACGGTATGTTGTGGGCCGCGTAAATCCTTATGGATCAAAAGTAATGGGCTCCGGAGCGACGGAGACCTGGTCCCAAGCCCTATGACCTCGGTTTGCGGGCCCAGCCTCTACGAGAAGGAAAGTTGTCTCACCCAAGTTGCCGTGGGATTCGGCAACAGAAATGTGATCGATTAGGTTGCCGGACTTCCCGCGGCGCAAGACGTACGATCCGAGACAGAAAAACATTATAAAAGCATAAAAGTGTTCAAAAACTGATGAAATCGTTCGATTTTGGGCTCCAAAAAAATGCCCAGCAAAGCGGGCTTGGCTGCCCCGTCGTAGAGCTCTCTGAGAGCTTTCCAACGGTATGCTGTGGGCCGCGTAACTCCTTACGGATCAAAGGTTATGGGCTCCGGAGCGACGGAGACCTGGTCCCAAGACCCACGACCTCGTTGTGCGGTCCCAGCCTCTACCTGAAGCGAAGTTGTATCGCCCAAGGTGCCGTGTGATTCGGTAACAAAAAGGTAATGGATTAGGTTGCCGGACTTCCCGCAGCGCTTGACGTACGATCCGAGACAAAAAAACAGAATAAAAGCAAAAAAGTGTCTGAAAACTGATGAAAACGTTCGATTTTGGGCTCCAAAAAAAGGTCCAGCGAAGATGGCTTGCTGCCCCGTCGTAGAACTCTCTGAGAGCTTTCCAACGGAATACTGTGGGCTGCGTAACTCCTTACGAATCAAAAGTTATGGGCTCTGGAGCGACGGAGACCTGGTACCAAGCCCCACGACCTCGATTTGTGGGCCCAGCCTCTACGTGAAGCAAAGTTGTCTCGCCTAAGGGGCCATGTAATTCGGTAACAGAAATGTGATGGATTAGGTTGCCAAACTTCCCGCGGCGCACGACGTACGATCCGGGACAGAAAACAGTATAAAAGCAGAAAAGTGTCCGAAAATTGATGAAAATATTCGATTTTGGGCTCCAAAAAAAGGCCCAACAAAGCGGGCTTGGCTGCCCCGTCGTAGAGCTCTCTGAGAGCTTTCCAACGGTATGCTGTGGGCCGCGTAACTCCTTACGGATCAAAAGTTATGGGCTCCAGAGCGACGGAGACCTGGTCCCAAGCCCAACGGCCTCGGTTTGTGGGCCCAGCCTCTACGTGAAGAAAAGTTGTCTCGTCCAAGGTGCCGTTGGATTCGGTAACAGAAATGTGACGCATAAGGTTGCCGGACTTCCCGGCGCGCATGACGTACGATCTGGGACAGGAAAACAATATAAAAGCAGAAAAGTGTCCGAAAATTGATGAAAACATTCAATTTTGGGCACCGAAGAAAGGTCCAGCAAAGCGAGCTATGCTGCCCCGTCGTAGAACTCTCTGATAGCTTTCCAACGGTATGCTGTAGGCCGCGTAACTCCTTACGGACCAAAAGTTATAGGCTCTGGAGCGACGGAGACCTGGTCTCAAGACCCACGACCTTGGTTTACGGGCCCAGCCTCTACGTGAACCGAAGTTGTCTCGCCCAAGGTACCGTGTGATTCGGTGATAGAAATGTGATGGATTAGGTTGCCGGACTTCCCGTGGCGCACGACGTACGATCCGGGACAGAAAAACATTACAAAAGCAGAAAAGTGTCCGAAAACTGAAGAAAACGTTCGATTTTGGGGTCCAAAAAAAGTCCTAGCAAAGCAGGCTTGGCTGCCCTGTCGTAGATCTCTCGGAGAGCTTTCCAACGGTATGCTGTGGTCCGCGTAACTTCTTACGGATCAAAAGTTATGGGCTCCGGAGCTACGGAGACCGGGTCCCAAGACCCACGACCTCGGTTTGCGGGCCCAGCCTCTACGTGAACCGAAGTTGTCTCGCCCAAGGTGCCGTGTGATTCGGTAATAAAAATGTGATGGAGTAGGTTGCGGGGCTTGCCGCGGCGCACTACGTACGATCCGGGACAGAAAAACAGTATAAAAGCAGAAAAGTCTCCAAAAACTGATTAAAACGTTCGATTTTGAGCTCCAAAATAAGGTCCAGCGAAGCGAGCTTAGCTGCCCTGTGGTAGAGCTCTCTGAGAGCTTTCCAACGGTATGCTGTGGGCCTCGTAACTCCTTACGGATGAAAAGTTATGGGCTCTAGAGCGACGGAGACCTGGTCCCAAGACCCACGACCTCGGTTTGCGGTCCCAGCCACTACGTGAAGCGAAGTTGTCTCTCCCAAGGTGCCGTGCGATTCGGTAACAGAAATGTGATGGATTTGGTTGCCGGACATCCCGCGGCGCACGACGTACGATCCGGGACAGAAAAATAGTATAAAAGCAGAAAAGTCTCCGAAAACTGATGAAAACGTTCGATTTTGGGCTCCAAAAATAGGTCCAGCGAAGTGAGCTATTTTCCCTCGTCGTAGAACTCTCTGAGAGCTTTCCAACGGTATGCTGTGGGCCGCGTAACTCATTACGGATCAAAAGTTATGGGCTCTGGACCGACGGGGACCTGGTCCAAGCCACACGACGTCGGTTTGCGGGCCCAACTTCTACATGAAGCGAAGTTGTCTCGCCCAAGGTACCGTGTTATTCGGTAACAGAAATATGATGGATTAGGTTGCCGGACTTCCCGCGGCGCACGACGTACGATTCGGGACAGAAAAATAGTATAAAACCAAAAAAGTGTCTAAAAACTGATGAAAACGTTCGATTTTGGGCTCTGAAAAAAGGCCCAGCGAAGTGATCTTGGCTTTCACGTCGTAGAGCTCTCTGAGAGCTTTCCAAAGGTATGCTGTGGGCCGCGTAACTCCTTTCGGATCAAAAGTTATGGGCTCCGGAGCGACGGAGACCTGGTACCAATCCCCGCGACCTCGGTTTGCAGGCCCAGCCTCTACGTGAAGCGAAGTTGTCTCGCCCAAGGGGCCGTGTGATTCGGTAATAGAAATGTGATGGATTAAGTTGTCGGACTTCCCACGGCGCGCGACGTACGATTCGGGACAGAAAAACAGTATAAAAGCAGAAAAATGTCCGAAAACTTATGAAAACGTTCAATTTTGGACTCCAAAAGAAGGCCCAGCGAAGCGGGCTTGGATGCCCCGTCGTGGAGCTCTCTGAGAGCTTTCCAACGGTATGCTGTGGCAGCGTAACTCCTTACGGATCAAAAGTTATGGGCTCCGGAGCGACGGAGACCTGGTCCCAAGCCCCACGACCTCGGTTTGCGGGCCCAGCCTCTACGTGAAGCAAAGTTGTCTCGCCCAAGGTGCCGTGAGATTCGGTAACAGAAATATGATGGATTAGGTTGCCGGACTTCCCGCGGCGCACGACGTACGATCCGGGACAGAAAAACAGTATAAAAGCAGAAAAGTGTTCGAAAACTGATGAAAACGTTCAATTTTGGGCTCCGAAAGAAAGTCCAGCAAGGAGAGCTATGTTGCCCCATCGTAGAACTCTCTGAGAGCTTTCCAACGGTATGCTGTTGGCCGCGTAACTCCTTACGGATCAAAAGTTATGGGCTCCGGAGCGACGGAGACTTGGTCCCAAGCTCTACGACCTCAGTTTACAGGCCCAGCCTCTTCGTGAAGCGAAGCTGTCTCGTCCAAGGTGCCATGTGATTGAGTAACAGAAATGTGATGGATTAGGTTGCTGGACATCCCGCGGCGCATGATGTACGATCCGAGACAAAAAAACATTATAAAAGCAGAAAAGTGTCCGAAAAAAGATGAAAACGTTCGATTTTGGACTTCAAAAAAAGGCCCAGCCAAGCAAGCTTGGCAGCCCCGTCGTAGAGCTCTCTGAGAGCTTTCCAACGGTATGTTGTAGGCCGCGTAAATCCTTACGGATCAAAAGTTATGGGCTCCAGAGCGACGGAGACCTGGTCCCAAGACCCACGACCTCGGTTTACGGGCCCAGCCTCTACGTGAAGCGAAGTTGTCTCTCCCAAGGTGCCGTGTGATTTGGTAACAGAAATGTGATGGATTAGGTTGCGGGACTTCCCGCGGCGCACGACATACGATCCGAGACAGGAAAACAGTATAAAAGCAGAAAAGTGTCCGAAAACTGATGAAAACGTTCGATTTTGTTCTCCGAAAAAAGGTCCACCGAAGCGAGCTATGCTTCCCCATCGAAGAAATCTTTGAGAGCTTACTAACGGTATGCTGTGGACCACGTAACTCCTTACAGATCAAAAGTTATGGGCTCCGGAGCGACGGAGACCTGGTCCCAAGCCCCACGACCTCGTTTGCGGGCCCAACCTCTACGTGAAGCGAAGTTGTCTCGCCCAAGGTGCCGTGTGATTCGGTAACAGAAATGTGATGGATTAGGTTGCCGGACTTCCCGCGGCGCACGACGTACGATCCGGGACAGAAAAATAGTGTAAAAGCAAAAAAGTGTCCGAAAACTGCTGAAAACGTTCAATTTTGGGCTCTGAAAAGAGGCCTAGGAAAGCAAGCTTGGCTGCCCCATCTTAGATCTCTTGGAGAGCTTTCCAACGGTATGCTGTGGGCCGCGTAACTACTTAAGGATCAAAAGTTATGGGCTCTGGAGCGACGGAGACCTGGTCCCGTGCCCCACGACCTCGGTTTATGGGCCCAGCCTCTACGTGAAGCAAAGTTGTCTCGCCCAATGTGCCGTGGGATTCAATAACAGAAATGTGATGGATTAGGTTGCCGGACTTCCCGCGGCGCACGACGTACGATTCAGGACAGAAAAATAGTATAAAAGCAGAAAATTGTCCGAAAACTGATGAAAACGTTCGATTTTGGTCTCCAAAAAAAGTCCTAGCTTAGCGAGCTTGGTTGCCCCGTCGTAGAGCTCTCTGAGAGCTTTCCAACGGTACGCTGTGGGCCGCGTAACTCCTTACGGATCAAAAGTTATGGGTTCTGGAGCGACGGAGACCTGGTCCCAAGACCCACGACCTCGGTTTGCGGGCCGAGCATCTACGTGAAGCGAAGTTGTCTCGCCCAAGGTGCCTTGTGATTCGGTAATAGAAATGTGATGGATTAGGTTGCCGAACTTCCAGCGGCGCACGACGTACGAACCGGCACAGAAAAACACTATAAAAGCATAAAAGTGTCCAAAAACTGATGAAAACGCATAATTTTTGGCTCCGAAGAAAGGCCCAGCAAAGCTTGCTTACCTGCTCTATGGTAGAGCTCTCTGAGAGCTTTCCAACGGTATGCTGTGGGCCTCGTAACTCCTTACGGATCAAAAGTTATGGGCTCCGGAACGACGGAGACCTGGTCCCAAGACCCACGACCTCGGTTTGCGGTCCAAGCCTCTACGTGAAGCGAAGTTGTCTCGCCCAAGGTGCCGTGTGATTCGGTAACAGAAATGTGATGGATTTGGTTGCCGGACTTCCCGCGGCGCACGACGTACGATCCGGGATAGAAAAATAGTATAAAAGCAGAAAAGTGTCCGAAAACTGATGAAAACGTTCGATTTTGGGCTACGAAAAGAGGTCCAGCGAAGCTAGCTATGTCTTTATGTCGTAGAACTCTCTGAGAACTTTCCAACGGTATGCTGTGGGCCGCGTAACTTCTTACGGATCAAAAGTTATGGGCTCCGGACCGACGGGGACCTGGTCCCAAGCCCCACGACATCGGTTTGCGGGCCCAGCTTCTAAGTGAAGCGAAGTTGTCTCGCCCAAGGTACCGTGTTATTCGGTAACAGAAATATGATGGATTAGGTTGCCGGACTTCCCGCGGCGTACGACGTACGATTCGGGACAGAAAAATAGTATAAAAGCAAAAAAGTGTCTGAAAAATGATGAAAACGTTCGATTTTGGGCTAAAAAAAAAGGCCCAGCGAAATGATCTTGGCTTCCCCGTCGTAGAGCTCTCTGAGAGCTTTCCAACGGTATGCTGTGGCAGTGTAACTCCTTACGGATCAAAAGTTATGGGCTCCGGAGCGACGGAGACCTGGTCCTAAGCCCCACGACCTCGGTTTGCGGGCCCAGCCTCTACGTGAAGCGAAGTTGTCTCGCCCAAGGGGCCGTGTGATACGGTAATAGAAATGTGACAGATTAGGTTGTCGGACTTCCCGCGGCGCACGACGTACGATCCGGGATAGAAAAATAGTATAAAAGCAGAATAGTGTCCGAAAACTGATGAAACCGTTCGATTTTGGACTCCAAAAAAAGGCCCAGAGAAGCGGGCTTGGCTGCCCCGTCGTAGAGTTCTCTGAGAGCTTTCCAACTGCATGCTGTGGCAGCGTAACTCCTTACGGATCAAAAGTTATGGGCTCCGGAGCGACGGAGACCTGGTCCCAAGCACTACGACCTCGGTTTGCGGGCCCAGCCTCTACGTGAAGCAAAGTTGTCTCGCCTAAGGTGCCGTGGGATTCGGTAACAGAAATATGATGGATTAGGTTGCCGGACTTCCCGCGGCGCACGACGTACGATCCGGGACAGAAAAACAGTATAAAAGTAGAAAAGTGTTCGAAAATTGATGAAAAAGTTCGATTTTGGGCACCGAAAAAAGGTCCAGCGAAGCGAGCTAAGCTGCCCCGTCGTAGAACTCTCTAAGAGCTTTCCAACGGAATGCTGTGGGCCGCGTTGTTACTTACAGATCAAAAGTTATGGACTCCGGAGCGACGGAGACCTGGTCCCAAGCCCCACGACGTCGGTTTGCGGGCCCACCCTCTACGTGAAGCAAAGTTGTCTCGCCCAAGGTGCCGTGTGATTCGGTAACAGAAATGTGATGGATTAGGTTGCCGGACTTCCCGCGGCGCACGACGTACGATCCGGGATAGAAAAACAGTATAAAATCAGAAAAGTGTCCAAAAATTGATGAAAACGTACGATTTTGGGCTCCAAAAAAAGGCCCAACGAAGTGGGCTTTGCTGCCCTGTCGTAGAGCTCTCTGAGAGCTTTCTAATGGTATGCTGTGGGCCGCGTAACTCCTTACGGATCAAAAGTTATGGGCTCCAGAGCGACGGAGACCTGGTCTAAAGCACCACGACCTCGGTTTGCGGGCCCAGCATCTACGTGAAGCAAAGTTGTCCCGCCCAAGGTGCCGTGGTAATCGGTAACAGAAATGTTATGGATTAGGTTGCCGGACTTCCCGCGGCGCACGACGTACGATCCGAGACAAAAAAACAGTATAAAAGCAGAAAAGTATTTGAAAACTGATGAAAACGTTCAATTTTGGGCAGCGAAAAAAGGTCCAGCAAAGCGAGCTATGTTACCCCGTCGTAGAACTCTCTGAGTGCTTTCCAACGGTATGCTGTGGGCCGCGTAACTCCTTACGGATCAAAAGTTATGGGCTCCGGAGCGACGGAGACTTGGTCCCAAGCTCTACGACCTCGGTTTACGGGCCCAGCCTCTACGTGAACCGAAGTTGTCTCGTCCAAGATGCCGTGTGATTTGGTAACAGAAATGTGATGGATTAGGTTGCCGGACTTCCCGCGGTACACGACGTACGATCCGAGACAGAAAAACAGTATAAAATCAGAAAAGTATCCGAAAAGTGATGAAAACGTTCAATTTTGGACTCCAAAAAAAGGCCCAGCAAAGCAGGCTTGGCTGCCCCGTCGTAGAGCTCTCTGAGAGCTTTCCAACGATATGTTGTGGGCCGCGTAACTCCTTACGGATCGAAAGTTATGGGCTCCGGAGTGACGAAGACCTAGTCCCAAGACCCACGACCTCGGTTTGTGGGCCCATCCTTTGCGTGAAGCGAAGTTGTCTCGCCCAAGGTCCGTGTGATTTGGGAATAGAAATGTGATGGATTAGTTTGCCGGACTTCCCGCGGGGCACGACGTACGATCCGAGACAGAAAAACAGTATAAAAGCAGAAAAGTATCCGAAAACTGATGAAAATGTTCAATTTTGGTCTCCGAAAAAAGGTCCAGCGAAGCGAGCTACGCTGCCTCGTCGTAGAACTCTCTGAGAGCTTTCCAACGGTATGCTGTGGGCCGCGTAACTCCTTACCGATCAAAAGTTATGGGCTCCGGAGCGACGGAGACCAGGTCCCAAGCACCACGACCTCGTTTGCTGGCCCAACATCTACGTGAAGCGAAGTTGTCTCGCCCAAGGTGCCATGTGATTCGGTAACAAAAATGTGATGGATTAGGTTGTCGGACTTCCCGCGGTGCACGACATACGATCCGGGACAGAAAAACAGTATAAAAGCAAAAAAGTGTCCGAAAACTGATGAAAACGTTCGATTTTGGGCTCTGAAAAAAGGCCCAGCATAGCGAGCTTGGATGCCCCGTCGTAGAGCTCTCTGAGAGCTTTCCAACGGTATGCTATGGGCCGTGTAACTACTTAAGGATCAAAAGTTATGGGCTCCGGAGTGACGGAGACTTGGTCCCATGCCCCACGACCTCGGTTTGTGGGCCCAGCCTCTACGTGAAGCAAAGTTGTCTCGCCCAAGGTGCCATGGGCATCGGTAACAGAAATGTGATGGATTAGGTTGCCGGACTTCCCGCGGCGCACGATGTACGATTCGGGACAGAAAAACAGTATAAAAGCATAAAAGTGTCCGAAAACTGATGAAAAAATTCGATTTTGGGCTCCAAAAAAAGGCCCAGCAAAGCGGGCTTAGTTGTCCCGTCGTAGAGCTCTCTGAGAGCTTTCCAACGGTATGCTGTGGGCCGCGTAACTCCTTACGGATCAAAAGTTATGGGCTCCGGAGCGACAGAGACCTGGTCCCAAGCCCCACGACCTCGGTTTGCGGGCCCAGCCTCTACGTGAAGCGAAGTTGTCTTGCCCAAGGTGCCGTGTGATTCGGTAACAGAAATGTGATGGATTAGGTTGCCGGACTTCCCGCGGCGCACCACATACGATCCGGGACAGAAAAACAGTATAAATGTAGAAAAGTGTCCGAAAACTTATGAAAACGTTCGATTTTGGGCTCCAAAAAAAGGACCAGTGAAGCAGGCTTAGGTGCCCCGTCGTAGAGCTCTCTGAGAGCTTTCCAACGGTATGCTGTGGGCCGCGTAACTCCTTACGGATCGTAAGTTATGGGCTCCGGAGCGACAGAGACCTGGTCCCAAGCCCGTTGACCTCAGTTTGCGGGCCCAGCCTCTAAGTGAAGCGAAGTTGTCTCGCCCAAGGTGCCGTGTAATTCGGTAACAGAAATGTGATGGATTAGGTTGCCGGACATCCCGCGGCGCACGACGTACGATTCGGGACAGAAAAACTGTATAAAAGCAGAAAAGTGTCTGAAAATTGATGAAAATGTTCGAATTTGGGCTCCAAAAAAAGACCCAGCTAAGCGATCATGGCTGCTCCGTCGTAGAGCCCTCTGAGAGCTTTCCAACGGTATGCTGTGGGCCGAATAACTACTTACGGATCAAAATTTATGGTCTCCGGACCGACGGGGACCTGGTCCCAAGCCCCACGACCTCGGTTTGCAGGCCCAGCCTCTACGTGAAGCAAAGTTGTCTCGCCCAAGGTACCGTGTGATTCGTTAACAGAAATATGATGGATTAGGTTGCCGGACTTCCCGCGGCGCACGACGTACGATTCGAGACACAAAAACAGTATAAAAGTAGAAAAGTGTCTGAAAACTGATGAAAACGTTCGATTTTGGGCTACGAAAAAAGGACCAGCGAAGCGAGCTTGGCTTCCCCGCGGCGCACGACGTACGAACCGGTACAGAAAAACAGTATAAAAGTAGAAAAGTGTCCAAAAACTGATGAAAACGTACTATTTTGGGCTCCGAAGAAAGGCCCAGCTAAGCTTGCTTAGCTGTCCTGTGGTAGAGCTCTCTGAGAACTTTCCAACGGTATGCTGTGGGCCGCGTAACTCCTTACGGATCAAAAGTTATGGGCTCCGGAGCGACGGAGACCTTGTACCAAGCCCCACGACCTCGGTTTGCAGGCCCAGCCTCTACCTGAAGCGAAGTTGTCTCGCCCAAGGGGCCGTGTGATTTAGTAACCGAAATGTGATTGATTAGGTTGTCGGACTTCCCGCGGCGCACGACGTACGATCCGGGACAGAAAAATAGTATAAAAGCCGAAAAGTGTCCGAAAACTGATGAAAACGTTCGATTTTGGACTCCAACAAAAGGCCCAGCGAAGCGGGCTTGGCTGCCCCGTAGCCGAGCTCTCTGAGAGCTTTCCAACGGTATGCTATGGCAGCGTAACTCCTTACGGATCAAAAGTTATTGGCTCCGGAGCGACGGAGACCTGGTCCCAAGCCCCACGACCTCGGTTTGCGGGCCCAACCTCCACGTGAAGCAAAGTTGTCTCGCCCAAGGTACCGTGGATTCGGTAACAGAAATATGATGGATTAGGTAGTCGGACTTCCCGCGGCGCACGACGTACGATCCGGGATAGAAAAACAGTATAAAAGCATAAAAGTGTTCGAAAACTGATGAAAACATTCGATTTTGGGCTCTGAAAAAAGACCCAGCGCAGCGAGCTATGCAGCCCCGTTGTAGAACTCTCAGAGAGCTTTCCAACGGAATGCTGTGGGCCGCGTTACTACTTACGGATCAAAAGTTATGGGCTCCGTAGCGACGGAGACTTGGTCCCAAGCTCTACGACCTCGGTTTGCGGGCCCAGCCTCTACGTGAAGCGAAGTTGTCTCGTCCAAGGTGCCGTGTGCTTTGGTAACAGAAATGTGATGGATTAGGTTGCCGGACTTCACGCGGCGCACGACGTACGATCCGAGACTGAAAAATAGTATAAAAGCAGAAAAGTGTCCGAAAACTGATGAAAACATTCGATTTTGGATTCCAAAAAACGGCCCAATGAAGCGGGCTTGGCTGCCCCGTCATAGACCTCTCGTAGAGCTTTCCAACGGTATGTTGTGGGCCGTGTAACTCCGTACGAATCGAAAGTTATGGGCTCCGGAGCGACGGAGACCTGGTCCTAAGCCCCACGACCTCGGTTTGCGGGCCCATCCTCTACGTGAAGTAAAGTTGTCTCGCCTAAGGAGCCGTGGGATTCGGTAACAGAAATGTGATGGATTAGGTTACCGGACTTCCCGCGGCGCACTACGTTCGATTCGGGACAGAAAAACAGTACGAAGCAGAAAAGTGTCCGAAAAATGATGAAAACGTTCGATTATGGGATCCGAAAAAAGGTCCAACAATGCGAGCTATTTTGCCCCGTCGTAGAACTCTCTGAGATCTTTCCAACGGAATGCTGTGGGCCGCGTTACTACCTACGGATCAAAAGTTATGGGCTCCAGAGCGATGGAGACTTGGTCCCAAGCTCTACGACCTCAGTTTGCGGGCCCAGCCTCTACGTGAAGCGAAGTTGTCTCGTCCAAGGTGCCGTGTGCTTTGGTAACAGAAATGTGATGGATTAGGTTGCCGGAATTCACGCGGCGCACGACGTACGATCCGAGACTGAAAAATAGTATAAAAGCATAAAAGTGTCCGAAAACTGATGAAAACATTCGATTTTGGATTCCAAAAAAAGGCCCAATGAAGCGGGCTTGGCTGCCCCATCATAGACCTCTCTGAGAGCTTTCCAACGGTATGTTGTGGGCCGCGTAAATCCTTACGGATCAAAAGTTATGGGCTCCGGAGCGACGGAGACCTGGTCCCAAGCACCACGACCTCGGTTTGCGGGCCCATGCTCTACGTGAAGCAAAGTTTTCTATCCCCAGGTGCCGTGGGATTCGGTAACAGAAATGTTATGGATTAGGTTGCCGGACTTCCCGCGGCGCACGACGTACGATCCGGGATAGAAAAACAGTATAAAAGTAGAAAAATGTCTGAAAACTGATGAAAACGTTCAATTTTGGTCTCCGAAAAAAGGTCCAACAATGCGAGCTGTTTTGCCCCGTCGTAGAACTCTCTGAGATCTTTCCAACGGAATGCTGTGGGCCGCGTTACTACCTACGGATCAAAGGTTATGGGCTCCGGAGCGACGGAGATTTGGTCCCAAGCTCTACGACCTCGGTTTGCGGGCCCAACCTCTACGTGAAGCGAAGTTGTCTCGTCCAAGGTGCCGTGTGCTTTGGTAACAGAAATGTGATGGATTAGGTTGCCGGACTTCACGCGGCGCACGACGTACGATCCGAGACTGAAAAACAGTATAAAAGCAGAAAAGTGTCCGAAAACTGATGAAAACATTCGATTTTGGATTCCAAAAAAAGGCCCAGGAAAGGAGGCTTTCTTGCCCCGTCGTAGAGCTCTCTGAGAGCTTTCCAACGGTATTTTGTGGGCCACGTAACTCCTTACGGATCAAAAGTTATGGGCTCCGGAGTGACGGAGACTTGGTCCCAAGACCCATGACCTCGGTTTGCGGGCCCAGCCTCTACGTGAAGCGAAGTTGTCTCGCCCAAGGTGCCGTGTGATTTGGTAACAGAAATGTGATGGATTAGGATGCCGGACTTCCCGCGGCGCACGACGTACGATCCGAGACGGAAAAACAGTACAAAAGCATAAAAGTGTCTGAAAACTGATGAAAACGTTCGATTTTGGGCTCTGAAAAGAGGCCAAGCAAAGCAGGCTTGGCTGCCCCGTCGTAGATCTCTCGGAGAGCTTTCCAACTGTATGCTGTGGGCCTCGTAACTCCTTACGGATCAAAAGTTATGGGCTCAGGAGCTACAGAGACCTGGTCCCATGCCCCACGACCTCGGTTTGCTGGCCCAACCTCTACGTGAAGCAAAGTTGTCTCGCCCAAGGTACCGTAGGATTCGGTAACAGAAATGTGATGGATTTGGTTGCTGGACTTCCCGCAGCGCAGAACGTACGATCCGGGACAGAAAAATAGTATTAAAGCAGAAAAGTGTCCGAAAACTGATGAAAACGTTCGATTTTGGGCTCCGAAAAAAGGCCCAGCAAAGCGAGCTACGTTACCTCGTCATAGAACTCTCTGAAAGCTTTCCAACGGTATGGTGTGGGCCGCGTAACTCCTTACGGATCAAAAGTTATGGGCTCCGGACCGACGGGGACCTGGTCCCAAGCCCCACGACGTCGGTTTGCGGGCCCAGCTTCTACATGAAGCGAAGTTGTCTCGCCCAAGGTACCGTGTAATTCGGTAACAGAAATATGATGGATTAGGTTGCCGGACTTTCCCGCGGCGCACGACGTACGATTCGGGACAGAAAAACAGTATAAAAGCAGAAAAGTGTCTGAAAACTGATGAAAACATTCGATTTTGGGCTCCAAAAAAAGGCCCAGCGAAGTCATCTTGGCTTCCCCGTCGTAGAGCTTTTCAACGGTATGTTGTGGGCCGCGTAACTCCTTACGGATCAAAAGTTATGGGCTCCGGAGCGACGGAGACCTGGTCCCAAGACCCACGACCTCAGTTTGCGGGCCCAGCCTCTACGTGAAGGGAAGTTGTCTCGCCCAAGGTGCTGTGTGATTCGGTAATAGAAATGGGGTGGAGTAGGTTGCCGGACTTCCCGCGGCGCACGGCGTACCATCCGGGACAAAAAAACAGTATAAAAGCAGAAAAATGACAGAAAACTGATGAAAACGTTCGATTTTGGACTCCAAAAAAAGGCCCAGCGAAGCGGGCTTGGATGCCCCGTCGTAGAGCTCTCTGGGAGCTTTCCAACGGTATGCTGTGGGCCGCGTAACTCCTTACGGATCAAAAGTTATGCGCTCTGGAGCGACGGAGACCTGGTCCCAAACCCATGACCTCGGTTTGCGGGCCCAGCCTCTACGTGAAGCAAAGTTGTCTTGCCGAAGGTGCCGTGGGATTCGGTAACAGAAATGTGATGGATTAGGTTGCCGAACTTCCCGCGGCGCACGACGTACGATCCGGGACAGAAAAATAGTATAAAAGCTGAAAAGTCTCTGAAAACTGATGAAAACGTTTGATTTTGGGCTCCGAAAAAAGGTCCAGCGAAGCGAGCTATGTTGCCCCGTCGCAAAACTCTTTGAGAGCTTTCCAACGGTATGCTGTGGGCCGCGTAACTCCTTACGGATCAAAAGTTATGGGCTCCGGAGCGACGGAGACCTGGTCTCAAGCCCCACGACCTCGGTTTGCGGGCCCAGCCTCCACGTGAAGTGAAGTTGTCTCGCCCAAGGTTCCGTGTGATTTAGTAACAGAAATGTGATGGATTAGGTTGCCGGACATCCCGCGGCGCACGACGTACGATCCGAGATAGAAAAACATTATAAAAGCAGAAAAGTGTCCGAAAACAGATAAAAATGTTCGATTTTGGACTCCAAAAAAAGGCCCAGCCAAGCAAGCTTGGCTGCCCCGTCGTAGAGCTCTCTGAGAGCTTTCCAACGGTATGTTGTGGGCCGCATAACTCCTTACGGATCAAAAGTTATGGGCTCCGGAGCGACGGAGACCTGGTCCCAAGACCCACGACCTCGGTTTGCGGGTCCAGCCTCTACGTGAAGCGAAGTTGTCTCGGCCAAGGTGCCGTATGATTTGGTAACAGAAATGTGATGGATTAGGTTGCCAGACTTCCCGCGGAGCACGACGTACGATCCGAGACAGAAAAACAGTATAAAAGCAGAAAAGTGTCTGAAAACTGATGAAAACGTTCGATTTTGTTCTCTGAAAAAAGGTCCAGCGAAGCGAGCTATGCTTCCCCGTCGTAGAACTCTCTGAGAGCTTTCCAACGGTATGCTGTGGACCGCGTAACTCCTTACTGATCAAAAGAAAAACAGTATAAAATCAGAAAAGTGTCCGAAAACTGATGAAAACGTACGATTTTGTGCTCCAAAAAAAGGCCCAACGAAGTGGGCTTTGCTGCGCCGTCGTAGAGCTCTCTGAGAGCTTTCCAACGGTATGCTGTGGGCCGCGTAACTCCTTACGGATCAAAAGTTATGGGCTCCGGAGCGACGGAGACCTGGTCCCAAGCACCACGACCTCGGTTTGCGGATCCAGCCTCTACGTGAAGCAAAGTTGTCTCGCCCAAGGTGCCGTGGGAATCGGTAACAGAAATGTTATGGATTAGGTTGTCGGACTTCCCGGGGCGCACGACGTACGATCCGGGACAGAAAAATAGTACAAAAGCAAAAAAGTGTTTGAAAATTGATGAAAACGTTCGATTTTGGGCTTCGAAAAAAGGTCCAGTAAAGCGAGCTATGTTACCCCATCGTAGAACTCTCTGAGAGCTTTCCAACGGTATGCTGTGGGCCGCGTAACTCCTTACGGATCAAAAGTTATGGGCTCCGGAGCGACGGAGACTTGGTCCCAAGCTCTACGACCTCGGTTTGCAGGCCCAGCCTCTACGTGAACCGAAGTTGTCTCGTCCAAGGTGCCATGTGATTTGGTAACAGAAATGTGAGGGATTAGGTTGCCGGACTTCCCGCGGTGCACGACGTACGATCCGACACAGAAAAACAGTATAAAAGCAGAAAAGTGTCCGAAAACTGATGAAAATGTTCAATTTTGGACTCCAAAAAAAGGACCAGCGAAGTGGGCTTGGCTGCCCCGTCGTAGAGCTCTCTGAGAGCTTTCCAACGGTATGTTGTGGGCCGCGTAACTCCCTACGGATCAAAAGTTATGGGCTCCGGAGCGACGAAGACCTGGTCCCAAGACCCACGACCTCGGTTTGTGCGCCCAGCCTCTACGTGAAGCAAAGTTGTCTCGCCCAAGGTGCCGTGGGATTCGGTAACAGAAATATGATGGATTAGGTTGCCGGACTTCCTGCGGCGCACGATGAACGATCCGGGACAGAAAAATAGTATAAAAGCATAAAAGTGTCTGAAAACTGATGAAAACGTTCGATTTTGGGCTCCGAAATAAGGTCCAGCGAAGCGAGCTATGCTGCCCCGTCGTAGGACTCTCTGAGAGCTTTCCAACGGTATGCTGTGGGCCGCGTAACTCCTTACGGATCAAAAGTTATGGGCTCCGGAGCGACGGAGACCTAGTCCCAAGCCCCACGACCTCGGTTTGCGGGCCTAACCTCTACGTGAAGTGAATTTGTCTCCCCTAAGGTTCCGTGTGATTCGGTAATAGAAATGTGATGGATTAGGTTGCCGGACTTCCCGCGGCGCACGATGTACGATCCGGGACAGAAAAATAGTATAGAAGCAAAAAAGTGTCCGAAAACTGATAAAAATGTTCAATTTTGGGCTCTGAAAAGAGCCCTAGCAAAGCAGGCTTGGCTGCCCCATCGTAGATCTCTCGGAGAGCTTTCCAACGGTATGCTGTGGGCCGCGTCACTACTTACGGATCAAACGTTATGGGCTCCGGAGTAATGGAGACCTGGTCCCATGCCCCACGACCTCAGTTTGTGGGCCCAGCCTCTACGTGAAGTAAAGTTGTCTTGCCCAAGGTGCCGTGGGATTCGGTAACAGAAATGTGATGGATTAGGTTGTCGGACTTCCCGTGGTGCACGTCGTACAATTCGGGACAGAAAAATAGTATAAAAGCAGAAAAGTGTTTGAAAACTGATGCAAACGTTCGATTTTGGGCTCCAAAAAAAGACCCATCAAAGCGGGCTTGGATGCCCCGTCGTAGAGCCCTCTGAGAGCTTTCCAACGGTATGCTGTGGGCCGCGTAACTCCTTACAGATCAAAAGTTATGGGTTCCGAAGCGACGGAGACCTGGTCCCAAGCACCACGACCTCGGTTTGCGGATCCAGCCTCTACGTGAAGCAAAGTTGTCTCGCCCAAGGTGCCGTGGGATTCGGTAACAGAAATGTTATGGATTAGGTTGCCGGACTTCCCGGGGCGCACGACGTATGATCCGGGACAGAAAAATAGTACAAAAGCAGAAAAGTGTTTGAAAATTGATGAAAACGTTTGATTTTGGGCTTTGAAAAAAGGTCCAGTAAAGCGAGCTATGTTACCCCATCGTAGAGCTCTCTGAGAGCTTTCCAATGGTATGCTGTCGGCCGCGTAACTCCTTACGGATCAAAAGTTATGGGCTCCAGAGCGACGGAGACCTGGTCCAAAGACCCACGACCTCGGTTTGCGGGCCAGCCTCTACGTGAAGCGAAGTTGTCTTGCCCAAGGTGCCGTGTGATTCGGTAACAGAAATGTGATGGATTAGGTTGCCGGACTTCCCGCGGCGCACGATGTACGATCCGGGACAGAAAAACAGTTTAAAAGCAGAAAAGTGTTCGAAAATTTATGAAAATGTACTATTTTTTGCTCCGAAGAAAGGCCCAGCTAAGCTAGCTTAGCTCCCTTGTGGTAGAGCTCTCTGAGAGCTTTCCAACGGTATGCTGTGGGCCGCGTAACTCCTTACGGATCAAAAGTTATGGGCTCCGGAGCGACGGAGACCTGGTCCCAAGACCCAGGACCTCGGTTTGCGGGCCCAGCCCCTACGTGAAGCGAAGTTGTCTCGCCCAAGGTGCCGTGTTATTCGGTAACAGAAATGTGATGGATTAGGTTGTCGGACTTCCCGCGGCGCACGACGTACGATCCGGGATAGAAAAATAGTATAAAAGCAGAAAAATGTCCGAAAACTGATGAAAACGTACGATTTTGGGCTCTAAAAAGAGGTCCAGCGAAGCGAGCTATGTTATTTCGTCGTAGAACTCTCTGAGAGCTTTCCCACAGTATGCTGTGGGCCGCGTAACTCCTTACGGATCAAAAGTTATGGGCTCCGGAGCGACGGAGACCTGGTCCCAAGCGCGTTGACCTCGGTTTGCGGGCCCAGCCTCTACGTGAAGTGAAGTTGTCTCGCCCAAGGTGCCGTGTAATTCGGTAAAAGAAATATGATGGATTAGGTTGCCGGACTTCCCGCGGCGCACGACGTACGATTCGGGACTGAAAAACAGTATAAAAGCCGAAAAGTGTCTCAAAACTGATGAAAATGTTCGATTTTGGGCTCCGAAAAATGGCCCAGCTAAGGGATCTTGGCTGCTTCATCGTAGAACTCTCTGAGAGCTTTCCAACGGTATGCTTTGGGCCGCGTAACTCCTTACGGATCAAAAGTTATGGGCTCCGGAGCGACGGAAACCTAGTCCCAAGCCCCACGACCTCGGTTTGCGGGCCCAACCTCTACGTGAAGTGTAGTTGTCTCGCCCAAGGTTCCGTGTGATTCGGTAATAGAAATGTGATGGATTAGGTTGCCGGACTTCCCGCGGCGCACGACGTACGATTCGAGACAGAAAAACCGTATAGAAGTAGAAAAGTGTTCGAAAACTGATAAAAACGTTCGATTTTGGGCTCTAAAAAGAGGCCGAGCAAAGCAGGCTTTGTTGCCCCATCGTAGATCTCTCGGAGAGCTTTCCAACGGTATGCTGTGGGCCGCGTAACTACTTACGGATCAAACGTTATGGGCTCCGGAGCGACGGAGACCTGGTCCCATGCCCCACGACCTCGGTTTGTGGGCCCAGCCTCTACGTGAATCGAAGTTGTCTCGCCCAATGGGCCGTGTGATTCGGTAACAGAAATGTGATGGATTAGGTTGCCGGACTTCCCACGGCGTACGACGTACGATGTAGGACAGAAAAACTGTACAAAAGCTGAAAAGTGTCTGGAAACTAATGAAAACGTTCAATTTTGGGCTCGAAAAAAAGGCCTAGCGAAGCGGGCTTGACTGCCCCGTAGCCGAGCTCTCTGAGAGTTTTCCAACGGTATGCTATGGCAGCGTAACTCCTTACGGATCAAAATTTATGGTCTCCGGACCGACGGGGACCTGGTCCCAAGCCCCACGACCTCGGTTTGCAGGCCCAGCCTCTACGTGAAGCAAAGTTGTCTCGCCCAAGGTGTCGTGGGATTCGGTAACAGAAATATGATGGATTAGGTTGACGGACTTCCCGCGGCGCACGACGTACGATCCGGGACAGAAAAATAGTATAAAAGCAGAAAAGTGTTCAAAAACTGATGAAAACGTTCAATTTTGGGCTCCGAAAAAAGGTCCAGCGAGCGAGCTATGCTGTCCCGTCGTAGAACTCTCTGAGAGCTTTCCAACGGAATGCTGTGGGCCGCGTTACTACTTACGGATCAAAAGTTATGGGCTCCGGAGCGACAGAGACCTGGTCCTAAGCACCACGACCTCGGTTTGTGGGCCCATCCTCTACGTGAAGTAAAGATGTCTCGCCCAAGGTGCCGTGGGATTTGGTAACAGTAATGTTATGGATTAGGTTGCCGGACTTCCCGCGGCGCACGACGTACGATCCGGGACAAAAAAACAGTATAAAAGCATTAAAGTGTCTGAAAATTGATGAAAACGTTCGATTTTGGTCTCCGAAAAAAGGTCCAACAGAGCGAGCTATGTTGCCCCATCGTAGAACTCTCTGAGAGCTTTCCAACGGTATGCTGTGGGCCGCGTAACTCCTTACGGATCAAAAGTTATGGGCTCCGGAGCGACGGAGACTTGGTCCCAAGCTCTACGACCGCGGTTTGCAGGCCCAGCCTCTACGTGAAGTGAAGTTGTCTCGTCCAAGGTGCCGTGTGCTTGGGAAACAGAAATGTGATGGATTAGGTAGCCGGACTTCACGCGGCGCACGACGTACGATCCGAGACTGAAAAACAGTATAAAAGCAGAAAAGTGTCTGAAAACTGATGAAAACATTCGATTTTGGATTCCAAAAAAAGGCCCAGCGAAGCGGGCTTTGCTGCCCCGTCGTAGAGCTCTCTGAGAGCTTTCCAACGGTATGTTGTGGGCCGCGTAACTCCTTACGAAAAGTTATGGGCTCCGGAGCGACGGAGACTTGGTCCCAAGACCCATGACCTCGGTTTGCGGGCCCAGCCTCTACGTGAAGCGAAGTTGTCTCTCCCAAGGTGCCGTGTGATTTGGTAACAAAAATGTGATGGATTAGGTTACCGGACATCCCGCGGCGCACGACGTACGAACCGGGACAGAAAAATAGTATAAAAGCATAAAAGTGTCCGAAAACTGATGAAAACGTTCGATTTTGGGCACTGAAATGAGGCCTAGCAAAGCAGGCTCGGCTGCCCCGTCGTAGAGCTCTCTGAGAGCTTTCCAATGGTATGCTGTGGGCCGCGTAACTCCTTACGGATCAAAAGTTATGGGCTCCGGAGCGACGGAGACAAGGTCCCAAGACCCACGACCTCGGTTTGCGGGCCCAGCCTCTACGTGAAGCGAAGTTGTTTCGCCCAAGGTACCGTGTGATTCGGTAATAGAAATGTGATGGATTAGGTTGCCGGACTTCCCGCGGCGCACGACGTACGATCCGGGACAGAAAAATAGTATAAAAGCAGAAATGTGTCCGAAAATTGATGAAAACGTTCAATTTTGGGCTCTGAAAAGAGGCCTAGGAAAGCAAGCTTGGCTGCCCAGTCTTAGATCTCTCGGAGAGCTTTCCAACGGTATGCTGTGGGCCGCGTAACTACTTAAGGATCAAAAGTTATGGGCTCTGGAGCGACGGAGCCCTGGTCCCATGCCCCACGACCTCGGTTTGTGGGCCCAGCCTCTACTTGAAGTAAAGTTTTCTCGCCCAAGGTGCCGTGGGATTCGGTAACAGAAATGTGATGGATTAGGTTGCCAGACTTCCCGCGGCGTATGACGTACGATTCGGGACAGAAAAACAGTATAAAAGCAAAAAAGTGTCCAAAAATTGATGAAAACATTCAATTTTGGTCTCAGAAAAAAGGCCCAGCATAGCGAGCTCGGTTGCCCCGTCGTAGAGCTCTCTTAGAGCTTTCCAACGGTACGCTGCGGGCCGCGTAACTCCTTACGGATCAAAAGTTATGGGTTCTGGAGCGACGGAGACCTGGTCCCATGACCCACGACCTCGGTTTGCGGGCCCAGCCTCTACGTGAAGCGAAGTAGTCTCGCCCAAGGTGCCTTGTGATTCAGTAACAGAAATGTGATGGATTAGGTTGCCGGACTTCCCGCGGCGCACGACGTACGAACCGACACAGAAAAATAGTATAAAAGCAGAAAAGTGTCCAAAAACTGATGAAAACGCATGATTTTGGGCTCCGAAAAAAGGCCCAGCAAAGCAAGCTTTGCTCTGCCCCTGCGGTAGAGCTCTCTGAGAGCTTTCCAATAGTATGCTGTGGGCCTCGTAACTCCTTACGGATCAAAAGTTATGGTATCCGGAGCGACGGAGACCTGGTCCCAAGACCCACGAACTCAGTTTGCGGTCCCAGCCTCTACGTGAAGCGAAGTTGTCTCGCCAAAGGTGCCTTGTGATTCGGTAATAGAAATGTGATGGATTTGGTTGCCGGACTTCCCGCGGCGCACGACGTACGATCCGGGACAGAAAAATAGTATAAAAGCAGAAAAGTGTCCGAAAACTGATGAAAACGTTCGATTTTGGGCTCTGAAAAAAGGTCCAGTGAAACGAGCTATGTTACCACGTCATAGAACTCTCTGAGAGCTTTCCAACGGTATGCTGTGGGCCGCGTAACTCCTTACGGATCAAAAGTTATGGGCTCCGGACCGACGGGGACCTGGTCCCAAGCCCCACGACGTCGGTTTGCGGGCCCAGCTTCTACGTGAAGCGAAGTTGTCTCGCCCAAGGTACCGTGTTATTCGGTAACAGAAATATGATGGATTAGGTTGCCGGACTTCCCGCGGCGCACGACGTACGATTCGAGACAGAAAAATAGTATAAAAGCAGAAAAGTGTCTGAAAACTGATGAAAACGTTCGATTTTGGGCTCCAGAAAAAGGCCCAGCGAAGTGATCTTGGCTTCCCCGTCGTAGAGCTCTCTGAGAGCTTTCCAACGGTATGCTGTGGCCCGCGTAACTCCTTACGGATCAAAAGTTATGTGCTCCGAAGCGACGGAGACCTGGTACCAAGCCCCACGACCTCGGTTTGCAGGCCCAGCCTCTACGTGAAGCGAAGTTGTCTCGCCCAAGGGGCCGTGTGATTCAGTAATAGAAATGTGATGGATTAGGTTGTCGGACTTCCCGCAGCGCACGACGTACGATCCGGGACAGAAAAATAGTATAAAAGCAGAAAAGTTTCTGAAAACTGATGAAAACGTTCGATTTTGGACTCCAAAAAAAAGGTCCACCGAAGCGAGCTATGTTACCACGTCGTAGAACTCTCTGAGAGCTTTCCAACGGTATGCTGTGGGCCGCGTAACTCCTTACGGATCAAAAGTTATGGGCTCCGGAGCGACGGAGACCTGGTACCAAGCCCCACGACCTCGGTTTGCGGGCCCAGCCTCTACGTGAAGCGAAGTTGTCTCGCCCAAAGGGCCGTGTGATTCGGTAATAGAAATGTGATGGATTAGGTTGTCGGACTTCCCGCGGCGCACGACGTACGATCCGGGAGAGAAAAACAGTATAAAAGCAGAAAAGTGTCTGAAAACTGATGAAAACGTTCGATTTTGGACTCCAAAAAAAGGACCAGCGTAGCGGACTTGGCTGCCCCGTCGTAGAGCTCTCTGAGAGCTTTCCAACGGTATGCTGTGGCAGTGTAACTCCTTACGGATCAAAAGTTATGGGCTCCGGAGCGACGGAGACCTGGTCCCAAGCCCCACGACCTCGGTATGCAGGCCCAGCCTCTACGTGAAGCAAAGTTGTCTCGCCCAAGGTGCCATGGGATTCGGTAACAGAAATATGATGGATTAGGTTGCCGGACTTCCCGCGGGGCACGACGTACGATTCGGGACAGAAAAACAGTATAAAAGCATAAAAGTGTCTGAAAACTGATGAAAACGTTCGATTTTGGGATCCGAAAAAAGGCCCAGTGAAGTGATCTTGGCTTCCCCATCGTAGAGCTCTCTAAGAGCTTTCCAACGGTATGCTGTGGGCCGCGTAACTCCTTACGGATCAAAAGTTATGGGCTCCGGAGCGACGGAGACCTGGTACCAAGCCCCACGACCTCGGTTTGCAGGCCCAGCCTCTACGTGAAGCGAAGTTGTCTCGCCCAAGGGGCCGTGTGATTCGGTAATATAAATGTGATGGATTAGGTTGTCGGACTTCCCGCGGCACACGACGTACGATCCGGGAGAGAAAAAAAGTATAAAAGCAGAAAAGTGTCCAAAAACTGATGAAAACGTTCGATTTTGGACTCCAAAAAAAGGACCATCGAAGCGGACTTGGCTGCCCCGTCGTAGAGCTCTCTGAGAGCTTTCCAACGGTATGCTGTGGCAGTGTAACTCCTTACGGATCAAAAGTTATGCGCTCCAGAGCGACGGAGACCTGGTCCCAAGCCCCACGACCTCGGTATGCGGGCCCAGCCTTTACGTGAAGCAAAGTTGTCTCGCCCAAGGTGCCATGGGATTCGGTAACAGAAATATGATGGATTAGGTTGCCGGACTTCCCGCGGCGCACGACGTACGTTTCGGGACAGAAAAACAGTATAAAAGCATAAAATTGTCTGAAAACTGATGAAAACATTCGATTTTGGACTCCGAAAAAAGGCCCAGCGAAGTGATCTTGGCTTCCCCGTCGTAGAGCTCTCTGAGAGCTTTCCAACGGTATGCTGTGGGCCGCGTAACTCCTTACGGATCAAAAGTTATGGGCTCCGGAGCGACGGAGACCTGGTACCAAGCCCCACGACCTCGGTTTGCAGGCCCAGCCTCTACGTGAAGCGAAGTTGTCTCGCCCAAGGGGCCGTGGTATTCGGTAACAGAAATGTGATGGATTAGGTTGTCGGACTTCCCGCGGCGCACGACGTACGATCCGGTACAGAAAAACAGTATAAAAGGAGAAAAGTGACCGAAAACTGATGAAAACGTTCGATTTTGGGCTCCGAAAAAAGGACCAGCGAAGCGGGCATGGCTGCCCCGTCGTAGAGCTCTCTGAGAGCATTCCAACGGTATGCTGTGGCAGTGTAACTCCTTACGGATAAAAAGTTATGGGCTCCGGAGCGACGGAGACCTGGTACCAAGCCCCACGACCTCGGTTTGCTAGCCCAGCCTCTACGTGAAGTGAAGTTGTCTCGCCCAAGAGGCCGTGTGATTCGGTAATAGAAATGTGATGGATTAGGTTGTCGGACTTCCCGCGGCGCACGACGTACGATCCGGGACAGAAAAACAGTATAAAAGCATAAACGTTTTCAAAAACTGATGAAAACGTTCAATTTTGGACTCCAAAAAAAGGTCCAGTGAAGCAAGCTATGTTACCACGTCGTAGAACTCCCTGAGAGCTTTCCAACGGGATGCTGTGGGCCGCGTAACTCCTTACGGATCAAAAGTTATGGGCTCCGGAGCGACGGAGACTTGGTCCCAAGCTCTACGACCTCGGTTTGCAGGCCCAGCCTCTACGTGAACCGAAGTTGTCTCGTCCAAGGTGCCGTGTGATTTGGTAACAGAAATGTGAGGGATTAGGTTGCCGGACTTCCCGCGGTGCACGACGTACGATCCGACACAGAAAAATAGTATAAAAGCAGAAAAGTGTCCGAAAACTGAGGAAAACAATCAATTTTGGACTCCAAAAAAAGGCCCAGCGAAGTGGGCTTGGCTGCCCCGTCGTAGAGCTCTCTGAGAGCTTTCCAACGGTATGTTGTGGGCCGCGTAACTCCTTACGGATCAAAAGTTATGGGCTCCGTAGCGACGAAGACCTGGTCCCAAGACCCACGACCTCTGTTTGTGGGCCCATCCTCTACGTGAAGCGAAGTTGTCTCGCCCAAGGTCCGTGTGATTTCGTAACAGAAATGTGATGGATTAGGCTGCCGGACTTCCCGCGGCGCACGACGTACGATTCAGGACAGAAAAACAGTATAAAAGCATAAAAGTGTCTGAAAACTGATGAAAACGTTCGATTTTGGACTCCGAAAAAAGGCCCAGTGAAGTGATCTTGGCTTCCCCGTCGTAGAGCTCTCTGAGAGCTTTCCAACGGTATGCTGTGGGCCGCATAACTCCTTACGGATCAAAAGTTATGGGCTCCGGAGCGACGGAGACCTGGTACCAAGCCCCACGACCTCGGTTTGCTGGCCCAGCCTCTACGTGAAGCGAAGTTGTCTCGCCGAAGGAGCAGTGTGATTCGGTAATAGAAATGTGATGGATTAGGTTGTCGGACTTCCCGCGGCGCACGACTTACGATCCGGGACAGAAAAACAGTATAAAAGCATTAAAGTTTCCGAAAATTGATGAAAACGTTCGATTTTTGACTCCAAAAAAAGGCCCAGTGAAGCGGGCTTGGCTGCCCCGTCGTAGAGCTCTCTGAGAGCTTTCCAACGGTATGCTGTGGGCCGCGTAACTCCTTACGGATCAAAAGTTATGGGCTCCGGAGCGACGGTGACCTGGTCCCAAGCACCATGACCTCGGTTTGTGGGCCCATCCTCTACGTGAAGCAAAGATGTCTCGGCCAAGGTGCCGAGGGATTTGGTAACAGAAATGTTATGGAATAGGTTGTCGGACTTCCCGCGGCGCACGACGTACGATCCGGGACAGAAAAACAGTATAAAAGCATAAAAGTGTTTGAGAACTGATGAAAACGTTCGATTTTGGTCTCCGAAAAAAGGTCCAACAAAGCGAGCTATGTTGCCCCGTTGTAGAACTCTCTGAGAGCTTTCCAACGGTATGCTGTGGGCCGCGTAACTCTTTACGGATCAAAAGTTATGGGCTCCGGAGCGACGGAGACTTGGTCCCAAGCTCTACGACCTCGGTTTGCGGGCCCAGCCTCTACGTGAAGTGAAGTTGTCTCGTCCAAGGTGCCGTGTGCTTTGGTAACAGAAATGTGATGGATTAGGTTGCCGGACTTCACGCGGCGCACGACGTACGATCCGAGACTGATAAACAGTATAAAAGCATAAAAGTGTCCAAAAACAGATGAAAACATTCGATTTTGGATTCCAAAAAAAGGCCCAGCGAAGCGGGCTTCGCTGCCCCGTCGTAGAGCTCTCTGAGAGCTTTCCAACGGTATGTTGTGGGCCGCGTAACTCCTTACGTATCAAAAGTTATGGGCTCCGGAGCGACGGAGACTTGGTCCCAAGACCCATGACCTCGGTTTGCTGGCCCAACCTCTACGTGAAGCGAAGTTGTCTCGCCCAAGGTGCCGTGTGATTTGGTAACAGAAATGTGATGGATTAGGTTGCCGGACATCCCGCGGCGCACGACGTACGAACCGGGATAGGAAAACAGTATAAAAGCAGAAAAGTGTCCGAAAACTGATGAAAACGTTCGATTTTGGGAACTGAAAAGAGGCCTAGCAAAGCAGGCTTGGCTGCCCCGTTGTAGATCTCTCAGAGAGCTTTCCAACGGTATGCTGTGGATCGCGTAACTACTTAAGGATCAAAAGTTATAGGCTCCGGAGCGACGGAGACCTGGTCACATGCCCCACGACCTCGGTTTGTGGGCCCAGCCTCTACGTGAAGCAAAGTTGCCTTGCAAAAGGTGCCGTGGGATTCGGTAACAGAAATGTGGTGCATTAGGTTGCCGGACTTACAGCGGCGCACGACGTACGATTCGGGACAGAAAAATAGTATAAAAGCAGAAAAGTATCCGAAAACTGATGAAATCGTTCGATTTTGGTCTCCGAAAAAAGGCCCAGCATAGCGAGCTTGGCTGCCCCGTCGTAGAGCTCTTTGAGAGCTTTCCAATGGTATGTTGTGGGCCGCGTAACTCCTTACGGATCAAAAGTTATGGGCTCCGGAGCGACGGAGACCTGGTCCCAAGACCCACGACCTCGGTTTGCAGGCCCAGCCTCTACGTGAAGCGAAGTTGTCTCACCCAAGGTGCCGTGTGATTCGGTAACAGAAATGTGATGGATTAGGTTGCCGGACTTCCCGCGGCGCACGACGTACGAACCGGTACAGAAAAATAGTATAACAGCAGAAAAGTGTCCAAAAACTGATGAAAACGTACGATTTTGGGCTCCGAAGAAAGGCCTAGCAAAGCTTGCTTAGCTGCCCTGTGGTAGAGCTCACTGAGGTCTTTCCAACGGTATGCTGTGGGCCGCGTAACTCCTTACGGATCAAAAGTTATGGGCTCCGGAGCGACGGAGACCTTGTCCCAAGACCCACGACCTCGGTTTGCAGGCCCAGCCTCTACGTGAAGCGAAGTTGTCTCACCCAAGGTGCCGTGTGATTCGGTAACAGAAATGTGATGGATTAGGTTGCCGCACTTCCCGCGGCGCACGACGTACGAACCGGTACAGAAAAACAGTATAAAAGCATAAAAGTGTCCAAAAACTGATGAAAACGTACGATTTTGGGCTCCGAAGAAAGGCCCAGCAAAGCTTGCTTAGATGCCCTGTGGTAGAGCTCACTGAGACCTTTCCAACGGTATGCTGTGGGCCGCGTAACTCCTTACGGATCAAAAGTTATGGGCTCCGGAGCGACGGAGACCTGGTCCCAAGACCCACGACGTCGGTTTGCAGGCCCAGCCTCTACGTGAAGCGAAGTTGTCTCGCCCAAGGTGCCGTGTGATTCGGTAACAGAAATGTGATGGATTAGGTTGCCGGACTTCCCGCGGCGCACGACGTACGATCCGGGACAGAAAAATAGTATAAAAGCTGAAAAGTGTCTGAAAACTGATGAATACGTTCGATTTTGGGCTTCGAAAAAAGGCCCAGCGAAGCGAGCTTGGCTGCCCCGTCGTAGAGCTCTCTGAGAGCTTTCCAACGGTATGCTGTGGGCAGTGTAACTCCATACGGATCAAAAGTTGTGGGCTCCGGAGCGACGGAGACCTGGTCCCAAGCCCCACGACCTCGTTTGCGGGCCCAACCTCTACGTGAAGCGATGTTGTCTCGCCCAAGGTGCCGTGTGATTCAGTAACAGAAATGTGATGGATTAGGTTGCCGGACTTCCAGCGCCGCACGACGTACGATCCCGGACAGAAAAACAGTATAAAAGCATAAAAGTGTCCAAAAACTAATGAAAACGTTCGATTTTTGGCTCTGAAAAGAGGCCTAGCAAAGCAGGCTCGGCTGCCCTGTCGTAGATCTCTCGGAGAGCTTTCAAACGGTATGCTGTGAGCCGCGTAACTACTAAAGGATCAAAAGTTATGGGCTCCGGAGCGACGGAGACCTGGTCCCATGCCCCACGAACTCGGTTTGTGGGCCCAGCCTCTACGTGAAGTAAATTTGTCTCGCCCAAGGTGCCATGGGATTCGGTAACAGAAATGTTATGAATTAGGTTGCCGGACTTCCCGCGGCGCACGATGTACGATTCGGGACATAAAAATAGTATAAAAGCAGAAAAGTGTCCAAAAACATATGAAAACGTTCGATTTTGGTCTCCGAAAAAAGGTCCAGCATAGCGTGCTTGGCTGCCCCGTCGTAGAGCTCTCTGAGAGCTTTCCAACGGTATTTTGTGGGCCGTGTAACTCCTTACGGATCAAAAGTTATGGGCTCCGGAGCGACGGAGAACTGGTCCCAAGACCCACGACCTCGGTTTGCGGGCCCAGTCTCTACGTGAAGCGAAGTTATCTCGCCCAAGGTGTCGTGTTATTCGGTAATAGAAATGTGGTAGATTAGGTTGCCGGACTTCCCGCGGTGCACGACGTACGAACCGGTACAGGAAAAACAGTATAAAAGTAGAAAAGTGTCCAAAAACTGATGAAAACGTACGATTTTGGGCTACGAAGAAAGGCCCAACGAAGCTTCCTTAGCTGCCCTGTGGTAGAGCTCTCTGAGAGCTTTCCAACGGCATGCTGTGGGCCTCGTAACTCCCTATGGATCAAAAGTTATGGGCTCTGAAGCGACGGAGATCTGGTCCCAAGACCCACGACCTCGGTTTGCGGGCCCAGCCTATACGTGAAGCGAAGTTGTCTCGCCCAAGTTGCCGGACTTCCCGCAGCGCATGTCGTACGATCCGTGACAGAAAGACAGTATAAAAGCAGAAAAGTGTCCAAAAACTAATGAAAATGTTCGATTTTGGGCTCCGAAAAAAGGTCCAGCGAAGCGAGCTATGTTACCCCGTCGTAGAACTCTCTGAGAGCTTTCCAACGGTATGCTGTGGGCCGCGTAACTCCTTACGGATCAAAAGTTATGGGCTCCGGAGCGACGGAGACCTGGTCCCAAGCCCCATACCTCGGTTTGCGGGCCCAGCCTCTACGTGAAGCGAAGTTGTCTCGCCTAAGGTGCCGTGTGATTCGGTAACAGAAATGTGATGGATTAGGTCGCCAGACTTCCCGCGGCGCACGAGGTATGATTCGGAACAGAAAAACTATATAAAAGCAGAAAAGTGTCTGAAAACTGATGAAAAAGTTCAATTTTGGGCTCCGAAAAAAGGCCCAGCGAAGCGATCTATGTTACACCGTCGTAGAGCTCTCTGAGAGCTTTCCAATGGTATGTTGTGGGCCGCGTAACTCCTTACGGATCAAAAGTTATGGGCTCCGGACTGACGGGGACCTGGTCCCAAGCCCCACGACGTCGGTTTGCGGGCCCAGCTTCTACGTGAAGCGAAGTTGTCTCGCCCAAGGTGCCGTGTGATTCGGTAACAAAAATGTGATGGATTAGGTTGCCGGACTTCCCGCGGCGCACGACATACGAACCGGGACAGAAAAACAGTATAAAATGATAAAAGTGTTCAAAAATTGAAGAAAGCGTTCGATTTTGGGCTCCGAAAAAAGGCCCAGCGAAGCGAGATTGGCTGCCTCGTCGTAGAGCTCTCAGAGAGCTTTCCAACGGTATGCTGTGGGCCACGAAACTCCTTACGGAACAAAAGTTATGGGCTCCGGAGCGACGGAGACCTGGTACCAAGCCCCATGACCTCAGTTTGCGGGCCCAACCTCTACGTGAAGCGAAGTTGTCTCGCCCAAGGGGCCGTGTGATTCGGTAAAAGAAATGTGATGGATTAGGTTGTCGGACTTCCCGCGGCGCACGACGTACGATGCGGGACAGAAAAATAGTATAAAAGCAGAAAAGTGTCTGAAAACTGATGAAAACGTTCGATTTTGGAAACAAAAAAAGGACCAGCGAAGCGGGCTTGGCTGCCCCGTCGTAGACCTCTCTGAGAGCTTTCCAACGGTATGCTGTGGCAGCGTAACTCTTTACGGATCAAAACTTATGGGCTCCGGAGCGACGGAGACCAGGTCCCAAGCCCCACGACCTCGGTTTGCGGGCCCAGCCTCTACCGGAAGCAAAGTTGTCTCGCCCAAGGTGTCGTGGGAGTCGGTAACAGAAATATGATGGTTTAGGTTGCCGGACTTCCCGCGGCGCACGACGTACGATCCGGGACAGAAAAATAGTATAAAAGCAAAAAAGTGTTCGAAAACTAATGAAAACGTTCGATTTTGGGCTCCGAAAAAATGTCCAGCGAAGTGAGCTATGCTGCCCCGTCGTAGAACTCTCTGAGAGCTTTCTAACGGAATGCTGTGGGCCGCGTTAGTACTTACGGATCAAAAGTTATGGGCTCCGGAGCGACAGTGACCTGGTCCCAAGCCCCACTACGTCGATTTGCGGACCCAGCCTCTACGTGAAGCGAAGTTGTCTCGCCCAAGGTGCCGTGTGATTCTGTAATAGAAATGTGATGGATTAGGTTGCCGGACTTCCCGCGGCGCACGACGTACGATCCGGGACAGAAAAATAGTATAAAAGCATAAACGTGTCTGAAAACTGATGAAAACGTTCAATTTTGGGCTCCGAAAAAAGGCCCAGCGAAGTGATCTTGGCTTTCCCGTCGTAAACCTCTCTCAGAGCTTTCCAACGGTATGCTGTGGGCCGCGTAACTCCTTACGAATCAAAAGTTATGGGATCCGGAGCGACGGAGACTTTGTCCCAAGACCCACGACCTCGGTTTGCGGGCCCAGCCTCTACGTGAAGCGAAGTTGTCTCGCCCAAGGTGCCGTGTGATTTGGTAACATAAATATGATGGATTAGGTTGCCGGACTTCCCGCGGTGCATGACGTACGATCCGAGACAGAAAAATAGTATAAAAGCAGAAAAGTGTCCGAAAACTGATGAAAACGTTCGATTTTGGTCTTTGAAAAAAGGTCCAGCGAAGCGAGCTATGCTGCCTCGTCGTAGAACTCTCTAAGAGCTTTCCAACGGTATGATGTGGGCCGCGTAACTCCTTATAGATCAAAAGTTATGGGCTCCGGAGTGACGGAGACCTGGTCCCAAGCCCCACGACCTCGTTTGCGGGCCCAACCTCTACGTGAAGCGATGTTGTCTCGCCCAAGGTGCCGTGTGATTCAGTAACAGAAATGTGATGGATTAGGTTGCCGGACTTCCAGCGGCGCACGAGGTACAATCCGGGACAGAAAAATAGTATAAAAGCAGAAAAGTGTCAAAAAACTGATGAAAACGTTCGATTTTTGGCTCTGAAAAGAGGCCTAGCAAAGCAGGCTTGGCTGCCCTGTCGTAGATCTCTCAGAGAGCTTTCACAAGGTACGCTGTGGGCAGCGTAACTACTTAAGGATCAAAAGTTATGGGCTCCGGAGCGACGGAGACCTGGTCACATGCCCCACGACCTCAGTTTGTGGGCCCAGCCTCTACGTGAAGCAAAATTGTCTCGCCCAAGGTGCCGTGGGATTCGGTAACAGAAATGTGATGGATTAGGTTGCCGGACTTCCCGCGGCGCACGTCGTACGATTCGGGACAGAAAAATAGTATAAAAGCAGAAAAGTGTCCAAAAACTGATGAAAACGTTCGATTTTGGTCTCCGAAGAAAGGCCCAGCAAAGCTTGCTTAGCTGCCCTGTGGTAGAGCTCTCTAAGAGCTTTCCAACGGCATGCTGTGGGCCTCGTAACTCCCTACGGATCAAAAGTTATGGGCTCCGGAGCGACGGAGATCTGGTCCCAAGACCCACGACCTCAGTTTGCAGGCCCAGCCTCTACGTGAATCGAAGTTGTCTCGCCCAAGGTGCCGTGTGATTCGGTAACAGAAATGTGATGGATTTGGTTACCGGACTTCCCGCGGCGCACGACGTACGATCCGTGACAGAAAAACAGTATAAAAGCATAAAAGTGTTCGAAAACTGATGAAAATGTTCGAATTTAGGCTCTGAAAAAAGGTCCAGCAAAGTGAGCTATGTTACCCCGTCGTAGAACTCTCTGAGAGCTTTCCAACGGTAAGCTGTGGGCCGCGTAACTACTTACGGATCAAAAGTTATGGGCTCCGGACCGACGGGGACCTGGTCCCAACCCCCACGACGTCGGTTTACGGGCCCAGCTTCTACGTGAAGCGAAGTTGTCTCGCCCAAGGTACCGTGTGATTCGGTAACAGAAATATGATGGATTAGGTTGCCGGACTTCCCGCGGTGCATGACGTACGATTTGGGACAGAAAAACAGTATAAAAGCAGAAGAGTGTCTGAAAACTGATGAAAACGTTCGATTTTGGGTTCTGAAAAAATTCCCAGCTAAGCGATTTGGCTTCCCCGTCGTAGAGCTCTCTGAGAGCTTTCCAACGGTATGCTGTGGGCCGCGTAACTCCTTACGGATCAAAAGTTATGGGCTCCAAAGCGACAGAGACCTGGTACCATGCCCCACGACCTCGGTTTGCGGGCCCAGCCTCTACTTGAAATGAAGTTGTCTTGCCCAAGGGGCCGTGAGATTCGGTAACAGAAATGTGATGGATTAGGTTGCCGTACATCCCTCGGCGCACGACGTACGATTCGGGACAGAAAAATAGTATAAAAGACGAAAAGTGTCCGAAAGCTGATGAAAACGTTCGATTTTGGGCTCCTTAAAGAGGCCCAGCGAAGCGATCTTGGCATCCCCGTCGTAGAGCTCTCTGAGAGCTTTCCAACGGTATGCTGTGGCAGCGTAACTCCTTACGGATCAAAAGTTATGGGCTCCGGAGCGACGGAGACCTGGTCCCAAGCCCCACGACCTCGGTTTGCGGGCCCAACCTCTACGTGAAGCAAAGTTGTCTCGCCCAAGTTGCCGTGGGATTCGATAACAGAAATATGGTGGATTAGGTTGCCGGACTTCCCGCGGCGCACGACGTACGATCCGGGATAGAAAAACAGTGTAAAAGCAGAAAAGTGTTCGAAAACTAATGAAAATGTTCGATTTTGGGCTGCGAAAAAAGGTCCAGCAAAGCTAGCTATGCTGCCTCGTCGTAGAACTCTCTGAGAGCTTTCCAACGGAATGCTGTGGGCCGCGTTACTACTTACGGATCAAAAGTTATGGGCTCCGGAGCGACGGAGTCCTGGTACCAAGCCTCTACGTGAAGCGAAGTTGTCTCGCCCAAGGTGCCGTGTGATTCGGTAACAGAAATGTGATGGATTAGGTTTCCGGACTTTCCGCGGCGCACGACTTACGATCCGGGACAGAAAAACAGTATAAAATCAGAAAAGTGCCCGAAAACTGATGAAAACGTTCGATTTTGGACTCCAAAAAAAGGCCCAGCGAAGCGGGCTTGGCTGCCCCGTCGTACAGCTCTATGAGAGCATTCCAACGGTATGCTGTGGCAGCGTAACTCCTTACGGATCAAAAGTTATGGGCTCCGGACCGACGGGGACCTGGTCCCAAGCCCCACGACGTCGGTTTGCGGGACCAGCTTCTACGTGAAGTGAAGTTGTCTCGCCCAAGGTACCGTGTGATTCGGTAACAGAAATATGATGGATTAGGTTACCGGACTTCCCGCGGTGCACGACGTACGATTTGGGATAGAAAAACAGTATAAAAGCAGAACAGTGTCTAAAAACTGAGGAAAACGTTCGATTTTGGGTTCCGAAAAAAGGCCCAGCAAAGCGATCTTGGCTTCCCCGTCGTAGAGCTCTCTGAGAGCTTTCCAACGGTATGTTGTGGGCCTCGTAAATCCTTACGGATCAAAAGTTATGGGCTCCGGAGCGACGGAGACCTGGTACCAAGCCCCACGACCTCGGTTTGTGGGCCCAACCTCTACGTGAAGCGAAGTTCTCTCGCCCAAGGGGCCCTGTGATTCGGTAACAGAAATGTGATGGATTAGGTTGTCGGACTTTCCGCGGCGCACGACGTACGATCCAGGACAGAAAAATAGTATAAAAGCATAAAAGTGTCCGAAAACTGATGAAAACGTTCGATTTTGGACTCCAAAAAAAGGCCCAGCGAAGCGGGCTTGGCTGCACCGTCGTAAAGCTCTCTGAGAGCTTTCCAACGGTATGCAGTGGCAGCGTAACTCCTTACGGATCAAAAGTTATGGGCTCTGGAGCGACGGAGACTAGGTCCCAAGCCCCACGACCTCGGTTTGTGGGCCTAGCCTCTACGTGAAGTGAAGTTGTCTCGCCCAAGGTGCCGTGGGATTCGGTAACAGAAATATGATGGATTAGGTTGCCGGACTTCCCGCGGTGCACGACGTACGATCCGAGACAGAAAAATAGTATAAAAGCAGAAAGTGTCCGAAAATTGATGAAAACGTTCGATTTTCGTCTCCGAAAAAAGGTCCAGCGAAGCGAGCTATGCTGCCCCGTCGTAGAACTCTCTGAGAGCTTTCCAACGGTATGATGTGGGCCGCGTAACTCCTTATAGATCAAAAGCTATGGGCTCCGGAGCGACGGAGACCTGGTCCCAAGCCCCACGACGTCAGTTTGCGAGCCCAGCCTCTACGTGAAGAGAAGTTGTCTCGCCTAAGGTGCCATGTGATTCGGTAACAGAAATGTGATGGATTAGGTTGCCGGACTTCCCGCGGCGCACGACTTACGATCCAGGACAGAAAAACAGTATAAAATCAGAAAAGTGTCCGAAAACTGATGAAAACGTTCAATTTTGGGGTCCAAAAAAAGGTCAAGCGAAGATGGCTTGCTGCCCCGTCGTAGAACTCTCTGAGATCTTTTCAACGGTATGCTGTGGGCCGCGTAACTCCTTACGGATCAAAAGTTATGGGCTCCGGAGCGAAGGAGACCTGGTACCAAGCCCCACGACCTCGGTTTGCGTGCCCAGCCTCTACGTGAAACGAAGTTGTCTTGCCCAAGGGGCCGTGTGATTCGGTGACAGAAATGTGATGGATTAGGTTGCTGGACTTCCCGCGGCGCACGACGTACGATCCGGGACAGAAAAATAGTATAAAAGCAGAAAAGTGTCCGAAAACTGATGAAAACGTTCGATTTTGGGAACCTAAAAAAGTCCCAGCAAAGTGATCTTGGCATCCCCGTCGTAGAGCTCTCTGAGAGCTTTCCAACGGTATGCTGTGGCAGCGTAACTCCTTACAGATCAAAAGTTATGGGCTCCGGAGCGACGGAGACCTGGTCCCAAGACCCACGACCTCGGTTTGCGGGCCCAGCCTGTACGTGAAGCAAAGTTATCTCGCCCAAGTTGCCATGGGATTCGGTAACAGAAATATGGTGGATTAGGTTGCCGGACTTCCCGCGGCGCACGACGTACGATCCGGGACAGAAAAACAGTATAAAAGCAGAAAAGTGTTCAAAAACTTATGAAAATGTTTGATTTTGGGCTCCGAAAAAAGGTCCAGCGAAACGAGCAATGCTTCCCCGTCGTAGAACTCTCTGAGAGCTTTCCAACGGAATGCTGTGGGCCGCGTTACTACTTACGGATCAAAAGTTATGGGCTCCGGAGCGATGGAGACCTGGTACCAAGCCCCACGACGCCGGTTTGCGGGCCCAGCCTCTACGTCAAGCGAAGTTGTCTCGCCCAAGGTGCCGTGTAATTCGGTAATAGAAATGTGATAGATTAGGTTGCCGGACTTCCCGCGGCGCACGACGTACGATCCGGGACAGAAAAACAGTATAAAATCTGAAAAGTGTCTGAAAACTGATGAAAACGTTCGATTTTGGGCTCCAAAAAAATGTCCAGCGAAGATGGCTTGCTGCCCCGTCGTAGAACTCTCTTACAGCTTTCCAACGATATGCTGTGGGCCGCGTAACTCCTTACGGATCAAAAGTTATGGTCTCCGAAGCGACGGAGACCTGGTACCAAGCCCCACGACCTCGGTTTGCGTGCCCAGCCTCTACGTGAAACGAAGTTGTCTTGCCAAAGGGGCCGTGTGATTCGGTAACAGAAATGTGATGGATTAGGTTGCTGGACTTCCCGCGGCGCACGACGTACGATCCGGGACAGAAAAATAGTATAAAAGCAGAAAAGTGTCCGAAAACTGATGAAAACGTTCGATTTTGGGAACCTAAAAAAGTCCCAGCAAAGTGATCTTGGCATCCCCGTCGTAGAGCTCTCTGAGAGCTTTCCAACGGTATGCTGTGGCAGCGTAACTCCTTACAGATCAAAAGTTATGGGCTCCGGAGCGACGGAGACCTGGTCCCAAGACCCACGACCTCGGTTTGCGGGGCCAGCCTGTACGTGAAGCAAAGTTATCTCGCCCAAGTTGCCATGGGATTCGGTAACAGAAATATGGTGGATTAGGTTGCCGGACTTCCCGCGGCGCACGACGTACGATCCGGGACAGAAAAACAGTATAAAAGCAGAAAAGTGTTCAAAAACTTATGAAAATGTTTGATTTTGGGCTCCGAAAAAAGGTCCAGCGAAACGAGCTATGCTTCCCCGTCGTAGAACTCTCTGAGAGCTTTCCAACGGAATGCTGTGGGCCGCGTTACTACTTATAGATCAAAAGTTATGAGCTCCGGAGCGATGGAGACCTGGTACCAAGCCCCACGACGCCGGTTTGCGGGCCCAGCCTCTACGTGAAGCGAAGTTGTCTCGCCCAAGGTGCCGTGTGATTCGGTAATAGAAATGTGATAGATTAGGTTGCCGGACTTCCCGCGGCGCACGACGTACGATCCAGGACAGAAAAACAGTATAAAATCAGAAAAGTGTCTGAAAACTGATGAAAACGTTCGATTTTGGGCTCCAAAAAAATGTCCAGCGAAGATGGCTTGATGCCCCGTCGTAGAACTCTCTTACAGCTTTCCAACGATATGCTGTGGGCCGCGTAACTCCTTACGGATCAAAAGTTATGGTCTCCGAAGCGACGGAGACCTGGTACCAAGCCCCACGACCTCGGTTTGCGGGCCCAGCCTCTACGTGAAACGAAGTTGTCTTGCCCAAGGGGCCGTGTGATTCTGTAACAGAAATGTGATGGATTAGGTTACCGGACTTCCCGCGGCGCACGACGTACGATCCGGGACAGAAAAACAGTATCAAAGCATAAAAGTGTCAGAAAATTGATGAAAATGTTCAATTTTGGGCTCCGAAAAAAGGTCCAGCGAAGCGAGCTATGCTGCCCCGTCGTAGAACTCTCTGAGAGCTTTCCAACGGTATGCTGTGGGCCGCGTAACTCTTTACAGATCAAAAGTTATGGGCTCCGAAGCGACGGAGACCTGGTCCCAAGCCCCACGACGTCGGTTTGCAGGCCCAGCCTCTACGTGAAACGAATTGTCTTGCCCAAAGGGCCGTGTGATTCTGTAACAGAAATGTGTTGGATTAAGTTGCCGGACTTTCCGCGGCGCACGACGTACGATCTGGGACAGAAAAACAGTATAAAAATAGAAAAGTGTCCGAAAATTGATTAAAACATTTGATTTTTTGCTCAAAAAAAGGCCCAGCAAAGCTGGCTTGGTTGCCACGTGGTAGAGCTCTCTGAGAGCTTTCCAACGGTATGCTGTGGGCCGCGTAACTCCTTACGGATCAAAAGTTATGGGCTCCGGAGCTATGGAGACCTGATACCAAGCCCCACGACGTCGGTTTGCGGGCCCAGCCTCTACGTGAAGCGAAGTTGTCTCGCCCAAGGTGCCGTGTGATTCGGTAATAGAAATGTGATGGATTAGGTTGCCGGACTTCCCGCGGCGCCCGACGTACGATCTGGGACAGAAAAACAGTATAAAATCAGAAAAGTGTCCGAAAACTGATGAAAACGTTTGATTTTGGGCTCCAAAAAAATGTCCAGCGAAGATGGCTTGCTGCCCCGTCGTAGAACTCTCTGAGAGCTTTCCAACGGTATGCTGTGGGCCGCGTAACTCCTTACGGATCAAAAGTTATGGTCTCCGGAGCGACGGAGACCTGGTACCAAGCCCCACGACCTCGGTTTGCGGGCCCAGCCTCTACGTGAAACGAAGTTGTCTTGCCCAAGGGGCCGTGTGATTCTATAACATAAATGTGATGGATTAGGTTGCCGGACTTCCCGCGGCGCACGACGTACGATCCGGGATAGAAAAACAGTATAAAAATAGAAAAGTGTCCGAAAACTGATTAAAACGTTCGATTTTTTGCTCAAAAAAAAGGCCCAGCAAAGAGGGCTTGGCTGCCACGTGGTAGAGCTCTCTGAGAGCTTTCCAACGGTATGCTGTGGGCCTCGTCACTCCTTACGGATCAAAAGTTATGGGCTCCGGAGCGACAGAGACCTGGTCCCAGGCCCCACGACCTCAGTTTGCGGGCCCAGCATCTACTTGAAGCAAAGTTTTCTCGCCCAAGGTGCCGTGGGATTCGGTAACAGAAATGTGATGGATTAGGTTGCCGGACTTCCCGCGGCGCCCGACGTACGATCCGGGACAGAAAAACAGTATCAAAGCAGAAAAGTGTCCGAAAATTGGTGAAAATGTTCAATTTTGGGCTCCGAAAAAAGGTCCAGCGAAGCGAGCTGTGCTGCCCCGTCGTAGAACTCTCTGAGAGCTTTCCAACGGTATGCTGTGGGCCGCGTAACTCCTTACGGATCAAAAGTTATGGGCTCCGGAGCGACGGAGACCTGGTCCCAAGCCCCACGACGTCGGTTTGCTAGCCCAGCCTCTACGTGAAGCGAAGTTGTCTCGCCCAAGGAACCGTGTGATTCGGTAACAGAAATATGATGGATTATGTCACGCCCTAACCTGGCCTATAAAGGTTAGACTAGGGTGTGATCTAAACATTCAAGTCCATTCACATTCTTAATCGTTCTAGGAGGTTTAACACTTAACATTTTATTCTAGACTCGAAAATTTTCCAGAAATTCGGCAGCATAACGGCTGTAATTGGGCTCTTTGTTTTGACCTAAATTTTCTAACAGCCTCAAAACTTTCAAGTCAAGTTCATTCCCGACTAGAATTTACTATTTTATCATCAATTGAATTGCTTATTGGTTATTTCGACGTCCCGTTTGATTTATAACCTAGCATGATACTATGTCTCGTTTGTGCATTTATCCTCGTTTCAAAATATACCTGGTGATCATAGCTTATTAGTGAGTACTTGTTGAGATTGGATAAGTTCATTTGCCTATTCCTTAACTAAGCATCATAACCTATGATAGATACTAGTGATAGTAAAAGCAAAAACGATCATAGTATGTCTAGTATCGGTCTACTTAATATAAGTACAAATCAAAATTAGACCCCAAATTACAACGGGGGTCTTTTACATTAGCAACAACAAGCAACATAAGATAAATGGTCTTCAAGCAGCACAAAATACACAAGTAGTCACGTTCAAGCAAAACAACAATAACAGGCAATCACTCCAGGGGTTCATCATTAGGTACATTGAGCTCGGGTTCCTGTACCTGTTCTTCTTCACCTGAAATGATAAAAGAGGGTGAGTCCTTATGAACTCAGCGAGGGGAAACAAGAAATAAGTTTTGAAACTCATTTTCCGGTTAAACTTATGAAAATCCCTTTTTCAAATATGAATACAACAGAAATACAAGTACAGAAACAGGAATACCGGTCTTTCCTCCCTGAGGTTCTCTAGGATCCAAGCGGGAGTACTTATACACATAATAAAAAGGATACGATGAGCTTTTGCTCTCAGATCAGATCCAGGATCAGTTGCTGCGGCCGACTTCAAATCATCCCCCAAACACACCAGGTGGGTGTACTCCGGATGTACCCCAAAATCCTACGACCCAACTCTCCGAGGAAGTCTAGCCCTCAAGTGAGAGAGGGAATGGGACCATGGTGGTCACGGTAACACCGGCAAGCCCGATGCCGCCCGGTGTGCGTGATCGCTACCATGCAGACAGGAAAGGTTGCAACCTTGTATGCAATGCACATTTATGACAGGTAATATATATCACAGAAGGAGGACAACAAAGTAGGTTGCCTCCGGACAGTCATAAGATTGCACATTGATCACAAGCAGGACACGATAAGACAGGAAATTTCACTTGAAAGGCATATAGAGTTATATGAAAATTAAACGGGCAGCCATGTAACACATGTAAAACAGGCCATATAACTCATTAAAAGTCCACGCAATCAAGTGATAAGATTACTCAACATGTAGTGATATCAACAGGGGTTCAAATGCGAGAAAAGCTTATTTGTCAACATGCAATGGTCAAGATCACTTTTGAAGTTATAAAACATTTACGGGCAGCCCACGCAACGTACAGTTTCCTTGCAATATCCAATGGTTAACACTTAGCAAGAATACTTAGTCATTAGGGTTTCCATTTCATGCATAATCGTGCGATCAAACCCTAAGTCAACTTAACATCATTCCCAAGTCATACATCATTCAATTCATACATCCTCAAGTACTCAAAACAGTCCACATAATATTCCAACACCACAATTCCAAGCAACTAGTGCCACAAAAGAGGTTACAATAGTTTTCCAAGCACATAGCTAAGTGGAACACTCACTGCAATAGGCTGTTTTCTCACAAACAATCGGATAACCAAACAATCTCAAAATTCAGTGAATAAGATGTCAAATTAAATCTTAAGAAGTTAACTAAACTCATAAACAAGCCTTGCATCAATTGGAGTTCAGAATCATTAGTTATAACCGAAACAGTGAGGTAACACAAAACTGTCCAGATTTGCACACTTTTCAGAAAATGACGTTTTTGAGGTCCTTAGAGTTATATTTAGCTTTGGTCTATTTCTGACAAAGTTGTCCAGAACTGAAAAATATAGCAGCACAACAAATTTAATGCATTTTGGACATCATTAACTAAGTAAAATATGGTTCGTTCCACAAGGTCAGTGCATCTGCCAAAACCTGATTCATTTTTCCAGATTTCCAGATTTAGTCACATTTTAATGATTTGCCATTTTGAGGACCTTAGAGTCAAAATTAGCTTCGTCCTATTTCTGGGAAAAATGTTCAAAACTGTCCAAAATAGTCACCCACCAATTTTCAAGCATTTTCAACATCATTTTCTTAGCTAAACTTACCTCGAACAGACTGGTCAGAGAGCTGTCTCATAAATTCGACTTTACCTAGCATCATTTTCAAGCCAAGTTCTTGCCATGCATGGTTGTTTAAGCTCATGGACGACCACATAACTCAAGTACAGAAGCAAATATACACATTTATGAACATGCATGTGAAATTTCAAAGAGTTTTCAAAAGCTTTTAACCCTCACCTTTGCAATCAACCAAACTATGCCCAAAAACCTGGTTGAAGCTCAAATCTTCTCCTTTCCTTTGCCTAGCCGAAATCCCACTAGCTTTTCTCAATTTTTCCTAGCCTAGTAAGAAATCTCTTAGCACATGCATGAGGTCAAAACATGAAGAAAAGAAATGGATGTCAAGAAGCTTACCTAGGACTGAAATGAAGCTTTAATGCACATGCCTGAGTGTTTTTTGAATTCTAGCTTGCTTGCTTGGTTTTCTTGATGGTTGTTCGACCTTGCTCAGCTAATTGGTGAAGAAGACAAGCCAAGGAGGTAGTAATGTGCAGCTAAGGCCGAGAGAAGAGAGAAATGAGAGGGAGAGAGAGAGAAATGAAAGAGAAATGAAGAAAATATGGCAAAGTGATGGCTTGCAAGTGCTTTAAGGGTTTGGTCAGCCTTGGGCAGTCCAAATTCTGATTTGTGTCATCAAAATGCTTCAATTTGAAATGCTTAGCATGGCCAAAGTGATATGGCCGAGAATAGTGTGCAAGTGGAAGGTTTTTTTATCATTATTTTATGCATTTTGGTGTCATAGTTTGTCTAGCATGCATATTTAATTTATGTTGTTCAAACCTTGTGCAAAAAAAGCTTGATATGGTCGGCCAAGGCATTAAAGAATGCTGAATCTTTGTCAACTTTAAGCATTATTTAATTGTATCTTGAGAGTGCAAAAAGAATAATGCATAAAGAATAAGGAATGTTTTGTTTTTTGTGACTTTTTGTCTTCTAGTGAATTGAATTAGGATTATTATATTGATAGTGGATTTTGTAGGATTGTTTTATAGTTTAGTGTTCCGTGTAAGATGCTTTCTCGGTTAGCGTGAAGGCACGCTTTCCTAGGTCTAAGGCACGCACTACGAGGCACACACAGAAATCAATACAGGGCACGAATCACGAGGTAGACACGAACTACGAGGTAAGACACGAACTTCAAGACTAATGCACGCAATCCTAGATAAATGCACGTAAAACAATGCAAGGCACGTAATTCAATGTAATGCACACAAATCGAGGTACGACTCTTAAACCTAGATTAAGGTACGTAGTTCAAGGTTAGGGCACACAAAATGAGATAACACACGTACATCGAGGTTAGGGCACGTATTTCTAGGTACCGCATGTGAGTCGGGGATTAGGGCACACTATTCTTGATCAAGGAACGTACGACGAGGTATGCACAAAAACCAAGACAGGACATGTAATCCAAGGTCGATCATATAATTAAGGATTTGTGGCACGCAAATCAAGGTAACACTCGTTATTTGGGATCGAGCCTCACAGATTAGGTTGCCGGACTTCCCGCGGCGCACGACGTACGATTCAGGAAAGAAAAACAGTATAAAAGCAGAAAAGGGTTTGAAAACTGATGAAAAAGTTAGATTGTGGGCTGTGAAAAAGGCCCAGCGAAGCGATCTTGGCTTCCCCATCGTAGAGCTCTCTGAGAGCTTTCCAACGGTATGCTGTGGGCCGTGTAACTCCTTACGGATCAAAAGTTATGGGCTCCGGAGCAACGGAGACCTTGTACCAAGCCCCACGACCTCGGTTTACGGGCCCAGCCTCTACATGAAGTGAAGTTGTCTCGCCCAAGAGGCCGTGTGATTCGGTAATAGAAATGTGATGGATTAGGTTGTCGGACTTCCCGTGGCACACAACGTACGATCCAGGACAGAAAAACAGTATAAAAGCAGAAAAGTGTCCGAAAACTGATGAAAACGTTCGATTTTGAACTCCAAAAAAAGGCCCAGCGAAGCGGGCTTGGCTGCCCCGTCGTAGAGCTCTCTGAGAGCTTTCCAACGGTATGCTGTGGTAGCATAACTCCTTACGGATCAAAAGTTATGGGCTCCGGAGCGACGGAGACCTAGTCCCAAGCCTCACGACCTCGGTTTGCGGGCCCAGCCTCTACGTCAAGCGAAGTTGTCACGCCCAAGGTACCGTGTGATTCGGTAACAAAAATATGATGGATTAGGTTGCCGGACTTCCCGCGGCGCACGACGTACGATTCGGGACAGAAAAACAGTATAAAAGCAGAAAAGTGTCTGAAAACTAATGAAAACGTTCGATTTTGGGCTCCGAAAAAAGGCCCAGTGAAACGATCTTGGCTTCCCCGTCGTAGAGCTCTCTGAGAGCTTTCCAACGGTATGCTGTGGGCCGCGTAACTCCTTACGGATCAAAAGTTATGGGCTACGGAGCGACGAAGACCTGGTACCAAGCCCCACGACCTCGGTTTGCGGGCATAGCCTCTACGTGAAGCGAAGTTGTCTCGCCCAAGGGGCCGTGTGATTCGGTAATAGAAATGTGATGGATTAGGTTGTCGGACTTCCCGCGGCGCACAACGTACGATCCGGGACAGAAAAATAGTATAAAAGCATAAAAGTGTCTAAAAACTGATGAAAACGTTCGATTTTGGACTCCAAAAAAAGGCCCAGCAAAGCGGGCTTGGCTGCCCCGTCGTAGAGCTCTCTGAGAGCTTTCCAACGGTATGCGGTGGCAGCGTAACTCCTTACGGATCAAAAGTTATGGGCTCCGGAGCGACGGAGACCTGGTCCCAAGCCCCACGACCTCGGTTTGCGGGCCCAGCCTCTACGTGAAGAAAAGTTGTCTCGCCCAAGTTGCCATGGGATTCGGTAACAGAAATATGATGGATTAGGTTGCCGGACTTCCCGCGGCGCACGACATACGATCCGGGACAGAAAAACAGTATAAAAGCAGAAAAGTGTTCGAAAACTAATTAAAACGTTCGATTTTGTGCTCCGAAAAAAGGTCCAGCGAAGCGAGCTATGCTGCCCCATCGTAGAACTCTTTGAGAGCTTTCCAACGGAATGCTATGGGCCGCGTAACTACTTACGGATCAAAAGTTATGGGCTCCGGAGCGATGGAGACCTGGTCCCATGCCCCACGACGTAGGTTTGCGGGCCCAGCCTCTACGTGAAGCGAAGTTGTCTTGCCCAAGGTGGCGTGTGATTCGGTAACAGAAAAGGGGTGGATTAGGTTGCCGGACTTCCCGCGGCGCACGACGTACGATTCGGGACAGAAAAATAGTGTATAAGTAGAAAAGTATCTGAAAACTGATGAAAACGTTCGATTTTGGGCTCTGAAAAAATGCCCAGCGAAGGGATCTTGGCTTCCCCGTCGTAGAGCTCTCTGAGAGCTTTCCGACGGTATGCTGTGGGCCGCGTAACTCCTTCCGGGGCAAAAGAAATGGGGTCCGGAGCGGCGGAGACCTGGTCTCAAGACCCACGACCTCGGTTTGCGGTCCCAGCCTCTACGTGAAGCGAAGTTGTATTGCCCAAGGTGCCGTGTGATTCGTTAATAGAAAGTGATGGATTAGGTTGCCGGACTACTCGCGGCGCACGACGTACGATCCGGGACAGAAAAACAGTATAAAACTAGAAAAGTGTCCGAAAACTGATGAAAACGTTCGATTTTAGGCTCCAAAAAAAGGTCCAGCGAAGATGGCTTGCTGCTCCGTCGTAGAACTCTCTAAGAGCTTTCCAACGGTATGTTGTGGGTTGCGTAACTCCTTACGGATCAAAGGTTATGGGCTCCGGACCGACGGAGGCCTGGAACCAAGCCCCACGACCTCGGTTTACGGGCCCAGCCTCTACGTGAAGTGAAGTTGTCTCGCCCAAGGGGCCGTGTGATTCGTTAACAGAAATGTGATGGATTAGGTTACCGGACTTCACGCGGCGCACGACGTACGATCTGGGACATAAAAATAGTATAAAAACAGAAAAGTGTCCGAAAACTAATGAAAATTTTCGATTTTGGGCTCCAAAAAAAGGCCCAGCAAAGCGGGCTTGGCTGCCCCGTCGTAGAGCTCTCTGAGAGCTTTCCAACGGTATGCTGTGGGCCGCGTAACTCCTTTCAGATCAAAAGTTATGGGTTCCGTAGCGACGGAGACCTGGTCCCAAACCCCACGACCTCGGTTTGCGGGCCCAGCCTCTACGTGAAGTAAAGTTGTCTCGCCCAAGGTGCCGTGGGATTCGGTAAAAGAAATGTGATGGATTAGGTAGCCGGACTTCTCGCGGCGCCCGACGTACGACCCAGGACAGAAAAACAGTATCAAAGCAGAAAAGTGTCTGAAAATTGATGAAAACGTTCAATTTTGTGCTCTGAAAAAAGTTCCAGCGAAGCGAGCTATGCTGCCCCGTCGTAGAACTCTATGAGAGCTTTCCAACGGTATGCTGTGGGCCGCGTAACTCCTTACGGATCAAAAGTTATGGGCACTGGAGCGACGGAGACCTGGTCCCAAGCCCCACGACCTCGGTTTGCGGGCACAGCCTCTACGTGAAGCGAAGTTGTCTCGCACAAGGTGCCGTGTGATTCGGTAACAGAAATTTGATGGATTAGGTTGCCGGACTTCCCGCGGCGCACGACGTACGATCTGGGACAGAAACAAAGTATAAAAGCAGAAAAGTGTCCGAAAAATGATGAAAACGTTCGATTTTGGGCTCTGAAAAGAGGCCTAGCAAAGCAGGCTTGGCTGCCCCGTCGTAGATCTCTCGGAGAGCTTTCCAACGGTATGCTGTGGGCCGCGAAACTCCTTACGGATCAAAAGTTATGGGCTCCGGAACGACGGAGACCTGGTCCCAAGACCCACGACCTCGGTTTGCGGGCCCAGCCTCTACATGAAGCGAAGTTGTCTCACCCAAGGTGACGTGTGATTCGGTAACATAAATGTGATGGATTAGGTTGCCGGACTTCCCGCGGCGCACGACGTACGATCCGGGACAGAAAAACAGTATAAAAACAGAAAAGTGTCCAAAAACTGATGAAAACGTTCAATTTTGGGCTCCGAAAAAAGGTCCAGCAAAGCGAGCTATGATGCCCCGTCGTAGAACTCTCTGAGAGCTTTCCAACGGTATGCTGTGGGCCGCGTAACTCCTTACGGATCAAAAGTTATGTGCTCCAGAGCGACGGAGACCTGGTCCCAAACTCCATGACGTCGGTTTGCGGGCCCAGCCTCTACGTGAAGCGAAGTTGTCTCGCCCAAGGTGCCGTGTGATTCGGTAACAGAAATGTGATGGATTAGGTTGCCGAATTTCCAGCGGCGCACGACGTACGATTCGTGATAGAAAAACGGTATAAAAGTAGAAAAAATGTCCAAAAACCGATGAAAACGTACGATTTTGGGCTCTGAAAAAAGGCCCAGCAATGTAAGCTTAGCTGCCCCGTCGTAGAGCTCTCTGAGAGCTTTCCAACGGTATGCTGTGGGTCGCGTAACTCTTTACGGATCAAAAGTTATGGGCTCCGGAGCGACGGAGACCTGGTCCCAAGCCCCACGACCTCGGTTTGCGGGCCCAGCCTCTACGTGAAGCAAAGTTGTCTCGCCCAAGGTGCCGTGGGATTTAGTAACAGAAATGTGATGGACTAGGTAGCCGGACTTCCCGTGGCGCCCGACATACGATCCAGGACAGAAAAACATTATCAAAGCAGAAAAGTGTCTGAAAATTGATGAAAACGTTCAATTTTGTGCTCCGAAAAAAGGTCCAGCGAAGCGAGCTATGCTGCCCCGTCGTAGAACTCTCTGAATGCTTTCTAACGGTATGTTGTGGGCCGCGTAACTCCTTACGGATCAAAAGTTATGTGCTCCAGAGCGACGGAGACCTGGTCCCAAGCCCCATGACGTCGGTTTGCGGGCCCAGCCTCTACGTGAAGCGAAGTTGTCTCGCCCAAGGTGCCGTGTGATTCGGTAACAGAAATGTGATGGATTAGGTTGCCGGACTTCCAGCGGCGCACGACGTACGATTCGGGATAGAAAAACAGTATAAAAGTAGAAAAAATGTCCAAAAACTGATGAAAACGTACGATTTTGGGCTCCAAAAAAAGGCCCAGCAAAGCATGCTTAGCTGCCCCGTCGTAGAGCTCTCTGAAAGCTTTCCAACGGTATGTTGTGGGTCGCGTAACTTCTTACGGATCAAAAGTTATGGGCTCTGGAGCGACGGAGACCTGGTCCCAAGCCCCAAGTCCTCGGTTTGCGGGCCCAGCCTCTACGTGAAGCCAAGTTGTCTCGCCCAAGGTACCATGTGATTCGGTAACAGAAATGTGATGGATTAGGTTGCCAGATTTCCCGCGGCGCACGACGTACAATCCGGGACAGAAAAGCAGTATAAAAAGAGAAAAATATCCGAAAACTGATGAAAACGTTCGATTTTGGGCGCTGAAAAGAGGCCTAGCAAAGCAGGCTTGGCAGCCCCGTCGTGGAACTCTCGGAGAGCTTTCCAACATTATGCTGTGGGCCGCGTAACTACTTACGGATCAAAAGTTATGGGCTCCGGAGCGACGGAGACCTGGTACTAAGCCCTACGACCTCGGTTTGTGGGCCCAGCCTCTATGTGAAGCGAAGTTGTCTCGCCCAAGGTACCATGTGATTCGGTAACAGAAATGTGATTGATTAGGTTGCCGGACTTCACGCGGCGCATGACGTACGATTCGGGACAGAAAAACAGTATAAAAGCAGAAAAGTGTCAGAAAACTGATGAAAACGTTCGATTTTGGGCTCTGAAAAAAGGCCCAACGAAGCGAGTTTCGCTGCCCCGTCGTAGAGCTCCCTGAGAGATTTCCAACGGTATGCTTTGGGCCGCGCAACACCTTACGGATCAAAAGTTATGGGCTTCGGAGCGACGGAGACCTGGTCTCAAGACCCACGACCTCGGTTTGCGGGCCCAGCCTCTACGTGAAGCGAAGTTGTATCGCCCAAGGTGCCATGTGATTCGGTAACAGAAATGTGATGGATTAGGTTGCCGGACTTCCCGCGGCTCACGACGTACGATCCGGGACAGAAAAACAGAATAAAAGCAGAAAAGTATCCGAAAATTGATGAAAACGTTCGATTTTGGGCTCCGAAAAATGGCCCGGCAAAGCGTGCTTGGCTGCCCCGTCGTAGAGCTCTCTGAGAGCTTTCCAACGGTATGGTGTGGGCCGCGTAACTTCTTACGGATCAAAAGTTATGGGCTCTGGAGCGACGGAGACCTGGTCCCAAGCCCTACGACCTCGGTTTGCGGGCCCAGCCTCTACCTGAAGCGAAGTTGTCTCGCCCAAGGTGCCGTGTGATTCGGTAATAGAAATGTGATGGATTAGGTTGCCGGACTTCCCGCGGCGTACGACGTACGATCCGGGACAGAAAAACAGTATAAAAGCAGAAAAGTTTCCGAAAACTGATGAAAATGTTCGATTTTGGGATCTGAAAAGAGGCCTAGCAAAGCAGGCTTGGCTGCCCTGTCGTAGAACTCTCGGAGAGCTTTCCAACGGTATGCTGTGGGCCGCGTAACTACTTACAGATCAAAAGTTATGGGCTCCGGAGCGACGGAGACCTGGTCCCAAGCCCCACGACCTCGGTTTGCGGGCCCAGCCTCTACGTGAAGCGAAGTTGTCTCGTCCAAGGTGCCGTGTGATTCGGTAATAGAAATGTGATGGATTAGGTTGCCGGACTTCCCGCGGCGCATGACTTACGATTCGGGACAGAAAAACAGTATAAAAGAAGAAAAGTGTCCGAAAACTGATGAAAACGTTCGATTTTGGGCTCCGAAAAAAGGTCCAACTAAGCGAACTTCGCAGCCCCGTCGTAGAGCTCTCTGAGAGCTTTCGAACGGTATGCTGTGGGCCGCGTAACTCCTTACGGATCAAAAGTTATGGGCTCCGGAGCGACGGAGACCTGGTCCCAAGCCCCACGACTTCGGTTTGCGGGCCCAGCCTCTACGTGAAGCGAAGTTGTCTCGCCCAAGGTGCCGTGTCATTCGGTAACAGAAATGTGATGGATTAGGTTGTCGGACTTCCCTCGGCGCATGACGTACGATTCGGGACAGAAAAACAGTATAAAAGAAGAAAAGTGTCCGAAAACTGATGAAAACGTTCGATTTTGGGCTTTGAAAAAAGGCCCAACGAAGGGAGCTTCACAGCCCCGTCGTAGAGCTCTCTGAGAGCTTTCCAACGGTATGCTGTGGGCCGTATAACTCCTTACGGATCAAAAGTTATGGGCTCCGGAGCGACGGAGACCTGGTCCCAAGCCCCACGACCTCGGTTGGCGGGCCCAGCCTCTACGTGAAGCGAAGTTGTATCGCCCATGGTGCCGTGTGATTCGGTAATAGAAATGTGATGGATTAGGTTGCCGGACTTCCCGCGGTGCACGACGTACGATACAGGACAGAAAAACAGTATAAAAGCATAAAAGTGTCCGAAAACTGATGAAAACATTCGATTTTGGGCTCCAAAAAAGGGTTCAGCAAAGAGGGCTTGCTGCCACATCGTAGAACTCTCTGAGAGCTTTCCAACGGTATGCTGTGGGCCGCGTAACTCCTTACGGATCAAAAGTTATGGGCTCCAGAGCGACGGAGACCTGGTACCAACCCCCACGACCTCGGTTTGCGGGCCCAGCCTCTACGTGAAGCGAAGTTGTCTCGCCGAAGGTGCCTTGTGATTCGGTAACAGAAATGTGATGGATTAGGTTGCCAGACTTTCTGCGGCGCACGACGTACGAACCGGGACAGAAAAATAGTATAAAAGCAAAAAAGTGTCCGAAAACTAATGAAAACGTACGATTTTGGGCTCCAATAAAAGGCCCAGCGAAGTGGGCTGAGCTACCCCGTCGTAGAGCTCTCTGAGAACTTTCCAACGGTATGCTGTCGGCCGCGTAACTCCTTACGGATCAAAAGTTATGGGCTCCGGAGCGACGGAGACCTGGTCCCAAGCACCACGACCTCGGTTTGCGGGCCCAGCCTCTACGTGAAGCAAAGTTGTCCCGTCCAAGGTGCCATGGGATTCGGTAACAGAAATGTCATGGATTAGGTTGCCGGACTTCCCGCGGTGCACGACGTACGATCCGCGACAGAAAAACAGTATAAAAGCAGAAAAGTGTCAGAAAATTGATGAAAACGTTCGATTTTGGGCTCTGAAAAAAGGCCCAGTGAAGCGAGCTATGCTGCCCCGTCGTAGAACTCTCTGAGCGCTTTCCTACGGTATGCTGTAGGACGCGTAACTCCTTACGGATCAAAAGTTATGGGCTCTGGAGCGACGGAGACTTGGTCCCAAGCCCCACGACCTCGGTTTGCGGGCCCAGCCTCAACGTGAAGCGAAGTTGTCTCACCCAAGGTGCCGTGTGATTCGGTAACAGAAATGTTATGGATTAGGTTGCCAGACTTCATGCGGCAAACGACGTACGATCCGGGACAGAAAGACAGTATAAAAGAAGAAAAGTTTCTGAAAACTGATGAAAACGTTCGATTTTGGGCTCTGAAAAGAGGCCTAGCAAAGCAGGCTTGGATGCCCCATCGTAGATCTCTCGGAGAGCTTTCCAATGGTATGCTGTGGGCCGCGTAACTACTTAAGGATCAAAAGTTATGGGCTCCGGAGCGACGGAGACCTGGTCCCATGCCCCACGACCTCGGCTTGTGGGCCCAGCCTCTGCGTGAAGCAAAGTTGTCTTGCCTAAGGTGCCGTGGGATGCGGTTACCGAAATGTGAAGGATTAAGTTGCCGAACTTCCCGCGGCGCACGACGTACGATCCAGGACAGAAAAATAGTATAAAAGCATAAAAGTGTCCGAAAACTGATGAAAACGTTCGATTTTTGGCTCCAAAAAAAGGCCCAGCGATGCGAGCTTCGCTGCCCCATCGTAGAGCTCTCTGAGAGCTTTCCAAAGGTATGCAATGGGCCGCCTAACTCCTTACGGATCAAAAGTTATGGGCTCCGGAGCAACGGACACCTGGTCCTAAGACCCACGACCTCGGTTTGCGGGCCCAGCCTCTACGTGAAGCGAAGTTGTCTCGGCCAAGGGGCCGGGTGATTCGGTAACAGAAATGTGATGGACTAGGTTGCCGGACTTCTCGCGTCGCACGACGTACGATCCGGGAAAGAAAACAGTATAAAAGCAGAAAAGTGTCAGAAAATGGATGAAAACGTACGATTTTGGGCTCCAAAAAAAGGCCCAGCAAAGCAAACTATGCTGCCCCGTTGTAGAACTCTCTGACAGCTTTCCAACGGTATGCTGTGGGCCGCGTAACTACCTACGGATCAAAAGTTATGGGCTCCGGAGCGACGGAGACCTGGTCCCAAGCCCCAGGACCTCGATTTGCGGGCCCAGTCTCTACGTGAAGCGAAGTTGTCTCGCCCAAGGTGCCGTGTGATTCGGTAATAGAAATGTGATGGATTAGGTTGCCGGACTTCCCGCGGCGCATGACGTACGATTCGGGATAGAAAAACATTATAAAAGCAGAAAAGTGTCAGAAAACTGATGAAAACGTTCGATTTTGGGCTCCGAAAAAAGGCCCAACGAAGCGAACTTTGCTGCCCCGTCGTAGAGCTTTCTGAGAGCTTTCCAACGATAGACTGTAGGTCGCGTAACTCCTTACGGATCAAAAGTTATGGACTCCGGAGCGACCGAGACCTGGTACCAAGCCCCACGACCTCGGTTTGCGGGCCTAGCCTCTATGTGAAGCGAAGTTGTCTCGCCCAAGGTGCCGTGTGATTAGATAACAGAAAAGTGATGGATTAGGTTGCCGGACTTCCCGCGGCGTACGACGTACGATCCGGGACGGAAAAACAGTATAAAAGCATAAAAGTGTCCGAAAACTGATGAAAACGTAAGATTTTGGGATCCAAAAAAAGGGCCAACGAAGCGGGCTATGCTGCATTGTTGTAGAGCTCTATGAGAGCTTTCCAACGGTATGTTGTGGGCCGCGTAACTCCTTACGGATCAAAAGTTATGGGCTCCGGAGCGACGGAGACCTGGTCCCAAGCACCACGACCTCGGTTTGCGGGCCCAGCCTCTACGTGATGCAAAGTTGTCTCGCCCAAGATGCTGTGGGATTCGGTAACATAAATGTTAAGGATTAGGTTGCCGGACTTCCCGCGGCGCACGACGTACGATCCGGGGCAGAAAAACAGTATAAAAGCAGAAAAGTGTCCAAAAATTGATGAAAACGTTCGATTTTGGGTTCCGAAAAAAAGTCTTGCAAAGCGAGCTTTGCTGCCCCGTCGTAGAACTCTCTGAGAGCTTTCCAACGGTATGATGTGGGCCGCGTAACTACTTACGGATCAAAAGTTATGGGCTCCGGAGCGACGGAGACCTGGTCCCAAGTCCCACGACCTCGGTTTACGGGCCCAGCCTCTACGTGAAGCGAAGTTGTCTCGCCCAAGGTGCCGTGTGATTCGGTAATAGAAATGTGATGGATTAGGTTGCCGGACTTCCCGCAGCGCATGACGTACGATTCGGGACAGAAAAACAGTATAAAAGCATAAAAGTGTTAGAAAACTGATGAAAACGTTCGATTTTGGGCTCCGAAAAAAGGCCCAACAAAGCGAATTTCGCTGCCACGTCGTAGAGCTCTCTGAGAGCTTTCCAACTATATGCTGTGGGCCGCGTAACTCCTTACGGATCAAAAGTTATGGGCTCCGGAGCGACGGTGACTTGGTCCCAAGCTCCACAACCTCGGTTTGCGGGCCCAGCATCTACGTGAAGCGAAGTTGTCTCGCCCAAGGTGCCATGTGATTCGGTAACAGAAATGTGATGGATTAGGTTGCCGGACTTCACGCGGCGCACGACGTACGATCTGGGACAGAAAAACAGTATAAAAGCATAAAAGTTTCCAAAAATTGATGAAAACGTTCAATTCTGGGCACTGAAAAGAGGCCTAGCAAAGCAGGCTTGGCTGCACTGTCGTAGATCTCTCGGAGAGCTTTCCAACGGTATGCTGTGGGCCGCGTAACTACTTAAGGATCAAAAGTTATGGGCTCCGTAGCGACGGAGACCTAGTCCCAAGCCCCACGACCTCGGTTTGCAGGCCCAGCCTCTACGTGAAGTGAAGTTGTCTCGCCCAAGGTGCCGTGTGATTCGGTAACAGAAATGTGATGGATTAGGTTGCCGGACTTCCCGCGGCGCACGACGTACGGTCCGGGACAGAAAAAAAGTATAAAAGCAGAAAAGTGTCCGAAAACTAATGAAAACGTTCGATTTTGGGCTCTGAAAAGAGGCCTAGCAAAGCAGGCTTGGCTGCCCCGTCATAGATCTCTCGGAGAGCTGTCCAACGGTATGCTGTGGGCCGCGTAACTACTTAAGGATCAAAAGTTATGGGCTCCGAAGCGACGGAGACCTGGTCCCAAGCCCCACGACCTCGGTTTGCAGGCCCAGCCTCTACGTGAACGAAGTTGTCTCGCCCAAGGTGCCATGTGATTCGGTAACAGAAATTTGATGGATTAGGTTACCGGACTTCCCGCGGCGCACGACGTACGATCCGGGACAGAAAAATAGTATAAAAGCTGAAAAGTGTCCAAAAACTGATGAAAACGTTTGATTTTGGGCTCTGAAAAGAGGTCCAGCGAAGCGAGCTATGCTGCGCCGTCGTAGAACTCTCTGAGAGCTTTCTAACGGTATGTTGTGGGCCGCGTAACTCCTTTCAGATCAAAAGTTATGGGCTCCGGTGCGACGGAGACCTGGTCCCAAGCCCAACGACCTCGGTTTACGGGCCCAGCCTCTACTTGAAGCGAAGTTGTCTCGCCCAAGGTGCCGTGTGATTCGGTAATAGAAATGTGATGGATTAGGTTGCCGGACTTCCCGCGGCGCATGACGTACGATTCGGGACAGAAAAACAGTATAAAAGCATAAAAGTGTCAGAAAACTGATGAAAATGTTCGATTTTGTGCTCCGAAAAAAGGCCCAACGAAGCGAACTTCGCTGCCCCGTCGTAGACCTCTCTGAGAGCTTTCCAACGGTAGGCTGTGGGTCGAGTAACTCCTTACGGATCAAAAGTTATGGGCTCCGGAGCGACGGAGACCTGGTACCAAGCCCCACGACCTCGGTTTGCGGGCCCAGCCTCTACGTGAAGCGAAGTTGTCTCGCCCAAGGTGCCGTGTGATTCGGTAACAGAAAAGTAATGGATTAGGCTGCCGGACTTCCCGCGGCGCACGACGTACGATCCGGGACAGAAAAACAGTATAAAAGCAGAAAAGTGTCCGAAAACTGATGAAAACGTACGATTTTGGGCTCCAAAAAAAGGGCCAGCAAAGCGGGCATTGCTGCCTCGTTGTAGAGCTCTATGACAGACTTCCAACGGTATGCTGTGGGCCGCGTAACTCCTTACAGATCAAAAGTTATGGGCTCCGGAGCGACGGAGACCTGGTCCCAAGCACCACAACCTCGGTTTGCGGGCCCAGCCTCTACGTGAAGCAAAGTTGTCTCGCCCATGGTGCCGTGGGATTCGGTAACAGAAATGTTATGGATTAGGTTGCCTGACTTCCCACGGCGCACGACGTACGATCCGGGACAGAAAAACAGTATAAAAGTAGAAAAGTGTCCAAAAATAGATGAAAACGTTCGATTTTGGTCTCTGAAAAAAGGTCCAGCGAAGCGAGCTGTGCTGCCCCGTCGTAGAACTCTCTGAGAGCTTTCCAACGGTATGCTGTGGGCCGCGTAACTACTTACGGATCAAAAGTTATGGGCTCCGGAGCGACGGAGATCTGTTCCCAAGCCCCACGACCTCGGTTTGCGGGCCCAGCCTCTACGTGAAGCGAAGTTGTCTCGCCCAAGGTGTCGTGTGATTCGGTAATAGAAATATGATGGATTAGGTTGCCGGACTTCCCGCGGCGCATGACGTACGATTCGGGACAGAAAAATAGTATAAAAGCATAAAAGTGTCAGAAAACTGATGAAAACGTTCGATTTTGGGCTCCGAAAAAAGGCCCAATGAAGCGACTTCGCTGCCACGTCGTAGAGATCTCTGAGAGCTTTCCAACGGCATGCTGTGGGCAGCGTAACTCTTTACGGATCAAAAGTTATGGGCTCCGGAGCGACGGTGACTTGGTCCCCAGCTCCACGACCAAGGTTTGCGGGCCCAGCCTCTACGTGAAGCGAAGTTGTCTCGCCCAAGGTGCCGTGTGATTCGGTAACAGAAATGTGATGGATTAGGTGGCTGGACTTCACGCGGCGCACGACGTACGATCCGGGACAGAAAAACAGTATAAAAGCAAAAACGTTTCCAAAAACTGATGAAAATGTTCGATTTTGGGCACTGAAAAGAGGCCTAGCAAAGCAGGCTTGGCTGCCCCGTCGTAGATCTCTCGGAGAGCTTTCCAACGGTATGCTGTGGGCCGCGTAACTACTTAAGGATCAAAAGTTATGGGCTCCGGAGCGACGGAGACCTGGTCCCAAGCCCCACGACCTCGGTTTGCGGGCCCAGCCTCTAAGTGAAGCGAAGTTGTCTCGCCCAAGGTGCCGTGGGATTCGGTAACAAAAATGTGATGGATTAGGTTGCCAGACTTCTTGCGGCGCACGACGTACGATCCGAGACAGAAAAACAGTATAAAAGCAAAAAAGTGTCAGAAAATTGATGAAAACGTTCGATTTTGGGCTCCGAAAAAAGGTCCAGCGAAGCGAGCTATGCTGCCTCGTTGTAGAAATCTATGAGAGCTTTCCAACGGTATGCTGTGGGCCGCGTAACTCCTTACGGATCAAAAGTTATGGGCTCCGGAGCAACGGAGACCTGGTCCCAAGCCCCATGACCTCGGTTTGCGGGCCCAGCCTGTGACGCCCGGGTTTTAGCCATGCATTTAATTACTGTTGCATCCCTTGTTTGCGCATTTACTTCTATGCCTTATTAACTGACTTTGTGACTACTATTCACTCCGTTTTTAAACTACTTTCTATTAGTTAATTAGCATTTTTATTAAATCATATTAATTGTGAAAGTAGTGGGAAAAATGTGCATTTGAGCTTAAGGCGTTAGGAAGGCTCGTTTAGAAAATGACTTTAGTAGTTGAATGAATAGTATTACGTAACTAACTTAGGTAATTAATTAGCTAGCATATATTTTACTATCTAAGCTCGTTTTAAAGCTTACTACGCACATTTTATTAGATCAATTAAGCACCCAATTGACCCCACCATAACTTAACCCTTTTATATATCACCTAAACTCATAAAATGCAAAAGAAAAAAAAAATAGGAAGCTGAAAACAGCAGCCCAAACCCGACAGCCCCTCTTTGCACTTGGGAGAATTTTTTCATCTTCAACTCTTCAATTCAAGCCAAGCCAAGCCTTGAACAACTAGTGTAGGGTGTTTGCAAGGTTCCTAGGTGCTCCTACGCGTAGTGGTGAGGGATTTCACGACTTATTTTTGCATTTTTAAATAGTTGCTCATTTATTGATTTGTTGAAAATATGATTATATGCCATTGTAATTGTTATCTATGCTAATATACTATCTATATGAATGCTAGAGAACACTTTTGAACCGTCGTTTCGCAATTTAAACGGTTAGAATCGTTAGTTTGATTTTTAGGGTGAATAGTGACATTTTTTCTAGGGTTTTGTGTAATTGCTCGAATTGGCTTGAATTAATGCTTCTAATTGATGCCTTAGGTACTAGTGAAGATAATCAAATAGCCCCGTACACTTGCATTGCCCTTAAATCGCCTAAAAATGGAAAATAGCCGACTTTAACTTGGGGCTTTCGGGGTTAATGCGAATCCGGGTGGATTCGGGCTTCAATTCTAGTATCCTTAGGCTACCTAGGTGCTATAGATGCCTTGATATCCCTTGTTTGAAGCCCGGACAATGTACGCGTAGTTTAAAGCCATAAGAGGAAATTTGGGGCTTTCGGGGTAAACGGGGGCATTTGAACGAGTTAGAGGGTTGAGAGGGTACCTCGAGGGTTAGTTAGAAGGTTGGGAGAGTTTCCTTTGAAAATGAAATCATTAACTTTGGTTTGGAAGAAAAATAGTATGTAAAATAAAGGGGTTTAAGTGCAATTTCATTTGTCTCACACTTCTAAACCCATGTCAGGACTTCTTGAGTGTTTATATGTGATTTTAAATTGATTTGGAGCTTTTGGAATGATTCTATGCTTATTTGGTATAAGTTCATTTGTAAACTGCTTATTAGCTTCTATATTTGCTTCTATCCTAATTGCAACGAGGTCAACCTACTTTGTTGATCCTCATATGTGTTAATGCTTATATTATTGCTATTAACTTGCCATCGTTAAGTGCATTGCATAGTGGTTGCGCAACCATAGTGTCAGGGGCGGATATGTTGAATATCGGCTGGGGGGCAGAGGCCTTGCCGGTGGATATTCAAACTCCGTACCCTATTCCCTCATTCGCCTGGTCCGGAGATTGCCAGGGGATGTTGGGTCGTAGGATTTGGGGTACATCCGGAGTACACCCACTGGAGTGATTGGGGTTATGCCGGCTTATCGTGATCGTGCTCGTGGTTCGTGGATCGTGATTGAAGACCAGTGAAGATTGGTGTATAGGGGATTGTTGAAACGTATCCTTTTAAATGTGTGGTTATTTAAGTTATCGTTGTTTCTTTAATTGTCTAAGTGTTATTGTTGTATGATTGTATTATATGTTGCATTGCACGCCCCGGGACTATATCCCTCACTGGGCAACAGTGGTTGCTCATACCTCGATATCTGTTTCAGGAGACGCTGAGGGTGATCCCCAGCTTGTTGATTTAGTTGAGGAAGAAGAAGTTCAGATCGAGCCTTTACCTTAGTTGCTGTGTCTGATAACTTGAGGTGGTTAATGATTTTGCTGCTATGTGGAAGACTCACCTGATTACTTTATGTACTATTTTGTAGCCCAAGGGCTATGTATATGCTTGTTGTATAAGTCGAAGATTAGTTGGTTGGGTTGTGGCTTTGAAAGTCTATGAACTGTAATAACTTTTATTTCTTGCCTTATTTCTTTGCATGCTTGGGAGTGGATGGTTAATGTAGAATGCTTTATCCTTTAAGTTGTTTTATTGATTTCCTAGAATGTCAGGATTATAAGACTATGCTGACAACAAGTTCTCGCATGCTTGTGTGTTTTGGAGTTATTGTGTACTATAAGGCTCGGATGGCCTTATAGCTTTGTTGTTTAATTGAGAAAAGCTTGTATTGTATTGTTGGGACCTTGTTTAAGTGTTTACAGGTTTTTAGAATGTCCACGGTACAGAGGAGACTTTGTCCGTGTGTCGGGTCCGGACTTAACCTTTAGCTTGGGGGTTGGGTCGGGGCGTGACATTTAAGTGGTATCAGAGCTATAGATTGCATGAAGTCGGGTTAAATTTCTCGGTCTGTGGGTAGAGATTTGTTATGTGACTTTGTGAATACATGAGTCTTTGATTTTGATTGACCTAAGTGAAATTTGAATAAGGAATGAACATGCTAGCATGGAAATAGAATATCAAGAGTTCAGAATGTCAAGTATGATCTAGTGATTTATGTTTACTTTAGGAATGTGGAATATTTATTTGAACTTCTATGTACTTGACTTTATGTGAATCTAATTGGACTTTTCTTCATGTGTTGCTTATAAATTGCATATATACATATATATATATACCTGTCATAACACTTTGCATTCTAGTTATTCGAGATGGGGCCTCGCCGTCGTGCCGATAATCCGAATGTTGGTGGAGAACCCGAGGGGGTTCATGGGCAAGAAGCTGAGGTGGCCGAAAATGCACCGCAGGTTCAAGAACCGAGCACTGCATAGATCTTGGCCACGATGGCCACAGCTATGAACACTATCGCCCAGTTTGTTACACAACAGGGTCAACCAGGGGTCGTTGCAGGTAATCAGGCTGCGAGAGCCGGAGGTAGTGGTCCTACCGGAGGGAATCTGTATGATCGGTTTATACATCATGGGGCCTATACTTTCTTTGGGGAGCCGGACGATATGAAAGCTGAGATGTGGCTAAGGAAGTTCGAGAGAGTGGCAGCGATACTGGAGTGCCATGATGACAGGAAGATTACTTATGCTACTTTCCTTCTCGAGGGTGATGCTGAAGATTGGTGGAATACCATCAGTGAGAAATGGGGAGCTGAGGGAGGTCATCATTCGTGGGCCGATTTTGTCCGAGAGTTTCGAGACAAGTATATATCGGTAGTTGCCCGCGAGAGGCGACAAACTGAGTTCATAAACTTGAAGCAGGGAAATATGACCGTAGATCAATACGAGGCTACTTTTACCCGGCTTTCCCGTTATGCACCAGCTTTAATTCAGCCGGAGGACATGAAGATTCAGAGGTTCATCATGGGTTTGAGGAGAGATATTATGCTGAACTTGTCTTCAAATGATTTTCCTAACTATGCTGCAGTAGTCCGAGCTGCCTCGAGATATGAGAAACGGAAAGCCGATGTGTTAGCCGAGACCAGTCAATCGAGTAAACGGGTTCAGTCTCAGAGTCAAGGGTACCAGGGGCAGGCTGTATCAGTTGGGCAGAGTTCGCAGCCGAGACAGACTCAGAGTTACACAGGGCCTACTCAGACTCAGGCACGACCAGTTCAGAGTCAGACTCAGAGTCAGTTCCGTCCAGCAGTTTCCCGTTCGCAGCAGGGTAGTTTAGCTACCTCTACTTACAGAGCTCCTTCGGGAGGCACTGTTGCAAGACGTCACCAGCAGTGCAGCTTCTGTCAGCGCCAGGGCCACACTGAGGATGTTTGTTGGAAGAAACATAACAAGTGTACAGGTTGCGGCAGTGATCAGCACAGGGTTAAAGACTGTCAGAAATTTAAGAACCCTAGGGGTCAGACATCAGCTCAGAACTCTCAGACCAGGGCCCCAGCTGCAGCACCACCACCACGAGGCCAGGCCCGTGTATTTGCTTTGGATGCTGAGGAGCTTCCGGATACTACCGCTGTGGTAGAAGGTATTTTTCTTCTTAATGATCAGTCAGTTAAGGTTTTAATTGATTCCGGGGCTTCGCATTCTTTTATTACTCCTACTTGTGCACAAAATGCTAAATTGAAACATGATAAACTGTTGCATGAGATTGTGGTCTATACTCCTATGGGTCCGAAGTTTGTTACTAGGTCTATTTGCAGAGCATGTAGTATATTTATTGAAGGTCGTGTTTTTCCTACTGATTTGATTATCCTACCCTTCAATGACTTTGAAATTATATTGGGGATGGACTGGTTAAGTAAATATTATGCCTAGCTTGATTGTAGAAAGAAGATTGTGTATCTAGAAATGCCTGACCAGCCTGTACTTAAAATAGTTGGTAGTAGAAAATCTACGGGAACTCCTATTATTTCTTCTATTAGGGCATCTAAATTATTAAGCAAGGGTTGTGAGGCTTATCTTGCATATTTGATTAATCAACCTGGGAATCAATTGAAATTGAATGATGTACCTATCGTGAGAGAGTTTCCGGGGGTCTTTCCTAAGGAATTACCTGGGTTACCGCCTGATAGAGAGATAGAGTTCATGATTGATTTGTTGCCGGGGACTTCACCTATCTCTAGGACTCCGTACAGAATGGCTCCACCTGAGTTGCAGGAATTGAAAGTTCAATTGCAGGGCTTGCTTGAGAAGGGATTCATTCAGCCGAGTTCTTCACCGTGGGGTGCGCCAGTTCTCTTCGTTAAAAAGAAAGACGGGTCTCTTCGCCTGTGCATTGACTATCGGGGTCTTAATCAGGTAACCATCAAAAATAAATATCCTTTGCCTTTAATCGAAGAGTTATTTGATCAGTTGCAAGGCGCCAGGGTATTCTCTAAATTTGATCTGAGGCAGGGCTATTATCAACTGAGGATTAAGAAAGATGATGTTCCTAAAACTGCTTTCAGAACTCGATATGGCCATTATGAGTTTGTTGTCTTGCCGTTTGGTCTTACTAATGCTCCCGCCGCATTCATGGACTTAATGCAGAGAGTATTCCGTCCTTATCTGGACCAATTTGTGGTCATATTTATTGATGATATCCTTGTCTATTCTAAATCTGAGGCGGAACATGAACAGCATCTCAGAATTGTGTTGCAGACTCTTCAGGAGCATCGGTTATTTGCAAAGTTTAGCAAATGTGAATTCTGGCTTAAGCAAGTTGCTTTTCTTGGCCATATTATCTCGCAGGATGGTATTTTTGTTGATCCAGCGAAGATTGAAGTTGTGTTATCTTGGAAACGACCTGAAACTGTCACGGAAATTCGTAGCTTCCTTGGTTTAGCTGGGTATTATCGGAGGTTTGTCAAGGATTTCTCTAAGATTGCAGGGCCTTTAAATCAGATTACTCAGAAGAAAACAGTATTTGACTGGAATGATAAATGTGAGGCCAGCTTCCAGGAATTGAAGAAGAGATTGACTACAGCTCCTATTCTTGCTTTACCTGAGGGTTATGATAATCTGGTGATCTATAGTGATGCTTCGAAGGAAGGTTTGGGTTGTGTATTGATGCAGAATGGCAGGGTTATTGCTTATGCTTCCAGGAAACTAAAGCCTTATGAACTCAACTATCCGACTCATGATCTTGAGCTTGCAGCTATCATTCTTGCATTAAAGAAATGGCGTCATTATCTCTGGGGCAACAAATTTGAAATCTTTACAGATCATAAGAGCTTGAAATATCTGTTTTCACAGAAAGAGTTGAACATGAGGCAGAGGCGTTGGCTGGAATTACTTGAGGACTATAACTGCACTATTAACTATCTTCCAGGTAAGGCCAATATTGTTGCTGATGCTTTGAGCCGAAAGGCTACTGTTGCTAGCTTGATTATCAAGAATTGGGAATTCATGGAAGAATTGTGCTTATGGAAGCCTAGTACTTCAAATTCTGGTATTCAATTTGCAAGTTTGCAGATTCAATCTCTGTTGTTATCCAGGATTCGAGAAGCTCAACAGGCTGATCTTCAATTGTTGAAAGTCTTAGAGAATTCTAAAGGGGGAGAGTCGGATTTCAAACTGCACGACGATGGTATTCTTAAATTCAAGGGTAGAATCTGTATTCCGAATGATCCAACTCTGAAGAAGGATATTCTTGCTGAGGCACACAGTTCTCGATATACTATCCATCCAGGCAGTACGAAAATGTATAAAGATTTAAAGCAGAATTTCTGGTGGAATAATATGAAGAGAGAAATCGCTGACTATGTTGCCCGATGTCTTACTTGTCAGAAAGTTAAAGCAGAACATCAGAGACCTGCAGGGTTGTTGCAGCCTTTGGCTATTCCTGTTTGGAAATGGGATCATATTACTATGGATTTCGTCTCTGATTTACCGAGGTCTTCGAGGGGTAATGACTCAGTCTGGGTTATTGTGGATAGACTGACCAAGACTTCTCATTTTATTGCTAAAAAGAAGTCTGATTCTCTTGATAAACTGGTAGAGTTGTATATTGAGAATGTTGTCCGACTACATGGAATTCCAAAGAGTATCGTATCAGATAGAGATCCTAGATTTACATCTCAGTTCTGGCAAAAGATTCAGAAAGCTTTGGGCACGACTTTGAATTTCAGTACAGCTTATCATCCCCAGACAGATGGTCAATCCGAGAGAACTATCTTGATCCTTGAGGATATGTTACGGGCTTGCATTCTGGACTTCGGTAAGAGTTGGGAGAAGTATTTGCCACTAGCAGAGTTCGCCTACAACAATAGTTATCAAGCTACTATTGGTATGGCACCTTATGAGGCACTTTATGGGCGTAAATGTCGGTCTCCTCTCTACTGGGATGATGTTGGTGAAATGAAGACTATCGACCCTACTCTCTTACCTGAAATGAACCAAATGATTGATTAGGTGCAGCTTATCAGAAAAAGAATGCTTACAGCACAGAGCCGGCAAAAGAGTTATGCAGATAGACGACGTCGTGATCTGAAATTTGCTGTGGGGGACCGGGTATTTCTAAAAATTTCTCCTCGCAAGGGTTTGATTCGGCATGGTAAAGGAGGTAAACTCAGTCCTTGATATGTGGGACCATTTGAGATAACTGAAACTGTTGGTGATTTGGCTTACCGTCTAGCTTTACCTCCCAGTCTGGGCAGAATTCATGACGTATTCCATGTTTCCATGCTTCGGAAGTATCAGCCAGATCCCTCTCACATACTTGAGCCGGAACCGCTAGAGATCAGTGAAACTTTGACCTACACAGAGAAACCTCTTCGAATTGTTGATCAGAAAGTTCAGGAGCTGAGGACTAAAAGCATTCCGATGGTTAAAGTTCTGTGGGATCATCACGGAGTAGAGGATGCGACATGGGAAAGAGAGGATCAGATGCGGGATCGGTATCCGGAGTTATTCGCCGAATCATGTAAGAATTGCGTGGACGCAATTAGTTTAAGGGGGAGAGGATGTGACGCCCGGGTTTTAGCCATGCATTTAATTACTGTTGCATCCCTTGTTTGCGCATTTACTTCTATGCCTTATTAACTGACTTTGTGACTACTATTCACTCCGTTTTTAAACTACTTTCTATTAGTTAATTAGCATTTTTATTAAATCATATTAATTGTGAAAGTAGTGGGAAAAATGTGCATTTGAGCTTAAGGCGTTAGGAAGGCTCGTTTAGAAAATGACTTTAGTAGTTGAATGAATAGTGTTACGTAACTAACTTAGGTAATTAATTAGCTAGCATATATTTTACTATCTAAGCTCGTTTTAAAGCTTACTACGCACATTTTATTAGATCAATTAAGCACCCAATTGACCCCACCATAACTTAACCCTTTTATATATCACCTAAACTCATAAAATGCAAAAGAAAAAAAAAATAGAAAGCTGAAAACAGCAGCCCAAACCCGACAGCCCCTCTTTGCACTTGGGAGAATTTTTTCATCTTCAACTCTTCAATTCAAGCCAAGCCAAGCCTTGAGCAACTAGTGTAGGGTGTTTGCAAGGTTCCTAGGTGCTCCTACGCGTAGTGGTGAGGGATTTCACGACTTGTTTTTGCATTTTTAAATAGTTGCTCATTTATTGATTTGTTGAAAATACGATTATATGCCATTGTAATTGTTATCTATGCTAATATACTATCTATATGAATGCTAGAGAACACTTTTGAACCGTCGTTTCGCAATTTAAACGGTTAGAATTGTTAGTTTGATTTTTAGGGTGAATAGTGACGTTTTTTTCTAGGGTTTTGTGTAATTGCTCGAATTGGCTTGAATTAATGCTTCTAATTGATGCCTTAGGTACTAGTGAAGATAATCAAATAGCCCCGTACACTTGCATTGCCCTTAAATCGCCTAAAAATGGAAAATAGCCGACTTTAACTTGGGGCTTTCGGGGTTAATGCGAATCCGGGTGGATTCGGGCTTCAATTCTAGTATCCTTAGGCTACCTAGGTGCTATAGATGCCTTGATATCCCTTGTTTGAAGCCCGGACAATGTACGCGTAGTTTAAAGCCATAAGAGAAAATTTGGGGCTTTCGGGGTAAACGGGGGCATTTGAACGAGTTAGAGGGTTGAGAGGGTACCTCGAGGGTTAGTTAGAAGGTTGGGAGAGTTTCCTTTGAAAATGAAATCATTAACTTTGGTTTGGAAGAAAAATAGTATGTAAAATAAAGGGGTTTAAGTGCAATTTCGTTTGTCTCACACTTCTAAACCCATGTCAGGACTTCTTGAGTGTTTATATGTGATTTTAAATTGATTTGGAGCTTTTGGAATGATTCTATGCTTATTTGGTATAAGTTCATTTGTAAACTGCTTATTAGCTTCTATATTTGCTTCTATCCTAATTGCAACGAGGTCAACCTACTTTGTTGATCCTCATATGTGTTAATGCTTATATTATTGCTATTAACTTGCCATCGTTAAGTGCATTGCATAGTGGTTGCGCAACCATAGTGTCAGGGGCGGATGTGTTGAATATCGGCTAGGCGGCAGAGGGCTTGCCGGTGGATATTCAAACTCCGTACCCTATTCCCTCATTCGCCTGGTCCGGAGATTGCCAGGGGATGTTGGGTCGTAGGATTTGGGGTACATCCGGAGTACACCCACTGGAGTGATTGGGGTTATGCCGGCTTATCGTGATCGTGCTCGTGGTTCGTGGATCGTGACTGAAGACCAGTGAAGATTGGTGTATAGGGGATTGTTGAAACGTATCCTTTTAAATGTGTGGTTATTTAAGTTATCGTTGTTTCTTTAATTGTCTAAGTGTTATTGTTGTATGATTGTATTATATGTTGCATTGCACGCCCCGGGACTATATCCCTCACTGGGCAACAATGGTTGCTCATACCTCGATATCTGTTTCAGGAGACGCTGAGGGTGATCCCCAGCTTGTTGATTTAGTTGAGGAAGAAGAAGTTCAGATCGAGCCTTTACCTTAGTTGCTGTGTCTGATAACTTGAGGTGGTTAATGATTTTGCTGCTATGTGGAAGACTTACCTGATTACTTTATGTACTATTTTGTAGCCCAAGGGCTATGTATATGCTTGTTGTATAAGTCGAAGATTAGTTGGTTGGGTTGTGGCTTTGAAAGTCTATGAACTGTAATAACTTTTATTTCTTGCCTTATTTCTTTGCATGCTTGGGAGTGGATGGTTAATGTAGAATGCTTTATCCTTTAAGTTGTTTTATTGATTTCCTAGAATGTCAGGATTATAAGACTATGCTGACAACAAGTTCTCGCATGCTTGTGTGTTTTGGAGTTATTGTGTACTATAAGGCTCAGATGGCCTTATAGCTTTGTTGTTTAATTGAGAAAAGCTTGAATTGTATTGTTGGGACCTTGTTTAAGTGTTTACAGGTTTTTAGAATGTCCACGGTACAGAGGAGACTCTGTCCGTGTGTCAGGTCCGGACTTAACCTTTAGCTTGGGGGTTGGGTCGGGGCGTGACACAGCCTCTACGTGAAATGAAGTTGTCTCGCCCAAGGTACAGTGTGATTCGGTAACAGAAATGTGATGGATTAGGTTACCGGACTTCCCGCGGTGCACGACGTACGGTCCGGGACAAAAAAAATTATACTAGCAGAAAAGTGCCCGAAAACAATTGAAAATGTTCGATTTTGGGCTCTGAAAATAGGCCTAGCGAAGCAGGCTTGGGTGCCCCGTCGTAGATCTCTCGGAGAGCTTTCCAACGGTATGCTGTGGGCCGCGTAACTCCTTATGGATCAAAAGTTATCGGCTCCGGAGCGACAGAGACCTGGTCCCAAGACCCATGACTTCGGTTTACGGGCCCAGCCTCTACGTGAAGCGAAGTTGTCTCGCCCAAGGTGCCGTGTGATTCGGTAACAGAAATGTGATGGATTATGTTGCCGGACTTCCCGCGGCGCACGACGTACGATTCGGGACAGAGAAACAGTATAAAAGTAGAAAAGTGTCCAAAAACTGATGAAAACGTACGATTCTGTGCTCCGAAAAAAGGCCCAGCGAAGCATGCCTAGCTGCCCCGTCGTAGAGCTCTCTGAGAGCCTTCCAACGGTATGCTGTGGGCCGCGTAACTTCTTACGGATCAAAAGTTATGGGATCTTGAGCGACGGAGGCCTGGTCCCACGCCCTACGACCTTGGTTTCCGGGCCCAGCCTCTACGTGAAGCGAAGTTGTCTCGCCCAAGGTGCCGTGTGATTCGGTAACAGAAATGTGATAGATTAGGTTTCCGGACTTCCCGCGGCGCACGACGTACGATCCGGGATAGAAAAACAGTATAAAAGCAGAAAAGTGCCCGAAAACTGATGAAAATGTTCGATTTTGGGCTCTGAAAAGAGTTCTTGCAAAGCAGACTTTGCTGCCCCGTCCCAGAACTTTCCAACGGTATGCTTTCGGCCGTGTAACTACTTACGGATCAAAAGTTATGGGCTCCGGAGCGACGGAGACCTGGTCCCAAGCCCCACGAACTCGGTTTGCGGGCCCAGCCTCTACGTGAAGCGAAGTTGTCTTGCCCAAGGTGCCGTGTGATTATGTATCAGAAATGTGATTGATTAGCTTGCCGGACTTCCCGCGGCGCATGACGTACGATTCGGGACAAAAAAACAGTATAAAAGCAAAAAAGTGTCCGAAAAGTGATGAAAACGTTCGATTTTGGGCTCCGAAAAAGGCCCAACGAAGCTGGCTTCGCTGCCCCGTCGTAGAGCTCTCTAAGAGCTTTCCAACGGTATGCTGTGGGCCGCGTAACTCCTTACGGATCAAAAGTTATGGGCTCCGGAGCGACGGAGACCTGGTCCCAAGACCCACGACCTCGGTTTGCGGGCCCAGCCTCTACGTAAAGTGAAGTTGTCTCGCCCAAGGTGCCGTGTGATTCGGTAATAGAAATGTGATGGATTAGGTTGCCGGACTTCCCGCGGCGCATGACGTACGATTCGGGACAGAAAAATAGTATAAAAGCAGAAAAGTGTCAGAAAACTGATCAAAACGTGCGATTTTGGGCTCCAAAAAAAGGCCCAGCAAAGCGAACTATGCTGCCCCGTCGTAGAACTCTTTGAGAGCTTTCCAACGGTATGCTGTGGGCCGCGTAACTACTTACGGATCAAAAGTTATGGGCTCCGGAGCGACGGAGACCTGGTCCTAAGCCCCACGACCTCAGTTTGCGGGCCCAGCATCTACGTAAAGCGAAGTTGTCTCGCCCAAGGTGCCGTGTGATTCGGTAATAGAAATGTGATGGATTAGGTTGCCGGACATCCCGCGGCGCACGACGTACGATCCGGGATAGGAAAACACTATAAAAACAGGAAACAGTCCAAAAACTGAAAAAAGCTTTCGATTTTGGGCTCCAAAAAAAGGCCCAGCGCCGCGAGCTTGGCTGCCCCGTCGTAGAGCTCTCTGAGAGCTTTCCAACGGTATGCTGTGGGCCGCCTAACTCTTTACGGATCAAAAGTTATGGGCTCCGGAGCGACGGACACCTGGTCCCAAGACCTACGACCTCGGTTTGCGGGCCCAGCCTCTACGTGAATCGAAGTTGTCCCGCCCAAGGTGCCAAGTGATTCGGTAACAGAAATGTGATGGATTAGGTTGCCGGACTTCCCGCGGCGCACGACGTACGATCCGGGATAGAAAAATAGTATAAAAGGAGAAAAGAGTCCGAAAACTGATGAAAACGTGCGATTTTGGGCTCCAAAAAATGGCCCAGCAAAGCGAACTATGCTGCCTCGTTGTAGAACTCTCTGAGAGCTTTCCAACGGTATGCTGTGGGCCGCGTAACTACTTACGGATCAAAAGTTATGGGCTCCGGAGCGACGGAGACCTGGTCCTAAGCCCCACGACCTCGGTTTGCGGGCCCAGCCTCTACGTAAAGCGAAGTTGTCTCGCCCAAGGTGACGTGTGATTCGGTAATAGAAATGTGATGGATTAGGTTGCCGGACTTCCCGCGGCGCACGACTTACGATCCGGGACATAAAAAGACTATAAAAGCAGAAAAGGGTCCGAAAATTGATGAAAACGTTCGATCTTGGGCTCCAAAAAAAGGTCCAGCGAAGAGGGCTTGCTGCCCCGTCGTAGAACTCTCTGAGAGCTTTCTAACGGTAGGCTGTGGGTCACGGAACTCCTTACGGAACAAAAGTTATGGGCTCCGGAGCGACAGAGACCTGGTACCAAGCCCCACGACCTCGGTTTGCGGGCCTAGCCTCTACGTGAAGCGAAGTTGTCTCGCCCAAGGAGCCACGTGATTCGGTAACAGAAATGTGATAGATTGGGTTGCCGAACTTCCATCGGCGCACGACGTACGATCCGGGACAGAAAAATAGTATAAAAGCAGAAAAGTGTCCGAAAACTGATGAAAACGTACGATTTTGGGCTCCCTAAAGAGGGCCAGCGAAGCGGGCACTGCCCCGTTGTAGAGCTCTATGAGAGTTTTCCAACGGTATGCTGTGGGCCGCGTAACACCTTACGGATCAAAAGTTATGGGCTCCGGAGCTACGGAGACCTGGTCCCAAGCACCACGACCTCGGTTTGCGGGCCCAGCCTCTACGTGAAGCAAAGTTGTCTCTCCCAAGGTGCCGTGGGATTCGGTAACAGAAATGTTATGGATTAGGTTGCTGGACTTACCGCGGCGCACGACGTACGATCCGGGACAGAAAAACAGTATAAAAGCTTAAAAGTATCCAAAAATTGATGAAAACATTCAATTTTGTGCTCCAAAAAAAGGTCCAGTGAAGCGAGCTATGCTGCCCCGTCGTAGAACTCTCTGAGAGCTTTCCAACGGTATGCTGTGGGCCGAGTAACTCCTTACGGATCAAAAGTTATGGGCTCCGGAGCGACGGTGACTTGGTCCCAAGCTCCATGACCTCGGTTTGCGGGCCCAGCCTCTACGAGAAGCGAAGTTGTCTCGCCCAAGGTGCTGTGTGATTCGGTAACAGAAATGTGATGGATTAGGTTGCCGGACTTCACGCGGCGCACGACGCACGATCCGGGACAGAAAAACTGTATAAAAGTAGAAAAGTTTCCAAAAACTGATGAAAACGTTCGATTTTGGGCTCTGAAAAGAGGCCTAGCAAAGCAGGCTTGGCTGCCCCATCGTAGATCTCTCGGAGAGCTTTCCAACGGTATGCTGTGGGCCGCGTAACTACCTAAGGATCAAAAGTTATGGGCTCCGGAGCGACGGAGACCTGGTCCCAAACCCCACGACCTCGATTTGCGGGCCCAGCCTCTACGTGAAGCAAAGTTGTCTCGCCCAAGTTGCCGTGGGATTCGGTAACAGAAATGTGATAGATTAGGTTGTCGGACTTCTCGCGGCGCACGACGTACGATCCGGTACAGAAAAAAAGTATAAAAGTAGAAAAGTGTCCGAAAATTGATGAAAACGTTCGATTTTGGGCTCTGAAAAAAGGTCTAGCGAAGTGAGCTATGCTGCCCCGATGTAGAACTCTTTGAGGGCTTTCCAACGGTATGTTGTGGGCCGCGTAACTCCTTACAAATCAAAAGTTATGGGCTCCGGAGCGACGGAGACCTGGTTCCAAGCCCCACGACCTCGGTTTGCTGGCCCAGCCTCTACGTGAAGCGAAGTTGTCTCGCCCAAGGTACCGTGTGATTCGGTAACAGAAATGTGATGGATTAGGTTGCCGGACTTCCCGCGGCGCACGATGTACGATCCGGAACAGAAAAAAGTATAAAAGCAGAAAAGTATCCGAAAACTAATGAAAACGTTCGATTTTGAGACCCGTAAGAGGCCTAGCAAAGTAGGCTTGGCTGCCCCGTCGTAGATCTCTCGGAGAGCTTTCCAACGGTATGCTGTGGGCCGCGTAATTCCTTACGGATCAAAAGTTATCGGCTTCGGAGCGACAGAGACCTGGTCCCAAGACCCACGACCTCGGTTTGCGGGCCCAGCCTCTACGTGAAGCGAAGTTGTCTCACCCAAGGTGCCGTCTAATTAGGTAACAGAAATGTGATGGATTAGGTTGCCGGACTTCCCGCGACGCACAACGTACGATTCGGTACAGAAAAACAAAATAAATGCATAAAAGTGTCAAAAAACTGATGAAAACGTTCAATTTTGGGATCCAAAAAAAGGCCCAGCGAAGCATGCTTAGCTGCCCCATCGTAGAGCTCTCTGAGAGCTTTCCAACGGTATGCTATGGGCCGCGTAACTTCTTACTGATCAAAAGTTATGGGCTTTACAGCGACGGAGACCTGGTCCCAAGCCCTATGACCTCGGTTTGCGGGCCCAGCCTCTACGTGAAGCGAATTTGTCTCACCCAAGGTTCCGTGTGATTCGGTAATAGAAATGTGATGGATTAGGTTGCAGGACTTCCCGCGCCGCACGACGTACGATCCGGGACGAAAAAACAGTATAAAAGCAGAAAAGTGTCCAAAAACTGATGAAAACGTTCAATTTTGGGCTCTGAAAAGAGGCCTAGCAAAGCAGGCTTGGCTGCCCCATCATAGAACTCTCGGAAAGCTTTCCAACGGTATGCTGTGGGCTGCGTAACTACTTACGGATCAAAAGTTATGGGCTCCGGAGCGACGGAGACCTAGTCCCAAGCCCCACGACCACGGTTTGCGGGCCCAGCCTCTACGTGAAGCGAAGTTGTCTCGCCCAAGGTGCCGTGTGATTCAGTAATAGAAATGTGATGGATTAGGTTGCCGGACTCCCCGCGGCGCATGACGTACGATTCGGGACCGAAAAACAGTATAAAAGCAAAAAAATGTTTGAAAACTGATGAAAACGGTCGATTTTGGGCTCCGAAAAAAGGCCCAATGAAGCAAGCTTCGCTACCCTGTCGTAGAGCTCTCTGAGAGCTTTCCAACGGTACGCTGTGGGCCGCGTAACTCCTTACGGATCAAAAGTTATGGGCTCCGGAGTGACGGAGACCTGGTCCCAAGACCCACGACCTCGGTTTACGGGCCCAGCCTCTACGTGAAGCGAAGTTGTATCGCCCAAGGTGCCGTGTGATTCGGTAACAGAAACGTGATGGATTAGGTTGCCGGAATTCCCACGGCACACGACGTACGATCCGGGACAGAAAAACAGTATAAAAGCATAATAGTGTCTGAAAACTGATGAAAACGTTCGATTTTGGGCTCCAAAAAAAGGTCCAGCAAAGAGGGCTTGTTGCCCAGTCGTAGAACTCTCTGAGAGCTTTCCAACGGTATGCTGTGGGCCGCGTAACTCCTTACGGATCAAAAGTTATGGGCTCCGGAGCGACGGAGACCTGGTACCAAGCCCCACGACCTCAGTTTGCGGGCCTAGCCTCTACGTGAAGCGAAGTTGTCTCGCCGAAGGTGCCTTGTAATTCGATAACAGAAATGTGATGGATTAGTTTGCCGGACTTCCCGCGGCGCACGACGTACGATCAGGGACAGAAAAACAGTATAAAAGCAGAAAAGTGTCCGAAAATTGATGAAAACGTACGCTTTTGGGCTCCAAAAAAAGGCCCAGCGAAGCGGGCTTAGCTACCCCATCGTAGAGCTCTCTGAGAGCTTTCCAACGGTATGCTGTGGGCCGCGTAACTCCTTACGGATCAAAAGTTATGGGCTCCGGAGCGACGGAGACCTGGTCCCAAGCACCACGACCTCGGTTTGCGGGCCCAGCCTCTACGTGAAGCAAAGTTGTGTTGCCCAAGGTGCCGGGGGATTCGGTAACAGAATTGTCATGGATTAGGTTGCCGGACTTCCCGCGGCGAGCGACGTACGATCCGGGACAGAAAAATAGTACAAAAGCAGAAAAGTGTCCAAAAACTGATGAAAACGTTCGATTTTGGGCTCCGAAAAAGGTCCAGCGAAGCGAGCTATGCTGCCCCGTCGTAGAACTCTCTGAGAGCTTTCCAACGGTATGCTGTGGGCCGCGTAACTACTTAAGGATCTAAAGTTATGGACTCCGGAGCGACGGAGACCTGGTCCTATGCCCCACGACCTCGGTTTGTGGGCCCAGCCTCTACGTGAAGCAAAGTTGTCTCGCCTAAGGTGCCATGGGATTCGGTAACAGAAATGTGAATGATTAGGTTGCCAAACTTCCCGCGGCGCACGACGTACGATCCGGGACAGAAAAACTGTATAAAAGCATAAAAGAGTCCAAAAACTAATGAAAACGTTCGATTTTAGGCTCCAGAAAAAGGCCCAGCGACGCGAGCTTGGCTACCCCGTCGTAGAGCTCTCCGAGAGCTTTCCAACGGTCTGCTGTGGGCCGCCTAACTCCTTACGGATCAAAAGTTATGGGCTTCGAAGCGACGGACACCTGGTCCCAAGACCCACGACCTCGGTTTGCGGGCCCAACCTCTTCGTGAAGCGAAGTTGTCTCGCCCAAGGTGCCATTTGATTTGGTAACAGAAATGTGATGGATTAGGTTGCCGGACTTCCCGCGGCGCACGACGTACGATCGGGAACAGAAAAATAGTATAAAAGCAGAAAAGTGTCCGAAAATTGATGAAAACGTACGATTTTGGGCTCCAAAAAAAGGCCCAGCAAAGCGAACTATGCTGCCCCGTCGTAGAACTCTCTGAGAGCTTTCCAACGGTATGCTGTAGGCCGCGTAACTACTTACGGATCAAAAGTTATGGGCTCCGGAGCGACGAAGACCTGGTCCTAAGCCCTACGACCTTGGTTTGTAGGCCCAGCCTCTACGTGAAGCGAAATTGTCTCGCCCAAGGTACCGTGTGATTCGGTAACAGAAATGTGATGGATTAGGTTGTCGGACTTCCCGCGGCGCACGACGTACGATCCGGGACAGAAAAATAGTATAAAAGTAGAAAAGTGTCAGAAAACTGATGAAAACGTTCGATTTTGGGCTCCGAAAAAAGGCCCAACGAAGCGAGCTTCGCTGCCCGGTCGTATAGCTCTCTGAGAGCTTTCCAACGGTATGATGTGGGCCGCGTAACTCCTTACGGATCAAAAGTTATGGGCTCCGGAGAGACGGAGACCTGGTCCCAAGACGCACGACCTCGGTTTGTAGGCCCAGCCTCTAAGTGAAGCGAAGTTGTATCACCCAAGGTGTCGTGTAATTCGATAACAGAAATGTGATGGATTAGGTTGCCGGATTTCCAGCGGCGCACGACGTACGATCTGGGATAGAAAAAGAGTATAAAAGCAGAAAAGGGTCTGAAAATTGATGAAAACGTTCGATTTTGGGCTCCAAAAAAAGGTCCAGTGAAGAGGGCTTGCTGCCCCGTCGTAGAACTCTCTGAGAGCTTTCCCACGGTAGGCTGTGGGTCACGTAACTCCTTACGGATCAAAAGTTATGGGCTTCAGAGCGACGGAGACCTGATACCAAGCCCCACGACCTTGGTTTGCGGGCCCAGCCTCTACGTGCAACGAAGTTGTCTCGCCCAAGGTGCCGTGTGATTCGGTAATAGAAATGTGATGGATTAGGTTGCCGGACTTCCTGCGGCGCACGACGTACGATCCGGGACAGAAAAATAGAATAAAAGCATAAAAGTGTCCGAAAACTGATGAAAACGTACGATTTTGGGCTCCAAAAAAAGGGCCAGTGAAGCGAGCACTGCCCCATTGTAGAGCTCTATGAGTGCTTTCCAACGGTATGCTGTGGGCCGCGTAACTCCTTACGGATCAAAAGTTATGGGCTCCGGAGCGACGGAGACCTGGTACCAAGCACCACGACCTCGGTTTACGGGCCTAGCCTCTACGTGAAGCAAAGTTGTCTTGCCCAAGGTGCCGTGGGATTCGGTAACAGAAATGTTATGGATTAGGTTGCCGGACTTCCCGCGGCGCACGACGTACGATCCGGGACAGAAAAATAGTATAAAAGCAGAAAAGTGTCCGAAAACTAATGAAAACGTTCAATTTTGGGCTCTGAAAAAAGGTCCAGCGAAGGGAGCTATGCTTCCTCGTCGTAGAACTCTCTTAGAGCTTTCCAACGGTATGCTGTGGGCCACGTAACTCCTTACGGATCAAAAGTTATGGGCTTCGGAGCGACGGTGAGTTGGTCCCAAGCTCCACGACCTCGGTTTGCAAGCCCAGCCTCTACGTGAAGCGAAGTTGTCTCGTCTAAGGTGCCGTGCGATTCGGTAACAGAAATGTGATGGATTAGGTTGCCGGACTTCACGCGACGCACGACGTACTATCCGGGACAGAAAAACAGTATAAAAGCAGAAAAATTTCCAAAAACTGATGAAAACTTTCGATTTTGGGCTCTGAAAAGAGGCCTAGAAAAGCAGGGTTGGCTGCCCCGTCGTAGATCTCTCGGAGAGCTTTCCAATGGTATGCTGTGGGCCGCGTAACTACTTAAGGATCAAAAGTTATGGGCTCCGGAGCGACGGAGACCTGGTCCCAAGCCCCACAACCTCGGTTTGCGGGCCCAGCCTCTACGTGAAGCAAAGTTGTCTCGCCCAAGGAGCCGTGGGATTCGGTAACAGAAATGTGATGGATTAGGTTGCCGGACTTCTTGCGGCGCACGACGTATGATCCGGGACAGAAAAACAGTATAAAAGCAGAAAAGTGTCCGAAAATTGATGAAAACGTTCAATTTTGGGCTCTGAAAAAAGGTCCAGCGAAGCCAGCTATCCTGCCCCGTCGTAGAACTCTATGAGAGCTTTCCAACGGTTTGCTGTGGGCCGCGTAACTCCTTACAGATCAAAAGTTATGGGCTCCGAAGCGACAGAGACCTGGTCCCAAGCCCCACGACCTCGGTTTAAGGGCCCAGCCTCTACGTGAAGCGAAGTTGTCTTGCCCAAGGTGCCGTGTGATTCGGTAACAGAAATGTGATGGATTAGGTTGCCGGACTTCCCGCGGCGCACGACGTACGATCCGGGACAGAAAAAAATTATAAAAGCAGAAAAGTGTCCGAAAACTATTGAAAACGTTCAATTTTTTGCTCTGAAAAGAGGCCTAGCAAAGCAGGCTTGGCTGCCCCGTAGTAGATCTCTCGGAGAGCTTTCCAACGGTATGCTGTGGGCCGCGCAACTCCTTACGGATTAAAAGTTATCGGCTCCGGAGCGACGGGGACCTGGTCCCAAGACCCACGACATAGGTTTGCGGGCCCAGCCTCTACGTGAAGCGAAGTTGTCTCACCCAAGGTTCCGTGTGATTCGGTAATAGAAATGTGATGGATTAGGTTGCCAGACTTCCCGGGGCGCACGACGTACGATCCGGGACAGAAAAATAGTATAAATGCATAAAAGTGTCAAAAAACTGATGAAAACGTTCGATTTTGGGCTCCAAAATAAGGCCCAGCGTAGCATGCTTAGCTGTCCCATCGTAGAGCTCTCTGAGAGCTTTCCAACGGTATGCTGTGTGCCGCGTAACTTCTTACGGATCAAAATTTATGGGCTCCGGAGCGACAGAGACCTAGTCCCAAGCCCCACGACCACGGTTTGCGGGCCCAACCTCTACGTGAAGCGAAGTTGTCTCGCACAAGGTGCCGTGTGATTCGGTAATAGAAATGTGATGGATTAGGTTGCTGGACTTCCCGCGGCGCATGACGTACGATTCGGGACAGAAAAACAGTATAAAAGCAGAAAAGTGTCCGAAAACTGATGAAAATGTTCAATTTTGGGCTCCGAAAAAAGCCCCAACGAAGCGTGCTTTGCCGCTCCGTCGTAGAGCTCTCTGAGAGCTTTCCAACGGTATGCTGTGGGCCGCGTAACTCCTAACGGATAATAAGTTATGGGCTCCGGAGCGACGGAGACCTGGTCCCAAGACCCACGACCTCGGTTTGCGAGCCCAACCTCTACGTGAAGCGAAGTTGTATCGCCCAAGGTACCGTGTGATTCGGTAACAGAAATGTGATGGATTAGGTTGCCAGACTTCCCGCGGCACATGATGTACGATCCGGGACAGAAAAATAGTATAAATGCATAAAAGTGTCCAAAAACTGATGAAAACGTTCGATTTTGGGCTCCAAAAAAAGGTCAAGCGAAGTGGACTTGCTGCCCCGTCGTAGAACTCTCTGAGAGCTTTCCAACGGTATGCTGAGGGCCGCGTAACTCCTTACGAATCAAAAGTTATGGGCTTCGGAGCGACGGAGACCTGGTACCAAGCCCCACGACCTTGGTTTGTGGTCCCAGCCTCTACGTGAAGCAATGTTGTCTCGCCTAAGGTGCAGTGGGATTCGGTAACAGAAATGTGAAGGATTAGGTTGCCGAACTTCCCGCGGCACACGATGTACGATCCGGGACAGAAAAACAGTATAAAGGTAGAAAAGTGGCCGAAAACTGATGAAAACATTCGATTTTGGGCTCCAAAAAAAGGCCCAGCGAAGCGAGCTTGGCTGCCCCATCGTAGAGCTCTCTGAGAGCTTTCCAACGGTATGCTGTTGGTCGCGTAACTCCTTACGGATCAAAAGTTATGGGCTCCGGATCGACGGACACCTGGTCCCAAGACCCACGACCTCGGTTTGCGGGCCCAACCTCTACGTGAATCGAAGTTGTCTCGCCCAAGGTACCATGTGATTCGGTAACAGAAATGTGATGGATTAGGTTGCCGAACTTCCCGCGGCGCACGACGTACGATCCGGGACAGAAAAACAGTATAAAAGCAGAAAAGTGTCCAAAAACTGATGAAAACGTACGATTTTGGGCTCCAAAAAAAGGCCCAGCAAAGAGTGCTTAGCTGCCCCGTCGTAGAGCTCTCTGAGAGCTTTCCAACGGTATGCTGTGGGCCGCGTAACTCCTTACGGATCAAAAGTTATGGGCTCCGGAGCGACGGAGACCTGGTCCCAAGACCCACGACCTCGGTTTGCAGGCCCAACCTCTACGTGAAGTGAAGTTGTATCGCCCAAGGTGCCATGTGATTCGGTAACAGAAATGTGATGGATTAGGTTGCCGGACTTCCCGCGGCGCACGACGTACGATCCGGGACAGAAAAACAGTATAAAAGCATAAAAGTGTCCGAAAACTGATGAAAACATTCGATTTTGGGCTCCAAAAAAAGGTCCTGCAAAGAGGGCTTGCTGCCCCGTCGTAGAACTCTCTGAGAGCTTTCCAACGGTATGCTGTGGGCCGCGTAACTCATTACGGATCACAAGTTATGGACTCCGGAGCGACGGAGACCTGGTCTCAAGCACCACGGCCTCGGTTTGCGGGCCCAGCCCCTACGTGAAGCAAAGTTGTCTCGCCCAAGGTGGCGTGGGATTCGGTAACAGAAATGTGATGGATTAGGTTGCCGGACTTCCCGCGGCGCACAACGTACGATCCGGGAGAAAAAAATAGTATAAAAGTAGAAAAGTGTCCGAAAACTGATGAAAATGTTCAATTTTGGGCTCCGAAAAAATGTCCAGCCAAGAGAGCTATGTTGGCCCGTCGTAGAACTCTCTGAGAGCTTTCCAACGGTATGCTGTGGGTCGCGTAACTCCTTACGGATCAAAAGTTATGGGTTTCGGATCGACGGAGACTTGGTCCTAAGCCCCACGACTTCGGTTTGCGGGCCCAGCCTCTACGTGAAGTGAAGTTGTCTCGCCCAAGGTGCCGTGTGATTCGGTAATAGAAATGTTATGGATTAGGATGCCGGACTTCATGCGGCGCACGACGTACGATTCGGGATAGAAAAGCAGTATAAAAGCATAAAAGTTTTCAAAAACTGATGAAAACTGTGAAACCCCACTTTCTTGCTTATCTCGTTTTACATGTTTTACCTCGTTTTGCGTGCATATAACCTGTTTATGTGCTATAGGACCTAGAAAGTTATAATTTTGATTTCAATACTTCTAATACGTGCTAAATGTGCATTCATGAAATTATCATCAAAATCGGAGTCAGAAATTTTATCGTCGATTTTCAGTGAATAGTGTTTTCGAAACACGTCCGCTATAATTTTGAAACTGGTCTTTTTAACCCTTCTAGACCTAGTCCACGGACTTTAATAGACCTGTGTTTGATGAAAACGGTTTTAAAATCGGCTTAAGAATTTATTAGGGTTTTTACACCGACTTTTGCGAAAATCGAGTTTTAAGCCGACTCGGGTGGAATTCTTTGAATGTAAAACTTCTTGTCACCTAAAAATAACTCACTTGAGATATCTTGGGGGTTGCATAATTAATTTTAACTTGGTGATCACTAAAATGCAATTAAAGACATTAAAAACACAAAATTACCTATTAAAATAACTTTGACTTTAATTAAATAGTTGACCATTTAAGCTTATGTCCTCAACACACACTCACACAACACAAAAACACCACCACACACACACACATTGCCGAGAGGAAGAGGAGAGAAAAGAGAAGAGAAAAACTTAAGCTTTCAATCCAATTTTTCAAAGAAAAACCTAGTTTTTGTCCGTGAAACTTCGCACCGACTTGGATTCTGCTTGTTGGGCACGCATTGCACGCATTCCTAGGCTTATATCGCATCTAAGGTGAGAGAAAAATTCTAGATCTCAAAATGTCATTTTTGTGTTTTTGCGTATAAATGAAGATTGAACCGTTAGAATTGAAATCTGATGATAGATTATTGCTCCTTGCATGCTAGGGATCATTATATACTAATACTACAAGTTTCTGTCGGATATAGCATAATTTTTATTTTCCGGGTATTTAATTTTTATTAAAATGTTCAAAGTTGATTTAATTGAGTTGTGTTGCTCGAAATCGATTGCCGTCGATTTCTAAATACTTGATAATTACGTGTTAGCGCTGTTGTAATGCCGAATTTTCGATTACATTGTTTGTGTGGAAATCCGGAAAATCCAGCCATGACGTCATAGGGTTTTAGGGTTATCGGGCATGTTTTGGAGGTGTTATGGTGGATTTCCGAGAGGGCTAATGTAGTAGGTTGAATGGGTGAGTGATAGGAACTGATTTGGCAATGTTTGGATTAGTAGATTGTAAGTTATGAATTTTAGAAGTTAGGTTGTCATTCTTTAATTTCTTGAACGATGCCTTAGATGGTTGGGTAGCGTTCGAGTGATGAATGGTGAGTTGTTGTTGAGTAATTTAGAGTTTAATTATGAATATTATGCATGTCCGGTTAGATGGCCTACTTTGTCATCTAACTACGTTGTTTGATGTTTAATTTAATATTGATGTTATATTGATGTTATATTGATGTTATTGATTGATTATTATTGAATGCGGGAATCGGGCACTCTTGTTGCTGATCTCCCAATTGATTGATCGATTTATGCTTGCATGATGATTGATGAAAATGGAGCCGTGGTATGTGTGTGCCACCTCTCGGGCAGCGTCGGGCTGTCGGGTTGAAACCGGCATGACTGCCATAGGCTACCCCCAGCTCGCATGACGGAGATGTCATGGAGGGAAGGGGATAGTGAGGTACCTCGGGTGCGTGAGTAATGGGGAGTTATAAGAAGAACGGTTGAGATCGTGATGGCGTTTGGAGCTACACCAAATAGAGTATCCTTATTGAATGGTCATATAGTTATGTGATGATAGCTTTATTTATGTTATTATTGTTGTTGTGTGTTTACTTGCTCAAAGGACTAAATCCAAGGAGCGTAGTGAATACTGTCGAGATCTATCGGATCCTCACTGGGCTTATGTATATAAGCTCACTCTCTATTAATGCATGTTTCAGGTGTACTTTCACAAGATTACGGGTACGTGCCTCCTGAAGAGGAGAATGTGGAAAATGTGCCTTTTGTGGATGAGTCATATGTTCCCGAGTCTTATCTATGACTTTATGTTGTTAAATGTCTTGTATATTAGTTTAATAGACTTTATATGCTTTACGGTTCTTAATGTAATAGATATTGAAAAGATGATGAACCAAATGATGTTAACTTAGCGGTTTCCTTTTGTCTATGGTTAAATTGTAGTTGTGTCTCAACTTACTTTTGAAATGTATGATAAAGTTGAGGTATTGTATGTCATGTTGGAACGGAGGCGTATAACGAGGATGTTTTATTGTATAATATGGTTGTGTTGTATGTTGTTGTTTATATTGAGGAAATACGGGATGTATGATGTTTTATGAGGTTGGTTTAGAACCTCGGAAATCTGTTTACTGTCGTTATGCCGCCGAAATTCCGTTGCGTCCTGACTGATCGTAGGTGGGGTCGAGTTGGGGCGTGACAGTTTAAGTGGTATCAGAGCTCATGTTAGTTGTCAGCCGGGGTATTCTCGGAATGTGGGTAATGGTCTTAGCATGAAATATGTATGAAAGGAAAGAAAAATGAAATATGTATTGGTATGATTAATCGATTAAGTGATTATGTGATTTAAGTGCTTATGTGATTATGTGATCAATTTGTTTATGTGTTTTATATGAGTTTGTTATTTATGTGTTAATAGTTGTTTATAACCTGTCTACGTGCTATAACTGTGCTAACTCTTTGATTAGTAGAATGGCCGGTCGACCGAGAACCAGAGGTAGGCCTGAGTTGACTGATGAGACTCCGAGTAACGTGGCACCGGGCCGTGACGGGGGTGATGACCGATTTGGAGCCGCTATGGAGCGGATTGCAGAGTTAGTGGCTAGTCAGGCACAGTTATTAGCAGGGCAGGCTGCCCAGAATCAGGCTATGCAGGCTCAGCTTCTGAATATTCAGGGTGGTAACCACGGGCGTGGTACCCTGAAGGACTTTTTAGGATATCACCCACCGAGATTTCAGGGGGAGCCGGATGATAGGAAGGCGGAGTTATGGATTAGCAAGTTGGAGAAGATTTATGATCCACTTGGCTATACTGATGAGCAGAAAGTCTCTTTTGCCGTGTATTTGTTAGATGACGAGGCAGAGGAGTGGTGGCGCACGGTAAGGACTAGTTGGGCGGCACAGGGTATTCCTTATATTTGGGGTACCTTTCTGATGGCTTTCCGGGCAAAGTATGTCCCGAGGATTTGCAGGGAACGGAAAGAGGCCGAGTTTCTAGCCTTGGTCCAGGGAGATGCTACAGTGGCTCAATATGAGGCCACATTTACTCGATTGTCCCGGTATGCACCGGAGTATGTGGTAGATGAGGAGCGGAGGACTCGCAGGTTTATGTTGGGGTTGCGGCCCGAGATTCAGGATGTGATGGCTCTGAATCGTTATGATATTTTCACTGAGGCTTTTGATGCAGCTTCTAGATTGGAGAAGAGGAAAGGGGATCAGATTGTCTCCAGTTAGCCTAGTAAGAGGCCGTATCAGCCGCCGGGCCAGCAGGTTTTATATAGGCCTCCAGTACAACAGGTTGTCTACAGGCCACCTGCCCAGCAGGGTTCTTTTAGGCCACAGAGTCAGCAGAGTTATTATCGGCCTCAGTTTCAGCAGAGGCCATATCAGGTTCAGACTCAGTTTAGGCCAGCCCAGTCTCAGGGTCAGTACAGGCCTAGTGTGGTGAGACCTCAGCAGCAGGCTGTATCAGCTGCTTCTTCAGCTTCTGGTTATTCTAGGGGCAGTGCTAGTGCCACATCATCGCAGTGTAATTACTGCAAGCGCTCAGGGCATGTAGAGTCCGACTGCAGGGTAAAGGCAGGGACATGTTTGGGTTGTGGTAGCATCGATCATAGGGTGAGGGATTGCCCTAAGTATGCGAGGACTGAGGGTCGGGCAGCGACTCAGGGTTATCAGGGTAGGCCTACGGGCAGTGTACCACAGCAGCAGCGGGTTCAGGCTCGGGCTTACGCAGTTGACTTAGAGGAGATGCCTGAGGAGACTGCAGTTGTGGAAGGTAACTTTCTTATACTTGATCAACTTGTTAAAGTGTTGATTGATTCTGGTGCTACGCATTCTTTCATTACTCCTGCTTGTGTGCAACGTGTTAAATTGCAACCTGAAAGATTGCCTTATGTGGTTGAAATTAGTACCTCTTTGACTGATAAGTATGTTACTGGCTTAGTATGTAAGGATTGTATAATACATGTTAAGGGGCATAATTTTCCTTCGGACCTTATTTTATTTCCTATCCGGGGGTATGATGTTATCTTGGGTATGGATTGGCTTTCTAAGTATGATGCCCAGTTGAACTGTAGAACCAAGGTAGTACAGTTTCGTTTGCCAGATCAGCCAGTAGTTGAGGTAGCGGGTAACCGGGGTGCTAAGACGAGTTTTGTTATCTCAGCAACTAAAGCCGTTAAGTTGGTGAGTAAGGGGTGTTCGGGTTATCTAGCTTATTTGATCAACAAGCCATCTGTTAAGCTACAGCTTGAGGAAGTCCCTATTATCCGGGAATATCCTAATGTATTTCCCGAGGAGTTGCCAGGATTGCCACCAGAGAGGGATATCGAGTTTGTGATTAATCTTGTTCCCGGTACTCAACCTATTTCTAAATCGGCATACCGGATGGCACCAGCTGAGTTGAAGGAGTTGAAGACTCAGTTACAGGAGTTGTTGGAGAAAGGATTTATTCAGCAGAGTTCTTCACCTTGGGGAGCTCCTGTTTTGTTTGTGAAGAAGAAGGATGGTACCTTGAGATTGTGTATAGATTACCGTGGTTTGAATCAGGTGACTATCAAGAATAAATATCCTTTGCCACTGATTGATGAGTTGTTTGATCAACTTCAGGGAGCCAAAGTCTACTCTAAGTTTGATTTGAGGCAGGGGTATTATCAGCTTCGGATTCGTTCGGAGGATGTTCCGAAGTCTGCCTTCAGGACTCGGTACGGGCATTATGAGTTTGTTGTTATGCCCTTTGGTTTGACTAATGCACCGGCAGCATTCATGGATCTTATGCATCGAGTCTTTCAGCCGTACTTGGACCAGTTCGTGGTGATTTTTATTGATGATATCTTGGTCTATTCTAAATCTGAATTGGAGCACGAGCAACATCTACGGCTTGTATTAGAGAAGTTGCAGGAGCATCACTTGTTTGCCAAGTTCAGCAAATGTGAATTTTGGCTGCAACGGATTTCTTTTCTTGGCCATGTTATTACACAGAGTGGTATTTCTGTAGATCCCACTAAGATTGAATCGGTGATGTCTTGGAAGCGGCCAGAGAGTGTTACTGATGTCCGTAGTTTTCTTGGCTTGGCGGGTTATTACCGTAGGTTTGTCAAGGACTTCTCAAAGATTGCGGGGCCACTATCTAAGTTGACTCAGAAACGGACTATCTTTAATTGGGACGAGAAGTGTGAGAGTGGATTTCAGGAGTTGAAAAAGAGGTTAACTACCGCTCCAGTACTTGCTCTACCAGAGGGGACCGATAATATGGTCATTTACAGCGATGCATCCAAGGAGGGCTTGGGATGTGTTCTTATGCAGGATGGCCGAGTTATTGCCTATGCTTCTCGAAAGTTGAAGCCTTATGAGGTGAATTATCCGACTCATGATCTTGAGTTGGCAGCAGTTGTCTTCGCACTGAAAAAGTGGCGTCATTATCTGTGGGGCAGTAAGTTCGAGATTTTCACTGATCATAAGAGTCTTAAGTATTTATTCTCACAGAAGGAGTTGAATATGCGCCAGCGGAGGTGGATGGAGCTTCTTGGAGATTATAATTGTTCTATCAATTATCTGCCTGGGAAGGCAAATGTTGTGGCAGATGCTCTCAGCCGGAAGGCTAGTATTTCTTGTTTGGCTGTCAAGAAGTGGGAGGTTCTTGAGGAGTTTAGTTATTGGAGACCAGAGTTCACTCAGGTTGGGGTGATGTGTTCACATCTCCGTATTCAGCCTTTATTGTTGTCTCAGATCAGGGAAGCTCAGCAGCTTGATGTTAACCTTCAGAAGATCAAGGATCAGATTTCGGATGATCAGTCTGACTTTAAAGTGCATGAGGACGGTATTCTTCGGTTTCGGAACAGGGTTTGTGTTCCCGATGAACCGGGCTTGAGACGAGGTATTCTGGAGGAAGCTCATAATTCTAAATATACTATTCATCCTGGTGGAACCAAGATGTATCGGGATTTGAAACAGCATTACTGGTGGAACAACATGAAGAGGGAGGTTGCTCAGTTTGTGTCTAGATGTTTGACTTGTCAGAGAGTGAAAGCCGAACATCAACGACCAGCAGGTTTGCTTCAACCGTTGGCTATACCAGAGTGGAAATGGGAGCATATTACGATGGACTTCGTCACTGGTTTGCCTAGATCACCGAGGGGTAATGATGCAGTTTGGGTTGTCGTGGATCGTTTGACGAAGACAGCTCATTTTATCTCGATGAGGTTAGGAGATGAGGTTACAAAGCTGACGGATCTTTATCTGGATCAGATTGTTAGACTTCACGGTATTCCATCTAGTATTGTCTCTGATCGAGATCCTCGATTTACTTCTCGTTTGTGGGAAAAACTTCAGGAGACTTTGGGTACTCAGTTGAACTTCAGTACAGCGTATCATCCACAGACCGACGGTCAGTCTGAGCGGACTATTCAGATTCTGGAAGATATGCTTAGGGCTTGTGTTCTGGACTTCGGGAAGAACTGGGAGAAACATCTACCACTTGCCGAGTTTGCCTATAACAATAGTTATCAAGCTACTATTGGAATGGCACCTTTTGCAGCTCTTTACGGTCGTAAGTGCCGTTCACCTTTATATTGGGATGAGGTAGGAGAGATGAAGACTATTGATCCGACTATCATGCCAGAACTTCTTGAGAAGATCGAGAATGTTCAGTTGATCAGGCAGAGAATGCCTACAGCGCAGAGTAGATTCAAGAGTTCTGCTGATAAGCGTCGTCGAGACTTGGAGTTTGCAGTTGGAGATCGGGTTTTCTTGAGATTGTCTCCTCGAAAGGGGTTTGTTCGTTATGGTAAAGGTGGTAAGCTGAGTCCGAGATTTGTTGGGCCGTTTGAGATTACTGGCAGGGTTGGTAAGTTGGCATATCGGTTGGCTCTACCGGAAAACTTCTCTAATGTCCACGATGTGTTTCACGTGTCTAATTTGCGGAAATACAATCCGGATCCTTCTCATATTCTTGAGCCAGAGCCGTTACAGCTTCGTGAGAATTTGACTTATGACGAGCGTCCGATTCGTATTCTAGATCAGATGGACCGAGAGTTGAGGTCGAAGAGGATTCCGATGGTTAAGGTGTTGTGGAAGCATCACGGCATTGAGGAAGCTACGTGGGAGAGACGAGATCAGATGCAGCAGCAATACCCAGATCTTTTCCGTACATCAAGTAAGAATTTCGAGGACGAAATTTCTATAAGGGGGGGAGAATGTGAAACCCCACTTTCTTGCTTATCTCGTTTTACGTGTTTTACCTCGTTTTGCGTGCATATAACCTGTTTATGTGCTATAGGACCTAGAAAGTTATAATTTTGATTTCAATACTTCTAATACGTGCTAAATGTGCATTCATGAAATTTTCATCAAAATCGGAGTCAGAAATTTTATCGTCGATTTTCAGTGAATAGTGTTTTCGAAACACGTCCGCTATAATTTTGAAACTGGTCTTTTTAACCCTTCTAGACCTAGTCCACGGACTTTAATAGACCTGTGTTTGATGAAAACGGTTTTAAAATCGGCTTAAGAATTTATTAGGGTTTTTACACCGACTTTTGCGAAAATCGAGTTTTAAGCCGACTCGGGTGGAATTCTTTGAATGTAAAACTTCTTGTCACCTAAAAATAACTCACTTGAGATATCTTGGGGGTTGCATAATTAATTTTAACTTGGTGATCACTAAAATGCAATTAAAGACATTAAAAACACAAAATTACCTATTAAAATAACTTTGACTTTAATTAAATAGTTGACCATTTAAGCTTATGTCCTCAACACACACTCACACAACACAAAAACACCACCACACACACACACATTGCCGAGAGGAAGAGGAGAGAAAAGAGAAGAGAAAAACTTAAGCTTTCAATCCAATTTTTCAAAGAAAAACCTAGTTTTTGTCCGTGAAACTTCGCACCGACTTGGATTCTGCTTGTTGGGCACGCATTGCACGCATTCCTAGGCTTATATCGCATCTAAGGTGAGAGAAAAATTCTAGATCTCAAAATGTCATTTTTGTGTTTTTGCGTATAAATGAAGATTGAACCGTTAGAATTGAAATCTGATGATAGATTATTGCTCCTTGCATGCTAGGGATCATTATATACTAATACTACAAGTTTCTGTCGGATATAGCATAATTTTTATTTTCCGGGTATTTAATTTTTATTAAAATGTTCAAAGTTGATTTAATTGAGTTGTGTTGCTCGAAATCGATTGCCGTCGATTTCTAAATACTTGATAATTACGTGTTAGCGCTGTTGTAATGCCGAATTTTCGATTACATTGTTTGTGTGGAAATCCGGAAAATCCAGCCATGACGTCATAGGGTTTTAGGGTTATCGGGCATGTTTTGGAGGTGTTATGGTGGATTTCCGAGAGGGCTAATGTAGTAGGTTGAATGGGTGAGTGATAGGAACTGATTTGGCAATGTTTGGATTAGTAGATTGTAAGTTATGAATTTTAGAAGTTAGGTTGTCATTCTTTAATTTCTTGAACGATGCCTTAGATGGTTGGGTAGCGTTCGAGTGATGAATGGTGAGTTGTTGTTGAGTAATTTAGAGTTTAATTATGAATATTATGCATGTCCGGTTAGATGGCCTACTTTGTCATCTAACTACGTTGTTTGATGTTTAATTTAATATTGATGTTATATTGATGTTATATTGATGTTATTGATTGATTATTATTGAATGCGGGAATCGGGCACTCTTGTTGCTGATCTCCCAATTGATTGATCGATTTATGCTTGCATGATGATTGATGAAAATGGAGCCGTGGTATGTGTGTGCCACCTCTCGGGCAGCGTCGGGCTGTCGGGTTGAAACCGGCATGACTGCCATAGGCTACCCCCAGCTCGCATGACGGAGATGTCATGGAGGGAAGGGGATAGTGAGGTACCTCGGGTGCGTGAGTAATGGGGAGTTATAAGAAGAACGGTTGAGATCGTGATGGCGTTTGGAGCTACACCAAATAGAGTATCCTTATTGAATGGTCATATAGTTATGTGATGATAGCTTTATTTATGTTATTATTGTTGTTGTGTGTTTACTTGCTCAAAGGACTAAATCCAAGGAGCGTAGTGAATACTGTCGAGATCTATCGGATCCTCACTGGGCTTATGTATATAAGCTCACTCTCTATTAATGCATGTTTCAGGTGTACTTTCACAAGATTACGGGTACGTGCCTCCTGAAGAGGAGAATGTGGAAAATGTGCCTTTTGTGGATGAGTCATATGTTCCCGAGTCTTATCTATGACTTTATGTTGTTAAATGTCTTGTATATTAGTTTAATAGACTTTATATGCTTTACGGTTCTTAATGTAATAGATATTGAAAAGATGATGAACCAAATGATGTTAACTTAGCGGTTTCCTTTTGTCTATGGTTAAATTGTAGTTGTGTCTCAACTTACTTTTGAAATGTATGATAAAGTTGAGGTATTGTATGTCATGTTGGAACGGAGGCGTATAACGAGGATGTTTTATTGTATAATATGGTTGTGTTGTATGTTGTTGTTTATATTGAGGAAATACGGGATGTATGATGTTTTATGAGGTTGGTTTAGAACCTCGGAAATCTGTTTACTGTCGTTATGCCGCCGAAATTCCGTTGCGTCCTGACTGATCGTAGGTGGGGTCGAGTTGGGGCGTGACAGTTTAAGTGGTATCAGAGCTCATGTTAGTTGTCAGCCGGGGTATTCTCGGAATGTGGGTAATGGTCTTAGCATGAAATATGTATGAAAGGAAAGAAAAATGAAATATGTATTGGTATGATTAATCGATTAAGTGATTATGTGATTTAAGTGCTTATGTGATTATGTGATCAATTTGTTTATGTGTTTTATATGAGTTTGTTATTTATGTGTTAATAGTTGTTTATAACCTGTCTACGTGCTATAACTGTGCTAACTCTTTGATTAGTAGAATGGCCGGTCGACCGAGAACCAGAGGTAGGCCTGAGTTGACTGATGAGACTCCGAGTAACGTGGCACCGGGCCGTGACGGGGGTGATGACCGATTTGGAGCCGCTATGGAGCGGATTGCAGAGTTAGTGGCTAGTCAGGCACAGTTATTAGCAGGGCAGGCTGCCCAGAATCAGGCTATGCAGGCTCAGCTTCTGAATATTCAGGGTGGTAACCACGGGCGTGGTACCCTGAAGGACTTTTTAGGATATCACCCACCGAGATTTCAGGGGGAGCCGGATGATAGGAAGGCGGAGTTATGGATTAGCAAGTTGGAGAAGATTTATGATCCACTTGGCTATACTGATGAGCAGAAAGTCTCTTTTGCCGTGTATTTGTTAGATGACGAGGCAGAGGAGTGGTGGCGCACGGTAAGGACTAGTTGGGCGGCACAGGGTATTCCTTATATTTGGGGTACCTTTCTGATGGCTTTCCGGGCAAAGTATGTCCCGAGGATTTGCAGGGAACGGAAAGAGGCCGAGTTTCTAGCCTTGGTCCAGGGAGATGCTACAGTGGCTCAATATGAGGCCACATTTACTCGATTGTCCCGGTATGCACCGGAGTATGTGGTAGATGAGGAGCGGAGGACTCGCAGGTTTATGTTGGGGTTGCGGCCCGAGATTCAGGATGTGATGGCTCTGAATCGTTATGATATTTTCACTGAGGCTTTTGATGCAGCTTCTAGATTGGAGAAGAGGAAAGGGGATCAGATTGTCTCCAGTTAGCCTAGTAAGAGGCCGTATCAGCCGCCGGGCCAGCAGGTTTTATATAGGCCTCCAGTACAACAGGTTGTCTACAGGCCACCTGCCCAGCAGGGTTCTTTTAGGCCACAGAGTCAGCAGAGTTATTATCGGCCTCAGTTTCAGCAGAGGCCATATCAGGTTCAGACTCAGTTTAGGCCAGCCCAGTCTCAGGGTCAGTACAGGCCTAGTGTGGTGAGACCTCAGCAGCAGGCTGTATCAGCTGCTTCTTCAGCTTCTGGTTATTCTAGGGGCAGTGCTAGTGCCACATCATCGCAGTGTAATTACTGCAAGCGCTCAGGGCATGTAGAGTCCGACTGCAGGGTAAAGGCAGGGACATGTTTGGGTTGTGGTAGCATCGATCATAGGGTGAGGGATTGCCCTAAGTATGCGAGGACTGAGGGTCGGGCAGCGACTCAGGGTTATCAGGGTAGGCCTACGGGCAGTGTACCACAGCAGCAGCGGGTTCAGGCTCGGGCTTACGCAGTTGACTTAGAGGAGATGCCTGAGGAGACTGCAGTTGTGGAAGGTAACTTTCTTATACTTGATCAACTTGTTAAAGTGTTGATTGATTCTGGTGCTACGCATTCTTTCATTACTCCTGCTTGTGTGCAACGTGTTAAATTGCAACCTGAAAGATTGCCTTATGTGGTTGAAATTAGTACCTCTTTGACTGATAAGTATGTTACTGGCTTAGTATGTAAGGATTGTATAATACATGTTAAGGGGCATAATTTTCCTTCGGACCTTATTTTATTTCCTATCCGGGGGTATGATGTTATCTTGGGTATGGATTGGCTTTCTAAGTATGATGCCCAGTTGAACTGTAGAACCAAGGTAGTACAGTTTCGTTTGCCAGATCAGCCAGTAGTTGAGGTAGCGGGTAACCGGGGTGCTAAGACGAGTTTTGTTATCTCAGCAACTAAAGCCGTTAAGTTGGTGAGTAAGGGGTGTTCGGGTTATCTAGCTTATTTGATCAACAAGCCATCTGTTAAGCTACAGCTTGAGGAAGTCCCTATTATCCGGGAATATCCTAATGTATTTCCCGAGGAGTTGCCAGGATTGCCACCAGAGAGGGATATCGAGTTTGTGATTAATCTTGTTCCCGGTACTCAACCTATTTCTAAATCGGCATACCGGATGGCACCAGCTGAGTTGAAGGAGTTGAAGACTCAGTTACAGGAGTTGTTGGAGAAAGGATTTATTCAGCAGAGTTCTTCACCTTGGGGAGCTCCTGTTTTGTTTGTGAAGAAGAAGGATGGTACCTTGAGATTGTGTATAGATTACCGTGGTTTGAATCAGGTGACTATCAAGAATAAATATCCTTTGCCACTGATTGATGAGTTGTTTGATCAACTTCAGGGAGCCAAAGTCTACTCTAAGTTTGATTTGAGGCAGGGGTATTATCAGCTTCGGATTCGTTCGGAGGATGTTCCGAAGTCTGCCTTCAGGACTCGGTACGGGCATTATGAGTTTGTTGTTATGCCCTTTGGTTTGACTAATGCACCGGCAGCATTCATGGATCTTATGCATCGAGTCTTTCAGCCGTACTTGGACCAGTTCGTGGTGATTTTTATTGATGATATCTTGGTCTATTCTAAATCTGAATTGGAGCACGAGCAACATCTACGGCTTGTATTAGAGAAGTTGCAGGAGCATCACTTGTTTGCCAAGTTCAGCAAATGTGAATTTTGGCTGCAACGGATTTCTTTTCTTGGCCATGTTATTACACAGAGTGGTATTTCTGTAGATCCCACTAAGATTGAATCGGTGATGTCTTGGAAGCGGCCAGAGAGTGTTACTGATGTCCGTAGTTTTCTTGGCTTGGCGGGTTATTACCGTAGGTTTGTCAAGGACTTCTCAAAGATTGCGGGGCCACTATCTAAGTTGACTCAGAAACGGACTATCTTTAATTGGGACGAGAAGTGTGAGAGTGGATTTCAGGAGTTGAAAAAGAGGTTAACTACCGCTCCAGTACTTGCTCTACCAGAGGGGACCGATAATATGGTCATTTACAGCGATGCATCCAAGGAGGGCTTGGGATGTGTTCTTATGCAGGATGGCCGAGTTATTGCCTATGCTTCTCGAAAGTTGAAGCCTTATGAGGTGAATTATCCGACTCATGATCTTGAGTTGGCAGCAGTTGTCTTCGCACTGAAAAAGTGGCGTCATTATCTGTGGGGCAGTAAGTTCGAGATTTTCACTGATCATAAGAGTCTTAAGTATTTATTCTCACAGAAGGAGTTGAATATGCGCCAGCGGAGGTGGATGGAGCTTCTTGGAGATTATAATTGTTCTATCAATTATCTGCCTGGGAAGGCAAATGTTGTGGCAGATGCTCTCAGCCGGAAGGCTAGTATTTCTTGTTTGGCTGTCAAGAAGTGGGAGGTTCTTGAGGAGTTTAGTTATTGGAGACCAGAGTTCACTCAGGTTGGGGTGATGTGTTCACATCTCCGTATTCAGCCTTTATTGTTGTCTCAGATCAGGGAAGCTCAGCAGCTTGATGTTAACCTTCAGAAGATCAAGGATCAGATTTCGGATGATCAGTCTGACTTTAAAGTGCATGAGGACGGTATTCTTCGGTTTCGGAACAGGGTTTGTGTTCCCGATGAACCGGGCTTGAGACGAGGTATTCTGGAGGAAGCTCATAATTCTAAATATACTATTCATCCTGGTGGAACCAAGATGTATCGGGATTTGAAACAGCATTACTGGTGGAACAACATGAAGAGGGAGGTTGCTCAGTTTGTGTCTAGATGTTTGACTTGTCAGAGAGTGAAAGCCGAACATCAACGACCAGCAGGTTTGCTTCAACCGTTGGCTATACCAGAGTGGAAATGGGAGCATATTACGATGGACTTCGTCACTGGTTTGCCTAGATCACCGAGGGGTAATGATGCAGTTTGGGTTGTCGTGGATCGTTTGACGAAGACAGCTCATTTTATCTCGATGAGGTTAGGAGATGAGGTTACAAAGCTGACGGATCTTTATCTGGATCAGATTGTTAGACTTCACGGTATTCCATCTAGTATTGTCTCTGATCGAGATCCTCGATTTACTTCTCGTTTGTGGGAAAAACTTCAGGAGACTTTGGGTACTCAGTTGAACTTCAGTACAGCGTATCATCCACAGACCGACGGTCAGTCTGAGCGGACTATTCAGATTCTGGAAGATATGCTTAGGGCTTGTGTTCTGGACTTCGGGAAGAACTGGGAGAAACATCTACCACTTGCCGAGTTTGCCTATAACAATAGTTATCAAGCTACTATTGGAATGGCACCTTTTGCAGCTCTTTACGGTCGTAAGTGCCGTTCACCTTTATATTGGGATGAGGTAGGAGAGATGAAGACTATTGATCCGACTATCATGCCAGAACTTCTTGAGAAGATCGAGAATGTTCAGTTGATCAGGCAGAGAATGCTTACAGCGCAGAGTAGATTCAAGAGTTTTGCTGATAAGCGTCGTCGAGACTTGGAGTTTGCAGTTGGAGATCGGGTTTTCTTGAGATTGTCTCCTCGAAAGGGGTTTGTTCGTTATGGTAAAGGTGGTAAGCTGAGTCCGAGATTTGTTGGGCCGTTTGAGATTACTGGCAGGGTTGGTAAGTTGGCATATCGGTTGGCTCTACCGGAAAACTTCTCTAATGTCCACGATGTGTTTCACGTGTCTAATTTGCGGAAATACAATCCGGATCCTTCTCATATTCTTGAGCCAGAGCCGTTACAGCTTCGTGAGAATTTGACTTATGACGAGCGTCCGATTCGTATTCTAGATCAGATGGACCGAGAGTTGAGGTCGAAGAGGATTCCGATGGTTAAGGTGTTGTGGAAGCATCACGGCATTGAGGAAGCTACGTGGGAGAGACGAGATCAGATGCAGCAGCAATACCCAGATCTTTTCCGTACATCAAGTAAGAATTTCGAGGACGAAATTTCTATAAGGGGGGGAGAATGTGAAACCCCACTTTCTTGCTTATCTCGTTTTACGTGTTTTACCTCGTTTTGCGTGCATATAACCTGTTTATGTGCTATAGGACCTAGAAAGTTATAATTTTGATTTCAATACTTCTAATACGTGCTAAATGTGCATTCATGAAATTTTCATCAAAATCGGAGTCAGAAATTTTATCGTCGATTTTCAGTGAATAGTGTTTTCGAAACACGTCCGCTATAATTTTGAAACTGGTCTTTTTAACCCTTCTAGACCTAGTCCACGGACTTTAATAGACCTGTGTTTGATGAAAACGGTTTTAAAATCGGCTTAAGAATTTATTAGGGTTTTTACACCGACTTTTGCGAAAATCGAGTTTTAAGCCGACTCGGGTGGAATTCTTTGAATGTAAAACTTCTTGTCACCTAAAAATAACTCACTTGAGATATCTTGGGGGTTGCATAATTAATTTTAACTTGGTGATCACTAAAATGCAATTAAAGACATTAAAAACACAAAATTACCTATTAAAATAACTTTGACTTTAATTAAATAGTTGACCATTTAAGCTTATGTCCTCAACACACACTCACACAACACAAAAACACCACCACACACACACACATTGCCGAGAGGAAGAGGAGAGAAAAGAGAAGAGAAAAACTTAAGCTTTCAATCCAATTTTTCAAAGAAAAACCTAGTTTTTGTCCGTGAAACTTCGCACCGACTTGGATTCTGCTTGTTGGGCACGCATTGCACGCATTCCTAGGCTTATATCGCATCTAAGGTGAGAGAAAAATTCTAGATCTCAAAATGTCATTTTTGTGTTTTTGCGTATAAATGAAGATTGAACCGTTAGAATTGAAATCTGATGATAGATTATTGCTCCTTGCATGCTAGGGATCATTATATACTAATACTACAAGTTTCTGTCGGATATAGCATAATTTTTATTTTCCGGGTATTTAATTTTTATTAAAATGTTCAAAGTTGATTTAATTGAGTTGTGTTGCTCGAAATCGATTGCCGTCGATTTCTAAATACTTGATAATTACGTGTTAGCGCTGTTGTAATGCCGAATTTTCGATTACATTGTTTGTGTGGAAATCCGGAAAATCCAGCCATGACGTCATAGGGTTTTAGGGTTATCGGGCATGTTTTGGAGGTGTTATGGTGGATTTCCGAGAGGGCTAATGTAGTAGGTTGAATGGGTGAGTGATAGGAACTGATTTGGCAATGTTTGGATTAGTAGATTGTAAGTTATGAATTTTAGAAGTTAGGTTGTCATTCTTTAATTTCTTGAACGATGCCTTAGATGGTTGGGTAGCGTTCGAGTGATGAATGGTGAGTTGTTGTTGAGTAATTTAGAGTTTAATTATGAATATTATGCATGTCCGGTTAGATGGCCTACTTTGTCATCTAACTACGTTGTTTGATGTTTAATTTAATATTGATGTTATATTGATGTTATATTGATGTTATTGATTGATTATTATTGAATGCGGGAATCGGGCACTCTTGTTGCTGATCTCCCAATTGATTGATCGATTTATGCTTGCATGATGATTGATGAAAATGGAGCCTTGGTATGTGTGTGCCACCTCTCGGGCAGCGTCGGGCTGTCGGGTTGAAACCGGCATGACTGCCATAGGCTACCCCCAGCTCGCATGACGGAGATGTCATGGAGGGAAGGGGATAGTGAGGTACCTCGGGTGCGTGAGTAATGGGGAGTTATAAGAAGAACGGTTGAGATCGTGATGGCGTTTGGAGCTACACCAAATAGAGTATCCTTATTGAATGGTCATATAGTTATGTGATGATAGCTTTATTTATGTTATTATTGTTGTTGTGTGTTTACTTGCTCAAAGGACTAAATCCAAGGAGCGTAGTGAATACTGTCGAGATCTATCGGATCCTCACTGGGCTTATGTATATAAGCTCACTCTCTATTAATGCATGTTTCAGGTGTACTTTCACAAGATTACGGGTACGTGCCTCCTGAAGAGGAGAATGTGGAAAATGTGCCTTTTGTGGATGAGTCATATGTTCCCGAGTCTTATCTATGACTTTATGTTGTTAAATGTCTTGTATATTAGTTTAATAGACTTTATATGCTTTACGGTTCTTAATGTAATAGATATTGAAAAGATGATGAACCAAATGATGTTAACTTAGCGGTTTCCTTTTGTCTATGGTTAAATTGTAGTTGTGTCTCAACTTACTTTTGAAATGTATGATAAAGTTGAGGTATTGTATGTCATGTTGGAACGGAGGCGTATAACGAGGATGTTTTATTGTATAATATGGTTGTGTTGTATGTTGTTGTTTATATTGAGGAAATACGGGATGTATGATGTTTTATGAGGTTGGTTTAGAACCTCGGAAATCTGTTTACTGTCGTTATGCCGCCGAAATTCCGTTGCGTCCTGACTGATCGTAGGTGGGGTCGAGTTGGGGCGTGACAAAAACGTTCGATTTTGGGCTCTGAAAAGAGGCCTAGCAAAGAAGGCTTGGTTGACCAGTCGTATATCTCTCAGAGAGCTTTCCAACGGTATGCTGTGGGCCGCTTAACTACTTAAGGATCAAAAGTTATGGGCTACGGAGCGACGGAGACCTGGTACCATGCCCCACGACCTCGGTTTGCGAGCCCAGCCTCTACATGAAGCGAAGTTGTCTCGCCCAAGGTGCCGTGTGATTTGGTAACAGAAATGTGATGGATTAGGTTGCCGGACTTACCGCAGCGCACGACGTACGAATCGGGACAGAAAAACAATATAAAAGCAGAAAAATGTCCAAAAACATATGAAAACATACGATTTTGGGCTCCGAAAAAAGGCCCAGCAAAGCTAGCTTAGATGCCCTGTCGTAGAGCTCTTTGAGAGCTTTCCAACGGTATGCTGTGGGCTGCGAAACTCCTTACGGATCAAAAGTTATGGGCTTCGGAGCGACGGTGAGTTGGTCCTAAGCTCCACGACCTCGGTTTGCAGCCCAGCCTCTACGTGAAGCGAAGTTGTCTCGCCCAAGGTGCCGTGCGATTCGGTAACAGAAATGTGATGGATTAGGTTGCCGGACTTCACGCGGCGCACGACGTACGATCCGGGACAGAAAAACAGTATAAAAGCAGAAAAATTTCCAAAAACTGATGAAAACTTTCGATTTTGGGCTCTGAAAAGAGGCCTAGAAAAGCAGGCTTGGCTGCCCCGTCGTAGATCTCTCGGAGAACTTTCCAACGGTATGTTGTGGGCCGCGTAACTACTTAAGGATCAAAAGTTATGGGCTCCGGAGCGACGGAGACCTGGTCCCAAGCCCCACGACCTCGGTTTGCGGGCCCAGCCTCTACGTGAAGCAAAGTTGTCTCGCCCAAGGCGCCGTGGGATTCGGTAACAGAAATGTGATGGATTAGGTTGCCAGACTTCTTGCGGCGCACGACGTACGATCCGGGACAGAAAAACAGTATAAAAGCAGGAAAGTGTCCGAAAATTGATGAAAACGTTCGATTTTGGGCTCCGAAAAAAGGTCCAGCGAAGCCAGCTATGCTGCCCTGTCGTAGAACTCTATGAGAGCTTTCCAACGGTTTGCTGTGGGCCGCGTAACTCCTTACAGATCAAAAGTTATGGGCTCCGAAGCGACGGAGACCTGGTCCCAAGCCCCATGACCTCGGTTTGCGGGCCCAGCCTCTAGGTGAAGCGAAGTTGTCTTGCCCAAGGTGCCGTGTGATTCGGTAACAGAAATGAGATGGATTAGGTTGCCGGACTTCCCGCGGCGCACGACGTACGATCCGGGACAGAAAAAAATTATAAAAGCAGAAAAGTGTCCGAAAACTATTGAAAACGTTCGATTTTTTGCTCTGAAAAGAGGCCTAGCAGAGCAGGCTTGGCTGCCCCGTCGTAGATCTCTCGGAGAGCTTTCCAACGGTATGCTGTGGGCCGCGCAACTCCTTACGGATCAAAAGTTATCGGCTCCGGAGCGACGGAGACCTGGTCCCAAGACCCACGACATAGGTCTGCGGGCCCAGCCTCTACGTGAAGCGAAGTTGTCTTGCCCAAGGTTCCGTGTGATTCGGTAATAGAAATGTGATGGATTAGGTTGCCAGACTTTCCGCGGCACACGACGTACGATCCGGGACACAAAAATAGTATAAATGCATATAAGTGTCAAAAAACTGATGAAAACGTTCGATTTTGGGCTCCAAAATAAGGCCCAGCGTAGCATGCTTAGCTGTCCCATCGTAGAGCTCTCTGAGAGCTTTCCAACGGTATGCTGTGTGCCGCGTAACTTCTTACGGATCAAAATTTATGGGCTCCGGAGTGACGGAGACCTGGTCCCAAGCCCCGCGACCACGGTTTGCGGGCCCAACCTCTACGTGAAGCGAAGTTGTCTCGCACAAGGTGCCGTGTGATTTGGTAATAGAAATGTGATGGATTAGGTTGCTGGACTTCCCGCGGCGCATGACGTACGATTCGGGACAGAAAAACAGTATAAAAGCAGAAAAGTGTCCAAAAACTGATGAAAACGTTCGATTTTGGGCTCCAAAAATAGCCCCAACGAAGCGTGCTTCCCTGACCCGTCGTAGAGCTCTCTGAGAGCTTTCCAACGGTATGCTATGGGCCGCGTAACTCCTTACGGATAATAAGTTATGGGCTCCGGAGCGACGGAGACCTGGTCCCAAGACCCACACCTCGGTTTGCGGGCCCAACCTCTACGTGAAGCGAAGTTGTATCGCCCAAGGTGCCGTGTGATTCGGTAACAGAAATGTGATGGATTAGGTTGCCGGACTTCCCGCGGCACATGATGTACGATCCGGGACAGAAAAACAGTATAAATGCATAAAAGTGTCCAAAAACTGATGAAAACGTTCGATTTTGGGCTCCAAAAAAAGGTCCAGCGAAGAGGACTTGTTGCCCCGTCGTAGAACTCTCTGAGAGCTTTCCAACGGTATGCTGTGGGCCGCGTAACTCCTTACGAATCAAAAGTTATGGGCTTCGGAGCGACGGAGACCTGGTACCAAGCCCCACGACCTTGGTTTGTGGGCCAAGCCTCTACGTGAAGCAATGTTGTCTCGCCTAAGGTGCAGTGGGATTCTGTAACAAAAATGTGAAGGATTAGGTTGCCGAACTTCCCGCGGCGCACGATGTACGATCCGGGACAGAAAAACAGTATAAAAGTATAAAAGTGTCCAAAAACTGATGAAAACATTCGATTTTGGGTTCTAAAAAAAGGCCCAGCGAAGCGTGCTTAGCTTCCCCGTCGTAGAGCTCTCTGGGAGCTTTCCAACGGTATGCTGTGGCCCGCGTAACTCCTTACGGATCAAAAGTTATAGGCTCCAAAGCGACGGAGACCTGGTCCCAAGACCCATGACCTCGGTTTGCGGGCCCAGCGTCTACGTGAAGCGAAGTAGCCTTGCCCAAGTTGCCGTGTGATTCGGTTACAGAAATGTGATGGATTAGATTGCCTGACTTCCCGCAGCGCATGACGTACGAACCGGGACAGAAAAACAGTATAAAAGCATAAAATTATCCGAAAATTGATGAAAATGTTCGATTTTGGGCTCCGAAAAGAGGCCTAGAAAAGCAGGCTTGGCTGCCCCGTCATAGAGCTCTCTGAGAGCTTTCCAACGGTATGCTATGGGCCGCGTAACTACTTACGAATCAAAAGTTATGGGCTCCGGAGCGACGGAGACCTGGTCCCAAGACCCACGACCTCGGTTTGGGGCCCAGCTTCTACGTGAAGCGAAGTTGTCTCGCCCAAGGTGCCATGGGATTCGGTAACAGAAATGTGATGGATTATATTGCCGGACTTCCCGCGGCGTACGACGTACGAACCGGGACAAGAAAAACAGTATAAAAGCATAAACGTTTCCAAAAATTGACAAAAACGTACGATTTTGGGCTCCGAAAAAAGGCCCAGCAACGTGTGCTTTGTGGCACCGTCGTAGAACTCTCTGAGAGCTTTCCAACGATATGCAGTGGGTCGCGTAACTCCTTACGGATCAAAAGTTATGGGCTCCGGAGCGACAGAGACTTGGTCCCAAGACCCACGACCTCGGTTTGCGGGCCCAGTGTCTACGTGAATCGAAGTAGTCTCGCCTAAGGTGCCGTGTGATTCGGTAATAGAAATGTGATGGATTAGATTGCCGGACTTCCCGCGGCGCACGACGTACGAACCGGGACAAAAAAACAGTATAAAAGGAGAAAAGTGTCCGAAAACTGACGAAAACGTACGATTTTGGGTTCTGAAAAAAGGCCCAGCCTAGCTTGCTATGCGGCCCCGTTGTAGAACTCTCTGAGAGCTTTCCAACGGTATGCTGTGGGCCACGTAACTCCTTACGGATCAAAAGTTATGGGCTCCGGAGCGACGGAGACTTGGTCCCAAGACCCACGACCTCGGTTTGCTGGCCCAGCGTCTACGTGAAGTGGAGTAGTCTCGCCCAAGGTGCCGTGTGATTTGGTAACAGAAATGTTATGGATTAGGTTGCCCGACTTCCCGCGGCGCATGACGTACGAACCGGGACAGAAAAATAGTATAAAAGCATAAAATTATCCGAAAACTGATGAAAATGTTCGATTTTGGGCTCCGAAAAGCAGGCTTGGCTGCCCCGTCATAGAGCTCTCTGAGAGCTTTCCAACGGTATGCTGTGGGCCGCGTAACTACTTACGAATCAAAAGTTATGGGCTCCAGAGCGACGGAGACCTGGTCCCAAGACCCACGACCTCGGTTTGCGGGCCCAGCTTCTACGTGAAGCGAAGTTGTCTCGCCCAAGGTGCCATGGGATTCGGTAACAAAAATGTGATGGATTATATTGCCTGACTTCCCGCGGCGCACGACGTACGAACCGGGATAGAAAAACAGTATAAAAGCATAAAAGTTTCCAAAAACTGACAAAAACGTACGATTTTGAGCTCTAAAAAAAGGCCCAGCAATGTGTACTTTACTGCCCCGTCGTAGAACTCTCTGAGAGCTTTCCAACGAGATGCAGTGGGTCGCGTAACTCATTACGGATCAAAAGTTATGGGCTCCAGAGCGATAGAGACCTGGTCCCAAGACCCACGACCTCGGTTTGCGAGCCCAGTGTCTACGTGAAGCGAAGTAGTCTCGCCCAAGGTGCCATGTGATTCGGTAACAGAAATGTGATGGATTAGGTTGCCGGACTTCCCGCGGCGCACGACGTACGAACCGGGATAGAAAAATAGTATAAAAGTAGAAAAGTGTCCGAAAACTGATGAAAATGTTCTATTTTGGGCTCTGAAAAGAGGCCTAGCAAAGCAGGCTTGGCTGCCCCATCGTAGAGCTCTCTGAGAGCTTTCCAACGGTATGCTGTGCGCCGCGTAACTACATATGGATCAAAAGTTATGGGCTCCGGAGCGACGGAGACCTGGTCCCAAAACCCACGACCTCAGTTTGCGGGCCCAGCTTCTACGTGAAGCGAAGTTGTCTCGCCCAAGGTGCCATGGGATTCGGTAACAGAAATGTGATGGATTATGTTGCCGGAATTCCCTTGGCGCACGACGTACGATCCGGGACAGAAAAACAGTATAAAAGTAGAAAAGTGTCCGAAAACTGATGAAAATGTACGATTTTGGGCTATGAAAAATGGCCTAGCTAAGTGTGCTTAGCTGCCCTGTCGTAGAGCTCTCTTAGAGCTTTCCAACGGTATGCTGTGGTCTGCGTAACTCCTTACGGATAAAAAGTTATGGGCTCCGGAGCGACGGAGACCTAGTCCTAAGACCCACGACCTCGGTTTGCGGGCCCAGCCTCTACGTGAAGCGAAGTTGTCTCGCCCAAGGTGTCGTGTGATTCGGTAACAGAAATGTGGTAGATTAGGTTGCCGGACTTCCCGCGGCGCACGACGTACGATCCGGGACAGAAAAATAGTATAAAAGTAGAAAAGTGTCCGAAAACTGATGAAAACGTTCGATTTTGGGCTTCGAAAAATGGTCCAGCGAAGAGGACTTGCTGCCCCGTCGTAGAACTCTCTGAGAGCTTTCCAACGGTATGCTGTGGGCCGCGTAACTCCTTACGGATCAAAAGTTATGGGCTCCGGAGCGACGGAGACCTGGTCCCAAGCCCCACGACCTCGGTTTACGGGCCCAGCCTCTACGTGAAGCGAAGTTGTCTCGCCCAAGGTGCCGTGTGATTCGGTATCAGAAATGTGATGGATTAGGTTGCCGGACTTCCCGCGGCGCACCACGTACGATCCGGGACATAAAAACATTATAAAAGTATAAAAGTATCCGAAAACTGATGAAAACGTTAGATTTTGGGCGACAAAAAAAGGCCCAGCTAAGCGGGATTTGTTGCCCCGTCGTAGAGCTCTCTTTGAGCTTTCCAACGGTATGCTGTGGGCCGCGTAACTCCTTACGGATCAAAAGTTATGGGCTCCGGAGCGACGGAGACCTGGTCCCAAGACCCATGACCTCGGTTTTGCGGGCGTAGCCTCTACGTGAAGCGAAGTTGTCTCGCCCAAGGTGCCGTGTGATTCGGTACCAGAAATGTGATGGATTCGGTTGCCGGACTTCCCGCGGCGCACGACATACGATCCGGGACAGAAAAACAGTATAAAAGCAGAAAAGTATCCGAAAACTGATGATAATGTTCAATTTTGGGCTCCGAAAAAAGGTCCAGCAAAGCGAGCTATGCTGCCCCGTCGTAGAGCACTCGGAGAGCTTTCCAACGGTATGCTGTGGGCCGCGTAACTCCTTACGGATCAAAAGTGATGGGCTCCGAAGCGACGGAGACCTGGTCCCAAGACCCACAACCTCGGTTTCCTGGCCCAGCCTCTACGTGAAGCGAAGTTGTCTCGCCCAATGTGCCATGTGATTCGGTAACAGAAATGTGATGGATTAGGTTGCCGGACTTCCCGCGGAACACGACGTACTATCCGGGACAAAAAAATAGTATAAAAGCAGAAAAGTGTGCGAAAACTGATGAAAACATTCGATTTTGGGCTCTGAAAAGAGGCCTAGCATAGCAGGCTTCGCTGCTCCGTCGTAGATCTCTCGGAGAGCTTTCCAACGGTATGCTGTGAGCCGCGTAACTACTTACGGATCAAAAGTTATGGGCTCCGGAGCGACGGAGACTTGGTCCCATGCCCCACGACCTCGGTTTGCGGTCCTAGCCTCTGCGTGAAGCAAAGTTGTCTCGCCCAAGGTGCCGTGGGATTCGGTAACAGAAATGTGATGGATTAGGTTGCCGGACTTCCTGCGGCGCACGACGTACGATCCGGGACAGAAAAATAGTATAAAAGCAGAAAAGTGTCCTAAAACTGATGAAAACGTTCGATTTTAGGATCCGAAATATGGCCCAACGAAGCGAGCTTGGCTGCCCCGTCGTAGAGCTCTCTGAGAGCTTTCCAACGGTATGCTGTGGGCCGCGTAACTCCTTACAGTTCAAAAGTTATGGGCTCCGGAGCGACGGAGACCTGGTCCCAAGACCTACAATCTTGGTTTGCCGGCCCAGCCTCTACGTGAAGCGAAGTTGTCTCGCCCAAGGTGATGTGTGATTCGGTAACAGAAATTTGATGGATTAGTTTGCCGGACTTCCCGCGGTGCACGACGTACGATCCGGGACAGAAAAATAGTATAAAAGCAGAAAAGTGTCCGAAAACTGATGAAAACGTACGATTTTCGGATCCGAAAAAAGGCCCAACGAAGCGAGCTTGGCTACCCCGTCGTAGAGCTCTCTGAGAGCTTTCCAACGGTATTCTGTGTGAGGCCCGACCCCGAATAACGTGCCTTACCTCGATTTGTGTGCCTTAGACCTAGAACTGTATGGCTGACCTTGGATTACGTATCCTGTCTTGATTTTCGTGCATGTCTCGTCGTACTTGCCTTGACCTAGAATTGTGTACCCTAATCCTCGATATACGTGCGATACCTAGATAAACGCGCCATGACCTAGTTTTATGTGCGAGACCTCAATTTGCGTGTGTGTCTTCGTTTCATGTGCATTAATCTTGAACTACGTGCTTTAACCTAGGTTTAAGAGTCGTACCTCAATTTACGTGCATTGCATTGAATTACGTGCCTTGTATTGGTTTATGTACATTTACCTAGGGTTGCGTGCATTTGCATTAGAATATGTGCATTTATCTTGAAGTACGTTCATTAGTCTTGAAGTTCGTGTCTTACCTCGTAGTTCGTGTCTACCTCGTAATTCGTGCTTTAGACCTAGGAATCCGTGCCACCACGTTAATCAAGAAAGAATCCTATACAATCCACTAACCAATATTATATTCCTAATTCAAATCTCTACAAAACCCACTAACTATAAAATATTCTATTCTACCCAACATTCTCTTACACATGTCATAACTTTTGCTTATCCTAGACACTTTAAACTAAACCTATGCACTTCTCTCTCTCTCCTCACATGCCTAAACACTATTTTAATGCAACCAATTCATATTTTTAGCATACTACACATTTTTTTTGACACTACATGCACAATTCAAAGTCAAACAAGACCATACATGCATATAAGTGTTCATTTTATATACTAAAGCATTCCTAAACCCTAGACCACCTTTTTGCTAACTCCCAAGCACTCCTCTTGCACTCCTAATCCACCTAAGTACCCTTAGATTATAGTATATTCAAGACAAGGCAGAATTCTGCCCACAACAACAAACACCACACGATTAAACCTAGTCAAACCCCTAGACAAGCTCTTACACACACTCTAACCCCAATGCCCCTTTTTCCTAAGCCCTAAACTACCCCATGATTATTCCTCTACACCTCACACACTCCCAAGAAGCATATTTTTCAGATTTGAAGTCCCAAGAACTGTTGCAAACAAGGCCAATTCAGCCAAGGCCATACAATCAAAACTAGACAACAATAAATCACTAGTTTCATTCTCTTTTGTTGTCTTCTCTCTCTTAGCCTTAGCTCTCAAAATCTCTCTCTCTCTCCACGATCTCTCACTGCCTCTTGCACTTAAGAGGCTGACCAAACCATTTAGCCAAGGTAGGAGGCCTCCAAGACCCGAGCAAGCAAGCTACTACACGGCACAAACTCATCTAGGGCTATCCACGGCTTAGGTAAGGTTTCCTTGTTTCCTTTTATGTTCCTTTCTATTTCTCTTGGATATAAGCTCATACATGTCTTCCATAGTCATTAGCAAAGCCAAAGATTAAGGTAGAGGCAAGGAAAGGCACGCTCAAAGCAAAAACCAAGCACTTAGGGCACACCGAGCCATTTTCACAAGCATTTGTGCATCTTCTTGTTGAATTGCAAAGGTGAGGGTTAAAACCTTTTGAAAACTCTTTAAAAACTCACATGCATGCTCATAAATGTGTGTATTTGCTTCTGTACTTGAGATATATGGTCGTTCATAAGCTTAAACAACCATGCATGGCAAGATCTTGGCTTGAAAATGATGCTAGGTGAAGTCGAAATGGATGACAGCTCTCTGACCAGTCTGTTCGAGGTAAGTTTAGCTAAGAAAATGATGTTTAAAATGCTTGAAAATTGGTGGGTGACTAGTTTGGACAGTTTTGAACATTTTTCCCAGAAATAGGTCGAAGCTAATTTTGAGGCTAAGGTCCTCAAAATGGAAAATCATTAAAATGTGACCAAATCTGGAAATCTGGAAAAAATGAATCAGGTTTTGGCAGATGCACTGACCTAGTGGAACGAACCATATTTGACTTAGTAAATGTTGTCCAAAATGCATGAAAATTGGTGTGCTGCTAGATTTTTCAGTTCTGGACAATTTTGTCAGTAATGGACCAAGGCTAAAACGGACCCTAAGGACCTCAAAAACGACAATTTCTGAAAAGTATGTAAATCTGGACAGTTTTGAGCTATTCCACTGTTTCGGCTATATCTAATGATCCCGAACTCCAATTGATGCAAGGTTTGTTTCTGATTTTAGTTAACTTGTTAAGCTTTAATTTGACATCTTATTCACTGGATTTGGAGATTGTTTGGTTATCCTATTGATTGTGAGAAAACAGCCTATTGCAGTAAAGGTTTCACTTAGCTATATGCTTGGAAAATTGATGTAACCTCTCTTGTGGTACTAATTGCTTGGAATTGTGGTGTTGGAATGTTGTGTGGACTGTTTTGGGTACTTGAGGATGTTTGAATTGAATGATGCATGACTTGAGAATGATTTTGAGTTGACTTAGGGTTTAATCACGCGGTTAAGCATGAAAAGGAAACCCTAATGACTAGGTAGTCTTGCTAAGTGTTGATCATTTGGATATTGTGTGGAAATTATATGCTTAGTGGGCTGCCCGTTAATGCCTTATAACTTCAAATGTGATTTTGACCATTGCATGTTGACAAATAAGCTTTTCTTGCACCCGAACCCATGATTGATGTCATTGCATGTTGAATAATCTTATCACTTGATTACGTGAACTTTGGAATGAGTTATATGGCTTGACTTGCATGTGTTACATGGCTGCCCGTTTAATGTTCATATGACTCTATGTGTTCTACAAGTAAAATTTCATGTCAAGCATGCCTCGTTCGTTTACTTGGCAATATGTGATCTTGAAATTGTCCGGAGGCAACCTACTTTGTTGTCCTCCTTCTGTGATATATTACCTGTTTTATCGTGCCCTGCTTATTTACTTGGTCAATGTGCAATCTTATGACTGTCCGGAGACAACCTACTTTGTTGTTCTCCTACTGTGATATATTACCTGTCATAAATGTGCATTGCATACAAGGTTGCAACCTTTCATGTCGGCATGGTAGCGATCATGCACGCCGGGCGGCATCGGGCTTGCCGGTGTTACCGTGACCACCATGGTCCCATTCCCTCTCTCGCTTGGGGGCTAGACTTCCTCGGAGAGTTGGGTCGTAGGCTTTTGGGGTACATCCAGAGTACACCCACCTGGTGTGTTTTGGGGAATGATTTGAAGTCGGCCGCAACTTTTGATTCTGAAACTGATCTGAGAGCAAAAGCTCGCCGTATCCTTTTTATTATGTGTATAAGTACTCCCGCTTGGTTCCTAGAGAACCTCGGGAAGGAAAGACCGGTATTCTTGTTATGTACTTGTATTTCTGTACTTGTATTTTTGTTGTATTCATGTTTGAGAAAGGGATTTTCATAAGTTTAACCAGAAAATGAGTTTCAAAACTTATTTCTCGTTCCCCCTCGCTGAGTTCATAAGGACTCACCCTCTTTTATCATCTCAGGTGAAGAAGATCAAGAACAGGTACCCGAGGACGATGTGTCTAACGATGATTCCTTGGAGTGATTGCCTGTCTTGTGTGCTTTGCGTGATTTTGGCTATTTGTGAACTATGCTACCTGAAGACTATTTCTTTTATGTTGCTCGTTGTTTATTGATGTAAATGACCCCGTTGTAATTTGGGTCTAATTCTGGGATTGTACTATCTATAACCGGACGAACTTTTATTTGGTTGTTTGCTTTCGTTTTCTTAATTAGTAGTTATCATAGGCATTCAAACCACTAGATGAACAATCAACTAAGTTAATTCTATCTAATTTCACTTAGGTGCTCATTTGCAAACTAAAGGATAATAGGTACTTGCATGATAGGAAATTGATAAATAAACAGGACACAATTATCATGTTAGGCTTATTAACCAAACGAGACTTTCAAGGTAAACTAGTCAGCCAATCGGTTGGTGTCAAATAGGAGTCCTTAATGGAATTGGATTAATGATTGGAATAATTGAGGCGTTTAGAGAATTAGGTCAAACCAAAGAGCCCAATTACAGCCGTTATGCTGCCGATTTTCTGAAAAACTTTGGAGTTTAAACTAAAACGATAAGTGTTAATTCTTCATAAACGGTTAAGTATGTGACAGGTCCTGAACGTTTAGGTCACACCCTAGTCTAACCTTATAGGCCGGGTTGGGCCGTGACACCTTATATAAGAATGGTATCAGAGCTTAGTTTAGTAACTAGGCGTTAGTCGGGTTCAACTCTCGGACCATGGGTAGAAGCCCTAAGGTAATTGTGATGTATTGTTTATATGAGTTAATGTGTGCTAATGTGCTTTAATTGCTTTGAGAATTGAATACTATGTGCCTTTGTAGACTATATGTATTATGTGTTATGCACACCGACACGTTAGTGCCCTCAATAATGCATGCATACCTTTATACTTCTTTCTTGATACATATGCATGTTATATAACCATAAATGACTGTTTATACACATAGATAGATAGAATTAGGACTTTCAAGGAAGTGAATTCATGCAGGAAGAACGAAAAGTCTCGGTTAGAGATTTCTGGCATCTTCACAGGTACTCGATGGATAGTATGTATTATTGGATATGCATATGTATAAAATGCGTAGCACGGGTATAATTGTTGAGGTAAAGTTATCTCCTTATTTTTGGAATACCTATACCTGTGATTAAGTTGTCAATTTTATAGCTATGAAGTTATTGATTCCGTTAAACCGTTCTTCTAATTGTGGTTCAAGAATAAATGTTAAGGACATACAATTTTCCTTAGATATAAGAATATACTATTAAATATGTAGAGTAGTATATATTCTGATGTGCTGATAGTGGAAGTTGACTTGGAGGTTTCTTTGAATCCATTTCTCACATCTTAAAATTGGCTTGATAGGCTATCTAAGAAGTTGGCAATATACTCGTACGATTGAATCCTTACTTGATTGGAATTAAGCATTGATGAATTTGATATGGTGTATACTAGCAAGTTTCAAGTTCACTAAACGTTGAGACCATAACCTAGAAATTAAAAGATGAATTCGTGGAAGTTGACGATAGTTACTTTTAGGGGTTAGATTATTGAGACATGGATAGTGTATTTGAGTGACTTAGCGATGGATAACCTCAAGACATGTAGGCAACTCTGGAGACCGAATTTAACAAGGTTGATGATTCTTTGATATAACAAGATATAAGGATGCTAGAATTGAGGAATTCACGTAACTAGAACTCGTGTTTGGAAAACTGCACCTAAAATGTTAGGACGGATAGAAGTGTAAAGTATTGAATTATGTATTAGATGACTAATGTTGCTAAGGTCCTAGGTTGGATGTCGGTGATATTTAGAATCATGGTATTAATTTGGTGCCTCTCGGATTTAGTTGTGATTATGCAAGTAAGTCATTCTATGCACTCGTTGTTTGGATACTCTAGAGGATGCTGGAAAGCATATATCCTTAAGTAAGACCGATGGACCTATTATATAAAACATGGAAATGAGATTAAAGCATCTGGTTGCAAAGTGGAGTCGTTAGGATATGATTAGTAATCCTAAATAGCTAATAGTGAGTATGCATGATGATTCATGGCAAACCCTAAGACCTAAGGTCGACGAGTCTCGATGCTCTTAGCCTAGCTGAACATGTAAATGGGAAGAGTAAGATTTCATAAAGTTAAGATAGAGATGAATCAGAGTCATGATGACCCAAGAGACTATTGTTAGACAACTGTATTATGTGCACCGTTTCATATCTAGAAACTAGCTGTTGGTAGGCTTCGAATCGTGGTCGTTAAATGGAGGGCGGATCTTGTAGTGATAGTTATATGAGTCGTTGACTACTTTTGAAGTTCTATTAGATTATATTGTGGTTATAATCCTTATGTTGACATGACCTTGAAGTTATTTTGTGTAACGAGCTACTTGGATTAGTATGGTAAGTGTCTTATGAGCTAGATCATTTTGGTACCCATTAATAGTCCTAGGATTATTGTTGCTATATGACCGGTAACCTAGTAGAGAATTGATCTCTCTTACATGGCTATGAACCTAGCTTAGTAACATTAATGTCGAAGATATATTGGCGGGCATTAAGTGTTCGAATGAATGATTAGGTCGCTAAGTGAGTAGGACCATTGTCTTCTTAAGTATGACGTAACCTTGGATCGAGGTGAGTGGAATTTATTTGAGGTTGAAACTATTCACCTTAGGAGTTTTGGATAAGATTAAAAGAAAATTCTGAAGCTTGAAGATAGGGATTTGAATAAGGAAATAGATTGTGGATCATAAGCTGATGAAATTTACTTGTAAGAGTTGAACTAGTGTAACATGATTAGTTTACCCATGCAATTTCGATGGCAATTTGTTGGTGATACTTGATAAACCTTAGAATTCGAGTTTAATGAATCTCAACGGTCTTTCTCCTTGATTACGAGCGTGAAGGTTAACGAAGCTGGGAAAGGATGTTAGTGAATAGGAGCCTATGATTGGGAGACTAGTCATTAGAAGATTTGCTAATCTAATGTACCTGCGAGATAAAAAGGGCTATAATACCATCGATAGATGACGATTTGAGATGGATCAGTTTGTTTGGAGAGTTTTTCCTGAAAATAGAGTCGTATTGTGGAAATGACCCATAACACGTGTATGCCCCATCGTAGAACTCTCTGAGAGCTTTCCAACGGTATGCTGTGGGCCGCATAACTCCTTACGGATCAAAAGTTATCGGCTCCGGAGCGACGGAGACCTGGTCCCGAGCCCCACGGCCTCGGTTTGCTAGCCCAGCCTCTACGTGAAGCAAAGTTGTCTCGCCCAAGGTTCCGTGGGATTGGGTAACAGAAATGTGATGGATTAGGTTGCCGGACTTCCCGCGGCGTACGACGTACGATCCGGGACAAAAAAACATTATAGAAGCAGAAAAGTGTGCAAAAACTGATGAAAACGTTCAATTTTGGGCTCTGAAAAAAGGTCCAGCAAAGAGGGCTTGCTGCCTCGTCATAGAACTCTCTGAGAGCTTTCCAACGGTATGCTGTGGGCCGCGTAACTCCCTACGGATCAAAAGTTATGGGCTCCGGAGCGACGGAGACCTGGTCCCAAGCCCCACGACCTCGGTTTGTGGGCCCAGCCTCTACGTGAAGCGAAGTTGTCTCGCCCAAGGTACCGAGTGATTCGGTAACAGAAATGTGATAGATTAGGTTGCCGGACTTCCCGCGGCGCATGACGTACGATTCGGGACAAAAAAACTATATAAAAGCAGAAAAGTGTCCGAAAATTGATGAAAACGTTCAATTTTGGGCTCCGAAAAAAGGCCCAACGAAGTGAGCTTCGCAGCCCCGTCGTAGAGCTCTCTGAGAGCTTTCCAACGGTATGCTTTGGGCCGCATAACTCCTTACGGATCAAAAGTTATGGGCTCCGGAGCGACGGAGACCTGGTCCCAAGACCCACGACCTCGGTTTGCGGGCCCAGCCTCTACGTGAAGTGAAGTTGTATCGCCCAAGGTGCCGTGTGATTCGGTAACAGAAATGTGATGGATTAGGTTGCCGGACTTCCCGCGGCGCACGACGTACGATCCCGGACAGAAAAACAGCATAAAAGCATAAAAGTGTCCGAAAATTGATGAAAACGTTCGATTTTGGCTCCAAAAAAAGGTCCAGCAAAGAGGGCTTGCTGCCCCGTCGTACAACTCTCTGAGAGCTTTCCAACGGTTTGTTGTGGGCCGCGTAACTCCTTAGGGATCAAAAGTTATGGGCTCCGGAGCGTCGGAGACCTGGTACCAAGCCCCACGACCTCGGTTTGCGGGCCCAGCCTCTACGTGAAGCGAAGTTGTCTCGCCAAAGGTGCCGTGTGATTCGGTAACAGAAATGTGATGGATTAGGTTGCCGGACTTGCCGCGGTGCACGACGTACGAACCGGGACAAAAAAATAGCATAAAAGTAGAAAAGTGTCTGAAAACTGATAAAAACGTTCGATTTTGGGGTCTGAAAAAAGGTCCAGCAAAGCGGGTTTACTGCCCCATCGTAGAACTCTCTGAGAGCTTTCCAACGGTATGCTGTGGGCCGCGTAACTCCTTACGGATCAAAAGTTATCAGCTCCGGAGCGACGGAGACCTGGTCCCAAGCCCCTCGGCCTCGGTTTGCTAGCCCAGCCTCTACGTGAAGCAAAGTTGTCTCGCCCAAGGTACCGTGGGATTGGGTAACAGAAATGTGATGGATTAGGTTGCCGGACTTCCCGCGGCGCACGACGTACGATCCGGGACAGAAAAATAGTATAGAAGCAGAAAAGTATCCAAAAACTGATGAAAACGTTCGATTTTGGGCTCCGAAAAAAGGTTCAGCGAAGAGGGCTTGCTGCCTCGTCGTAGAACTCTCTGAGAGCTTTCCAACGGTATGCTGTGGGCCGCGTAACTCCCTACGGATCAAAAGTTATGGGCGCCGGAGCGACGGAGACCTGGTCTCAAGCCCCACGACCTCGGTTTACGGGCCCAGCCTCTACGTGAAGCGAAGTTGTCTCGCCCAAGGTGCCGTGTGATTCGGTAATAGAAATGTGTTGGATTAGGTTGCCGGACTTCCCGTGGTGCACGACGTATGATCCGGGACAGAAAAACAATATAGAAGCAGAAAAGTGTCCGAAAATTGATGAAAAAATTCGATTTTGGGCTCAGAAAAAGGTCCAGCAAAAAGGGTTTGCTGCCCCATCGTAGAATTCTCTGAGAGCTTTCCAACGGTATGCTGTGGGCCGCGTAACTCCTTACGGATCAAAAGTTATCGGCTCCGTAGCGACGGAGACCTGGTCCCAAGCCCCACGGCCTCGGTTTGCTGGCCCAGCCTCTATGTGAAGCAAAGTTGTCTCGGTCAAGGTGCCATGGGATTTGGTAACAAAAATGTGATGGATTAGGTTGCCGGACTTCCCGCGGCGCACGACGTACGATCCGGGATAGAAAAACAGTATAAAAGCATAAAAGTGTCCGAAAACTGATGAAAACGTTCGATTTTGGGCTCCAAAAAAAGGTCCAGCGAAGAGGGCTTGCTGCCTCGTCGTAAAAATCTATGAGAGCTTTCCAACGGTATGCTTTGGGCCGCGTAACTCCTTACGGATCAAAAGTTATGGGCTCCGGAGCGATGGAGACCTGGTCCCAAGCCCCACGACCTCGGTTTGCGGGCCCAGCCTCTACGTGAAGCGAAGTTGTCTCGCCCAAGGTGCCGTGTGATTCGGTAACATAAATGTGATGGATTAGGTTGTCGGACTTCCTGCGGCGCATGACGTACGATTCGGGACAGAAAAACAGTATAAAAGCATAAAAGTGTTCGAAAATTGATTAAAACGTTCGATTTTGGGCTCCGAAAAAAGGCCCAACGAAGTGAGCTTCGCAGCCCCGTCATAGAGCTCTCTAAGAGCTTTCCAACGGTATACTGTGGGCCGCGTAACTCCTTAAGGATCAAAAGTTATGGGCTCCGGAGCGACGGAGACCTGGTCCCAAGACCCACGACCTCGGTTTGCGGGCCCATCCTCTACGTGAAGTGAAGTTGTATCGCCCAAAGTGCGGTGTGATTCGGTAACAGAAATGTGATGGATTAGGCTGCCGGACTTCCCGCGGTGCACGACGTACGATCCGGGACAGAAAAACAGTATAAAAGCATAAAAGTGTCCAAAAAATGAGGAAAACGTTCGATTTTGGGCTCCTAAAAAAGGTCCAGCGAAGAGGGCTTGCTGCCCCGTCGTTGAACTCTCTGAGAGCTTTCCAACGGTATGCTGTGAGCCGCGTAACTCCTTACGGATCAAAAGTTATGGGCTCTGGAGCGTCGGAGACCTGATACCAAGCCCCACGACCTCGGTTTGCGGGCCCAGCCTCAACGTGAAGCGAAGTTGTCTCGCCCAAGGTGCCGTGTGATTCGGTAACTGAAATGTGATGGATTAGGTTGCCGGACTTGCCGCAGTGCACGACGTACGATCTGGGACAGAAAAATAGTATAAAAGCATAAAAGTGTCCGAAAATTGATGAAAACATTCGATTTTGGGCTCAGAAAAAAGGTCCAGCGAAGCGGGTTTGCTGCCCCATCGTAGAACTCTCTAAGAGCTTTTCAACGGTATGTTGTGGGCCGCGTAACTCCTTACGGATCAAAAGTTATTGGCTCTAGAGCGACGGAGACCTGGTCCAAAGCCCCACGGCCTCAGTATGCTAGCCCATCCTCTACGTGAAGCAAAGTTGTCTCGCCCAAGGTGCCGTGGGATTGGGTAACAGAAATGTGATGGATTAGGTTGCCGGACTTCCCGCGACGCACGACGTACGATCCGGGACAGAAAAACAGTATAGAAGCAGAAAAGTGTCCAAAAACTGATGAAAATGTTCAATTTTGGGCTCCGAAAAAAGGTCCAGCGAAGAGGGCTTGCTGCTTCGTCGTAGAACTCTTTGAGAGCTTTCCAACGGTATGCTGTGGGCCGCGTAACTCCCTACGGATCAAAAGTTATGGGCTTCGGAGCGACGGAGATCTGGTCTCAAGCCCCACAACCTCGGTTTGCGGGCCCAGCCTCTACGTGAAGCGAAGTTGTCTCGCCCAAGGTGCCGTGTGATTCGATAATAGAAATGTGATGGATTAGGTTGCCAGACTTGCCGCGGTGCACGACGTACGATCCGGGACAGAAAAATAGTATAAAAGCATAAAAGTGTCCGAAAATTGATGAAAACGTTCGATTTTGGGCTCAGAAAAAAGGTCCAGTGAAGCGGGTTGGCTGCCCCATCGTAGAACTCTCTGAGAGCTTTCCAACGGTATGCTGTGGGCCGCGTAACTCCTTACGGATCAAAAGTTATGGGCTCCGGAGCGTCGGAGACCTGGTACCAAGCCCCACGACCTCGGTTTGCGGGCCCAGCCTCTACGTGAAGCGAAGTTGTCTCGCCCAAGGTGTCGTGTGATTCGGTAACAGAAATGTGATGGATTATGCTGCCGGACTTGCCGCGGTGCACGACGTACGATCCGGGACAGAAAAACAGTATAAAAGCATAAAAGTGTCCGAAAATTGATGAAAACGTTCGATTTTGGGCTCAGAAAAAGGTCCAGTGAAGCGGGTTTGCTGCCCCATCGTAGAACTCTTTGAGAGCTTTCCAACGGTATGCTGTGGGCCGCGTAAGTCCTTACGGATCAAAAGTTATGGGCTCCGGAGCGTCGGAGACCTAGTACCAAGCCCCACGACCTCGGTTTGCGGGCCCAGCCTCTACGTGATGCGAAGTTGTCTCGTCCAAGGTGCCGTGTGATTCGGTAATAGAAATGTGATAGATTTGGTTGCCGGACTTCCCGCGGTGCACGACGTACGATCCGGGACAGAAAAATAGTATAAAGGCAGAAAAGTGTCCGAAAACTGATGAAAACGTTCGATTTTGGGCACAGAAAAAGGTCCAGCAAAGCGGGTTTGCTGCCCCATCGTAGAACTTTCTGAGAGCTTTCCAACGGTATGCTGTGGTCCGCGTAACTCCTTACGGATCAAAAGTTATGGGCTCCGGAGCGACGGAGACCTGGTCCCAAGCCCCACGACCTCGGTTTGTGGGCCCAGCCTCTACGTGAAGCGAAGTTGTCTCGCCCAAGGTGCCGTGGGATTTGGTAACAAAAATGTGATGGATTAGGTTGCCAGATTTCCCGCGGCGCACGACGTACGATCTGGGACAGAAAAACAGTATAAAAGCAGAAAAGTGTCCGAAAACTGATGAAAACGTTCGATTTTGGGCTCCAATAAAAGGTCCAGCAAAGTGGGCTTGCTACCTCGTCGTAGAACTCTCTGAGAGCTTTCCAACGGTATGATGTGGGCCGCGTAACTCCTTACGGATCAAAAGTTATGGGCTCCGGAGCGACGGAGACCTGGTCCCAAGCCCCACGACCTCGGTTTGCGGGCCCAACCTCTACGTGAAGCGAAGTTGTCTAACCCAAGGTGCCGTGTGATTCAGTAACAGAAATGTGATGGATTAGGTTGCCGGACTTCCCATGGCGCACGACGTACGATCCGTGACCGAAAAACTGTATAAAAGCATAAAAGTGTCCGAAAACTGATGAAAACGTACGATTTTGGGCTCCGAAAAAAGGCCCAGCGAAGCATTCTTAGCTGCCCCGTCGTAGAGCTCTCTGAGTGCTTTCCAACGGTATGCTCTGGGCCGTGTAACTCCTTACGGATCAAAAGTTATGGGCTCCGGAGCGACGGAGACCTGGTCCCAAGACCCACGACCTCGGTTTACGGGCCCAGCCTCTACGTGAAGCGAAGTTGTCTCGCCCAAGGTGCCGTGTGATTCGTTAACAGAAATGTGATGGATTAGGTTGGTGGACTTCCCGCGGCGTGTCACGCCCCAACCCGGCCTATAAAGGTTAGACTAGGGTGTGATTTAATCATTCAAGTCCTTTCACATCCTTAATCGTTCTACGAGGTTTAACACTTAACATTTTATTCTGGGCTTCAAAATTTTTCGGAAATCCGGCAGCATAACGGCTGTAATTGGGCTCTTTGTTTTGACATAAATTCTCTAACAGCCTCAAAATTTACCATCTCAAATTCAGTTCTAGCTAAGCTTACTATTACTCCATCAATTGAATTGCCTATTGGTAAATTCGACGTCCTGTTTGATTTATAACCTAGCGTGATACTATGTCTCGTTTGTCCATTTATTCTTGTTTCAAAATATACCTGTTGATCTTAACTTATTAGCGAGTACCTGTTGAGATTGGATAAGTTCATTTACCTATTCCTTAACTAAGCATCATAAACTGTGACAGATACTAGCGGTACTAAAAGCAAAACGATCATAGTGTCATGTCTAGTATCAGTCTACTTAAAATAAGTACAACCCAAAATTAGACCCCAAATTACAGCGGGGGTCTTTTACATCACAAGCAATAAAGATCATAAGGGAAATAGTCTTCAAGCAGCAAAAGGTACACAAGTAGTCACGTTCAAGCAAAACAACAATAACAGGCAATCACTCCAGGGGTTCATCATTAGGTACATTATCCTCGGGTTCCTGTGCCTGTTCTTCTTCACCTGAGATGATAAAAGAGGGTGAGTCCTTATGAACTCAGCGAGGGGGAACGAGAAATAAGTTTTGAAACTCATTTTCCGGTTCAATTTATGAAAACCCCTTTTAAAACATGTCACATATTACAAATAATATGGTAAGCAATTATAAGAAACAAATCGAGAAACGGATACAATTACCAATCATTTCAAGGATACGGTGAGTATTTGCTCTCAATTTCAATTTCGAATCAATTGTTGCGGCCGACTTCAATAATCCACTTATCACTCCCAATTGGGTGTACTCCGGATGTACCCCGAAACCTACGACCCAACTCTCCGAGGGTGAAATGCCAAGCGAGAGAGGGAATTGGACCATGGTAGTCACGGTAACACCGGCAAGCCCGATGCCGCCCGGCGTGCGTGCAACACTACCATGCCACACGAAAGGTTGCAACCTCGCATGCAATGCACATTTATAACATTTAACATATCACATTAGGAGGGCAACAAAGTAGGTTGCCTCCGAATAGTTGTAAGATCGCACGTTGTCAAGTAGTCAAACAAGGCACGATAAGGCAAGTTATTTCACTTGAAAGGCATGTAGAGTCATATGAACATCAAACGGGCAGCCATGTACACATGTAAAACAGGCCATATAACTCATTAAGAAGCTCATATAATCGAGTGATACGAATTATTCAACATGCAACAACATTTACGTGGGTTCGGTAGCAAGAAAAGCTTATTTGACAACATGCAATCGTCAAAACCGTAATTGAAGTTATAACACATTTACGGGCAGCCCACTAAGCATATAATTTCCACACAATAACCAAGAGATCAACACTTAGTAAAGCTACATAGTCATTAGGGTTTCTATTTCATGCTTATACGTATGATTAAAACCCTAAATCAACTCAAGGTTATTCTCAAGTCATGCATCATTCCATTCAAGCATCCTCAAGTACTCAAAACAGTCCACGCAATATTCCAACATCATAATTCCAAGCAATTAGCACCACAAGAGAGGTTACAATAGTTTTCCATGCATATAGCTAAGTGTAACACTCACTGCAATAGGCTGTTTTCTCACAATCAATCGGGTAAGCAACCAATATCCAAATTCAGTGAATAAGATTTCAAATTAAATCTTAAGAAGTTAACTAAACTCAGAAACAAACCTTGCATCAATTGGAGTTCAGAATCATTAGTTATGGCCGAAACAGTGAGGTAGCACAAAACTGTCCAGATTTGCACACGTTTCAGAATTTGACGTTTTTGAGGTCCTTAGAGTCATTTTTAGCTTTGGTCCATTTCTGACAAAATTGTCCAGAACTGAAAAATATAGCCGTACACCAATTTTCATGCATTTTGGACAACATTTACTAAGTCAAATATGGTTCGTTCCACAAGGTCAGTGCATCTGCCAAAACCTAATTCATTTTTCCAGATTTCCAGATTTGGTCACATTTTAATGATATTGCCATTTTAAGGACTTAGAGTCAAAATTTGCTTCGGCCTATTTCTGGGAAAAATGTTCAAAACTGTCCAAACTATCCACCCACCAATTTTCAAGCATTTTCAACATCATTTTCTTAGCTAAACTTACCTCGAACAGACTGGTCAGAGAGCTGTCACATAAATTCGACTTCACCTAGCATCATTTTCAAGCCAAGATCTTGCCATGCATGGTTGTTTAAGCTCATGAACGACCACATAACTCAAGTACAGAAGCAAATATACACATTTATGAACATGCATGTGAAATTTCAAAGAGTTTTCAAAAGCTTTTAACCCTCACCTTTGCAATCAATCAAAAGATGCTCAACAACCTTGTTGAAGCTCAAATCTTCTCCTTTTCTTTGCCTAGCCAAAAACCTACTAGCTTTTCTCTATTTTTCCTAGCTTAATAAGCAATCTCTTAGTGCATGCAAGTAATTAGAACTTGAAGAAAAGAAATGGATGCTTAGTAACTCACCTAGGCCGAAATGAAGCTTCAAATGCACATGCAAGAGTGATTTCGAGCTCTAGCTTGTTTGCTTGGGTTTCTCGATGGCTACTCGACCTTGCTCAACCAAGATGTGAAGAAGACAAGCTAAGGAGGTAGAAAAATAAGCCAAGAACCGAAAATGGAGAGAGAGAATGAAGGGGAGAGAGGAAAGATTGAGGAAAATGAGTTGAAATGAAAAGAAGACAAGCCTTGTAACTTGGTGATGCAAGCTCGGCCTTGGGCAGCCAACAATCTGAAATTTGTGTCTTCAAGATAGAATTTTAAATGTTTAGCATGGGCTTCAAGCTTTTGGTCGAGCAAGGTGTGCAAATGTGAGGGTTTTTGATCATTTTTTTATGCCTTTTGGTGTCATAGTTGTCTAGCATGCTTATTTAATTGTGTTGTTCAAATTTCTTGCTCAAAAGATGGTGTGGTCGGCTATGACATGTGCAAAATTCTGATTTCTTGTCATCTTTTGGGTGTTAATTGTTGTGTGTTAAAAATGCAAAAAGAACAAAGAATAAAGAATAAGGAATGTCTAGTGTTTGGTGCATTTTTGTCTTCTAGTGAATGGAATTTGGAGTATTATATTGTTAGTGGATTTTGTAGGATTGTTTTAGGATTATTTTATAGTTTAGTGTTCCATGTAAGATGCTTTCTCGGTTAGCGTGAAGGCACGCTTTCCTAGGTCTAAGGCACGCACTACGAGGTAGAACACGAACTACAAGACGAACGCACATTTTTCAAGACTAAGGCACATACTTCAGAATAAGTGCACGGATTCCAATGCTAACACACGCAACCCTAGGTGAATGAACGTAGATCAAAATAAGGCACGTAATTCAAGACACGACTCTCATACCTAGGTTAACGCACGTACAACGAGGCATGCACAAAAACCAAGACAGGGCACGTATTCCAAGGTCAGTCATATCACTCTTGGTCTCTAGCACGCAAATCGAGGAAATACATGTTATTCAGGGTCGGGCCTTACACGGCGCACGACGTACGATCCGGGACAGAAAAATAGTATAAAAGCAGAAAAGTGTCCGAAAACTGATGAAAATGTTCAATTTTGGGCTCCAAAAAAAGGTCCAGCGAAGCGGACTTGCTGCCCCGTCGTAGAACTCTTTGAGAGCTTTCCAACGGTATGCTGTGGGCCGCGTAACTCCTTACGAATCAAAAGTTATCGGCTCCGGAGCGACGGAGACCTGGTCCCAAGCCCCACGACCTCGGTTTGCTGGTCCAGCCTCTACGTGAAGCAAAGTTGTCTCGCCCAAGGTGCCGTGGGATTCGGTAACAGAAATGTGATGGATTAGGTTGCCGGACTTCCCGCGGCGCACGACGTACGAACCGGGACAGAAAAATAGTATAAAAGCAGAAAAGGGTCCGAAAACTGATGAAAACGTTTGATTTTGGGCTACGAAAAAAGGTCCAGCGAAGAGGGCTTGCTGCCCTGTCGTAAAACTCTCTGAGAGCTTTCTAACGGTATGTTGTGGGCCGAGTAACTCCTTAAAGATCAAAAGTTATGGGCTCCGGAGCGACGGAGACCTGGTCCCAAGCCCCACGACCTCGGTTTGAAGGCCCAGCCTCTACGTGAGCGAAGTTGTCTCGCCCAAGGTGCCATGTGATTCAGTAACAAAAATATGATGGATTAGGTTGTCGGACTTCCGGCGGCGCACGACGTACGATCCGAGACAGAAAAATAGTATAAAAGCTTAAAAGTGTCCGAAAACTGATGAAAACGTTCGATTTTGGGCTCCAAAAAAAGGCCCCGCAATGCGGGCTTGGCTGGCCAGTCGTAGAGCTCTCAGAGAGCTTTCCAACGGTATGCTGTGGGCCGCGTAACTCCTTACGGATCAAAAGTTATGGGCTCCGGAGCGACGGAGACCTGGTCCCAAGCCCCACGACCTCAGTTTGCGGGCCCAGCCACTACGTAAAGCAAAGTTGTGTCGCCCAAGGTGCCGTGGGATTCGGTAATAGAAATGTGATGCATTAGGTTGTCGGACTTCCCACGGCGCATGACATACGATCCGGGACAGAAAAACAGCATAATAGCATGAAAGTGTCCAAAAATTGATGAAAACGTTTGATTTTAGGCTCCGAAAAAAGGTCCAGCTAGGCGAGCTTTGCTGTCCCGTCGTAGAACTCTCTGAGAGCTTTCCAACGGTATGCTGTAGGCCGCGTAACTCCTTACGGATCAAAAGTTATGGGCTCCGGAGCGACGGAGACCTGGTCCTAAGCACCACGACCTCGGTTTGCGGGCATAGCCTCTACGTGAAGCGAAGTTTTCTCGCCCAAGGTGCCATGTGATTCGGTAATAGAAATGTGATGGATTAGGTTGCCGGACTTCCCGTGGCGCACGACGTACGATCCGGGACAGAAAAACAGTATAAAAGAATAAAAGTGTCCGAAAACTGATGAAAACGTTCGATTTTGGGCTCTGAAAAAAGGCCCAGCGAAGCGAGCTTGGCTGCCCCGTCGTAGAGCACTCTGAGAGCTTTCCAACGGTATGCTGTGGGCCGCGTAACTCCTTACGAATCAAAAGTGATGGGCTCCGAAGCGACGGAGACCTGGTCCCAAGACCCACGACCTCGGTTTGCAGGCCCAGCCTCTACATGAAGCGAAGTTGTCTCGCCCAAGGTGCCTTGTGATTTGGTAACAGAAATGTGATGGATAAGGTTGCCGGACTTCCAGCGGCGCACGACGTACGATCCGGGACAGAAAAATAGTATAAAAGCATAAAAGTGTCCGAAAACTGATGAAAACGTTCGATTTTGGGCTCCGAAAAAAGGTCCAGTGAAAAGGGCTTGCTGCCCCGTCGTAGAACTCTCTAAGAGCTTTCCAACGGTATGCTGTGGGCTGCGTAACTCCTTACGGATCAAAAGTTATGGGCTCCGGAGCGACGGAGACTTGGTCCCATGCCCCACGACCTCGGTTTACGGGCCTAACCTCTACATGAAGCGAAGTTGTCGCACCCAAGGTGCCGTGGGATTCGGTAACAGAAATGTGATGGATTAGGTTATCGGACTTCCCGCGGCGCACGACGTACGATCCGGGACAGAAAAACAGTATAAAAGCATAAAAGTGTTCGAAAATTGATGAAAACATTCGATTTTGGGCTCCAAAAAAAGGCCCAGCAAAGCGAGCTTGGCTGCCCTATCGTAGAGCTCTCTGAGAGCTTTCCAACGGTATGCTGTGGGCCGCGTAATTCCTTACGGATCAAAAGTTATGGGCTCCGAAGCGACGGAGACCTGGTCCCAAGACCCACGACCTCGGTTTGCGGGCCCAGCCTCTACATGAAGCGAATTTGCCTCACCCTAGGTGTTGTGCGATTCGATAACAGAAATGTGATGGATTAGGTTGCCGGATTTCCGGCGGTGCACGACGTACGATCCGGGACAGAAAAACAGTATAAAAGCAGAAAAGTGTCTGAAAACTGATAAAAACGTACGATTTTGGGCTCCGAAAAAATGCCAAGCGAAGGGTACTTAGATGCCCCGTCGTAGAGCTCTCTGAGAGCTTTCCAACATTATGCTGTGGGCCGCGTAACTCCTTACGGATCAAAAGTTATGGGCTCCGGAGCGACAGAGACCTGGTCCCAAGCCCCACGACCTCGGTTTGCGGGCCCAGCCTCAACGTGAAGCGAAGTTGTCTCGCCCAAGGTGACGTGTGATTCGGTAACAGAAATGTGATGGATTAGGTTGCCGGACTTCCCACGGCGCACGACGTACGATCCGGGACAGAAAAATAGTATAAAAGCAGAAAAGTGTGCAAAAAATTATGAAAACGTTCTATTTTGGGCTCCGAAAAAAGGTCCAGCGAAACGGGCTTGCTGCCCTGTCGTAGAACTCTCTGAGAGCTTTCCAACGGGATGCTGTGGGCCGCGTAATTCCTTACAGATCAAAAGTTATAGGCTCCGGAGCGACGGAGACCTGGTCTCATGCCCCACGACCTTGGTTTGCGGGCCCAGCCTCTACGTGAAGCGAAGTTGTCGCACCCAAGGTGCCGTGGGATTCGGTAACAGAAATGTGATGGATTCGGTTGCCGGACTTCCCGCGGCGCACGACGTACGATCCGGGAAAGAAAAATAGTATAAAAGCATAAAAGTGTCCGAAAACTGATGAAAACGTTCGATTTTGGGCTCCAAAAAAAGGCCCAGCGAAGCGAACTTAGCTGCCCCGTCGTAGAGCTCTCTGAGAGTTTTCCAACGGTATACTGTGGGCCGCGTAACTCCTTACGGATCAAAAGTTATGAGCTCCGAAGCGACGGAGACCTGGTCCCTAGACCCACGACCTCGGTTTATGGGCCCATCCTCTACGTGAAGCGAAGTAGTCTCCCCCATGGTGCTGTACGATACGGTAACATAAATGTGATGGATTATGTTTCCGGACTTCCGGCGGTGCACGACATACGATCCGGGACAGAAAAACAGTAGAAAAGCAGAAAAGTGTCTGAAAACTGATGAAAACGTTTGATTTTTGGCTCCGAAAAAAGGCCCAGCGAAGCGTACTTAGCTGCCCCGTCGTAGAGCTCTCTGAGAGGTTTCCAACGGTGTGCTGTGGGCCGCGCAACTCCTTACGGATCAAAAGTTATGGGCTCCGGAGTAACGGAGACCTGGTCCCAAGACCCACGACCTCGGTTTGCGGGCCCAGCCTCTACGTGAAGCAAAATTGTCTCGCCCAAGGTGACGTGTGATTCGGTAACAGAAATGTGATGTATTAGGTTGCCGGACTTCCCGCGGCGCACGACGTACGATCCAGGACAGAAAAATAGTATAAAAGCATAAAAGTGTGCAAAAACTGATGAAAACGTTTGATTTTGGGCCCCGAAAAAAGGTCCAGCGTACCGGGCTTGCTGCCCCGTCGTAGAACTCTCTGAGAGCTTTCCATCGGTATGCTGTGGGCCGCGTAACTCCATGCGGATTAAAAGTTATGGGCTCCGGGGCGACAGAGACCTGGTCCCAAGCCCCACGACCTCGGTTTGCGAGCCCAGCCTCTACGTGAAGCAAAGTTGTCTCGCCCAAGGTGCTGTGGGATTCGGTAACAGAAATGTGATGGATTAGGTTGCCGGACTTCCCGCGGCGCACGACGTACGATCCGGGACAGAAAAATAGTATAAAAGCATAAAAGTGTCCAAAAATTGATGAAAACGTTCGATTTTGGGCTCCGAAAAAAGGTCCAGCGAATCGGGCTTGCTGACCCGTCGTAGAACTCTCTGAGAGCTTTCCATCGGTGTTCTGTGCGCCGCGTAACTCCTTACGGATCAAAAGTTATGGGCTCCGGAGCGACGGAGACTTGGTCCCAAGCCTCACGGCCTCAGTTTGCTAGCCCAGCCTCTACGTGAAGCAAAGTTGTCACGCCCAAGGTGCCGTGGGATTGGGTATCAGAAATGTGATGGATTAGGTTGCTAGACTTCCCGCGGCGCACGACGTACGATCCGGGACAGGAAAACAGTATAGAATCATAAAAGTGTCCGAAAACTGATGAAAACGTTCGATTTTGGTCTCTGAAAAAAGGTCCAGCGAAGAAAGCTTGCTGCCTCGTCGTAGAACTCTCTGAGAGCTTTCCAACGGTATGCTGTGGGCCGCGTAACTCCTTATGGATCAAAAGTTATGGGCTCCGGAGCGACGGAGACCTGGTCCCAATCCCCACGACCTCGGTTTGTGGGCCCAACCTCTACGTGAAGCGAAGTTGTCTCACCCAAGGTGCCGTGTGATTCGGTAATAGAAATGTGATGGATTAGGTTGCCGGACTTCCCGCGGTGGACGACGTACGATCCCGGACAGAAAAACAGTATAAAAGCAGAAAAGTGTCCGAAAACTGATGAAAACGTTCGATTTTGGGCTCCGAAAAAAGGTCCAGCAAAGAGGGCTTGCTGCCTCGTCGTAGAACTCTCTGAGAGCTTTCCAACGGTATGCTATGGGCCGCGTAACTCCTTACGGATCAAAAGTTATGGGCTCCGGAGCGATGGAGACCAGGTCCCAAGAACCACGACCTCGGTTTGCGGGCCCAGCCTCTACGTGAAGCGAAGTTTTCTCGCCCAAGGTGCCGTGTGATTCGTTAATAGAAATGTGATGGATTAGGTTGGTGGACTGTGACAGATACTTGCGGTAGTAAAAGCAAAACGATCATAGTGTCATGTCTAGTATCAGTCTACTTAAAATAAGTACAACCCAAAATTAGACCCCAAATTACAGCGGGGGTCTTTTACATCACAAGCAACAAAGATCATAAGGGAAATAGTCTTCAAGCAGCAAAAGGTACACAATTAGTCACGTTCAAGCAAAACAACAATAACAGGCAATCACTCCAGGGGTTCATCATTAGGTACATTATCCTTGGGTTCCTGTGCCTGTTCTTCTTCACCTGAGATGATAAAAGAGGGTGAGTCGTTATGAACTCAGCGAGGGGGAACGAGAAATAAGTTTTGAAACTCGTTTTCCGGTTCAATTTATGAAAACCCCTTTTAAAACATGTCACATATTACAAATAATATGGTAAGCAATTATAAGAAACAAATCGAGAAACGGATACAATTACCAATCATTTCAAGGATACGGTGAGCATTTGCTCTCAATTTCAATTTCGAATCAATTGTTGCGGCCGACTTCAATAATCCACTTATCACTCCCAATTGGGTGTACTCCGGATGTACCCCGAAACCTACGACCCAACTCTCCGAGGGTGAAATGCCAAGCGAGAGAGGGAATTGGACCATGGTAGTCACGGTAACACCGGCAAGCCCGATGCCGCCGGGCGTGCGTGCAACACTACCATGCCACACAAAAGGTTGCAACCTCGTATGCAATGCACATTTATAACATTTAACATATCACATTAGGAGGGCAACAAAGTAGGTTGCCTCCGAATAGTTGTAAGATCGCACGTTGTCAAGTAGTCAAACAAGGCACGATAAGGCAAGTTATTTCACTTGAAAGGCATGTAGAGTCATATGAACATCAAACGGGCAGCCATGTACACATGTAAAACAGGCCATATAACTCATTATGAAGCTCATATAATCAAGTGATACGAATTATTCAACATGCAACAACATTTACGTGGGTTCGGTAGCAAGAAAAGCTTATTTGACAACATGCAATCGTCAAAACCATAATTGAAGTTATAACACATTTACGGGCAGCCCACTAAGCATATAATTTCCACACAATAACCAAGAGATCAACACTTAGCAAAGCTACATAGTCATTAGGGTTACTATTTCATGCTTGTACGTGTGATTAAAACCCTAAATCAACTCAAGGTTATTCTCAAGTCATGCATCATTCCATCCAAGCATCCTCAAGTACTCAAAAAAGTCCACGCAATATTCCAACATCATAATTCCAAGCAATTAGCACCACAAGAGAGGTTACAATAGTTTTCCATGCATATAGCTAAGTGTAACACTCACTGCAATAGGCTGTTTTCTCACAATCAATCGGGTAAGAAAACAATCTCCAAATTCAGTGAATAAGATTTCAAATTAAAGCTTAAGAAGTTAACTAAACTCAGAAACAAACCTTGCATCAATTGGAGTTCAGAATCATTAGTTATGGCCGAAACAGTGAGGTAGCACAAAACTGTCCAGATTTACACACTTTTCAGAATTTGACGTTTTTGAGGTCCTTAGAATCATTTTTAGCTTTGGTCCATTTCTGACAAAATTGTCCATAACTGAAAAATATAGCAGCACACAAATTTTTATGCATTTTGGACAACATTTACTAAGTAAAATATGGTTCGTTCCACAAGGTCAGTGCATCTGCCAAAACCTGATTCATTTTTCCAGATTTCCAGATTTGGTCACATTTTAATGATTTGTCATTTTGATGACCATAGAATCAAAATTTGCTTCTGCCTATTTCTGGGAAAAATGTTCAAAACTGTCCAAACTAGTCACCCACCAATTTTCAAGCATTTTCAACATCATTTGCTTAGCTAAACTTACCTCGAACTGACTGGTCAGAGAGCTGTCACATAAATTCGACTTCACCTAGCATCATTTTCAAGCCAAGATCTTGCCATGCATGGTTGTTTAAGCTCATGAACGACCACATAACTCAAGTACAGAAGCAAATATATACATTTATGAACATGCATGTGAAATTTCAAAGAGTTTTCAAAAGCTTTTAACCCTCACCTTTGCAATCAATCAAAAGATGCACAACAACCTTGTTGAAGCTCAAATCTTCTCCTTTTCTTTGCCTAGCCAAAAACCTAGGTCTAAGGCACGCACTACGAGGTAGAACACGAACTACGAGACGAACGCACGTTTTTCAAGACTAAGGCACATACTTCAGGATAAGTGCACGGATTCCAATACTAACACACGCAACCCTAGGTGAATGAACGTAGATCAAAATAAGGCACGTAATTCAAGACACAACTCTCAAACCTAGGTTAACGCACGTACAACGAGGCATGCACGAAAATCAAGACAGGGCACGTAATCCAAGGTCAGTCATATCACACTTGGTCTCTAGCACGCAAATCAAGGAAATACACGTTATTCAGGGTCGGGCCTCACACGGCGCACGACGTACGATCCGGGACAGAAAAACAGTATAAAGGCAGAAAAATGTCCGAAAACTGATGAAAACGTTCGATTTTGGGCTCCGAAAAAAGGTCCAGCAAAGCGGACTTGCTGCCCCGTCATAGAACTCTCTGAGAGCTTTCCAACGGTATGCTGTGGGCCGCGTAACTCCTTACGGATCAAAAGTTATGGGCTCCGGAGCGACGGAGACCTGGTCCCAAGCCCTACGACCACGGTTTGCTGGCCCAGCCTCTACGTGAAGCAAAGTAGTCTCCCCCAAGGTGCCGTGGGATTCGGTAACAGAAATGTGATGGATTAGGTTGCCGAACTTCCCGCGGCGCACGACGTACGATCCGGGATAGAAAAACAGTATAAAAGCATAAAAGTGTTTGAAAACTGATGAAAACGTTTGATTTTGGGCTACGAAAAAAGGTCCAGCGAAGAGGGCTTGCTGCCACGTCATAGAACTCTCTGAGAGCTTTCCAACGGTATGCTGTGGGCCGCGTAACTCCATACAGATCAAAAGTTATGGGCTCCGTAGCGACGGAGACCTGGTCTCAAGCCCCACGACCTCGGTTTGGGGGCCCAGCCTCTACGTGAAGCGAAGTTGTCTCGCCCAAGGTGCCATGTGATTCAGTAACAAAAATGTGATGGATTAGGTTGCCGGACTTCCTGCGGCGCACGACGTACGATCCGGGACAGAAAAATAGTATAAAAGCAGAAAAGTGTCCGAAAACTGATGAAAACGTTATATTTTGGGCTCCAAAAAAAGGCCCCGCATAGCGGGCTTGGCTGCCAAGTCGTAGAGCTCTCTGAGAGCTTTCCAACTGTATGTTGTGGGCCGTATAACTCCTTCGGATCAAAATTTATGGGCTCCGGAGTGACGGAGACCTGGTCCCAAGCCCCACGACCTCGGTTTGAGGGCCCAGCCTCTACGTGAAGCAAAGTTGTCTCGCCCAAGGTGCCGTGAGATTCGGTAACAGAAATGTGATGCATTAGGTTGTCGGAATTCCCACGGCGCACGACGTACGATCCGGGACAGAAAAACTGTATAAAAGCAGAAAAGTGTCCGAAAACTGATGAAAACGTTCGATTTTGGGCTCCGAAAAAAGGTCCAGCGAGGCGAGCTATGCTGTCCCGTCGTATAACTCTCTGAGAGCTTTCCAACGGTATGCTGTGGGCCGCGTAACTCCTTACGGATCAAAAGTTATGGGCTCCGGAGCGACGGAGACCTGGTCCCAAGCCCCACGACCTCGGTTTGCGGACCCAGCCTCTACGTGAAGCGAAGTTGTCTCGCCCAAGGTGCCGTGTGATTCGGTAATAGAAATGTGATGGATTAGTTTGCCGGACTTCCCGCGGCGCACGACGTACGATCCGGACAGAAAAATAGTATAAAAGCATAAAAGTGTCCGAAAACTGATGAAAACGTTCGATTTTGGGCTCCAAAAAAAGGCCTAGCGAAGCGAGCTTGGCTGCCCCGTCGTAGAGCTCTCTGAGAGCTTTCCAACGGTATGCTGTGGGCCGCGTAACTTGTCACGCCCCGACCCAACCCCCAAGCTAAAGGTTAAGTCCGGACCCGACACACGGACAGAGTCTCCCCTGTACCGTGGACATTCTGAAAACCTGTAAACACTTAAACAAGGTCCCAACAATACCATACAGCTTTACTCAATTAAACAACAAAGCTATGAGGCCATCCGAGCCTTATAGTGCACAATAATTCCAAAACACACAAGCATGCGAGAACTAGTTGACAACATAGTCTTATAATCATAACATTCTAGGAAATCAATAAAGCAACTTAAGGGATAAAGCATTCTACATCAACTATCCACTCCCAGGCATGCAAGGAAATAAGACAAGAATAAAAGTTATTACAGTTCGTAGACTTTCAAAGCTACAACCCATCCATCTAATCTTCAACTTATACAACAAGCATATACAAAGCCCTTGGGCTACAAAATAGTACATAAAGTAATCAAATGAGTCTTCCACAAAGCAACAAAATCATTAACCACCTCAAGTTATCAGACACAGCAACTAAGGTAAAGGCTCGATCTGAACTTCTTCTTCCTCAACTAAATCAACAAGCTGGGGATCACCCTCAGCGTCTCCTGAAACAGATATCGAGGTATGAGCAACCACTGTTGCCCAGTGAGGGATATAGTCCCGGGGCGTGCAATGCAACATATAATACAATCATGCAACAGTAGCACTTAGATAATTAAAGAAACAACGATAACTTAAATAACCACACATTTAAAAGGATACGTTTCAACAATCCCCTATACACCAATCTTCACTGGTCTTCAATCACGATCCACGAACCACGAGCACGATCACGATAAGCCGGCATAACCCCAATCACTCCAGTGGGTGTACTCCGGATGTACCCCGAAACCTACGACCCAACATCCCCTGGCAATCTCCGGACCAGGCGAATGAGGGAATAGGGCACGGAGTTTGAATATCCACTGGCAAGCCCTCTGCCGCCCAGTCGATATTCAACACATCCGCCCCGACACTATGGTTGCGCAACCACTATGCAATGCACTCAACGATGGCAAGTTAACAACAATAATATAAGTATTAACACATATGAGGATCAACAAAGTAGGTTGACCTCGTTGCAGTTAGGATAGAAGCAAAGATAGAAGCTAATAAGCAGTTTACAAATGAACTTATACCATATAAGCATAGAATCATTCCAAAAGCTCCAAATCAATTTAAAATCATATATAAACACTTAAGAAGCCCTGTCATGGGTTTAGAAGTGTGAGACAACTTAAATTGCACCTAAACCCCTTTGTTTTTCGATCTATTTCTCTTCTAAACCAAAGTTAATGATTTCATTTCCAAAAGAAACTCTCCCAACCTTCTAACTAACCCCCAAGGTACCCTTTCAACCCTCGAACTCAATCAAATGCCCGCGTTTACCCTGAAAGCCCCAATTTCCCTCTTTTGGCTTTAAACCACACCTACATTGTCCGGGCTTCAAACAAGGGATATCAAGGCATCTATAGCACCTAGGTAGCCTAAGGAAACTAGAATTGAAGCCCGAATCCACCCGGAATCGCACTATCCCCAAAAGCCCCAACTTAAAGTCGGCTATTTTCCATTTTTAGGCGATTTAAGGGCAATGCAAGTGTACGGGGTTATTTAATTATCTTCACTAGCACCTAAGGCATCAATTAGAAGCATTAATTCAAGCCAATTCGAGCAATTACACAAAACCCTAGAAAAAACGTCACTATTCACCCTAGAAATCAAACTAACGATTCTAACCGTTTAAATTGCGAAACGACGGTTCAAAAGTGTTCTCTAGCATTCATATAGATAGTATATTAGCATAGATAACATTTACAATGGCATTTAATCATATTTCCAACGATTCAAGAAATGAGCAATTATTTAAAATGCAAAAACAAGCCATGAAATCCCTCACCACTACGCGTAGGAGCACCTAGGAACCTTGCAAACACCCTACACTAGTTGCTCGAGGCTTGGCTTGGCTTGAATTGATGAGCAAAATCTCTTCCAAATGCACAAGGGAGGCTGTCGGGTAAGGGCACTGTTCACAAGCTGAATTTTTTTTTGTTTTTGTGTTATAATGTGTTGTGTTATGTTATATAAGGTAGGACTTGGGGTGGGGTCATGTTGGGTAATTAAATGGCTTCTAAAATGTGCGTTGAAAGTTTAGAAACGAGCCTAAGGTGGTAAAATATATGCTAGCTAATTAATTACCTAAGTTAGTTACGTAACACTATTCATTCAACTACTAAAGTCATTTTCTAAACGAGCCTTCCTAACGCCTTAAGCTCAAAAGCACATTTTTCCCACTACTTTTACAATTAATATGATTTAATAAAAATGCTAGTTAACTAATAGAAAGCATTTTAAAAACGGAGTGAATAGTAGTCACAAGTCAGTTAATAAGGCATAGAAGTAAATGCGCAAATAAGGGATGCAACAGTAATTAAATGCATGGCAAATTCTCGGGCGTCACATAACTCCTTACCGATCAAAAGTTATGGGCTCCGAAGCGACGGAGACCTGGTCCCAAGACCCACGACCACGGTTTGCAGGCCCAGCCTCTACGTGAAGCGAAGTTGTCTCACCTAAGGTGCTGTGTGATTCAGAAATAGAAATGTGATGGATTCGGTTGCCGGAGTTCCCGCGGTGCACGACGTACGATACGGGACAGAAAAATAGTATAAAAGCATAAAAGTGTCTGAAAACTGATGAAAACGTATGATTTTGGGCTCCGAAAAAAGGTCCAGCTAGGCAAGCTATGTTGTCCCGTCGTAGAACTCTCTGAGAGCTTTCAATCGGTTTGCTGTGGGCCATGTAACTCCTTACGGATCAAAAGTTATGGGCTCCGTAGCGACGGAGACCTGGTCCCAAGCCCCACGACCTCGGTTTGCGGGCCCAGCCTCTACGTGAAGCAAAGTTGTCTCACCCAAGGTGCCGTGGGATTCGGTAACAGAAATGTGATGGACTAGGTTGTCGGACTTCCTGCGGCGCACGACGTACGATCCGGGACAGAAAAATAGTATAAAAGCATAAAAGTGTCCGAAAACTGATGAAAACGTTCAATTTTAGGCTCCGAAAAAAGGTCCAGCGAGCCGCGCTTGCTGCCCCGTCGTAGAACTCTCTGAGAGCTTTCCATCGGTATGCTGTGGGCTGCGTAACTCCTTACGGATCAAAAGTTATGAGCTGCGGAGTGACGGAGACCAAGTCCCAAGCCCCACGGCCTCGGTTTTCTAGCCCAACCTCTACGTGAAGCAAAGTTGTCTCGCCCAAGGTGCCGTGGGATTCGGTAACAGAAATGTGATGGATTAGGTTACCGGACTTCCCGCGGCGCACTACGTTCGATTCGGGACAGAAAAACAGTACGAAGCAGAAAAGTGTCCGAAAAATGATGAAAACGTTCGATTATGGGATCCGAAAAAAGATCCAGCGAAGAGGGCTTGCTGCCTCGTCGTAGAACTCTCTGAGAGCTTTCCAACGGTATGCTGTAGGCCACGTAACTCCCTGCGGATCAAAAGTTATGGGCTCCGGAGCAACGGAGACCTGGTCCCAAGTCCCACGACCTCGGTTTGCGGGCCCAGCCTTTACGTGAAGCAAAGTTGTCTCGCCCAAGGTACCGTGTGATTCGGTAACATAAATGTGATGGATTAGGTTGCCGGACTTCCCGCGGTGCACGACGTACGATCCCGGACAGAAAAACAGTATAAAAGCAGAAAAGTGTTCGAAAACTGATGAAAACGTTCGATTTTGGGCTCAGAAAAAAGGTCCAGCAAAGGGGGTTCGCTGCCCTATCGTATAACTCTCTGAGAGCTGTCCAACGGTATGCTGTGGGCCGCGTAACTCCTTACGGATCAAAAGTTATCGGCTCCGGAGCGACGGAGATCTGGTCCCAAGCCCCACGGCCTCGGTTTGATGGCCCAGCCTCTACGTGAAGCAAAGTTGTCTCGCCCAAGGTGCCGTGGGATTTGGTAACAGAAATGTGATGGATTAGGTTGCCGGACTTCCCGCGGCGCACGACGTACGATCCGGGACAGAAAAACTGTATAAAAGCAGAAAAGTGTCCGAAAACTGATGAAAACATTTGATTTTGGGCTCCGAAAAAAGGTCTAGCAAAGAGGGCTTGCTGCCTCATCGTAGAACTCTTTGAGAGCTTTCCAACGGTATGCTATGGGCCGCGTAACTCCTTACGGATCAAAAGTTATGGGCTCCGGAGCGACGGAGACCTGGTCCTATGCCCCACGACCTCGGTTTGCGGGCCCAGCCTCTATGTGAAGCGAAGTTGTCGCGCCTAAGGTGCCGTGGGATTCGGTAACAGAAATGTGATGAATTAGGTTGCCGGAATTCCCACGGCGCACGACGTACGATCCGGGACAGAAAAATAGTATAAAATCATAAAAGTGTCCAAAACCTGATGAAAACGTTCGATTTTGGGCTCCGAAAAAAGGTCCAGCGAAAAGGGCTTGCTGCCCCATCGTAGAACTCTCTGAGAGCTTTCCAACGGTATGCTGTGGGCTGCGTAACTCCTTACGGATCAAAAGTTATGGGCTCCGGAGCGACGGAGACCTGGTCCCAAGCCCCACGGCCTCGGTTTGCTAGCCCAGCCTCTACGTGAAGCAAAGTTGTCCCGCCCATGGTGCCGTGGGATTGGGTAACAGAAATGTGATGGATTAGGTTGCCGGACTTCCCACGGCGCACGACGTACGATCCGGGACAGAAAAATAGTATAGAAGTAGAAAAGTGTCCGAAAACTGATGAAAACGTTCGATTTTGGGCTCCGAAAAAAGGTCCAGCGAAGAGGGCTTGTTCCCTCGTCGTAGAACTCTCTGAGAGCTTTCCAACGGTATGCTGTAGGCCACGTAACTCCCTGCGGATCAAAAGTTATGGGCTCCGGAGCAACGGAGACCTGGTCCCAAGTCCCACGACCTCGGTTTGCGGGCCCAGCCTTTACGTGAAGCAAAGTTGTCTCGCCCAAGGTACCGTGTGATTCGGTAACAGAAATGTGATGGATTAGGTTGCCGGACTTCCCGCGGTGCACGACGTACGATCCCGGACAGAAAAACAGTATAAAAGCAGAAAAGTGTCCGAAAACTGATGAAAACGTTCGATTTTGGGCTCAGAAAAAAGGTCCAGCAAAGGGGGTTCGCTGCCCTATCGTATAACTCTCTGAGAGCTGTCCAACGGTATGCTGTGGGCCGCGTAACTCCTTACGGATCAAAAGTTATCGGCTCCGGAGCGACGGAGACCTGGTCCCAAGCCCCACGGCCTCGGTTTGATGGCCCAGCCTCTACGTGAAGCAAAGTTGTCTCGCCCAAGGTGCCGTGGGATTTGGTAACAGAAATGTGATGGATTAGGTTGCCGGACTTCCCGCGGCGCACGACGTACGATCCGGGACAGAAAAACTGTATAAAAGCAGAAAAGTGTCCGAAAACTGATGAAAACATTTGATTTTGGGCTCCGAAAAAAGGTCTAGCGAAGAGGGCTTGCTGCCTCATCGTAGAACTCTTTGAGAGCTTTCCAACGGTATGCTATGGGCCGCGTAACTCCTTACGGATCAAAAGTTATGGGCTCCGGAGCGAAGGAGACCTGGACCCGAGCCCCACGACCTCGGTTTCCGGGCCCAGCCTCTACGTGAAGCGAAGTTGTCTCACCCAAGGTGCAGTGTGATTCAGTAACAGAAATGTGATGGATTAGGTTGCCGGACTTCCCACGGCGCACGACGTACGATCCGTGACAGAAAAATTGTATAAAAGCAAAAAAGTGTCCGAAAACTGATGAAAACGTACGATTTTGGACTCCGAAAAAAGGCCCAGCAAAGCATGCTTAGCTGCCCCGTCGTAGAGCTCTCTGAGTGCTTTCCAACGGTATGCTCTGGGCCGCGCAACTCCTTACGGATCAAAAGTTATGGGCTCCGGAGCGACGGAGACCAGGTCCCAAGAACCACGACCTCGGTTTGCGGGCCCAGCCTCTACGTGAAGCGAAGTTTTCTCGCCCAAGGTGCCGTGTGATTCGTTAATAGAAATGTGATGGATTAGGTTGGTGGACTTCCCGCGGCGTGTCACGCCCCAACCCGGCCTATAAAGGTTAGACTAGGGTGTGATCTAAACATTCAAGTCCTTTCACATCCTTAATCGTTCTAGGAGGTTTAACACTTAACGTTTTATTCTGGGCTTCAAATTTTTTCGGAAATCCGGCAGCATAATGGCTGTAATTGGGCTCTTTGTTTTGACATAAATTCTCTAACAGCCTCAAAATTTACCATCTCAAATTCAGTTCTAGCTAAGCTTACTATTACTCCATCAATTGAATTGCCTATTGGTAAATTCGACGTCCTGTTTGATTTATAACCTAGCGTGATACTATGTCTCGTTTGTCCATTTATTCTCGTTTCAAAATATACCTGTTGATCTTAACTTATTAGCGAGTACCTGTTGAGATTGGATAAGTTCATTTACCTATTCCTTAACTAAGCATCATAAACTGTGACAGATACTAGCGGTAGTAAAAGCAAAACGATCATAGTGTCATGTCTAGTATCAGTCTACTTAAAATAAGTACAACCCAAAATTAGACCCCAAATTACTGCGGGGGTCTTTTACATCACAAGCAACAAAGATCATAAGGGAAATAGTCTTCAAGCAGCAAAAGGTACACAAGTAGTCACGTTCAAGCAAAACAACAATAACAGGCAATCACTCCAGGGGTTCATCATTAGGTACATTATCCTCGGGTTCCTGTGCCTGTTTTTCTTCATCTGAGATAATAAAAGAGGGTGAGTCCTTATGAACTCAGCGAGGGGGAACGAGAAATAAGTTTTGAAACTCGTTTTCTGGTTCAATTTATGAAAACCCCTTTTAAAACATGTCACATATTACAAATAATATGGTAAGCAATTATAAGAAACAAATCGAGAAACGGATACAATTACCAATCATTTCAAGGATACGGTGAGCATTTGCTCTCAATTTCAATTTCGAATCAATTGTTGCGGCCGACTTCAATAATCCACTTATCACTCCCAATTGGGTGTACTCCGGATGTACCCCGAAACCTACGACCCAACTCTCCGAGGGTGAAATGCCAAGCGAGAGAGGGAATTGGACCATGGTAGTCACGGTAACACTGGCAAGCCCGATGCCGCCGGGCGTGCGTGCAACACTACCATGCCACACGAAAGGTTGCAACCTCGCATGCAATGCACATTTATAACATTTAACATATCACATTAGGAGGGCAACAAAGTAGGTTGCCTCCGAACAGTTGTAAGATCGCACGTTGTCAAGTAGTCAAACAAGGCACGATAAGGCAAGTTATTTCACTTGAAAGGCATGTAGAGTCATATGAACATCAAACGGGCAACTATGTACACATGTAAAACAGGCCATATAACTCATTAAGAAGCTCATATAATCAAGTGATACGAATTATTCAACATGCAACAACATTTACGTGGGTTCGGTAGCAAGAAAAGCTTATTTGACAACATGCAATCGTCAAAACCATAATTGAAGTTATAACACATTTACGGGCAGCCCACTAAGCATATAATTTCCACACAATGACCAAGAGATCAACACTTAGCAAAGCTACATAGTCATTAGGGTTTCTATTTCATGCTTGTACGTGTGATTAAAACCCTAAATCAACTCAAGGTTATTCTCAAGTCATGCATCATTTCATTCAAGCATCCTCAAGTACTCAAAACAGTCCACGCAATATTCCAACATCATAATTCCAAGCAATTAGCACCACAAGAGAGGTTACAATAGTTTTCCATGCATATAGCTAAGTGTAACACTCACTGCAATAGGCTGTTTTCTCACAATCAATCGGGTAAGCAAACAATCTCCAAATTCAGTGAATAAGATTTCAAATTAAATCTTAAGAAGTTAACTAAACTCAGAAACAAACCTTGCATCAATTGGAGTTCAGAATCATTAGTTATGGCCGAAACAGTGAGGTAGCACAAAACTGTCCAGATTTGCACACTTTTCAGAATTTGACGTTTTTGAGGTCCTTAGAGTCATTTTTAGCTTTGGTCCATTTCTGACAAAATTGTCCAGAACTGAAAAATATATCAGCACACCAATTTTCATGCATTTTGGACAACATTTACTAAGTCAAATATGGTTCATTCCACAAGGTCAGTGCATCTGCCAAAACCTGATTCATTTTTCCAGATTTCCAGATTTGGTCACATTTTAATGATTTGCCATTTTGAGGACCTTAGAGTCAAACTTTGCTTCGGCCTATTTCTGGGAAAAATGTTCAAAACTGTCCAAACTAGTCACCCACCAATTTTCAAGCATTTTCAACATCATTTTCTTAGCTAAACGTACCTCGAACAGACTGGTCAGAGAGCTGTCACATAAATTCGACTTCACCTAGCATCATTTTCAAGCCAAGATCTTGCCATGCATGGTTGTTTAAGCTCATGAACGACCACATAACTCAAGTACAGAAGCAAATATACACATTTATGAACATGCATGTGAAATTTCAAAGAGTTTTCAAAAGCTTTTAACCCTCACCTTTGCAATCAATCAAAAGATGCACAACAACCTTGTTGAAGCTCAAATCTTCTCCTTTTCTTTGCCTAGCCAAAAACCTACTAGCTTTTCTCTATTTTTCCTAGCTTAATAAGCAATCTATTAGTGCATGCAAGTAATTAGAACTTGAAGAAAAGAAATGGATGCTTAGTAACTCACCTAGGCCGAAATGAAGCTTCAAATGCACATGCAAGAGTGATTTCGAGCTCTAGCTTGTTTGCTTGGGTTTCTCGATGGCTACTCGACCTTGCTCAACCAAGATGTGAAGAAGACAAGCTAAGGAGGTAGAAAAATCAGCCAAGAACCGAAAATGGAGAGAGAGAATGAAGGGGAGAGAGGAAAGATTGAGGAAAATGACTTGAAATGAAAAGAAGACAAGCCTTGTAACTTGGTGATGCAAGCTCGGCCTTGGGCAGCCAACAATCTGAAATTTGTGTCCTCAAGATAGAATTTTAAATGTTTAGCATGGGCTTCAAGCTTTTGGTCGAGCAAGGTGTGTAAATGTGAGGGTTTTTGATCATTTTTTTATGCCTTTTGGTGTCATAGTTGTCTAGCATGCTTATTTAATTGTGTTGTTCAAATTTCTTGTTCAAAACATGGTGTGGTCGGCTATGACATGTGCAAAATTCTGATTTCTTGTCATCTTTTGGGTGTTAATTGTTGTGTGTTGAAAATGCAAAAAGAACAAAGAATAAAGAATAAGGAATGTCTAGTGTTTGGTGCATTTTTGTCTTCTAGTAAATGGAATTTGGAGTATTATATTGTTAGTGGATTTTGTAGGATTGTTTTAGGATTATTTTATAGTTTAGTGTTCCGTGTAAGATGCTTTCTCGGTTAGCATGAAGGCACGCTTTCCTAGGTCTAAGGCACGCACTACGAGGTAGAACACGAACTACGAGACGAACGCATGTTTTTCAAGACTAAGGCACATATTTCAGGATAAGTGCACGGATTCCAATGCTAACACACGCAACCCTAGGTGAATGAACGTATATCAAAATAAGACACGTAATTCAATGCAATGCACATAATTCAAGACACGACTCTCAAACCTAGGTTAACGCACGTACAACGAGGCATACACGAAAACCAAGATTGGGCACGTAATCCAAGGTCAGTCATATCAATCTTGGTCTCTAGCACGCAAATCGAGGAAATACACGTTATTCAGTGTCGGGCCTCACACGGTGCACGACGTACGATCCGGGACCGAAAAACAGTATAAAAGCAGAAAAGTGTCCGAAAACTGATGAAAACGTTCGATTTTGGGCTCCGAAAAAAGGTCCAGCTATGCTGGCTTGCTGCCCCGTCGTAGAACTCTCTGAGAGCTTTCCAATGGTATGCTGTGGGCCGTGTAACTCCTTACGGTTCGAAAGTTATCGGCTCTGGAGCGACGGAGACTTGGTCCCAAGCCCCACGACCTCGGTTTGCTGGCCCAGCCTCTACGTGAAGCAAAGTTGTCTCACCCAAGGTGCCGTGGGATTCGGTAACAGAAATGTGTTGGATTAGGTTGCCGGACTTCCCGCGGTGCACGACGTACGATCCGGGACAGTTTTCGGACACTTTTCGGGTTTTATACTATTTTTCTGTCCCGGATCGTACGTCGTGCGCCGCGGGAAGTCCGGCAACCTAATCCATCACATTTCTGTTACCAAATCACATGGCACCTTGGGCGAGACAACTTCACTTCACGTAGAGGTTGGGCCTGCAAACCGAGGTCGTGGATCTTGGGACCAGGTCTCCGTCGCTCCGGAGCCCATAACTTTTGATCCGTAAGGAGTTACGCGCCCCACAGCATACCGTTGGAAAGCTCTCAGAGAGCTCTACGACGGAGCAGCCAAGCTCGCTTCACTGGCCTTTTTTCGGAGCCCAAAATCGATCGTTTTCATCAGTTTTCGGACACTTTTCTGCTTTTATACTATTTTTTTGTCCCGGATCGTACGTCGTGCGCCGCGGGATTTCCGGCAACCTCATCTATCACATTTCTGTTACCGAATCACACGGCACATTGGGCGAGAGAACTTCGTTTCACGTAGAGGCTGGGCCCGCAAACCGAGGTCGTGGGGCTTGGGACTAGGTCTCCGTCGCTCCGCAGCCCATAACTTTTGATCCGTAAGGAGTTACACGTCCCACAGCATACCGTTGGAAAGCTCTTAGAGAGCTCTACGACGGGGCAGCCAAGCTCGCTTCCTGGGTCTTTTTTTGGAGCCGAAAATTGAATATTTTCATCAATTTTTGGACACTTTTCTGCTTTTATACTATTTTTCTGTCCCGGATCGTACGTCGTTCGCCGCGGGAAGTCCGGCAACCTAATCCATCACATTTCTGTTACCAAATCACATGGCACCATGGGCGAGACAACTTCACTTCACGTAGAGGCTGGGCCCGCAAACCGAGGTCGTGGGTCTTGGGACCTGGTCTTCGTCGCTCCGGGCCCATAACTTTTGATCCGTAAGGAGTTACGCGGCCCACAGCATACCGTTGGAAAGCTCTCAGAGAGCTCTACGACGGGGCAGCCAAGCTCGCTTCACTGGCCTTTTTTCGGAGCCCTTAATCGAACGTTTTATCAGTTTTTGGACATTTTTCTGCTTTTAAACTGTTTTTCTGTCCCGGATGGTATGTCATGCGCCGTGGGAAGTCCGGCAACCTAATGCATCACATTTCTGTTACAGAATCACATGGCACCTTGGGCGAGACAACTTCGCTTCACGTAGAGGCTGGGCCCGCAAACCGAGGTTGTGGGGCTTGGGACCAGGTCTCCTTCGTTCCGGAGCCCATAACTTTTGATCCGTAAGGAGTTACGCGGCCCACAGCATACCGTTGGAAAGCTCTCAAAGAGCTCTACGACGAGGCAGCCAAGCTCGCTTCACTGGGCCTTTTTTCGAGCCCAAAATCGAACATTTTCACCAATTTTCGGACACTTTTATGCTTTTATACTGTTTTTCTGTCCCGGATCGTACGTCGTGCACCGCGGGAAGTCCGGCAACCTAATCCATCACATTTCTGTTACCGAATCACACGGCACCTTGGGCGAGACAAATTCGCTTCACGTTGAGGCTGGGCCCGCAAACCGAGGTCGTGGGGCTTGAGACCAGGTCTCCGTCGCACCGGAGCCCATAACTTTTGATCCGTAAGGAGTTACGCGGTCCACAACATAACATTTTAAAGCTCTCAGAGAGCTCTACGACGGGGCAGCCAAGCTCGCTTTGCTGGGCCTTTTTTCGGAGCCCAAAATCAAACGTTTTCATCAGTTTTCGGACACTTTTCTGCTTTTATACTATTTTTCTGTCCCGGATCGTACGTCCTGCACCGCGGGAAGTCCGGCAACCTAATCCAACACATTTTTGTTACCGAATCACACGGCATCTTGGGCGAGACAACTTCGCTTCACGTAGAGGCTAGGCCTGCATACCGAGGTCGTGGGGCTTGGGACCAGGTCTCCGTCGCTCCGGAGCCCATAACTTTTGATCCGTATGGAGTTATGGGGCCCACAGCATACCGTTGGAAAGCTCTTAGAGAGCTCTACGACGGGGTAGCCAAGCTCGCTTCGCTGGGCCTTTTTTCGTAGCCCAAAATCGAACATTTTCATCAATTTTTGGAAACTTTTATGCTTTTATACTGTTTTTCTATCTCGGATCGTACGTCGTGCGCCGCGGGAAGTCCGGCAACATAATCCATCACATTTCTGTTACCAAATCACATGGCACCTTGGGTGAGACAACTTCGCTTCAAGTAGAGGCTGGGCCTGCAAACCGAGGTCGTGGGTCTTGGGACCAGGTCTCCGTCGCTCCGGAGCCCATAACTTTTGATCCGTATGGAGTTACGCGGCCCACAGCATACCGTTGGAAAGCTCTCAGAGAGTTCTACGATGGGGCAGTAAGCCCGGTTTGCTGGGCCTTTTTTCGGAGCCCAAAATCGAACGTTTTCATCAGTTTTCGGACACTTTTCTGCCTTTATACTATTTTTCTGTCCGGGATCGTACGTCGTGCGCCGCTGGAAGTCCGGCAACCTAATCCATCACATTTTTGTTACCGAATCAAACAGAACCTTGGGCGAGACAACTTCGCTTCACGTAGAGGCTGGCCCCAAAAACCGAGGTCGTGGGGCTTGCGACCAGATCTCCGTCGCTCCGGAACCCATAACTTTTGATCCGTAAGGAGTTACGCGGCCCACAGCATACCGTTCGAAAGCTCTCAGGGAGCTCTACGACGGGGCAGCCAAGCTCGCTTCGCTGGGCCTTTTTTCGGAGCCCAAAATCGAACATTTTTATCAATTTTCGGACACTTTTATGCTTTTATACTGTTTTTCTGTCCCGGATCGTACATCGTGCACCGCAGGAAGTCCGGCAACCTAATCCATCACATTTCTGTTACCGAATCACACGGCACCTTGGGCGAGACAACTTCGCTTCACGTAGAGGCTGGGCCCGCAAATCGAGGTCGTGGGGCTTGGGACCAGGTCTCCGTCGTTCCAGAGCCCATAACTTTTGATCCGTAAGGATTTACGCGGCCCACAGCATACCGTTGGAAAGCTCTCAGAGAGTTCTACGACGGGGCAGCAAGCCCGGTTCGCTGGGCCTTTTTTCGGAGCCCAAAATCGAATGTTTTCATTAGTTTTCGGACACTTTTCTGCTTTTATACTATTTTTTTGTCCGGGATCGTACGTCGTGCGCCGCTGGAAGTCCGGCAACCTAATCCATCACATTTCTATTACCGAATCACACGGCACCTTGGGCGAGACAACTTCGCTTCACGTAGAGGCTGGCCCCACAAACCGAGGTCGTGGGGCTTGGGACTAAGTCTCCCTCATTCCGGAGCCCATAACTTTTGATCCGTAAGGAGTTACGCGGCCCACAGCATACCGTTGGAAATCTCTCAGATAGTTCTACGACGGGGCAGCAAGCCCTCTTCTCTGGACCTTTTTTTGGAGCCCAAAATCGATCGTTTTCATCAGTTTTCAGAAACTTTTCTGCTTTTATACTATTTTTCTGTCCCGGATTGTACGTCGTGCGCCGCGGGAAGTTCGGCAACCTAATCCATCACATTTCTGTTACCGAATCACACGGCACCTTGGGCTAGACAACTTCGCTTCACGTAGAGGCTTGCCCCGCAAACCGAGGTCGTGGGGCTTGGGACCAGGTGTCCGTCGCTCCGGAGCCCATAACATTTGATCCGTAAAGAGTTACGCGGCCCACAGCATACCGTTGGAAATCTCTCAGATAGTTCTACGATGGGGCAGTAAGCCCTCTTCTCTGGACCTTTTTTCGGAGCCCAAAATCGAACGTTTTCATCAGTTTTTGGACATTTTTATGCTTTTATACTATTTTTTTTCTCCCGCATCGTACGGCGTGCGCAGCGGGAAGTCCGGCAACCTAATCCATCACATTTCTGTTACCGAATCAAACGGAACCTTGGGCGAGACAACTTCACTTCACGTAGATGCTGGCCCCGCAAACCGTGGTCGTGGGCTTGGGACCAGATCTCCGTCGCTCCGGAGCCCATAACTTTTGATCCGTAAGGAGTTACGCGGCCCACACCATACCGTTGGAAATCTCACAGATAGTTCTACGACGGGCTAGCAAGCCTTCTTCACTGAACCTTTTTTCTAGCCCAAAATCGAACGTTTTCATCAGTTTTCGGATACTTTTCTGCTTTTATACTGTTTTTTTTTTCCCGCATCGTACGTCGTGCGCCGCTGGAAGTTCGGCAACCTAATCCATCACATTTCTATTACCGAATCCCACGGCACCTTTAGCGAGACAACTTTGCTTCACGTAGAGGTTGGGCCCGCAAACCGAGGTCGTGGGGCATGGGACCAGGTCTCCGTCGCTCCAGAGCCCGTAACTTTTGATCCGTAAGGAGTTACGCGGCCCACAGCATACTGTTGGAATTCTCTCAGATAGTTCTACGATGGGGCAGCAAGCCCTCTTCGCTGGACCTTTTTTCGGAGCCCAAAATCGATCAATTTCATCAGTTTTCGGACACTTTTCTGCTTTTATACTATTTTTCTGTCCCGGATCGTACGTCGTGCGCCGCAGGAAGTCCGGCAACCTAATCCATCACATTTCTATTTCCAAATCCAACGGCACATTGGGCGAGACAACTTTGCTTCACGTAGAGGCTGGGCACGCAAATCGAGGTCGTGGGGCTTAGGACCAGGTCTCCGTCGCTCCGGAGCCCATAACTTTTGATCCGTAAGGAGTTACGCGGCCCATAGCATACCGTTGGAAAGCTCTTAGAGAGCTCTACGACGGGGCAGCTAAGCATGCTTAGCTGGGAATTTTTTCGGAGCCCAAAATCATACATTTTCATCAGTTTTCGGACACTTTTATGCTTTTATACTGTTTTTCTGTCCCGGATCGTACGTCGTGCGCCGCTGGAAGTCCGGCAACCTAATCCATCACATTTCTGTTACCGAATCCCACGGCACCTTGGGCGAGACAACTTTGCTTCACTTAGAGGCTGGGCCCGCAAACCGAGGTCGTAGGGCTTGGGACCAAATCTCCGTCGCTCCGGAGCCCATAACTTTTGATCCGTAAGGAGTTACGCGGCCCACAGCATACTGTTGGAAAGCTCTTAGAGAGTTCTACGACGAGGCAGCAAGCCCGGTTCGCTGGACCTTTTTTCGGAGCCCAAAATCGAACGTTTTCATCAGTTTTTTGACACTTTTTTGCTTTTATACTATTTTTCTGTCCCGTATCGTACGTCGTGCGCCGCGGGAAGTCCGGCAACTTAATCCATCACACTTCTGTTAACGAATCATATGGCACCTTGGGCGAGACAACTTCGTTTCACATAGAGGCTGGGCCAGCAAACCGACGTCGTGGGTCTTGGGACCAGGTCTCCGTCGCTCCAGAGCCCATAACTTTTGATCCGTAAGGAGTTATGCGGCCCAGAGCATACCGTTGGAATGCTCTCATAGAGCTCTACGACGGGGCAGCTAAGCATGCTTTGCTGGGCCTTTTTTTGGAGCCCAAAATCGTACGTTTTCATTAGTTTTCGGACACTTTTCTGCTTTTATACTGTTTTTCTATCACGGATCGTACGTCGTGCGCCGCGACACGTCTGGCAACCTAATCCATCACATTTCTGTTACCGAATTACATGTCACCTTGGGTGAGACAACTTCGCTTCACGAAGAGGCTGGGCCCACAAACCTAGGTCGTGGGTCTTGGGACCAGGTCTCCGTCGCTCCGGAGCCCATAACTTTTGATCCGTAAGGAGTTACGCAGCCCACAGCATACTGTTGGAAAGCTCTCAGAGAGCTCTACGACAGGGCAGCTAAGCATGCTTCGCTGGACCTTTTTTCGGGGCCCAAAATCGTACGTTTTCATCAGTTTTTAGACACTTTTATGCTTTTATACTGTTTTTCGGTCCCGGATCGTACATCGTGCTCGGCGGGAAGTCCGGCAACCTAATCCATCACATTTCTGTTACCGAATCGCACAGCACCTTGGGCGAGACAACTTCGCTTCTCGTAGAGGCTGGGCCAGCAAACCGAGATCGTGGGTCTTGGGACTAGGTCTCCGTCGCTTCGGAGCCCATTACTTTTGATTCGTAAGGAGTTACGCGGCCTACAGCGTACCGTTAGAAAGCTCTCAGAGAGCTCTACGACGGGGCAGCCGAGCTCGCTTCGCTGGGCCTTTTTTTGGAGCCCAAAATCGAACGTTTTCATCAGTTTTTGGACACTTTTATGGTTTTATACTGTTTTTTTGTCCCGGATCGTACGTCGTGCGCTGCGGGAAGTTCGGCAACCTAATCCATCACATTTCTGTTACCGAATCCCACGGCACCTTGGGCGCGACAACTTCGCTTCACGTAGAGGCTGGGCCCGTAAACCGAGGTCGTGGGGCATGAGACCAGGTCTCCGTCACTCCGGAGCCCATAACTTTTGATCCGTAAGGAGTTACGCGGCCCACAGCATACCGTTGGAAAGCTCTCAGAGAGTTCTACGACGGGGCAGCAAGCCCTCTTTATTGGACCTCTTTACGGAGCCCAAAATCGAACGTTTTCATCAGTTTTCGGACACTTTTTTGGTTTTATACTATTTTTCTGTCTTGGATCGTACGTCGAGCGCCGCGGGAAGTCCAGCAACCTAATCCATCACATTTATATTACCGAATCACACGGCACCTTGGGCGAGACAACTTCGCTTCACGTAGAGGCTGGGCCCGCAAACCGAGGTCGTGGGTCTTGGGACCAGGTCTCTGTCGCTTCGGAGCCTATCACTTTTGATCCGTAAGTAGTTACGCGGCCCACAGCATACCGTTGGAAAGTTCTCAGAGTGCTCTACGACGGGGCAGCCAAGCTCGCTTCGCTGGGCCTTTTTTCAGAGCCCAAAATCGAACGTTTTCATCAGTTTTTGGGCACTTTTATGCTTTTATACTGTTTTTCTGTCACGGATCGTACGTCGTGCGCCGCGGGAAGTCCGGCAACCTAATCCATCACATTTCTGTTACCGAATCCCACGGCACCTTGGGCGAGACAACTTCACTTCACGTTGAGGCTGGGCCCGCAAACCGAGGTTGTGGGGCTTGGGACCAGGTCTCCGTCGCACTGGAGCCCATAACTTTTGATCCGTAAGGAGTTACGCGGCCCACAGCATACCGTTGGAAAGCTCTCAGAGAGTTCTACGACGGGACATCATAGCTCGCCTCGCTGGACCTTTTTTCGGAACCCAAAATTGAACGTTTTCATCAGTTTTCAGACACTTTTATGCCTTTATACTGTTTTTCTGTCCCGGATCGTACGTCGTGCGCCGCCGGAAGTCCGACAACCTAATCCATCACATTTCTGTTACCGAATCCCACGACACCTTGGGCGAGACAACTTTGCTTCACGTAGAGGCTGGGCCCGCAAACCGAGGTCGTGGGGCTTAGGACCAGGTCTCCGTCGCTCCGGAGCGCATAACTTTTGATCCGTAAGGAGTTACGCGGCCCACAGCATACCGTTGGAAAGCTCTTAGAGAGCTCTACGACTGGGCAGCCAAGTCCGCTATTCGGGGCCCTTGTTTGGAGCCCAAAATTGAACGTTTTCATCAGTTTTCAGACACTTTTCTGCTTTTATACTATTTTTCTGTCCCGGATCGTACGTCGTGCGCCGCGGGAAGTCCGGCAACCTAATCGATCACATTTTTGTAACTGAATAACACCGCACCTTGGGCGAGACAACTTCCCACTGTATACCGTTGGAAAGCTCTCAGAGAGTTCTACGATGGGGCAGCAAGCCCGTTTCGCTGGACCTTTTTTCGGAGCCCAAAATCGAACGTTTTCATCAATTTTTGGACACTTTTCTGCTTTTATACTGTTTTTCTATCACGGATCGTACGTCGTGCGCCGTGTGAGGCCCGACCCTGAATAACGTGTATTACCTCGATTTGTGTGCTAGAGACCAAGAGTGATATGACTGACCTTGGATTACGTGCCCTGTCTTGGTTTTCATGCATGCCTCGTTGTACGTGCGTTAACCTAGGTTTGAGAGTCGTGTCTTGAATTAAGTGCATTGCATTGAATTACGTGCCTTATTTTGATCTACGTTCATTCACCTAGGGTTGCATGTGTTAGCATTAGAATCCGTGCACTTATCCTGAAGTATGTGCCTTAGTCTTGAAAAATGTGCGTTCGTCTCGTAGTTCGTGTTCTACCTCGTAGTGCGTGCCTTAGACCTAGGAAAGCGTGCCTTCACGCTAACCGAGAAAACATCTTACACGGAACACTAAACTATAAAATAATCCTAAAACAATCCTACAAAATCCACTAACAATATAATACTCCAAATTCCATTCACTAGAAGACAAAAATGCACCAAACACTAGACATTCCTTATTCTTTATTCTTTGTTCTTTTTGCATTTTCAACACACAACAATTAACACCCAAAAGATGACAAGAAATCAGAATTTTGCACATGTCATAGCCGACCACACCATGTTTTGAGCAAGAAATTTGAACAACACAATTAAATAAGCATGCTAGACAACTATGACACCAAAAGGCATAAAAAAATGATCAAAACCCTCACATTTGCACACCTTGCTCGACCAAAAGCTTGAAGCCCATGCTAAACATTTAAAATTCTATCTTGAAGACACAAATTTCAGATTGTTGGCTGCCCAAGGCCGAGCTTGCATCACCAAGTTACAAGGCTTGTCTTCTTTTCATTTCAAGTCATTTTCCTCAATCTTTCCTCTCTCCCCTTCATTCTCTCTCTCCATTTTCGGTTCTTGGCTGATTTTTCTACCTCCTTAGCTTGTCTTCTTCACATCTTGGTTGAGCAAGGTCGAGTAGCCATCGAGAAACCCAAGCAAACAAGCTAGAGCTCGAAATCACTCTTGCATGTGCATTTGAAGCTTCATTTCGGCCTAGGTGAGTTACTAAGCATCCATTTCTTTTCTTCAAGTTCTAATTACTTGCATGCACTAAGAGATTGCTTATTAAGCTAGGAAAAATAGAGAAAAGCTAGTAGGTATTCGGCTAGGCAAAGAAAAGGAGAAGATTTGAGCTTCAACAAGGTTGTTGTGCATCTTTTGATTGATTGCAAAGGTGAGGGTTAAAAGCTTTTGAAAACTCTTTGAAATTTCACATGCATGTTCATAAATGTGTATATTTGCTTCTGTACTTGAGTTATGTGGTCGTTCATGAGCTTAAACAACCATGCATGGCAAGATCTTGGCTTGAAAATGATGCTAGGTGAAGTCGAATTTATGTGACAGCTCTCTGACCAGTCTGTTCGAGTTAAGTTTAGCTAAGCAAATGATGTTGAAAATGCTTTAAAATTTGTGGGTGACTAGTTTGGACAGTTTTGAACATTTTTCCCAGAAATAGGCCGAAGCAAATTTTGACTGTAAAGTCCTCAAAATGGCAAATCATTAAAATGTGACCAAATCTGGAAATCTGGAAAAATGAATCAGGTTTTGGCAGATGCACTGACCTTTTGGAATGAACCATATTTTACTTAGTAAATGTTGTCCAAAATGCATGAAAATTGGTGTGCTGCTATAATTTTCAGTTCTGGACAATTTTGTCAGAAATGGACCAAAGCTAAAAATGACTCTAAGGACCTCAAAAACGTCAAATTCTGAAAAGTGTGCAAATCTGGACAGTTTTGTGCTACCTCACTGTTTCGGCCATAACTAATGATTCTGAACTCCAATTGATGCAAGGTTTGTTTCTGAGTTTAGTTAACTTCTTAAGATTTAATTTGACATCTTATTCACTGAATTTGGATATTGTTTGCTTACCCGATTGATTGTGAGAAAATAGCCTATTGCAGTGAGTGTTACACTTAGCTATATGCATGGAAAACTATTGTAACCTCTCTTGTGGTGCTAATTGCTTGGAATTATGATGTTGGAATATTGCGTGGACTGTTTTGAGTACTTGAGGATGCTTGAATGGAATGATGCATGACTTGAGAATAACCTTGAGTTGATTTAGGGTTTTAATCACACGTATAAGCATGAAATAGAAACCCTAATGACTATGTAGCTTTGCTAAGTGTTGATCTCTTGGTTATTGTGTGGAAATTATATGCTTAGTGGGCTGCCCGTAAATGTGTTATTACTTCAATTATGGTTTTGACGATTGCATGTTGTCAAATAAGCTTTTCTTGCTACCGAACCCACGTAAATGTTGTTGCATGTTGAATAATTCGTATCACTCGATTATATAAGCTTCTTAATGAGTTATATGGCCTATTTTACATGTGTACATGGCTGCCCGTTTGATGTTCATATGACTCTACATGCCTTTCAAGTGAAATAACTTGCCTTATCGTGCCTTGTTTGACTACTTGATAACGTACGATCTTACAACTGTTCGGAGGCAACCTACTTTGTTGCCCTCCTAATGTGATATGTTAAATGTTATAAATGTGCATTGCATGCGAGGTTGCAACCTTTCGTGTGGCATGGTAGTGTTGCACGCACGCCGGGCGGCATCGGGCTTGCCGGTGTTACCATGACTACCATGGTCCAATTCCCTCTCTCGCTTGGCATTTCACCCTCGGAGAGTTGGGTCGTAGGTTTCGGGGTACATCTGGAGTACACCCAATTGGGAGTGATAAGTGGATTATTGAAGTCGGCCGCAACAATTGATTCGAAATTGAAATTGAGAGCAAATGCTCACCGTATCCTTGAAATGATTGGTAATTGTATCCGTTTCTCGATTTGTTTCTTATAATTGCTTACCATATTATTTGTAATATGTGACATGTTTTAAAAGGGGTTTTCATAAATTGAACCGGAAAACGAGTTTCAAAACTTATTTCTCGTTCCCCCTTGCTGAGTTCATAAGGACTCACCCTCATTTATCATCTCAGGTGAAGAAGAACAGGCACAGGAACCCGAGGATAATGTACCTAATGATGAACCCCTGGAGTGATTGCCTGTTATTGTTGTTTTGCTTGAACGTGACCACTTGTGTACCTTTTGCTGCTTGAAGACTATTTCCCTTATGATCTTTGTTGCTTGTGATGTAAAAGACCCCCGTTGTAATTTGGGGTCTAATTTTGGGTTGTACTTATTTTAAGCAGACTGATACTAGACATGACACTATGATCGTTTTGCTTTTACTACCGCTAGTATCTGTCACAGTTTATGATGCTTAGTTAAGGAATAGGTAAATGAACTTATCCAATCTCAACAAGTACTCGCTAATAAGTTAAGATCAACAGGTATATTTTGAAACGAGAATAAATGGACAAACGAGACATAGTATCACGCTAGGTTATAAATCAAACAGGACGTCGAATTTACCAATAGGCAATTCAATTGATGGAGTAATAGTAAGTTTAGCTAGAACAGAATTTGAGATGGAAAATTTTGAGGCTGTTAGAGAATTTAGGTCAAAACAAAGAGCCCAATTACAGCCGTTATGCTGCCGGATTTTCGAAAAATTTTGAAGCCCAGAATAAAACGTTAAGTGTTAAACCTCCTAGAACGATTAAGGATGTAAAAGGACTTGAATGTTTAGATCACACCCTAGTCTAACCTTTATAGGCTGAGTTGGGGCGCGATACGCCGTGGGAAGTCCACCAACCTAATCCATCACATTTCTGTTAACGAATCACACGGCACCTTGGGCGAGACAACTTCGCTTCACGTAGAGGCTGGGCCCGCAAACCGAGGTCGTGGGTCTTGGGACCAGGTCTCAGTCGCTCCGGAGCCCATAACTTTTGATCCGTAAGGAGTTACGCGGCCCAGAGCATACCGTTGGAAAGCTCTCAGAGAGTTCTACGACGAGGCAGCTAAGCATGCTTTGCTGGGCCTTTTTTCTGAGCCCAAAATCGTACGTTTTCATCAATTTTCGGACACTTTTCTGCTTTTATACTGTTTTTCTGTCACGGATCGTACGTCGTGCGCCGCGGGAAGTCCGGCAACCTAATCCATCACATTTCTATTACCAAATCACACATCACCTTGGGCGAGACAACTTCGCTTCACGTAGAGGCTGGGCCCGCAAACCGAGGTCGTGGGTCTTAGGACCAGGTCTCCGTCGCTCCGGAGCCCATAACTTTTGATCCGTAAGGAGTTACGCAGCCCACAGCATACCGTTGGAAAGCTCTCAGAGAGCTCTACGACGGGGCAGCTAGGTACGCTTCGCTGGGCCTTTTTTTGGAGTACAAAATTGTACGTTTTCATCAGTTTTAAGACATTTTTCTGCTTTTATACTGTTTTTCTGTCCCGGATCGTACGTCGTGCGCCGTGGGAAGTCGGGCAACCTAATCCATCACATTTCTATTACCGAATCGCACAGCACCTTGGGCGAGACAACTACGCTTCACGTAGAGTCAGGGCCCGCAAACCGAGGTCGTGGGTCTTGGGACCAGGTCTCCGTCGCTTTGGAGCCCATAACTTTTGATCCGTAAGGAGTTACGCGGCCCACAGCATACCGTAGGAAAGCTCTCAGAGAGCTCTACGACGGGGCAGCCAAGCTCTCTTCATTGGGACTTTTTTTGGAGCCCAAAATCGAACGTTTTCATCAGTTTTCAGACACTTTTATGCTTTTATACTGTTTTTCTGTACCGGATCGTACGTCGTGGGCCGCGGGAAGTCCAGCAACCTAATCCATCACATTTCTGTTACCGAATCCCATGGCACCTTGGGCGCGACAACTTCGCTTCACGTAGAGGTTGGGCCCGCAAACCGAGGTCGTGGGGCTTAGGACCAGGTCTCCGTCGCTCCGGAGCCCATAACTTTTGATCCATAAGGAGTTACGCGGCCCACAGCATACCGTTGGAAAGCTCTCAGAGAGTTCTACGACGGGGCAGCAAGCCCTCTTCGCTGGACCTTTTTTCGGAGCCCAAAATCAAACGTTTTCATTAGTTTTCGGACACTTTTATGCTTTTATACTATTTTTCTGTCCCGGATCGTACGTCGTGTGCCGCGAGAAGTCCAGCAACCTAATCTATCACATTTCTGTTACCGAATCCCACGGCACCTTGGGCGAGACAACTTTGCTTCACGTAGAGGCGGGGCCCGCAAACCGAGGTCGTGGGGCTTGGGACCAGGTCTCCGTCGCTCCGGAGCCCATAACTTTTGATCCGTAAGGAGTTACGCGGCCCACAGCATACCGATGGAGAGCTCTCAGAGAGTTCTACGACGGGGTAGCATTCCCGGTTCCCTGGACCTTTTTTCCGAGCCCAAAATCGAACGTTTTTATTAGTTTTCGGACACTTTTTTGCTTTTATACTATTTTTCTGTCCCGGATCGTACGTCGTGCGCCGCGGGAAGTCCGGCAACCTAATCCATCACATTTCTATTACCGAATCCCACGGCACCTTGGGCGAGACAACTTTGCTTCACGTAGAGGCAAGGCCCGCAAACCGAGGTCGTGGGGCTTGGGACCAGGTCTCCGTCGCTCCGGAGCCCATAACTTTTGATCCGTAAGGAGTTACGCGGCCCACAGCATACCGATGGAAAGCTCTCAGAGAGTTCTACGATGGGGCAGCAAGCCCGATTCACTGGACCTTTTTTCGGATCCCAAAATCGAACGTTTTCATCAGTTTTTGGACACTTTTATGCCTTTATACTATTTTTCTGTCCCGGATCGTACGTCGTGCGTCGCGGGAAGTCCGGCAACCTAATCCATCACATTTCTGTTAACGAATCACAAGTCACCTTGGGCGAGACAACTTCGCTTCACATAGAGGCTGGGCCCGCAAACCGAGGTCGTGGGTCTTGGGACCAGGTCTCCGTCACTCCGGAGCCCATAACTTTTGATCCGTAAGGAGTTACGTGGCCCACAGCATACCGTTGGAAAGATCTCAGAGAGCTCTACGACGAGGCAGCTAAGTACGCTTTGCTGGGCCTTTTTTTCGAGCCCAAATCCGTACATTTTCATCAGTTTTTGGACACTTTTCTGCTTTTATACTATTTTTCTGTACCGGATCGTACGTCGTGGGCCGCGGGAAGTCCAGCAACCTAATCCATCACATTTCTGTTACCGAATCCCATGGCACCTTGGGCGCGACAACTTCGCTTCACGTAGAGGCTGGGCCCGCTTCACCCAGCCTCTACGTGAAGCGAAGTGGTCTCGCCCAAGGTGGCGTGTGATTCGGTAACAGAAATGTGATGGATTAGGTTTTCGGACATCCCGCGATGCACGACGTACAATCCGGGACAGAAAAAACAGTATAAAAGCATAAAAGTGTCCGAAAACTGATGAAAACGTTCGATTTTGGGCTTTGAAAAGTGGTCCAGTGAAGGGGGCTTGTTGCCTCGTCGTAGAACTCTCTGAGAGCTTTCCAACGGTATGCTGTGGGCCGCGTAACTCTTTACGGATCAAAAGTTATGGGCTCCGGAGCGACGGAGACCTTGTCCTAAGCCCCACGACCTCGGTTTGCAGGCCCAGCCTCTACGTGAAGCAAGGTTGTCTCGCCCAAGGTGCTATGGGATTCGGTAACTGAAATGTGATGGATTAGGTTGCCGGACTTCTCGCGGCGCACGACGTACGATCCAGGACAGAAAAATATTATAAAAGCAGAAAAGTGTCCGAAAATTGATGAAAACGTTCGATTTTCGTCTCTGAAAATAGGTCCAGTGAAGCGAGCTTGCTGCCCCGTCTTAGAACTCTCTGAGAGCTTTCCAACGGTATGCTGTAGGCCGCGTAACGCCTTACGGATCAAAAGTTATGGGCTCCGGAACGACGGAGACCTGGTCCCAAGCCCCACGACCTCGGTTTGCCGGCCCAGCCTCTACGTGAAGCAAAGTTGTCTCGCCCAAGGTGCCGTGGGATTCAGAAACAGAAATGTGATGGATTAGGTTACCGGACTTCCCGCTGCGCACGACGTACGATCCGGGACAGAAAAACAGTAGAAAAGCAGAAAAGTGTCTGAAAACTGATGAAAACGATCGATTTTGGGCTCCGAAAAAAGGTCAAGAGAAGAGGGCTTGCTGCCCCGTCGTAGAACTATCTGAGAGATTTCCAACGGTATGCTGTGGGCCGCGTAACTCATTACGGATCAAAAGTTATGGGCTCCGGAGCGACAGAGACCTGGTCCCAAGCCCCATGACCTCGGTTTGCGGGGCCAGCCTCTACGTGAAGCGAAGTTGTCTCGCCCAAGGTGCCGTGTGATTCGGTAACAGAAATGTGATGGATTAGGTTGCCGGACTTCCCGCGGCGCACGACGTACGATCCGCGACAGAAAAACAATATAAAAGCATAAAAGTATCCGAAAAGTGATGAAAATGTTCGATTTTGGGCCCCAAAAAAAAGGTCCAGCGAACAGGGCTTGCTGCCCCGTCGTAAAACTCTCTGAGAGCTCTCCAACGGTATGCTGTGGGCCGCGTAACTCCTTACGGATCAAAAGTTATGGGCTCCAGAGCGACGGAGACCTGGTCCCAAGCCCCGGGACCTCGGTTTGCGGGCCCAGCCTCTACGTGAAGCGAATTTGTCTCGCCCAAGGTGCCGTGTGATTCGGTAACAGAAATGTGATGGATTAGGTTGCCGGACTTCCCGCGGTGCACGAGGTACGATCCGAGACAGAAAAACAGTATAAAAGCAGAAAAGTGTCCGAAAACTGATGAACACGTTCGATTTTGGGCTCTGAAAAAAGGCCCAGCGAAACAAGCTTGGATGTCCCGTCGTAGAGCTCTCTGAGAGCTTTCCAACGGTATGCTGTGGGGCGCGTAAGTCCTTACGGATCAAAATTTATGGGCTCAGGAGCGACGGAGACCTGGTCCCAAGACCTACGACCTCAGTTTGCGGGCCCAACCTCTACGTGAAGCGAAGTTGTCTCGCCCAAGGTGCCATGTGATTTGGTAACAGAAATGTAATGGATTAGGTTGCCGGACTTCCCGCGGCGCACGACGTACGATCCGGGACAGAAAAACCGTATAAAGCTGAAAAGTGTCCGAAAACTGATGAAAACGTTCGATTTTGGGCTCCAAAAAAAGGTTCATCGAAGCGAGCTATGCTGCGCCGTCGTAGAACTCTCTGAGAGCTTTCCAACGGTATTATGTGGGCCACGTAATTCCTTACGGATCAAAAGTTATGGGCTCCGGAGCGACGGAGACCTTGTCCCAAGCCCCATGACCTAGGTTTGCGGTCCAGGCCTCTATGTGAAGCGAAGTTGTCTCGCCCAAGGTGCCGTGTGATTCGGTAACATAAATGTGATGGATTAGGTTGCCGGAATTCCCGCGGCGCACGACGTACGATCCGGGAGAGAAAAATAGTATAAAAGCAGAAAAGTGACAGAAAACTGATAAAAACGTTCGATTTTGGTCTCTGAAAAAAGGTCCAGTAAAGCGGGCTTCCTGCCCCATCGTAGAACTCTCTGAGAGCTTTCCAACGGTATGCTGTGGGCCACGTAACTCCTTACGGATCAAAAGTAATGGGCTCTGAAGCGACGGAGACCTGGTCCTAAGCCCTACGACCTCGGTTTGCGGGCCCAACCTCTACGTGAAGCAAAATTGTCTCGCCCAAGGTGCCGTGGGATTCGGTAACAGAAATGTGATGGATTAGGTTGCCGGACTTCCCGCGGCGCACGACTTACGATCCGGGACAGAAAAATAGTATAAAAGCATAAAAGTGTCTGAAAACTGCTGAAAACGTTCGATTTTGGGCTCCGAAAAAAGGTCAAGCGAAGAGGACCTGCTGTCCGGTCGTAGAACTCTCTGAGAGCTTTCCAACGGTATACTGTGGGCCGCGTAACTCCTTACGGATCTAAAGTTATGGCTTCCGAAGCGATGGAGACCTGGTCCCAAGACCCACGACCTCAGTTTGCGGGCCCAGCCTCTACGTGAAGCGAAGTGGTCGCGCCTAAGGTGCCGTGTGATTCGGTAACAGAAATGTGATGGATTAGGTTGCCGGATTTCCCGCGGTGCACAACGTACGATCCGGGATAGAAAAACAGTATAAAATCAGAAAAGTGTCCGAAAACTGATGAAAACGTTCAATTTTGGGCTCCGAAAAATGGTCCAGCAAAGCGGGCTTGCTGCCCGGTCGTAGAACTCTCTGAGAGCATTCCAACGGTATGCTGTGGGCCGCGTAACTCCTTACGGATCAAAAGTTATGCGCTCCGGAGCGACGGAGACCTTGTCCTAAGCCCCACGACCTCGGCTTGCAGGCCCAGCCTCTACGTGAAGCAAAGTTGTCTTGCCCAAGGTGCTGTGGGATTCGGTAACTGAAATGTGATAGTTTAGGTTGCCGGACTTCCCGCGGCGCACGACGTACGATCCGGGACAGAAAAACAGTATAAAAGCATAAAAGTGTCCGAAAACTGATGAAAACATTCGATTTTGGGCTCCGAAAAAAGGCCCAGAAGAAGTGTACTTAGCTAGTTCGTCGTAGAGCTCTCTGAGAGCTTTCCAACGGTATGCTGTGGGCCGCGTAACTCCTTACGGATCAAAAGTTATGGGCTCCGGAGCGACGGAGACCTTGTCCTAAGCCCCACGACCTCGGTTTGCAGGCCCAGCCTCTACGTGAAGCAAAGTTGTCTCGCCCAAGGTGCCGTGGGATTCGGTAACTGAAATGTGATGGATTTGGTTGGCGGACTTCCCGCTGCGCACGACGTACGATCCGGGACAGAAAAATAGTATAAAAGCATAAAAGTGTCCGAAAACTGATGAAAATGATCGATTTTGGGCTCCGAAAAAAGCTCCAGAGAAGAGGACTTGCTGCCCCGTCGTAGAACTATCTGAGAGATTTCCAACGGTATGCTGTGGGGCGCGTAACTCATTACGGATCAAAAGTTATGGGCTCCGGAGCGACGGAGACCTGGTCCCAAGCCCCACGACCTCGGTTTGCGAGGCCAGCATCTACGTGAAGCGAAGTTGTCTCGCCCAAGGTGCCGTGTGATTCGGTAACTGAAATGTGATGGATTAGTTTGCCGGACTTCCCGTAGCGCACGGCGTACGATCCGGGACAGAAAAATAGTATAAAAGCATAAAAGTGTCAGAAAATTGATGAAAATGTTCGATTTTGGGCTCCGAAAAAAGGTCCAACGATGCGGGCTTGCTGCCCCGTCGTAGAACTCTCTGAGAGCTTTCCAACGGTATGCTGTGGGCCGCGTAACTCCTTACGGATCAAAAGTTATGGGCTCCGGAGCGACGGAAACCTTGTCCTAAGCCCCACGACCTCGGTTTGCAGGCCCAGCCTCTACGTGAAGCAAAGTTGTCTCGCCCAAGGTGCCGTGGGATTCGGTAACTTAAATGTGATGGATTAGGTTGCCGGACTTCCCGCGGCGCGCGACGTACGATCCGGGACAGAAAATCAGTATAAAAGCAGAAAAGTGTCCGAAAACTGATGAAAACGTTCGATTTTGGGCTCCGAAAAAAGGTCTACCAAAGCGGGATTACTGCCCCGTCGTACAACTCTCTGAGAGCTTTCCAACGGTAATCTGTGGGCCGCGTAACTCTTTACGAATCAAAAGTTATGGGCTCCAGAGCGACGGAGACCTGGTCCCAAGCCCCACGACCTCTGTTTGCGGGACCAGCCTCTACGTGAAGCAAAGTTGTCTCGCCCAATGTGCCGTGGGATTCGGAAACAGAAATGCGATGGATTAGGTTGCCGGACTTCCTGCTGCGCACGACGTACGATCCAGGACAGAAAAACAGTATAAAAGCAGAAAAGTGTCCGAAAACTGATGAAAACGATCGATTTTGGGCTCCGAAAAAAGGTCCAGAGAAGAGAGCTTGCTTCCCCGTCGTAGAACTATCTGAGAGATTTCCAACGGTATGCTGTGGGCCGCGTAACTCATTACGGATCAAAAGTTATGGGCTCCGGAGCGACAGAGACCTGGTCTCAAGTCCCATGACCTCGGTTTGCGGGCCCAGCCTCTACGTGAAGCGAAGTTGTCTCGCCCAAGGTGCCGTGTGATTCGCTAACAAAAATGTAATGGATTAGGTTGCCGGACTTCCCGCGGCGCACGACGTACGATCCGGGACAGAAAAACAGTATAAAAGCATAAAAGTGTCCGAAAACTGATGAAAACGTTCGATTTTGGGCTCCGAAAAAAAGTCCAGCGAACCGGGCTTGCTGCCCCGTCGTAAAACTCTCTGAGAGCTCTCCAACGGTATACTGTGGTCCGCGTAACTCCTTACGAATTAAAAGTTATGGGCTCTAGAGCGACGGAGACCTGGTCACAAGCCCCTCGACCTCAGTTTGCGGGCCCAGCCTCTACGTGAAGCGAAGTTGTCTCGCCCAAGGTGCTGTGTGATTCGGTAGCAGAAATGTGATGGATTAGGTTGCCGGACTTCCCGCGGTGCACGACGTACGATCCGGGACAGAAAAACAGTATAAAAGTCGAAAAGTGTCCAAAAACTGATGAAAACGTTCGATTTTGGCTTGCGAAAAAAGGCCCAGCGAAGCGAGCTTGGCTGCCCCGTCGTAGAGCTCTCTGAGAGCTTTCTAACGGTATGCTGTGGGCCGCGTAACTCCTTACGGATCAAAAGTTATGGGCTCCAGAGCGACGGAGACCTGGTCCTAAGCCCCACGACCTCGGTTTGCGGGCCCAGCCTCTACGTGAAGCGAAGTTGTCTCGCCCAAGGTGCCATGTGATTCGATAACAGAAATTTGTTGGATTAGGTTGCCGGACATCCCGCGGCGCACGACGTATGATCCGGGACAGAAAAACAGTATAAAAGTAGAAAAGTGTCCGAAAACTAATGAAAACGTTCGATTTTGGGCTCCGAAAAAAGGCCCAGCGAAGCGAACTCGGATGCCCCGACGTAGAGCTCTCTGAGAGCTTTCCAAGGGTATGCTGTGGGGCGCGTAACTCCTTACGGATCAAAAGTTATGGGCTCCAGAGCGACGGAGACTTGGTCCCAAGACCCACGACCTCGGTTTGCGGGCCCAACCTCTACGTGAAGCGAAGTTGTCTCGCCCAAGGTGCCATGTGATTTGGTAACAGAAATGTGATGGATTAGGTTGCCGGACTTTGAGCGGCGCACGACGTACGATCCGGGACAGAAAAACAGTATAAAAGCTTAAAAGTGTCCGAAAACTGATGAAAACGTTCGATTTTGGGCTCCAAAAAAAGGTCCATCGAAGCGGGATTGGCTGCCCCGTCGTGGAGCTCTCTGAGAGCTTTCCAACGGTATGCTGTGGGCCGCGTAACTCCTTACGAATCAAAAGTTATGGGCTCCGGAGCGACGGAGACCTGGTGTCAAGACCCACGACCTCGGTTTGCGGGGCCAGCCTCTACGTGAAGAGAAGTTGTCTCACCCAAAGTGTTGTGTGATTCGGAAACAGAAATGTGATGGATTGGGTTGCCGGACTTCCCGCGGCGCACGACGTACGATCCGGGACAGAAAAATATTATAACAGTAGTAAAATGTCCGAAAACTGATGAAAATGTAAAAGTTTGGGCTCCAAAAAAAGTCCCAGCGAAGTGTACTTAGCTGCCCCGTCGTAGAGCTCTCTGAGAGCTTTCCAACGGTATGCTGTGGGCCGCGTAACTCCTTACGGATCAAAAGTTATGGGCTCCGGAGAGACGGAGACCTGGTCCCAAGCCCCACGACCTCGGTTTGGGGGCCGAGCCTCTACGTGAAGTGAAGTTGTCTCGCCCATGGTGCCATGTGATTCGGCAATAGAAATGTGATGGATTAGGTTGCCGGACTTCCCGCGGCGCACGACGTACGATCCGGGATAGAAAAACAGTATAAAAGAAGAAAGGTGTCCAAAAACTGATGAAAACGTTCGATTTTGGGTTACAAAAGAAGGCCCAGCGAAGCGGGCTTGGCCGCCATGTTGTAGAGCTCTCTGAGAGCTTTCCAACAGTATGTTGTAGGCCGCGTAACTCCTTACGGATCAAAAGTTATGGGCTCCGTAGCGACGGAGACCTGGTCCCAAGCCCTACGACCTCGGTTTGCGGGCCCAGGCTCTACATGAAGCAAAGTTGTCTCGCCCAAGGTGCCGTGTGATTCGGTAACTGAAATGTGATGGATTAGGTAGCCGGACTTCCCGCGGTGCATAACGTACAATCCGGGACAGAAAAATACTATAAAAGTAGAAAAGTGTCTGAAAACTGATGAAAACGTTCAATTTTGGTCTCGAAAAAAGGTCCAGCGAGGCAAGCTGTGCTGCCACGTCGTAGAGCTCTCTGAGAGCTTTCCAACGGTATGCTGTGGGGCGCGTAACTCCTTACGGATCAAAAGTTATGGGCTCCGGAGCGACGGAGACCTGGTCCCATGCCCCACGTCCTCGGTTTGCGGGCCCAGCCTCTACGTGAAGCGAAGTTGTCTCGCCCAAGGTGCCATGTGATTTCGTAACAGAAATGTGATGGTTTAGGATGCCGGACTTCCCGCGGCGCACGACGTACGATCCGGGACAGAAAAACAGTATAAAAGCCAAAAAGTGTCTAAAAACTGATGAAAACGTTCGATTTTGGGCTCAAAAAAAGGTCCAGCTAGGCGAGCTATGATGCCCCGTCGTAGAACTCTCTGAGAGCTTTCCAACGGTATGATGTGGGCCGCGTAACTCCTTACGGATCAAAAGTTATGGGCTCCGGAGTGACGGAGACCTGGTCCCAAGCCCCGCGACTTCGGTTTCCGGGCCCAGCCTCTACGTGAAGCGAAGTTGTCTCACCCAAGGTGCCGTGTGATTCGGTAACAGAAATGTGATGGATTAGGATGCCGGACTTCCCGCGGCGCACGACGTACGATCCGGGACAGAAAAATAGTATAAAAGCAGAAAAGTGTCTGAAAATTGATGAAAACGTTCGATTTTGGGCTACAAAAAAGGCCCAGCGAAGCGAGCTTGCCTGCCCAGTCGTAGAGCTCTCTGAGAGCTTTCCAACGGTATGCTGTGGGCCGCGTAACTCCTTATGGATCAAAAGTTATGGGCTCCGGAGTGACGGAGACCTGGTCCCAAGCCCCACGACCTCGGTTTGCGGGCTCAGCCTCTACGTGAAGCGAAGTTGTCTCGCCCACGGTACCGTGTGATTCGGTAACAGAAATGTGATGGATTAGGTTGCCAGACATCCCGCGGCGCACGACGTACGATCCAGGACAGAAAAACAGTATAAAAGCCAAAAAGTGTCCGAAAACTGATGAAAACGTTCGATTTTGGGCTCCAAAAAAAGGCCCAACAAAGCTAGCTTCTCTGTCTCGTCGTAGAGCTATCTGAGAGCTTTCCAACGGTATGCTGTGGGGTGTGTAACTCCTTACAGATCAAAAGTTATAGGCTCCGGAGCGACGGAGTCCTGGTCCCAAGACCCACGACCTCGATTTGCGGGCCCAGCCTCTACATGAAGCGAAGTTGTCTCGCCCAAGGTGCCATGTTATTTGGTAACAGAAATGTGATGGATTAGGTTGCCGGACTTCCCGCGGCACACGACGTACGATCCAGGACAGAAAAATAGTATAAAATCCGAAAAGTGTCTGAAAACTGATGAAAACGTTCGATTTTGATCTAAAAAAAGGCCCAGCAAAGTGGGCTTGGCTGCTGCGTCGTAGAGCTCTCTGAGAGCTTTCCAACGGTATGTTGTGGGCCACGTAACTCCTTACGGATCAAAAGTTATGGGCTCCGGAGCGACGGAAACCTGGTCCCATGCCCCACGACCTCGGTTTGCGGGCTCAGCCTCTACGTGAAGCGAAGTTGTCTCGCCCAAGGTACCGTGTGATTCGGTAACAGAAATGTGATGGATTAGGTTGCCAGACATCCCGCGGCGCACGACGTACGATCCAGGACAGAAAAACAGTATAAAAGCCAAAAAGTGTCCGAAAACTGATGAAAATGTTCGATTTTGGGCTCCAAAAAATGGCCCAACAAAGCTAGCTTCTCTGTCCCGTTGTAGAGCTCTCTGAGAGCTTTCCAACGGTATGCTGTGGGGTGCGTAACTTCTTACGGATCAAAAGTTATAGGCTCCGGAGCGACGGAGACCTGGTCCCAAGACCCACGACCTCGGTTTGCGGGCCCAGCCTCTACGTGAAGCGAAGTTGTCTCGCCCAAGGTGCCATGTGATTTGGTAACAGAAATGTGATGGATTAGGTTGCCGGACTTCCCGCAGCACACGACGTACGATCCGGGACAGAAAAACAGTATAAAATCTGAAAAGTGTCTGAAAACTAATGAAAACGTTCGATTTTGATCTAAAAAAAGGCCCAGAAAAGCGGGCTTGGCTGCCGCGACGTTGAGCTCTCTGAGAGCTTTCCAACGGTATGTTTTGGGCCGCGTAACTCCTTACGGATCAAAAGTTAGGGGCTCCGGAGCGACGGAGACCTGGTCCCATGCCCCACGACCTCGGTTTGCGGGCCCAGCCTCTACGTGAAACAAAGTTGTCTCGCCCAAGGTGCCGTGGGATTTGGTAATAGAAATGTGATGGATTAGGTTACTGGACTTCCCGCGGCGCACGACGTACGATCCGGGACAGAAAAACAGTCTAAAAGAAGAAAAGTGTCCAAAAACTGATGAAAACGTTCGATTTTGGGCTCTGAAAAGAGGTCCAGCAAAGCGAGCTTGGCTGCCCCGTCGTAGAGCTCTCTGAGTGCTTTCCAACGGTATGCTGTGGGCCGCGTAACTCCTTACGGATCAAAAGTTATGGGCTCCCAAGCGACGGAGACCTGGTCCCAAGCCCAACGACCTCGGTTTGCGGGCCCAGCCTATACGTGAAGCGAAGTTGTCTCGCCCAAGGTGCCTTGTGATTCGGTAACAGAAATGTGATCGATTAGGTTGCCGGACTTCCCGCGGCGCACGACGTACGATCCGGGATAGAAAAACAGTATAAAAGCAGAAAAGTGTACAAAAACTGATGAAAACGTTGGATTTTGAGCTCCGAAAAAAGGCCCAGCAAAGTGAGCTTGGCTGCCCCGTCGTAGAGCTCTCTGAGAGCTTTCCAACGGTATGTTGTGGGCCGCGTAACTCCTTACGGATCAAAAGTTATGGGCTCCGGAGCGACAGAGAACTGGTCCCAAGCCCCACGACCTCGGTTTGCAGGCCCAGCCTCTACGTGAAACAAAGTTGTCTCGCCCAAGGTGCCATGTGATTTGGTAACAGAAATGTGATGGATTAGGTTGCCGGACTTCCCGCGGCGCACTACGTACGATCCGGGACAGAAAAATTGTATAAAAGCAGAAAAGTGTCCGACAACTGATGAAAACGTTCGATTTTGGGCTCCGAAAAAAGGCCCAGCGAAGCGAGCTTGGCTGCCCCGTCGTAGAGCTCTTTGAGAGCTTTCCAACGGTATGCTGTGGGGCACGTAACCCCTTATGGATCAAAAGTTATGGGCTCCGTAGCGACGGAGACCTGGTCCCAAGACCCACGACCTCGGTTTGTGGGCCCAGCCTCTACGTGAAGCGAAGTTGTCTCGCCCAAGGTGCCATGTGATTCGGTAACAGAAATGTGATGGATTAGGTTACCGGACTTCCCGCGGCGCACGACGTACGATGCGGGACAAAAAACCTGTATAAAAGCATAAAAGTGTCCGAAAACTGAGGAAAACGTTCGATTTTGGGCTGGAAAAAAGGTCCAGCGAGGCGAGCTATTTTTCCCCGTCGTAGAACACTCTGAGAGCTTTCCAACTGTATGATGTGGGCCGCGTAACTCCTTACGGATCAAAAGTTATGGGCTCCGGAGCGACGGAGACCTGGTCCCAAGCCCCACGACCTCGGTTGCGGGCCCAGCCTCTACGTGAAGCTAAATTTTCTCGCCCAAGGTGCCGTGTGATTCGGTAACAGATATGTGATGGATTAGGTTGCCGAACTTCCCGCGGCGCACGACGTACGATGCGGGACAGAAAAATAGTATAAAAGCAGAAAAGTGTCTGAAAACTGATGAAAACGTTCGATTTTGGGCTCGAAAAAAGGTCCAGCGAACCGGGTTTGCTGCCCCGTCGTAGAACTCTCTGAGAGCTTTCCAAAGGTATGCTGTGGTCCGCGTAACTCCTTACGGATCAAAAGTAATGGGCTCCGTAGCGACGGAGACCTGGTCCCAAGCCCCACGACCTCGGTTTGCAGACCCAGCCTCTACGTGAAGCGAAGTTGTCTTGCCCAAGGAGCCATGTGATTTGGTAACAGAAATGTGATGGATTAGGTTGCCAGACTTCCCACGGCGCACGACGTACGATCCGGGACAGAAAACTAGTATAAAAGCAGAAAAGTGTCCGAAAACTGATGAAAACGTTCGATTTTGGGCTCAAAAATAGGTCCACCGAACCGGGTTTGCAGCCCCGTCGTAGAACTCTCTGAGAGCTTTCCAACAGTATGATGTGCTCGGCGTAACTCCTTACGGATCAAAAGTTATGGGCTCCGGAGCGACGAAAACTTGGTCCCAAGACCCACGACCTCGGTTTGCGGGCCCAGCCTCTACGTGAAGCGAAGTTGTCTCGCCCAAGGTGCCATGTGATTCGGTAACAGAGATGTGATAGATTAGGTTGCCGGACATGCCGCGGAGCACGACGTTCGATCCAGGACAGAAAAACAGTATAAAAGCAGAAAAGTGTCTGAAAACTGATTAAAACGTTCGATTTTAGACTCCGAAAAAAGGCCCAGAGAAGCGACTTTGGCTGCCCCGTTGTAGAGCTCTTTGAGAGCTTTCTAACGGTATGCTGTGGGGCGCGTAACTCCTTATGGATCAAAATTTATGGGCTCCGGAGCGACGGAGACCTAGTCCCAAGACCCACGACCTCGGTTTGCGGTCCCAGCCTCTACGTGAAGCGAAGTTGTCTCGCCCAAGGTGCCATGTGATTCGGTAACAGAAATGTGATGGATTAGGTTACCAGACTTCCCGCGGCACACGACGTACGATCCGGGACAGAAAAACAGTATAAAAGCCAAAAAATGTCCGAAAACTGATGAAAATGTTAGATTTTGTGCTCCAAAAAAAGGCCCAGCAAAGCGGGCTTGGCTGCCCCGTCGTAGAGCTCTTTGAGAGCTTTCCAACGGTATGCTGTGGGCCGCGTAACTCCTTACGGATCAAAAGTTATGGGCTCCGGAGCGACGGAAACCTGGTCCCAATCCCCACGACCTCGGTTTGCGGGCCAAGCCTCTACATGATGCGAAGTTGTCTCGCCCAAGGTGCCGTGTGATTCGGTAAAAGAAATGTGATGGATTAGGTTGCCGGACTTCCCGCGGCGCACGACGTACGATCCGGGACATAAAAACAGTATAAAAGCAGAAAAGTGTCCGAAAACTGATGAAAACATTCAATTTTGGGCTCCGAAAAAAGGCCCAGCGAAGCGAGCTTGTTTGACCCGTCGTAGAGCTCTCTGAGAGCTTTCCAACGGTATGCTGTGGGGCGCGTAACTCTTTACGGTTCAAAAGATATGTGCTCTGGAGCGACGGAGACCTAGTCCCCAGACCCACGACCTCGGTTTGTAGGCCCAGGCTCTACGTGAAGTGAAGTTGTCTCGCCCAAGGTGCCATGTGATTTGGTAACAGAAATGTGATGGATTAGGTTGCCGGACTTCCCGCGGTGCACGACGTACGATCCGGGACAGAAAAACAGTATAAAAGTAGAAAAGTGTCCAAAAATTGACGAAAACGTTCGATTTTGGGCTCCGAAAAAAGGCCCAGCAAAGCGAGCTTACTGCCCTATCGTAGAGCTCTCTGAGAGCATTCCAACAGTATGCTGTGGGCCGCGTAACTACTTGCGGATCAAAAGTTATGCGCTCCGGAGCGACGGAGACCTGGTCCCAAGCCCCACGACCTCGGTTTGTGGGCCCGGACTCTACGTGAAGCAAAGTTGTCTCGCCCAAGGTGCCATGGGATTCGGTAACAGAAATGTGATGGATTAGGTTGCCGGAATTCCCGCGGCGCACGACGTACGATGCGGGACAGAAAAATAGTATAAAAGTCAAAAAGTGTCCGAAAACTGATGAAAACGTTCGATTTTGGGCTCGAAAAAAGGTCCAGCGAGGCGAGCTATGCTGCCCCATCGTAGAACACTCTGAGAGCTTTCCAACGGTATGATGTGGGCCGTGTTACTCCTTACGGATCAAAAGTTATGGGCTCCGGAGCGGCAGAGACGTGGTCCCAAGCCCCACGACTTCGGTTTGCGGGCCCAGCCTCTACGTGAAGCGAAGTTGTCTCGCCCAAGGTGCCGTGTGATTCGGTAACATAAATGTGATGGATTAGGTTGCCAGACTTCTCGCGGCGCACGACGTATGATCCGGGATAGAAAAACAGTATAAAAGCAGAAAAGTGTCCAAAAACTGATGAAAACATCAAATTTTGGGCTCCAAAAAAAGGCCTAGCAAAGCGAGGTTGCTGCTCCGTCGTAGAGCTCTCTGAGAGCTTTCCAACGGTATGCTGTGGGCCGCGTAACTCCTTACAGATCAAAAGTTATGGGATCCGGAGCGACGGAGACCTGGTCCCAAGACCCACGAATTCGGTTTGCGGGCCCAGCCTCTATGTGAAGCGAAGTTTTCTCGCCCAAGGTGCCATGTAATTTGGTAACAGAAATGTGATGGATTAGCTTGCCGGACTTCCCGCGGCGAACGACGTACGATCCAGGACAGAAAAACAGTATAAAAGCAGAAAAGTGTCCGAAAACTGATGAAAACGTTCGATTTTGGGATTGAAAAAAGGTCCAGCGAGGCGAGCTACGCTGCCCCATCGTAGAACTCTCTGAGAGCTTTCCAACGGTATGATGTGGGCCGCGTAACTCCTTACGGATCAAAAGTTATGGGCTCCGGAGCGATAGAGACCTGGTCCCAAGCCCCCCGACCTCGGTTTGCGGGCCCAGCCTCTACGTGAAGCAAAGTTGTCTCGCCCAAGGTGCCTTGGAATTTGGTAACAGAAATGTGATGGATTAGGTTACCGGACTTCCCGCGGCGCACGACGTACGATCCGGGACAGAAAAACAGTATATAAGCAGAAAAGTGTCCAAAAACTGATGAAAATGTACGATTTTGGGCTTCGAAAAAAGGCCCAGCGAAGTGTACGTAGCTGCCCCGTCGTAGAGCTCTCTGAGAGCTTTCCAACGGTATGCTTCGGGCCACGTAACTCCTTACGGATCAAAAGTTATGGACTCCAGAGTGATGGAGACCTGGTCCCAAGACCCATGACCTCGGTTTGCGGGCCTAGCCTCTACGTGAAGAGAAGTTGTCTCGCCTATGGTGCCATGTTATTTTGTAACAGAAATGTGATGGATTAGGTTGCCGGACTTCCCGCGGTGCACGACGTACGATCCGGGACAGAAAAATAGTATAAAAGCATAAAAGTGTCTGAAAACTGATGAAAACGTACGATTTTGGGCTCCGAAAAATGGCCCAGCAAAGCTTGCTTCGCTGCCCTATCGTAGAGCTCTCTGAGAGCTTTCCAACGGTATGCTGTGGGCCGAGTAACTCCTTACGGATCAAATGTTATGGGGTCCGGAGCGACGGAGACCTGGTCCTAAGCCCCATGACCTCGGTTTGCGGGCCCTGCCTCTACGTGAAGCAAAGTTGTGTCGCCCAAGGTGCCGTGGGATTCGGTAACAGAAATGTGATGGACTAGGTTACCGGACTTCCCGCGGCGCACGACGTACGATCCGGGACAGAAAAACAGTATAAAAATAGAAAAGTGTCCGAAAACTGATGAAAACGTACGATTTTGGGCTTCGAAAAAAGGGCCAGCCAAGTGTACGTAGCTGCCCCATCGTAGAGCTCTCTGAGAGCTTTCCAGCGGTATGCTTTGGGCCGCGTAACTCCTTACGGAGCAAAAGTTATGGGCTCTGGAGCGACGGAGACCTGGTCCCAATACCCACGACCTCGGTTTGCGGGCCCAGCCTCGACGTGAAGCAAAGTTCTCTCGCCCAAGGTGCCATGTGATTTGGTAACAGAAATGTGATGGATTAGGTTGCCGGACTTCCCGCGGCGCACGACGTACGATCCGGGACAGAAAAACAGTATAAAAGCAAAAAAGTGTCCGAAAACTGATGAAAACATTCAATTTTGGGCTCCGAAAAAAGGCCCAGCGAAGCGAGCTAGGTTGACCCGTGGTAGAGCTCTCTGAGAGCTTTCCAACGGTATGCTGTGGGGCGCGTAACTCTTTACGGTTCAAAAGTTATGTGCTCTGGAGCGACGGAGACCTAGTCCCCAGACCCACGACCTCGGTTTGCAGGCCCAGCCTCTACGTGAAGTGAAGTTGTCTCGCCCAAGGTGCCATGTGATTTGGTAACAGAAATGTGATGGATTAGGTTGCCGGACTTCCCGCGGCGCACGACGTACGATCCGGGACAGAAAAACAGTATAAAAGTAGAAAAGTGTCCAAAAATTGATGAAAACGTTCGATTTTGGGCTCCGAAAAAAGGCCCAGCAAAGCGAGCTTACTGCCCTATCGTAGAGCTCTCTGAGAGCATTCCAACAGTATGCTGTGGGCCGCGTAACTACTTGCGGATCAAAAGTTATGCGCTCCGGAGCGACGGAGACCTGGTCCCAAGCCCCACGACCTCGGTTTGTGGGCCCGGCCACTACGTGAAGCAAAGTTGTCTCGCCCAAGGTGCCGTGGGATTCGGTAACAGAAATGTGATGGATTAGGTTGCCGGAATTCCCGCGGCGCACGACGTACGATGCGGGACAGAAAAATAGTATAAAAGTCGAAAAATGTCCGAAAACTGATGAAAACGTTCGATTTTGGGCTCGAAAAAAGGTCCAGCGAGGCGAGCTATGCTGCCCCATCGTAGAACACTCTGAGAGCTTTCCAACGGTATGATGTGGGCCGTGTTACTCCTTAAGGATCAAAAGTTATGGGCTCCGGAGCGGCAGAGACGTGGTCCCAAGCCCCACGACTTCGGTTTGCGGGCCCAGCCTCTACGTGAAGCGAAGTTGTCTCGCCCAAGGTGCCGTGTGATTCGGTAACAGAAATGTGATGGATTAGGTTGCCAGACTTCTCGCGGCCCACGACGTATGATCCGGGATAGAAAAACAGTATAAAATCAGAAAAGTGTCCAAAAACTGATGAAAACATCAAATTTTGGGCTCCAAAAAAAGGCCTAGCGAAGCGAGGTTGCTGCTCCGTCGTAGAGCTCTCTGAGAGCTTTCCAACGGTATGCTGTGGGCCGCGTAACTCCTTACAGATCAAAAGTTATGGGATCCGGAGCGACGGAGACCTGGTCCCAAGACCCACGACTTCGGTTTGCGGGCCCAGCCTCTATGTGAAGCGAAGTTTTCTCGCCCAAGGTGCCATGTAATTTGGTAACAGAAATGTGATGGATTAGCTTGCCGGACTTCCCGCGGCGAACGACGTACGATCCAGGACAGAAAAACAGTATAAAAGCAGAAAAGTGTCCGAAAACTGATGAAAACGTTCAATTTTGGGATTGAAAAAAGGTCCAGCGAGGCGAGCTACGCTGCCCCATCGTAGAACTCTCTGAGAGCTTTCCAACGGTATGATGTGGGCCGCGTAACTCCTTACGGATCAAAAGTTATGGGCTCCGGAGCGACAGAGACCTGGTCCCAAGCCCCACGACCTCGGTTTGCGGGCCCAGCCTCTACGTGAAGCAAAGTTGTCTCGCCCAAGGTGCCTTGGAATTTGGTAACAGAAATGTGATGGATTAGGTTACCGGACTTCCCGCGGCGCACGACGTACGATCCGGGACAAAAAAACAGTATAAAAGCAGAAAAGTGTCCGAAAACTGATGAAAATGTACGATTTTGGGCTTCGAAAAAAGGCCCGGCGAAGTGTACGTAGCTGCCCCGTCGTAGAGCTCTCTGAGAGCTTTCCAACGGTATGCTTTGGGCCACGTAACTCCTTACGGATCAAAAGTTATGGACTCCGGAGTGACGGAGACCTGGTCCCAAGACCCATGACCTCGGTTTGCGGGCCTAGCCTCTACGTGAAGAGAAGTTGTCTCGCCTATGGTGCCATGTTATTTTGTAACAGAAATGTGATGGATTAGGTTGCCGGACATCCCGCGGTGCACGACGTACGATTCGGGACAGAAAAATAGTATAAAAGCATAAAAGTGTCCGAAAACTGATGAAAACGTACGATTTTAGGCTCCAAAAAATGGCCCAGCAAAGCTTGCTTCACTGCCCTATCGTAGAGCTCTCTGAGAGCTTTCCAACGGTATGCTGTGGGCCGAGTAACTCCTTACGGATCAAATGTTATGGGGTCTGGAGCGACGGAGACCTGGTCCTAAGCCCCATGACCTCGGTTTGCGGGCCCTGCCTCTACGTGAAGCAAAGTTGTGTCGCCTAAGGTGCCATGGGATTCGGTAACAGAAATGTGATGGACTAGGTTACCGGACTTCCCGCGGCGCACGACGTACGATCCGGGACAGAAAAACAGTATAAAAGCAAAAAAGTGTCCGAAAACTGATGAAAACGTACGATTTTGGGCTTCGAAAAAAGGGCCAGCGAAGTGTACGTAGCTGCCCCATCGTAGAGCTCTCTGAGAGCTTTCCAGCGGTATGCTTTGGGCCGCGTAACTCCTTACGGAGCAAAAGTTATGGGCTCTGGAGCGACGGAGACCTGGTCCCAATACCCACGACCTCGGTTTGCGGGCCCAGCCTCTACGTGAAGCAAAGTTCTCTCGCCCAAGGTGCCATGTGATTTGGTAACAGAAATGTGATGGATTAGGTTGCCGGACTTCCCGCGGCGCACGACGTACGATCCGGGACAGAAAAACAGTATAAAAGTAGAAACTGTCCGAAAACTGATGAAAACGTACGATTTTGGGCTCCAAAAAATGGCCCAGCAAAGCTTGTTTCGCTGCACCGTCGTAGAGCTCTCTGAGAGCTTTCCAACGGTATGCTGTGGGCCTCGTAACTCCTTATGGATCAAAAGTTATGGGCTCCGGAGAGACGGAGACCTGGTCCTAAGCCCCACGACCTCGGTTTGCGGGCCCAGCCTCTACGTGAAGTAAAGTTGTCTCGCCCAAGGTGCCGTGGGATTCGGTAACAGAAATGTGATGGATTAGGTTGCCTGACTTCCCGCGGCGCACGACATATGATCCGGGACAGAAAAATAGTATAAAAGCATAAAAGTGTCCGAAAACTGATGAAAACGTTCGATTTTGGGCTCCAAAAAAAGGTCCAGCGAGGCGAGTTATGCCGCCTCGTCGTAGAACTCTCTGAGAGCTTTCCAACGGTATGCTGTGGGCCGCGTAACTCCTTACGGATCAAAAGTTATGGGCTCCGGAGCGACGGAGACCTGGTCCCAAGCCCCACGACCTCGGTTTGCGGGCCCAGCCTCTACATGAAGCGAAGTTGTCTCGCCCAAGGTGCCGTGTGATTCGGTAACAGAAATGTGATGGATTAGGTTGCCGAACTTCCCGCGGCGCACGACGTACGATCCGGGATAGAAAAACAGTATAAAAGCAGAAAAGTGTCCGAAAACTGATGAAAACGTTCAATTTTGGGCTCCGAAAAAAGGCCCAGCGAAGCGAGCTTGGCTGCTCCATCGTAGAGCTCTCTGAGAGCTTTCCAACGGTATGCTGTGGGCCGCGTAACTCCTTACGAATCAAAAGTTATGGGATCCGGAGCGACGGAGACCTGGTCCCAAGCCCCACGACCTCGGTTTGCTGGCCCAGCCTCTACGTGAAGCGAAGTTGTCTAACCCAAGGTGCCGTGTGATTCGGTAACAGAAATGTGATGGATTAGGTTGCCGGACATCCCGCGGTGCACGACGTACGATCCGGGACAGAAAAACCGTATAAAAGCAGAAAAGTGTCCGAAAACTGATGAAAACGTTCGATTTTGGCCTCCGAAAAAAGGCCCAGCTGTGAGGCCCGACACTGAATAACGTGCCTTACCTCGATTTGCTTGCCTTAGACCTAGAACTGTACGACCGACCCTAGATTTCGTGCCCTGTCTTGGTTTTCGTGCATGCCTCGTTATACGTGCCTTAACCTAGAATTGTGTGCCCTAATCCTCGATATATGTGCGATACCTAGATAAACATACCATGACCTTAATTTATGTGCGAGACCTCAATTTGTGTGTGTCTCTTCATTTCGTGTGCATTAACCTTGAACTGTGTGCTTTAACCTAAGTTTAAGAGTCATGTCTTGAATTACGTGCCTTGTATTGGTTTACGTACATTTATCTAGGGATTGCGTGCATTTGCATTGAAATCTGTGCATTAGTCTTGAAGTACGTGCATTAGTCTTGTAGTTCGTGTCTTACCTCGTAGTTCGTGTCTACCTTGTAATTCGTGCCCTAGACCTAGGAATCCGTGCTACCACGTTGATCAAGAAAGAATCCTACACAAAGCACTAGACACTAAAATAATCCTACACAATCCACTAACCAATATTATATTCCTAATTCAAATTCTCTACAAACTCCACTAACAATAAAATAATACTAAACTATTCCTACATTTTCCACTATCTATTATTCTATTCATAATTCAACTCATCAACAAACATATCTTATATTCTATTCTACCTAAAATCCCTAAATACCCAACATTCTCTTACACACATGTTAAAACAATTCAAAAGATGACACAAAATCAGATTTTTGCATGCATGTTTTATTCAAAATGATTCTAGACAAGTCATGACACAAAAACACTTATCAATGCATAAAAAATTGCTCAAACCACCTCAATTCTCACACCATTTTCGACCAAACCACCTATGCCCATGCTAACATTTCAAAATTCCATCTTGAAGACAAAAAAATTCTGAATTTGTATGCCCAAGGCTGACCACATGCTCAAAAAATTGCAAAAGCCTCCTTTTTCTCTCATTTCTCTCACTTTCCTCACATTTTCTCTCTCTCCCTCTCATTTTCTCTCTCCATTTCGGTTTTGGCTGAGTTCTCTACCTCCATAGCTTCTCTTATTCACACCATAGCTAAACCAAGCAAGCCACAAACAAAGGACCTCAACCGAACAAGCTAGGATGCAAAAATCACTCATGCATGTGCATTGAAGCTTCATTTTCGGCCTAGGTGAGTTATTAAGCATTCATTTCTTTTCTTCAAGTTCTAACTACATGAATGCACTAAGATATTGATCATTAAGCTATAAAAAATAGAGAAAAACTAGTGAGGTTCTCGGCTAAGCAAAGGAAAGGAGAAGATTTGAGCTTCAACAAGGGTCTTGAGCATTTTGTGGTTGATTGCTAAGGTGAGGGTTAAAAGCTTTTGAAAACTCTTTGAAATTTCACATGCATGTTCACAAATGAGTATATTTGCTTCTTTACTTGAGTTATGTGGTCGTCCATGAGCTTAAACAACCATGCATGGCAAGAACTTGGCTTGAAAATGATGCTAGGTGAAGTCGAATGTATGTGACAGCTCTCTGACCAGTATGTTCGAGGTAAGTTTAGCTAAGCAAATGATGTTGAAAATTCTTGAAAATTTGTGGGTGACTAGTTTGGACAGTTTTGAACATTTTTCACAGAAATAGGTTGAAGCAAATTTTGACTCTAAGGTCCTCAAAATGGCAAATCATTAAAATGTGACCAAATCTGGAAATCTGGAAAAATGAATCAGGTTTTGGCAGATGCACTGACCTTGTGGAACGAACCATATTTGACTTAGTAAATGTTGTCAAAAATACATGAAAATTGGTTTGCTGCTATATTTTTCAGTTCTGGACAACTTTGTCAGAAATAGACCAAAGCTAAAAATGACTCTAAGGACCTCAAAAACGTCATTTTCTGAAAAGTGTGCAAATCTGGACAGTTTTGTGTTACCTCACTGTTTCGGTTATAACTAATGATTCTGAACTCCAATTGATGCAAGGCTTGTTTTTGATTTTAGTTAACTTCTTAAGCTTTAATTTGAAATCTTATTCACTGAATTTGGAGATTGTTTGATTATCCAATTGATTGTGAGAAAACAGCCTATTGCAGTGAGTGTTCCACTTGGCTATGTGCTTGGAAAACTATTGTAACCTCTTTTGTGGCACTAGTTGCTTGGAATTGTGGTGTTGGAATATTATGTGGACTGTTTTAAGCACTTGAGGATGTATGAATTGAATGATGTATGACTTGGGAATGATGTTAAGTTGACTTAGGGTTTGATCGCACGATTATGCATGAAATGGAAACCCTAATGACTAAGTATTCTTGCTAAGTGTTAACCATTGGATATTGTGAGGAAACTGTACGTTGCGTGGGCTGCCTATAAATGTTTTATAACTTTAAAAGTGATCTTGACCATTGCATGTTGACAAATAAGCTTTTCTTGCATTTGAACCCATGTTGATATCATTGCATGTTGAGTAATCTTATCACTTGATTGCATGGACCTTTTAATGAGTTATATGGCCTGTTTTACATGTGTTACGTGGCTGCCCGTTTAATTTCCATATAACTCTATATGCCTTTCAAGTGAAATTTCCTGTCTTATCGTTTCCTGCTTGTTTATCTGTCAATGTGCAATCTTATGACTGTCCGGAGGCAACCTACTTTGTTGTCCTCCTTCTATGATATATATTACCTGTCATAAATGTGCATTGCATACAAGGTTGCAACCTTTCCTGTCGGCATGGTAGCGATCACGTACGCTGGGCGGCATCGGGCTTGCCGGTGATACCGTGACCACCATGGTCCCATTCCCTCTCTCGCTTGGGGGCTAGACTTCCTCGGAGAGTTGGGTCGTAGGCTTTTGGGGTACATCCGGAGTACACCCACCTGGTGTGTTTTGGGGAATGATTTGAAGTCGGCCGCAACTTCTGATTCTGAAACTGATCTGAGAGCAAAAGCTCGCCGTATCCTTTTTATTATGTGTATAAGTACTCCCGCTTGGATCCTAGAGAACCTCGAGGAGGAAAGACCGGTATTCCTGTTCTGTACTTGTATTTCTGTTATATTCATGTTGAGAAAGGGGTTTTCATAAGTTTAACCGGAAAATGAGTTTCAAAACTTATTTCTCGTTCCCCCTCACTGAGTTCATAAGGACTCACCCTCTTTTATCATCTCAGTGAAGAAGAACAGGTACAGGAACCTGAGGATAATGTACCTAATGATGAACCCCTGGAGTGATTGCCTGTTATTGTTGTTTGCTTGAACGTGACTACTTGTGTACCTTGTGCTGCTTGAAGACTATTTATCTTATGTTGTTGTTGTCGTTAATGTAAATGACCCCGTTGTAATTTGGGTCTAATTCTGGGATTATACTATCTATAACCGGACGAACTTTTATTTGGTTGTTTGCTTTCGTTTTCCTCATTAGTAGTTATCGTAGGCATTCAAACCACTAGATGAACAATCAACTAAGTTAATTCTATCTAATTTCACTTAGGTGCTCAATTGCAAACTAAAGGATAATAGGTACTTGCATGATAGGAAATTGACAAATAAACGGGACATAGTTATCATGTTAGGCTTATTAACCAAACGAGACTTTCAAGATAAACTAGTAGGCAAATCGGTTGGTGACAAATAGGAGTCTTTAATGGAATTGGATTAATGATTGGAATAATTGAGGCGTTTAGAGAATTAGGTCAAAACAAAGAGCCCAATTACAGCCGTTATGCGGCCGTATTTCCGAAAAAAATTGGAGTCTAGAATAAAACGTTAAGTGCTAAACCTCCTAGAATGATTAAGAATGTGGAAGGACTTAAATGTTTAGATCACACCATAGTCTAACCTTTATAGGCCGGGTTGGGGCATGACACAGCGAAGCAAACTTTGTTGCCACGTCGTAGAGCTCTCTGAGAGCTTTCCAACGGTATGCTGTAGGGCGCGTAACTCCTTACGGATCAAAAGTTATGGGCTCCGGAGCGACGGAGACCTAGTCCCAAGACCCACGACCTCGGTTTGTGGGCCCAGCCTCTACGTGAAGCGAAGTTGTCTTGCCCAAGGTGCCATGTGATTTGATAACAGAAATGTGATGGATTAGGTTGCCAAACTTCCCGCGGCACACGACATACGATCCGGGACAGAAAAACAGTATAAAAGCCGAAAAGTGTCCGAAAACTGATGAAAACGTTCGATTTTGGGCTCCAAAAAAAGGCCCAGCAAAGCGGGCTTGGCTGCCCTGTCGTAGAGCTCTCTGAGAGCTTTCCAACGGTATGCTGTGGGCCGCGTAACTCGTTACGAATCAAAAGTTATGCGCTCCGGAGCGACGGAGACCTAGTCCCAAGACCCACGACCTCGGTTTGCGGGCCCAGCCTCTACGTGAAGCGAAGAAGTCTCACCCAAGGTGTTGTGTGATTCGGTAACAGAAATGTGATGGATTAGGTTGCCGAACTTCCCGCGGCGCACGACGTACGATCAGGGACAGAAAAACAGTATAAAAGTAGAAAAGTGAGCTTTCCAACGGTATGCTGTGGGCCGCATAACTCCTTACAGATCAAAAGTTATGGGCTCTCTGAGAGCTTTCCAACGGTATGTTGTGGGCTGCGTAACTCCTTACGGATCAAAATGTTTGGGCTCCGGAGCGACGGAGAACTGGTCCAAAGCCCCACGACCTCGGTTTGCGGGCCCAGCCTCTACGTAAAGCAAAGTTGTCTCGCCCAAGGTGCCGTGGAATTCGGTAACAGAAATGTGATGGATTATGTTGCCGGACTTTTCGCCGCGCACGACGTACGATCCGGGACAGAAAAACAGTATAAAAGCAGAAAAGTGTCTGAAAACCGATGAAAACGTTCGATTTTGGGCTCCGAAAAAAGCTTAGCTATGTTGCCCCGTCGTAGAACTCTCTGAGAGCTTTCCAACGGTATGCTGTGGGCCGCGTAACTCCTTACGGATCAAAAGTTATGGGCTCCGGAGCGACGGAGACCTGGTCCCAAGCCCTACGACCTCGGTTTGCGGGCCCAGCCTCTACGTGAAGCGAAGTTGTCTCGCCCAAGGTGCCGTGTGATTCGGTAACAGAAATGTGATGGATTAGGTTGCCGGACTTCCCGCGGCGCACGACGTACGATCCGGGAGGGAAAAACAGTATAGAAGCAGAAAAGTGTCCAAAAACTGATGAAAACGTTCGATTTTGGGCTCTGAAAAGAGGCCTAGCAAAGCAGGCTTGGCTGCCCCGTCGTAGATCTCTCGGAGAGCTTTCTAACGGTATGCTGTGGGCCGCGTAACTACTTACGGATCAAAAGTTATGGTCTCCGGAGCGACGGAGACTTGGTCCCATTCCCAACGACCTCGGTTTGTCGGTCAAGCCTCTACGTGAAGCAACGTTGTCTCGCCCAAGGTACCGTGGGATTCGGTAACGAAAATGTGATCGATTAGGTTGCCGGACTTCCCGCGGCGCACGACGTACTATCCGGGACAGAAAAATAGTATAAAAGCTAAAAAGTGTCCGAAATTTGATTAAAACGTTCGATTTTGGGCTCTGAAAAATGGCCCAGCGTAGCGAGCTTGGCTGCCACGTCGTAGAGCTCTCTGAGAGCTTTCCAACGGTATGCTGTGGGCCGCGTTACTCTTTACGGATTAAAAGTTATGGGCTCCGGAGCGACGGAGACCTGGTCTTAAGACCCACGACCTCGGTTTGCGAGCCCAGCCTCTACGTGAAGTGAAGTTGTCTTGCCCAAGGTGCCGTGTGATTCGGTAATAGATATGTGATGGATTAGGTTGCCAGACTTCCCGCGGCGCACGACGTATTAACCGGGACAAAAAAATAGTATAAAAGTAGAAAAGTGTCCGAAAACTGATGAAAAAGTATGATTTTGGGCCCCGAAAAAAGGCCCAGCAATGCGTGCTTTGCTGCCCCGTCGTAGAGCTCTCTAAGAGCTTTACAACGGTATGCTGTGGGCCGCATAACTCCTTACGGATCAAAAGTTATGGGCTACGGAGCGACGGAGACCTGGTCCCAAGACCCACGACCTCGGTTTGCGAGCCCAGCCTCTATGTGAACCGAAGTTGTCTCGCCCAAGGTGCCGTGTGATTCGGTAACAAAAATGTGATGGATTAGGTTGCCGGACTTCACGCGGCGAACGACGTACGATCTGGGACAGAAAAACAGTATAAAAGCAGAAAAGTGAGAGCTTTCCAACGGTATGCTGTGGGCCGCGTAACTCCTTACGGATCAAAAGTTATGGGCTCCGGAGCGACGCAGACCTGGTCCCAAGCCCCATGACCTCGGTTTGCGGGCCCAGCCTCTATGTGAAACAAAGTTGTCTCACCCAAGGTACCATTTGATTCGGTAATAGAAATGTGATGGATTAGGTTGTCGGACTTCCCGCGGCGCACGACGTACGATCCGGGACAGAAAAACAGTATAAAAGCAGAAAAGTGTCCAAAAACTGATGAAAAGGTTCGATATTAGGCACCAAAAAAAGGCTCAGCATAGCAGGCTTGGCTGCCCTGTCGTAGAGCTCTCTGAGAGCTTTCGAACGGTATGCTGTAGGCCGTATAACTCCTTACGGATCAAAAGTTATGGGCTCCGGAGCGACGGAGACCTGGACTCAAGCCCCACGACCTCGGTTTACGGGCCCAGCCTCTACGTGAAGCAAAGTTGTCTCACCCAAGGTGCCATAGGATTCGGTAACAGAAATGTGATGGATTAGGTTGCCGGACTTCCCACGGTGCACGACGTACGATTCGGGACAGAAAAACAGTATAGAAGAAGAAAAGTGTCTAAAAACTGATGAAAACGTTCAATTTTGGGCTCTGAAAAGAGTCCTAGCAAATCAGGCTTGGCTGCCCCGTCGTAGATCTCTCTGAGAGCTTTCCATCGGTATGCTGTGGGCCGCATAACTCCTTACGGATCAAAAGTTATGGGCTCCGGAGCGACAGAGACCTGGCCCCATGCCCCACGACCTCGGTTTGCGGGCCCAGCCTCTACGTGAAGCAAAGTTGTCTCACCCAAGGTGCCATGGGATTCGGTAACCGAAATGTGATGGATTAGGTTGCCGGACTTCCCGCGGCGTACGACGTACGATCCGAGAAAGAAAAACAGTATAAAAGCATAAAAGTGTCCAAAAACTGATGAAAACGTTCGATTTTGGGTTTTGAAAAAAGGCCCAGCGAAGCGAGCTTGGCTGACCCGTCGTAGAGCTCTCTGATAGCTTTCCAACGGTATGCTGTGGGCCGCGTAACTCCTTACGGATCAAAAGTTATTGGCTACGGAGCGACGGAAACCTGGTCCCAAGACCCACGACCTCGGTTTACGGGCCCAGCCTCTACATGAAGCGAAGTTGTCTCACCCAAGGTGCCATGTGATTCGGTAACAGAAATGTGATGGATTAGGTTGCCGGACTTCCCGCGGCGCACGACGTACGATCCGGGACAGAAAAACAGTATAAAAGCAGAAAAGTGTCCAAAAACTGATGAAAACGTATGATTTTGGGCTCCCGAAAAATGCCCAGCAAAGCGGGCTTAGCTGACCCGTCGTAGAGCTCTCTGAGAGCTTTCCAACGGTATGCTGTGTGCCGCGTAACTCCTTACGGATCAAAAGTTATGGGCTCCGGAGCGACGAAGACCTGGTCCCATGCCCCACGACCTCGGTTTGTGGGCCCAGCCTCTACGTACAGCGAATTTTCCTCGCCCAAGTTGCCATGGGATTCGGTTACAGAAATGTGATGGATTAGGTTGTCGGACTTCCCGCGGCACACGACGTACGATCCTGGACGGAAAAACAGTACAAAAGCAGAAAAGCATCCAGAAACTAATGAAAACGTTCGATTTCGGGCTCCGAAAAATGTCCCAGTAACGCGGGCTTGGCTGCCCCGTCGTAGATCTCTCGGAGAGCTTTCCAACGGTATGCTGTGGGCCGCGTAACTCCTTACAGATCAAAAGTTATGGGCTCCGGAGCGACGGAGACCTGGTCCCAAGCCCCACGACCTCGGTTTGCGGGACCAGCCTCTACGTGAAGTAAAGTTGTCTCGCCAAAGGTGCCATGGGATTCAGTAACAGAAATGTGATGGATTTGGTTGCCAGACTTCCCGCGGCGCACAACGTTCGATCCGGGACAGAAAAACAGTACAAAAGCAGAAAAGTGTCCGAAAACTGGTGAAAACGTTCGATTTTGGGATCCAAAAAAAGGGCTAGCGAAACAAACTTCGCTGCCCCGTCGTAGAGCTCTCGTATAGCTTTCCAAGGGTATGCTATGGGCCGCGTAAGTCCTTGCGGATCAAAAGTTATGGGCTCTGGAGCGACGGAGACCTGGTCCCAAGACCCACGACCTCGGTTTGCGGGCCCAGCCTCTATGTGATGCGAATATTCCTCGCACAATTTGTCGTGGGATTCGGTAACAGAAATGTGATGGATTAGGTTGCTGGCCTTCCCGCGGCGCACGACGTACGATCCGTGACGGAAAAACAGTACAAAAGCAGAAAAGTGTCAGAAAACTGATGAAAACGTTCGATTTTGGGCTCTGAAAAGAGGCCTAGCATAGCAGGCTTGGCTGCCCCGTCGTAGATCTCTCGGAGAGCTTTCCAACGGTATGCTGTGGGCCGAGTAACTCCTTACGGATCAAAAGTTATGGGCTTTGGAGCGACGGAGACCTGGTCCCACGCCCCAAGAACTTGGTTTGTGGGCCCATCCTCTACGTGAAGCAAAGTTGTCTGGCCCAAGGTGCCGTAGGATTCGGAAACAGGAATGTGATGGATTAGGTTGCCGGACTTCCCGCAGCGCATGATGTACGATCCGGGACAGAAAAATAGTATAAAAGTATTAAAGTGTCTGAAAACTGATTAAAACGTTCGATTTTGGGCTCCGAAAAAAGGTCCAGCGAAGAGGGCTTGCTGCCCCGTCGTAGAACTCTCTGAGAGCTTTCCAACGGTATGCTGTGGGCCGCGTAACTCCTTACGTATCAAAAGCTATGGGCTTCGGAGCTACGGAGACCTGGTCCCAAGCCCCACGACCTCGGTTTGCGGGCCCAGCCTCTACGTGACGCAAAGTTGTCTCGCCCAAGGTGCCGTGTGATTCGGTAACAGAAATGTGATGGATTAGGTTGCCGGAATTCCCGCGGTGCACGACGTTCGATCCGGGACAGAAAAACAGTATAGATGCAGAAAAGTGTCCGAAAACTAATGAAAACGTACGATTTTGGGCTTCGAAAAAAGGCCCAGCGAAGCAAGCTTAGCTGCCCCATCGTAGAGCTCTCTGAGAGCTTTCCAACGGTATGCTGTGGGGCGCATAACTCCTTACGGATGAAAAATTATGGGCTCCGGAGCGACGAAAACCTGGTCCCATGCCCCACGACCACGGTTTGCGGGCCCAGCCTCTACGTACAGTAAATTTTCCTCACCCAAGTTGCCATGGGATTCAGTAACAGAAATGTGATGGATTAGGTTGTCGGACTTCCCGCGGCGCACGACGTACGATCCTGGACGGAAAAACAGTACATAAGTAGAAAAGTATCCGGAAACTAATGAAAACGTTCTATTTCGGGCTCCGAAAAAAGTCCCAGTGAAGCGAGCTTGGCTGCCCCGTCGTAGATCTCTCGGAGAACTTTGCAACGGTATGCTGTGGGCCGCGTAACTCCTTACGGATCAAAAGTTATGGGCTCCGGAGCGACAAAGACCTGGTCCCAAGCCCTACGACCTCGGTTTGCGGGCCCAGCCTCTACGTGAAGTAAATTTGTCTCGCCCAAGGTGCCGTGGGATTCAGTAACAGAGATGTGATGGATTAGGTTGACGGACTTCCCGCGGCGTACAACGTTCTATCCGGGACGAAAAAACAGTACAAAAGCAGAAAAGTGTTCAGAAACTGATGAAAACGTTCAATTTTGGGATCCGAAAAAAGGGCCAGTGTAACAAGCTTCACTGCCCCGTCGTAGAGCTATCGTATAGCTTTCCAACGGTCTGTTGTGGGCCGCGTAACTCCTTGCGGATCAAAAGTTATGGGCTCCGGAGCGACGGAGACCTGGTCCCAAGACCAACGAGCTCGGTTTGCGGGCCCAGCCTCTACGTGAATCGAATTTTCCTCTCCCAAGTTACCGTGGGATTCGGTAACAGAAATGTGATGGATTAGGTTGCCGGCCTTCCCGCGGCGCACGACGTACGATCCGTGACGGAAAAATAATACAAAAGCAGAAAAGTGTATGAAAACTGATGAAAACGTTCGATTTTGGGCTCTGAAAAGAGGCCTAGCAAATCAGGCTTGGCTGCCCCGTCGTAGATCTCTCGGAGAGCTTTCCAACGGTATGCTGTGGGCCGCGTAACTCCTTACGGATCAAAAGTTATGGGCTCTGGAGCGACGGAGACCTGGTCCCATGCCCCAAGACCTCGGTTTGTGGGCCCATCCTCTACGTGAAGCAAAGTTGTCTCGCCCAAGGTGCCGTGGGATTCGGAAACAGAAATGTGATGGATTAGGTTGTCGGACTTCCCGCGGTGCACGATATACGATCCGGGACAGAAAAATAGTATAAAAGCATAAAAGTGTCCGAAAACTAATGAAAACGTTCAATTTTGGGCTCCGAAAAATGGTCCAGCGAAGAGGGCTTGCTGCCCCGTCGTAGAACTCTCTTAGAGCTTTCCAACGGTATGCTGTGGGCCGCGTAACTCCTTACGGATCAAAAGTTATGGGCTCCGGAGCGACGGAGACCTGGTCCCAAGCCCCACGACCTCGGTTTGCGGGCCCAGCCTCTACGTGAAGCAAAGTTGTCTCGCCCAAGGTGCCGTGTGATTCGGTAACAGAAATGTGATGGAATAGGTTGCCGGACTTCCCGCGGCGCACGACGTACGATCCGGGACAGAAAAACAGTATAAAAGCATAAAAGTGTCTGAAAACTGATGAAAACGTTCAATTTTGGGCTCCAAAAAAAGGCCCAGCAAAGCGAGCTTGGCTGCCCCATCGTAGAGCTCTCTGAGAGCTTTCCAACGGTATGCCCTGGGCTCCGTAACTCCTTATGGATCAAAAGTTATGGGCTCCGGAGCGACGGAGACCTAGTCCCAAGCCCCATGACCTTAATTTGTGGGCCCAGCCTCTACGTGAAGCAAAGTTGTCTCGCCTAAGGTTCCGTGGGATTCGGTAACAGAAATGTGATAGATTAGGTTGCCAGACTTCCCGCTGCGCACGACGTACGATCCGGGACAGAAAAATAGTATAGAAGCAGAAAAATGTCTAAACACTGATGAAAACGTTCAATTTTGGGCTCCAAAAAAATGACCAGCAAAGCGAGCTTGGCTGCCACGTCGTAGAGCTCTCTAAAAGCTTTCCAACGGTATGCTGTGGGCCGTGTAACTCCTTACGGATCAAAAGTTATGGGCTCCGGAGCGACGGAGACGTGGTCCCAAGTCCCACGACCTCGGTTTGCGGGGCCAGCCTCTACGTGAAGCAAAGTTGTCTCGCCCAAGGTGCCGTGAGATTTGGTAACAGAAATGTGATGGATTAGGTTGCCAGACTTCCCGCTGCGCACGACGTATGATCCGGGACAGAAAAATAGTATAGAAGCAGAAAAGTGTCTGAAAACTGATGAAAATGTTCAATTTTGGGCTCCAAAAAAAGGACCAGCGAAGCGAGCTTGGCTGCCACGTCGTAGAGCTCTCTAAGAGCTTTCCAACGGTATGCTGTGGGCCGTGTAACTACTTACGGATCAAAAGTTATGGGCTCCGGAGCGACGGAGACGTGGTCCCAAGTCCCACGACCTCGGTTTGCGGGGCCAGCCTCCACGTGAAGCAAAGTTGTCTCGCCCAAGGTGCCGTGAGATTTGGTAATAGAAATGTGATGGATTAGGTTGCCGGACTTCCCGCGGCGCACGACGTACGATCCGGAACAGAAAAATAATGTAGAAGCAGAAAAGTGTCCGAAAACTGATGAAAACGTTCGATTTTGGGCTCCGAAAATAGTCCTAGCAAAGCAGGCTTGGCTGCCCCGTCGTAAATCTCTCAGAGGGCTTTCGAACGGTGTGCTGTGGGCCGCGTAACTCCTTACGGATCAAAAGTTATGGGCTCCGGATCGACGGAGACCTGGTCCCATGCCCCACGACCTCGGTTTGCAGGCCCAGCCTCTACGTGAAGCAAAGTTGTCTCACCCAAGTTGCCGTGGGATTCGGTAACAGAAATGTGATGGATTAGGTTGCCGAACTTCCCGCGGCGCACGACGTACGATCCGGGACAGAAAAACAGTATAAAAGCAGAAAAGTGTCCGAAAACTGATGAAAATGTTCGATTTTGGGCACCGAAAAAAGGTGCAGCGATGCGAACTTGGTTGACCCGTCGTAGAGCTCTCTGAGAGATTTCCAACGGTATGCTGTGGGCCGCGTAACTCCTTACAGATCAAAAGTTATGGGCTCCGGAGCGACGGAGACCTTGTCCCAAGACCCACGATCTCGGTTTGCGGGCTCAGCCACTACGTGAAACGAAGTTGTCTCGCCCAAGGTGCCATGTGATTCGGTAACAGAAATGTGATGGATTAGGTTGCCGGACTTCCCGCGGCGCACGACGTACGATCCGTGACAGAAAAACAGTATAAATGCAGAAAAGTGTCCGAAAACTGATGAAAATGTACGATTTTGGGCTCCGAAAAAAGACCCAGCAAAGCAGGCTTGGATGCCCCATCGTAGAGCTCTCTGAGAGCTTTCCAACGGTATGCTGTGGGCCGCGTAACTCCTTTCGGATCAAAAGTTATGGGCTCCGGAGCGACGGAGACTTGGTCCCAAGCCCCACGACCTCGGTTTGCGGGCCCAGCCTCTACGTGAAGCAAAGTTGTCTCGCCCAAGATGCCATGGGATTCGGTGACAGAAATGTGATGGATTAGGTTGCCGGACTTCCCGCGGCGCCCGACGTACGATCCGAGACAGAAAAACAGTATAAAAGTAGAAAAGTGTACGAAAACTGATGAAAACGTTAGATTTTGGGCTCCGAAAAAAGGTCCAGCAAAGCGAGCTATGCTGCCCTATCGTAGAACTCTCTGAGAGCTTTCCAACGGTATGCTGTGGGTCGCGTAACTCCTTACGTATCAAAAGTTATGGGCTCCGGAGCGACGAAGACCTGGTCCCAAGCCCCACGACCTCGGTTTGCGGGACCAACCTCTACGTGAAACATAGTTGTCTCGCCCAAGGTGATGTGGGATTCGGTAACCGAAATGTGATGGATTAGGTTGCCGGACTTCCTGCGGCGCACGACGTACGATCCGGGACAGAAAACAGTATAAAAGCATAAAAGTGTCCAAAAACTGATGAAAACGTTCGATTTTGGGCTCCGAAAAAAGGCCCAGCAACGCGAGCTTGGCTGCCCCGACATAGAGCTCTCTGGGAGCTTTCCAACGGTATGTTGTGGGCCGCGTAACTCCTTACGGATCAAAAGTTATGGGCTCCGGAGCGACGGAGACCTGATCCCAAGACCCACGACCTCGGTTTGCGGGCCCAGCCTCTACGAGATGCGAAGTTTTCTCTTCCAAGGTGCCGTGTGATTCGGTAGCAGAAATGTAATGGATTAGGTTGCCGGACTTCCCGCGGCACACGACGTACGATCCGGGACAGAAAAATAGTATAAAAGCATAAAAGTGTCCAAAAAATGATGAAAACGTTCAATTTTGGGCTCTGAAAAGAGGCCTAGCAAAGCAGGCTTGGCTGCCCCGTCGTAGATCTCTCAGAGAGCTTTCCAACTGTATACTGTGGGCCGCGTAACTACTTACGGATCAAAAGTTATGGGCTCCGGAGCGACGGAGACCTGGTCCAATGCCCCACGACCTCGGTTTGTGGGCCCAGCCTCTACATGAAGCAAAGTTGTCTCGCCCAAGGTGCCGTGGGATTCGGTAACAGAAATGTGATGGATTAGGTTGTCGGACTTCCTGCCGCGCACGACGTACGAACCGGGACAGAAAAATAGTATAGAAGCAGAAAAGTGTCCGAAAACTGATGAAAACATTCGAATTTGGGCTCCGAAAGAAGGCCCAACGAAGCCTGCTTAGCTGCCCCGTCGTAGAGCTCTCTGAGAGCTTTCCAACGGTATGCTATGGGCCGCATAACTCCTTACAGATCAAAATTTATGGGCTTTGGAGCGACGGAGACCTAGTCCCAAGCCCCACGACCACGATTTGCGGGCCCAGGCTCTACGTGAAGCAAAGTTTTCTTGCCCAAGGTGCTGTGGGATTCGATAACATAAATGTGATGGATTAGGTTGCCGGACTTCCCGCGGAGCACGATGTGCGATCCGGGACAGAAAAACAGTATAGAAGCAGAAAAGTGTCCAAAAACTGATGAAAACGTTCGGTTTTGGGCTCTGAAAAGAGTCCTAGCAAATCAGGCTTTGCTGCGCCGTCGTAGATCTCTCGGAGAGCTTTCCAACGGTATGCTGTGGGCCGCGTAACTACTTACGGATCAAAAGTTATGGGCTCCGGAGCGACAGAGACTTGGTCCCATGCCCCACGACCTCGGTTTGCTGGCCCAGCCTCTACGTGAAGCAAAGTTGTCTCACACAAGGTGCCATGGGATTCGGTAACAGAAATGTGATGGATTAGGTTTCCGAACTTCCAGCGGCGTACGACGTTCGATCCGGGACGGAAAAACAGTACAAAAGCAGAAAAGTGTCCGAAAACTGATGAAAACGTTTGATTTTATGATCCGAAAAAAGGGCCAGCAAAACAAGCTTCGCTGCCCCGTCGTAGAGCTCTCGTATAGCTTTCCAACGGTATGCTGTGGGTTGCGTAACTCCTTGCGGATCAAAAGTTATGGGCTCCGGAGCGACGGAGACCTGGTCACAAGACCTACGACCTCGGTTTGCGGGCCCAGCCTCTACGTGACACGAATTTTCCTCGCCCAAGTTTCCATGGGATTCGGTAACAGAAATGTGATGGATTAGGTTGCCGGCCTTCACGCGGCGCAAGACGTCCGATCTGTGACGGATAAACAGTACAAAAGCAGAAAAGTGTTAAAAAATTGATGAAAACGTTCAATTTTGGGCTCTGAAAAGAGGCCTAGCATAGCAGGCTTGGTTGCCCCGTCGTAGATCTCTCGGAGAGCTTTCCAACGGTATGCTGTGGGCCGCGTAACTCCTTACGGATCAAAAGTTATGGGCTTTGGAGCAACGGAGACCTGGTCCCATGCCCTAAGACCTCGGTTTGCGGGCCCATCCTCTACGTGAAGCAAAGTTGTCTAGCCCAAGGTGCCGTGGGATTCAGAAACAAAAATGTGATGGATTAGGTTGCCGGACTTCCCGCGACGCACGATGTACAATTCGGGACAGAAAAATAGTATAAAATCATAAAAGTGTCCGAAAACTGATGAAAACGTTCGATTTTGGGCTCCGAAAAAAGGTCCCAGAAAGAGGGCTTGCTGCCCCGTCGTAGAACTCTCTGAGAGCTTTCCAACGGTATGCTGTGGGCTGCGTAACTCCTTACGGATCAAAAGTTATGGGCTCCGGAGCGACGGAGACCTGGTCCCAAGCCCCACGACCTCAGTTTGCGGGCCCAGCCTCTACGTGAAACGAAGTTGTCTCACCCAAGGTGCCTGTGATTCGGTAACAGAAATGTGATGGATTAGGTTGCCAGACTTCCTGCGGCGCACGACGTACGATCCGGGATAGAAAAATAGTAGAAAAGCAGAAAAGTGTCCGAAAACTAATGAAAATGTTCGATTTTGGGCTCCAAAAAAAGGCCCAGCAGAGCAGGCTTGGCTGCCCCGTTGTAGAGCTCTCTGAGAGCTTTCCAATGGTATGCTGTGGGCTCCGTAACTCCTTACGGATCAAAAGTTATGGGCTTCGAAGCGACGGAGACCTGGTCCCAAGCCCCACGACCTCGATTTGCGGGCCCAGCCTCTACGTGAAGCAAAGTTGTCTCGCCCAAGGTGCCGTGGGATTCGGTAACAGAAATGTGATGGATTAGGTTGCCGGACTTCCAGCGGCGCACGACGTACGATCCGGGACAGAAAAATAGTATAGAAGTAGAAAAGTGTCCAAAAACTGATGAAAAGGTTCAATTTTGGGCTCCAAAAAAAGGCCCAGCAAAGCAGGCTTGGCTACCCTGTCGTAGAGCTCTCTGAGAGCTTTCCAACGGTATGCTGTGGGCCGTGTAATTCCTTACGGAACAAAAGTTATAAGCTCGGGAGCAACGGAGACCTGGTCCCAAGCCCCACGACCTCGGTTTGCGGGCCCAGCCTCTACGTGAAGCAAAGTTGTCTCGCCCAAGGTGTCGTTGGATTCGGTAACAGAAATGTGATGGATATGGTTGCCGGACTTCCCGCGGCGCACGGCGTACGATCCGGGACAGAAAAATAGTATAGAAGCAAAAAAGTGTCCAAAAACTGATGAAAACGTTCGATTTTGGGCTATAAAAAAGTCCTAGCATAGTAGGCTTGGCTGCCCCGTCGTAGATCTCTCGGAGAGCTTTCCAATGGTATGCTGTGGGCCGCGTAACTACTTACAGATCAAAAGTTATGGGCTCCGGAGCGACAGAGACCTGGTTAGATGCCCCACGACCTCGATTTGCGGGCCCAGCCTCAACATGAAGCAAAGTTTTCTCACCCAAGGTGCCCTGGGATTCGGCAATAGAAATGTGATGGATTAGGTTGCCGGACTTCCCGCGGCGCACGACGTACGATTTGAGACAGAAAAACAGTATAAAAGCATAAAAGTGTCCAAAAACCGATGAAAATATTCGATTTTGGGCTCCGAAAAAAGGCCCAGCGAAGCGAGCTTGGCTGACCCGTCGTAGAGCTCTCTGAGAGCTTTCCAACGGTATGCTGTGGGCCGCATAACTCCTTACGGATCAAAAGTTATGGGCTCCGGAGCGACGGAGACCTGGTCCCAAGCCCCATGACCTCGGTTTGCGAGCCCAGCCTCTACGTGACGCAAAGTTGTCTTGCCCAAGGTACCGTATGATTCGGTAACAGAAATATGATGGATTAGGTTGCCGGACTTCCCGCGGTGCACGACGTACGATCCGGGACAGAAAAACAGTATAAAAGCAGAAAAGTGTCCGAAAACTGATGAAAACGTTCGATTTTGGGCTCCAAAAAAAGGCCCCACAACGCGGGCTTGGCTGCCCCATCGTAGAGCTCTCTGAGAGCTTTCCAACGGTATGTTGTGGGCCGCATAACTCCTTACGGATCAAAAGTTATGGGCTCCGGAGCGACGGAGACCTGGTCCCAAGCCCCACGACCTCGGTTTGCGAGCCCAGCCTCTACGTGAAGTAAAGTTGTCTTGCCCAAGGTGCCGTGGGATTCGGTAACAGAAATGTAATGGATTTGGTTACCGGACTTCCCGCGACGCACGACGTACGATCCGGGATAGAAAAACAGTATAGAAGCAGAAAAGTGTCTGAAAACTGATGAAAACGTTTGATTTTGGGCTCCAAAAAAAGGCCCAGCGAAGCGGGCTTGGCTGCCCCGTCGTAGAGCCCTCTGAGAGCTTTCCAACGGTATGCTGTGGGCCGCGTAACTCCTTACCGATCAAAAGTTATGCGTTCCGGAGCGACGGAGACCTGGTCCCAAGCCCTACCACCTCGGTTTGCGGGCCCAGCCTCTTCGTGAAGTAAAGTCGTCTCACCCAAGGTGCCGTGGGATTCGGTAACAGAAATGTGATGGATTAGGTTACCGGACTTCCCGCGGCGCACGACGTACGATCCGGGACAGAAAAAAAGTATAAAAGTAGAAAAATGTCCGAAAACTGAAGAAAATGTACAATTTTGGACTCCGAAAAATGGACCAGCGAAGCGGGCTTAGCTGCCCCATCGTAGAGCTCTCTGAGAGCTTTCCAACGGTATGCTGTGGGCAGCGTAACTCCTTACGGATCAAAAGTTATGGGCTCCGGAGCGACGAAGACCTGGTCCCATGCCCCACGACCTCGGTTTGCGGGCCAAGCCTCTACGTGAAGCAAATTTTCCTCGCCCAAGTTGCCATGGGATTCGGTAACAGAAATGTGATGGATTAGGTTGCCGGACTTCCCGCGGCGCACGACGTACGATCCGGGATAGAAAAATAGTATAGAAGCAGAAAAGTGTCCAAAAACTGATGAAAACGTTCAATTTTGGGCTCCAAAAAAAGGCCTAGCAAAGCAGGTTTGGCTACCCTGTCGTAGAGCTCTCTGAGTGCTTTCCAACGGTATGCTGTGGGCCGTGTAATTCCTTACGGAACAAAAGTTATAGGCTCCGGAGCGACGGAGACCTGGTCCCTAGCCCCACGACCTCGGTTTGTGGGCCCAGCCTCTACGTGAAGCAAAGTTGTCTCGCCCAAGGTGTCGTTGGATTCGGTAACAGAAATGTGATGGATTTGGTTGCCGGACTTCCCGCGGCGCACGACGTACGATCCGGGACAGAAAAATAGTATAGAAGCAGAAAAGTTTCCAAAAATTGATGAAAACGTTCGATTTTGGGCTCTGAAAAAAGTCCTAGCATAGCAGGCTTGGCTGCCCCGTCGTAGATCTCTCGGAGAGCTTTCCAATGGTATGCTGTGGGCCGTGTAACTACTTACGGATCAAAAGTTATGGGCTCCGGAGCGACGGAGACGTGGTCCCAAGTCCCACGACCTCGGTTTACGGGGCCAGCCTCCACGTAAAGCAAAGTTGTCTCGCCCAAGGTGCCGTGAGATTTGGTAATAGAAATGTGATGGATTAGGTTGCCGGACTTCCCGCGGCGCACGACGTACGATCTGAGACAGAAAAACAGTATAAAAGCATAAAAGTGTCCAAAAACCGATGAAAATATTCGATTTTGGGCTCCGAAAAAAGGCCCAGCGAAGCGAGATTGGCTGACCCGTCGTAGAGCTCTCTGAGAGCTTTCCAACGGTATGCTGTGGGCCGCGTAACTCCTTACGGATCAAAAGTTATGGGCTCCGGAGCGACGGAGACCTGGTCCCAAGCCCCACGACCTCGATTTGCGGGCCCAGCCTCTACGTGAAGCAAAGTTGTCTCGCCCAATGTGCCGTGGGATTCGGTAACAGAAATGTGATGGATTAGGTTGCCGGACTTCCCGCGGCGCACGACGTACGATCCGTACTTGTATTTCTGTAGTTGTATTTCTGTTGTATTCATGTTTAAGAAAGGGATTTTCATAAGTTTAACCAGAAAATGAGTTTCAAAACATATTTCTCTTTCCCCCTCGCTGAGTTCATAAGGACTCACCCTCTTTTATCATTTCAGATGAAGAAGAACAGGTGCAGGAACCCGAGCTCAATGTACCTAATGATGAACCCCTGGAGTGATTGCCTGTTATTGTTGTTTTTCATGAACGTGACTACTTGTATACTTTGTGCTGCTTGAAGACCATTTATCTTATGTTGCTTGTTGTTGCTAATGTAAAAGAACCCCGTTGTAATTTGGGGTCTAATTTTGGTCTGTACTTATATTTAGTAGACTGATACTAGACATACTATGATCATTTTTGCTTTTATTATCACTAGTATCTATCATAGGTTATGATGCTTAGTTAAGGAATAGGCAAATGAACTTATCCAATCTCAACAGGTACTCGCTAATAAGCTAAGATCAACAGGTATATTTTGAAACGAGGATAAATGGTCAAACGAGACATAGTATCATGCTAGGTTATAAATCAAACGGGACGTCGAGATAACCAATAGGCAATTCAATTGACGATTAAATAGTAAATTCTAGTCGGGAATGAACTTGAATTGAAAGTTTTGAGGCTGTTAGAAAATTTAGGTCAAAACAAAGAGCCCAATTACAGCCGTTATGCTGCCGGATTTCTGAAAAATTTTGGAGTCTAGAATAAAACGTTAAGTGTTAAACCTCCTAGAACGATTAAGAATGTGAAAGGACTTAAATGTTTAGATCACACCCTAGTCTAACCTTAATAGGCCGGGTTGATGCGTGACATAGAGTCATATGAACATTAAACGGGCAACCATGTAACACATACAAGTCAAGCCATATAACTCATTTCAAAGTTCACGTAATCAAGAGATACGAATATTCAACATGCAACAACATTTACGTGGGTTCGGTTGCAAGAAAAACTTATATGACAACATGCAATGGTCAAAATCACATTTGAAGTTATAAAACATTTACGGGCAGCCCACAAAGCATATAGTTTCCACACAATAACCAAGAATCAACACTTAGCAAAACTACCTAGTCATTAGGGTTTCCATTTCATGCTTAATCGTGTGATTAAAACCCTAAATCAACTCAAGGTTATTCTCAAGTCATGCATCATTCCATTCAAGCATCCTCAAGTACTCAAAACAGTCCACGCAATATTCCAACGTCATAATTCCAAGCAATTAGCACCACAAGAGAGGTTACAATAGTTTTCCATGCATATAGCTAAGTGAAACACTCACTGCAATAGGCTGTTTTCTCACAATCAATCGGGTAAGAAAAAAATCTCCAAATTCAGTGAATAAGATGTCAAATTAAAGCTTAAGAAGTTAAATAAAATCAGGAACAAACCTTGCATCAATTGGAGTTCGGAATCATTAGTTATAGCCGAAACAGTGAGGTAGCACAAAACTGTCCAGATTTACACACTTTTCAGAAATTGATGTTTTTGAGGTCCTTAGATTCATTTTTAGCTTTGGTCCATTTCTGACAAAATTGTCCAGAACTGAAAAATATAGAAGTACACCAATTTTTATGCATTTTGGACAATATTTACTAAGTCAAATATGGTTCGTTCCACAAGGTCTGTGCATCTGCCAAAACCTGCTTCATTTCTCCAGATTTCCAGATTTGGTCACATTTTAAAGAGTTGCCATTTTTAGGACCTTAGAATCAAAATTAGCTTCGGCCTATTTCTGGGAATAATGTCCAAAACTGTCCAAACTAGTCACCTGCCAATTTTCAAGCATTTTCAACATCATTTGCTTAGCTAAACTTACCTCGAACAGACTGGTCAGAGAGCTGTCATCCATTTCGACTTCACCTAGCATCATTTTCAAGCCAAGATCTTGCCATGCATGGTTGTTTAAGCTTATGAACGACCAAATAGCTCAAGTACAGAAGTAAATACACACATTTATGAGCATTCATGTGAAATTTTGAAGAGTTTTCAAAAAGTTTTAACCCTCACCTTTGCAATCAACCCAAAAAAATGCTCAAAACCTTGTTGAAGCTCAAATCTCTTCTTCTTCTTGCTTAGCCGAGATTCCAACTAGCTTTTCTCTATTTTTCCTAGCTTAGTGATCAATCTCTTAGCACATGCATGAGGTTAGAACAAGAAGAAAAGAAATGGAAGCTTAAAAACTCACCAAGGCCGAAAATGGTGACTCAAAATGCTTGCATGTGTGTTTCTTGCATCCTAGCTTGCTTGGGTGAGTTTCTTTGCTTGTGGTTTGTCTTGATGCACCATAGGATGATGAAGATGAGCTAAGAGGTGGAGAGAACTCAGCCAAAACCGAAATGGAGAGAGTGAGTGAGAGGGAGAGAGAGAAAATGTGAGGAAAGTGAGAGAAATGAGAGAAAAATGAGGCTTTTGCAATTTTTTGAGCATGTGGTCAGCCTTGGGCTTCCAAATCTGAATTTTTTGTGTCTTCAAGGTGGAATTTGAAATGTTAGCATGGGCCATGAGTGGTTTGGTCGAAAATGAGAGGAAATTGAGGTGGTTTTGGGCAATTTTTTATGCATTAATATGTGTTTTTGTGTCATGACTTGTCTAGAATTATTTTGAATTAAACATGCATGCAAAAATCTGATTTTGTGTCATCTTTTGAATTGTTTTAACATGTGTGTAAGAGAATGTTGGGTATTTAGGGATTTTAGGTAGAATAGAATATAGGGTATGTTTAGAGGTTTGTGAGATTTTGTCTTGTAGTGAGTTTAAAATATAATATTTAGGTGTTAGTGGATTTTGTAGAGATTTGAATTAGGATTATAATAATAGTTAGTGGATTGTGTAGGATTATTTTATTGTCTTGTGCTTTGTGTAGGATTCTTTCTTGATTAACGTGGTGGCACGGATTCTTAGGTCTAGGGCACGAATTACGAGGTAGACACGAACTACAAGGTAAGACACGAACTTCAAGACTAATGCACGTACTTCAAGACTAATGCACAGATTTCAATGCAAATGCACGCAATCCCTAGATAAATGTACGTAAACCAATACAAGGCACGTAATTCAAGACACGACTCTTAAACTTAGGTTAAAGCACGCAGTTCAAGGTTAATGCACACGAAACGAAGAGACACACGTAAATTGAGGTCTCGCACGTAAATTAAGGTCATGGTATGTTTATCTAGGCATCGCACGTATATCGAGGATTAGGGCACACAATTCTAGGTTAAGGCATGTATAACGAGGCACGCACAAAAACCAAGACAGGGCACGTCATCCAAGGTCGGTCGTACAGTTCTAGGTCTAAGGCACGCAAATCGAGGTAAGGCACGTTATTCGAGGTCCGGCCTCACAGATTAGGTTGCCGGACTTCCCGCGGTGCACGACGTACGATCCGGGATATAAAAACAGTATAAAAGCAGAAAAGTGAGAGCTTTCCAACGGTATGCTGTGGGGCGCGTAACTCCTTACGGATCAAAAGTTATGGGCTCCGGAGCGACGGAGACCTGGTCCCAAGCACCACGACCTCGGTTTGCGGGCCCAGCTTCTACGTGAAGCGAAGTTGTCTTGCCCAAGGTACCGTATGATTCGGTAACAGAAATGTGATGGATTAGGTTGCCGGACTTCCCGCGGCGCACGACGTACGATCCGGGACAGAAAAACAGTATAAAAGCAGAAAAGTGTCCGAAAACTGATGAAAACGTTCGATTTTAGACTTCAAAAACAGGCCCAACAACGCGGGCTTGGCTGCCCCGTCGTAGAGCTCTCTGAGAGCTTTCCAACGGTATGCTGTGGGCCGCATAACTCCTTACGGATCAAAAGTTATGGGCTCCGGAGCGACGGAGACCTGGTACCAAGCCCCACGACCTCGGTTTGCGAGCCCAGCCTCTACGTGAAGTAAAGTTGTCTTGCCCAAGGTGCCGTGGGATTCGGTAACAGAAATGTGATGGATTAGGTTGCCGGACTTCCCGCGGTGCACGACGTACGATCCGGGATAGAAAAACAGTATAGAAGCAGAAAAGTGTCTGAAAACTTATGAAAACGTTTGATTTTGGGCTCCAAAAAAAGGCCCAACGAAGCGGGCTTGGCTGCCCCATCGTAGAGCCCTCTGAGAGCTTTCCAACGGTATGCTGTGGGCCGCGTAACTCCTTACGGATCAAAAGTTATGCGCTCCGGAGCGACGGAGACCTGGTCCCAAGCCCCACCACCTCGGTTTGCGGGCCCAACCTCTTCGTGAAGTAAAGTCGTTTCACCCAAGGTGCCGTGGGATTCGGTAACAGAAATGTGATGGATTAGGTTGCCGGACTTCTCGCTGCGCACAACGTACGATCCGGGACAGAAAAAAGTATAAAAGTAGAAAAATGTCTGAAAACTGATGAAAATGTACGATTTTGGACTCCGAAATATGGTCCAGCAAAGCGGGCTTAACTGCCCCATCGTAGAGCTCTAGGAGAGCTTTCCAACGGAATGCTGTGGGCTGCGTAACTCCTTACGGATCAAAAGTTATGGGCTCCGGAGCGACGAAGACCTGGGCCCCTGCCCCACGAACTCGGTTTGCGGGCCCACCCTCTCCGTGAAGTGAATTTTCCTCGCCCAAGTTGTCATGGGATTCGGTAACAGAAATGTGATGGATTAGGTTGCCGGACTTCCCGCGGCGCACGACGTACGATCCGGGACATAAAAATAGTATAGAAGCAGAAAATTGTCCAAAAACTGATGAAAACGTTCAATTTTGGGCTCCAAAAAAAGGCCCAGGAAAGCAGGCTTGGCTACCCTGTCGTAGAGCTCTCTGAGAGCTTTCCAACGGTATGCTGTGGGCCGTGTAATTCCTTACGGAACAAAAGTTATAGGCTCCGGAGCGACGGAGACCTGGTCCCAAGCCCCACGACCTCGGTTTGCGGGCCCAGCCTCTACGTGAAGCAAAGTTGTCTCGCCCAAGGTGTCGTTGGATTCGGTAACAGAAATGTGATGGATTTGGTTGCCGGACTTCCCGCGGCGCACGACATACGATCCGGGACAGAAAAATATTATAGAAACAGAAAAGTGTCCAAAAACTGATGAAAACGTTCGATTTTGGGCTCTGAAAAAAGTCCTAGCATAGCGGGCTTGGCTGCCCCGTCGTAGATCTCTCGGAGAGCTTTCCAATGGTATGCTGTGGGCCGCGTAACTACTTACAGATCAAAAGTTATGGGCTCCGGAGCGACAGAGACCTGGTTAGATGCCCCACGACCTCGATTTGCGGGCCCAGCCTCAACATGAAGCAAAGTTTTCTCACCCAAGGTGCCGTGGTATTCGGTAACAGAAATGTGATGGATTAGGTTGCCGGACTTCCCGCGGCGCACGACGTACGATCTGAGACATAAAAATAGTATAAAAGCATAAAAGTGTCCAAAAACTGATGAAAATATTCGATTTTGGGCTCCGAAAAAAGGCCCAGCGAAGCGAGCTTGGCTGACCCGTCGTAGAGCTCTCTGAGAGCTTTCCAACGGTATGCTGTGGGCCGCGTAACTCCTTACGGATCAAAAGTTATGGGCTCCGGAGCGACGGAGACCTGGTCCCAAGCCCCACGACCTCGATTTGCGGGCCCAGCCTCTACGTGAAGCAAAGTTGTCTCGCCCAATGTGCCGTGGGATTCGGTAACAGAAATGTGATGGATTAGGTTGCCGGACTTCCCGCGGCGCACGACGTACGATCCATACTTGTATTTCTGTACTTGTATTTCTGTTGTATTCATGTTTGAGAAAGGGATTTTCATAAGTTTAACCGCAAAATGAGTTTCAAAACATATTTCTCTTTCCCCCTCGCTGAGTTCATAAGGACTCACCCTCTTTTATCATTTCAGACGAAGAAGAACAGGTACAGGAACCCGAGCTCAATGTACCTAATGATGAACCCCTGGAGTGATTGCCTGTTATTGTTGTTTTTCATGAACGTGACTACTTGTATACTTTGTGCTGCTTGAAGACCATTTATCTTATGTTGCTTGTTGTTGCTAATGTAAAAGACCCCCGTTGTAATTTGGGGTCTAATTTTGGTCTGTACTTATATTAAGTAGACTGATACTAGACATACTATGATCATTTTTGCTTTTATTATCACTAGTATCTATCATAGGTTATGATGCTTAGTTAAGGAATAGGCAAATGAACTTATCCAATCTCAACAGGTACTCGCTAATAAGCTAAGATCAACAGGTATATTTTGAAACGAGGATAAATGGTCAAACGAGACATAGTATCATGCTAGGTTATAAATCAAACGGGACGTCGAGATAACCAATAGGCAATTCAATTGACGATTAAATAGTAAATTCTAGTCGGGAATGAACTTGAATTGAAAGTTTTGAGGCTGTTAGAAAATTTAGGTCAAAACAAAGAGCCCAATTACAGCCGTTATGCTGCCGGATTTCTGAAAAATTTTGGAGTCTAGAATAAAACGTTAAGTGTTAAACCTCCTAGAACGATTAAGAATGTGAAAGGACTTAAATGTTTAGATCACACCCAAGTCTAACCTTTATAGACCGGGTTGGGGCGTGACATAGAGTCATATGAACATTAAACGGGCAGCCATGTAACACATACAAGTCAAGCCATATAACTCATTTCAAAGTTCACGTAATCAAGAGATACGAATATTCAACATGCAACAACATTTACGTGGGTTCGGTTGCAAGAAAAGCTTATATGACAACATGCAATGGTCAAAATCACATTTGAAGTTATAAAACATTTACGGGCAGCCCACTAAGCATATAGTTTCCACACAATAACCAAGAATCAACACTTAGCAAAACTACCTAGTCATTAGGGTTTCCATTTCATGCTTAATCGTGTGATTAAAACCCTAAATCAACTCAAGGTTATTCTCAAGTCATGCATCATTCCATTCAAGCATCCTCAAGTACTCAAAACAGTCCACGCAATATTCCAACGTCATAATTCCAAGCAATTAGCACCACAAGAGAGGTTACAATAGTTTTCCATGCATATAGCTAAGTGAAACACTCACTGCAATAGGCTGTTTTCTCACAATCAATCGGGTAAGAAAAAAATCTCCAAATTCAGTGAATAAGATGTCAAATTAAATCTTAAGAAGTTAACTAAAATCAGGAACAAACCTTGCATCAATTGGCGTTCGGAATCATTAGTTATAGCCGAAACAGTGAGGTAGCACAAAACTGTCCAGATTTACACACTTTTCAGAAATTGATGTTTTTGAGGTCCTTAGAGTCATTTTTAGCTTTGGTCCATTTCTGACAAAATTGTCCAGAACTGAAAAATATAGAAGTACACCAATTTTTATGCATTTTGGACAATATTTACTAAGTCAAATATGGTTCGTTCCACAAGGTCAGTGCATCTGCCAAAACCTGCTTCATTTCTCCAGATTTCCAGATTTGGTCACATTTTAAAGATTTGCCATTTGTAGGACCTTAGAATCAAAATTAGCTTCGGCCTATTTCTGGGAATAATGTCCAAAACTGTCCAAACTAGTCACCTGCCAATTTTCAAGCATTTTCAACATCATTTGCTTAGCTAAACTTACCTCGAACAGACTGGTCAGAGAGCTGTCATCCATTTCGACTTCACCTAGCATCATTTTCAAGCCAAGATCTTGCCATGCATGGTTGTTTAAGCTTATGAACGACCATATAGCTCAAGTACAGAAGTAAATACACACATTTATGAGCATTCATGTGAAATTTTGAAGAGTTTTCAAACAGTTTTAACCCTCACCTTTGCAATCAACCCAAAAAAATGCTCAAAACCTTGTTGAAGCTCAAATCTCTTCTTCTTCTTGCTTAGCCGAGATTCCAACTAGCTTTTCTCTATTTTTCCTAGCTTAGTGATCAATCTCTTAGCACATGCATGAGGTTATAACAAGAAGAAAAGAAATGGAAGCTTAAAAACTCACCAAGGCCGAAAATGGTGACTCAAAATGCTTGCATGTGTGTTTCTTGCATCCTAGCTTGCTTGGGTGAGTTTCTTTGCTTGTGGTTTGTATTGATGCACCATAGGATGATGAAGATGAGCTAAGAGGTGGAGAGAACTCAGCCAAAACCGAAATGGAGAGAGTGAGTGAGAGGGAGAGAGAGAAAATGTGAGGAAAGTGAGAGAAATGAGAGAAAAATGAGGCTTTTGCAATTTTTTAAGCATGTGGTCAGCCTTGGGCTTCCAAATCTGAATTTTTTGTGTCTTCAAGGTGGAATTTGAAATGTTAGCATGGGCCATGAGTGGTTTGGTCGAAAATGAGAGGAAATTGAGGTGGTTTTGGGCAATTTTTTATGCATTGATAAGTGTTTTTGTGTCATGACTTGTCTAGAATTATTTTGAATTAAACATGCATGCAAAAATCTGATTTTGTGTCATCTTTTGAATTGTTTTAACATGTGTGTAAGAGAATGTTGGGTATTTAGGGATTTTAGGTAGAATAGAATATAGGGTATGTTTAGAGGTTTGTGAGATTTTATCTTGTAGTGAGTTTAAAATATAATATTTAGGTGTTAGTGGATTTTGTAGATATTTGAATTAGGATTATAATAATAGTTAGTGGATTGTGTAGGATTATTTTATTGTCTTGTGCTTTGTGTAGGATTCTTTCTTGATTAACGTGGTGGCACGGATTCTTAGGTCTAGGGCACGAATTACGAGGTAGACACGAACTACAAGGTAAGACACGAACTTCAAGACTAATGCACGTACTTCAAGACTAATGCACAGATTTCAATGCAAATGCAAGCAATCCCTAGATAAATGTACGTAAACTAATACAAGGCACGTAATTCAAGACACGACCCTTAAACTTAGGTTAAAGCACGTAGTTCAAGGTTAATGCACACGAAACGAAGAGACACACGTAAATCGAGGTCTCGCACGTAAATTAAGGTCATGGTATGTTTATCTAGGCATTGCACGTATATCGAGGATTAGGGCACACAATTTTAGGTTAAGACAAGTATAACGAGGCACGCGCAAAAACCAAGACAGGGCACGTAATCCAAGGTCGGTCGTACAGTTCTAGGTCTAAGGCACGCAAATCGAGGTAAGGCACGTTATTCGAGGTCGGGCCTCACAGATTAGGTTGCCGGACTTCCCGCGGTGCACGACGTACGATCTGGGATAGAAAAACAGTATAAAAGCAGAAAAGTGAGAGCTTTCCAACGGTATGCTGTGGGGCACGTAACTCCTTACGGATCAAAAGTTATGGGCTCCGGAGCGACGGAGACCTGGTCCCAAGCACCACGACCTCGGTTTGCGGGAACAGCTTCTACGTGAAGCGAAGTTGTCTTGCCCAAGGTACCGTATGATTCGGTAACAGAAATGTGATGGATTAGTTTGCCGGACTTCCCGCGGCGCACGACGTACCATCCGGGACAGAAAAACAGTATAAAAGCAGAAAAGTGTCCGAAAACTGATGAAAATGTTCGATTTTGGGCTCCAAAAAAAGACCCAGCAAACCGGGCTTGGCTGCCCCGTCGTAGAGCTCTCTGAGAGCTTTCCAACGGTATGCTGTGGGCCGCGTAACTCCTTACGGATCAAAAGTTATGGGCTCCGGAGCGACGGAGACCTGGTCCCAAGCCCACGACCTTGGTATGCGGGCCCAGCCTCTACGTGAAGTAAAGTTGTCTTGCCCAAGGTGCCGTGGGATTCGGTAACAGAAATGTGATGGATTAGGTTGCCGGACTTCCCGCGGCGCACGACGTACGATCCGGGATAGAAAAATAGTATAGAAGCATAAAAGTGTCTGAAAACTGATGAAAACGTTTGATTTTGGGCTCCAAAAAAAGGCCCAACGAAGCGGGCTTGGCTGCCCCGTCGTAGAGCCCTCTGAGAGCTTTCCAACGGTATGCTGTGGGCCGCGTAACTCCTTACGGATCAAAAGTTATGCGCTCCGGAGCGACGGAGACCTGGTCCCAAGCCCCACCACCTCGGTTTGCGGGCCCAGCCTCTTCGTGAAGTAAAGTCGTCTCACCCAAGGTGCCGTGGGATTCGGTAACAGAAATGTGATGGATTAGGTTGCCGGACTTCTCGCGGCGCACGACGTACGATCCGGGACAGAAAAAAAGTATAAAAGTAGAAAAATGTCCGAAAACTGATGAAAATGTACGATTTTGGACTCCGAAAAATGGTCCAGCGAAGCGAGTTTAGCTGCCCCATCGTAGAGCTCTCTGAGAGCTTTCCAACGGTATGCTGTGGGCTGCGTAACTCCTTACGGATCAAAAGTTATGGGCTCCGGAGCGACGAAGACCTCGTCCCATGCTCCACGACCTCGGTTTGCGGGCCAAGCCTCTACGTGAAGCGAATTTTCCTCGCCCAAGTTTTTATGGGATTCGATAACAGAAATGTGATGGATTAGGTTGCCGGACTTCCCGGGGCGCACGACGTACGATCCGGGACAGAAAAATAGTATAGAAGCATAAAAGTGTCCAAAAACTGATGAAAACGTTCAATTTTGGGCTCCAAAAAAAGGCCCAGCAAAGCAGGCTTGGCTACCCTGTCGTAGAGCTCTCTGAGAGCTTTCCAACGGTATGCTGTGGGCCGTGTAATTCCTTACGGAACAAAAGTTATAGGCTCCGGAGCGACGGAGACCTGGTCCCAAGCCCCGCGACCTCGGTTTGCGGGCCCAGCCTCTACGTGAAGCAAAGTTGTCTCACCCAAGGTGTCGTTGGATTCGGTAACAGAAATGTGATGGATTTGGTTGCCGGACTTCCCGCGGCGCACGACATACGATCCGGGACAGAAAAATAGTATAGAAGCAGAAAAGTGTCCAAAAACTGATAAAAACGTTCGATTTTGGGCTCTGAAAAAAGTCCTAGCATAGCAGGCTTGGCTGCCCCGTCGTAGATCTCTCGGAGAGCTTTCCAATGGTATGATGTGGGCCGCGTAACTACTTACAGATCAAAAGTTATGGGCTCCGGAGCGACAGAGACCTGGGTAGATGCCCCACGACCTCGATTTGCGGGCCCAGCCTCAACATGAAGCAAAGTTTTCTCACCCAAGGTGCCGTGGGATTCGGTAACAGAAATGTGATGGATTAGGTTGCCGGACTTCCCGCAGCGCACGACGTACGATCTGAGACAGAAAAACAGTATAAAAGCATAAAAGTGTCCAAAAACCGATGAAAATATTCGATTTTGGGCTCCGAAAAAAGGCCCAGCGAAGCGAGCTTGGCTGACCCGTCGTAGAGCTCTCTGAGAGCTTTCCAACGGTATGCTGTGGGCCGCGTAACTCCTTACGGATCAAAAGTTATGGGCTCCGGAGCGACGGAGACCTGGTCCCAAGCCCCACGACCTCGATTTGCGGGCCCAGCCTCTACGTGAAGCAAAGTTGTCTCGCCCAATGTGCCGTGGGATTCGGTAACAGAAATGTGATGGATTAGGTTGCCGGACTTCCCGCGGCGCACGACGTACGATCCGTACTTGTATTTCTGTAGTTGTATTTCTGTTGTATTCATGTTTGAGAAAGGGATTTTCATAAGTTTAACCGGAAAATGAGTTTCAAAACATATTTCTCTTTCCCCCTCGCTGAGTTCATAAGGACTCACCCTCTTTTATCATTTCAGATGAAGAAGAACAGGTACAAGAACCCGAGCTCAATGTACCTAATGATGAACCCCTGGAGTGATTGCCTGTTATTGTTGTTTTTCATGAACGTGACTACTTGTATACTTTGTGCTGCTTGAAGACCATTTATCTTATGTTGCTTGTTGTTGCTAATGTAAAAGACCCCCGTTGTAATTTGGGGTCTAATTTTGGTCTGTACTTATATTAAGTAGACTGATACTAGACATACTATGATCATTTTTGCTTTTATTATCACTAGTATCTATCATAGGTTATGATGCTTAGTTAAGGAATAGGCAAATGAACTTATCCAATCTCAACAGGTACTCGCTAATAAGCTAAGATCAACAGGTATATTTTGAAACGAGGATAAATGGTCAAACGAGACATTGTATCATGCTAGGTTATAAATCAAACGGGACGTCGAGATAACCAATAGGCAATTCAATTGACGATTAAATAGTAAATTCTAGTCGGGAATGAACTTGAATTGAAAGTTTTGAGGCTGTTAGAAAATTTAGGTCAAAACAAAGAGCCCAATTACAGCCGTTATGCTGCCGGATTTCTGAAAAATTTTGGAGTCTAGAATAAAACGTTAAGTGTTAAACCTCCTAGAACGATTAAGAATGTGAAAGGACTTAAATGTTTAGATCACACCCTAGTCTAACCTTTATAGGCCGGGTTGGGGCGTGACATAGAGTCATATGAACATTAAACGGGCAGCCATGTAACACATACAAGTCAAGCCATATAACTCATTTCAAAGTTCACGTAATCAAGAGATACGAATATTCAACATGCAACAACATTTACGTGGGTTCGGTTGCAAGAAAAGCTTATATGACAACATGCAATGGTCAAAATCACATTTGAAGTTATAAAACATTTACGGGCAGCCCACTAAGCATATAGTTTCCACACAATAACCAAGAATCAACACTTAGCAAAACTACCTAGTCATTAGGGTTTCCATTTCATGCTTAATCGTGTGATTAAAACCCTAAATCAACTCAAGGTTATTCTCAAGTCATGCATCATTCCATTCAAGCATCCTCAAGTACTCAAAACAGTCCACGCAATATTCCAACGTCATAATTCCAAGCAATTAGCACCACAAGAGAGGTTATAATAGTTTTCCATGCATATAGCTAAGTGAAACACTCACTGCAATAGGCTGTTTTCTCACAATCAATCGGGTAAGAAACCAATCTCCAAATTCAGTGAATAAGATGTCAAATTAAAGCTTAAGAAGTTAACTAAAATCAGGAACAAACCTTGCATCAATTGGAGTTCGAAATCATTAGTTATAGCCGAAACAGTGAGGTAGCACAAAACTGTCCAGATTTATACACTTTTCAGAAATTGATGTTTTTGAGGTCCTTAGAGTCATTTTTAGCTTTGGTCCATTTCTGACAAAATTGTCCAGAACTGAAAAATATAGAAGTACACCAATTTTTTTGCATTTTGGACAACATTTACTAAGTAAAATATGGTTCGTTCCACAAGGTCAGTGCATCTGCCAAAACCTGCTTCATTTCTCCAGATTTCCAGATTTGGTCACATTTTAAAGATTTGCCATTTTTAGGACCTTAGAATCAAAATTAGCTTCGGCATATTTCTGGGAATAATGTCCAAAACTGTCCAAACTAGTCACCTACCAATTTTCAAGCATTTTCAACATCATTTGCTTAGCTAAACTTACCTCGAACAGACTGGTCAGAGAGCTGTCATCCATTTCGACTTCACCTAGCATCATTTTCAAGCCAAGATCTTGCCATGCATGGTTGTTTAAGCTTATGAACGACCATATAGCTCAAGTACAGAAGTAAATACACACATTTATGAGCATGCATGTGAAATTTTGAAGAGTTTTCAAAAAGTTTTAACCCTCACCTTTGCAATCAACCCAAAAAAATGCTCAAAACCTTGTTGAAGCTCAAATCTCTTCTTCTTCTTGCTTAGCCGAGATTCCAACTAGCTTTTCTCTATTTTTCCTAGCTTAGTGATCAATCTCTTAGCACATGCATGAGGTTAGAACAAGAAGAAAAGAAATGGAAGCTTAAAAACTCACCAAGGCCGAAAATGGTGACTCAAAATGCTTGCATGTGTGTTTCTTGCATCCTAGCTTGCTTGGGTGAGTTTCTTTGCTTGTGGTTTGTCTTGATGCACCATAGGATGATGAAGATGAGCTAAGAGGTGGAGAGAACTCAGCCAAAACCGAAATGGAGAGAGTGAGTGAGAGGGAGAGAGAGAAAATGTGAGGAAAGTGAGAGAAATGAGAGAAAAATGAGGCTTTTGCAATTTTTTGAGCATGTGGTCAGCCTTGGGCTTCCAAATCTGAATTTTTTGTGTCTTCAAGGTGGAATTTGAAATGTTAGCATGGGCCATGAGTGGTTTGGTCGAAAATGAGAGGAAATTGAGGTGGTTTTGGGCAATTTTTTATGCATTGATAAGTGTTTTTGTGTCATGACTTGTCTAGAATTATTTTGAATTAAACATGCATGCAAAAATCTGATTTTGTGTCATCTTTTGAATTGTTTTAACATGTGTGTAAGAGAATGTTGGGTATTTAGGGATTTTAGGTAGAATAGAATATAGGGTATGTTTAGAGGTTTGTGAGATTTTGTCTTGTAGTGAGTTTAAAATATAATATTTAGGTGTTAGTGGATTTTGTAGAGATTTGAATTAGGATTATAATAATAGTTAGTGGATTGTGTAGGATTATTTTATTGTCTTGTGCTTTGTGTAGGATTCTTTCTTGATCAACGTGGTGGCACGGATTCTTAGGTCTAGGGCACGAATTACGAGGTAGACACGAACTACAAGGTAAGACACGAACTTCAAGACTAATGCACGTACTTCAAGACTAATTCACAGATTTCAATGCAAATGCACGCTATCCCTAGATAAATGTACGTAAACCAATACAAGGCACGTAATTCAAGACACGACTCTTAAACTTAGGTTAATGCACGCAGTTCAAGGTTAATGCACACGAAACGAAGAGACACACGTAAATCGAGGTCTCGCACTTAAATTAAGGTCATGGTATGTTTATCTAGGTATCGCACGTATATCGAGGATTAGGACACACAATTCTAGGTTAAGGCACGTATAACGAGGCACACACGAAAATCAAGGCAGGGCACGTAATCCAAGGTAGGTCGTACAATTCTAGGTCTAAGGCACGCAAATCGAGGTAAGGCACGTTATTCGAGGTCGGGCCTCACAGATTAGGTTGCCGGACTTCCCGCGGTGCACGACGTACGATCCGGGATAGAAAAACAGTATAAAAGCAGAAAAGTGAGAGCTTTCCAACGGTATGCTGTGGGCCGCGTAACTCCTTACAGATCAAAAGTTATGGGCTCCGGAGCGACGGAGACCTAGTCCCAAGCACCACGACCTCGGTTTGCGGGCCCAGCGTCTACGTGAAGCGAAGTTGTCTTGCCCAAGGTACCGTATGATTCAGTAACAGAAATGTGATGGATTAGGTTGCCGGACTTCCCGCGGTGCACGACGTACGATCCGGGATAGAAAAACAGTATAAAAGCAGAAAAGTGTCCGAAAACTGATGAAAATGTTTGATTTTGGGCTCCAAAAAAAGGCCCAACAACACGGGCTTGGCTGCCCCGTCGTAGAGCTCTCTGAGAGCTTTCCAACGGTATGTTGTGGGCCGCATAACTCCCTACGGATCAAAAGTTATGGGCTCCGGAGCGACAGAGACCTGGTCCCAAGCCCATGACCTCGGTTTGCGAGCCCAGCCTCTACGTGAAGTAAAGTTGTCTTGCCCAAGGTGCCGTGGGATTCGGTAACAGAAATGTGATGGATTAGGTTGCCGGACTTCCCGCAGCGCACGACGTACGATCCGGGACAGAAAAAAAGTATAAAAGTAGAAAAATGTCCGAAAACTGATGAAAATGTACAATTTTGGACTCCGAAAAATGGTCCGGCGAAGCGGGTTTAGCTGCCCCATCATAGAGCTCTCGGAGAGCTTTCCAACAGTATGCTGTGGGCTGCGTAACTCCTTACGGATCAAAAGTTATGGGCTCCGGAGCGACGAAGACCTGGTCCCATGCCCCACGACCTCAGTTTGCGGGCCCAGCCTCTACGTGAAGCGAATTTTCCTCGCGCAAGTTGCCATGGGATTCGGTAACAGAAATGTGATGGATTAGGTTGCCGGACTTCCCGCAAAGCACGACGTATGATCCTGGACGGAAAAAAAGTACAAAAGCATAAAAGTGTCCGGAAACTAATGAAAACGTTCGATTTTGGACTCCAAAAAAAGGACCAGCGAATCGAACTTCACTGCCCCATCGTAGAGCTCTCGGAGAGCTTTCCAACGGTATGCTGGGGGCCGCGTAACTCCTTACGGATCAAAAGTTATGGGCTCCGGAGCGAGGGAGACCTGGTCCCAAGCCCCACGACCTCGGTTTGCTGGCCCAGCCTCTACATGAAGCGAAGTTGTCTCGCCCAAGGTACCGTGGGATTCGGTAATAGAAATGTGATGGATTAGGTTGCCGGCCTTCCTGCGGCGCACGACGTACGATCCAGGACGGAAAAACAGTACAAAAATATAAAAGTGTCCAGAAACTGATGAAAACGTTCGATTTCAGGCTCTAAAAAAAGGCCCAGTGAAGAGGGCTTGGCTGCCCCGTCGTAGAGCTCTTGGAGAGTTTTCCAACGGTATGCTGTGGGCCGCGTAACTCCTTACGGATCAAAAGTTATGGGCTCCGGAGCGACAGAGACCAGGTCCCAAGCCCCACGACCTCGGTTTGCGGGCCCAGCTTTTACGTGAAGCGAATTTTCCTCGCCCAAGTTGTAGTGGCATTCGGTAACAGAAATGTGATGGATTAGGTTGCCGACCTTGCCGCGGCGCACGACGTACGTTCCGTGACGGAAAAACAGTACAAAAGTAGAAAAGTGTCCGAAAACTGATGAAAACGTTCGATTTTGGGATCTGAAAAGAGGCCTAGCAAAGCAGGTTTGGCTGCCCCGTCGTAGATCTCTCGGAGAGCTTTCCAATGGTATGTTGTGGGCCGCGTAACTCGTTACGGATCAAAAGTTATGTGCTCCAGAGCGACGGAGACGTGGTCCCAAGCCCCACGACCTCGGTTTGCGGGCCCAGCCTCTACGTGAAGCAAAGTTGTCTTGCCCAAGGTGCCGTGGGATTCGGTAACTGAAATTTGATGGATTAGGTTGTCGGACTTCCCGCGGCGCACGACGTACGATCTGGGACAGAAAAATAGTATAAAAGTAGAAAAGTGCTCGAAAATTGATGAAAACGTTCGATTTTGGGCTCTGAAAAGAGGCCTAGCAAAGCAGGCTTGGCTGCCCCGTCGTAGAGCTCTCTGATAGCTTTCCAACGGTATGCTGTGGGCCGCGTAACTACTTACAGATCAAAAGTTATGGGCTCCGGAGCGACGGAGACCTGGTCCCATGCCCCACGACCTCGGTTTGCTTGCCCAGCCTCTACGTGAAGCAAAGTTCTCTCGCCTAAGGTGCTGTGGGATTCGGTAACAGAAATGTGATGGATTAGGTTGCCGGCCTTCCCGCGGCGCACGACGTACGATCCGGGACTAAAAAACAGTACAAAAGTAGAAAAGTGTCCGAAAACTGATGAAAATGTTCGATTTTGGGCTCCGAAAAAAGGCCCAGCTCAGATGGCTTTGTGCCTCGTCAAAGAGCTCTCAGAGAGCATTCCAACGGTATGTTGTGGGCCGCGTAACTCCTTGCGGATCAAAAGTTATGGGCTCCGGAGCGACAGAGACTAGGTCCCAAGCCCCACGACCTCGGTTTACGGGCCCAACCTCTACGTGAAGCGAAGTTCCTCACCTAAGTTGCCATGGGATTCGGTAACAGAAATGTGATGGATTAGGTTGCCAGCCTTCCCGCGGCGCACGACGTACGATCTGGGACAGAAAAACAGTACAAAAGCAGAAAATTTTCCGAAAACTGATGAAAACGTTCGATTTTGGGCTCTGAAAAAAGGCCCACTTCGCTGCCCCATCGTAGAGCTCTCGTAGAGCTTTCCAACATTATGCTGTGGGCCGCGTAACTCCTTACGGATCAAAAGTTATGGGCTCCGGAGCGACGGAGACCTGGTCCCAAGCCCCACGATCTCTGTTTGTGGGCCCAGCCTTTACGTGAAGCGAAGTTATCTCGCCCAAGGTGCCGTGGGATTCGGTAACAGAAATTTGATGGATTAGGTTGCCGGCCTTCCCGCGGCGCACGACGTACGATCTGGGACAGAAAAACATTACAAAAGCATAAAAGTGTTCAGAAACTGATGAAAACATTCGATTTTGGGCTCCGAAAAAAGGCCCAGCAAAGCGAGCTTGACTGCCCCGTCGTAGAGCTCTCGGAGAGCTTTCCAACGGTATGCTGTGGGCCACGTAACTCCTTACGGATCAAAAGTTTTGGGCTCCGGAGCGACTGAGACCTGGTCCCAAGCCCCACGACCTCTATTTGTGGGCCCAGCCTCTACGTGAAGCAAAGTTGTCTCGCCCAAGGTGCCGTGGAATTCGGTAACTGAAATTTGATGGATTAGGTTGTCGGACTTCCCACGGCACACGACGTACGATCCGGGACAGAAAAACAGTATAAAAGCATAAAAGTGCCCAAAAATTGATGAAAACGTTCAATTTTGGGCTCTGAAAAGAGGCCTAGCAAAGCAGGCTTGGCTGCCCCGTCGTAGAGCTCTCTGAGAGCTTTCCAACGGTATGTTGTGGGCCGCGTATCTACTTACAGATCAAAAGTTATGGGCTCCGGAACGACGGAGACTTGGTCCCATGCCCCACGACCTTGGTTTGCTGGCCCAGCCTCTAAGTGAAGCAAAGTTCTCTCGCCTAAGGTGCTGTTGGATTCGGTAACAGAAATGTGATGGATTAGGTTGCCTGCCTTCCCGCGGCGCACGACGTACGATTCGGGACTGAAAAACAGTACAAAAGCAGAAAAGTGTCCGAAAACTGATGAAAATGTTCGATTTTGGGCTCTGAAAAAAGGCCCAGCTCAGATGGCTTTGTGCCTCGTCAAAGAGTTCTCGGAGAGCTTTCCAACGGTATGTTGTGGGCCGCGTAACTCCTTGCGGATCAAAAGTTATGGGCTCCGGAGCGACGGAGACTAGGTCCCAAGCCCCACGACCTCGGTTTACGGGCCCGACCTCTACGTGAAGCGAAGTTCCTCACCCATGTTGCCATGGGATTCGGTAACAGAAATGTGATGGATTAGGTTGCCAGCCTTCCCGCGGCGCACGACGTACGATCCGGGACGGAAAAACTGTATAAAAGCAGAAAAGTGTCCAGAAACTGATGAAAACGTTCGATTTTGGACTCCGAAAAAAGGCCCAACAAAGCGAGTTTCGCTGCCCCATTGTAGAGCTCTCGGAGAGCTTTCCAACGGTATGCTGTGGGCCGCGTAACTCCTTACGGATCAAAAGTTATGGGCTCCGGAGTGACGGAGACCTAGTCCCAAGCCCAACGACCTCGGTTTGCGGGCCCAGCCTCTACGTGAAGTGAAGTTGTCTCACCGAAGGTGCCGTGCGATTCGGTAACAGAAATGTGATAGATTAGGTTGCCGGCCTTCCCGCGGCGCACGACATACGATCTGGGACGAAAAAACAGTACAAAGCAGAAAAGTGTCCAGAAACTGATGAAAACGTTCGATTTTAGGCTCCGAAAAAAGGCCTAGCGAAGCAAGCTTCGCTGCCCCATCACAGAGCTCTCGAAGAACATTCCAACGGTATGCTGTGGGTCGCATAACTGCTTACGGATAAAAAATTATGGGCTCCGGAGCGACGGAGACCTGGTCCCAAGCCCCACGACCTCGGTTTGCGGGCCCAGCCTCTACGTGAAGCGATGTTGTCTCACCCAAGGTACCGTGGGATTCGGTAACAGAAATGTGATGGATTAGGTTGCTGGCCTTCCCGCCACACACGACGTACGATCCTGGACGAAAAAACAATACAAAAGCATAAAAGTGTCCGAAAACTGATGAAAACGTTCGATTTTGGGCTCCAAAAAAAGGCCCAGTGAAGCAAGCTTTGCTGCCCCATCATAGAGCTTTCGGAGAGCTTTCCAACGGTATGCTGTGGGCCGCGTAACTCCTTACAGATCTAAAGTTATGGGCTCCAGAGCGACGGAGACCTGGTCCCAAGACCTACGACCTCGGTTTGCGGGCTCAGCCTCTACGTGAAGCGAAGTTATCTCGCCCAAGGTGCCGTGGGATTCGGTAACAGAAATGTGATGGATTAGGTTGCCGGCCTTCCCGCGGCGCACGACGTACGATCTGGGACAGAAAAACAGTACAAAAGCAGAAAAGTTTCCGAATACTGATGAAAACGTTCGATTTTGAGCTCCGAAAAAAGGCCCACTTCGCTGCCCCATCGTAGAGCTCTCGGAGAGCTTTCCAACGTTATGCTGTGGGCCTCGTAACTCCTTACGGATCAAAAGTTATGGGCTCCGGAGCGACGGAGACCTGGTCCCAAGCCCCACGATCTCTGTTTGTAGGCCCAGCCTTTACGTGAAGCGAAGTTGTCTCGCCCAAGGTGCCGTGGGATTCGGTAACAGAAATGTGATGGATTAGGTTGCCGTCCTTCCCGCGGCGCACGACGTACGATCCGGGACAGAAAAACATTACAAAAGCATAAAAGTGTTCAGAAACTGATGAAAACATTCGATTTTGGGCTCCAAAAGAAGGCCCAGCAAAGCGAGCTTGACTGCCCCGTCGTAGAGCTCTCGGAGAGCTTTCCAACGGTATGCTGTGGGCCACATAACTCCTTACGGATCAAAAGTTTTGGGCTCCGGAGCGACTGAGACCTGGTCCCAAGCCCCACGACCTCTATTTGTGGGCCCAGCCTCTACGTGAAGTGAAGTTGTCTCGCCAAGGTGCCGTGGGATTCGGTAACAGAAATGTGATGGATTATGTTGCCGTCCTTCCCGCGGCGCACGACGTACGATCTGGGACAGAAAAACATTACAAAAGTAGAAAAGTGTCCAGAAACTGATGAAAATGTTCAATTTTGGGCTCTAGAAAAAGCCCCAGCAAAGCTAGCTTTGCTGCCCCATCGTAGAGCTCTTAGAGAGCTTTCCAACGGTATGCTGTGGGCCACGTAACTCCTTCCGGATAAAAAGTTATGTACTCCGGAGCGACGAAGACTAGCTTTGCTGCCCCATCGTAGAGCTCTCAGAGAGCTTTCCAACGGTATGCTGTGGGCCACGTAACTCCTTCCAGATCAAAAGTTATGTGCTCCGGAGCGACGAAGACCTGGTCCCAAGCCCTACGACCTCGGTTTGTGGGCCCAGCCTCTACGTGAAGCGAAGTTGTCTCGCCCAAGGTGCCATGGGATTCGGTAACGAAAATGTGATGGATTAGGTAGCCGGCCTTCCCGCGGCGCACGACGTACGATCCGGGACCCAAAAATAGTAACAAAGCAGAAAAGTGTCCAGAAACTGATGAAAACGTTCAATTTTGGGCTCCGAAAAATGGCCCAGCCAAGCAGGCTTCATTGCCTTGTCGTAGAGCTCTCGGAGAGCTTTCCAACAGTATGCTGTGGGCTGTGTAACTCCTTGCAGATCAAAAGTTATGGGCTCCGGAGCGACGGAGACCTGGTCCCAAGCCCCACGACCTCGGTTTGCTGGCCTAGCCTCTACGTGAAGTGAAGTTGTCTTGCCCAAGGTGCCGTGGGATTTGGTAACAGAAATGTGATGGATTAGGTTGCCGGCCTTCCCGCGACGCACGACGTATGATCCGGGACAGAAAAACAGTACAAAAGCATAAAAGTGTCCGAAAACTATTGAAAACGTTCGAATTTGGGCTCCGAAAAAAGGCCCAGCAAAGCTAGCTTTGCTCCCCCGTCGTAGAGCTCTCGGAGAGCTTTCCAACGGTATGTTGTGGCCCACGTAACTCCTTGCGGATCAAAAGTTATGTGCTCTGGAGCGACGGAGACATGGTCCCAAGCCCCACGACCTCGGTTTGCAGGCCCAACCTCGACGTGAAGCGAATTTTCCTCGCCCAAGTTTGTCACGCCCCAACCCAGCCTATAAAGGTTAGACTGGGGTATGATCTAAACATTCAAGTCACATCTCGTACTTAATTGTTCATGAAGATTTAACACTTAACGTCTTGGCCTAAACTCCAAAATTTTTCGGTAAACCGGCAGCATAACGGCTGTAATTGGGCTCTTTGGTTTGACCTAATTCTCTAAATGCCTCAATTATTCCAATCATTGATCCAATTCCATTAAGGACTCCTATTTGACACCAACCAATTTGCCTATTGGTTTATCTTGAAAGTCTCGTTTGGTCAATAAGCCTAACATGATAACTATGTCCCGTTTATTTGTCAATTTCCTATCATGCAAGTACCTATTATCCTTTAGTTTGCAAATGAGCACTTAAGTGAAATTAGATAGAATTAACTTAGTTGATTGTTCATCTAGTGGTTTGAATGCCTAGGATAACTACTAATTAAGAAAACGAAAGCAAACAACCAAATAAGAGTTTGCCCGGTTATAGATAGTACAATCCCAGAATTAGACCCAAATTACAACGGGGTCATTTACATCAATAAACAACGAGCAACATAAAAGAAATATTCTTCAAGTAGCATAGTTCACAAATAGCCAAAATCACGCAAAGCACACAAGACAGGCAATCATTCCAAGGAATCATCGTTAGGCATATCGTCCTCGGGTACCTGTTCTTGATCTTCTTCACCTGAGATGATAAAAGAGGGTGAGTCCTTATGAACTCAGCGAGGGGGAACGATAAATAAGTTTTGAAACTCATTTTCCGGTTCAACTTATGAAAATCCTTTTGCAAGAATGAATATAACAATAATACAAGTACAGGAACAGAAATACCAGTCTTTCCTCCCCGAGGTTCTCTAGGAACCAAGCTAGAGTACTTATACAGATAGTAAAAAGGATACAGTGAGCTTTTGCTCTCAGATCAGTTTCAGAATCAGAAGTTGCGGCCGACTTCAAATCATTCCCCAAAACACGCCAGGTGGGTGTACTCTGGATGTACCCCGAAATCCTACGACCCAACTCTCCGAAGAAGTCTAGCCCCCAAGCGAGAGAGGGAATGGGACCATGGTAGTCACGGGTGCACCGGCAAGCCCGATGCCGCCCGGTGTGCGTGATCGCTACCATGCCAACAGGAAAGGTTGCAACCTTGTATGCAATGCACATTCATGAGAGGTAATATCTCACAGTAGGAGGACAAAAAAGTAGGTTGCCTCTAGAAAGTCATAAGATTGCACATTGACAGGTAAACAAGCAGGGCACGATAAGACAGGAAATATATCACAGTAGGAAGACAACAAAGTAGGTTGCCTCCGGACAGTCATAAGATTGCACATTGATAGGTAAACAAGCAGGGCACAATAAGATAGGTAATTTCACTTGAAAGGCATATAGAGTTATATGAAAATTAAACAAGCAGCCATGTAACACATGTAAAACAGGCCATATAACTCATTAAGAAGCCTACGTGATCAAGTGATAAGATTATTCAACATGCAATGACATCAATCATGGGTTCGGGTGCAAGAAAAGCTTATTTGTCAATATGCAATGGTCAAAATCACATTCGAAGTCATAAGACATTTACGGGCAGCCCACTAAGCATAAAATTTCCACACAATTTCCAAATGATCAACACTTAGGAAGACTACCTAGTCATTAGGGTTTCCGTTTCATGCTTAACCGTGTGATTAAAACCCTAAGTCAACTCAAAATCATTCTCAAGTCATGCATCATTCGATTCAAACATCCTCAAGTACTCAAAACAGTCCACACAACACCCCAACACCACAATTCCAAGCAATTAGTACCACAAGAGAGGTTACAACAATTTTCCAAGCATATAGCTAAGTGAAACCTTTACTGCAATAGGCTGTTTTCTCACAATCAATAGGATAATCAAACAAAATCCAAATCCAGTGAATAATATGTCTAATTGAATCTTAACAAGTTAACTAAAATCGGAAACAAACCTTGCATCAATTGGAGTTCGGGATCATTAGATATAGCCGAAACAGTGGAATAGCACAAAACTGTCCAGATTTGCACACTTTTCAGAAATTGTCGTTTTTGAGGTCCTTAGGGTCAGTTTTAGCCTTGGTCCATTTCTGAAAAAGTTGTCCAGAACTGAAAAATATAGCAGCACACCAAATTTCATGCATTTTGGACATCATTTACTAAGTCAAATATGGTTCGTTCCACAAGGTCAGTGCATCTGCCAAAACCTGCTTCATTTTTCCAGATTTCCAGATTTGGTCACATTTTAGAGATTTGCCATTTTGAGGACTTTAGAATCAAAATTATCTTCGTCCTATTTCTGGGAAAAATGTTCAAAACTGTCCAAACTAGTCACCTACCAATTGTCATGAATTTTAAACATCATTTGCGCTAAACTTACCTCGAACAGACTGGTCAGAGAGCTGTCAACAATTTCGACTTCACCTAGCATCATTTTCAAGCCAAGATCTTGCCATGCATGGTTGTTTAAGCTTATGAACGACCACATAGCTCAAGTACAGAAGAAAATACACACATTTATGAGCATGCATGTGAATTTTTGAAGAGTTTTCAAAAGGTTTTAACCCTCACCTTAGCAATCAACCACAAGTTGCTCAAAAACCATTGTTGAAGCACAACCTTCTCCCTCTCCTTGCTTAGGCAACAACCCAACTAGCTTTTCTCTATTTTTCCTAGCTTAGTGATCAATCTCTTAGCACATTCATGAGGTTATAACATGAAGAAAAGAAATGGATGCCAAGAAGCTCACCTAGGCCGAATAGAAGTCTTCAAAGCACATGCATGAGTGATTTTTGCATCCTAGCTTCTTAGGAGAGTTTCTTTGCTTGTGGTTTGTCTTGATGCACCATACGATGATGAAGATGAGCTAAGAGGTGGAGAGAACTCAGCCAAAACCGAAATGGAGAGAGAGAGTGAAAGGGAGAGCGAGAAAATGTGAGGAAAGTGAGAGAAATGAGAGAAAAATGAGGCTTTTGCAAAAGTTGATGCATATGTTGGCCTTGGGCATGCAAAAATTCAGATTTGTGTCATCTTTTGAATTGTTTTAACATGTGTGTAAGAGAATGTTGGGTATTTAGGGATTTTAGGTAGAATAGAATATAGGATATGTTTAGAGGTTTGTGTGATTTTGTCCTGTAGTGAGTTTAAAATATAATATTTAGGTGTTAGTGGATTTTGTAGAGATTTGAATTAGGATTATAATAATAGTTAGTGGTGTTTGTAGGATTATTTTATAGTCTAGTGCTTTGTGTAGGATTCTTTATTGATTAGCGTGCGGGCACGTTTTTCTAAGTCTAGGGCACGCACTACGAGACACACACAGAAATCAATACAGGGCACAAATCACGAGGTAGACACGAACTACGAGGTAAGACAAGGACTTCAAGATTAATGCACGCAATCCTAGGTGAATGCACGTAAACCAATGCAAGGCACATAATTCAATGTAATGCACGTATATCGAGGTTAGGGAACGTGTTTCTAGGTACCGCATGTGAGTAGGGGATTAGGGCACACTATTCTAGGTCAAGGCACGTATGACGAGGTATGCACGAAAACCAAGACAGGACACGTAATCCAAGGTCGGTCATTTAATTTTAGGTCTAAGGCGCACAAATTGAGGTAGGACACGTTATTTGGGGTCGGGCCTCACAAAGTTGCCGTGGGATTCGGTAACAGAAATGTGATGGATTAGGTTGCCAGCCTTCTCATGGCGCACGACGTACGATCCGGGATGAAAAAACAGTACAAAAGCATAAAAGTGTCCAGAAACTGATGAAAACGTTCAATTTTGGGCTCCGAAAAAGGCCCAGCAAAGCAAGCTTCATTGCCACATCATAGAGCTCTCGGAGAACTTTCCAACGGTATGTTGTGGGCTGCGTAACTCCTTACGGATCAAAAATTATGGGCTCCGGAGCGACGGAGACCTGGTCCCAAGCCCCACGACCTTGGTTTGCGGGCCCAGCCTCTACGTGAAGTGAAGTTGTCTCACCCAAGGTGTCGTGGGTTTCGATAACAGAAATGTGATGGATTAGGTTGCCGGCCTTCCCGCGGCGCACGACGTACGATCTGGGACGGAAAAACAGTACAAAAGCATAAAAGTATCTGAAAATTGATAAAAATGTTCGATTTTGGGCTCCAAAAAAAGGCCTAGCAAAGCATGCTTTGCTGCCCCATCATAGAGCTCTCGGAGAGCTTTCCAACGGTATGCTGTCGCCCGCATAACTCCTTACGGATCAAAAGTTATGGGCTCCGGAGCGACGGAGACCTGGTCCCAAGCCCCATGACTTCGGTTTGCGGGCCCAGCCTCTACGTGAAGCGAAGTTGTCTCGCCCAAGGTACTGTGAGATTTGATAACAGAAATATGATGGACTAGGTTGTCAGCCTTCCCGCGGAGCACGACGTACGATCCGGGACGAAAAAATAGTACAAAAGCAGAAAAGTGTCCGAAAACCGATGAAAACGTTCAATTTTGGGCTCTGAAAAAAGGCCCAGCGAAGCAAGCTTCGTTGCCTCATCATAGAGCTCTCGGTGAGCTTTCCAACGGTATGCTGTGGGCTGCGTAACTCCTTACAGATCAAAAGTTATGGGCTCCGGAGCAAGGGAGACCTAGTCCAAAGCCCTACGACCTCGGTTTGCGAGCCCAGCCTCTACACGAAGCGAAGTTGTCTTGCCCAAGGTGTCGTGGGATTTGGTAACAGAAATGTGATGGATTAGGTTGCCGGGCTTCCCGGGGCGCACGACGTACGATCCGAGACGGAAAAACAGTACAAAAGCATAAAACTGTCCGAAAACTGATGAAAACGTTCGATTTTAGGCTCTGAAAAAAGGCCCAGCTTTGCTGGCTTTACTGCCTCATCGTAGAGCTCTAGGAGAGCTTTCCAACGGTATGCTATGGGCCGCGTAACTCCTTGCGGATCAAAAGTTATGGGCTCTGGAGCGACGGAGACCTGGTCCCAAGCCCCACGACCTCGGTTTGCGGGCCCAGCCTCTACGTGAAGCGAATTTTCCTCGCCCAAGTTTCTGTGGGATTCGGTAACAAAAATGTGATGGATTAGTTTTCCGGCCTTTTTGCGGCGCACGACGTACTTTCCGGGACGGAAAAACAGTACAAAAGTAGAAAAGTGTCCAGAAACTGATGAAAACATTCGATTTTGGGCTCCGAAAAAAGGTCCAGCCAAGTAGGCTTCGTTGCCCCATCGTAGAGCTCTCTGAGAGCTTTCCTACGGTATGTTGTGGGCCGCGTAACTCCTTGCATATCAAAAGTTATGGGCTCCGGAGCGACGGAGACCTCGTCCCAAACCCCACGTCCTCTGTTTGCAGGCGCAGCCTCTACGTGAAGCGAAGTTGTCTCGGCCAAGGTGTTGTGGGATTCGGTAACAAAAATGTGACGGAATAGGTTGCCGGCCTTCCCGCGGCGCATGACGTACGATCCGGGACGGAAAAACAGTACAAAAGTAGAAAAGTGTCCGGAAACTAATGAAAACATTCGATTTTGGGCTCCGAAAAAAGGCCCAACAAAGCGAGCTTCAATGCCCCATCGTAGAGCTCTTGGAGAGCTTTCCAACGGTATGCTATGGGCCGCGTAACTCCTAACGGATCAAAAGTTATGGGCTCCGGAGCGACGGAGACCTGGTCCCAAGTCCCACGACCTCGGTTCGCAAGCCCAGCCTCTACGTGAAGCGAAGTTGTCTCGCCCAAAGTACCGTGGGATTCGGTAATAGAAATGTGAAGGATTAGGTTGCCGGCCTTCCCGCGGCGCACGACATACGATCCGGGACAGAAAAACAATACAAAAGCAGAAAAGTGTCCGGAAACTGATGAAAATGTTTGATTTTGTGCTCGAAAAAGAGGCCCAGCAAAGCTAGCTTTGTTGCCCCATCGTAGAGCTCTCGTAGAGCTTTCCAACGGCATGTTGTGGGCAGCGTAACTCCTTGCGGATCAAAAGTTATGGGCTCTAGAGCGACGAAGACTTGGTCCCAAGCCCCACGACCTCGGTTTGCGGGCCCAGCCTCTACGTGAAGTGAATTTTCCTCGCCCAAGTTGCCATGGTATTCGGTAACAGAAATGTAATGGATTAGGTTGCCGGCCTTCCCGCGGCGCACGACTTACAATCCATGACTGAAAAACAGTACAAAAGCATAAAAGTGTCCGGAAACTTATGAAAACGTTTGATTTTGGGCTCCGAAAAGAGGCCCAGTGAAGTGGGATTGGCTGCCAAGTCGTAGAACTCTCGGAGAGCTTTCCAACGGTATGCTGTGGGCCACGTAACCCCTTACGGATGAAAAGTTATGGGCTCCGGAGCGACGGAGACCTGGTCCCAAGCCCCACGACCTCGGTTTGCAGGCCCAGCCTCTACGTGAAGCGAAGTTGTCTTGCCCAAGGTACCGTGGGATTTGGTAACAAAAATGTGATGGATTAGGTTGCCGGCCTTCCCGCAGCGCACGACGTACGATCCGGGATGATAAAACAGTACAAAAGCAGAAAAGTATCCGGAAACTGATGAAAACATTCGATTTTGGGCTCCGAAAAGAGGCCCAGCGAAGCGGGATTGGCTGCCCCGTCGTAGGGCACCTGGAAAGCTTTCCAACGGTATGCTGTGGGCCGCGTAACTCCTTACGGATCAAAAGTTTTGGGGTCCGGAGCGACGCAGACCTGGTCCCAAGCCCCACAACATCGGTTTGCGGGCCCAGCGTCTACGTGAAGTGAAGTTGTCTCACCCAAGGTGTCATGGGATTCGGTAACATAAATGTGATGGATTAGGTTGCCGCACTTCCCGCGGCCCACGACGTACGATCCGGGACGGAAAAATAGTAAAAAAGCAGAAAAGTGTCCAAAAACTGATGAAAACCTTCGATTTTGGGCTCCTAAAAAAGGCCCAATGAAGTAGGCTTTGCTGCCCCGTCGTAGAGCTCTCGGAGAGCTTTCCAACGGTATGCTGTGGGCTGCGTAACTCCTTACGGATCAAAAGTTATGGGCTCCGGAGCGACGGAGACCTGGTCCCAAGCCCCACGACCTCAGTTTGCAGGCCCAGTCTCTACGTGAAGTGAAGTTGACTCGACCAAGGTGCCGTGGGATTCGGTATCAGAAATGTGATGGATTAGGTTGCCGGTCTTCCCGCGGCGCACGACGTACGATCCGGGACAAAAAAATAGTACAAAAGCAGAAAAATCTCCAGAAACTGATGAAAACGTTCGATTTTGGGCTCTAAAAAAGACACACCTAAGCTGGCTTGGCTGCCCCATCGTAGAGCTCTCGGAGAGCTTTCCAACGGTTTGCTGTGGGCCGCGTAACTCCTTACAGATCAAAAGTTATGGGCTCCAGAGCGACGGAGACCTGGTCCCGAGCCCCACGACCTCGGTTTGTGGGCCTAGCCTCTACGTGAAGCGAAGTTGTCTCACCCAAGGTGCCATGGGATTCGGTAATAGAAAGGTGATGGATTAGGTTTCCGCCCTTCCCGCGGCATACGGCGTACGATCCGGGACCGAAAAATAGTACAAAAGCAGAAAAGTGTTCGAAAACTGATGAAAACGTTCAATTTATGGCTCCGAAAAAAGGCCCAATGAAGCGGGCTTGGCTGCCCAGTCGTAGAGCTCTCGGAGAGCTTTCCAATGGTATGCTGTGGGCTGTGTAACTCCTTACGGATCAAAAGTTATGGGCTCCGGAGCGACAGAGACCTGGTCCCAAGCCCAAAGACCTCGGTTTGCGGGCCCAGCCTCTACGTGAAGCAAAGTTGTCTTGCCCAAGGTACCGTGAGATTCGGTAACAGAAATGTGATGGATTAGGTTGCCGGCCATCCCGCGGCACACGACGTACGATCCGGGACGAAAAAATAGTACAAAAGCAGAAAAGTGTCCGGAAACTGATGAAAACATTTGATTTTGGGCTCAGAAAAAAGGCCCAGCGAGAACTTGGCTTCCCCGTCGTAGAGCTCTCGGAGAGCTTTCCAACGGTCTGCTGTGGGCCGCGTAACTCCTTACGGATCAAAAGTTATGGGCTCCGGAACGATGGAGACCTGGTCCCAAGCCCCACAACCTCGGTTTGCGGGCCCAGCCTCTACGTGAAGCGAAGTTGTCTCGCCCAAGGTGCCGTGGGATTCGGTAATAGAAATGTGATGGATTAGGTTGCCGGCCTTCCGGCGGCGCACGACGTACGATCCGGGACGGGAAAATAGTACAAAAGCAGAAATGTATCCAGAAACTGATGAAAACGTTCAATTTTGGGCTCTGAAAAAAGGCCGAGCAATGTGGGCTTGACTGTCCCGTCGTAGAGCTCTCGGAGATCTTTCCAACGGTATGCTGTGGGCCGCGTAACACCTTACGGATCAAAAGTTATGGGCTCCGAAGCGACGGAGGCCTAGTCCCAAGCCCCTCTACGTCGGTTTGCGGGCCCAGCCTCTACGTGAAGCGAATTTTCCTCGCCTAAGTTGCCTTGGGATTCTGTAACAGAAATGTGATTGATTAGGTTGCGGGCCTTCCCGCGGCGCATGACGTACGATTCGGGACGCAAAAATAGTACAAAAGTAGAAAAGTGTCCGAAAACTGATGAAAACGTTCGATTTTGGGCTCTGAAAAAAGGCTCAGCAAAGCGGGCTTGGCTGCCCCGTCTTAGAGCTCTTGGAGAGCTTTCCAACGGTATGCTATGGGCTGCGTAACTCCTTACGGATCAAAAGTCATAGGCTCCGGAGCGACGGAGACCTGGTCCCACGCCCCACGACCTCAGTTTGCGGGCCCAGCCTTTACGTGAAATGAAGTTGTCTCACCCAAGGTGCCATGGGATTCGATAACAGAAATGTGATGGAATAGGTTGCCGGCCTTCCCGTGGCGCACGACGTACTGTCCGGGACGGAAAAATAGTACAAAAGCAAAAAATTGTCCAAAAACTGATGAAAACGTTTGATTTCGGACTCTGAAAAATGGCCCAGTGAAGCAGGCTTGGCTACCCCGTCGAAGAGCTCTTGGAGAGATTTCAAACGGTATACTGTGGGCCGCGTAAGTACTTACGGATCAAAAGTTATGGGCTCCGGAGCGACGGAGACCTAGTCCCAAGCCCCACGACCTCGGTTTGTAGGCCCAGCCTCTACGTGAAGCGAAGTTGTCTCGCCCAAGGTTCCGTGGGATTCGGTAATAGATATGTGATGGATTAGGTTGCCGGCCTTCCCGCGGCGCACGACGTACGATCCGGGACGAAAAAATAGTATAAAAGCAGAAAAGTGTCTGGAAACTGATGAAAACGTTCAATTTTGGGCTCCAAAAAAAGGCCCAATGAAGTAGGCTTGGCTACGCCACTGTAGAGCTCTCGGAGAGCTTTCCAACGGTATACTGTGGGCCGTGTAACTCCTTACGGATCAAAAGTCATGGGCTCCGGAGCGAAGGAGACTTGGTCCCAAGTCCCACGACCTCGGTTTGCGGGGCCAGCCTCTACGTGAAGCGAAGTTGTCTCGCCCAAGTTGCCGTGGGATTCGGTAACAGAAATGTGATGGATTAGGTTGCCGGCCTTCCCGCGGCGCACGACGTAAGATCCGGGACGGAAAAACAATACAAAAGCATAAAAGTGTCCGCAAACTGTTGAAAACGTACAATTTTGGGCTCTGAAAAACTGTCCAACGAAGCATGCTTCATGGCCCCATTGTAGAGCTCTCGGAGAGCTTTCCAACGGTATGCTGTGGGCCGCATAACTCCTTACAGATCAAAAGTTAGGGGCTCCGGAGCGACGGAGACGTTGTCCCAAGCCCCACGAACTCGGTTTGCGGGCCCAGCTTCTACGTGAAGAGAAGATGTCTCGCCCAAGGTGCCGTGGGATTCGGTAACAGAAATGTGATGGATTTGGTTGCCGGCCTTCCCGCGGCGCACGACGTACAATCCGGGACAGAAAAACAGTACAAAAGCATAAAAGTGTCCAGAAACTGATGAAAACGTTCGATTTTGGGCTCCGAAAAAAGGCCCAGCAAAGCGGGCTTGGCTGTCCCTTCGTAGAGCTCTCGGAGAACTTTCCAACGGTCTGCTGTGGGCCGCGTAACTCCTTACGGATCAAAAGTTATGGGCTCCGGAGTGACAGAGACGTGGTCCCAAGCCCCACGACCTCTGTTTCCGGACCAAGCCTCTCCGTGAAGCGAAGTTGTCTCGCCCAAGGTGCTATGGGATTCTGTAAAATAAATGTGATGGATTAGGTTGCCGGCCTTCCGGCGACGCACGACGTACGATTCGGGACGAAAAGCAGTACAAAAGCATAAAAGTGTCCGAAAACTGATAAAAACGTTCGATTTTGGGCTCTAAAAAAAGGCCCAGCAAAGCGAGCTTGGTTGTCCCGTCGTAAAGCTCTTGGAGGGCTTTCCAACGGTATGCTGTGGGCCGCGTAACTCTTATCGGATCAAAAGTTATGGGCTCCGGAGTGATGGAGACCTGGTCCCAAGCCTCAAGACCTCGGTTTGTGGGCCCAGCCTCTACGTGAAGCGAATTTTCCTCACCCAAGTTGCCGTGGGATTCGGTAACAGAAATGTGATGGATTAGGTTGCTGGCCTTCCCGCGGCGCACGACGTACGATACGGGACGGAAAAACAGTACAAAAGTAGAAAAGCGTCAGGAAACTAATGAAAACGTTCAATTTTGGGCTCTGAAAAAAGGCCCAGCGAAGCGAGCTTGGCTGTCTCGTCGTATAGCTCTCGGAGAGCTTTCCAATGGTATGTTGTGGGCCGCGTAACTCCTTGCGGATCAAAAGTTATGGGCCCCGGAGCGACGGATACCTGGTCCTAAGCCCCACGACCTCGGTTTGCGGGCCCAGCCTCTACGTGAAGCGAATTTTCCTCGCCCAAGTTGCCATGGGATTCGGTAACAGAAATGTGATGGATTTCGTTGTCAGCCTTCCCGCGGCGTACGACATACGATCCGGGACGGAAAATCTGTACAAAAGCAGAAAAGTGTCCGGGAACTAATGATGACGTTCGATTTTGGGCTCCGAAAAAAGGCCCAGAAAGCAGGCTTGGCTTCCCCGTTGTAGAGCTCTCGGAGAGCTTTCCAATGGTATACTGTAGGCTGCGTAAGTACTTACGGATCAAAAGTTATGGGCTCCGGAGCGACGGAGACCTGGTCCCAAGCCCCACGAACTCGGTTTGCGGGCCCAGCCTATACGTGAAGCGAAGTTGTCTCACCCAAGGTGCCGTGGGATTCGGTAACAAAAATGTGATGGAATAGGTTGCCCGCCTTCCCGTGGCGCACGACGTACGATCCGAGACAGAAAAACATTACAAAAGTAGAAAATTGTCCGAAAAGTGATGAAAATGTTTGGTTTTGGGCTCCGAAAAAAGGCACAGTGAAGCGGGCTTGGCTGCCCCATCGAAGAGCTCTCGGAAAGATTTCCAAAGGTATGTTGTGGGCCTCGTAAGTACTTACGAATCAAAAGTTATGGACTCCGGAGCGACGGAGACCTAGTCCTAAGCCCCACAACCTCGGTTTGTGGGCCCAGCCTCTACGTGTAGCAAAGTTTTCTCACCCAAGGTGCCGAGGGATTCGGTAACAGAAATGTGATGGATTAGGTTGCCGACCTTCCCGCGGCACACGACGTACGATACGGGACGTAAAAACAGTACAAAAGCAGAAAAGTGTCCAAAAATTGATGAAAACGTTCGATTTTGGGCTCCTAAAAAAGGCCTAGCAAAGCTTGCTTCGCAGCCCCATTGTAGAGCTCTCGGAGAGCTTTTCAACGGTATGATGTGGGCCGCGTAACTCCTTACGGATCAAAAGTTATGGGCTCCGGAGCGACGGAGACCTGGTCCCAAGCCCCACGACCTCGGTTTGCGAGCCCAGCCTTTACGTGAAGCGAAGTTGTCTCGCCCAAGGTACCGTTGGATTCGATAACATAAATGTGATGGAATAGGTTGCCGGCCTTCCCGAGGCGCACGATGTACGATCCGGGACGAAAAACAGTACAAAAGCATAAAAGTGTCCAGAAACTGATGAAAACGTTTGATTTCGGGCTCTGAAAAAAGACCAAGTGAAGCGGGCTTGGCTACCCCATCAAAGAGCTCTCAGAGAGATTTCCAATGGTATATGGTGGGCCGCGTAAGTACTTACGGATCAAAAGTTATGGGCTCCGGAGCGATGGAGACCTTGTCCCAAGCCCCACGACCTCGGTTTGCGGGCCCAGCCTCTACGTGAAGCGAAGTTGTCTCACCCAAGGAGTAGTGGGATTTGGTAACAGAAATGTGATGGATTAGGTTGCCGGCCTTCCCGCGGTGTACGACGTACGATACGGGACGGAAAATCAGTACAAAAGCAGAAAAGTGTCCAAAAATTGATGAAAACGTTCGATTTTGGGCTCTGAAAAATGGCCCAGCAAAGCATGCTTCGCTGCCCCATCGTAGAGCTCTCGGAGAGCTTTCCAACGGTTTGCTGTGGGTCGCGTAACTCCTTACGGATCAAAAGTTATGGGCTCCGGAGCGACGGAGACCTTGTCCCAAGCCCCACGACCTCGGTTTGCGGGCCCAGCCTCTAAGTGAAGCGAAGATGTCTCGCCCCAGGTGCCTTGGGATTCGGTAACAGAAATGTGATGGATTAGGTTGCCGGCCTTCCCGCGGCGCACGACGTACGATCCAGGACAAGAAAACAGTACAAAAGCATAAAAGTGTCTAGAAACTGATGAAAACGTTCGATTTTGGTCTCCGAAGAAAGGCCCAGCAAAGCGGGCTTGGCTGCCCAGTCGTAGAGCTCTCGGAGAGCTTTCCAACGGATTGTTGTGCGCCGCCTAACTCCTTACGGATAAAAAGTTATGGGCTCCGGAGCGACGGAGACCTGGTCCCAAGCCCCACGACCTCGGTTTGCGGACCCAGCCTCTACGTGAAGCGAAGTTGTCTTGCCCAAGGTGCTGTCGGATTCTATAACAGAAATGTGATGGATTACGTTGCCGGCCTTCCCGCGGCGCACGACGTACGATTCGGGACGAAAAAACAGTACAAAAGTAGAAAAGTGTCTGGAAACTGATGAAAACGTATGATTTTGGCTCCGAAAAAAGGCCCAGTGAAGTAGGCATGGCTGCCCCGTCGTAGAGCTCTCGGAGAGCTTTCCAACGGTACGCTGTGAGCCGCGTAACTCCTTGCGGATCAAAAGTTATGGGCTCCGGAGTGATGGCGACCTTGTCCCAAGCCCCACGACCTCGGTTTGCGGGCCCAGCTTCTACGTGAAGCGAAGTTGTCTCACCCAAGGTGCCATGGGATTCGGTAACAGAAATGGGATGGATTAGGTTTCCGGCCTTCCCGCGGCGTACGACGTACGATACGGGATGAAAAATCAGTACAAAAGCATAAAAGAGTCCGAAAATTGATGAAAACGTTCGATTTTGGGCTGTGAAAAATGGCCCAGCAAAGCATGCTTCACTGCCCTATCGTAGAGTTCTCGGAGAGCTTTCCAATGGTATGCTGTGGGCCGCGTAACTCCTTACGAATCAAAAGTTATGGGCTCCAGAGCGATGGAGATCTTGTCCCAAGCCCCACGACCTCGGTTTGCGAGCCCAGCCTCTAAGTGAAGCGAAGATGTCTCGCCCAAGGTGCCTTGGGATTCGGTAACAGAAATGTGATGGATTTGGTTGCCGGCCTTCACGCGGCGTACGACGTACGGTCCGGGACGAAAAAATAGTACAAAAGCATAAAAGTGTCTAGAAACTGATGAAAACGTTCAATTTTGGTCTCCGAAAAAAGGCCCAGCAAAGCGGGCTTGGCTGCCCAGTCGTAGAGCTCTCGGAGAGCTTTCCAACAGATTGTTGTGCGCCGCGTAACTCCTTACGGATAAAAAGTTATGGGCTCCGGAGCGACGGAGACCTGGTCCCAAGCCCCACGACCTCGGTTTACGGACCCAGCCTCTACGTGAAGCGAAGTTGTCTCGCCCAAGGTGCTATCGGATTCAATAACAGAAATGTGATGGATTAGGTTGCCGGCCTTCCCGCGGCGCACTATGTACGATCCGGGACGGAAAAACAGTACAAAAGCATAAAAGTGTCTGGAAACTGATGAAAACGTACGATTTTGGGCTCCGAAAAAAGGCCCAGTGAAGTAGGCATGGCTGCCCCATCGTTGAGCTCTCGGAGAGCTTTCCAACGGTATGCTGTGAGCCGCGTAACTCCTTACGAATCAAAAGTTATGGGCTCCGGAGCGACGGAGACCTGGTTCCAAGCCCCACGACCTCGGTTTGCAGGCCCAGCATCTACATGAAGCGAAGTTGTCTCACCCAAGGTGCCGTGGGATTCTATAAAAGAAATGTGATGGATTAGGTTGCCGGCCTTTCGGCGACGCACGACGTACGATCCGGGATGAAAAGCAGTACAAAAGCAGAAAAGTATCCGGAAACTAATGAAAACGTTCGATTTTGGGCTCTGAAAAATGGCCCAGCGCAGCGAGCTTGGTGTCCCGTCGTAGAGCTTTCGAAGAGCTTTCCAACGGTATGCTGTGGGCCGCGTAACTCCTTGCGGATCAAAAGTTATGGGCTCCGGAGCGACGGAGACCTGGTCCCAAGCCTCACGACTTCGGTTTGCTGGCCCAGCCTCTACGTGAAGCGAATTTTCCTTGCCCAAGTTGCCGTGGGATTCGGTAACAGAAATGTGATGAATTAGGTTGCTGGCCTTCCCGCGGCGCACGACGTACAATCCGGGACGGAAAAATAGTACAAAAGTAGAAAAGTGTCCGGAAACTGATGAAAACGTTCAATTTTGGGCTCTGAAAAAAGGCCCAGCGAAGCGAGCTTGGCTGTCTCATTGTAGAGCTCTCGGAGAGCTTTCCAACGGTATGTTGTGGGCCGCGTAACTTCTCGCAGATCAAAAGTTATGGGCTCCGGAGCGACGGATACCTTGTCCCAAGCCCCACGACCTCGGTTTGCGGGCCCAGCCTCTACGTGAAGCGAATTTTCCTTGCCCTAGTTGCCGTGGGATTCGGTAACAGAAATGTGATGGATTTGGTTGTCAGACTTCCCGCGGAGCGCGACGTACGATCCGGGACAAAAAAATTTTACAAAAGCATAAAAGTGTCCGGAAACTGATGAAAACGTTTTCTTTTGGGCTCCGAAAAAAGGCCCAGCAAAGCAGGCTTAGCTGCCTCATCGTAGAGCTTTCGGAGAGCTTTCCAATGGTATACTGTGGGCTGCGTAAGTACTTACGGATCAAAAGTTATGGGCTCCGGAGCGACGGAGACCTGGTCCCAAACCCCACGACCTCAGTTTGCGGGCCCAACCTCTACGTGAAGCGAAGTTGTCTCACCCAAGGTGCCGTGGGATTCGGTAAAAGAAATGTGATGGATTAGGTTGCCGGCCTTCCCACAGAGCACGACATACGATCCGAGACGGAAAAATAGTACAAAAGCATAAAAGTGTCCGGAAACTGATGAAAACGTTCAATTTTGGACTCTGAAAAAATGCCCAACGAATCAAGCTTTGCTGCCACATCGTAGAGCCCTCGTAGAGCTTTCGAACGGTATGCTGTGGGCCGCGTAACTCCTTACTGATCAAAAGTTATGGGCTTCGGAGCGACGGAGACTTGGTCCTAAGCCTCACGACCTACGTGAAGCGAAGTTTTCTCGCCCATGGTGCCGTGGGATTTGGTAACAGAAATGTGATGGATTAGTTTGCCGGCCTTCCCGCGGCGCACGACGTACGATCTGGGATGAAAAAATAGTACAAAAGCAGAAAAGTGTATAGAAACTGATGAAAACGTTCGATTTTGGACTCTGAAAAAATGCCCAACGAAACAAGCTTCGCTGCCACAAGGTAGAGCCCTCGGAGAGCTTTCCAATGGTATGTTGTTGGCCGCGTAACTCCTTGCGGATCAAAAGTTATGGACTCTGGAGCGACGGAGACCTAGTCCCAAGCCCCACGACCTCGGTTTGCGGGCCCAGCCTCTACGTGAAGTGAATTTTCCTCGCCCAAGTTGCCGTGGGATTCGGTAACAGAAATGTGATGGATTAGGTTGCCGGCCTTCCCGCGACGCACGACGTACGATCCGGGACGAAAAAACAGTACAAAAGCAGAAAAGTGTTCGGAAACTAATGAAAACGTTTGATTTTGGGTTACGAAAAATGGCCCAGCATGGCAGGCTTGGCTGCCCCTTCGTAGAGCTCTCGGAGAGCTTTCCAACGGTATGCTATTGGCCGCGTAACTCCTTGCGGATCAATAGTTATGGGCTCCGGAGCGACGTAGACCTGGTCCCAAGCCCCACGACCTTGGTTTTCTAGCCCAACCTCTACGTGAAGCGAATTTTGGTCGCCCACGTTGCTGTGGGATTCGATAACAGAAATGTGATGGATTATGTTGCCGGCCTTCCCGCGGTGCACGACGTACTATCTGGGACGGAAAAACAGTACAAAAGCAGAAAAGTGTCCGGAAACTAATGAAAACGTTTGATTTTGGGCTCCAAAAAAAGGCGTAGCGAAGCGGGCTTGGATGCCCCATCGTAGAGCTCTCGGAGAGGTTTCCAACGGTATACTGTGGGCCGCGTAACTCCTTACGGATCAAAAGTTTTGGGCTCCGTAGCGACGGAGACCTGGTCCCAAGCCCCACGACCTCGGTTTGTGGGCCCAGCCTCTACGTGAAGCGAAGTTGTCTCGCCCAAAGTGCCGTGGGATTCGGTAATAGAAATGTGATGGATTAGGTTGCCGGCCTTCCTGCGGCGCACGACGTACGATCCGGGACGGAAAAACAGTACAAAAGCATAAAAGTGTTTGAAAACTGATGAACACGTTCGATTTTGGCCTCCGAAAAAAGGCCCAGTGAAGTATGCTTGGCTGCCTCGTTGTAGAGCTCTCGGAGAGCTTTCCAACGGTATGCTGTTGGCCGTGTAACTCCTTACGGATCAAAAGTTATGGGCTCCGGAGCGACGGAGACCTGGTCCCAAGCCCCACGACCTCGGTTTGCAGGCCTAGCCTCTACGTGAAGCGAAGTTGTCTCGTACAAGGTACCGTGGGATTCGGTAACAGAAATGTGATGGATTAGGTTGCCAGCCTTCCTGCGGCGCACGACGTACGATCCGGGACGGAAAAACAGTACAAAAGAAGAAAAGTGTCTGAAAACTAATGAAAACATTCGATTTTGGGCTCGGAAAAAAGGCCCAATAAAGCTGGCTTGGCTGCCCTGTCGTAGAGCTCTCAGAGAGCTTTCCAACGGTATGCTGTGGGCCGCGTAACTCCTTACGGATCAAAATTTTTGGGCTCCGGAGCTACGGAGACCTGGTCCCAAGCCCCACGACCTCGGCTTGTGGGCCCAGCCTCTACGTGAATCGAAGTTGTCTCGCCCAAGGTTCCGTGGGATTCGGTAATAGAAATGTGATGGATTAGTTTGCCGGCCTTCCCGTGGCGCACGACGTATGATCCAGGTCGAAAAAACACTGCAAAAGCAGAAAAGTGTGCGGAAACTGATGAAAACGTTCGATTTTGGGCTCCGAAAAAAGCCCAGCTAAGCGAGCTTCGCTGCCCCGTCGTAGAGCTCTCAAAAAGGTTTCCAACGGTACGCTGTGGGCCGCGTAACTCCTTGCGGATCAAATGTTATGGGCTCCGGAGCGACGGAGACTTGGTCCCAAGTCCCACGAACTCGGTTTGCGGGCCCAGCCTCTACGTGAAGTGAAGTTGTCTTGTCCAAGTTGCCTTGGGATTCGGTAACAGAAATGTGATGGATTACGTTGCCGGCCTTCCCGCGGCGCACGACGTACGATCCGGGATGGAGAAACAGTACCAAAGTAGAAAAGTGTCCAAAAACTGATGAAAACGTTCAATTTTGGGCTCAGAAAAAAGGTCCAACAAAGCGAGCTTCGCTGCTCCGTCGTAGAGCTCTCGGAGAGCTTTCCAACGGTATGCTGTGGGCCGCATAACTCCATACCGATCAAAAGTTATGGGCTCCGGAGCGACGGAGACTTGGTCCCAAGCCCCACAACCTCGGTTTGCGAGCCCAGCCTGTACGTGAAGAGAAGTTGTCTTGCCCAAGGTTCCGTGGGATTCGGTAATAGAAATGTGATGGATTAGGTTATCGGCCTTCCCGCGGCGCACGACGTACGATCCGGGATGAAAAAATAGTACAAAGCATAAAAGTGTCCAGAAACTGATGAAATCGTTCAATTTTGGGCTCCGAAAAAAGGACCAGCGAAGCGAGCTTGGCTACCCCATCGTAGAGCTCTCGGAGAGCTTTCCAACGGTATACTGTGGGCCGCGTAACTCCTTACGGATCAAAAGTTATGGGCTCCGGAGCGACGGAGTCCTGGTCTCAAGCCCCACAACCTCGATTTGCGGGGCCAGCCTTTACGTGAAGCGAAGTTGTCTCGCCCAATGTGCCGTTGGATTCGGTAACATAAATGTGATGGATTAGGTTGCTGGCCTTTCCCGCGGCCCACGACGTACAATTCGGGATAGAAAAATAGTAAAAAAGCAGAAAAGTGTCTGGAAACTGTTGAAAACATTCGATTTTGATCTCCGCAAAAGGCCCAGCAAAGCGGGCTTGGTTGCTCCGTCGTAGAGCTCTCGGAGAGGTTTCCAACGGTATGCTGTGGGCCGCGTAACTCCTTACGGATCAAAAGTTATGGGCTCCAGAGCGACGGAGACCTTGTCCCAAGCCCCACGACCTTGGTTTGTGGGCCCAGCCTCTACGTGAAGCGAAGTTGTCTCGCCCAAGGTCCAATGGGATTCGGTAATAGAAATGTGATGGATTAGGTTGTCGGCCTTCCGGCGGCGCACGACGTACGATCCGAGACCGAAAAACAGTACAAAAGCAGAAAAGTGTCTGGAAACTGATGAAAACATTCGATTTTGGGCTCTGAAAAAAGGCCTAGCGAAACAGGATTGGCTGCCCCGTCGTAGAGCTCTCGGAGAGCTTTCCAACGGTATGTTGTGGGCCCCGTAACTCCTTACGGATCAAAAGTTATGGGATCCGGATCGATGGAGACCTGGTCCTAAGCCCCACGACCTCAGTTTGTGGGCCCAGCCTCTACGTGAAGCGAAGTTGTCTCGCCCAAGGTGCCTTGGGATTCAGTAATAGAAATGTGATGGATTAGGTTGCTGGCCTTCCGGTGGTGCACGACATACGATCCGAGATGGAAAAACAGTACAAAAGCATAAAAGAGTCCGAAAATTGATGAAAACGTTCGATTTTGGTCTCTGAAAAAAGGCCCAGTGAAGCGAGCTTGGCTGTCCCGTCGTAGAGCCCTAGGAGAGCTTTAACGGTATGCTGTGGGCCGCGTAACTCCTTGCGAATCAAAAGTTATTGGCTCCGCAGCGACGGAGACCTGGTCCCAAGCCCCACGACCTCGGTTTGCGGTCCCAGCCTCTACGTGAAGCGAATTTTCCTCGCCCAAGTTGCCATTGGATTCGGTAACAGAAATGTGACGGATTAGGTTGCCGGCCTTCCCGAGGTGCACGACGTACGATTCGGGACTGAAAAACAGTACAAAAGAAGAAAAGTGTCCAGAAACTGATGAAAACGTTCAATTTTGGGCTCCGGAACACGGCCAAGCAATGTGGGCTTGGCTGCCCCGTCGTAGAGCTCTCGGAGAGCTTTCCAAAAGTAAGCTGTGGGCCGCATAACTCCTTACGGATCAAAAGTTATAGGCTCCGGAGCGACGAAGACCTGGTCCCAAGCCCCATAACCTCTGTTTGCGAGCCCATCCTTTACGTGAAACGAAGTTGTCTCGCCCAAGGTGCCGTGGGATTCGATAACAAAAATGTGATGGAATAGGTTGCCGGCCTTCCCGTGGCGCACGACGTTCGATCCGAGATGGAAAAACAGTACAAAAGCATAAAATTGTCCAAAAACTGATGAAAATGTTCGATTTTGGGCTCAAAAAAAGGCCCAGCCAAGCTTGCTTCACTGCCCCATTGTAGAGCTCTCGGAGAGCTTTTCAACGGCATGCTGTGGGCCGCGTAACTCCTTACGGATCAAAAGTTATGGGCTCCAGAGCGACGGAGACCTGGTCCCAAGCCCCACGACCTCGGTTCGCGGTCCCAGCCTCTAAGTGAAGTGAAGTTCTCTTGCCCAAGTTACCGTGGGATTCGGTAACAGAAATGTGATGGATTAGGTTGCCGGCCTTCCTGCGGAGCACGACGTACGATCCGGGACGGAAAAATAGTGCAAAAGCATAAAAGTGTCCAGAAACTGATGAAAACATTTGATTTTGGGCTCCAAAAAAAGACCTAGTGAAGCGGGCTTGGCTGCCCCGTCGAAGAGCTCTCGGAGAGCTTTCCAATGGTATACTGTGGGCCGCGTAAGTACTTACTGATCAAAAGTTATGGGCTCCGGAGCGACGGAGACCTGGTCTCAAGCTCCACGACCTCGGTTTGCGGGCCTAGCCTCTACGTGAAGCGATGTTGTCTCACCCATGGTGCCGTGGGATTCGGTAATAGAAATGTGACAGATTACGTTGCCGGCCTTCCAGCGGCGCACGACGTACGATTCGAGACTGAAAAACAGTACAAAAGTAGAAAAGTGTCCCGAAACTGATGAAAATGTTCGATTTTGGGCTCCGTAACAAGGCCCAGCAAAGTGGGCTTGGCTGCCCCACTGTAGAGCTCTCGAAAAGCTTTTCAACGGCATGCTGTGGGCCGCGTAACTCCTTACGGATCAAAAGTTATTGGCTCCGGAGCGACGGAGAGCCGGTCCCAAGCCCCACAACCTAGGTTTGCGGGCCCAGCCTCTACGTGAAGCGAAGTTGTCTCACCCAAGGTGCCGTGGGATTCGGTAATAGAAATGTGATGGATTAGGTTGCCGGCCTTCCCGCGGCATACGACGTACGATACGGGACGAAAAATCAGTACAAAAGCAGAAAAGTGTCCAAAAACTGATGAAAACGTTCGATTTTGGGCTCTGAAAAAAGGTCCAGCATAGCGGGCTTGGGTGCCCCGTCGTAGAGCTCTCGGGGAGCTTCCCAACGGTATGCTGCGGGCCGCGTAACTCCTTACGGATCAAAAGTTATGGGCTCCGGAGTGACGGAGACCTTGTCCCAAGCCCCACGACCTCGTTTTGCAGGCCCAGCCTCTACGTGAAGCGAAGATGTCTAGACCAAGGTGCCGTGGGATTCGGTAACAGAAATGTGATGGATTAGGTTGCCGGCCTTCCCGCGGCACACGACGTACGATCCGGGACGGAAAAACAGTACAAAAGCATAAAAGTGTCCAAAAACTGATGAAAATGTTCGATTTTGGGCTCCGAAAAAAATCCAAGCAAAGCGGGCTTGGCTGCCCCGTCGTAGAGCTCTCGAAGAGCTTTCCAACGGTATGCTGTGGGCCACGTAACTCCTTACGGATCAAAAGTTATGGGCTCCGGTGCGACGGAGACCTGGTCCCAAGCCCCACGACCTCGGTTTGCGGACCCAGCCTCTACGTGAAGTGAAGTTGTCTCGCCCAAGGTACGGTGGGATTCTGTAAAAGAAATGTGATGGATTAGGTTGCCGGCCTTCCGGCGACGCACGACGTACGTTCCGGGACGGAAAAACAGTACAAAAGTAGAAAAGTGTCCAGAAACTGATGAAAACGTTCGATTTTGGGCTCCGGAAAAAGGCCCAGCAAAGCAGGCTAGGCTGCCCCGTCGTAGAGCTCTCGGAGAGCTTTCCAATGGTATACTGTGGGCTGCGTAAGTACTTACGGATCAAAAGTTAAGGGCTCCGAAGCAACGGAGACCTGGTCCCAAGCCCCACGACCTCAGTTTGCAGGCCCAGCCTCTACGTGAAGCGAAGTTGTCTCACCCAAGGTGCCGTGGGATTCGGTAATAGAAATGTGATGGATTAGGTTACCGAACTTCCCGCGGCGCACGACATACGATCCGGGACGGAAAAATAGTACAAAAGCAGAAAAGTGTCTGAAAACTGATGAAAAAGTTCGATTTTGGACTTTGAAAAAATGCCCATCAAAACAGGCTTAGCTGCCACGTCGTAGAGCCCTCGGAGAGCTTTCCAACGGAATGCTGTGGGCCGCGTAACTCTTTACTGATCAAAAGTTATGGGCTCCGGAGCGACGGAGACCTGGTCCCAAGCCCCACGACCTCGGTTTGCCGGCCCAGCCTCTACATGAAGCGAAGTTGTCTCGCCTAAGATGCCATGGGATTTGGTAACAGAAATATGATGGATTAGTTTGCCGGCCTTGCCGCGACGCACGACGTATGATCCGGGACGAAAAAATATTACAAAAGTAGAAAAGTTTCCGGAAACTGATGAAAACGTTTGATTTCGGGCTTCGAAAAAAGGACTAGTGAAGCGGGCTTTGCTGCCCCGTCGAAGAGCTCTCGGAGAGCTTTCCAACTGTATACTGTGGGACGCGTAAGTCCTTACGGATCAAAAGTTATGGGCTCCGGAGCGACGGTGACCTGGTCCTCAGCCCCACGACCTCGGTTTTCGGGCCCAGCCTCTACGTGAAGCGAAGTTGTCTCACCCAAGGTGCCGTGGGATTCGGTAACAGAAATGTGATGGATTAGTTTGCCGGCCTTCACGCGGTGCACGACGTACGATCCGGGACGGAAAAACAGTACAAAAGCAGAAAATTGTCCGAAAACTATTGAAAACGTTCGATTTTGGGCTCTGAAAAAAGGCCAAGCGAAGCAAGCGTCGTTGCCACGTCGTAGAGCTCTCGGAGAGCTTTCCAACGGTATGCTGTTGGCCACGTAACTCCTTGCGGATCAAAAGTTATTGGCTCCGGAGCGACGGAGACCTGGTCCCAAGCCCCACGACCTCGGTTTGTGGGCCCAGCCTCTACGTGAAGTGAATTTTCCTCACCCAAGTTGTCGTGGGATTTAGTAACAAAAATGTGATGGATTAGGTTGCCGGCCTTCCCGCGATGCACGACGTACGATCCGGGACAGAAAAACAGTACAAAAGCATAAAAGTGTTCAAAAACTCAGGAAAACGTTCGATTTGGGGTTCCAAAAAATGGCGCAGCAAAGCAAGCTTTGCTGCCCCTTCGTAGAGCTCTCGGAGAGCTTTCCAACGGTATGCTGTTGTCCGCGTAACTCCTTGCGGATCAAAAGTTATGGGCTCCGTAGCGACGGAGACTTGGTCCCAAGCCCCACGACCTTTGTTTGCGGGCCCATCCTCTACGCGAAGCGAATTTTGCTTGCCTAAGTTGCTGTGGGATTCGGTAACAGAAATATGATGGATTAGGTTTCCGGCCTTCCCGCGGCGCACGACGTACGATCCAGGACGGAAAAATAGTACAAAAGCAGAAAAGTGTCCGGAAACTAATGAAAACGTTTGATTTTGGACTCCAAAAAAAGGCCCAGCAAAGCGGGCTTGGCTGCCCCATCGTAGAGCTCTCGGAGAGGTTTCCAACGGTATACTGTGGGCCGCGTAACTCCTTACGGATCTAAAGTTATGGGCTCCGGAACGACGGAGACCTGGTCCCAAACCCCACGACCTCGGTTTGCGGGCCCAGCCTCTATGTGAAGCGAAGTTGTCTCGCCCAAGATGCCGTGTGATTCGGTAAGAGAAATGTGATGGATTAGGTTGCCGGCCTTCCCGCGGTGTACAACATACGATCCGTGACAGAAAAACAGTACAAAAGCATAAAAGTGTCCAGAAACTGATGAAAATATTCAATTTTGGTCTCCGAAAAAGGGTCAAGCAAAGCTAGCTTTGCTGGCCCGTCGTAGAGCTCTCGGAGAGCTTTCCAACGGTACGCTGTGGGCCGCGTAACTCCTTGCGGATCAAAAGTTATGGGCTCCAGAGCGACGAAAACCTGGTCCCAAGCCCCACGACCTCGGTTTGCTGGCCCAGCCTCTACGTGAAGCAAATTTTCCTCGCTCAAGTTGCCATGGGATTTGGTAACAGAAATGTGATGGATTAGTTTTTCGGCCTTCCCGAGGCGCACGACGTACGATCCGGGACGGAAAAACAGTACAAAATCAGAAAAGTGTCCAGAAACTGATGAAGACGTTCGATTTTGGGCTCCGAAAAAAGGCCCTGCAAAGCGGGATTCGTTGCCCCATCGTAGAGCTCTGTAAGAGCTTTCCTACGGTATGCTGTGGGCCGCGTAACTCCTTACGGATCAAAAGTTATGGGCTTCAGAGTGACAGAGACCTGGTCCCAAGCTCCACGACCTCGGTTTAAAGGCCCAGCCTCTACGTGATGTGAAGTTGTCTCGCCCAAGGTGCCATGGTATTCGGTAACAGAAATGTGATGGATTAGGTTGCCGGCCTTCCAGCGGCGCACGATGTACGATCAGGGACAGAAAAACAGTACAAAAGCAGAAAAGTGTCCAGAAACTGATGAAAACGTTCGATTTTAGGCTCCGAAAAAAGAACTAGCAAAGCTAGCTTTGCTGGCCCGTCGTAGAGCTCTCGGAGAGCTTTCCAATGGAATGATGTGGGCCACGTAACTCCTTGCGGATCAAAAGTTATGGGCTCCGGAGCGACGAAAACCTGGTCCCAAGCCCCACGACCACGGTTTGCGGGCCCAGCCTCTACGTGAAGCGAATTTTCCTCGCCCAAGTTGCCGTGGGATTTGGTAACATAAATGTGATGGATTAGGTTTCCGGCCTTCCCGAGGCGCACGACGTACGATCCGCGACGGAAAAACAGTACAAAAGAATAAAATTGTCCAGAAACTGATGAATACGTTCGATTTTGGGCTCCGAAAAAATGCCCAACAAAGCGGGCTTCGTTGCCCCGTCGTAGAGGTCTCTAACAGCTTTCCTACGGTATTCTGTGGGCCGCGTAACTTCTTACGGATCAATAGTTATGGGCTCCGGAGCGACGGAGACCTGGTCCCAAGCCCCACGACCTCGGTTTACGGGCCCAGCCTCTACGTGAACCGAAGTTGTCTCGCCTAAGGTGCCGTGGGATTCGGTAAAATAAATGTGATGGATGAGGTTGCCGGCCTTCCTGCAGCGCAAGACGTACGATCCGGGACAGAAAAACAGTACAAAAATAAAAAATTATCCTGAAACAGATGAAAACATTCGATTTTGGGCTCCGAAAAAAGGCCTACCTAAGTGATCTTCGCTGCCCCATCGTAGATCACTCGAAGAGCTTTCCAACGGTATGCTGTGGGCCGCGTAACTCCTTACGGATCAAAAGTTATGGGCTCCGGAGCGACGGAGACCTGGTCCCAAGCCCCACGACCTCGGTTTGCGGGCCCAGCCTCTACGTGAAGCGAAGTTGTCTCACCCAAGGTGCCGTGGGATTCGGTAACAGAAATGTGATGGATTAGGTGCCGGCCTTCCCGCGGCGCACGATGTACGATCCGGGTCAGAAAAATAGTACAAAAGTAGAAAAGTATTCGAAAACTGATGAAAACGTTTGATTTTGGGCTCCGAAAAAGGTCCCAGCGAATCGAACTTCGCTGTCCGATCGTAGAGTACTCGGAGAGCTTTCCAACGGTATGCTGTGGGCCGCGTAACTCCTTGCGGATCAAAAGTTATGGGCTCCGGAGTAACGGAGACCTGGTCCCAAGCCCCACGACCTCGGTTTGCGAGCCCAGCCTCTACGTGAAGCGAAGTTGTCTCGCCCAAGGTGCCATGGGATTCGGTAACAAAAATGTGATGGATTAGATTGCCGGCCTTCCAGCGGCGCAAGACGTACGATCCTGGACGGAAAAACAGTACAAAAGCATAAAAGTGTCCGGAAATAGATGAAAACGTTCGAATTTGGGCTCCGAAAAAAGGCCCAGCAAAGTGATATTCGCTGCACCATCGTAGAGTATTCGGAGAGCTTTCCAACTGTATGCTGTGCGCCGTGTAACTCCTTACGGATCAAAAGTTATGGGCTCCGGAGCGACGGAGACCTGGACCCAAGCCCCACGACCTCGGTTTCCAGGCCCAACCTCTACGTGAAGCGAAGTTGTCTCACCCAAGGTGCCGTGGGATTCGGTAACAGAAATGTGATTGAATAGGTTGCCGGCCTTTCCGCAGCGCACGACGTACGATCCGGGACAGAAAAATAGTACAAAAGCATAAAAGTGTCCGAAAACTTATGAAAATGTTCAATTTCGGGCTTCGAAAAAAGGCCCAGTGAAGTGTGCTTGGCTGCCCCGTCATAGAACTCTCGGAGAGCTTTCCAACGGTATGCTGTGGGCCGCATAACTCCTTACGGATCAAAAGTTATGGGCTCCGGAGTGGCGGAGACCTGGTCCCAAGCCCCACGACCACGGTTTGCGGTCCCAGCCTCTACATGAAGCGAAATTGTCTCACCCAAGGTGCCGTGGGATTCGGTAACAGAAATGTGATGGATTACGTTGCCGGCGTTTTCGCAGCGCACGACGTACGATCCGGGACAGAAAAACAGTACAAAAGCATAAAAGTGTCTAGAAATAGATGAAAACTTTCGATTTTAGGCTCCGAAAAAAGGCCCAGCGAAGAGTGCTTCGTTGTCCCATCGTAGAGCTCTTGGAGAGCTTTCCAACGGTATGCTGTGGGGCGCGGAACTCTTTGCGGATTAAAATTTATGGGCTTCAGAGCTACAGAGACCTGGTCCCAAGCCCCACGCCCTCGGTTTGCGGCCCCAGCCTCTACGTGAAGCGAATTTTCCTCGCCCAAGTTGCCATGGGATTTGGTAACAGAAATGTGATGGATTAGGTTGCCGGCCTTCCCGCGGCACACGACCTACGATCCGGGACGAAAAAATAGTACAAAAGCAGAAAAGTGTCCGAAAACTGATGAAAACGTTCGATTTTGGGGTCCAAAAAAGGCCCAACGAAGCGAGTTTGGCTGCCCCGTCGAAGAGCTCTCGGAGAGCTTTCCAACGGTATGCTGTGGGCCGCGTAACTCCTTACGGATCAAAAGTTATGGGCTCCGGAGCGACGGAGACCTGGTCCCAAGGCCCACGACCTCTATTTGCGGGCCCAGCCTCTTCGTGAAGCGAAGTTGTCTCGCCCAAGGTCCCGTACGATTCGGTAATAGAAATGTGATGGATTATCTTGCCGGCCTTCCCACGGCGCACGACATACGATCCGGGATGGAAAAACAGTATAAAAGTAGAAAAGTATCCGGAAACAGATTAAAACGTTCGATTTTGGGCTCCGAAAAAAGGCCCAGCGAAGTGATTTTCACTGCCCCATCGTAGAGCACTCGGAGAGCTTTCCAACGGTTTGCTGTGGGCCGCGTAACTCCTTACAGATCAAAAGTTATGGGCTCCGAAGCGACGGAGACCTGGTCCCAAGCCCCACGACCTCAGTTTGCTGGCCCAGCATCTACGTGAAGCAAAGTTGTCTCACCCAAGGTGCCGTGGGATTTGGTAACAGAAATGTGATGGATTAAGTTGTCGGCCTTCCCGCGGTGCACGATGTATGATCCGGGACAGAAAAAAAGTACAAAAGCAAACAAGTGTCCGAAAACTGATGAAAACGTTCAATTTTGGGCTCCGAAAAAAGGCCCAGCCAAGCACGCTTTCCAACGGTATGCTGTGGGCCGCATAACTCCTTTCGGATCAAAAGTTATGGGCTTTGGAGCGACGGAGACTTGGTCCCAAGCTCGACGACCTCGATTTGCGGGCCCAGCCTCTACGTGAAGCGAAGTTGTCTCGCCCAAGGTGCCGTGGGATTCGGTAACAGAAATTTGATGAATTAGGTTGTCGGCCATCCCGCGGCACATGACGTACGATCCGGGACGGAAAAATAGTACAAAAGCATAAAAGTGTCCAAAAACTGATGAAAACATTAGATTTCGGGCTCTAAAAAAAGGTCCAGTGAAGTGAGCTTGGCTGTCGCGTCGTAGAGCTCTCGGAGAGCTTTCCAACGGTATGCTGTGGGCCGCGTAACTCCTTACGGATCAAAAGTTATGCGCTCCGGAGCGACAGAGACCTGGTTTCAAGCCCCACGACCTCGGTTTGCGAGCCCAGCCTCTACGTGAAGCGAAGTTGTCTCGCCCAAGGTGCCGTGGGATTCGGTAACAAAAATGTGATGGATTAGGTTGCCGGCCTTCCCGCGGCGCACGACGTACGATCCGGGACGGAAAAATTGTACAAAAGCAGAAAAGTGTCCAGAAACATATGAAAACGTTTAATTTCGGGCTCTGAAAAAAGGCTGAGTGAAGCGGGCTTGGCTACCCCGTCGTAGAGCTCTCGGAGAGCTTTACAATGGTATACTGTGGGCCGCGTAACCCCTTACGGATCAAAAGTTATGGGCTCCGGAGCGATAGAGACCTGGTGCCAAGCCCCATGATCCCGGTTTGCAGGCCCAGCCTCTACGTGAAACGAAGTTGTCTCGCCCAAGGTGCCATGGGATTTGGTAACAGAAATGTGATGGACTATGTTGACGGCCTTCCCGCGGCACACGACTTACGATCCGAGATGGAAAAAAAGTACAAAAGCAGAAAAGTATCCGAAAATAGATGAAAATGTTCGATTTTGGGATCCAACAAAAAGTCCTAGCGAAGCCATCTTCGCTGCCCCATCGTAGAGCACTCGGAGAGCTTTCCAACGGTTTGCTGTGGGCCGCGTAACTCCTTACAGATCAAAAGTTATGGGCTTCGGAGCGACGGAGACCTGGTCCCAAGCCCCACGACCTCGGTTTGCTGGCCCAGCCTCTACGAGAAGCAAAGTTGTCTCACCTAAGGTGCCGTAGGATTCGGTAACAGAAATGTGATGGATTAGGTTGCCGGCCTTCCCGCAGGGCATGACGTACGATCCGGGACGGAAAAAAAGTACTAAACCATAAAAGTGTCCGGAAACTGATGAAAACGTTCAATTTTGGGCTCCGAAAAAAGGCCCAGCAAGCACGCTTTACTGCCTTATCATAGAGCTCTCGGAGAGCTTTCCAACGGTATGCTGTGGGCCGCGTAACTCCTTACGGATCAAAAGTTATGGGCTCCGGAGAGTCGGAGACCTGGTGCGAAGCCCCACGATCTCGGTTTGCGGGCCCAGCCTCTACGTGAAGCGAAGTTGTCTCGCCCATGGTGCCGTGGGATTCACTAACAGAAATGTGATGGATTAGGTTGCCGGCATTCCCGCGTCGCACGACGTACTATCCGGGACGGAAAAACAGTACAAAAGAAGAAAAGTGTCCGGAAACTGATGCAAATGTTCGATTTCGGGCTCCGAAAAAAGGCCTAGCAAAGCGAGCTTCACTATGACATCGTAGAGCTCTCAGAGAGCTTTCCAACGGTATGCTGTGGGCCGCGTAACTCCTTACGGATCAAAAGTTATGGGCTCCGGAGCGACGGAGACCTGGTCCCAAGCCCTACGACCTCGGTTTACGGGCCCAGCCTCTACGTGAAACGAAGTTGTCTCACCCAAAGTGCCGTGGGATTTGGTAACAGAAATTTGATGGAATATGTTGCCGGCCTTCCCGCGGCACACGACGTACGATCCGGGATGGAAAAACAGTACAAAAGCATAAAAGTGTCCGGAAACATATGAAAACGTTCGATTTTGGGCTCCAAAAAAAGGACCAGCGAAGCGACCTTCGCTGCCCCATCGTAGAGCACTTGGAGAGCTTTCCAAAAATTTGTTGTGGGCCACGTAACTCCTTACGGATCAAAAGTTATGGGCTCCGGAGCGACGGAGACTTGGTCCCAAGCCCCACGACCTCGGTTTGCTGGCCCAGCCTCTACGTGAAGCAAAGTTGTCTCACCCAAGGTACCGTGGGATTCGGTAACAGAAATGTGATGGATTAGGTTGCCGGCCTTCCCGCAGGGCACGACGTACGATCCGGGACAGAATAAAAGTACAAAAGCAGAAAAATGTCCGAAAACTGATGAAAACGTTCAATTTTTGGTTCCAAAAAAAGGCCCAGCAAAGCGGTCTTGTCTGCCCCGTCATAGAGGTCTCGGAGATCTTTCCAACGGTATGCTGTGGGCCGCGTAAATCCTTACGGATCAAAAGTTATGGGCTCCGAAGCGACGGAGAGCTGGTCCCAAGCCCCACGACATCGGTTTGCGGACCCAGCCTCTACGTGAAGCGAAGTTGTCTCGCCCAAGGTGCCATGGGATTTGTTAATAGAAATGTGATGGATTAGGTTGCTGGCCTTCCCGCGGCGCACGACGTACGATACGGGACAGAAAAACAGTACAAAAGAAGAAAAGTGTCCAGAAACAGATGAAAGTGTTCGATTTTGGACTCTGAAAAAAGGCCCATCATAGCGAGCTTAGCTGTCTCGTCATAGAGCTCCCGGAGAGCTTTCCAACGGTATGCTGTGGGCCGTGTAACTCCTTACGGATGAAAAGTTTTGGTCTCCGGAGCGACGGAGATCTGGTCCCAAGCCCCACGACTTCAGTTTGCGGGCCCAGCCACTACGTGAAGCGAATTTTCCTTGCCCAAGTTGCCGTGGGATTTGGTAACATAAATGTGATGGATTAGGTTGCCGGCCTTCCCGCGGCGCACGACGTACGATCCAGGACGAAAAAATAGTACAAAAGCAGAAAAGTGTCCGGAAACTGATGAAAACGTTTGATTTTGGGATCCGAAGAAAGGCCCAGCAAAATAGTCTTGCCTGCCTTATCGTAGAGCTCTCGGAGAGCTTTCCAACGGTATGCTATGGGCTGCGTAACTACTTACGGATCAAAAGTTATGGGCTCCAGAGCGACGGAGACCTGGTCCCAAGCCCCACGACGTCGGTTTATGGGCCCGGCCTCTACGTGAAGCGCAATTGTCTCACGCAAGGTGCCGTGGGATTCGCTAACAGAAATGTGATGGATTAGGTTGCTAGCCTTCCCGCGGCGCACGACGTACGATCCGGGATGAAAAAATAGTACAAAAGCAGAAAAGTATCCAGAAACTGATGAAAACGTTTGATTTCAGGCTCTGAAAAAAGGTTCAGTGAAGCGGGCTTGGTTGCCCCGACGTAGAGCTCTTGGAGAGCTTTCCAACGGTATGCTGTGGGCCGCATAACTCCTTACGAATCAAACGTTATGGGCTCCGGAGCAACGGAGACCTGGTCCCAAGCCCCACGACCTCGGTTTGCGGGCCCAGCCTCTACGTGAAGCGAAGTAGTCTCGCCCAAGGTGCAGTGTCCTTCGGTAACAGAAATGTGACGGATTAGGTCGCCGGCCTTCCCGCGGCGCACGACGTACGATCCAGGACGGAAAAATAGTAAAAAAGCATAAAAGTGTCCGAAAACAGATTAAAATGTTCAATTTTGGGCTCCGAAAAATGGACCAGCAAAGCGTGCTTGGCTGTCACGTTGTAGAGCTCTCGGAGAGCTTTCCAACGGTATGCTGTGGGCCACGTAACTCCTTACGGATCAAAAGTTATGGGCTCTGGAGTGATGGAGACCTGGTCCCAAGCCCCACGACCTCGGTTTGCGGGCCCAACCTCTACGTCAAGCGAAGTTGTCTTGCCAATAGTGTCGTGGGATTCGGTAACATAAATGTGATGGATTAGGTTACCGGCCTTCCCACGGCCCACGACGTACGATCCAGGACGAAAAAAAAGTACAAAAGCAGAAAAGTATCCGGAAAATGATGAAAACGTTCAATTTTAGGTTCCGAAAAAAGGCCCAGCAAAGCAGTCTTGGCCTCACCGTCGTAGAGCTCTCGGAGAGCTTTCCAACAGTATACTGTGGGCCGCGTAACTCCTTACGGATCAAAAGTTATGGGCTCTTGAGTGACGGAGACCTGGTCCCAAGCCTCACGACCTCGGTTTGCGGGCCCAGCCTCTACGTGAAGTTAAGTTGTCTCGCCCAAGGTTCCGTGGGATTCGGTAACAGAAATGTGATAGATTAGGTTACTGGCCTTCCCGCGGCGCACGTCGTATGATCCGGGACAGAAAAATAGTACAAAAGCAGAAAAATATCCAAAAACTGATGAAAATGTTTGATTTCGGGCTATGAAAAAAGGTCCAGTGAAACGGGCTTGGTTGCCCCGACGTAGAGCTCTCAGAGAGGTTTCCAACGGTATGCGGTGGGCCGCGTAAGTCCTCACGGATCAAAAGTTATGGGCTTCGGAGCAACGGAGACCTGGTCCCAAGCCCCACGACCTCGGTTTGCTGGCCCAGCCTCTACGTGAAGCGAAGTTGTCTCGCCCAAGGTGCCGTGGGATTCGGTAATAGAAATGTGATGGATTAGGTTGCTGGCCTTTCCGCGGCGCACGACGTACGATCCGGGATGAAAAAACAGTACAAAACCACAAAAGTGTACGGAAACTAATGAAAACGTTCGATTTTGGGCTTCGATAAAAGGCACAGCTTAGCGGGCTTGGCTGCCTCATCATAGAGCTTTCCAACGGTATGCTGTGGGCCGCGTAACTCCTTACAGATCAAAAGTTATGGGCTCCGGAGCGACAGAGACCTGGTCCCAAGCACCCCGACCTCGGTTTGCGGGCCCAGCCTCTACGTGAAGTGAATTTTCCTCGCCCAAGTTGCCGTAGGATTTGGTAACATAAATTTGAAGGATTAGGTTGCTGGCCTTCCCGCGGCGCACGACGTACGATCCAGGATGAAAAAACAGTACAAAAATAGAAAAGTGTCCAGAAACTGATGAAAACGTTCAATTTTTGGTTCCAAAAAAAGGCCCAGCAAAGCGGTCTTGTCTGCCCCGTCATAGAGCTCTCGGAGATCTTTCCAACGGTATGCTGTGGGCCGCGTAACTCCTTACGGATCAAAAGTTATGGGCTCCGGAGCGACGGAGAGCTGGTCCCAAGCCCCACGACATCGGTTTGCGGACCCAGCCTCTACGTGAAGCGAAGTTGTCTCGCCCAAGGTGCCATGGGATTTGTTAATAGAAATGTGATGGATAAGGTTGCTGGCCTTCCCGCGGCGCACGATGTACGATACGGGACGGAAAAACAGTACAAAAGTAGAAAAGTGTCCAGAAACAGATGAAATGTTCGATTTTGGGCTCTGAAAAAAGGCCCATCATAGCGAGCTTAGATGTCCCGTCATAGAGCTCCCGGAGAGCTTTCCAACGGTATGCTGTGGGCCGTGTAACTCCTTACGGATGAAAAGTTTTGGTCTCCGGAGCGACGGAGATTTGGTCCTAAGTCCCATGACTTCAGTTTGCGGGCCCAGCCACTACGTGAAGTGAATTTTCCTCGCCCAAGTTGCCGTGGGATTTGGTAACACAAATGTGATGGATTAGGTTGCCAGCCTTCCCGCGGCGCACGACGTACGATCCAGGATGAAAAAATAGTACAAAAGCATAAAAGTGTTCAAAAACTGATGAAAACGTTCGATTTTGGGATCCGAAGAAAGGCCCAGCAAAGCAGTCTTGCCTGCCCCGTCGTAGAGCTCTCGGAGAGCTTTCCAACGGTATGTTGTGGGCTGCGTAACTACTTACGGATCAAAAGTTATGGGCTCTAGAGCGACGGAGACCTGGTCCCAAGCCCCACGACATCGGTTTGCGGGCCCAGCCTCTACGTCAAGTGCAGTTGTCTAGCCCAAGGTGCCGTGGGATTCGGTAACAGAAATGTGATGGATTAGGTTGCTAGCCTTCTCGCGGCGAACGACGTACGATCCGGGATGAAAAAATAGTACAAAAGTAGAAAATTATCCAAAAACTGATGAAAACGTTTGATTTCGGGCTCCGAAAAAAGGTCCAGTGAAGCGGGCTTGGTTGCCCCGACGTAGAGCTCTTGGAGAGCTTTCCAACGGTATGCTGTGGGCCGCGTAACTCTTTACGGATCAAACGTTATGGGCTCCGGAGCAACGGAGACCTGGTCCCAAGCCCCACGACCTCAGTTTGCGGGCCCAGCCTCTACGTGAAGCGAAGTTGTCTCGCCCAAGGTGTCATGTGATTCGGTAACAGAAATGTGATGGATTAGGTCGCCGGCCTTCCCGTGGCGCACGACGTACGATCCGGGACTGAAAAGCAATAAAAAAGCATAAAAGTATCCGAAAATAGATGAAAATGTTCAATTTTGGTCTCCGGAAAATGGACCAGCAAAGCGTGCTTGGCTGCCATGTTGTAGAGCTCTCGGAGAGCTTTCTAACGGTATTCTGTGGGCCGCGTAACTCCTTACGGATCAAAAGTTATGGGCTCCGGAGTGACGGAGACCTGGTCCCCAGCCCCACGACCTCGGTTTTGCGTGCCCAACCTCTACATGAAGCGAAGTTGTCTCGCCAATAGTGTCGTAGGATTCGGTAACAGAAATGTGATGGATTAGGTTGCCGACCTTCCCGCGGCCCACGACGTACGGTCCAGGAGGAAAAAAAAGTACAAAAGCAGAAAACTGTCCGAAAAATGATGAAAACATTCGATTTAAGGTTCCAAAAAAAGGCCCAGCAAAGCGGTCTTGGCTGCCCCGTCGTAGAGCTCTCGGAGAGCTTACCAACGGTATGCTGTGGGCCGCGTAACTCCTTACAGATCAAAAGTTATGGGCTCCGGAGCGACAGAGACCTGGTCCCAAGCACCCCGACCTCGGTTTGCGGGCCCAGCCTCTACGTGAAGCGAATTTTCCTCGCCCAAGTTGCCATAGGATTTGGTAACATAAATGTGAAGGATTAGGTTGCCGGCTTTCCTGCGGCGCACGACGTACGATCCAGGATGAAAAAACAGTACAAAAACAAAAAAGTGTCCGAAAACTGATGAAAACGTTCAATTTTTGGTTCCAAAAAAAGGCCCAGCAAAGCGGTCTTGTCTGCCCCGTCATAGAGCTCTCGGAGATCTTTCCAACGGTATGCTGTGGGCCGCGTAACTCCTTACGGATCAAAAGTTATGGGCTCCGGAGCGACGGAGAGCTGGTCCCAAGCCCCACGACATCGGTTTGCGGACCCAGCCTCTACGTGCAGCGAAGTTGTCTCGCCCAAGGTGCCATGGGATTTGTTAATAGAAATGTGATGGATTAGGTTGCTGGCCTTCCCGCGGCGCACGATGTACGATACGGGACGGAAAAATAGTACAAAAGTAGAAAAGTGTCCAGAAACAGATGAAAATGTTCGATTTTGGGCTCTGAAAAAAGGCCCATCATAGCGAGCTTAGATGTCCCGTTATAGAGCTCCAGGAGAGCTTTCCAACGGTATGCTATGGGCCGTGTAACTCCTTACGGATGAAAAGTTTTGGTCTCCGGAGCGACGGAGATTTGGTCCCAAGTCCCACGACTTCAGTTTGCGGGCCCAGCCACTACGTGAAGCGAATTTTCCTCGCCCAAGTTGCCGTGGGATTTGGTAACATAAATGTGATGGATTAGGTTGCCGGCCTTGCCGCGGCGCACGACGTACGATCCAGGACGAAAAAACAGTACAAAAGCATAAAAGTGTTCGAAAACTGATGAAAACGTTCGATTTTGGGATCCGAAGAAAGGCCCAGCAAAGCAGTCTTGCCTGCCCCGTCATAGAGCTCTCGGAGAGATTTCCAACGGTATGCTGTCGGCTGCGTAACTACTTACGGATCAAAAGTTATGGGCTCCAGAGCGACGGAGACCTGGTCCCAAGCCCCACGACCTCGGTTTGCGGGCCCAGCCTCTACGTCAAGTGCAGTTGTCTAGCCCAAGGTGCCGTGGGATTCGGAAACAGAAATGTGATGGATTAGGTTGCTAGCCTTCTCGCAGCGCACGACGTACGATCCGGGATGAAAAAATAGTACAAAAGTAGAAAAGTATCCAGAAATTGATGAAAACATTTGATTTCGGGCTCCGAAAAAAGGTCCAGTGAAGCGGGCTTGGTTGCCCCGAAGTAGAGCTCTTGGAGAGCTTTCCAACGGTATGCTGTGGGCCGCGTAACTCCTTACGGATCAAACGTTATGGGCTCTGGAGCAACGGAGACCTGGTCCCAAGCCCCACGACCTTGGGCCGACGTGAAGCGAAGTTGTCTCGCCCAAGGTGTCGTGTGATTCGGTAACAAAAATGTGATGGATTAGGTCGCCGGCCTTCCCGCGGCGCACGACGTACGATCCGGGACTGAAAAGTAATAAAAAAGCATAAAAGTGTCCGAAAACAGATGAAAATGTTCAATTTTGGGCTCCGAAAAATGGACCAGCAAAACGTGCTTCGCTGCCACGTTGTAGATCTCTCGGAGAGCTTTCCAACGGTATTCTGTGGGCCGCGTAACTCCTTACGGATCAAAAGTTATGGTCTCCGGAGTGACGGAGACCTGGTCCCCAGCCCCACGACCTCGGTTTGCGTGCCCAACCTCTACATGAAGCGAAGTTGTCTCGCCAATAGTGTCGTGGGATTCGGTAACAGAAATGTGATGGATTAGGTTGCCGACCTTCCCGCGGCCCACGACGTACGATCCAGGAGGAAAAAAAAGTACAAAAGCAGAAAACTGTCCGAAAAATGATGAAAACATTCGATTTTAGGTTCCAAAAAAAGGCCCAGCAAAGTGGTCTTGGCTGCCCCGTCGTAGAGCTCTCGGAGAGCTTTCTCACGGTATGCTGTGGGCCGCGTAACTCCTTACGGATCAAAAGTTATGGGCTCTTGAGCGACGGAGACCTGGTCCCAAGCCCCACGACCTCGGTTTGCGGGCCTAGCCTCTACGTGAAGCGAAGTTGTCTCGCCCAAGGTTCCGTGGGATTCGGTAATAGAAATGTGATGGATTAGGTTGCTGGCCTTCCCGCGGCGCACGTCGTACGATCCGGGATGGAAAAACATTACAAAAGCATAAAAGTATCTAGAAACTGATGAAAACGGTTGATTTCGGGCTCGAAAAAAAGGTCCAGTGAAACGGGCTTGGTTGCCTTGACGTAGAGCTCTCAGAGAGCTTTCCAACGGTATGCTGTGGGCCGCGTAACTCTTTACGGATCAAAAGTTATGGGCTCCGGAGCGACGGAGATCTGGTCCCAAGCCCCATGACCTCGGTTTGCGGGCCCAGCCTCTACATGAAGCGAAGTTGTCTCGCCCAAGGTGCCATGTGAATCGGTAATAGAAATGTGATGGATTAGGTCGCCGGCCTTCCCGCGGCGCACGACGTACGATCCGGGACTGAAAAACAGTAAAAAAGCATAAAAGTGTCCGAAAACAGATTAAAACGTTTGATTTTCGGCTCCAAAAAAAGGGCCTGCAAAGCGGGCTTGGCTGTCATGTTGTAGAGCTCTCGGAGAACTTTCCAACGGTATGCTGTGGGCTACGTAACTCCTTACGGATCAAAAGTTATGGGCTCCGGAGCGACGGAGACCTGGTCCCAAGCCCCACGACCTCGGTTTGCAGGCCCAGCTTCTACGTGAAGCGAAGTTGTCTCGCCCAAGGTGCCATGGGATTCAGAAACAGAAATGTGATGGATTAGGTCGCCGGCCTTCCCGCGGCGCACGACGTACGATTCGGGACGGAAAAACAGCACAAAACCAAAAAAGTGTCCAGAAATAGATGAAAACGTTCAATTTTCGGCTCCAAAAAAAGGACTTGCATAGCTGGCTTGGCTGCCATGTTGTAGAGCTCTCAGAGAGCTTTCCAACGGTATGCTGTGGGCCGCGTAACTCCTTACGGATCAAAAGTTATGGGCTCCGGAGCGACGGAGACCTGGTCCCAAGCCCCACGACCTCGGTTTACGGGCCCAGCCTCTACTTGAAGCGAAGTTGTCTCGCCCAAGGTGCCTTGGGATTCGGTAACAGAAATGTTAGGGATTAGGCCGCCGGCCTTCCCGCGGGGGACGACGTTTGATCCAGGATGGAAAAACAGCACAAAAGCAGAAAAGTATTCGGAAACAGATGAAAATGTTCGATTTTCGGCTCCAAAAAAAGGACCAGCAAAAATGGCTTGGCAGCCATGTTGTAGAGCTCTCAGAGAGCTTTCCAATGGTATGCTGTGGGCCGCGTAACTCCTTACGGATCAAAAGTTATAGGCTCCGGAGCGACGGAGACCTGGTCCCAAGCCCCACGACCTCGGTTTGCGGGCCCAGCCTCTACGTGAAGCGAAGTTGTCTCGCCCAAGGTGCCATGGGATTCGGTAATAGAAATGTGATGGATTAGGTCGTCGGCCTTCCCGCGGCGCACGACGTGCGATCCGAGACTGAAAAACAGCACAAAAGAAGAAAAGTGTCCAGAAATAGATGAAAACGTTCAATTTTTGGCTCCAAAAAAAGGACCAGCAAAGCAGGCTTGGCTGCCATGTTGTAGAGCTCTCGGAGAGCTTTCCAACGGTATGTTGTGGGACACGTAACTCCTTACAGATATAAAGTTATGGGCTCCGGAGTGACGGAGACCTGGTCCCAAGCCCCACGACCTCGGTTTGTAGGCCCAGCCTCTACGTGAAGCGAAGTTGTCTTGCCAAATGTGTCGTGGGATTCGATAACAGAAATGTGATGGATTAGGTTGCCGGCCTTCCCGCGGCGCACGACGTACGATCCGGGATAGAAAAAGAGTACAAAAGCAGAAAAGTGTCCAAAAACTGATGAAAACGTTCGATTTTGGGCTATGAAAAAAGGCCCAGCAAAGCAAGCTTCGCTGCCCAATCGTAGAGATCTCAAAGAGCTTTCCAACGGTATGTTGTGGGCCGCGTAACTCCTTACGGTTCAAAAGTTATGGGCTCTGGAGCGACGGAGACCTGGTCCCAAGCCCCACGACCTCGGTTTGTGGGCCCAGCCTCTACGTGAAGCGAAGTTGTCTCGCCCAAGGTGCCTTGGGATTCGGTAACAGAAATGTGATGGATTAGGTCGCCGACTTTCCCGCGGCGCACGACGTACGATCCGGGACGAAAAAATAGCACAAAAGCAGAAAAGTGTCCGAAAATAGATGAAAATGTTCAATTTTGGGCTCCGAAAAAAGGACTCGCAAAGTGGGCTTGGCTGCCACGTTGTAGAACTCTCGGAGAGCTTTCCAACGGTATGCTGTGGGCCGCGAAACTCCATACGGATCAAAAGTTATGGGCTCCGGAGCGACGGAGAGTTGGTCGCAAGCCCCAGGACATCGGTTTGCGGGCCCAGCCTCTACGTGAAGTGAAGTTGTCTCGCCCATGGTGCCATGGGATTCAGTAACAGAAATGTGAGGGATTAGGTTGCCGTCTTTCCCGCGGTGCACGACGTACGATCCGAGACGGAAAAACAGTACAAAGGCATAAAGTATCCGAAAATTGATGAAAACGTTAGATTTCGGGCTTCGAAAAAAGGCCCAGTGAAGTGGGCTTTCCTGCCCCGTCGTAGAGCTCTCGGAGAGCTTTCCATCGGTATGTTGTGGGACGCGTAACTCCTTACAGATCAAAAGTTATGGGCCCTTGAGCGACGGAGACCTGGTCCCAAGCCCCACGACCTCGGTTTGCTGGCCCAGCCTCTACATGAAGCGAAGTTGTCTCGCCCAAGGTGCCGTGGGATTTGGTAACAGAAATGTGATGGATTAGGTTATCGTCCTTCCCGCGGCGCACAACGTACGATCCGGGACGAAAAAATAGTACAAAAGCAGAAAATTGTCCGGAAACTAATGAAAACTATCGATTTTGGGCTGTAAAAAAAGTCCCAGCAAAATGGACTTGGCTACCTCGTCGTAGAGCTCTCGGAGAGCTTTCCAACGGTATGCTGTGGGCCGCATAACTCCTTACGGATCAAAAGTTATGGTCTCCGGAGCGACAGAGACCTGGTCCCAAGCCCCACGACCTCGGTTTGCTGGCCCAGCCTCTACATGAAGTGAAGTTGTCTCGCCCACGGTGTTGTGGTTTTCGGTAATAGAAAAGTGATGGATTAGGTTCCTGGCCTTCCCGCAGCGCACAACGTACGATCCGGGACAGAAAAATAGTACAAAAGCATAAAAGTGTCCGGAAACTAATTAAAACGTTTGATTTTGGGCTGAGAAAGAAGGCCCAGCAAAACGGGCTTGGCTGCCTCGTCGTAGAGCTCTCGGAGAGCTTTCCAACGGTATGCTGTGGGCCGCGTAACTCTTTACGGATCAAAAGTTATAGGCTCTAGATCGACGGAAACCTGGTCCCAAGCCCCACGACCTCGGTTTGCGAGCCCAGCCTCTACGTGAAGCGAATTATCCTCACCCAAGTTGCCGTGGGATTTGGTAACAGAAATGTGATGGATTAGGTTGCTGGCCTTCCCGCAGCGCACGACGTACGATCCGGGACGGAAAAACAGCCCAAAAGCATAAAAGTGTCCGAAAATAGATGAAAACGTTCGATTATGGGCTCCGAAAAAAGGACCAGCAAAGCTGGCTTGGCTGCCATGTTGTAGAGCTCTCGGAGAGCTTTCCAACGGTATGCTGTGGGCCGCGTAACTCCTTACGGATAAAAAGTTATGGGCTCCGGAGTGACGGAGACCTGGTCCCAAGCCCCACGACCTCGGTTTGCGGGCCCAGCCTCTACGTGAAGCGAAGTTGTCTCGCCAAAGGTGCCGTGGGATTCGGTAATAGAAATGTGATGGATTAGGTTGCCGGCCTTCCCGCGGCGCACGACGTACGATCCGGGACAGAAAAATAGTACAAAAGCAGAAAAGTGTCAAAAAACTGATGAAAACGTTTGATTTTGTGCTACGAAAAAAGGCCCAGCAAAGCAAGCTTCGATGCCCTATCGTAGAGCTCTCAGAGAGCTTTCCAACGGTATGCTGTAGGTCGCGTAACTCCTTACGGATCAAAAGTTATAGGCTCTGGAGCGACAGAGACCTGGTCCCAAGCCCCACGACCTCGGTTTGCGGGCCCAGCCTCTACGTGAAGCGAAGTTGTCTCGCCCAAGGTGCCGTGGGATTCGGTAACAGAAATGTGATAGATTAGGTCGCCGACTTTCCCGCGGCGCACGACGTACGATCCGGGATGAAAAAACAGTACAAAAGCATAAAAGTGTCCGAAAACAGATGAAAACGTTTGATTTTGGGCTCTGAACAAAGGAACGGAAAAGCGGGCTTGGTTGCCACGTTTTAGAGCTCTTGGAGAGCTTTCCAACGATATGCTGTGGGCTGCGTAACTCTTTACGAATCAAAAGTTATGGGCTCCGGAACGACGGAGACTTGGTCACAAGCCCCAGGACCTCGGTTTGCGGGCCCAGCATCTACGTGAAGTAAAGTTATCTCGCCCATGGTGCCGTGGGATTCGGTAACAGAAATGTGATGGATTAGGTCACCGGCCTTCCCGCGGCGCACGACGTACGATTCGGGACGGAAAAATAGTACAAAAGCATAAAGTATCCAGAAACTGATGAAAACGTTAGATTTCGGGCTCCAAAAAAAGGCCCAATGAAGTGGGCTTTGCTGCCCCATCGTAGAGCTCTCGGAGAGCTTTCCAACAGTATGATGTGGGACGCGTAACTCCTTACGGATCAAAAGTTATGGGCTCTGGAGCGACGGAGACCTGGTACCAAGGCCCACGACCTCGGTTTGCGAGCCCAGCCTCTAAGTGAAGTGAAGTTATCTAGCCCAAGGTGTCGTGGGATTTGGTAACAGAAATGTGATGGATTAGGTTACCGTACTTCCCGCGGCGCACGACGTACGATCCGGGACGGAAAAACAGTACAAAAGCAGAAAATTATCCGGAAACTAATAAAAACGTTCGATTTTGGGCTGCGAAAAAAGTCCCAGCAAAACGGGCTGGGCTGCCTCGTTGTAGAGCTCTCAGAGAGCTTTCCAACGGTATGCTGTGGGCCGCGTAACTCTTAACGGATCAAAAGTTATGGGCTCCGGAGCGACGGAGACCTGGTCCCAAGCCCCATGACCTCGGTTTGCAGGCCTAGCCTCCACGTGAAGCGAATTTTCCTCGCCCAAGTTACCGTGGGATTTTGTAAAAGAAATGTGATGGATTAGGTTGCCGTCCTTCTTGCGGCGCACGACGTACGATCCAGGATGAAAAAACAGTACAAAAGCATAAAAGTGTCTGAAAATTGATGAAAACAATCGATTTTGGGTTTCGAAAAAAGGCCCAGTGAAGCGGGCTTGGCTTCCCCGTCGTAGAGCTCTCAGAGAGCTTTCCAACGGTATGATGTGGGCCGCGTAACTCCTTACGGATCAAACGTTATGGGCTCCGGAGCGACGGAGACCTGGTCCCAAGCCCCACGACCTCGGTTTGTGGGCCCAGACTCTACTTGAAGCGAAGTTGTCTCGCCCAAGGTTCCATGGGATTCGGTAATAGAAATTTGATGGATTAGGTTGCCGGACTTCCCGCGGCGCACGACGTACGATCCGGGACAGAAAAACAGTACAAAGGCATAAAAGTGTCCGAAAACTGATGAAAACATTAGACTTCGGGTGCCGAAAAAAGGCCCAGTGAAGTGGGCTTGGCTGCCCCTTCGTAGAGCCATCGGAGAGCTGTCTAACGGTATGCTGTGGGCCGCGTAACTCCTTACGGATCAAAAGTTATGGGCTCTGGAGCGACGGAGACCTGGTCCCAAGCCCCACGACCTCGGTTTGCGGGCCCAGACTCTACGTGAAGCGAAGTTGTCTCGCCCAAGGTTCCGTGGAATTCGGTAATAGAAATGTGATGCATTAGGTTGCCGGCCTTCCAGCGGCGCACAATGTACGATCCGGGATAAAAAAACCGTACAAAAGCAGAAAAGTGTCCAGAAACTGATGAAAACGTTAAATTTTGGGCTGCGAAAAAACGCCCAGCAAAGCGGGACTGGCTGCCTCGTCTTAGAACTCTTGGAGAGGTTTCCAACGGCATGCTGTGGGCCGCGTAACGCCTTACGGATCAAAATTTATGGTCTCCGGAGCGACGGAGACCTGTCCTAAACCCCACTACCTTGGTTTGCGGGCCCAGCCTCTACGTGAAGCGAAGTTATCTCGCCCAAGGTGCCGTGGGATTCGGTAATAGAAATGTGATGGATTAGGTTGCCGGCCTTCCCGTGGCGCATGACGTACGATCCGGGACGGAAAAATAGTAAAAAAGCATAAAAGTATCCGCAAACTAATGAAAACGTTCGATTTTGGGCTGCGAAAAAAGGCCGAGCAAAGCGGGCTTGGTTGCCTCGTCGTAGAGCTCTCGAGAGCTTTCCAACGGTATGCTGTGGGCCGCATAACTCCTTACGGATCAAAAGTTATGGGCTCCAGAGCGACGGAGACCTGGTCCCAAGCCCCACGACCTCGGTTTGCGGGCCCAGCCTCTACGTAAAGCAAATTTTCCTTGCCCAAGTAGCCATGGGATTTGGTAACAGAAATGTGATAGATTAGGTTGCCGGCCTTCCCGCGGCGCACGACGTACGATCCGGGACGATAAAATAGTAAAAAAGCAAAAAAATGTACGAAAACAGATGAAAACGTTCGATTTTGGCCTCCAAAAAAAGGCCCAGGAAAGCAGGCTTGGCTGACACGTTGTAGAGCTCTCGGAGAGCTTTCCAACGGTATGCTGTGGGCCGCGTAACTCCTTACGGATCAAAAGTTATGGGCCCAGACTCTATGTGAAACGAAGTTGGCTTGCCCAAGGTTCCGCGGGATTCGGAAATAGAAATGTGATGGATTAGGTTGCCGGCCTTCCCGCGGCTCACGACGTACGATCCGGGACGAAAAATAGTATAAAAGTATAAAAGTGTCTGAAAACTATTGAAAACGTTCGATTTTGTGCTGCGAAAAAAGGCCCAGCAAAGCGGGCTTGGCTGCCTCGTCGAAGAGCTCTTGGAGAGCTTTCCAACGGTATGTTGTGGGCCGCGTAACGCCTTACGGATCAAAAGTTATGGTCTCCGGAGCGACGGAGACCTGGTCCCAAGCCCCACGACCTCGGTTTGCGGGCCCAGCCTCTACGTGAATAGAAGTTGTCTCGCCCAAGGTACCGTGGGATTCGGTAATAGAAATGTGATGGATTAGGTTGCCGGCCTTCCCGTGGCGCACGACGTATGATCCGGGACGGAAAAACAGTACAAAAGCATAAAAGTGTCCGGAAACTAATGAATACGTTTGATTTTGGGCTGCGAAAAAAGGCCCAGCAAAGCGGGCTTGGCTGCCACATCGTAGAGCTCTCGAGAGTTTTCCAACGGTATATTGTGGCCCGCGTAACTCCTTACGGATCAAAAGTTATGGGCTCCGGAGCAACCGAGACATGGTCCGAAGCCCCACAACCTCGGTTTGCGGGCCCAGCCTCTACGTGAAGTGAATTTTCCTCGACCAAGTAGCCGTGGGATTTGGTAACAGAAATGTGATGGATTAGGTTGCCGGCCTTCCCGCGGCGCACGACGTACGATCCGGGACGAAAAAATAGTACAAAAGCAGAAAAGTATCCAGAAATTGATGAAAACTTTCGATTTCAGTCGCCGAAAAAAGGCCCAGTGAAGCGGGCTTGGCTGCCTCGTCGTAGAGCTCTTGGAGAGCTTTCTAACAGTATGCTGTGGGCCGTGTAACGCCTTACGGATCAAAAGTTATGGTCTCAGGAGCGACGGAGACCTGGTCCCAAGCCCCACGACCTCGGTTTGCGGGCCCAGCCTCTACGTGAATCGAAGTTGTCTCGCCCAAGATGCCGTGGGATTCGGTAATAGAAATGTGGTGGATTAGGTTGCCAGCCTTCCCGTGGCGCACGACGTATGATCCGGGACGGAAAAACAGTACAAAAGCATAAAAGTGTCCGGAAACTAATGAAAACGTTTGATTTTGGGCTGCGAAAAAAGGCCCAGCAAAGTGGGCTTGGCTTCCTCGTCGTAGAGCTCTCGAGTGTTTTCCAACGGTATACTATGGGCCGCGTAACTCCTTACGGATCAAAAGTTATGGGCTCCGGAGTGACAGAGACCTGGTCGCAAGCCCCACGACCTCAGTTTACGGGCCCAGCCTCTACGTGAAGTGAAGATGTCTCGCCAAATGTGCCGTGGGATTCGGTAATAGAATTGTGATGGATTAGGTTGCCGGCCTTCCCGCGGCGCACCACGTACGATCCGGGACGGAAAAACAGTACAAAAGCAGAAAAGCGTCCGTAAACTGATGAAAACTTTCGATTTCAGTTGTTGAAAATTGGCCCAGTGAAGTGGGCTTGGCTGCCCCGTCGTAGAACCCTCGGAGAGCTTTCTAACGGTATGCTGTGGACAGCATAACTCCTTACGGATCAAAAGTTATGGGCTCCGAAGCGACGGAGACCTAGTCCCAAGCCCTACGACCTCGGTTTGCGGGCCCAGCCTTTACGTGAAGTGAAGTTGTCCCGCCCAAGGAACCATGGGATTCGGTAACAGAAATGTGATGGATTAGGTTGTCGGCCTTCCCGCGGCGCACGACGTACGATCCAAGATGAAAAAATAGTACGAAAGCAGAAAAGCATCCACAAACTGATCAAAACGTTCGATTTTGGGCTCCAAAAAATGGCCTAGCAAAGCAAACTTTGCTGCCCCGTCGTAGAGCTCTCGGACAGCTTTCCAACGGTATGCTGTGGGCCGCGTAACTCCTTACGGATCAAAAGTTATGGGCTCCGGATCGACGGAGACCTGGTCCCAAGCCCCACGACCTCGGTTTGCGGGCCTAGCCTCTACGTGAAGCGAAGTTGTCTCGCCCAAGGTGCCATGTGATTCAGTAACAGAAATGTGATGGATTAGGTTGCCGGCCTTCCCGCGGCGCACGATGTATGATCCGGGAGGGAAAAACAGTACAAAAGCATAAAAGTGTCCAGAAATTGATTAAAACATTTGATTTCGTGCTCCAAAAAAAGGCCCAGTGAAGCGGGCTTGTTTGCCCTGATGTAGTGCTCTCTGAGAGGTTTCCAACGATATACTGTTGGACGTGTAACTCCTTACGGATCAAAAGTTATGGGCTCCGGAGCGATGGAGACCTGGTCTCAAGCCCCACGACCTCAGTTCACGGGCCCAGCCTTTACGTGAAGCGAAGTTGTATCGCCCAAGGTGCCATGGGATTCGGTAATAGAAATGTGATGGATTAGGTTGCCGGCCTTCTCGATTCGCATGACGTACGATCCGGGACGAAAAAATAATACAAAAGCATAAAAATGTCCAAAAATAGATTAAGACGTTCGATTTTGGTCTCCGAAAAAATACCCAGCATAGCAGGCTTGGCTGCCACATTGTAGAGCTCTCGGAGAGCTTTCCAACGGTATGCTATGGGCTGCGTAACTCCTTACGGATCAAAACTTATGGACTCCGGAGTGACGGAGACCTTGTCCCAAGCCCCACGACCTTGGTTTGCGGGCCCAGCCACTACGTGAAGCGAAGTTGTCTCGCCAAAGGTGCCGTGGGATTCAGTAACAGAAATGTGATGGATTAGGTTGCCGGCCTTCCCGCGTCGCACGACGTACGATTCGGGACGAAATAACAGTATAAAAGCAGAAAAGTGTTCAAAAATTGATGAGAACATTCGATTTTAGGCTCGGAAAAAAGGCCCAGCGAAGCAAGCTACCCTGCCACATCGTAGAGCTCTCGGAGAGCTTTCCAACTGTATGCTGTGGGCCGCGTATCTCCTTACGGATCAAAAGTTATGGTCTCCGGAGCGACGGAGACCTGGTCCCAAGCCCCACGCACTCGGTTTGCGTGCCCAGCCTCTACGTGAAGCGAAGTACTCTCGCCCAAGGTGCCGTGGATTCGGTAACAGAAATGTGATGGATTAGGTTAACGGCCTTCCCGCGGCGCACAACGTACGATCCGGGACGGAAAAATAGTACAAAAGCAAAAAATTGTCCGAAAACTGATAAAAAAGTTCGATTTTGGGCTTTGAACTGGCCTGTTGTAGAGCTCGCGGAAAGCTTTCCAACGGTATGCTGTGGGCCACGTAACTCCTTACGGATCAAAAGTTATGGGCTCTGGAGCGACGGAGACCTTGTCCCAAGCCCCACGTCCTCGGTTTGTGGGCCCAGCCTCTACGTGAAGCGAAGTTGTCTCGCCCAAGGTACCGTGGGATTCGGTAATAGAAATGTGATGGATTAGGTTGCCGGCCTTCCTGCGGCGCACGACGTACGATCCCGGACGAAAAAACAGTACAAAAGCATAAAAGTATCCAGAAACTGATCAAAACGTTCAATTTTGGGCTCTTAAAAAAGGCCCAGCAAAGCGGGCTTGGCTGCACCATCGTAGAGCTCTCGTAGAGCTTTCCAACGGTATGTTGTTGGCCGCGTAACTCCTTACGGATCAAAAGTTATAGACTCTTTAACGACGGAGACCTGGTCCCAAGCCCTACGACCTCGGTTTGCGGCCCAGCCTCTACGTGAAGCGAAGTTGTCTCGCCCAAGGTGCAGTGGGATTCGACAATAGAAATGTGATGGATTAGGTTGCCGGCCTTCCCGCGGCGCACAACGTACGATCCGGGACGGAAAAACACTACAAAAGCATAAAAGAGTACAAAAATTGATGAAAACGTTCGATTTTGGGCTCCGAAAAAAGGTCCAGCGAAGCAAGTTTCGCTGCTCCGTCGTAGAGCTCTCGGAGAGCTTTCCAACGGTTTGATGTGGGTCGCGTAACTCCTTACAGATCAAAAGTTAGGGCCTCCGGGGCGATGGACACCTGGTCTCACGCCCCCCGACCTCGGTTTTTGGGCCCAGCCTCTACGTGAAGCGAAGTTGTGTCGCACAAGGTACCGTGGGATTCGGTGATAGAAATGTGATTGATTGGGTTGCCGGCCTTCTCGCGGCGTAGGACATACGATCCGGGATGAAAAAATAGTGCAAAAGCATAAAAATGTCCGGCAACAGATTAAGACGTTCGATTTTGGTCTCTGTAAAAAGACCCAACATAGCAGGCTTGGCTGCCACATTGTAGAGCTCTCGGAGAGCTTTCCAACGGTATGCTGTGGGCTGCGTAACTCCTTACGGATCAAAACTTATGGGCTCCGGAGTGACGGAGACCTGGTCCCAAGCCCCACGACCTCGGTTTGCTGGCCCAGCCTCTACGTGAAACGAAGTTGTCTTGCCAAAGGTGCCGTGGGATTCGGTAACAGAAATGTGATGGATTAGGTTGCCGGCCTTCCCGCGTCGCACGACGTACGATCCGGGATGAAAAAATAATACAAAAGCAGAAAAGTGTCCAGAAACTGATGAGAACATTCGATTTCAGGCTCCGAAAAAAGGCCCAGCGAAGCAAGCTACCCTGCCACATCGTAGAGCTCTCGGAGAGCTTTCCAACTGCATGTTGTGGGCCGCGTAACTCCTTACGGATCAAAAGTTATGGGCTCCGGAGCATTGGAGACCTGGTCCCAAGCCCCACGACCTCGGTTAGCAGGCCCAGACTCTACGTGAAGTGAAGTTGTCTCACCTACGGTTCCGTGGGATTCGGTTATAGAAATGTGATGGATTAGGTTGCCGGCCTTCCCGCAGCGCACGACGTACAATCCGGGATGAAAAAACAGTACAAAAGCAGAAAAGTGTCCGAAAACTGATGAAAATGTTCTATTTCAGGCTCTGAAAAAAGGCCCAGCGAATCGAATTTCACTGCCCAATCATAGAGCTCTCGGAGAGCTTTCCAATGGTATTCTGTGGGCCTCGTAACTCCTTACGGATCAAAAGTTATGGGCTCCGGAGCGACGGAGGCTTGGTCCCAAGCCCCACGACCTCGGTTTACGGGTCTAGCCTCTACGTGAAGCGAAGTTGTCTCGCCCAAGGTACTGTGGGATTCGGAAACATAAATGTTATGGATTAGGTTGCCGGCCTTCCCGCGGAGCACGACGTACGATCCGGGATGAAAAAATAGTAGAAAAGCAGAAAAGTATCTAGAAACTGATGAAAACGATTGATTTTGGGCTCTGAAAAAAGCCCTGCAAAGAAAGCTTTTGTTGTACCGTCGTAGAGCTCCCGGAGAGCTTTCCAACGGTATGCTGTGGGCCGCTAAACTACTTGCAGATCAAAAGTTATGGGCTCCGGAGCGACCGCAGACCTGGTCCCAAGCCCCACGACCTAGGTTTACGGGCTTAGCCTCTACGTGAAGTGAATTTTCCTCGCCCAAGTTGCCGTGGGATTCGATAACAGAAATGTGATGGATTAGGTTACTGGCCTTTCCGCGGTGCACGACGTACGTTCCGGGACGGAAAAACAATACAAAAGCAGAAAAGTGTCTAGAAACTGATGAAAACGTTCTATTTTGGAATCTCAAAAAAGACCCAGTAAAGCGGGCTTGGATGCCCCGTCGTAGAGCTCTCGGAGAGCTTTCCAACGGTATGCTGTGGGCCGCGTAACTCCTTACGGATCAAAAGTTATGGGCTCTGGAGTGACGGAGACCTGGTCGCAAGCCCCACGACCTCGGTTTGCGGGCCCAGCCTCGACGTGAAGCAATGTTGTCTCGCCCAAGATGCCGTGGGATTCGATAATAGAAATGTGATTGATTAGGTTGCCGGCCTTCCCGCGATGCACGACGTACGATCCGGGACAGAAAAATAGTACAAAAGCAGAAAGGTGTTCGAAAATTGATGAAAACGTTCGATTTTGGGCTCCGAAAAAAGGCCTTTTGCTGCACCTTCGTAAAGCTCTTGGAGAGCTTTCAAACGGTATGCTGTGGGCCATGTAACTCCTTACGGATCAAAAGTTAGGGTCTCCGGAGCGACGGAGACCTGGTCCCAAGCCCCATGACCTCGGTTTGCGGGCCCAGCCTCTACGTGAATCGAAGTTGTCTCGCCCAAGGTGCCGTGGGATTCGGTAATAGAAATGTGATGGATTAGGTTGCCGGCCTTCCCGTGACGCACGACGTATGATCCGGGATGGAAAAACAGTACAAAAGCATAAAAGTGTCCGAAAACTAATGAAAACATTTGATTTTTGGCTGCTAAAAAAGGCCCAGCAAAGCGGGCTTGGCTGCCTCGTCGTAAAGCTCTCGAGAGTTTTCCAACGGTATACTGTGGGCCGCGTAACTCCTTACGGATCAAAAGTTATGGGCTTCGGAGTGACGGAGACCTGGTCGCAAGCCCCACGACCTCGGTTTACGGGCCCAGCCTCTACGTGAAGTGAAGTTGTCTCGCCAAATGTGCCGTGGGATTCGGTAACAGAAATGTGATGGATTATGTTGCCGGCCTTCCCGTGTCACACGACGTACGATCGGGGACGAAAAAACAGTACAAAAGCAGAAAAGTGTCCAGAAACTGATGAAAACTTTCGATTTCAGTCGCCGAAAAAAGGCCCAGTGAAGTGGGCTTGGCTGCCCCGTCGTGGAGCCCTCGGAGAGCTTTCTAACAGTATGATGTGGGTAGCGTAACTCCTTACGGATCAAAAGTTATGGGCTCCGGAGCGACGGGGACCTGGTCCCAAGCCCCACGACCTCGGTTTGCGGGCCCAGCCTCTACGTGAAGCGAAGTTGTCCCGCCCAAGGTACCATGGGATTCGGTAACAGAAATGTGATGGATTAGATTGCCGGCCTTCCCGCGGCGCATGACGTACAATCCGGGACGGAAAAACAGTACAAAAGCAGAAAAGCATCCGCAATCTGATGAAAACGTTCGATTTTGGGCTCCGAAAAAAGGCCCAGCAAAGCAAACTTCGCTGCCCCTTCGTAGAGCTCTCGGACAGCTTTCCAACGGTATGTTGTGGGCCTCGTAACTCCTTACGGATCAAAAGTTATGGGCTCCGGAGCGACGGAGACCTGGTTCCAAGCCCCACGTCCTCGGTTTACGAGCCCAGCCTCTACGTGAAGCGAAGTTGTCTCGCCCAAGGTGCCATGTGATTCGGTAACAGAAATGTGATGGATTAGGTTGCCGGCCTTCCCGCGGCACACGATGTATGATCCGGGAGGGAAAAATAGTACAAAAGTAGAAAAGTGTCCAGAAACAGATGAAAACATTTGATTTCGGGCTCCAAAAAAAGGCCCAGTGAAGCGGGCTTGTTTGCCCTGACGTAGTGCTCTCGGAGAGTTTCCAACGATATACTGTTGGCCGTGTAACTCCTTACGGATCAAAAGTTATGGGCTCCGGAGCGATGGAGACCTAGTCTCAAGCCCCACGACCTCGGTTTCTGGGCCCAGCCTCTACGTGAAGCGAAGTTGTATCGCCCAAGGTACCGTGGGATTCGGTAATAGAAATGTGATGGATTGGGTTGCCGGCCTTCTCGCGGCACAGGACATACGATCCGGGACGAAAAAACAGTACAAAAGCATAAAAATGTCCGAAAATAGATTAAGACGTTCGATTTTTGTCTTCGAAAAAAGGCCCAGCATAGCAGGCTTGGCTGCCACGTTGTAGAGCTCTCGGAGAGCTTTCCAACGGTATGCTGTGGGCTGCGTAACTCCTTACGGATCAAAACTTATGGGCTCCGGAGTGACGGAGACCTGGTCCCAAGCCCCACGACCTCGGTATGCTGGCCCAGCCTCTACGTGAAACGAAGTTGTCTTGCCAAAGGTACCGTGGGATTCGGTAACAGAAATGTGATGGATTAGGTTGCCGGCCTTCCCGCGTCGCACGACGTACGATCCGGGATGAAAAAACAATACAAAAGCAGAAAAGTGTCCGGAAACTGATGAGAACATTCAATTTCAGGCTCCGAAAAAAGGCCCAGCGAAGCAAGCTACCCTGCCACATCGTAGTGCTCTCGGAGAGCTTTCCAACTGCATGTTGTGGGCCGCGTAACTCCTTACGGATCAAAAGTTATGGGCTCCGGAGCATTGGAGACCTGGTCCCAAGCCCCACTACCTCGGTTAGCAGGCCCAGACTCTACGTTAAGTGAAGTTGTCTCGCCCACGGTTCCGTGGGATTCGGTAATAGAAATGTGATGGATTAGGTTGCCGGCCTTCCCGCATCGCACGACGTACGATCCGGGAAGGAAAAATAGTACAAAAGCATAAAAGTGTCCGAAAACTGATGAAAATGTTCTATTTCAGGCTCCGAAAAAAGGTCCAGCGAAGCGAATTTCACTGCCCCATCGTAGAGCTCTCGGAGAGCTTTCCAATGGTATGCTGTGGGCCGCATAACTCCTTACGGATCAAAAGTTATGTGCTCCGGAGCGACGGAGGCCTGGTCCCAAGCCCCACAACCTCGGTTTGCGGGTCTAGCCTCCACGTGAAGTGAAGTTGTCTCGCCCAAGGTACCATGGGATTCGGTAACATAAATGTTATGGATTAGGTTGCCGGCCTTCCCGCGGCGCACGACGTACGATCCGGGATGAAAAAATAGTACAAAAGCAGTAAAGTATCCAGAAATTGATGAAAACGTTTGATTTTGGGCTCCGTTAAAACCCCCAGCAAAGCAAGCTTTTGTTGTCCCGTCGTAGAGCTCTCGGAGAGCTTTCCAACGGTATGCAATGGGCTGTGTAACTCCTTGCAGATCAAAAGTTATGGGCTCCGGAGCGACCGCAGACCTGGTCCCAAGCCCCACGACCTAGGTTTACGGGCTTAGCCTCTACGTGAAGCGAATTTTCCTCGCCCAAGTTACAGTGGGATTCAGTAACAGAAATGTGATGGATTAGGTTGCCGGCCTTCCCGCGGCGCACGACGTACGTTCCGGGACAGAAAAACAATACAAAAGCAGAAAAGTGTCCAGAAACTGATGAAGACGTTCTATTTTGGACTCCCAAAAAAGACCTAGTAAAGCGGGCTTGGATGCCCCGTCGTAGAGCTCTCGGAGAGCTTTCCAACGGTATGCTGTGGGCCACGTAACTCCTTACGGATCAAAAGTTATGGGCTCTGGAGTGACGGAGACCTGGTCCCAAGCCCTACGACCTCGGTTTGCGGGCCCAACCTCGACGTGAAGCAATGTTGTCTCGCCCAAGATGCCGTGGGATTCAATAATAGAAATGTGATGGATTAGGTTGCCGGCCTTCCAGCGGCGTACGACGTACAATTCGGGACAGAAAAACATTACAAAAGCAGAAATGTGTCCGAAAACTGATGAAAACGTTCGATTTTGGGCTCCGAAAAAAGGCCTTTTGCTGCCCCTTCGTAGAACTCTTGGAGAGCTTTCAAACGGTATGCTGTGGGACACGTAACTCCTTACGAATCAAAAGTTAGGGTCTCCGGAGCGACGGAGACCTGGTCCCAAGCCCTACGACCTCGGTTTGCGGGCCCAGCCTCTACGTGAATCGAAGTTGTCTCGCCCAAGGTACCGTGGGATTCGGTAATAGAAATGTGATGGATTAGGTTGCTGGCCTTCCCGTGGCGCACGACGTATAATCCAGGATGGAAAAACAGTACAAAAGCATAAAAGTGTCCGAAAACTAATGAAAACGTTTGATTTTGGGCTGCTAAAAAAGGCCCAGCAAAGCGGGCTTGGCTGCCTCGTCGTAGAGCTCTCGAGAGCTTTCCAACGGCATACTGTGGGCCGCGTAACTCCTTACGGATCAAAAGTTATGGGCTCCGGAGTGACGAAGACCTGGTCGCAAGCCCCACGACCTCGGTTTGCGGGCCTAGCCTCTACGTGAAGTGAAGTTGTCTTGCCAAATGTGCCGTGGGATTCGGTAACAGAAATGTGATGGATTAGGTTGCCGGCCTTCCCGCGTCGCACAACGTACTATCCGGGACAAAAAAATAGTACAAAAGCAGAAAAGTGTCTGGAAACTGATGAAAACTTTCGATTTCAGTCACCGAAAAAAGGCCCAATGAAGTGGGCTTGGCTGTCCCGTCGTAGAGCCCTCGGAGAGCTTTCTAACGGTATGCTGTGGGCAGCGTAACTCCTTACGGATCAAAAGTTATGGGCTCCGGAGCGATGGAGACTTGGTCCCAAGCCCCACGACCTCGGTTTTCGTGCCCAGCCTCTACGTGAAGCGAAGTTGTCCGGCCCAAGGTACCATGGGATTCGGTAATAGAAATGTGATGGATTAGGTTGCCGGCCTTCCCGCGGCGCATGACGTACGATCCAGGACGAAAAAATAGTACAAAAGCAGAAAAGCGTCCGCAATCTGATGAAAACGTTCAATTTTGGGCTCTGAAAAAAGGCCCAAAGAAGCAAACTTCGCTGCCCCGTCGTAGAGCTCTCGGACAGCTTTCCAACGGTATGCTGTGGGCCGCGTAACTCCTTACGAATCAAAAGTTATGGGCTCTAGAGCGACGGAGACCTTGTCCCAAGCCCCACGACCTCGGTTTATGGGCCCAGCCTCTACGTGAAGCGAAGTTGTCTCGCCCAAGGTGCCATGTGATTCGGTAACACAAATGTGATGGATTAGGTTACCGGCCTTCCCGCTGCACACGATGTATGATCCGGGAGGGAAAAACAGTACAAAAGCAGAAAAGTGTCCAGAAACTGATGAAAACATTTGATTTCGGGCTCCAAAAAAAGGCCCAGTGAAGCGGGCTTGTTTGCCTTGACGTAGTGCTCTCGGAGAGTTTCCAACGATATACTGTTGGCCGTGTAACTCCTTACGGATCAAAAGTTATAGGCTCCGGAGCGATGGAGACCTGGTCACATGCCCCACGACCTCGGTTTCTGGGCCCAGCCTCTACGTGAAGCGAAGTTGTATCGCCCAAGGTGCCGTGGGATTCGGTAATAGAAATGTGATGGATTAGGTTGCCGGCCTTCTCGATTCGCACGACGTACGATCCGGGACGAAAAAATAATACAAAAGCATAAAAATGTCCAGAAACAGATTAAGACGTTCGATTTTGGTCTCCGAAAAAAGGCCCAGCATAGCAGGCTTGGCTTCCACGTTGTAGAGCTCTCGGAGAGCTTTCCAACGGTATGCTGTTGGCTGCGTAACTCCTTACGGATCAAAACTTATGGGCTCCGGAGTGACGGAGACCTGGTCCCAAGCCCCACGACCTCGGTTTGCGGGCCCAACCTCTACGTGAAATGAAGTTGTCTTGCCAAAGGTGCCGTGGGATTCGGTAACAGAAATGTGATGGATTAGGTTGCCGGCCTTCCCACGTCGCACGACGTACGATGCGGGACGAAAAAACAATACAAAAGCATAAAAGTGTCCAAAAACTGATGAGAACATTCGATTTCAGGCTCCGAAAAAAGGCCCAGCGATGCAAGCTACCCTGCCACATCGTAGAGCTCTCGGAGAGCTTTCCAACTGTATGCTGTGGGCCGCGTAACTCCTTACGGATCAAAAGTTATGCGCTCCGGAGCGATAGAGACCTGGTCCCAAGACCCACGACCTCGGTTTGCAGGGCCAGACTCTACGTGAAGGGAAGTTGTCTCGCCTACGATTCCGTGGGATTCGGTAATAGAAATGTGATGGATTAGGTTGCCGGCCTTCCAGCAGTGCACGACGTACGATCCGGGACGGAAAAACACTACAAAAGCAGAAAATGTCCGGAAACTGATGAAAACGTTATATTTTAGGCTCCGAAAAAAGGCCCAGCGAAGCGAATTTAACTGCCCCATCATAGAGCTCTCGGAGAGCTTTCCAATGGTATGCTGTGGGCCGCATAACTCCTTACGGATCAAAAGTTATGGGCTCCGGAGCAAGGGACGCCTGGTCCCAAGCCCCACGACCTCGGATTGCGGGACTTGCTTCTATGTGAAGCGAAGTTGTCTCGCCCAAGGTACCATGGGATTCGGTAACATAAATGTTATAGATTAGGTTGCCGGCTTTCCCGCGGCGCACGACATACGATCCGGAATGAAAAAATAGTACAAATGAAGTAAAGTATCCAAAAACTAATGAAAACGTTTGATTTTGGGCTCCGAAAAAAGCCCCAGCAAAGCAAGCTTTTGTTGTCCCGTCGTAGAGCTCTCGGAGAGCTTTCCAACGGTATGCTGTGGGCCGCGTAACTCCTTGCAGAACAAAAGTTATGGGCTCCGGAGCGACCGCAGACCTGGTCCCAAGCCCCACGACCTATGTTTACGGGCTTAGCCTCTACGTGAAGCGAATTTTCCTCACCCAAGTTGCCGTGGGATTCGGTAACAAAAATGTGACGGATTAGGTTGCCGGCCTTCCCGCGGCGCACGACGTACGTTCCGGGACGGAAAAACAATACAAAAGTAGAAAAGTGTCCAGAAACTGATGAAAACGTTCGATTTTGGACTCTCAAAAAAGACCCAGTAAAGCGGGCTTGGATGCCCCGTCGTAGAGCTCTCGGAGAGCTTTCCAACGGTATGCTGTGGGCCGCGTAACTCCTTACGGATCAAAAGTTATGGGCTACGGAGTAACGGAGACCTATTCCCAAGCCCCACGACCTCGGTTTACGGGCCCAGCCTCGACGTGAAGCAATGTTGTCTCACCCAAGATGCCGTGGGAATCGATAACAGAAATGTGATAGATTAGGTTGCCGGCCTTCCCGCGGCGCACAACGAACGATCCGGGACAGAAAACAGTACAAAAGCAGAAAGGTGTCTGAAAACTGATGAAAAAGTTTGATTTTGGGCTCCAAAAAAAGACCTTTTGCTGCCCCTTCGTAGAGCTCTTGGAGAGCTTTCAAACGGTATGCTGTGGGCCACGTAACTCCTTACGGATCAAAAGTTATGGGCTCCGGAGCGACGGAGACCTGGTCCCAAGCCCCACGACCTCGGTTTGCGAGCCCAGCCTCTACGTGAAGCGAAGTTGTCTTGCCTAAGGTGTCGTGGGATTCGGTAACAGAAATGTGATGGATTAGGTTGCCGGCCTTCTCTCGGAGCACGACGTACGATCCGGGATGGAAAAATAGTACAAAATCAGAAAAGTGTCCAGAAACTGATAAAAATGTTCGATTTTTGGCTCCGAAAAATGGTTCTTCACTGCCAATGCGTAGAGCTCTCGGAGAGCTTTCCAACGGTATGCTGTGGGCTGCGTAACTCCTTACAGATCAAAAGTTATTGGCTCCGGAGCGACGGAGACCTAGTCCCAAGCCCCACGACCTCGGTTTGCGGGCCCATCCTCAACGTGAAGCGCAGTTGTCTTGCCCAAGGTGCCGTGGGATTCGGTAATTGAAATGCGATTGATTAGGTTGCCGGCCTTCCCACGACGCATGACGTACGATCCGGGATGAAAAAACAGTACAAAAGCAGAAAAGTGTCCGGAAACTGATGAAAACGTCCGATTTTGGGCTCCGAAAAAAGGCCTTTTGCTGCCCCTTTGTAGAGCTCTTGGAGAGCTTTCAAACGGTATGCTGTGGGCCACGTAACTCCTTACGAATCAAAAGTTATGGGCTCCGGAGCGATGGAGACCTGGTCCCAAGCCCCACGACCTCAGTTTGCGAGCCCAGCCTCTACGTGAAGCGAAGTTGTCTCGCCTAAGGTGTCGTGGGATTCGGTAATAGAAATGTGATGGATTAGGTTGCCGGCCTTCTCGCGGAGCATGACGTACGATCCGGGATGGAAAAATAGTACAAAAGCAGAAAAGTGTCCAGAAACTGATAAAAATGTTCAATTTTTGGCTCCGAAAAATGGTTCTTCACTGCCACTGCGTAGAGCTCTTGGAGAGCTTTCCAACGGTATGCTGTGGGCCACGTAACTCCTTACGGATCAAAAGTTATGGTCTCCGGAGCGACGGAGACCTAGTACCAAACCCCACGACCTCGGTTTGTGGGCCCAGCCTCTACGTGAAGTGAAGTTGTCTTTTCCAAGGTGCCGTGGGATTCGGTAACAGAAATGTGATGGATTAGGTTGCTGGCCTTCCCGCGAAGGACGGCGTACGATCCGCGATGAAAAAATAGTACAAAAGCAGAAAAGTATCCAGAAACTGATGAAAATGTTCGATTTTGGGCTCTAAAAAAAGGCCCAGCGAAGCAAGCTTCCTGCCCCATCGTAGAGCCCTCGGAGAACTTTCCAACGATATGCTGTGGGCTGCGTAACTCTTTACGGATCAAAAGTTATGGGCTCCAGAGTGACGGAGACCTGGTCCCAAGTCCCACGACCTTGGTTTATGGGCCCAGCCTCTACATTAAGCGAAGTTGTCTCGCCCAAGATGCCATGGGATTCGGTAACAGAAATGTGATGGATTAGGTTGCCGGCCTTCTCACGGCGCACGACGTACGATCCGGGATGGAAAAACAGTACAAAAGCAGAAAAGTGTTCGGAAACTAATGAAAATGTTCAATTTCGGGTTCCGAAAAAAGGCCTCGTGAAGCGGGCTTGGCTGCCCTGTCGTAGAGCTCTCGGAGAACTTTCCAACGGTATGTTGTGGGCCACGTAACTCCTTACTGATCAAAAGTTATGGGCTCCAGAGCGAAAGAGACCTGGTCCCAAGCCCCACGACCTTGGTTTGCGGGCCCAGCCTCTACGTGAAGCGAAGTTGGCTCGCCCAAGGTACCGTGGCATTCGGTAATAGAAATGTGATAGATTAGGTTGCCGGCCTTCCCGCGGCGCACTACGTACGATCCGAGACGGAAAAACAGTATAAAAGCAGAAAAGTGTCCGAAAACTGATGAAAATGTTAAATTTTGGGCTCCGAAAAATGGCCCAGCAAAGCAAGCTCGACTACCCCGTCGTAGAGCTCTCGGAGAGCTTTCCAACGGTATGCTATGGGCCGCGTAACTCCTTACGGATCAAAAGTTATGGGCTCCAGAGCAACGGAGACCTGGTCCTATGCCCTTCGACCTCGGTTTGCGGGCCAAGCCTCTACGTGAAGCGAAGTTGTCTTACCCAAGGTGCCGTGGGATTCGGTAATAGAAATGTGAAGGATTAGGTTGCCGGCCTTCCCGCGGCGCATGACGAACGATCCGGGACGGGAAAATAGTACAAAAGAATAAAAGTGTCCGAAAACTGAAGAAAACGCACAATTTTGGGCTCCGAAAAAAGGCCTAGTTAAGTGATCTTCGCTGCCCCATAGTAGAGCTTTTGGAGAGCTTTCCAACGGTATGCTGTGGGCCGCGTAACTCCTTACGAATCAAAAGTTATGGGCTCCGGAGAGACGGAGACCTGGTCCTAAGCCCCACGACCTCGGTTTGCGGGCCGAGCGTCTACATGAAGCGAATTTGTCTCACCCAAGGTACCGTGGGATTCGGCAACAGAAATGTGAGGGATTAGGTTGCCAGCCTTCCCGCGGCGCACGACGTACGATCCGAGTCGGAAAAACAGTACAAAAGCATAAAAGTGTCTGAAAACTGATGAAAACGTTCGATTTTGGGCTCCAAAAAAAGGCCCAACAAAGAAGCCTTGGCTGCCCCATCGTAGAGCTCTTGGAGAACTTTCCAACGGTATGCTGTGGGCCGCGTAACTCCTTACGGATCAAAAGTTGTGGGATCCAGATCGACGAAGACCTGGTCCCAAGCCCCACGAACTCAGTTTGCGGGCCCAGCCTCTACGTGAAGCGAAGTTGTCTCGCCCAAGGTGCCATGGGATTTGGAAACAGAAATGTGATGGATTAGGTTGTCGGCCTTCCCGCGGCTCACGACGTACGATCCGGGACGGAAAAACACAACAAAAGCAGAAAAGAGTCCGGAAATTGATGAAAACGTTCAATTTTGGGCTCCGAAAAAAGGCCCAGCGAAGCGGGCTTGGCTGTCCCATTGTAGAGCTCGGAGAGCTTTCCAACGGTATGCTGTGGGCCGTGTAACTCCTTATAGATCAAAAGTTATGGACTTTTGAGCGATAGAGACTTGGTCCCAAGCCCCACGACCTTGGTTTGCGGGCCCAGCCTCTACGTGAAACGAAGTTGTCTCGCCCAAGGTGCAGTGGGATTCAACAATATAAATGTGATGGATTAGATTGCCGGCCTTCCTGCGGCGCACGACGTACGATCCGGGATGGAAAAACAGTACAAAAGCAGAATGGAGTTTGAAATTTGATGAAATCGTTCGATTTTGGGCTCCGAAAAAATGCCCATCGAAGCAAGTTTCCCTGCCCCGTCGTAGAGCTCTTGGAGAGCTTTCCAACGGTATGATGTGGGCCGCGTAACTCTTTACAGATCAAAAGTTATTGGCTCCGGAGCGACGGAGACCTGGTCCCTAGCCCCACGACCTCGGTTTGCGGGCCCAGCATCAACGTGAAGCGAAGTTGTCTCGCCCAAGGTGCCGTAGGATTCGGTAACAGAAATGTGTTGGATTAGGTTACCGGCCTTCCCGCGGCGCACGACGTACGATCCGGGTCGGAAAAACAGTACAAAAGCAGAAAAGTGTCTGAAAACTGATGAAAATGTTCGATTTTGGGCTCCAAAAAAAGGCCCAACAAAGAAGCCTTGGCTGCCCCATCGTAGAGCTCTTGGAGAGCTTTCCAATGGTATGCTGTGGGCCGCGTAACTCCTTACGGATCAAAAGTTAAGGGATCCGGATCGACGAAGACCTGGTCCCAAGCCCCACGAACTCAGTTTGCGGGCCCAGCCTCTACGTGAAGCGAAGTTGTCTCGCCCAAGGTACCATGGGATTTGGAAACAGAAATGAGATGGATTAGGTTGTCGTCCTTCCCGCGGCTCACGACGTACGATCCGGGACGGAAAAACACAACAAAAGCAGAAAAGAGTCCGGAAATTGATGAAAACGTTCAATTTTGGGCTCTGAAAAAAGGCCCAGCGAAGCGGGCTTGGCTGTCCCATCGTAGAGCTTGGAGAGCTTTCCAACTGTATGTTGTGGGCCGCGTAACTCCTTACGGATCAAAAGTTATGGGCTCCAGAGCGACGGAGACCTGGTCCCAAGCCCTACGACCTCGGTTTGTGGGCCCAGCCTCTACGTGAAGCGAAGTTGTCCCACCCAAGATGCCGTGGGATTCGGTAACAGAAATGTGATTGATTAGGTTGCCGGCCTTCCCACAGCGCATGACGTACGATCCGGGACGGAAAAACAGTACAAAAGCATAAAAGTGTCTCGAACCTGATGAAAACGTTCAATTTTTGGCTCCAAAAAAAGGCCCAGCAAAGCAGCCTTGGCTGCCCCGTCGTAGAGCTCTCGGTGAGCTTTCCAACGGTATGCTGTGGGCCGCGTAACTCCTTACGGATCAAAAGTTATGGGCTCCGGTGCGACGGAGACCTGGTCCCAAGCCCCACGACCTCGGTTTGTGGGCCCAGCCTCTACGTGAAGTGAAGTTTTCTCGCCCAAGGTGCCATGGGATTCGGTAACAGAAATGTGATTGATTAGGTTGCCGGCCTTCCCACGGCGCATGACGTACGATCTGGGACGGAAAAAAAGTACAAAAGCAGAAAAGTGTCCAGAAACTGATGAAAACGTTCGATTTTGGGCTCCAAAAAATGGCCCAGCAAAGCAGCCTTGGCTGTCCCGTCTTAGAGCTCTCGAAGAGCTTTCCAACGGTATGCTGTGGGCCACGTAACTCCTTACGGATCGAAAGTTATGGGCTCCGGAGCGACAGAGACCTGGTCCCAAGCCCCACGAACTCGGTTTGCGAGCCCAGCCTCTACATGAAGCGAAGTTGTCTTGCCCAAGGTGCCGTGGGATTTGGTAACAGAAATGTGATGGATTAGGTTGCCGGCCTTTCCACGGCGCGCGACGCATTATCCGGGATGAAAAAATAGTACAAAAGCAGAAAAGTGGCCGGAAACTGATGAAAACGTTTGATTTTGGGCTCCGAAAAAAGACCCAGTGAAGCGGGCTTAGCTACCACGTCGTAGGACTCTCGGAGAGCTTTCCAACGGTATGCTGTGGGCTGCGTAACTCCTTACGGATCAAAAGTTATGGGCTTTCGAGTGACGGAGACTTGGTCCCAAGCCCCACGACCTCTGTTTGCGGGCCCAGCCTCTATGTGAAGCGAAGTTGTCTCGGCCAAGGTGCCGTGGGATTCGGTAACAAAAATGTGATAGATTCAGTTGCCGGCCTTCCCGCGGCGCACGACGTACGATCCCGGACGAAAAAACAATACAAAAGCAGAAAAGTAACCAAAAACTAATGAAAACGTTCGATTTTTAGCTCCGAAAAAAGGCCCAGCAAAGCAGGCTTGGCTGCCCCATCCTAGAGCCCTCGGGGAGCTTTCCAACGGTATGCTGTGGGCCGCGTAACTCCTTACGGATCAAAAGTTATGGGCTCCGGAGCGACGGAGACCTTGTCCCAAGCCCCACGCACTCGATTTGCGTGCCAGCCTCTACGTGAAGCGAAGTTCTCTCGCCCAAGGTACCGTGGGATTCGGTAATAGAAATGTGATGGATTAGGTTAACGGCCTTCCCGCGGCGCACAACGTACAATCCGGGACGGAAAAACAGTACAAAAGCAAAAAATTGTCCGAAAACTGATAAAAAAGTTCGATTTTGTGCTCTGAAAAAATGACCTACGAAGCCGGCTTGGCTGCCCAGTCGTAGAGCTCGCGGAGAGCTTTCCAATGGTATGCTGTGGGCCGCGTAACTCCTTACGGATCAAAAGTTATAGGCCCCGGAGCGACGGAGACCTTGTCCCAAGCCCCACGTCCTCGGTTTGTGGGCCCAGCCTCTACATGAAGCGAAGTTGTATCGCCCAAGGTACCGTGGGATTCGGTAATAGAAATGTGATGGATTAGGTTGCCGGCCTTCCCGCGGTGCACGACGTACGATCCGGGATGGAAAAGCAGTACAAAAGCAGAAAAGTATCTAGAAACTGATCAAAACGTTCAATTTTGGGCTCTGAAAAAAGGCCCAGCAAAGCGGGCTTGGCTGCACCGTCGTAGAGCTCTCGGAGAGCTTTCCAACGGTTTGTTGTTGGCCGCGTAACTCCTTATAGATCAAAAGTTATAGGCTCTTGAACGACGGAGACCTGGTCTCAAGTCCCACGACCTCGGTTTGCGGGCCCAGCCTCTACGTGAAGCGAAGTTGTCTCGCCCAAGGTGCAGTGGGATTCGACAACAGAAATGTGATGGATTAGGTTGCTGGCCTTCCCGCGGCGCACGACGTACGATCCGGGATGGAAAAACACTACAAAAGCATAAAAGAGTACGAAAATTGATGAAAATGTTTGATTTTGGGCTCCGAAAAAAGGCCCAGCGAAGCAAGTTTCGCTGCTCCGTCGTAGAGCTCTCGGAGAGCTTTCCAACGGTATGATGTGGGCCGCGTAACTCCTTACAGATCAAAAGTTATAGGCTCTAGAGCGACGGAGACTTGGTCCTAAGCCCCACGACCTCGGTTTGCGGGCCCAGCCTCAACGTGAAGCGAAGTTCTCTCGCCCAAGGTGCCTTGGGATTTGGTAACAGAAATGTGTTGGATTCGGTTGCCGGCCTTCCCGCTGCGCACGACCTACGATCCGGGACGAAAAAATAGTACAAAAGCAGAAAAGTGTCTGAAAACGGATGAAAACGTTCGATTTTGGGCTCCAAAAAAAGGCCCAACAAAGCACCCTTGGCTGCCCCGTCGTAGAGCTCTTGGAGAGCTTTCCAACGGTATGCTGTGGGCTACGTAACTCCTTACGGATCAAAAGTTATAGGCTTTGGATCGACGGAGACCTGGTCCCAAGCCCCACGAACTCGGTTTGCGGGCCCAGCTTCTACGTGAAGCGAAGTTGTCTTGCCCAAGTTGCCGTGGGATTTGGTAACAGAAATGTGATGGATTAGGTTGCCGGCCTTCACGCGGCGCACGACGTACGATCCGGGACGGAAAAACACTACAAAAGTAGAAAAGAGTCCAGAAATTGATGAAAACGTTCAATTTTTTGCTCCGAAAGAAGGCCCAGTGAAGCGGGCTTGGCTGTCCCGTCGTAGAGCTCTTAGAGGGCTTTCAAACGGTATGCTGTGGGCTGCGTAACTCCTTACGGATCAAAAGTTATGGGCTCCGGAGTGACGGAGACCTGGTCCCGAGCCCCACGACCTCGGTTTGTGGGCCCAGCCTCTACGTGAAGCGAAGTTGTCTTGCCCAAGGTGCCATGGGATTCGGTAACAGAAATGTGATTGATTAGGTTGCCGACCTTGCCACGGCGCATGACGTACGATCCGGGATGGAAAAACAGTACAAAAGCAGAAAAGTGTCTGGAAACTGATGAAAATGTTCGATTTTGGGTTTCAAAAAAAGGCCCAGCAAAGCAGCCTTGGCTGCCCTGTCGTAGAGCTCTCGGAGAACTTTCCAACGGTATGCTGTGGGCCGCGTAACTCCTTACGGATCAAAAGTTATGGGCTCTTGAGCGACGGAGACCTGGTCCCAAGCCTCACGACTTCGGTTTGCCGGCCCAGCCTCTACGTGAAGCGAATTTTCCTTGCCCAAGGTGCCGTGGGATTTGGTAACAGAAATGTGATGGATTAGGTTGCCGGCCTTCCCGCGGCGCACGACGTAAGATCCGGGATGAAAAAACACAACAAAAGCAAAAACGAGTCCGGAAATTGATGAAAACGTTTGATTTTGGGTTCCGAAAAAATGCCCAGCGTAGTGGGCTTGGCTGTCCCGTCGTAGAGCTCTCGGAGAACTTTCTAACGGTATGTTGTGGGCCGCGTAACTCCTTACGGATCAAATGTTATGGGCTCCAAAGCGACGGAGACCAAGTCCCAAGCCCCATGACCTCGGTTTGTGGGCCCATCCTCTACGTGAAGTGAAGTTGTCGCGCCCAAGGTGCCGTGGGATTCGATAACAGAAATGTGATAGATTAGGTTGCGGCCTTCCCACGGCGCATGACGTACGATCCGGGACGGAAAAACAGTACAAAAGCAGAAAAGTGTCCGAAAACTGATGAAAACGTTCGATTTTGGGCTTCGAAAAAAGGCCCAGCAAAGCAGGCTTGGCTACGCCATCGTAGATCTGTCGGAGAGCTTTCCAACGGTATGCTGTGGGCCGCATAACTCCTTACGGATCAAAAGTTATGGGCTCCGGAGCGACGGAGACCTGGTCCAAAGCCCCACGCACTCGGTTTGCGGGCCCAGCCTCTACGTGAAGCGAAGTTCTGTCGCCCAAGGTGCCATGGGATTCGGTAACAGAAATATGATGGTTTAGATTGCCGGCCTTACCGCGGCGCACGACGTACGATCCGGGACGGAAAAACTATACAAAAGAGTAAAAGTGTCCGAAAACTGATGAAAACGTTCGATTTTGGGCTCTGAAAAAAGGCCTAGAGAAAAAAGCTTCACTGCCTCGTCGTAGAGCTCTCGGAGAGCTTTCCAACGGTAATCTGTGGGCTGTGTAACTCCTTACGGATCAAAAGTTATGGGCTCCGGAGCGACGGAGACCTGGTCCCAAATCCCACGACCTCGGTTTGTGGGCCCAGCCTCTACATGAAGTGAAGTTGTCTCGCCCAAGGTGCCGTGGTATTCGGTACCAAAAATGTGATGGATTGGGTTGCCGGCCTTCCCGCGGAGCACGACGTACGATCCGGGACCGAAAAACAGTACAAAAGTAGAAAAGTGTCCGAAAATTGATGAAAATGTTCGAGTTTGGGCTCCTGAAAAATGGCCCAGCAAAGAGGGCTTGGCTGCCCCGTCGTAGAGCTCTCGGAGAGCTTTCCAACGGTATGTTGTGGGCCGCCTAACTCCTTACGGATCAAAAGTTATGGGCTCCGGAGCGACGGAGACCTGGTCCCAAGCCCCACGACCTCGGTTTGTGGGCCCAGCCTCTACGTGAACCGAAGTTGTCTCGCCCAAGGTGCCGTGGGATTCGGTAATAGAAATGTGATGGATTAGGTTGCCGGCCATCCTGTGACGCACGACGTACGATCCGGGACAGAAAAACAGTACAAAAGTAGAAAAGTGTCCGAAAATTGATGAAAACGTTCGATTTTGTTCTCCGAAAAAAGGCCTAACAAAGCAAGCTTCCTGCCCTATCATAGAGCTCTCGGAGAGCTTTCCAACGGTATGATGTGGGCCGCGTAACTCCTTACGGATCAAAAGTTATGGGCTCCGGAGCGATGGAGACCTGGTCCCAAGCCCCACGACCTCGGTTTGCGGGCCCAGCTTCTACATTAAGCGAAGTTGTCTCGCCCAAGATGCCATGGGATTCGGTAACAAAAATGTGATGGATTTGGTTACCGGCGTTCCCGCGGCGCACGACGTACGATTCGGGACGGAAAAACAGTACAAAAGCAGAAAAGTGTACGAAAACTGATGAAAATGTTCAATTTCGGGTTCCGAAAAAAGGCCCAGTGAAGCGGGCTTGGCTGCCCCATCGTAGAGCTCTCAGAGAGCTTTCTAACAGTATGCTGTGGGCCGCGTAACTCCTTACGGATCAAAAGTTATGGGCTCCGAAGCGATAGAGACCTGGTCCCAAGCCCCACGACCTCGGTTTGCGGGCCCAGCCTCTATGTGAAGCGAAGTTGTCTCGCCCAAGGTGCCGTGGTATTCGGTAACAAAAATGTGATGGATTAGGTTGCCGGCCTTCCCGCGGCGCACGACGTAGGATCTGGGACGGAAAAACAGTACAAAAGCAGAAAAGTATCTGAAAACTAATGAAAACGTTTGATTTTGAGCTCCGAAAAAAGGCCCAGCAAAGCAGGCTTGGTTGCCCCGTCGTAGAGCTCTCGGAGAGCTTTCAAACTGTCATGCCCCAACCCGACCTATAAAGGTTAGACTAGGGTGTTATCTAAACATTCAAATCCTTTCACATTCTTAATCATTCTAGGAGGTTTACACTTAACATTTTATTCTAGACTCCAAAATTTTCCGGAAATCCGGCAGCATAACGGCTGTAATTGGGCTCTTTGTTTTGACCTAAATTTTCTAACAGCCTCAAACTTTCAATTCAAGTTCATTCCCGACTCGAGTTTACTATTTTATCATCAATTGAATTGCTTATTGGTTATTTCGACGTCTCGTATGATTTATAACCTAGCGTGATGCTATGTCTCGTTTGTCCATTTATCCTTGTTTCAAAATATATCTGTTGATCTTAGCTTATTAGCGAGTACCTGTTAAGATTGGATAAGTTTATTTGCCTATTCCTTAACTAGCATCATAACCTATGATAGGCTAATAATAACAAAAGCAAAAACGATCATAGTATGTCTAGTATCAGTCTACTTAATATAAGTACAAACCAAAATTAGACCCCAAATTACAACGGGGGTCTTTTACATTAGCAACAACAAGCAACATAGGATAAATGGTCTTCAAGCAGCACAAAATACACAAGTAGTCACGTTCAAGCAAAACAACAATAACAGGCAATCACACCAAGGGTTCATCATTAGGTACATTGAGCTCGGGTTCCTGTACCTATTCTTCTTCACCTGAAATGATAAAAGAGGGTGAGTCCTTATGAACTCAGCGAGGGAGAACGAGAAATAAGTTTTGAAACTCATTTTCTGGTTAAACTTATGAAAATCCCTTTTTCAAACATGAATACAACAGAAATACAAGTACAGAAATACAAATACAGAAACAGGAATACCAGTCTTTCCTCCCCGAGGTTCTCTAGGATCCAAGCGGGAGTACTTATACACATAATAAAAAGGATACGGTGAGCTTTAGCTCTCAGATCAGATCCAGGATCAGTTATTGCGGCCGACTTCAAATCATTCCCCAAACACACCAGGTGGGTGTACTCCGGATGTACCCCAAAATCCTACGATCCAACTCTCCGAGGAAGTCTAGCCCCCAAGCGAGAGAGGGAATGGGACCATGGAGGTCACGGTAACACCGGCAAGCCCGATGCCGCCCGGCGTGCGTGATCACTACCATGCCGACAGGAAAGGTTGCAACCTTGTATGCAATGCACATTTATGACAGGTAATATATATCAAAGAAGGAGGACAACAAAGTAGGTTGTCTCCGGACAGTCATAAGATTGCACATTGACAGATAAACAGGCAGGACATGATAAGACAAGAAATTTCACTTGAAAGGCATATAGAGTTATATGGAAATTAAACGGGCAGCCATGTAACACATATAAAACAGGCCATATAACTCATTAAAAGTCCACGCAATAAAGTGATAAGATTACTCAACATGCAGTGATATCAACAAGGGTTCAAATGCGAGAAAAGCTTATTTGTCAACGTGCAATGGTCAAGATCACTTTTAAAGTTATAAAACATTTACGGGCAGCCCACGCAACGTACAGTTTCCTCACAATATCCAATGGTTAACACTTAGCAAGAAAACTTAGTCATTAGGGTTTCCATTTCATGCATAATCGTGAGATCAAACACTAAGTCAATTTAACATCATTCCCAAGTCATACATCGTTCAATTCATACATCCTCAAGTGCTTAAAACAGTCCACATAATATTCCAACACCACAATTCCAAGCAACTAGTGCCACAAAAGAGGTTACAATAGTTTTCCAAGCACATAGCTAAGTGGAACACTCACTGCAATAGGCTGTTTTCTCATAATCAATCGAATAATCAAAAAATCTCCAAATTCAGTGAATAAGATTTCAAATTAAATTTTAAGAAGTTAACTAAAATCAGAAACAATCCTTGCATCAATTGGAGTTCAGAATCATTAGTTATAACCGAAACAGTGAGGTAACACAAAATTGTCCAGATTTGCACACTTTTCAGAAAATGACGTTTTTGAGGTCCTTAGAGTCATTTTTAGCTTTGGTCTATTTCTGACAAAGTTGTCCAGAACTGAAAAATCTAGTAGCAAACCAAATTTCATGAATTTTTGACATCATTTATTAAGTCAAATATGGTTCGTTCCACAAGGTCAGTGCATCTGCCAAAACCTGATTCATTTTTCCAGATTTCCAGATTTGGTCACATTTTAATGATTTGCCATTTTGAGGACCTTAGGGTCAAAATTAGCTTTGGCCTATTTCTGGGAAAAATTTTAAAACTGTCCAAACTAGTCACCCACAAATTTTAAAGCATTTTCAACATCATTTGCTTAGCTAAACTTACCTCGAACAGACTGGTCAGAGAGCTGTCATCCATTTCGACTTCACCTAGCATCATTTTCAAGCCAAGATCTTGCCATGCATGGTCATTTAAGCTTATGAACGACCATATATCTCAAGTACAGAAGCAAACACACACATCTATGAGCATGCATGTGAGTTTTTAAAGAGTTTTCAAAAGGTTTTAACCCTCACCTTAGCAATCAACCACAAAGATGCACAAAAACTTGTTGAAGCTTCAAATCTCTTCTTCTTCTTGCTTAGCCGAGATTCCAACTAGCTTTTCTCTATTTTTCCTAGCTTAATGATCAATCTCTTAGTGCATGCATGTAGTTAGAACTTGAAGAAAAGAAATGGAAGCTTAGTAACTCACCTAGGCCGAAAATGAAGCTTCAATGCATATGCATGAGTGATTTTCGAACTCTAGCTTGTTTGCTCGACTTTCTTGATGATTGCTTGACTTGGCTTAGCTAAGTTATGAAGAAGACAAGCCAAGGAGATAGAGAACTCAGCCAAGAACCGAAATGGAGAGAGGAAATGAGAGAGAAGTGAGAGAAGTTGAAGGAAATGAGAGAATGTGACAAAAAATATGACAAGGAATAAAGCCTTTTGCAATTTTTGATGAGCATGTTCAGCCTTGAGCTTGGTGAATTAGATTTTTGTGTCTTCAAGGTGGAATTTAAAATGCTAGCATGGGCAATGGTGGTTTGGTCGAACAAGGAGAGAAATTTGAGTGGTTTTGAGCATTTTTTATGCATTGTGCTAAGTGTTTGTCATAATTTGTCTAGGAATAATTCTTTATGCATTTGTGTCATTAGAATTGTCATAGGAATGTTGGGGAATGAGGGAATCTAGGTAGAATAAAATATAGGAATGTTTGTTGATGAGTTGAATTATGAATAGAATAATAGTTAGCGGGAAAAGTAGGAATAGTTTAGTATTATTTTATTGTTAGTGGAGCTTGTAGATAATTTGAATTAGGAATATAATAATAGATAGTGGTGTTTGTAGGATTATTTTATAGTCTAGTGCTTTGTGTAGGATTCTTTATTGATTAGCGTGCGGGCACGCTTTCCTAAGTCTAGGGCACGCACTACGAGATAAGACACGAACTACGAGACAAATGCACGTTTTTCAAGACTAAGGCACATACTTCAAGATAAGTGCACGGATTCTAATGCTAACACACGCAACCCTAGGTGAAGGAACGTAGATCAAAATAAGGCACGTAATTCAATGCAATGCACGTAATTCAAGACACGACTCTTAAACCTAGGTTAAAGCACATGGTTCAAGGTTAATGCACACGAAACGAAGAGACACACGCAAATTGAGGTCTCACACATAAATTAAGGTCATGGCACGTTTATCTAGGTATTGTACGTATCTCAAGGATTAGGACACACAATTCTAAGTTAAGGCACGTATAATGAGGCATGCACAAAAACCAAGACAGGATACGTAATCCAAGGTCAGCCATACAGTTCTGGGTCTAAGGCACGCAAATTGAGGAAAGGCACATTATTCGGGGTCGTGCCTCACATCCTCCCCTCCTTAAAAGAATTTCGTCCCGAAATTCATTCTTGCCTATTGAGGTCATTAAGACAGATTCCGACCATTGTCATTTTCAACTCCGGGTCATCCTTTGCTCTGTGATCTCTCTTACCACAACGAATTCACTTCTTAGCTTTCTCCAATCATTTAATTCGGTGTGACCCCTACATTTACAGTTCGTTCCTTTGAACAACTCTCTTTTCTCCAATTGATCTTAAGGTCGAGTTCATTAACTAAGGTTAGAATCTCCAAACATAGTCATCAAAACTGCATCGGTATCTTAACAATAGAACTGTAACTCCAAAAATCATGGCTCATGTTGTATCAATCTCGCATTCATACCTCAAAAGGAATATCACAATAATTCCATGATCCTAGGGTGACATACGCTAATTTCAAGATGATAGATCTATATCATATTTTCTATCAACTAGCTTCAAAATTTGTAACACCTAGGACATACACGTGATATGGGTCGTTTCCACAATACGACTCTATTTTCAGGAAAAACTCTCCAAACAAACTAATCCATCTCAAATCGTCATCTATCGATGGTATTATAGCCCTTCTTATCTCGCAGGTACATTAGATTAACAAATATTCTAATGACTAGTGTCCCGATCATAGGCTCCTATTCACTAACATCCTTTCCCAGTTTCGTTAACCTTCATGCTCGTAATCAACGAGAAAGACCGTTGAGATTCATTAAACTCGAATTCTAAGGTTTATTAAGTATCACCAACAAATTGCCATCGAAATTGCATGGGTAAACTAATCATGTAGCACTAGTTCAACTTTTCAAGTAAATTCATCAACTCATAATCCACAATTTATTTCCTTATTCGAATCCCTATCTTCAAGTCACGAGGCTTCAGAATTTCTTTAATCTTAACCAAACTCCTAGGGTGAATAGTTTCCACCTCAAATAAATTCTACTCACCTCAATCCAAGGTTACGTCATATTTAAGAAGACAATGGTCCTACTCACTTAGCGATCTAGTCATCCCTTCGAACACTTAATGCCTGCCAATATATCTTCGACATTAATGTTACTAAGCTAGGTTCATAGCCATGTAAGTGAGATCAATTCTCTACTAGGTTATCGGTCGTACAACAACAATCCTAGGACTATAAATGGTTACCGAAATGATCTAGCTCATAAGACACTAACCATACTAATCCAAGTAGCTTGTTACACAAAATAACTTCAAGGCCGTGTCAACATAAGAATTATGACCACGAGGCATCCTTCAACATAACCTATTAGAACTTCAAAAGTAATCAATTACTTATTTAACTATCACTACAAAATTCACCCCTCTTATTCGACGACCACAATTCGAAGTCTTCAACTGCTAGTTTCTAGAAGTGAAACGGTGCACATAGATACGGTGGTCTAACAATAGTCTCTTGGGTCATCATGACTTTAATTTATCTCTATCTTACTCTCTTCATTTACATGTTCAACTAGCTAAGAGCATCAAGACTCATCGACCTTAGGTTCTAGGGTTCACCATGGATCATCATGCATACTTACTATTAACTATTTAGGATTACTAATCATATCCTAACGACTTCACTTTGTAACCAGATGCTTTAATCTCATTCCCATGTTTTATATATACTAGGTCCATCAGTCTTATTTAAGGATATATGCTTCCTAATATCCTTTAGGGTATCCAAATAACGAGTGCATAGAATGACTTACTTCGCATAATCATAACTAAACTCGAGAGGCACTGAATTAATACCATGATTCTAAATATCACTGATATCCAACTTAGGACCTTTAGCAATGTTAGTCATCTAATGCACAATTCCATTCCTTACACTTCTATCCGACCTAACATTTTAGGTGCAGTTTTCCAAACACGAGTTCTAGCTACGTGAATTCCTTGATTCCAACATTCCTATACCTTGTTATACTAAAGAATCATCAACCTTGCTAAACTCAGTCTCCAGAGTTACCTACATGTCTTGAGGTTATCCATTGTTAAGTTACTTAAACACATTATTCACGCTTTAATAATCTAACCCCTATCGTCCATTTCCACGAGTTCATCTCTTAATTTCTAGGTCACAATCTTACCATTGAGTGAACTTGAAACTCGTTAATATACACCTTATTAGGTTCAACGATGCTTAATTCCAATCAAGTAAGGATTCAATCATATAATTAGTCTATTATACCATTTTAAGATATAAGAATTTGATTCAAAAGCAACTCCTAAGTCAAACTTCCATTATAAGCATATGAACATATATATACTACTCCACATCTCTAATAGTATATTCTTATATCTAAGGAAAGTTGTATATCCTTAACATTTATTCTTGAACCACAATTAGAAGAACGGTTTGACGGAATTAAGAACTTTATAGCTATAAAATTGATAACTTAATCATAGGTATGTGTATTCCAAAGATAAAGATATAAGTTTACCTCAACAATTATACCTGTGCTACGCATTTTATATATATGTATATCCAATAAGATATATGATCCATTGAGCACCTGTGAAGATGCGAGAAATCTCTAACCGAGCCTTTCGTTCGTCCTGCACAAATTCACTTCCCTGAAAGTCCTAATCCTAACTATCTATGTGTATAAACAGTCATTCATGGTTATATAACATGCACATGTATCAAGGAAGAAGTATAAAAGCATGCATTCATTATTTAGGGCACTAACGTGTCGGTGTTCATGACACATAATACATATAGTCCACAAAGGCACATAGTATTCAATTCTCAAAGCAATTAAAGCACATTAACACACATTAACACATATAAACAAGACATCATAATTACCTTAGGGCTTCTACCCATGGTCCGAGAGTTGAACCCGACTAACGCCTAGTTACTAAACTAAGCTCTGATACCATTCTTCTAAGGTGTCACGCCCCAACCCGACCTATAAAGGTTAGACTAGGGTGTGATCTAAACATTCAAATCCTTTCACATTCTTAATCATTCTAGGAGGTTTACACTTAACATTTTATTCTAGACTCCAAAATTTTCTAGAAATCCGGCAGCATAACGGCTGTAATTGGGCTCTTTGTTTTGACCTAAATTTTTTAACAGCCTCAAACTTTCAATTCAAGTTCATTCCCGACTCGAGTTTACTATTTTATCATCAATTGAATTGCTTATTGGTTATTTCGACGTCCCGTATGATTTATAACCTACCGTGATGCTATGTCTTGTTTGTCCATTTATCCTTGTTTCAAAATATACCTGTTGATCTTAGCTTATTAGCGAGTACCTGTTGAGATTGGATAAGTTCATTTGCTATTCCTTAACTAGCATCATAACCTATGACAGGCTGATAATAACAAAAGCAAAAACGATCATAGTATGTCTAGTATCAGTCTACTTAATATAAGTACAAACCAAAATTAGACCCCAAATTACAATGGGGGTCTTTTACATTAGCAACAACAAGCAACATAGGATAAATGGTCTTCAAGCAGCACAAAATACACAAGTAGTCACGTTCAAGCAAAACAACAATAACAGGCAATCACTCCAGGGGTTCATCATTAGGTACATTGAGCTCGGGTTCCTGTACCTATTCTTCTTCACCTGAAATGATAAAAGAGGGTGAGTCCTTATGAACTCAGCGAGGGGGAACGAGAAATAAGTTTTGAAACTCATTTTCTGGTTAAACTTATGAAAATCCCTTTTTCAAACATGAATACAACAGAAATACAAGTACATAAATACAAATACAGAAACAGGAATACCAGTCTTTCCTCCCCGAGGTTCTCTAGGATCCAAGCGGGAGTACTTATACACATAATAAAAAGGATACGGTGAGCTTTAGCTCTCAGATCAGATCCAGGATCAGTTATTGCGGCCGACTTCAAATCATTCCCCAAACATACCAGGTGGGTGTACTCCGGATGTACCCCAAAATCCTACGACCCAACTCTCCGAGGAAGTCTAGCCCCCAAGCGAGAGAGGGAATGGGACCATGGAGGTCAAGATAACACCGGCAAGCCCGATGCCGCCCGGCGTGCGTGATCACTACCATGCCGACAGGAAAGGTTGCAACCTTGTATGCAATGCACATTTATGACAGGTAATATATATCACAGAAGGAGGACGACAAAGTAGGTTGCCTCCGGACAGTCCTCCGGACAGTCATAAGATTGGACATTGACAGATAAACAGGCAGGACATGATAAGACAAGAAATTTCACTTGAAAGGCATATAGAGTTATATGGAAATTAAACGGGCAGCCATGTAACACATATAAAATAGGCCATATAACTCATTAAAAGTCCACGCAATCAAGTGATAAGATTACTCAACATGCAGTGATATCAACAAGGGTTCAAATGCGAGAAAAGCTTATTTGTCAACGTGCAATGGTCAAGATCACTTTTAAAGTTATAAAACATTTACGGGCAGCCCACGCAACGTACAGTTTCCTCACAATATCCAATGGTTAACACTTAGCAAGAAAACTTAGTCATTAGGGTTTCCATTTCATGCATAATCGTGCGATCAAACACTAAGTCAATTTAACATCATTCCCAAGTCATACATCGTTCAATTCATACATCCTCAAGTGCTTAAAACAGTCCACATAATATTCCAACACCACAATTCCAAGCAACTAGTGCCACAAAAGAGGTTACAATAGTTTTCCAAGCACATAGCTAAGTGGAACACTCACTGCAATAGGCTGTTTTCTCATAATCAATCGAATAATCAAAAAATCTCCAAATTCAGTGAATAAGATGTCAAATTAAATCTTAAGAAGTTAACTAAAATCAGAAACAAGCCTTGCATCAATTGGAGTTCAGAATCATTAGTTATAACCGAAACAGTGAGGTAACACAAAATTGTCCGGATTTGCACACTTTTCAGAAAATGACGTGTTTGAGGTCCTTAGAGTCATTTTTAGCTTTGGTCTATTTCTGACAAAGTTGTCCAGAACTAAAAAATCTAGCAGCATACCAAATTCCATGTATTTTTGACATCATTTATTAAGTTAAATATGGTTCGTTCCACAAGGTAAGTGCATCTGCCAAAACCTGATTCATTTTTCCAGATTTCCAGATTTGGTCACATTTTAATGATTTGCCATTTTGAAGACCTTAGGGTCAAAATTAGCTTCGGCCTATTTCTGGGAAAAATGTTCACAACTGTCCAAACTAGTCACCCACCAATTTTCAAGCATTTGCAACATCATTTTCTTAGCTAAACTTACCTCGACCAGACTGGTCAGAGAGCTGTCATCCATTTCGACTTCACCTAGCATCATTTTCAAGCCAAGATCTTGCCATGCATGGTCATTTAAGCTTATGAACGACCATATATCTCAAGTACAGAAGCAAACACACACATCTATGAGCATGCATGTGAGTTTTTAAAGAGTTTTCAAAAGGTTTTAACCCTCACCTTAGCAATCAACCACAAAGATGCACAAAAACTTGTTGAAGCTTCAAATCTCTTCTTCTTCTTGCTTAGCCGAGATTCCAACTAGCTTTTCTCTATTTTTCCTAGCTTAATGATCAATCTCTTAGTGCATGCATGTAGTTAGAACTTGAAGAAAAGAAATGGAAGCTTAGTAACTCACCTAGGCCGAAAATGAAGCTTCAATGCACATGCATGAGTGATTTTCGAACTCTAGCTTGTTTGCTCGACTTTCTTGATGATTGCTTGACTTGGCTTAGCTAAGTTATGAAGAAGACAAGCCAAGAAGATAGAGAACTCAGCCAAGAACCGAAATGGAGAGAGGAAATGAGAGAGAAGTGAGAGAAGTTGAAGGAAATGAGAGAATGTGACAAAAAATATGACAAGGAATAAAGCCTTTTGCAATTTTTGATGAGCATGTTCAGCCTTGAGCTTGGTGAATTAGATTTTTGTGTCTTCAAGGTGGAATTTAAAATGCTAGCATGGGCAATGGTGGTTTGGTCGAACAAGGAGAGAAATTTGAGTGGTTTTGAGCATTTTTTATGCATTGTGCTAAGTGTTTGTCATAATTTGTCTAGGAATAATTCTTTATGCATTTGTGTCATTAGAATTGTCATAGGAATGTTGGGGAATGAGGGAATCTAGGTAGAATAAAATATAGGAATGTTTGTTGATGAGTTGAATTATGAATAGAATAATAGTTAGTGGGAAAAGTAGGAATAGTTTAGTATTATTTTATTGTTAGTGGAGTTTGTAGATAATTTGAATTAGGAATATAATAATAGTTAGTGGTGTTTGTAGGATTATTTTATAGTCTAGTGCTTTGTGTAGGATTCTTTATTGATTAGCGTGCCGGCACGCTTTCCTAAGTCTAGGGCACGCACTACGAGATAGGACAAGAACTACGAGACAAACGCTCATTTTTCAAGACTAAGGCACATACTTCAAGATAAGTGCACGGATTCTAATGCTAACACACGCAACCCTAGGTGAAGGAACGTAGATCAAAATAAGGCACGTAATTCAATGCAATGCACGTAATTCAAGACACGACTCTTAAACCTAGGTTAAAGCACACGATTCAAGGTTAATGCACACGAAACGAAGAGACACACGCAAATTGAGGTCTCACACGTAAATTAAGGTCATGGCACGTTTATCTAGGTATTGCACGTATCTCAAGGATTAGGACACACAATTCTAAGTTAAGGCACATATAACGAGGCATGCACGAAAACCAAGACAGGATACGTAATCCAAGGTCGGCCATATAGTTCTGGGTCTAAGGCACGCAAATTGAGAAAAGGCACATTATTCAGGGTCGGGCCTCACACCAACGGTATGCTGTGGGCCGCGTAACTCCTTACGGATCAAAAGTTATGGGCTCCGAAGCGACGGAGACCCGGTCCCAAGCCCCACGCACTCGGTTTGCGGGCCCAGCCTCTACGTGAAGCGAAGTTGTCTCGCCCAAGGTGCCGTGGGATTCGGTAATAGAAATGTGATGGATTAGGTTAACGGCCTTCCCGCGGCGCACAACGTACGATCCGGGACGGAAAAACAGTACAAAAGAAAAAAAGTACCCGGAAACTGATCAAAATGTTCGATTTTGGGCTCCGAAAAAAGGACCAACGAAGCGGGCTTGCCTGCCCCGTCGTAGAGCTCGCGGAGAGCTTTCCAACGGTATGCTGTGGGCCGCGTAACTCCTTACGGATCAAAAGTTATGGGCTCTTGAGCGACGGAGACCTAGTCCCAAGCCCCACGACCTCGGTTTACGGGCCCAGCCTCAACGTGAACCGAAGTTGTCTCGCCCAAGGTGCAGTGGGATTTGACAATAGAAATGTGATGGATTAGGTTGCCGGCCTTCCCATGGCACCCGACGTACGATCCGGGATGAAAAAATACTACAAAAGCATAAAAGAGTCCATAAATTGATGAAAACGTTCGATTTTGGGCTCCGAAAAAAGGCCCAGCGAAGCAAGTTTTGCTGCCCCGTCGTAGATCTCTCGGAGAGCTTTCCAACGGTATGCTGTGGGCCGCGTAACTCCGTACGGATCAAAAGTTATGGGCTCCGGAGCAACGGAGACCTTGTCCTAAGCCCCACGTCCTCGGTTTGTGGGCCCAGCCTCTACGTGAAGCGAAGTTGTCTCGCCCAAAGTACCGTGGGATTCGGTAATAGAAATTTGATGGATTAGGTTGCCGGCCTTCCTGCGGTGCACGACGTACGATCCGTGACGAAAAAACACTACAAAAGCAAAAAAGAGTCAGGAAATTGATGAAAACGTTCGATTTTGGGCTCCGAAAAAAGGCCCAGCAAAGCAAGTTTTGCCGCCCCGTCGTAGAGCTCTCGGAGAGCTTTCCAACGGTATGATGTGGGCCGCGTAACTCCTTACAGATCAAAAGTTATTGGCTCCGGAGCGACGGAAACCTGGTCCCAAGCCCCACGACCTCGGTTTGCGGGCCCAGCCTCAACGTGAAGCGAAGTTGTCTCGCCCAAGGTGCCATGGGATTCAGTATCAGAAATGTGTTGGATTAGGTTGCCGGCCTTCCCGCGGTGCACGACGTACGATCCGGGATGGAAAAACAGTACAAAAGCAGAAAAGTGTCTGAAAATTGATAAAAACGTTCGATTTTGGGCACCAAAAAAAGACCCAAAAAAGCAGCCTTGGCTGCCCCGTCGTAGAGCTCTTGGAGAGCTTTCCAACGGTATGCTATAGGCCGCGTAACTCCTTACGGATCAAAAGTTCTTGGGTCCGGATCGACGGAGACCTGGTCCCAAGCCCCACGAACTCAGTTTGCGGGCCCAGCCTCTACCTGAAGCGAAGTTGTCTCGCCCAACGTGCCATGGGATTTGGTAACAGAAATGTGATGGATTAGGTTGCCAGCCTTCCCGCGGCGCACGACGTACGATCCGGGACGGAAAAACACAACAAAAGCGGAAAAGATTCCGAAAATTGATGAAAACGTTCAATTTTGGGCTCCGAAAAAAGGCCCAGCGAAGCGGGCTTGGTTGTCCCGTCTTAGAGCTCTCAGAGAGCTTTCCAACGGTATTCTGTGGGCCGCGTAACTCCTTACGGATCAAAAGTTATGGGCTCTGGAGCGACGGAGACCTTGTCCCAAGCCCCACGTCCTCGGTTTGTGGGCCTAGCCTCTACGCGAAGCGAAGTTATCTCGCCCAAGGTGCCGTGGGATTCGGTAACAGAAATATGATGGATTAGGTTGCTGGCCTTCCCACGGCGCACGACGTACTATCCGGAACGGAAAAACAGTACAAAAGCATAAAAGTGTCTGAAAACTGATAAAAACGTTCGATTTTGGGCACCAAAAAAAGACCCAAAAAAGCAGCCTTGGCTGCCCCGTCGTAGAGCTCTTGGAGAGCTTTCCAACGGTATGCTGTAGGCCGCGTAACTCCTTACGGATCAAAAGTTCTGTGGTCCGGATTGACGGAGACCTGGTCCCAAGCCCCACGAACTCGGTTTACGGGCCCAGCCTCTACGTGAAGCGAAGTTGTCTCGCCCAACGTGCCATGGGATTTGGTAACAGAAATGTGATGGATTAGGTTGCCAGCCTTCCCGCGGCGCACGACGTACGATCCGGGACGGAAAAACACAACAAAAGCAGAAACGATTCCAAAAATTGATGAAAACGTTCAATTTTGGGCTCTGAAAAAAGGCCCAGCGAAGCGGGCTTGGTTGTCCCGTCTTAGAGCTCTCGGAGAGCTTTCCAACGGTATTCTGTGGGCCGCGTAACTCCTTACGGATCAAAAGTTATGGGCTCCGGAGCGACGGAGACCTTGTCCCAAGCCCCACGTCCTCGGTTTGTGGGCCCAGCCTCTACGCGAAGCGAAGTTATCTAGCCCAAGGTGCCGTGGGATTCGGTAACAGAAATATGATGGATTAGGTTGCCGGCCTTCCCACGGCGCATGACGTACTATTCGGAACGGAAAAACAGTACAAAAGCAGAAAAGTGTCCAAAAACTGATGAAAACGTTCGATTTCGGGCTCCAAAAAAAGGCCCAGTGAAGCGGGCTTGGCTGCCCTGTCGTAGAGCTCTCGGAGAGCTTTCCAACGGTATGCTGTGGGCCGCGTAACTCCTTACGGATCAAAAGTTATGGGCTCTTGAGTGACGGAGACCTGGTCCCAAGCCTCACGACCTCGGTTTGCGGGCCCAGCCTCTACGTGAAGCGAAGTTGTCTCGCCCAAGGTGCAGTGGGATTCGAAATAGAAATGTGATAGATTAGGTTGCCGGCCTTCCCGCGGCGCCCGACGTACGATCCGGGACGAAAAAACACTACAAAAGCATAAAAGAGTCCAGAAATTGATGAAAACGTTCGATTTTGGGCTATGAAAAAAGGCCCAGCGAAGCAAGTTTCGCTGCCCCGTCGTAGATCTCTCGGAGAGCTTTCCAACGGTATGATGTGGGCCGTGTAACTCCTTAAAGATCAAAAGTTATGGGATCCGGAGCCACGGAGACCTGGTCCCAAGCCCCACGGCCTCGGTTTGCGGGCCCAGCCTCAACGTGAAGCGAAGTTGTCTCGCCCAAGGTGCCGTGGGAATCGGTAATAGAAATGTGTTGGATTAGGTTGCCGGCCTTCCCGCGGTGCACGACGTACGATCCGGGATGGAAAAACAGTACAAAAGCAGAAAAGTGTCTGAAAACTGATGAAAATGATCGATTTTGGGCTCCAAAAAAAGGCCCAACAAAGCAGCCTTGGCTGTCCCGTCGTAGAGCACTTGGAGAGCTTTCCAACGGTATGCTGTGGGCCGCGTAACTCCTTACGGATCAAAAGTTATGGGCTCTTGAGCGACGGAGACCTGGTCCCAAGCCCCACGACCTCGGTTTGCGGGCCCAGCCTCTACGTGAACCAAAGTTGTCTCGCCCAAGGTGCAATGAGATTCGACAATAGAAATGTGATGGATTAGGTTGCCGGCCTTCCCGTGGCGCCCGACGTACGATTCGGGATGAAAAAACACTACAAAAGCATAAAAGAGTCCGGAAATTGATGAAAACGTTCGATTTTGGGCTCCGAAAAAAGGCCCAGCGAAGCAAGTTTCGCTGCCCCGTCGTAGATCTCTCGGAGAGCTTTCCAACGGTATGCTGTGGGCCGCGTAACTCCTTACAGATCAAAAGTTATGGGCTCCGGAGCGACGGAGACCTTGTCCCAAGCACCACGTCCTCGGTTTGTGGGCCCAGCCTCTACGTGAAGCGAAGTTGTCTCGCCCAAGGTACCGTGGGATTCGGCAATAGAAATGTGATGGATTAGATTGCCGGCCTTCCCGCGGCGCACGACGTACGATCCGTGACGAAAAAACACTACAAAAGCAGAAAAGAGTCAGGAAATTGATGAAAACGTTCGATTTTGGGCTTTGAAAAAAGGCCCAGCGAAGCAAGTTTCGCGGCCCCGTCGTAGAGCTTTCGGAGAGCTTTCCAACGGTATGATGTGGGCCGCGTAACTCCTTACAGATCAAAAGTTATTGGCTCCGGAGCGACGGAGACCTGGTCCCAAGCCCCACGACCTCGGTTTGCGGGCCCAGCCTCTACGTGAAGCGAAGTTGTCTCACCCAATGTGCCGTGGGATTTGGTAACAGAAATGTGATGGATTAGGTTGCCAGCCTTCCCGCGGCGCACGACCTACGATCCGGGACGGAAAAACACAACAAAAGCAGAAAAGATTCTGAAAATTGATAAAAACATTCAATTTTGGGCTCCGAAAAAAGGCCCAGCGAAGCGGGCTTGGCTGTCTCGTCTTAGATCTCTCGGAGAGCTTTACAACGGTATGCTGTGGGCTACGTAACTCCTTACGGATCAAAAGTTATGGGCTCCGGAGCGACGGAGACCTTGTCCCAAGCCCCACGTCCTCGGTTTGTGGGCCCAGCCTCTACGCGAAGCGAAGTTATCTCGCCCAAGGTGCCGTGGGATTCGGTAACAGATTTATGATGGATTAGGTTGCCGGCCTTCCCACGGCGCACGACGTACTATCCGGAACGAAAAAATAGTACAAAAGCAGAAAAGTGTCCGGAAACTGATGAAAACGTTCGATTTCGGGCTCCGAAAAAAGGCCCAGTGAAGCGGGCTTGGCTGCCCTGTCGTAGAGCTCTCGGAGAGCTTTCCAACGGTATGCTGTGGGCCGCGTCACTCCTTACAAATCAAAAGTTATGGGCTCCTAAGTGACGGAGACCTGGTCCCAAGCCCCACGACCTCGGTTTGTGGGCCCAGCCTCTACGTGAACCGAAGTTGTCTCGCCCAAGGTACAGTGGGATTCGAAATAGAAATTTGATGGATTAGGTTGTCGGCTTTCCCGCGGCGCCCGACGTACGATCCGGGACGAAAAAACACTACAAAAGCATAAAAGAGTCCAGAAATTGATGAAAACGTTCAATTTTGGGCTCCGAAAAAAGGCCCAGCGAAGCAAGTTTCGCTGCCCCGTCGTAGATCTCTCGGAGAGCTTTCCAATAGTATGATGTGGGCCGTGTAACTCCTTAAAGATCAAAAGTTATGGGCTCCGGAGCGACGGAGACCTGGTACCAAGCCCCACGGCCTCGGTTTGCGGGCCCAGCCTCAACGTGAAGCGAAGTTGTCTCGCCCAAGGTGCCGTGGGATTCGGTAACAGAAATGTGTTGGATTAGGTTGCCGGCCTTCCCGCGGCGCACGACGTACGATCCGGGACGAAAAAATAGTACAAAAGCATAAAAATGTCTGAAAACTGATGAAAATGATCGATTTTGGGCTCCAAAAAAAGGCCCAACAAAGCAGCCTTGGCTGCCCCGTCGTAGAGCACTTGGAGAGCTTTCTAACGGTATGCTGTGGCCGCGTAACTCCTTACGAATCAAAAGTTATGGGCTCCGGATCGACGGAGACCTGGTCCCAAGCCCCACGAACTCGGTTTGCGGGCCCAGCCTCTACTTGAAGCAAAGTTGTCTCGCCCAAGGTACCGTGGGATTTGGTAACAGAAATGTGATGGATTAGGTTGCCGGCCTTCCCGCGGTGCACGACGTACGATCCGGGACAGAAAAACACTACAAAAGTAGAAACGAGTCCAGAAATTGATGAAAATGTTCAATTTTGGGCTCCGAAAGAAGGCCCAGCAAAGCGGGCTTGGCTGTCCCGTCGTAGAGCTCTCGGAGAGCTTTCCAACGCTATGCTGTGGGCCGCGTAACTCCTTGCGGATCAAAAGTTATGGGCTCCGGAGCGACGGAGACCTGGTCCCAAGCCCCACGACCTCGGTTTGTGGGCCCAGCCTCTATGTGAAGCGAAGTTATCTCGCCCAAGGTGCCGTGGGATTCGGTAACAGAAATGTGATTGATTAGGTTGCCGGCCTTCCCACGACGCATTACGTACGATTCGGGACGGAAAAATAGTACAAAAGCAGAAAAGTGTCCGGAAACTGATGAAAACGTTCAATTTTGGGCTCCAAAAAAAGGCCCAGCAAAGCGGCCTTGGCTGTCTTGTCGTAGAGCTCTCGGAGAGCTTTCCAACGGTATGCTGTGGGCCGCGTAACTCCTTACGGATCAAAAGTTATGGGCTCCGGAGCGACGGAGACCTGGTCCTAAGCCCCACGAACTCGGTTTGCGGGCCCAGCCTCTACGTGAAGCGAAGCTGTCTCGCACAAGGTGCCTTGGGATTTGGTAACAGAAATGTGATGGATTAGGTTGCCGGCCTTCCCACGGCGCACGACGTACTATCCGGGACGAAAAAATAGTACAAAAGCAGAAAAGTGTTCAGAAACTGATGAAAACGTTCGATTTTGGGTTCCGAAAAAAGGCCCAGTGAAGCGGGCTTAGCTTCCCCATCGTAGAGCTCTCGGAGAGCTTTCCAACGGTATGTTGTGGGCCGCGTAACTCCTTACGGATAAAAAGTTATGGGTTCTTGAGGGACGGAGACCTGGTCCCAAGCTCCACGACCTCGGTTTGCGGGCCCAGCCTCTATGTGAAGCGAAGTTGTCTCTGCCACGGTGCCATGGGATTCGGTAACAAAAATGTGATGGATTAGGTTGCCGGCCTTCCCGCGGCGCACGACATACGATCCGGGAAGAAAAAACAATACAAGATCAGAAAAGTAACCGAAAACTAATGAAAACATTCGATTTTGAGCTTCGAAAAAAGGCCCAGCAAAGCAGGCTTGGCTGCCCGTCTAAGAGCCCTCGGAGAGCTTTCCAAACGGTATGCTGTGGGTCGCGTAACTCCTTTCGGATCAAAAGTTATGGGCTCCGGAGCGACGGAGACCTGGTCCCAAGCCCCACGCACTCGGTTTGCGGGCCCAGCCTCTACGTGAAGCGAAGTTCTCTCGCCCAAGGTGCCGTGGGATTCGGTAACAGAAATGTGATGGATTAGGTTAACGGCCTTCCCGCGACGCACAACGTACGATCCGGGATGGAAAAACAGTACAAAAGTAAAAAAGTATCCAGAAACTGATAAAAATGTTCGATTTTGGGCTCTGAAAAAATGACCTACGAAGCGGGCTTGGCTGCCCTGTCGTAGAGCTCGCAGAGAGATTTCAAACGGTATGCTGTGGGCCGCGTAACTCCTTACGGATCAAAAGTTATGGGCTCCGGAGCGACGGAGACTTTGTCATAAGCCCCACATCCTCGGTTTGTGGGCCCAGCCTCTACGTGAAGCGAAGTTGTCTCGCCCAAGGTACCGTGGGATTCGATAATAGAAATGTGCTGGATTAGGTTGCCGGCCTTCCCGCGGCGCACGACGTACGATCCGGGAAGGAAAAACAGTACAAAAGCAGAAAAGTATCCAAAAACTGATCAAAACATTCAATTTTCGGCTCTGAATAAAGGCCCAGCAAAGCAAGCTTGGCTGCACCGTCATAGAGCTCTCGGTGAGCTTTCCAACGGTATGTTGTTGGCCACGTAACTCCTTACGGATCAAAAGTTATGGGCTCTTGAGCGACGGAGACCTGGTCCCAAGCCCCACGACCTCGGTTTGCGGGCCCAGCCTCTACGTGAAGTGAAGTTGTCTCGCCCAAGGTGCAGTGGGATTCGACAACAGAAATGTGATGGATTAGGTTGCCGGCCTTTCCGCGGCGCACGACGTCCGATCCGGGACGGAAAAACACTTCAAAAGCATAAAAGAGTACGAAAATTGATGAAAATGTTTGATTTTGGGCTCCAAAAAAGGCCCAGCGAAGCAAGTTTCGCTGCTTCTTCGTAGAGCTCTCGGAGAGCTTTCCAACGGTATGATGTGGGCCGCGTAACTCCTTACAGATCAAAAGTTATGGGCTCTAGAGCGACGGAGACCTGGTCCTAAGCCCCACGACCTCGGTTTGCGGGCGCAGCCTCAACGTGAAGCGAAGTTGTCTCGCCCAAGGTGCCTTGGGATTCGGTAACAGAAATGTGTTGGATTAGCTTGCCGGCCTTCCCGCGGCGCACGACGTACGATCCGGGACGGAAAAACAGAACAAAAGCATAAAAGTGTCTAAAAACTGATGAAAACGTTCGATTTTGGGCTCCAAAAAAAGGTCCAACAAAGCAGCCTTGGCTGCCCCGTCTTAGAGCTCTTGGAGAGCTTTCCAACGGTATGCTGTCGGCTACGTAACTCCTTACGGATCAAAAGTTATTGGCTCCGGATCGACGGAGACCTGGTCCCAAGCCCCACGAACTCGGTTTGCGGGCCCAGCCTCTACGTGAAATGAAGTTGTCTCGCCCAAGGTGCCATGGGATTTGGTAACAGAAATGTGATGGATTAGGTTGCCGGCCTTCACGCGGCGCACGACGTACGATCCGGGACGGAAAAAAACTACAAAAGTAGAAAAGAGTCCAGAAATTGATGAAAACGTTCAATTTTTTGCTCCGAAAGAAGGCCCAGTGTAGCGGGCTTGGCTGTCCCGTCGTAGAGCTCTTGGAGGGCTTTCCACCGGTATGCTGTGGGCCACGTAACTCCTTACGGATCAAAAGTTATGGGCTCCGGAGCGAGGGAGACCTGGTCCCAAGCCCCACGACCTCGGTTTGTGGGCCCAGCCTCTACGTGAAGCGAAGTTGTCTCGCCCAAGGTGCCGTGGGATTCGGTAACAGAAATGTGATTGATTAGGTTACCGACCTTCCCATGGCGCATGACGTACGATCCGGAACTAAAAAATAGTACAAAAGCAGAAAAGTGTCTAGAAACTGATGAAAACGTTTGATTTTGGGCTCTGAAAAAAGGCCCAGAGAAAAAAACTTCACTGCCTCGTCGTAGAGCCCTCGGAGAGCTTTTCAACGGTATGCTGTGGGCCGCGTAACTCCTTACGGATCAAAAGTTATGGGCTCTGGAGCGACGGAGACCTAGTCCCAAGCCCCACGAACTCGGTTTGCGGGCCCAGCCTCTACGTGAAGCGAAGTTGTCTCGTCCAAGGTGCCGTGGGATTTGGTAACAGAAATGTGATAGATTAGGTTGCCGGCCTTCCCGCGGCACACGACGTACATTCCGGGACGGAAAAATTCTACAAAAGCAGAAAAGTATCCGAAAATTGATGACAACGTTTGATTTTGGGCTCCGAAAAAAGGCCCAGCGTAGCGGGCTTGGCTGTCCCGTCGTAGAGCTCTCGGAGAACTTTCCAACGGTATGTTGTGGGCCGCGTAACTCCTTACGGATCAAATGTTATGGGCTCTAGAGCGACGGAGACCTAGTCCCAAGCCCCATGACCTCGGTTTGTGGGCCCAGCCTCTACGTGAAGCGAAGTTGTCTCGCCCAAGGTGCATTGGGATTCGGTAACAGAAATGTGATTGATTAGGTTGCGGCCTTCCAACGGCGCATGACGTACGATCCGGGACGAAAAAACAGTACAAAAGCAAAAAAAGTGTGCGAAAACTGATGAAAATGTTCGATTTTAGGCTTTGAAAAAAGGCCCAGAGAAAAAAGCTTCACTGCCTCGTCGTAGAGCTCTCGGAGAGCTTTCCAACGGTAATTTGTGGGCCGCGTAACTCCTTACGGATCAAAAGTTATGGGCTCCGAAGCTACGGAGACCTGGTCCTAAACCCCACGACCTCGGTTTGTGGGCCCAGCCTCTACGTGAAGTGAAGTTGTCTCGCCCAAGGTGCCGTGGGATTCAGTACCAGAAATGTGATGGATTGGGTTGCCGACCTTCCCGCGGAGCACGACGTACGATCCGGGACGGAAAAACAGTACAAAAGTAGAAAAGTGTCCGAAAACTGATGAAAACGTTCGATTTTGGGCTCCGAACAAAGGCCCAGCAAAGCAGGCTTGGCTGCGCTGTCGTAGAGCTCTTGGAGAGCTTTCCAACGGTATGCTGTCGGCCGCGTAACTCCTTACGGATCAAAAGTTATGGGCTCCGGAGCGACGGAGACCTGGTCCAAAGCCCCACGCACTCGGTTTGCGGGCCCAGCCTCTACTTGAAGCGAAGTTGTGTCGCCCAAGGTACCGTGGGATTCGGTAACAGAAATGTGATGGTTTAGGTTGCCGGCCTTCCCGCGGCGCACGACGTACGATCCAGGACGAAAAAACTGTACAAAAGCAGAAAAGTTTCCGGAAACTGACGAAAACGTTCGATTTTGGGCACTGAAAAAAGGCCCAGAGAAAAAAGCTTCACTGCCTCGTCGTAGAACTCTCGGAGAGCTTTTCAACGGTAATCTGTGAGCCGCGTAACTCCTTACGGATCAAAAGTTATGGGCTCCGGAGCGACGGAGACCTGGTCCCAAACCCCACGACCTCGATTTGTGGGCCCCGCCTCTACGTGAAGTGAAGTTGTCTCGCCCAAGGTGCCGTGAGATTCGGTACCAGAAATGTGATGGATTGGGTTGCCGGCCTTCTCGTGGAGCACGACGTACGATCCCGGATGGAAAAACAATACAAAAGTAGAAAAGTGTCCGAAAACTGATGAAAACGTTCGAGTTTGGGGTCCTGAAAAATGGCCTAGCAAAGAGGGCTCGACTGCCCCATCGTAGAGCTCTCGGAGAGCTTTCCAACGGTATGTTGTGGGCCGCGTAACTCCTTACGGATCAAAAGTTATGGGCTCCGGAGCGACGGAGACCTGGTCCCAAGCCCCACGACCTCGGTTTGTGGGCCCACCCTCTACGTGAACCGAAGTTGTCTCGCCCAAGGTGCCGTGGGATTTTGTAACAGAAATGTGATGGATTAGGTTGCCGGCCTTCCCACGGCGCACGACGTACTATCCGGGATGGAAAAACAGTACAAAAGCAGAAAAGTGTCCGGAAATTGATGAAAACGTTCGATTTCGGGGTCCGAAAAAAGGCCCAGTGAAACAGGCTTGGCTGCCCTGTCGTAGAGCTCTCGAAGAGCTTTCCAACGGTATGCTATGGGCCGGGTAACTCCTTACGGATCAAAAGTTATGGGCTCTTGAGCGACGGATACCTGGTCCCAAGCCCCACACCTCGGTTTGCGGGCCCAGCCTCTACGTGAAGCGAAGTTGTCTTGCCCAAGGTGCAGTGGGATTCGACAACAGAAATGTGATGGATTAGGTTGCCGGCCTTCCCGCGGTGAACGACGTACGATCCGGGACGGAAAAACACTACAAAAGCAGAAAAGAGTCCGGAAATTGATGAAAACGTTCGATTTTGGGCTCCGAAAAAAGGCCCAGCGAAGCAAATTTCGCTGCCCCGTCGTAGAGCTCTCGGAGAGCTTTCCAATGGTATGATGTGGGCCGCGTAACTCCTTAAAGATCAAAAGTTATGGGCTCCGGAGCGACGGAGACTTGGTCCCAAGCCCCACGGCCTCAGTTTGCGGGCCCAGCCTCAACGTAAAGCGAAGTTGTCTCACCCAAGGTGCCGTGGGATTCGGTAACAGAAATGTGTTGGATTAGGTTGCCGGCCTTTCCGCCGCGCACGACGTACGATCCGGGATGGAAAAACAATACAAAAGCAGAAAAGTGTGTGAAAACTGATGAAAACGATCGATTTTGGGCTCCAAAAAAAGGCCCAAGGAAGCAGCCTTGGCTGCCCCGTAGTAGAGCTCTTGGAGAGCTTTCCAACGGTATGCTGTGGGCCGCGTAACTCCTTACGAATCAAAAGTTATGGGCTCCGGATCGACGGAGACCTGGTCCCAAGCCCCACGAACTCGGTTTGCGTGCCCAGCCTCTACGTGAAGCGAAGTTGTCTCGCCCAAGGTGCCGTGGGATTTGGTAACAGAAATGTGATGGATTAGGTTGCCGGCCTTCCCCCGGCGCACGACGTACGATCCGGGACGGAAAAACACTACAAAAGCATAAAAGAGTCCAGAAATTGATGAAAATGTTCAATTTTGGGCTTCGAAAGAAGGCCCAGCGAAGCGGGCTTGGCTGTCCCGTCGTAGAGCTCTCGGAGAGCTTTCCAACGGTATGCTGTGGGCCTCGTAACTCCTTACGGATCAAAAGTTATGGGCTCCGGAGCGACGGAGACCTGGTCCCAAGCCCCACGACCTCAGTTTGTGGGCCCAGCCTCTACGTGAAGCGAAGTTATCTCGCCCAAGGTGCCGTGGGATTCGCTAACAGAAATGTGATTGATTAGGTTGCCGGCCTTCCCACGGCGCATGAAGTACGATCCGGGACGGAAAAACAGTACAAAAGCAGAAAAGTATCCAGAAATTGATGAAAACGTTCGATTTTGGGCTCTGAAAAAAGCCCCAGCGAATCGAGCTTGGCTGCCCCGTCGTAGAGCTCTCGGAGAGTTTCCCAACGGTATGCTGTGGGCCGCATAACTCCTTACGGATCAAAAGTTAGGGGCTCCGGAGCGACGGAAACCTGGTCCCATGCCCTTCGACCTCGGTTTGCGGGCCAAGCCTCTACGTGAAGCGAAGTTGTCTCGCCCAAGGTGACGTGGGATTCAGTAATAGAAATGTGATGGATTAGGTTGCCGGCCTTCCCGCGGCGCATGACGAACGATCCGGGACGGGAAAACAGTACAAAAGCAGAAAAGTGTCTGAAATCTGATGAAAACGTTCAATTTTGGGCTCCGAAAAAAGGCCCAGGTAAGTGTTGTTCGCTGCCCCATAGTAGAGCTCTTGGAGTGCTTTCCAACGGTATGCTGTGGACCGCGTAATTCCTTACGAATCAAAAGTTATGGGCTCCCGACCGACGGTGACCTGGTCCTAAGCTCCACGACCTCGGTTTGCGGGCTGAGCCTCTACGTGAAGCGAAGTTGTCTCACCCAAGGTTCCATGGGATTCGGAAACAGAAATGTGATGGATTAGGTTGCCAGCCTTCCCGCAGCGTACAACGTACGATCCGGGATGAAAAAATAGTACAAAAGTAGAAAAGTGTCCAGAAACTGATGAAAACGTTCAATTTTGGGTTCCAAAAAAAGGCCCAGCATAGCAGGCTTGGCTGCCCCATCGTAGAGCTCTCGAAGAGCTTTCCAACGGTATGTTGTGGGCCGCGTAACTCCTTACGGATCAAAAGTTATGGGCTCCAGAGCGACGGAGACCTGGTCCCAAGCCCCATGACCTCAGTTTGCGGGCCCAGCCTCTACGTGAAGCGAAGTTGTCTCACCCAAGGTGCCTTGGGATTCGGTAACATAAATGTGATAGATTAGGTTACAGGCCTTCCAGCAGTGCACGATGTACGATCCGGGATGAAAAAACAGTACAAAAGCAGAAAAGTGTCCAGAAATTGATGAAAACGTTCGATTTCGGGCTCCGAAAAAAGGCCCAGTGAATCGGGCTTGGCTGCCCAGTTGTAGAGCTCTCAGAGAGCTTTCCAACGGTATGTTGTGGGCCGCGTAACTCCTTACGGATCAAAAGTTATAGGCTCCTGAGCGACGGAGACCTAGTCCCAAGCCCTACGACCTCGGTTTGCGGGCCCAGCGTCTACGTGAAGCGAAGTTGTCTCGCCCAAGGTGTCATGGGATTCGGTAATAGAAATGTGATGGATTAGGTTGCCGGCCTTCCCGCAGCGCACGACGTACGATCCGGGACGGAAAAATAGTACAAAATCAGAAAAGTGTCCAGAAACTGATGAAAACGTTAGATTTTGGGCTCCGGAAAAAGGCCCAGCGAAGTGATCTTCGCTGCCCCATAGTAGAGCTCTTGGAGAGCTTTCCAACGGTATGCTGTGGGCCTCGTAACTCCTTACGGATGAAAAGTTATGGGCTCCGGAGCGACGGAGACCTGGTCCCAAGCCCCACGACCTCGGTTTGCGAACCCATCCTCTACGTGATGCGAAGTTGTCTCACCCAAGGTGCCGTGGTATTCGGTAACCGAAATATGATGGATTAGGTTGCCGGCCTTCCTGCGGCGCACGACGTACTATCCGGGATGAAAAAACATTACAAAAGCAGAAAAGTGTTTAGAAACTGATGAAAACGTTCGATTTCGGGCTCTGAAAAAAGGCCCAGTGAAGCGGGCTTGGCTGCCCAGTCGTAGAGCTCTCGGAGAGCTTTCCAACGGTATGCTGTGGGCCGCGTAACTCTTACAGATCAAAAGTTATGGGCTCTTGAGCGACAGAGACCTGGTCCTAAGGCCCACGACCTCGGTTTGCGGGCCCAGCCTCAACGTGAAGCGAAGTTGTCTCGCCCAAGGTGCCGTGGGATTCGGTAACAGAAATGTGATGGATTAGGTTACTGGCCTTCCCGCGGCGCACGACGTACGATCCAGGACTAAAAAACAGTACAAAAGCAGAAAAGTGTCTGGAAACTGATGAAAACGTTCGATTTTGGGTTCCGAAAAAAGGCCCTGCTGTGAGGCTCGACCCCGAATAATATGCCTTACCTCGATTTGCGTGCCTTAGACCTAGAACTGTATGGCCGACCTTGGATTACGTATCCTGTCTTAGTTTTCGTGCATGCCTCGTTATACGTGCCTTAACCTAGAATTGTGTGCCCTAACCCTCGAGATACGTGCAATACCTAGATAAACGTGCCATGACCTTAATTTAGATGCAAGACCTCGATTTGCGTGTGTCTCTTCGTTTCGTGTGCATTAACCTTGAACTGCGTGCTTTAACCTAGGTTTAAGAGTCGTACCTCGATTTACGTGCATTGCATTGAATTACGTGTCTTGTATTGGTTTACGTACATTTACCTAGGGTTGCGTGCATTTGCATTAGAATCTATGCATTTATCTTGAAGTACGTTCATTAGTCTTGAAATTCGTGTCTACCTCGTAATTCGTGCTTTAGACCTAGGAATCCGTGCCACCACGTTAATCAAGAAAGAATCCTACACAATCCACTAACTAATATTATATTCTTAATTCAAATCTCTACAAAACCCACTAACTATAAAATATTCTATTCTACCCAACATTCTCTTACACATGTCATAACTTTTGCTTATTCTGGACACTTTAAACTAAACCTATGCACTTCTCTCTCTCTCCTCACATGCCTAAACACTATTTTAATGCAACCAATTCAGATTTTTAGCATACTACACGTTTTTTTGACACTACATGCACAATTCAAAGTCAAACAAGACCATACATGCATATAAGTGTTCATTTTATATACTAAAGCATTCCTAAACCCTAGACCACCTTTTTGCTAACTCCCAAGCACTCCTCTTGCACTCCTAATCCACCTAAGCACCCTTAGATTATAGTATATTCAAGACAAGGCAGAATTCTGCCCACAACAACAAACACCACACGATTAAACATAGTCAAACCCCTAGACAAGCTCTTACACACTCTCTAACCCCAACGTCCCTTTTTCCTAAGCCCTAAACTACCCCATGATTATTCCCCTACACCTCACACACTCCCAAGAAGCATATTTTTCAGATTTGAAGTCCCAAGAACCGTTGCAAACAAGGCCAATTCAGCCAAGGCCATACAATCAAAACTAGACAACAATAAATCACTAGTTTCATTCTCTTTTGTTGTCTTCTCTCTCTTAGCCATAGCTCTCAAAACCTCTCTCTCTCTCCACGATTTCTCACTGCCTCTTGCACTTAAGAGGCTGAATAAACCATTTAGCCAAGGTAGGAGGCCTCCAAGACCCGAGCAAGCAAGCTACTACACGGCACAAACTCATCTAGGGCTATCCACGGCTTAGGTAAGGTTTCCTTGTTTCCTTTTATGTTCCTTTCTATTTCTCTTGGATATAAGCTCATACATGTCTTCCATAGTCATTAGAAAAGCCAAGGATTAAGGTAGAGGCAAGGAAAGGCATGCTCAAAGCAAGAACCAAGCACTTAGGGCACACCGAGCCATTTTCACAAGCATTTGTGCATCTTCTTGTTGAATTGCAAAGGTGAGGGTTAAAACCTTTTGAAAAATCTTTAAAAACTCACATGCATGCTCATAAATGTGTGTATTTTCTTCTGTACTTGAGATATATGGTCGTTCATAAGCTTAAACAACCATGCATGGCAAGATCTTGGCTTGAAAATGATGCTAGGTGAAGTCGAAATGGATGACAGCTCTCTGACCAGTCTGTTCGAGGTAAGTTTAGCTAAGAAAATGATGTTGAAAATGCTTGAAAATTGGTGGGTAACTAGTTTGGACAGTTTTGAACATTTTTCTCAGAAATAGGCCGAAGCAAATTTTGATTCTAAGGTCCTCAAAAAGGCGAATCATTAAAATGTGACCAAATCTGGAAATCTGGAAAAATGAATCAGGTTTTGGCAGATGCACTGACCTCGTGTAACGAACCATATTTGACTTAGTAAATGATGTCCAAAATGCATGAAATTTGGTGTGTTTCTAGATTTTTCATTTCTGGACAATTTTGTCAGAAATGGACCAAAGCTAAAACTGACCCTAAGGACTTCAAAAACTTCAATTTCTGAAAAGTGTACAAATCTGGACAGTTTTGTGCTACCTCACTGTTTCGGCTATAACTAATGATTCTGAACTCCAATTGATGCAAGGTTTGCTTCTGATTTTAGTTAACTTCTTAAGCTTTAATTTGAAATCTTATTTACTGAATTTGGAGATTGTTTGGTTATCCTATTGATTGTGAGAAGACAGCCTATTGCAGTAAAGGTTTTATTTAGCCATATGCTTGGAAAATTGTTGTAACCTCTCTTGTGGTACTAATTGTGTGGAAATGTGGTGTTGGGATGTTGGGTGGACTGTTTTGAACGTTTGAGGATGTTGAATTAAATGATGTATGGTTTGAGATTGACATTGAGTTGGGTTGAGGCTCAAATTGCACGAATAATACTTGAAATGGAAGCCCTAACGACTAGGTAGTCTTAATAAGTGTTGATCATTTGGATATTGTGTTGGAATCATATGCTTAGTGGGCTGCCCGTAAATGTTTTATAACTTCAAAGTGATCTTGACCATTGCATGTTGACAAATAAGCTTTTCTTGCATCCGAACCCATGTTGATATCATTGCATGTTGACAAATAAGCTTTTCTTGGATCCGAACCCATGTTGATATCATTGCATGTTGAATAATCTTATCACTTGATTGTGTGGACTTCTTAATGAGTTATATGGCCTGTTTTACATGTGTTACATGGCTGCCTATTTAATTTTCATATAACTCTATATGTCTTTCAAGTGAAATTTCCTATTTTATCGTGCCCTGCCTGTTTACTTGGTCAATGTGCAATCTTATGACTGTCCGGAGGCAACCTACTTTGTTGTCCTCCTACCATGATATATTACCTGTCATGAATGTGCATTGCATACAAGGTTGCAACCTTTCTTGTCGGCATGGTAGCGATCACGCACACCGGGCGGCATCGGGCTTGCCGATGTTACCGTGACCACCATGGTCCCATTCCCTCTCTCGCTTGGGGGTTAGACTTCCTCGGAGAGTTGGGTCGTAGGATTTCGGGGTACATCCGGAGTACACCCATCTGGTGTGTTTGGGGGATGATTTGAAGTCGGCCACAACAACTGATCCTGGATCTGATCTGAGAGCAAAAGCTCACCGTATCCTTTTTATTATGTGTATAAGTACTCCCGCTTGGATCCTAGAGAACCTCGGGGAGTAAAGACCGGTATTCCTGTTCTGCACTTGTAATTATGTACTTGTATTTCTGTTGTATTCACGTTTGAGAAAGGGATTTTCATAAGTTTAACCGGAAAATGAGTTTTAAAACTTATTTCTCGTTCCCCCTTGCTGAGTTCATAAGGACTCACCCTCTTTTATCATCTCAGGTGAAGAAGAACAGGTACAGGAACCCGAGGATAATGTACCTAATGATGAACCCTTGGAGTGATTGCCTGTTATTGTTGTTTTGCTTGAACGTGACTACTTGTGTGCCTTGTGCTGCTTGAAGACTATTTATCTTACGTTGTTGTTGTTGCTAATGTAAAAGACCCCCATTGTAATTTGGGGTCTAATTTTGGTTTGTACTTATATTAAGTAGACTGATACTAGACATACTTTGATCGTTTTGCTTTTATTATCACTAGTATCTATCATAGGCTATGATGCTTTGTTAAGGATTAGGCAAATGAACTTATCCAATCTCAACAGGTACCCGCTAATAAGCTAAGATCAACAGGTATATTTTGAAACGAGGATAAATGGACAAATAAGACATAGTATCATGCTAGGTTATAAATCAAACGGGATGTCGAAATAACCAATAGGCAATTCAATTGATGATAAAATAGTAAATTCTAGTCGGGAATGAACTTGAATTGAAAGTTTTGGGGCTGTTATAAAATTTAGGTCAAAACAAAGAGCCCAATTACAGCCGTTATGCTGCCGGATTTTCAGAAACTTTTGGAGTCTAGAATAAAACGTTAAGTGTTAAACCTCCTGGAACGATTAAGAATGTGAATGGACTTGAATGCTTAGATCACACCCTAGTCTAACCTTTATAGGCCGGGTTGGGGCATGACACCCTATAAGTAGAATGGTATCAGAGCTTAGTTTAGTAACTAGGCGTTAGTCGGGTTCAACTCTCGGACCGTGGGTCAAAGCCCTAAGGTAACTATGATGTCTTGTTTATATGTGTTAATGTGTGCTAATGTGCTTTAATTGCTTTGTGCATTGAATATTATGTGCCTTTGTGGACTATATGTATTATGTGTCATGCACACCGACACGTTAGTGCCTCAATAATGCATGCATGCTTTTATACTCCTTCCTTGATACATGTGCATGTTATATAACCATGAATGACTATTTATACACATAGATAGTTAGGATTAGGACTTTCAGGGAAGTGAATTTGTGCAGGACGTACGAAAGGATCGGTTAGAGATTTCTTGCATCTTCACAGGTGCTCAATGGATCATATATCTTATTGGATATGCATATATATAAAATGCGTAGCACGGGTATAATTGTTGAGGTAAAGTTATCACCTTATTTTTTGAATACCTATACCTGTGATTAAGTTGTCAATTTTATAGCTATGAAGTTATTGATTCCGTTAAACTGTTCTTCTAATTGTGGTTCAAGAATAAATGTTAAGGACATACAGCTTTCCTTAGATATAAGAATATACTATTAAATATGCAGAGTAGTATATATTCTCATGTGCTGATAGTGAAGTTGACTTGGAGTTTTTTTTTTTTTGAATCCATTTCTCACATCTTAAAATTGGCTTGATAGGCTATCTAAGAAGTTGGCAATATATTCGTACGATTGAATCCTTACTTGATTGGAATTAAGCATTGATGAATTTGATATGGTGTATACTAACGAGTTTCAAGTTCACTAAATGTTGAGATCATAACCAAGAAATTAAAAGATGAATTCATGGAAGTTGACGATAGTTACTTTTAGGGGTTAGATTATTGAGACATGGATAGTGTATTTGAGTGACTTAGCAATAGATAACCTCAAGACATGTAGGCAACTTTGGAGACCGAATTTAACGAGATTGATGATTCTTTAATATAACAAGATATAAGGATGCTGGAATCAAGGAATTCACGTAGCTAGAACTCGTGTTTGGAAAATTGCACCTAAAATGTTAGGCTGGATAGAAGTGTAAGGAATGGAATTGTGCATAACATTGCTGAAGGTCCTAAGTTGGATATCGGTGATATTTAGAATCATGGTATTAATTTGGTGCCTCTCGGGTTTAGTTGTGATTATGCAAGTAAGTCATTCTATACACTCGTTGTTTAGATACCCTAGAGGATGTTAGAAAGCATATATCCTTAAGTAAGACCGATGGACCTATTATATAAACTATGGAAATGAGATTAAAGCATCTGGTTGCAAAGTGGAGTCGTTAGGATATGATCAGTAATCCTAAATAGCTAATAGTGAGTATGTATGATGATTCATGGTAAACCCTAGGACCTAAGGTCGATGAGTCTTGATGCTCTTAGCTAGCTGAACATGTAAATGAAGAGAGTAAGATAGAGATGAATCAGAGTCATGATGACCCAAGAGACTATTGTTAGACCACCGTATCTATGTGCACCGTTTCACTTCTAGAAACTAGCAGTTGGAGACTTCGAATTGTGGTCGTCGAATAAGAGGGGTGAATTTTGTAGTGATAGTTAAATAAGTAATTGATTACTTTTGAAGTTCTAATAGGTTATGTTGAAGGATGCCTCGTGGTCATAATTCTTATGTTGACACGGCCTTGAAGTTATTTTGTGTAACAAGCTACTTGGATTAGTATGGTAAGTGTCTTATGAGCTAGATCATTTCGGTACCCATTTATAGTCCTAGGATTGTTGTTGTACGACCGGTAACCTAGTAAAGAATTGATCTCACTTACATGGCCATGAACCTAGCTTAGTAACATTAATGTCGAAGATATATTGGCAGGCATTAAGTGTTCGAAGGGATGACTAGGTCGCTAAGTGAGTAGGACCATTGTCTTCTTAAGTATGACATAACCTTGGATTGAGGTGAGTGGAATTTATTTGAGATGGAAACTATTCGCCCTAGGAGTTTGGTTAAGATTAAAGAAATTCTGAAGCCTCGTGACTTGAAGATAGGGATTTGAATAAGGAAATAAATTGTGGATTACGAGTTGATGAATTTACTTGAAAAGTTGAACTAGTGCTACATGATTAGTTTACCCATGCAATTTCGATGGCAATTTGTTGGTGATACTTAATAAACCTTAGAATTCGAGTTTAATGAATCTCAACGGTCTTTCTCGTTGATTACGAGCATGAAGGTTAACGAAGCTGGGAAAGGATGTTAGTGAATAGGAGCCTATGATCAGGAGACTAGTCATTAGAAGATTTGCTAATCTAATGTACCTGCGAGATAAGAAGGGCTAAAATACCATCGATAGATGACGATTTGAGATGGATCAGTTTGTTTGGATAGTTTTTCCTGAAAATAGAGTCGTATTGTGGAAACGACCCATAACACGTGTATGTCCTAGGTGTTAACAATTTTGAAGCTAGTAGATAGGATATGTAAATCAGATATAGATCTATCATCTTGAAATTAGCGTATGTCACCCTAGGATCATGGAATTATTGTGATATTTCTTTTGAGGTATGAATGCGAGATTGATACAACATGAGCCATGATTTTGGAGTTACAGTTATATTGTTAGAATACCGATACAGTTTTGATGACTATGTTTGGAGATTCTAACCTTAGTTAATGAACTCGATCTTAAGATCAATTGGAGAAAAGAGAGTTGTTCAAAGGAACGAACTGTAAATGTAGGGGTCACACCGAATTAAATGATTGGAGAAAGCTAGGAAGTGAATTCGTTGTGGTAAGAGAGATCACAGAGCAAGGGACGACCCGGAGTTGAAAATGAGAATGATCGAATTCCGTCTTAATGACCTCAATAGGCAAGAATGAATTTCGGGACGAAATTCTTTTAAGGAGGGGAGGATGTGAGGCTCGACCCCGAATAACGTGGCAAAAAGGAAAAATAAAAGGAGGTGCAACACGAGGACTTCCCAGGGGGTCACACATCTTAGTACTATTATCGCCCAAGCATGCTTAACTTCGAAGTTCTGATGGGATCTGGTAGATTAGTGCTGGTATGATCGCACCCGTTATTTTTTGGGTGTAAAGCCATTATGTGTTGACGGTTCACAGTCCTAATCCAGAGAGATGGCCCATTCAAACTGCCCAATGGGCTTATCGACAACCAATCGGCTTCAACAATGCAGCATCCTCACAATACATGATATCAGCTGGTCATAGGGCAGTATACTATCCCGTGAGTTAGGTTTTCGTCCTTTTCACGGCTCTCGACGACAGACCCGGGATGAAAAAAAATGCAAAAATAAGAAAAATGGCCTGAAACAGATTAACACATTTGATTTTGGGCCCCGAAAACAAGCGCAGCTGAGTAGGCTTGCTCCTCGCGGCGTAGAGCTCCAGTAGAGCTTTCCAACGATATGCTGTGCACCGCATAACTCCTTACGGATCAAAAGTTATGGCACTAGAGTAGCAGGGACGTGGCAATCAGCCCCACGCCCTCGGTTTGCAGGCTTAGCCCTTCCGGGAAGTGAAGCTGTCTGGCCCAGGGTGTCGTACGACTCGAGGAAAGAAATGTGATGAGAAAGCATCTTGCCAAAGCTAAACGAGGCAAAAAAAAAAAAAAAAACAAAAAATGAAGTGCAACACGAGGACTCCCTAGGGGGTCACCCATCTTAGTACTACTCTTGCCCAAGCACGCTTAACTTCGGACTTCCGATGGGATCCGGTGCATTAGTACTAGTATGATTGCACCCATCATGTTGTGGGCGCAAAGCCATTATGTGTTGACGGTTCACAGTCCCAGCCTAGAGAAATGGCCCATTTAAACTGCCCAATAGGCTTATCGACAGCCCATCAGCTTCAACAAGGCAACATCCTCGCAAGACGTGTTATCTGCTGGTCGTAGGGCGGTCTACTATCCCGTGAGTTAGGTTGTCGTCCTTTTCGCTACTCACGATGACAGACCAGGATGAAAAAAAAGCAAAAGGAAGAAAGTGGCTTGAAATTGATTAAAACGTCCGATTTTTGGCCCCGAAAATAGGTGCAGCCGAGCAGGCTTGCTGCCCCCATCTTAGAGCTCCCAGAGAGCTTTCCAATGATATGATGTGTGCCGCATAACTTTTTACGGATCAAAAGTTATGGGCAATAGAGCGGCGGGGACCTGTTAATCGGCCCTACGTCCTTGGTTTGTGTGAGGCCCGACCCTGAATTGCGTGCGATACCTCATTTTGCGTGCCCTAAACTAGATTTGCGTGCCATGACCTAGGTTTGAGAATTGTATTTAGTCTGTGTGCCTTGCATTGAATTTCGTGCATTCATATAGGGTTACGTGCGTTTACTTGAAAAACGTGTGTTCGTCTTGTAGTTTGTGTCCCACCTCGAAGTGCGTGCCCTAAACCTAGGAAAGCGTGTCTTCGCGCTAATCAAGAAAGCATCTTACACGAAGCACTAGGCTATTAAACAATCCTACAAAATCCACTAACAATATAATAATCCAAATTCCTTTCACTAGAAGACAAAAATGCACCAAAAACAAAACATTCTTTATTCTTTTTGCATTATTCGTTTTTTTTGCACTTCAAAATACAATTAGAATAATGCTTAAGATGACACAATTTCAGCCAATTCAATAGCTTTGGCCGACCACTAGGAGCATTGTTTTAGCAATTGTATATTTTATTCATAATCTTAGTCAAACACTTAGCATAAGCCATTAAAATAATTGCTCAATTCCTCTCAATTTCTCACCATACCCGACCAGCCTTTGCATGCCCATCCTAGCAATTTGAAAATAGCATATTGAAGACAAGAATGCAGAATTTGGACTGCCCAAGGACCGACCACAACCTCAAAAAATTGCAAGGCCTTCATTTGTTGTCTTTCTTCATTTCTTTTTCGGTTCTCTCTCTCTTCCTCTCATTTCTCTCTTCTCTCGACTTTAGCTGCACATTACCACTTCTATAGCTTCTCTTCATTATATCATAGTCAGCCAAGCAAGCCACAAGCAAAAGAAATTCGGCCAAGCAACTAGAAGCAAGAAGAACTCATACAAGCTCACAAATCTGTCCATTTCGGTCTTAGGTATGCTTTGCTAAGATTTCTTCCATTTCTTTTGGTTACAACCACATGCACACCCTCCTCACTAGCTAACTCAGTTGGGAATTAAAGGAAAACAAGCTATCTCTCTCGGCCAAAGCAAGAAAGAAGCTTCATTGGTGCATTTTCAAGAACATTCTGCATCTACCTGGTTGTTTTGATAAGGTGAGGGTTCAAAACTTTTGGAAAACTCTTTAAAACTTCACATGCATGACCATGAATGTGTGTATTTGCTTCTGTGCTTGAGCTATGTGGTCGTTCATGAGTTTAAACAACCATGCATGGCAATAACTTGGCTTGAAAATGATACTAGACAAAGTCGAAATTTGAGACTGCTTCTGACCCGTCTGTTCGAGGCAATTTTTGGTTAAGCAAATGATGTTGAAATTGCGTGAAAATCCATAGGTGACTAGTTTGGCCAATTTAAAACATTTTTCGCACAAATAAGCAAAGTCAAATTTTGGCTCTAAGGCCCTCAAAATGGCAAAATCACGTAATATAGCTAAATCTGGAAAGTTTTGAGAAAAAGGAAGCAGTTTGACAGATTTACTGCCCGTGTGGAACGAGATGATTTTGACATAACAAACGACATCCAAAATGCGTGAAAATTTGTGTGCTGCTATATTTTTGAGTTGTGGACATTTTTTCCAGAAATAGGCTTAGGCTAAAAATGAACCTAAGGACCTCAAAATCATGCAATATCGAAAGATAGGCAAATCTGGACAGTTTTGAGCAGTTCCACCATTTTGGCTATAACTAACGATCCAGAACTCCAATTGATGCAAGGTTTGTTTCTGATTTTAGTTAACTTCTTAAGCTTTAATTTGATATATTATTCACTGAATTTGGAGTTCATTTGCCTGCCCAGTTGATTGTGAGAAAACAGCTTATTGCAGTTAGGGTTTCAATTGACTATGTGCTTGGGAAAACTTGTTGAACCTCTTTTGTGGTACTAATTGCTTGGAATGGTAGTATTGGAATATTGTGTGGACTGTATTGAATGTTGAGGATGTTGAATGAGACGATGCATGACTTTGGAATGATGATTGAGTTGATTTAGGGTTTTGATCGCACGATTTTGCATGAAAAGCGAACCCTAATGACTAGGAATTCTTGTTAAGTGTTAACCGGGGGTTATTGTGTGGAAAATGTACGTTGCGTGGGCTGCCCGTAAAATGTTTTATAGTTCCAAATGTGAGTAGGCCATTGCATGTTGACAAATAAGCTTTTCTTGCACCCAAACCCCTTTGATATCCTCGCCTGTTGCATAAACTTATCACTTGATCCCGTGAGCTTCTTAATGTGTTATATGGCCTGTTTTATATGTGTTACATGGCTGCCCGATTAATGTTCATATGACTCTATTTGCCTTCATGTGAAATTACTTGCCTTATCGTGCTTCGTTTGACTACTTGTCAACATGCGATCTTATAACTGCTCGGAGGCAACCTACTTTGTTGTCCTCCTAATGTGATATGATAAATGTTATAAATGTGCATTGCAACCTTTCGTGTGGCGTGGTAGTGTTTCACGCACGCCGGGCGGCATCGGGCTTGCCGGTGTTACCGTGACTACCATGGTCCAATTCCCTCTCTCGCTTGGCATTTCACCCTCGGAGAGTTGGGTCGTAGGTTTCGGGGTACATCCGGAGTACACCCATTTGGGAGTGATAAGTGGATTATTGAAGTCGGCCGCACCAAATAATTCGAAATTGAAATTGAGAGCAAATGCTCACCGTATCCTTGAAATGATTGGTAATTGTATCCGTTTCTCGATTTGTTTCTTATAACTGCTTACCATATTATTTGTAATATGTGACATGTTTTAAAAAGGGGTTTTCATAAAGTGAACCGGAAAATGAGTTTCAAAATTTATTTCTCGTTCCCCCTCGCTGAGTTCATAAGGACTTACCCTCTTTTATCATTTCAGGTGAAGAAGAACAGGTACAGGAACATGAGGATAATGTACCTAATGATGAACCCCTGGAGTGATTGCCTGTTATTGTTGTTTTGCATGAACGTGATTACTTGTGTATTTTGTGCTGCTTGAAGACCATTTATCTTATGTTGCTTGCTGTTGCTAATGTATAAGATCCCCGTTGTAATTTGGGGTCTAATTTTGATTTGTACTTATTTTAGGTAGACCGCTACTAGACATGACACTACTTTGATCGTTTTGCTTTTACTACCGCTAGTATCTATCGCAGGTTATGATGCTTGGTTAAGGAATAGGTAAATGAACTTATCCAATCTCAACAGGTACTCGCTAATAAGCTATGATAAACATGCATATTTTGAAATGAGAATAAATGGACTAACGAGGCATAGTATTATGCTAGGTTATAAATCAAACGGGATGTCGAAAAAACCAATAGGCAATTCAATTGATGATTAAGTAGTAAATTCTAGTCGGGAATGAACTTGAATTGAAAGTTTTGAGGCTGTTAGAAAATTTAGGTCAAAACAAATAGCCCAATTACAGCCGTTATGCTGCCGGATTTCTGGAAAAAATTTGAAGTCTAGAATAAAACGTTAAGTGTTAAACCTCTTAAAATGATTAAGAATGTGAAAGGACTTGAATGTTTAGATCACACCCTAGTCTAACCTTTATAGGCCGGGTTGGGGCGTGACATCTTAGAAGAATGGTATCAGAGCTTAGATTGCTTAAGCCGGGTTTAACTCTCGGACCATGGGTTGAGCCCTAAGATAATTAGGATGACTTGTTTATGTGTTAAATGTGCCTTCTATGCTCTATGTGCTTAAGTGACTTATATGCCTTAAATGTTTTTAGAATTGTATCTATAATATGTTGCATATCTTATGCATTAGATTCTTAATTATCATATTTCAATAAATTGTGCCTATAGATGGCTGGCCCTAGTACCCGTACTACTAATAGGAGCGGTGAACCTCAAGAGACCGGGGATGCTTATCAGACTAATCCCGGTATAGCTATGTTTAATATGATGGCAACTGCCATGGATCGTGTGTCACGTGTGATGGAGCGTCAGGATGCTCGTGAGGCCAACAACAACATCAACAACAGGAATGAGGGTAACCATGGGAGACACAGCAGAATGAGGGAATTCCTTGACTTTCGCCCGTCTAAATTCTACGGGGAAGCTGATGATGAGAAAGCAGAGGCTTTGCTGTCCGAGATCGAGAAGATTTTTAGGCCACTTGATTATACAGATGAAGAGAAATTGGAGTCTGCTGTATTTCTGTTGCACGGGGATGCCGAGCATTGGTGGCACACTGTAGAGGCACTATGGGAGACTAATCAGACACCTCGCTTGTGGCGTAATTTTGTTAAGGCATTTAAGGAAAAATATGTACCTGTAGTTTCTAGGCAGAGGCGGATCGAGGAGTTCATGCACTTGACCCAGGGTAATATGACGGTGGCCCAGTACGAGGCTCGTTTTGACCGACTGTCCCGTTATGCTCAGTATACGGTTTGTACTCCGGAGGCAAAAATGTGGAAATTTACTATTGGTTTGAGGCCAGAGATTCAGGACCAGTTAGCTTCTCACGACTTCGATACTTATTCTGCTCTCTTTGCTGCTGCCTCTCGAGTTGAGAAGAGGAAACTAGATGGAGCCGGTTCGAGTCAGCCGAGCAAGAAACCTTACCAGCCTCCAGGTCAGCAGAGGAAGTTTCAGAGTCAGAGTCGCAGTCAGGGCCAGAGCTAGAACAGACCAGGGAATAACCGTGGCCCGACTAAAGCGCCATCAGCCTCTTCCACCCGCGGATCCACAGGTAGTTCACCTGCTTCTCAGACTGTTACTTGTTCTCACTGTAGCAGGAAGGGTCACACTGAGGCGCAGTGTTGGAGGAAATTGGGACGATGTATAGGTTGTGGCAGCGATCAGCACCGGGTTAAGGATTGCCCTAAATGGCAAGGGGGACAAAATCAGGTTAAACCAGCTGGTAGAGGCAAGACTCCAGTTCCTAGAGTCCAGGCTCGAGCTTATGCTATCGAGTGCGTGGAAATTCCAGATGAGACCGCTGTTGTTGAAGGTACATTCTTCATACTAAATCAACCTGTTAAGGTGTTAATTGATCCGGGTGCTACTCATTCATTTATTACTCCCTTATGTGTGGAACGTGTGAAATTGAAAGTTGTATGTTTGCCATATGAAGTGGAAGTTGGAACTCCAATGGGTTCTAAACTTGTAACTAGTTCAGCTTGTAAAGCATGTAGAATCCAAATTAAGGATAGGGAATTCTCGGCCAATCTTATTGTATTACCTTTTCGAGATTACGAGGTCATTTTAGGGATGGACTGGCTGGCAAAACATCATGTTCAATTGGATTGCCGGGCGAAGATTATAACGTTCCGGGTACCTGATCAACCGATACTAGAGGTTTTGGGCCGAAGAGATTTCACCGGGAGTTCCATCATTTCATCTACAAAAGCAGTGAAGTCCTTGAAGAAAGGATGCAGCGGATACTTGGCTTACCTTATCAACAAGCCGTCGGATAAAGCTAAGTTGGAGGAGATGCCTGTGATCAAAGACTATGCAGATGTATTCCCTGAAGAATTACCCGGTTTACCCCCAAATCGGGAGATCGAGTTTGTTATAGAGTTGCTACCTGGGACCCAGCCGATATCAAAAGCTCCCTATCGTATGGCACCGGCCGAGTTACAAGAATTAAAGGACCAATTGCAAGGATTGTTGAAGAAGGGGTTTGTGCAACCGAGTTCTTCACCGTGGGGTGCGCCAGTTCTATTTGTTAAGAAGAAAGATGGAACGTTGAGGCTATGCATTGACTACCGAGGATTGAACCAAGTGACTGTCAAGAATAAATACCCACTTCCCCTGATTGACGAGTTATTTGATCAACTACAAGGAGCCAAAGTGTATTCGAAACTTGACTTGAGGCAAGGATATTATCAGTTGCGGATCAAGAAGGAAGATGTGCCTAAAACAGCTTTCAGGACGAGATATGGGCACTATGAATATGTGGTGATGCCTTTTGGACTAACTAATGCCCCTGCAGCCTTTATGGATTTGATGCATAGGGTGTTTCAACCCTACTTGGACCAATTTGTAGTGATCTTCATTGATGATATTTTGGTATACTCGAAATCGGAAGCGGAGCATGAGCAACATCTGCGGTTGGTACTGCAGAAACTTCGAGAGCATCAATTGTATGCAAAGTTTAGCAAATGTGAATTTTGGTTGCAGCAGATTGCATTTTTGGGGCATATCATATCCCAAGAGGGAATAGCGGTAGATCCAGCAAAGATCGATGCAGTGATGTCTTGGAAGAAGCCGGAAAATGTCACGGAAGTTCGTAGTTTTCTTGGTCTAACCGGCTATTATCGGAGGTTCGTGAAGGATTTCTCTAAGATTGCAGGACCGCTTACAAAGCTCACTCAAAAGAAAACCAAGTTCGTGTGGGATGATAAGTGTGAGAACAGCTTCCAAGAGTTGAAGAAAAGATTGACCACCGCACCAGTTCTTGCATTGCCTGAAGGGAGTCAAGGTTTTGTAATCTATAGCGATTCTTCGAAAGATGGATTGGGATGTGTGTTGATGCAAAATGGAAGAGTGATTGCTTATGCCTCTAGGAAACCAAAACCGTATGAGATGAATTACCCGACGCATGATTTGGAGTTAGCGGCTATTGTGTTTGCACTCAAGAAATGGAGGCATTATCTGTGGGGTAACAAGTTTGAGGTATTTACCGATCATAAGAGCTTGAAATACTTGTTTTCTCAAAAGGAGTTGAATATGAGGCAAAGGCGGTGGATGGAGCTTTTGGATGATTATAACTGCTCAATTAATTATGTGCCCGGTAAGGCGAACGTAGTTGCAGATGCCTTAAGCAGAAAAGCAAGCATGGCGAAACTGGAAGTCAAGGTGCAGGAGTTGTTGGAGGAAGCGTTTCTATGGAAACCACAATTGACTCAGAAGGGGTTACTTTTTGCCACTACCCAAGTCCAGTCGACCTTGTTGTCTGAGTTACGAGAGGCTCAACAGAAGGACCAGCAATTTCAAAAGATTAAGGAAAGCAATGCAGATTTCAAGTCTCATGATGATGGTGTTTAGAGGTTTAGGAATCGGATTTGTGTTCCTAATGAGCCAGAGCTGAAAAAGAAGATTCTTGAGGAAGCGCATAATTCTAGATATACTATTCACCCTGGCGGAACAAAGATGTATCGGGATTTGAAGCAACACTATTGGTGGAATAACATGAAAAGAGAAATTGCGGAGTTTGTAGCACGGTGTTTGACTTGCTAGAGAATTAAAGCAGAACATCAACGACCCGCAGGTTTACTTCAGCCGTTGGAGATTCCCCAATGGAAATGGGAACATATCACTATGGATTTTGTTATGGACCTGCCTAGATCGCGAAAGGGTCATAACGCCGTTTGGGTTATAGTGGATAGATTGACTAAGTCGGCACACTTTTTACCGATGAACAAGGAGGATAGTCTCGAGGAATTGGGAGATATGTATGTGGCGGAGGTTGTAAGACTGCACGGGATGCCTATGAGTATTGTATCAGATAGGGATCCTCGTTTTACTTCTCGATTTTGGAAGAGATTGCAGGAAGCTTTGGGGACGAAATTGAGTTTTAGCACGGCTTATCACCCTCAGACGGATGGTCAATCGGAGAGAACTATTCAGATTTTGGAGGATATGCTAAGGGCATGTGTGTTGGACTTCGGGAAAGGTTGGGAGAAATATCTATCTCTAGCAGAGTTCGCCTACAACAATAGTTATCAGGCCACGATCGGGATGGCCCCATTTGAGGCGCTGTATGGACGGAAATGTCGATCACCAATTTACTGGGATGAAGTAGGTGAGGCGAGGACTTTTGACCCGACCCTTTTACCTGAACTGATGAAAACTGTTGATAACATCCACCTCATCCAGAAACGGATGCTTACCGCCCAGAGCAGGCAGAAGAGTTATGCAGACCGTCGGAGACGGAGTCTCGAGTTTGAGGTTGGCGACAGGGTGTTCTTGAAGATATCACCCCGGAGGGGACTGATTAAACATGGCAAGGGTGGAAAGTTGAGCCCGAGATTTGTAGGACCGTTTGAGATAGTTGAGAAGGTTGGCAAGTTGGCGTATCGCCTAGCACTACCCCAGAACCTCTCCAATATTCATGACGTCTTTCATGTGTCGATGCTGCGGAAGTATCATCCTGACCCGTCGCATATCTTGGAGCCAGAGCCGTTGCAGCTTCGGGAAAACTTGTCTTACGAGGAGAAGCCCATTCGGATCCTAGACCAGCAGGATCGGGAGTTGCGCAACAGAACTATACCGATGGTGAAAGTGCTGTGGGATCATCATGGAGTTGAAGAAGCAACGTGGGAAAGGCGAGACCAGATGGAGCAGCAATATCCAGCATTATTTCAAGGTAATATTGAATTTCGGGACGAAATTCTTTTAAGGAGGGGAGGATGTGAGGCCCGACCCTGAATTGCGTGCGATACCTCGTTTTGCGTGCCCTAAACTAGATTTGCGTGCCATGACCTAGGTTTGAGAATTGTATTTAGTTTGTGTGCCTTGCATTGAATTTCGTGCATTCATATAGGGTTACGTGCGTTTACTAGAAAAACGTGTGTTCGTCTTGTAGTTCTGTCCCACCTCGAAGTGCGTGCCCTAAACCTAGGAAAGCGTGTCTTCGCGCTAATCAAGAAAGCATCTTACACGAAGCACTAGGCTATTAAACAATCCTACAAAATCCACTAACAATATAATAATCCAAATTCCTTTCACTAGAAGACAAAAATGCACCAAAAACAAAACATTCTTTATTCTTTTTGTATTATTCGTTTTTTTTGCACTTCAAAATACAATTAGAATAATGCTTAAGATGACACAATTTCAGCCAATTCAATAGCTTTGGCCGACCACTAGGAGCATTGTTTTAGCAATTGTATATTTTATTCATAATCTTAGTCAAACACTTAGCATAAGCCATTAAAATAATTGCTCAATTCCTCTCAATTTCTCACCATACCCGACCAGCCTTTGCATGCCCATCCTAGCAATTTGAAAATAGCATATTGAAGACAAGAATGCAGAATTTGGACTGCCCAAGGACCGACCACAACCTCAAAAAATTGCAAGGCCTTCATTTGTTGTCTTTCTTCAGTTCTTTTTCGGTTCTCTCTCTCTTCCTCTCATTTCTCTCTTCTCTCTACTTTAGCTGCACATTACCACTTCTATAGCTTCTCTTCATTATATCATAGTCAGCCAAACAAGCCACAAGCAAAAGAAATTCGGCCAAGCAACTAGAAGCAAGAAGAACTCATACAAGCTCACAAATCTGTCCATTTCGGTCTTAGGTATGCTTTGCTAAGATTTCTTCCATTTCTTTTGGTTACAACCACATGCACACCCTCCTCACTAGCTAACTCAGTTGGGAATTAAAGGAAAACAAGCTATCTCTCTCGGCCAAAGCAAGAAAGAAGCTTCATTGGTGCATTTTCAAGAACATTCTGCATCTACCTGGTTGTTTTGATAAGGTGAGGGTTCAAAACTTTTGGAAAACTCTTTAAAACTTCACATGCATGACCATGAATGTGTGTATTTGCTTCTGTGCTTGAGCTATGTGGTCGTTCATGAGTTTAAACAACCATGCATGGCAATAACTTGGCTTGAAAATGATACTAGACAAAGTCGAAATTTGAGACTGCTTCTGACCCGTCTGTTCGAGGCAATTTTTGGTTAAGCAAATGATGTTGAAATTGCGTGAAAATCCATAGGTGACTAGTTTGGCCAATTTAAAACATTTTTCGCACAAATAAGCAAAGTCAAATTTTGGCTCTAAGGCCCTCAAAATGGCAAAATCACGTAATATAGCTAAATCTGGAAAGTTTTGAGAAAAAGGAAGCAGTTTGACAGATTTACTGCCCGTGTGGAACGAGATGATTTTGACATAACAAACGACATCCAAAATGCGTGAAAATTTGTATGCTGCTATATTTTTGAGTTGTGGACATTTTTTCCAGAAATAGGCTTAGGCTAAAAATGAACCTAAGGACCTCAAAATCATGCAATATCGAAAGATAGGCAAATCTGGACAGTTTTGAGCAGTTCCACCATTTTGGCTATAACTAACGATCCAGAACTCCAATTGATGCAAGGTTTGATTATGATTTTAGTTAACTTCTTAAGCTTTAATTTGATATATTATTCACTGAATTTGGAGTTCATTTGCCTGCCCAGTTGATTGTGAGAAAACAGCTTATTGCAGTTAGGGTTTCAATTGACTATGTGCTTGGGAAAACTTGTTGAACCTCTTTTGTGGTACTAATTGCTTGGAATGGTAGTATTGGAATATTGTGTGGACTGTATTGAATGTTGAGGATGTTGAATGAGACGATGCATGACTTTGGAATGATGATTGAGTTGATTTAGGGTTTTGATCGCACGATTTTGCATGAAAAGCGAACCCTAATGACTAGGAATTCTTGTTAAGCGTTAACCGGGGGTTATTGTGTGGAAAATGTACGTTGCGTGGGCTGCCCGTAAAATGTTTTATAGTTCCAAATGTGAGTAGGCCATTGCATGTTGACAAATAAGCTTTTCTTGCACCCAAACCCCTTTGATATCCTCGCCTGTTGCATAAACTTATCACTTGATCCCGTGAGCTTCTTAATGTGTTATATGGCCTGTTTTATATGTGTTACATGGCTGCCCGATTAATGTTCATATGACTCTATTTGCCTTCATGTGAAATTACTTGCCTTATCGTGCTTCGTTTGACTACTTGTCAACATGCGATCTTATAACTGCTCGGAGGCAACCTACTTTGTTGTCCTCCTAATGTGATATGATAAATGTTATAAATGTGCATTGCAACCTTTCGTGTGGCGTGGTAGTGTTTCACGCACGCCGGGCGGCATCGGGCTTGCTGGTGTTACCGTGACTACCATGGTCCAATTCCCTCTCTCGCTTGGCATTTCACCCTCGAAGAGTTGGGTCGTAGGTTTCGGGGTACATCCGGAGTACACCCATTTGGGAGTGATAAGTGGATTATTGAAGTCGGCCGCACCAAATAATTCGAAATTGAAATTGAGAGCAAATGCTCACCGTATCCTTGAAATGATTGGTAATTGTATCCGTTTCTCGATTTGTTTCTTATAACTGCTTACCATATTATTTGTAATATGTGACATGTTTTAAAAAGGGGTTTTCATAAAGTGAACCGGAAAATGAGTTTCAAAATTTATTTCTCGTTCCCCCTCGCTGAGTTCATAAGGACTCACCCTCTTTTATCATTTCAGGTGAAGAAGAACAGGTACAGGAACATGAGGATAATGTACCTAATGATGAACCCCTGGAGTGATTGCCTGTTATTGTTGTTTTGCATGAACGTGATTACTTGTGTATTTTGTGCTGCTTGAAGACCATTTATCTTATGTTGCTTGCTGTTGCTAATGTATAAGACCCCCGTTGTAATTTGGGGTCTAATTTTGATTTGTACTTATTTTAGGTAGACCGCTACTAGACATGACACTACTTTGATCGTTTTGCTTTTACTACCGCTAGTATCTATCGCAGGTTATGATGCTTGGTTAAGGAATAGGTAAATGAACTTATCCAATCTCAACAGGTACTCGCTAATAAGCTATGATAAACAGGCATATTTTGAAACGAGAATAAATGGACTAACGAGGCATAGTATTATGCTAGGTTATAAATCAAACGGGACGTCGAAATAACCAATAGGCAATTCAATTGATGATTAAGTAGTAAATTCTAGTCGGGAATGAACTTGAATTGAAAGTTTTGAGGCTGTTAGAAAATTTAGGTCAAAACAAATAGCCCAATTACAGCCGTTATGCTGCCGGATTTCTGGAAAAATTTTGAAGTCTAGAATAAAACGATAAGTGTTAAACCTCCTAAAATGATTAAGAATGTGAAAGGACTTGCATGTTTAGATCACACCCTAGTCTAACCTTTATAGGCCGGGTTGGGGCGTGACAGTTTGCGGGCCCAGCCCCTCCAAGAAGCGTAGCTGGAAGGCCAAGGGTGTCATACGACTCTAGGAAAGAAATGTGATGAGAAAGCTTCTTGCCAAACCTAAACGTGGCAAAAAAAAAACAAAAAAGGAGGTGCAACACGAAGACTTCCCAGGGGGTCACACATCTTAGTACTATTCTAGCCCAAGCACGCTTAACTTCGGAGTTCTGATGGGATCCGGTGCATTAGTGCGGGTATGATCGCTCCCATCATGTTGTGGGTGCAAAGCCATTATGTGTTGACAGTTCACAGTCCTAGCCCAGAGAGTTAGCCCATTCAAACGGCCCAATGGGCTTATCGACAGCCCATTGGATTCAACAATGCAGCATTCTCGTAAGACGTGATATCGACTGGTCGGAGGGTGGTCTACTATCCCGTGAGTTAGGTTGTCGTCCTTTTCGCAGCTCACGACGACAGACCCGGGATGAAAAAAAAAACCAAAAGGAAGAAAGTGGCCCGAAATTGGTAAAAACGTCCAATTTTCGTCCTCGACAACAGCCGAGGCCGAGCAGGCTTGCGGCCCTTATCGTAGAGCTCCTGGAGAGTTTTCCAACTATATAATGTGCGTCGCATAACTTCCTACGAATCAAAAGTTAGGGGCACTAGAGCGGCGGGGACCTGTTAATTGGCCCCACGTCCTTGGTTTGAGGGCCCAGCCCCTCCGAGAAGCGAGGCTGGAAATCCCAATGTGTCGTACGACTCGAGAAAAGAAATGTGATGAGAAAGCTTCTTGCCATAGCTAAACGTGGCAAAAAAAACAAAAAAGGAGGTGCAACACGAGGACTTCCTAGGGGGTCACACGTCTTAGTACTACTCTCGCCCACGCACGCTTAACTTCGGAGTTCTTATGGGATCAGGTGCATTAGTGCTGGTATGATCGCACCCATCATGTTGTGGGTGCAAAACCATTATGTGTTGATGGTTCACAGTCCTAGCCCAAAGAGTTGGCCCATTTAAACGGCCTAATGGGCTTATCGACAACCCATCGACTTCAAAAATGTAGCATTCTCATAAGATGTGATATCGGCTAGTCGTAGAGTCTTCTACTCTCCCGTGAATTAGGTTGTCATTCTTTTCGCGGCTCATGATGACAGACCCGGGATGAAAAAAAAAGCAAAAGCAAGAAAAGTGGTCTAAAACTGCTGCCCCGTCGTAGAGCTCCCGGAGAGCTATCCAACGATATGTTGTGCACCGCATAACTCCCTACGAATCAAAAGTTACGGGCACTAAAGCGGCAGGGACCAGGTAATCGACCCCACGCCCTCGGTTTGCGGGCCTAGCCCCTCCGGGAAGTGAAGTTGGCCATCCTAGGGTGTCGTATGACTCAAGAAAGAAATTTGATGAGAAAGCATCTTGCCAAAGCTAAACATGGCAAAAAAAAAAACAAAAACGGAGGTGCAACATGAGGACTTCCCAGGGGGTCACCAATCCTAGTACTACACTCGCCCAAGCATGATTAACTTTGGAGTTCAGATGGGATCTGGTGCATTAGTACTGGTATGATTGCACCCATCATGTTGTGGAAACAAACCCATTATGTGTTGACGGTTCACAGTCCCAGACCAGAGAGATTGCCTATTCGAATGGCCCAGTGGGCTTCAACAATGCAGCATCCTCGCAAGACGTGATATCAATTGGTCGTAGGGCGGTCTACTATCCTGTGAGTTAGGTTGTCATCCTTTTCGCAGCTCATGACAACAGACCCGTGACGAAAAAAATTGTAAAAGGAAGAAAAGTAGCCTGAAACTGATTAAAATGTTCGATTTTGGGCCCCGAAAATAGGTGCTATTGAGTAGGCTTGCTGCCGCGTCGTAGAGCTTTTAGAGAGCTTTCCAACGATATGTTGTGCGACGCATATGTGAGGCTTGACCCCGAATAACGTGTCCTACCTCGATTTGCGCACCTTAGACCTAAAATTATATGATCGGCCTTGGATTACGTGTCCTGTCTTGGTTTTCGTGCATACCTCGTTATACGTGCCTTGACCTAGAATAGTGTGCCCTAATCCTCGACTCATGTGCGGTACCTAGAAATACGTGCCCTGACCTCGATGTACGTGCGTTACCTCATATCGTGTGCCCTAACCTTGAACTGCGTACCTTAACCTAGGTTTAAGAGTTGTACCTTGATTTGCGTGCATTATATTGAATTACGTGCCTTGCATTGATTTACGTGCATTCACCTAGGATTGCGTGCATTAGTCTTGAAGTCCATTTCTTACCTCGTAGTTCGTGTCTACCTCGTGATTCGTGCCATGTATTAATTTCTGTGTGTGTCTCGTAGTGCGTGCCCTAGACTTAGGAAAGCGTGCCCGCACGCTAATCAATAAAGAATCCTACACAAAGCACTAGACTATAAAATAATCCTACAAACACCACTAACTATTATTATAATCCTAATTCAAATCTCTACAAAATCACTAACACCAAAATATTATATTTTAAACTCACTACAAGACAAAATCTCACAAACCTCTAAACATATCCTATATTCTATTCTACCTAAAATCCCTAAATACCCAACATTCTCTTACACACATGTTAAAACAATTCAAAAGATGACACAAAATCAGATTTTTGCATGCATGTTTAATTCAAAATGATTCTAGACAAGTCATGACACAAAAACACTTATCAATGCATAAAAAATTGCCCAAAACCACCCCAATTTCCTGTCATTTTCGACCAAACCACTCATGGCCCATGCTAGCATTTTAAATTCCACCTTGAAGACACAAAAATCTGATTCACCAAGCTCAAGGCTGAACATGCTCATCAAAAATTGCAAAAGGCTTTATTCCTTGTCATATTTTGTCATTTTTTCATTTCTTTCTCAAACTTCTTTCTCTCCCTCTCATTTCCTCTCTCCATTTCGGTTCTTGGCTGAGTTCTCTATCTCCTTGGCTTGTCTTCTTCATAACTTAGCTAAGCCAAGTCAAGCAATCATCAAGAAAGTCGAGCAAACAAGCTAGAGTTCGAAAATCACTCATGCATGTGCATTGAAGCTTCATTTTCGGCCTAGGTGAGTTACTAAGCTTCCATTTCTTTTCTTCAAGTCCTAACTACATGCATGTACTAAGAGATTGCTTACTAGGCTAGGAAAAATAGAGAAAACCAAGTTGGAAACTCGGCTAAGCAAGAAGAAGAAGAAATTTGAGCCTCAACAAGGTTTTTGTGCATCTTTTGGTTGATTGCAAAGGTGAGAGTTAAAACCTTTTGAAAACTCTTTAAAATTTCACATGCATGCTCATAAATGTGTGTATTTGCTTCTGTACTTGAGCTATATGGTCGTTCATAAGCTTAAACAACCATGCATGGCAAGATCTTGGCTTGAAAATGATGCTAGGTGAAGTCGAATTTATGTGACAGCTCTCTGACCAGTCTGTTCGAGGTAAGTTTAGCTAGGAACATGATGTTTAAAATGCATGAAAATTGGTGGTTGACTAGATTTGACAGTTTTGAACATTTTTCCCAGAAATAGGCCGAAGCTAATTTTGACTCTAAGGTCCTCAAAATGGCAAATCACTAAAATGTGACCAAATCTGGAAATCTGGAAAAATGAATCAGGTTTTGGCAGATGCACTGACCTTGTGGAACGAACCATGTTTGACTAAGTAAATGTTGTCAAAAATGCATGAAATTTGGTTTTCTGCTATATATTTCAGTTCTGGACAATTTTGTTAGAAATGGACCAAAGCCAAAACTGACTCTAAGGACCTCAAAAACATCAATTTATGAAAAGTGTACAAATCTGGACAGTTTTGTGCTACCTCACTGTTTCGGCCATAACTAATGATTCTGAACTCCAATTGATGCAATGTTTGTTTCTGAGTTTAGTTAACTTATTAAGATTTAATTTGACATCTTATTAACTGAATTTGGAGATTTTTTGCTTACCCGATTGATTGTGAGAAAACAGCCTATTGCAGTGAGTGTTTCACTTAGCTATATGCATGGAAAACTATTGTAACCTCTCTTGTGGTACTAATTGCTTGGAATTGTGATGTTGGAATATTGCGTGGACTTTTTTGAGTACTTGAGGATGTTTGAATTGAATGATGTATGACTCGGGAATGATGTTGAGTTGACTTAGGGTTTGAACACACGATTATGCATGAAACGGAAACCCTAATGGCTAAGTAATCTTACTAAGTGTTAATCGTTGGATATTGTGTGGAAACTGTACGTTGCGTGGGCTGCCCGTAAATGTGTTATAACTTCAATTATGGTTTTGACCATTGCATGTTGTCAAATAAGCTTGTCTTGCTACCGAACCCACGTAAATGTTGTTGCATGTCGAATAATTCGTATCACTTGATTATATGAGCTTCTTGATGAGTTATATGGCCTGTTTTACATGTGTTACATGGCTGCCCGTTTGATGTTCATATGACTCTATATGCCTTTCAAGTGAAATTACCTGTCTTATCGTGCCTTGTTTGACCACTTGACAACGTGCGATCTTATAACTGTTCGGAGGCAACCTACTTTGTTGTCCTCCTAATGTGATATGTTAAATGTTATAAATGTGCATTGCATACAAGGTTACAACCTTTCGTGTGGCATGGTAGCGTTTCACGTCTGCCGGGCGGCATCGGGCTTGCCGGTGTTACCGTGACTACCATGATCCAATTCCCTCTCTCGCTTGGTATTCACCCTTGGAGAGTTGGGTCGTAGGTTTCGGGGTACATCCGGAGTACACCCGCCTGGCGTGTTTTAGGGTTATTTGAAGTCGGCCGCAACTTCTGATTCTGAAACTGATTTGAGAGCAAATGCTCACCGTATCCTTGAAATGATTGGTAATTGTATCCGTTTCTTGATTTGTTTCTTATAATTGCTTACCATATTATTTGTAATATGTGCCATGTTTTAAAAAGGGGTTTTCATAAATTGAAGCGGAAAATGAGTTTCAAATCGTATTTCTCGTTTCCCCCTCGCTGAGTTCATAAGGACTCACCCTCTTTTTATCACAGGTGAAGAAGAACAGGTACAGGTACCCGAGGACAACGTGCCTATCGATGATTCCTTGGAGTGATTGCCTGTCCCTACGTGCTTTTGTGCCTTGCCTGAAAGTGGTTGCTATATGGATGTTGTGTTTGATTGCAACTATTCATTTTATTGATGTAAATGACCCCATTGTAATTTGGGTCTAATTCTGGGATTGTACTATCTATAACCGGATGAACTTTTATTTGGTTGTTTGCTTTTGTTTTCTTCATTAGTAGTTATCATAGGCATTCAAACTACTAGATGAACAATCAATTAAGTTAATTCTATCTAATTTCACTTAGGTGCTCATTTGCAAACTAAAGGGTAATAGGTACTTGCATGATAGGAAATTGATAAATAAATGGGACATAGTTATCATGTTAGGCTTATTAACCAAACGAGACTTTCAAGATAAACTAGTAGGCAAATCGGTTGGTGACAAATAGGAGTCTTTAATGGAATTGGATTAATGATTGGAATAATTGAGGCGTTTAGAGAATTAGGTCAAACCAAAGAGCCCAATTACAGCTGTTATGCTGCCGGTTTACCAAAAATTTTTGGAGTTTAGACCAAAACGTTAAGTGTTAAATCTTTATAAATAGTTAAGTATGTGATATTACCTGAATGTTTAGATCACACCCTAGTCTAACCTTCTTAGGTTGGGTTGGGGCGTGACACCTTATAGTGGAATGGTATCAGAGCTTAGTTTACTAACTAGGCGTAGTCGGGTTCAACTCTCGGACCATGGGTAGAAGACCTAAGGTAATTGTCATGTCTTGTTTATGTGTGTTATGTGTGCTAATGTGCTTTAATTGCTTTGAGCATTGAATATTACTATCCTATTACTACTCTCGCCTAAGCACGCTTAACTTTGGAGTTCTAATGGGATCCGGTGCATTAGTGCTAGTATGATCGCACCGGTCAAGTTGTGGGTACAAAGCCATTATGTGTTGACGGTTCACAGTCCCAGCCCAGAAAGATGGCCAATTCAAACGGCCCAATGGGCTTATCGACAGCCCATCGGCCTCAACAATACAGTATTCTTGCAAGACGTAAAATTGGCTGGTTGTAGGGCGGTCTACTATCCTGTCAGTTAGGTTGTCGTCCTTTTCGCGGCTCACGAAGACAGACCCGGGATGAAAAAAATATATAAAATGAAGAATAGAAGCCCAGAATTGATTAAAACGTTCGATTTTGGATGCCGAAAATAGGCTCAACCAAGTAGGCTTGCTGACCCCGTCGTAGAGCTCACGAAGACCTTTCCAACGATATGCTGTGCACCGCATAACTCACTATAGATCAAAAGTTATGGGCGCTGGAGTGGCGAGGACCTGGTAATCGGCCCCACACCCTCAGTTTGCAGGCCCAGTCCCTCTAGGAAGTGAAGCGGGCCGGCCCAGGGTGTCGTACGACTCGAGGAAAGAAATATGACGACAAAGCATCTTGCCAAAGCTAAACATGGAAAAGAAATAGGGGGTGCAACACGACGACTTCCCAGGGGGTCACCCATCCGAGTACTACTCTCGCCTAAGCATGCTTAACTTTGGAGTTCTGATGGGATCCGGTGCATTAGTGTTGGTATGATCACACCCGTCATGTTGTGGTTGCAAATCCATTATGTGTTGACAGTTCACAGTCCCAGCCCAGAGAGATGGCCCATTCAAACAGCCCAATGGGCTTATTGATAGGCCATCGGCTTCAACAATGCAGCATCCTCGTAAGACGTGATATCGACTGGTAGTATAACGGTCTACTATCCCGTGAGTTAGGTTGTCATCTGTTTTGCGGCTCATGAATACAGACCCGGGATGAAAAAAATGCAAAATGAAGAAAATGGCCCGAAACTGATTAAAATGATCAATTTTGGGCCCCAAAAACAAGCGCGACTGAGCAGACTTGCTGTCTCCGTCATAGATCTCCTGGAGAGCTTTCCAACGATATGTTGTGCACTGCATAACTCCCGATGGATCAAAAGTTATGGGCACTACAATGGCGGGGACCTGATAATCGGCCCAATTACCTCGTTTTGGGGGCCCAGCCTCTCTGGGAAACGAAGCTATCCGGCCCAGGGTGTCGTACGACACAAGGAAATAAATGTTACAAGAAAGCATCTTGCCAAAGCTAAACATCGAAAAAAATGGGGGTGCAACATGAGGACCTCCCAGGGGGTCACCCATCCTAGTACTACTCTCGTCCAAGCACGCTTAACTTCGTAGTTCTGATGGGATCCAGTGCATTAGTGCTGGTATGGTCACACCCGTCATGTTGTGGCTGCAAATCCATTATATGTTGACAGTTCATAGTCCCAGCCCAGAGAGATGGCCCATTCAAATGGCCCAATGGGCTTATCGATAGGCCATCGGCTTCAACAATGCAACATCCTCGCAAGATGTGATATCGACTGGTTGTATGGCGGTCTACTATCTCGTGAGTTAGGTTGTCGTCCATTTTGCAGCTCACGAAGATAGACCTGGGATGAAAAAAAATGCAAAATGAAGAAAATGGCACGAAATTGATTACTTTGATCGATTTAGGGCCCCAAAAATAGGCGCGGCCGATCAGGCTTGTTGTCCCCGTCGTAGAGCTCTCGGAGAAATTTCCAACGATATGTTGTGCACCGCATAACTCCCTACGGATAAAAAGTTATGGGCACACAGTGGCGGGGCCCTGGTAATTGGTACCATTACCTCGGTTTACGGGCCCAGCCCCTCCGGGAAGCAAAGCCGGCCGACCCAGGTTGTCATACGACTCGAGGAAAGAAATGTGACGAGAAAGCATCTTGCCAAAGCTAAACGTGGAAGAAAAAAGGGGTGCATCACGAGGACTTCCCAGGGGGTCACCCATCCTAGTACTACTCTGGCCTAAGCACGCTTCACTTTGGAGTTCTGATAGGATCTGATGCATTAGTGCTGGTATGATTGCACCCGTTATGTTATGTGTGCAAAGCCATTATGTGTTGACGGTTCATAGTCCTAGCCTAGAGAGATCGCCCATTCAAATGGCCTAATGGGCTTATCGATAGCCCATCGGCTTCAGCAATGCAGCATCCTCGCAAGACGTTATATCGGCTGGTTGTAGGGCTGTCTACCATCCTATGAGTTAGGTTGTTGTCTTTTTCGCGACTCACGAAGACAGACCCGGGATGACAAAAAATGCAAAATGGAGAAAAATGGCCCGAAATTGATTAAAACATTCGATTTCTACCGCAAAAATAGGCGCAGCAGAGTAGGCTTCCTGCTTCATCATAATTCTCCTGGAGAGCATTCCAACGATATGTTGTGCGCCGCATAACTCCCTACGGATCAAAAGTTATGGGCACTACAGTGGCGAGGACCTGGAAATCGGCCCCATGCCCTCGGTTTGCAGGCCCAGCCCCTCCGGGAAGCAAAGCCGGCCGACCCAGGTTGTCATACGACTCAAGGAAAGAAATGTGACGAGAAAGCATCTTGCCAAAGCTAAACATGGAAGAAAAAAAGGGGTGCATCACGAGGACTTCCCAAGGGGTCACCCATCCTAGTACTACTCTGGCCGAAGCACGCTTCACTTTGGAGTTCTAATAGGATCCGATGCATTAGTGCTGGTATGATTGCACCCGTCATGTTGTGCATGCAAAGCTATTATGTGTTGACAGTTCATATTCCTAGCCTAGATAGATGGCCAATTCAAACGACCTAATGGGCTTATCGATAGCCCATCGGCTTCAACAATGCAGCATCCTTGCAAGACGTGATGTCGGCTGGTTGTAGGGCTATCTACCATCCTGTGAGTTAGGTTGTCGTCTTTTTCGCGGCTCACGAAGACAGACCCGGGATGACAAAAAATGCAAAATGGAGAAAACTGGCCCGAAACTGATTAAAACAATCAATTTCTGCCACGAAAATAGGCACAGCAGAGTAGGCTTGCTGCTTCGTCATAATTCTCCTGGAGAGCTTTCCAACGATATGTTGTACGCCGCATAACTCCCTACAGATCAAAAGTTATGGGCACTACAGCGGCGGGGACCTAGTAATCGGCCCCACGCCCTCGGTTTGCGGGCCCAGCCCCTCCAGGAAGCGAAGACGGCCGGCCCTGGGTATCCTATGACTCGAGGAAAGAAATGTAACGAGAAAGCATCTTGCCAAAGCTAAAGGTGGAAAAAAAAGGAGGGTGCAACACGAGGACTCCCTAGGGGGTCACCCATCCTAGTACTACTCTCGCCCATGCACGCTTAACTTCGGAGTTCTGATAGGATCCGGTGCATTAGTGCTGGTATGATAGCACTCGTCATGTTGTCAGTGCCAAGCCATTACGTGTTGACGGTTCACAGTCCCAGCCTAGAGAGATGGCTTATTCAAATGACCCAATGGGCTTATCGACAGCCCATCGACTTCAAGAATGCACAATCCTCGCAAGATGTGATATCGGCAGGTTTTAGGTCGGTCTACTATCCCGTGGCTTGGGTTGTCATCCTTTTCGTGGCTCACGAAGACAGACAATGGACCAAAAAAATGCAAAATGAAGAAAAGTGGCCCAAAATTGATTAAAACGTTCAATTTTGGGCCCAAAAAATAGGTACAGCCGAGTAGGCTTGTTGCCTCCGTCTTAGAGTTCTGTAGAGCTTTCCAATGATATGCTGTGCGCCGCATAACTCCTTACGGATCAAAAGTTATGGGCACTGGAGTGGCGGGGACCTGGTAATTGGCCCCACGCCCTCGGTTTGCGGGCTCAGCCCCTCTGTGTAGTGACGCTGGCTGGCCCAGGGTATCGTACGAGTTGAGGAAATAAATGTTACGAGAAAGCATTTTGCCCAAGCTAAATGTGGAAAAAACAAACAAAAAATGGGTGCAACACGAGGACTTCCCAGGGGGTCACCCCTCCTTGTACTACTCTTACCCAAGCGCCCTTAACTTCTGAGTTATGATGGGATCTGGTGCATTAGTGCATGTATGATCGCACCTGTCATGTTGTGGGTGCAAACCTATTATGTGTTGACGGTTCACAGTCGCAGCGCAGAGAAACATTCAAACAATGCAATGGGCTTATCGACAGCCTATCGGCTTCAACAATGCAGCATCTTCACAAGACATGATATTGGGTATTTGTAGGGCAGTCTACTATCCTGTGAGTTAGGTTGTCGTTCTTTTTTGCATTACACGAAGAAATACCCGGGAACAAAAAAATGAAAAATGAAGAAAAGTATCCCGAAACTGATCATACCAGCAGCTTGTTGCCACCGTTGTAGAGCTTTCGAACGATATGTTGTATGCCGCAGAACTCCCTACGGATCAAAAGTTATGGGCACTAGAGTGGCGGGGACTTGGTAATCGGCCCCACGGCCTCGGTTTGCGGGCCCAGCCCCTTCGGGAAGTGAAGTCGATTGACCCTGGGTATCGTACGACTCGAGGAAAGAAATGTTACGAGAAAGCATCTTGCAAAGCTAAACATGGAAAAAAAAAACAAAAAAAGGGTACAACACGAGGACTTCCCAGGGGGTCACCCATCCTAGTACTACTCTCGCACATGCACGCTTAACTTTAGAGTTCTAATGGGATCTGGGGCATTAGTGCTGGTATGATCGCAGCCGTCATGTTGTGGGTACAAAGCCATTATGTGTGGGTACAGTCCCAGCCCCCGAGAGATGGCCTATAACTCCCTAAGGATCAAAAGTTATGGGCACTAGAGTGGCGGGGACCTTATAATCGACCCCACGCCCTCGATTTGTGGGCCCAGCCCCTCCGGGAAGCGAAGCCGACTGACCCTGGGTATCGTACGACTCGAGGAAAGAAATGTTACGAGAAAGCATCTTGCAAACCTAAACATGGAAAAAAAGGGGGTGCAACATGAGGACTTCCCAAGGGGTCACCCATCCTTGTACTACTCTTACTCAAGCACGCTTAACTTCGAAGTTCTTATGGGATCCGGTGCATTAGTACTGGTATGATCACACACGTCATGTTATTGGTGCAAAGACATTATGTGTTAACAATTCACAGTCCCAGCCTAGAGAGATGGCCCATTCAAATGGCCCAATGGGCTTATCGACAGCCAATCGGCTTTAACAATGCAGCATCCTCACAAAACATGATATCGGCTAGTTGTAGGGCAGTTATCCCGTGAGTTAGGTTGTCGCCCATTTCGTAACTCACGAAGACAGACCTGGGATGAAAAAAGAAAAGCAAAATGAAGAAAAGTGACCCAAAACTGATTAAAACGGTGGATTTTGGTCCCCTAAAACAAGCGTGGCTGAGTAGGCTTGTTGCCCCTATTATAGAGCTCCCGTTGAGCTTTCCAAGGATATGCTGTGTGCCACATAACTCCCTACAGATCAAATGTTATGGGCACTACAGTGGCGAGGACTTGGTCATCGGCCCCATGCCCTCGGTTTGCAGGCCTAGCCCCTCCGGGAAGTGAAGCTGGCCGGCCCAAGGTATCGTACGACTCGAGGAAAGAAATGTGATGAGAAAGCATCTTGCCAAAGCTAAAGTGGAAAAAAAGGGGTGCAACACGAGGACTTCCTAGGGCGTCAGCCATCCTTGTACTACTCTCGCCAAGTACGCTTAACTTCTGAGTTCTGACAGGATCTAGTGCATTAGTGCTGGTATGATCGCACGCATCATGTTGTGGGTACAAAGCCATTATGTGTTGACGGTTCACCGTCCCAACGCAGAGAGATGGCCCATTCAAACGACCCAATGGGCTTATCGACAACCCATCAGCTTCGACAATGCAGGATCCTCGCAAGACGTGATATCGGCTGGTTGTAGGGCGGTATACTATCCCGTGATTTAGGTTGTTGTCCTTTTCGTGGCTCACGAAGATAGACTCAGGATGAAAAAAAATGCAAAATGGAGAAAATGGCCCGAAACTGATTCAAATGTTCGATTTTGGGTACCAAAAATTGGCGCAGGCGAGCAAGCTAGCTGCCCTTGTCATAGAGCTCCCGGAAAGCTTTCCAACGATATGTTGTGCGCTGCATAACTATCTACAGATCAAAAGTTATGGGCACTACAATGGCAGGGACCTGGTAATCGACCCCATGCCCTCGGTTTGGGGGCCCAACCCCTTTGGGAATCGAATCCGGCCGGCCCAGGGTATCTTACGACTCGAGGAAAGAAATGTGACAAAGCTAAACGTGGAAAAAAAGGGGGTGCAACACGAGGACTTCCTTGGGGGTCACCTATCCTAGTACTACTTTCGCCCAAGCAAGCTTAACATTGGAGTTCTGATGGGAGCCGGTGCATTAGTGCTGGTATGATCGCACCCGTCATGTTGTGGGTGCAAAGCTATTCTGTGTTGACGGTTCACAATCCTAGTCCAGAAAAATGGCCCATTCAAACCGCCCAATGGGCGTATCGACAGCCCATCGGCTTCGACGATGTAACATCCTCGCAAAACGTAAAATCGGCTGGTTGTAGGGTGGTCTACTATCCCGTGAGTTTGGTTGTCGTCCTTTTCGCGGCTCATGAAGATAGACTTAAGACAAAAAAAATGCAAAATGAAGAAAAGTAGCCCAAAACTGATTAAAACTTTCAATTTTGGATCCCAAAAATAGGTGCAGCCGAGTAGTCTTGCTGCCCCTGTCGTAGAGCTCACGGAGACCTTTCCAATGATATGATGTGCACTGCATAACTCCCTACAGATCAAAAGTTATAGGCATTGGAATGGCGTGGACCTAGTAATTGGCCCCACGCCCTCTATTTGCGGGCCTAGTCCCTCCAGGAACCGAATCCGGCCAGCACAAGGTGTTGTACGACTCAAGAAAAGAAATGTGACGAGAAAGCATCTTGCCAAAGCTAAACGTGGAAAAAAAAGGGGTGCAACATGAGGACTTCCCAGGGGGTCACCAATCTGAGTACTACTCTCACTCAAGCATGCTTAACTTTGCAGTTCTGATGGGATCCGGTGCATTAGTGCTAGTATGATTGCACCCGTCATGTTGTTGCTGCAAATCTATTATGTGTTGATGGTTCACAGTCCCAGCCTAGAGAGATGGCCCATTCAAACGACCCAATTGGCTCATCAACAGGCCATCAGCTTCAACAATGCAGCATTCTCGCAAGACGTGATATCGACTGGTTGTATGGCGGTCTACTATCCCGTGAGTTAGGTTGTCATCCGTTTTGTGGCTCACGAAGACAAACCCAGGAAGAAAAAAATGCAAAATGAAGAAAATGGCCTGACACTGATTAAAATGATCGATTTTGGTTCCTAAAAACAAGCGCGGACGAGCAGGCTTGTTGCCCCCGTCGTAGAGCTCTCGTAGAGCTTTCCAATGATATGTTGTGCACCGCATAACTCCCTACTGATCAAAAGTTATGGGCACTATAGCGGCGGTGACCTGGTAATCGGCCCCATGCCCTCGGTTTGCGAGCCCAGCCCTTCCAGGAAGCGAAGACGGCCGGCCTTGGGTGTCGTACGACTCGAGGAAAGAAATGTGATGAGAAAGCATCTTGCCAAAGCTAAACATGGAAAAAAAGGGGGTACAACACGAGGACTCCCTAGGGGGTCACCCATCCTAGTACTACTCTCGCCCAAGCACGCTTAACTTGGGAGTTCTGATAGGATCCGGTGCATTAGTGCTGGTATGATCGCACTAGTCATGTTGTCGGTGCCAAGCCATTACGTGTTGGTGGTTCACAGTCCCAGCCTAGAGAGATGGCCTTTTCAAACGACTGAATAGGCTTATCGACAGCCCCTCGACTTCAAGAATGCAGCATCCTCACAAGACGTGATACCAGCTGGTTTTAGGTCGGTCTACTATCTCGTGACTTGGGTTGTCATCCTTTTCGTGGCTCACGAAGACAAACAATGGACCAAAAAAATGCAAAATGAAGAAAAGTGGCCCAAAATTGATTAAAACGTTCGAATTTGGGCCCCAAAAATAGGCGCAGCTGAGTAGGCTTGCTGCCCCTGTCGTAGAGCTCCGTAGAACTTTCCAATAATATGATGTACGCCGCATAACTCCCTACGGATCAAAAGTTATGGGCACTGGAGTGGCGGGGACCTGTTAATCGGCCCATGCCTTCGGTTTGTGGGCTCAGCCCCTCTGTGTAGCGAAGCTGGCTGGCCCCGAGCATTGTACGAGTTGAGGAAATAAGTGTTAAGAGAATTCATTTTTCCAAAGCTAAATGTGGAAAAAACAAACAAAAAATGGGTGTAACACGAGGACTTCCCAAGGGGTCACCCCTCCTTGTACTACTCTCATCCAAGCGTGCTTAACTTCTGAGCTTTGATGGGATCTGCTACATTAGTACCTGTATGATCGCACCCGTCATGTTGTCGGTACAAATCTATTATGTGTTGACGGTTCACTGTCACAGCATAGAGAAACATTCAAATAGTGCAATGGGCTTATCGACAGCCTATCTGCTTCAACAATGAAGCATCTTCACAAGACGTGATATCGGGTGGTTGTAGGGCGGCCTACTATCCTGTGAGTTAGGTTGTCGTTCTTTTTGCATCTCACGAAGAAATACCCGGGATGAAAAAAAATGCAAAATGAAGAAAAGTATCCCGAAACTGATTAAAACGTTCAATTCTAGGCCCTGAAAATTGGCGCAGCCCAGCAGGCTTGTTGCCACCGTTGTAGAGCTTTCGAACGATATGCTATGTGCCACATAACTCCCTACGGATCAAAAGTTATGGGCACTGGAGTGGCGGGGACTTGGTAATCGGCCCCACGGCCTTGGTTAGCGGGCCCAGCCCCTTCAGGAAGCGAAGCTGATTGACCCTGGGTATCGTTTGACTCGAGGAAAGAAATGTTACGAGAAAGCATCTTGTAAAACTAAACGTGGAAAAATAAACAAAAAAGGGGGTGGAACACGAGGACTTCCCAGGGGGTCACCCATCCTAGTACTACTCTCGTACATGCACGCTTAACTTCAGAGTTCTGATAGGATCGGGTGCATTAGTGCTGGTATGATAGCAGCCATCATTTTATGGGTACAAAGCCATTATGTGTTGACGGTTCACAGTCCCTGCCCCGAGAGATGGCCCATTCAAAAGCCCAATGGGTTTATCGACATCCTATCGGCTTCAACAATGTAGCATCCTCGCAAGACGTGATATCGGTGCATTATAGGGCGGTCTACTATCTCGTGAGTTAGGTTGTTGTTCTTTTCGCGGCAGACGACGAGTGACCCGAGAAGAAAAAACAGCACAAAATGAAGAAAAGTGGCCCAAAAATGAAAAAAATGTACTATTTTGGGCCTGAAAAATAGAAGCAGCCGAGAAGGCTTGCTGCCGTTGTCGTAGAGCTCCTGGAGAGCTTTCCAACGATATGTTGTGCATCGCATAACTCCCTAAGGATCAAAAGTTATGGGCACTGGAGCGGCAGGGACCTTATAATTGACCCCACGCCCTCAGTTTGTGGGCCCAGCCCCTCTGGGAAGCGAACTCGACTGACCCTGGGTATCGTACGACTCAAGGAAAGAAATGTTACGAGAAAGCATCTTGCAAGCCTAAACATGGAAAAAAAATAAAAAAAAGGGGTACAACATGAGGACTTCCCAAGGGGTTACCCATCGTTGTACTACTCTCACTCAAGCATGCTTAACTTCAAAGTTCTTATGGGATCCGGTGCATTAGTACAGGTATGATCACAACCGTCATGTTATTGGTGCAAAGCCATTATGTGTTGACAGTTCACAATCCCAGCCTAGACGGATGGCCCATTCAAACGGCCCAATGGGCTTATCGACAGCCCATTGACTTAAACAATGCAGCATCCTCGCAAGACGTGATATCGGCTGGTTATAAGGCGGTCTACTATCCCGTGAGTTAGGTTGTCGTCCCTTTCGCAGCTCACGAAGACAGACCCGGGATGAAAAAAAAAAGCAAAATGAAGAAAAATGACCCAAAATTGATTAAAACGGTAGATTTTGGTCCCTTAAAACAAGCGTAACCGAGTAGGCTTGCTGCCCCCATTGTTGAGCTCCCATTGAACTTTCCAATGATTTGTTGTGCGCCGCATAACTCCCTATAGATCAAATGTTATGGGCACCACAGTGGCGAGGACTCGATAATCGGCCCCAAGCCCTCAGTTTATGGGCCTAGCCCCTCCGGGAAGCGAAGTTGGCCAGCCCAGGGTATCATACGAGTCGAGGAAAGAAATGTGATGAGAAAGCATCTAGCCAAAGCTAAACGTGGAAAAAAAACAAAAAAAGGGGTGCAACATGAGGACTTCCTAGGGGGTCAGCCATCCTTGTACTACTCTCGCCAAGCACGCTTAACTTCTGAGTTCTGATGGGATCTGGTGCATTAGTGCTGGTATGATCGCACCCATCATATTGTGGGTGTAAAGCCATTATGTGTTGACGGTTCACAGTCCCAGTAGAGAGATATGGCCCATTCAAACAGCCCAATGGGCTTGTCGACAGGCCATCGACTTCAACAATACAACATCCTCGCAAGACGTAATATCGGCTGGTTGTATGGCGGTCTACTATCCCGTGAGTTAAGTTGTCGTCCATTTTATGGCTCACGAAGACAGACCAGGGACAAACAAAATACAAAATGAAAAAAATAGCCCAAAACAGATTAAAATGATTGATTTTGGGACTCAAAAATAGGTGCGGCGAAGCAGGCTTACTGCCACCATCGTAGAGCTCTCGAAGAGCTTTCCAACGATATGTTGTGCGCCGCATAACTCCCTACGGATAAAAAGTTATGGGCACTACAGTGGTGGGAAACTAGTGATCAGCCCCATTACCTCGGTTTGTGGGCCCAGCCCCTCAGGGAAGCGAAGCCGACTGGCCTAGGGTGTCGTACGACTCGAGGAATGAAATGTGACTAGAAAGCATCTTGCCAAAGCTAAACATGGAAAAAAAAGAGGTGCATGATGAGGACTTACCAGGGGGTCACCCATCCTAGTACTACTCTCGCCTAAGCATGCTTCACTTTGGAGTTCTGATAGGATCCGGTGCATTACTGCTGATATGATCGCACCTGTCATGTTGTGGGTGCAAAGCCATTATGTGTTGACGGTTCACAGTCCCAACGCAAAGAGATGTCCCATTCAAATAGCGCAATAGGCTTATCGACAGCCCATCGGCTTCACGAATGCAGCATCCTCACAATACGTGATAACAGCTGGTTGTAGGGCAGTCTACTATCTCGTGGCTTAGGTTATTGTCCTTTTCGCGGCTCACAAAGACAGACCCGGGATGAAAAAAAATGCAAAATGAAGAAAAGTGGCCCAAAACTGATTAAAACGTTCGATTTTGGGCCTCGAAAACAGGCGCAGCAATGTAGGCATGCTGCCCCCATTGTAGAGCTCCCGTAGAGCTTTCTAACGATATGCTGTGCACCGCATAACTCCCTACGGATCAAAAGTTATGGGCACTGGAGTGGCGGGGACCTGGTAATTGGCCCAACGTCCTCGGTTTGCCAGCCCAGCCCCTTCGGGAAGCGATGCCGGCTGGCCCAGGGTGTCATACGACTCGAGGGAAGAAATGTGACGAGAAAGCATCTTGCCAAAGCTAAACGTAGAAAAAAAGGGGGTTCAACACGAGGACTTCCCAAGGGGTCACCAATCCTAGTACTATTGTCACCCAAGCACGCTTAACTTTGGAGTTCAGATGGGATTCGGTGTTGGTATGATCACACCCGTCATGTTGTAGGTACAAAGCCATTATGTGTTGACGGTTCACAGTCCCAGCCTAGAGGGATAGCCCATTCAAATTGCCCAATAGGCTTATCGACAGCCCATCAGCTTCAAGATTGCAGCATCCTCGCAAGACGTGATATCGGCTGGTTGAAGGGCAGTCTACTATCCTATGGCTTAGGTTGTCATCCTTTTTGCGGATCACGAAGACTGACCCGGGATGAAAAAAAATGCAAAAGGAAGAAAAGTTGCAAAAAATAGATTAAAACGTTCGATTTTGGGCCCTGAAAAAAGGCACAGCCGAGTAGGCTTGCTGCCCCTGTCATAGAGCTCCTGGAGAACTTTCCAACGATATGCTGTGCGCTGCAAAACTCCATACGGATCAAAAGTTATGGACACTAGAGGCGAGGACCTGGTAATCGGCCCCACGTCCACGGTTTACGGGCCCAACCCCTCCGAGAAGTGAAGCCTGCCGGCCTAGGGTGTTGTACGACTCGAGGAAAGAAATGTGACGAGAAAGCATCTTGCCAAAGCTAAAAGTGAAAAAAAGGGGTGCAACACGAGGACTTCCCACGGGGTTACCCATCCTAGTACTACTCTCACCCAAGCACGTTTAACTTCGGAGTTCTGATGGGATCCGGTGCATTAGTGCTGGTATGATCGCACCCATCATGTTGTGGGTGCAAAGCCATTTTGTGTTGACGGTTCACAGTCGCAGCCTAGAAAGATGGCCCATTCAAATGGCCCATTGGGCTTATCGACATCCTATCGGCTTCAAGAATGCAGCATCCTCGCAGGACGTGATATCGTCTGGTTGTAGGTCGGTCTACTATCCCGTGGCTTAGGTTGTCGTCCTTTTTGCGGCTCACGAAGACAGACCTGGGACCAAAAGAAATGCAAAATAAAGAAAAGTGGCCCAAAACTGATTAAAACATTCAAATTTGGGCCCTGAAAATAGGCGCAGCCAAGTAGACTTGCTACCTCTGTCGTAGAGCTCCTGAAGAACTTTCCAACGATGTGTTGTGCACCGCATAACTCCCTACGAATTAAAAGTTATGGGCACTGGAGTAGCGGGAACCTGGTAATCGGCCCTACACCCACAGTTTGTGGGCCCAGCCCAGCCTCTCATGGAAGTGAAGCCGGCCGGCCTAGGGTTCGTACGACTCGAGGAAATAAATGTGACGAGAAAGCATCTTGCCAAAGCTAAACATAAAAAAAGCTGGTGCAACACGAGGACTTCCCAGGGGGTCACCCATCCTAGTACTACTCTCCCCCAAGCACGCTTAACTTCGAAGTTCTGATAGGATCTGGTGCATTAGTGCTAGTATGATGTTGTGGGTGCAAAGCCATTATGTGTTGACGGTTCACAGTCCCAGCCCAGAGAGATGGCCCATTCAAATAGCCTAATGAGCTTATCGACAGGCCATCGGCTTCAACAATGGAGCATCCTCGCAAGACATGATATCTGCTGGTTCTAGGGTGGTCTACTATCCCGTGAGTTAGGTTGTCGTCCTTTTTGCGGCTCACGAAGACATACTCGGGACGAAAAAAAAATGCAAAATGAAGAAAAGTGGCCCGAAATTGATTAAAATGTTCGATTTTGGGCCCCAAAAAGAGAAGCCGCCGAGTAGGTTTGAAGCCCCTGTCGTAGGGCTCTAGGAGAGCTTTTCAATGATATGCTGTGCGCCGGATAACTCCTTACGGATCAAAAGTTATGGGCACTACAGCCGCAGGGACCTGGTAATCGGCCCCATGCCCTCGGTTTGCGGGCCCAACGCCTCCGAGAAGCGAAGCTGGCCAGCCCAGGGTGTCGTACGACTCGAGGAAAGAAATTTGAAGATAAAGAATCTTGCCAAAGCTAAACGTGCGAAAAAAAGAGGGTGCAACACAAGGACTGCCCAGCGGGTCAACTATCCGAGTACTACTTTCGTCCAAGCACGCTTAACTTCGGAGTTCTGATAGGATTCGGTGCATTAGTACTGGTATGATCGCACCCGTCATGTCGTGGGTGCAATGCCATTATGTGTTGATGGTTCACAATCCCAGCCCAGAGAGACGGCCTATTCAAACGGCCCAATGTGCTTATCTACAGTCCATCGACTTCAAGAATACAGCATTCTCACAAGACATGATATCTGCTGGTTGTAGGGCGGTCTACTATCCCGTGACTTAGGTTGTCATCATTTTCGCAACTCAGAAAGACAGACCCGGGATGAAAAAAAAATGCAAAATGAAGAAAAATCACCCGAAACTGATTAAAAAGTTCTATTTTCGCCCCTGAAAATAGGAGTAGCTGAGTAGGCTTGTTGCCCCCATCGTAGAACTCCCAGAGAGCTTTCCAACGATATGTTGTCCACCGCATAACTCCCTACGGATCAAAAGTTATGGGCATTGGAGCCGCGTGGATCTGGTAATCGGCCTGAAGCCCTCAGTTTACGGGCTCAGCCCCTCTGAGAAATGAAGCCGGCCGACCTAGGGAATCGTATAACTCTAGGAAAGAAATGTGACACGAAAGCATTTTGCCAAAGCTAAACATGGAAAAAAAATGGGGCGCAACACGAGGACTTCTCAAGGGATCACCTATCCTTGTATTACTCTCGCCCAAGCACGCTTAACTTAAGAGTTCTGATGGGATCTGGAGCATTAGTCTTGGTATAATCGTACCCGTCATGTTGTGGGTGCAAAGCCATTATGTGTTGACGGTTCACAGTCCCAGCCCAGAGAGAAGGCCCATTCAAACGACCCAATGGGCTTATCGACAACCCATCGGCTTCAAAAATGGAGCATCCTTGCAAGACATGATATCGACTGGTTGTAGGGCAGTCTACTATCCCGTGAGTTAGGTTGTCATCCTTTTCGCGGCTCACAAAGACAAACCCAGGACAAAAAAAATGCAAAATGAAGAAAAGTGGCCCGAAACTTATTAAAACATTTGATTTTGGGCCACAAAAGTAGAAGCAGTCGTGTAGGTTTGCTGCCCCTGTGGTAGAGCTCCCGGAGAGTTTTCCAATGATATGCTGTGCACTGCATAATTCCCTACGGATAAAAAATTATGGGCATTAGAGCGGTGGGGACCTGGTAATTGGCCTTACGCCCACGGTTTACGGGCCCTGCCCCTCCAAGAAATGAAGCTGGCCGTCCCAGGGAATTGTACGATTTGAGGAAAGAAATGTGACAAAAAAACATCTTGCCAAAGCTAAACGTGGAAAAAAAAACAAAAAAGGGGGTATAACACGAGGACTTCCCAAGGGGTCACCCATCCTTATACTACTCTCGCCTAAGAACGCTGAACTTCGGAGTTCTGATGGGATCCGGTGCATTAGTTCTGGTATGATCACACCCGTCATGTTGTGGGTGCAAAGCCATTATGTGTTGACGGTTCACAATCCCAACGTAGAGAGATGGCACATTTAAATGGCCCAATGGGCTTATTGACAACCCATCGGCTTCAACAATGTAGCTTGCTCGCAAGACGTGATATCGGTGCATTGTAGGGCGGTCTATTATCCCGTGAGTTTGGTTGTAGTCCTTTTCTCGACTGACGAAGACAGACCCGGGATGAAAAGAAAAGATAAAACGAAGAAAATGGCCCAAAACTGATTAAAGTGTGCGATTTTAGGCCCCAAAAATAGGTGCAGCCGAGCAGGCTTGATGCCCCTATCGTAGAGCTCTCGGAGAGCTTTCCAACGATATGTTGTGCACCGCATACCTCCCTACGGATCAAAAATTATGGTCATTGGAGCGGCGGGGACCTGGTAATCGGCCCCACGCCCTTGGTTTGTGGGCCCAGCCCCTCCGAGAAATGAAATCGGCTGGCCTAGGGAATTGTACGACTCTAGGAAAGATATGTGACGATAAAACATCTTGCCAAAGCTCAACATGGAAAAAAAAACAAAAAAGGGGGCGCAACACGAGGACTTCCCAAGGGGTCACTTATCCTAGTACTACTCTCGCCCGAGCACGCTTAACTTCACAGTTCTGATGGGATCCAGTGCATTAGTGCTGGTATGATCGCACCCGTCAAGTTGTAGGTGTAAAGCCATTATGTGTTGATGGTTCACGGTCCCAACCTAGTGAGATGGCCTATTCAAACGACCCAATGGGCTTATCGACAGCCCATCAGCTTCAACAATGCAGCATCCTACAAGACGTGATAACGGTTGGTTGTAGGGTGGTCTAGAATCCCGTGAGATAGGTTGTCGTCCTTTTAGCGGCTCACGAAGACAGACCCGGGACAAAAAAAAATCAAAAAGAAGAAAAGTGTCCCGAAACTTATTAAAAAGTTCGATTTTGGGCCTTGAAAATAGGCGCAGCCGAGCAGGCTTGTTGCCACTGTCGTAGAACTCCCAGAGAGCTTTCCAACGACATGTTGTGCGCCGCATAACTCCGTCCAGATCAAAAGTTATGGGCACTATAGCAGTGGGGACCTGGTAATCGGGCCCACACCCTCGGTTTACGGGCCCAGCCCCTCCGGGAAGCGAAGCCGGCTGACCCAGGGTATTGTACGACTCGAGGAAAGAAATGTTACGAGAAAGCATCTTGCCAAAGCTAAATGTGAAAAAAAAAACAAAAAAGGGGGTACAACACAAGGACTGCCCAAGCGTCACCCATCCTATTACTACTCTCGTCCAAGCACGCTTAACTTCAGAGTTCTAATAGGATCCGGTGCATTAGTGCGGGTATGATCTCACTCATCATGTTGTGGGTGCAAAGCCATTATGTGTTGATGGTTCACAGTCCCAACCCAGAGAGATGGCCCATTCAAACTGACCAATGGGCTTATCGACAGCCTATCGGCTTCAACAATGCAGCATCCTCGCAAGACGTAATATCGGCATGTTGTAGAGCGGTCTACTATCCCGCGAGTTAGGTTGTCGTCCCTTTCGCAGCTGACGACGAGAGACCCGGGAATAAAAATAGCACAAAATGAAGAAAAGTGGCCTAAAAATGATAAAAACGTATGATTTTGGGCCCCGAAAATGGGCGCAGCTGAGCAGGCTTGCTGCCCTCATCGTAGAGCTCCCGGAGACCTTTCCAACGATATGCTGTGCACTGTATAACTCTCTACGGATCAAAAGTTATGGGTATTAGAGCGGCGGGGACTAGGTAATTGGCCCCACACCCTCGGTTTACGGGCCCAGCCCCTCCGGAAAGCGAAGACGGCCGGACCAAGGTGTTGTACAACTCGTGGAAAGAAATGTGATGAGAAAGCATATTGCCAAAGCTAAATGTGGAGAAAAAAGAAGGGGTACAACAGGAGGACTTCCTAGGGGGTCACCCATCTTATTGCTACTTTTGCTCAAGCACGTTTGACTTCAGAGTTCTGATGGGATCCAATCCATTAGTGCTAGTATGATCGCACCCGTCATGTTGTTGGTGCAAAGCCATTATGTGTTAACAGTTCACTATCCTTGCCTAGAGAGATGGTCCATTCAAATGGCCCAATGGGCTTATCAAGCCCATCGGCTTCAACATGTAGCATTCTTCAAGACGTAGTATCGACTGGTTGTTGGGCAGTCTACTATCCCGCGAGTTAGGTTGTCATCCTTTTCGCGGCTCACGAAAACAGACCCGAGACCAAAAAAAAAGTAAAATGAATAAAAATGGCCCAAAACTTATTAAAATGTTCAATTTTGGTCCACAAAACAAGCTCAACTGGGTAGGCATGCTACCCCCATCATAGAGCACCCGGAAAGCTTTCCAACGATATGCTGTGCGACGCTTAACTCCCTACGAATCAAAGGTTATGGGCACTACAGCAGCAGGGACCTAGTAATCAGCCCCTTGCCCTCGCTTTGTGGGCCCAGCCCCTCCGGGAAGCGAAGCCGGCCGGCCCAGAGTGCTGTACGACTAGAGGAAAGAAATGTGACAAGAAAGCATCTTGCCAAAGCTAACGTGGAAAAAAAACAAAAAAGGTGGTGCAATACGAGGACTTCCTTGGGGGTCACCCATCCTAGTACTACCCTCACCCAAGCAGGCTTAACTTCGGAGTTCTGATGGGATCCGGTGCATTAGTACTGTTATGATCGCACCCGTCATGTTGTGGGTGCAAACCCATTATGTGTCGACGGTTCACAGTCCCAGCGAGAAAGATGGCCCACTCAAACGACTCAATGGGCTTATCGACAAACCATCGGCTTCAACAATGCAGCATCCTGCAAGACGTGATATCGGGTGGTTGTAGGGCTGTCTACTATCCTGTGAATTAGGTTGTCGTCCATTTCGCGGCTCACGAAGACAGACCTGGGACAAAAAAAAATTCAAAACGAATAAAGTGTCCCGAAACTGATAAAAATGTTAGATTTTGGGCCCTGAATATAGGCGTAGCAGAGCAGGCTTGTTGCCACCGTCGTAGAGCTCCCAGAGAGCTTTCCAACGAAAAGTTGTGTACCACATAACTCCCTACGGATCAAAAGTTATGGGCACTACAGCGGCGGGGACCTAGTAATCGGCCCTACGCCTTCGATTTGGGGCCCAGCCCCTTCGGGAAGCGAAGCCGGCCGACCCTGGGTATGGTACGACTCAAGGAAAGACATGTTACGAGAAAGTATCTTTCCAAAGTTAAACGTGGAAAAAAAACAAAAAAAGGGGTGCAACATGAGGATCTCCCAAGGGGTCACCCATCCTAGTACTACTCTCGCCCAAGCACGCTTAACTTCGGAGTTCTGATGGGATCCGGTGCATTAATGCTAGTATGATTGGACCCGTCATGTTGTGGGTGCAAAGCCATTATGTGTTGACGGTTCACAGTCCCAACCCAGAGAGATGGCCCATTCAAACGGCCCAATGGGCTTATCAACAGCCTATCGGCTTCAACAATGCAGCATCCTCGGAAGACGTGATATCGGCGTGTTGTAAGGTGGTCTACTATCCCGCGAGTTTGGTTTTCATCCTTTTCGCAGCTGACGACGAAGGACCCGGGAAGAAAAAATAGTGCAAAATGAAGAAAAGTGGCCTGAAAATGATAAAAACGTATGATTTTGGGCCACGAAAATAGGCACAGCTGAGCAGGCTTGCAACCCTCATCGTAGAGCTCCCGGAGACCTTTCCAACGATATGCTTTGCACTGCATAACTCCCTACGGATCAAAAGTTATGGGCACTAGAGCACCGGGGACCTAGTAATCGGCCCCACGCCCTTGAATTAAGGGCCCAGCCCCTCCGGAAAGCCAAGACGGCCGGCCCAGGGTATCGTATGACTCGAGGAAAGGAATGTGACGAGAAAGCATCTTGCCAAAGCTAAACGTGGAAAAAAAAGAAGGGGTACAACACGAGGACATCTCAGGGTGTCACCTATCCTATTACTAGTCTCGCTCAAGCACGTTTGACTTTGGAGTTCTAATGGTATCCGGTGCATTAGTGCTAGTATAATTGCACCCGTCATGTTGTTGGTGAAAAGCCTTTATGTGTTGACGGTTCACTGTCCCAGCCTGGAAAGATGGTCCATTCAAACGGCCCAATGGGCTTATCAAGCCCCCTTCGGCTTCAATAATGTAGCATCCTACAAGACATGATATCGACTAGTTGTAGGGCAATCTACTATCCCGTGAGTTAGGTTGTTATCCTTTTCACGGCTCACGAAGACAGACCCGAGACGAAAAAAAAAGCAAAATGAAGAAAAGTGGCCCTACACAGATTAAAACATTCGATTTTGGTCCCCCAAAATAAGAGCAGCTGAGTAGGATTGCTACTCCTATCGTAGATCTTCCGGAGAGCTTTCCAACGATATGTTGTGCGCCGCATAACTCCTTACGGATCAAAGATTATGGGTAATACAGCGGTGGGGACCTGGTAATCGGCCCCATGCCCTCGGTTTGCGGGCCCAGCACCTCCGGGAAGCGACGCCGGCCGGCCTAGGGTGTTGTACGACTAGAGAAAAGAAATGTGATGAGAAAGCATCTCGCTAAAGCTAAACGTGGAAAAAATAGGGGGTGCAACACGAGGACTTCTGTGAAGGTCACCCATCCTAGTACTACTCTCGCCCGAGCACGGTTAACTTTGGAGTTCTGATGGGATCCAATGCATTAGTACTGGTATGATCACACCCGTCATGTTGTGGGTGCAAACCCATTATGTGTCATTGGTTCACTGTCCCAGAGTAGAGAGATGGCCTACTCAAATGGCGCAATGGGCTTATCGACGGCCCGTCGGCTTCAACAATGCAGCATCCTAGCAAGACGTGATATCGGGTGGTTGTAGGGTGGTCTACTATCCTATGAGTTAGGTTGTCGTCCTTTTCGTGGCTCACGAAGACAGACCCGGGATGAAAAAATAATTCAAAATGAAGAAAAGTGTCCCGAAATTGATTAAAACATTTGATTTTGGGCCCCGAAAATAGGCGCAGCTGAGCAGGCTTGTTGCCACCGTTGTAGAGCACACGGAGAGCTTTCCAACGAAATGCTATGCACCACATAACTCCCTATGGATCAAAAGTTATGTGCACTACAGCGGCGGGGACCTAGTAATCAGCCCCACGCCTTTGGTTTGCGGGCCCAGCCCCTCCGGGAAGTGAAGCCGGCCGACCTTCGGTATGGTACGACTTGAGGAAAGAAATGTTACAAGAAAGTATCTTTCCAAAGCTAAACGTGGAAAAAAAAACAAAAAAAAGGGGTACAACACGAGGACTTTTGAGGGGGTCACCCATCCTAGTACTACTCTCGCCCAAGCACGCTTAACTTCGAAGTTCTAATAGGATCCGGTGTACTAGTGCTGGTATGATCTCACCCATCATGTTGTGGGTCCAAAGGCATTATGTGTTGACGGTTCACAGTCCCAGCCCAGAGAGATGGCCCACTCAAACGGCCCAATGAGTTATTGACAGCATATCGGCTTCAACAATGTAGCATCCTCAGAAGACGTGATATCGGCGCGTTGTAGGGCGGTCTACTATCCTGCGAGTTAGGTTGTCGTCCTTTTCCCAGCTGATGACGAGAGACCCGGGAAGAAAATAGTGCAAAACGAAGAAAATCGACAGCACTTCGGCTTCAAGAATGCAGCATCCTCGCAAGACGTGACATTGGCTAGTTGTAAGGCGGTCTACTATCCCGTGACTTAGGTTGTCGTCCTTTTCATGGCCCACGAAGAAAGACCCGAAATGAAAAAAAAATACAAAATGAAGAATAGTGGCCCAAAATTGATTAAAACGTTTGATTTTGGGCCCCAAAAATAGGCACGGCTAAGTAGGCTTGCTGCTTCTGTCGTAGAGTTCCCCGAGAGCTTTCTAACGGTACACTAAGCGTCGCATAACTCCCTACGGATCAAAAGTTATGGATGATAGAGCGGCGGGGAATTGTTAATCGGCTCCACGCCCTCGGTTTGTGGGCCCAGCCCCTCTGGGAAACGAAGCCGGTCGGCCAAGGGTATCGTACGACTCAAGGAAAGAAATGTGACGAGAAAGCATCTTGCCACAGCTAAACGTGGAAAAAAAAGGGGGTGCAACTAGAGGACTTCCCATGGGGTCACCCATCCTAGTACTACTCTCGCCCAAGAACGCTTAACTTCAGAGTTCTGATGGAATCAGTGCATTAGTACTGATATGATCACACCCGTCATGTTGTGGGTGCAATGCCATTATGTGTTGACGGTTCACAGTCCCAGCCCAGAGAGATGGCCCATTCAAACAGCCCAATGGGCTTATTGACAGCCCATCGGCTTCAAGAATGCAGCATCCTCGCAAGACGTGATATCGGCTAGTTGTAGGGCAGTCTACTAGCCCGTGACTTAGGTTGTCGTCCTTTTCGCGGCTCACGAAGACAGACCCGGGACCAAAAAAAAATGCAAAATAAAGAAAAATGGCACAAAATTGATTAAAATATTTGATTTTGGTCACCAAAAATAGGCGCAGCCGAGTAGGCTTGCTGCCCACGTCGCAGAGCTCCCGGAGTGCTTTCCAATGATATGCAGTGCGCCGCATAACTCCCTACGGATCAAAAGTTATTGGTACTACAGCAGCGGGGACCTGGTAATCGGCCCCATGCCCACTATTTTCGGGCCTAGACCTTCTGGGAAGCTAAGCCGGCCAGCCCAGGGTGTTGTACGACTCGATGAAAGAAATATGACGAGAAAGCATCTTGCCAAAGCTAAACATGGAAAAAAAACAAAAAAAGAGGTGCAACATGAGGACTTCCTAGGGGGTCACCCATCCTAGTACTACTCTCGCCCAAGCATGCTAAACTTCGGGGTTCAGATGGGATCTGATGCATTAGTGCTGGTATGATCACACCTGTCATGTTGTGGGTGAAAACCCATTATGTGTTGACAGTTCACTATCCCAACGAAGAGAGATGACCCATTCAAACGACACCATGGGCTTATCGATAGCCCATCGGCTTCAACAATGCAACATCCCCACAAAACGTGATATCGGGTGGTTGTAGGGTGGTCTACTATCCCGTTAGTTAGGTTGTCGTCCTTTTTGCGGCTGACGAAGACATACCCGTGATTAAAAAAATTCAAAATGAAGAAAAGTGACCTGACACTGATTAAAAATTTTGATTTTGGGCCCTGAAAATAGGCGTAGCCGAGCAGGCTTATTGCTACCGTCGTAGAGCTCCCGGAGAGAAATCCAACGATATGTTATGTGTCACTCCCCAACCCAACCTATGAAGGATAGACTAGGGTGTGATCTAAACATTCAAGTCATGTCACGTAATTAATCATTCAAGAGGGTTTAAGACTTAACGTTTTAGCCTAACCTTCACAAATTCTCCGAAAAACCGACAGCATAATGGCTGTAATTGGGATCTTTAGTTTAACCTAATCCTCTAAACGCCTCAAGATTTCCAATCTCAATTTCATTTCTGACTATGATTACTATTTACAACCACTCGAAACGCCTACCAATTATCTCGAAGTCTCGTTTGATTTATAACCTAGCATGGCACTATGTCTTGTTTGTTTGTTAATCCTCGTTACAAAGTACCTGTTGATCTTATCTTAGCTTAACAATGAGTACCTGCTTAAGATTGGATAGGTTCATTTTACGTAATCCTTACCTGATGCTTTATAATCTGATGATAGATGCTAGCCAATAACGATAGCAAAATGACCATAGTAGTGTCTATCTAGTTATTATCAGTACAAGCCAAAATTAGACCCCAAATTACAACGGGGGTCTTTTACATTACAACAACAAGAAACATAAAAGAAATAGTCTTCAAACAACATATTGTTCACAAAATGGCCATGGTCACATAAGGCACGTAGGGCAAGCAATCATTCTAAGGAATCATCGTTAGGCACGTCCTCGGATACCTGTTCTTGATCTTCTTCACCTGAGATGATAAAAGAGGGTGAGTCCTTATGAACTCAGTGAGGGGGAACGAGAAATAGGTTTTAAAACTCATTTTTCTGGTTCAACTTATGAAAAACCCTTTTTGAAAGCATGAATATATCACAAGTAAGTACATAACATAATATAAAAGTAAAGGAACACAATTACCCGTCTTTCCTCCCCGAGGTCCTCTAGGAACCAAGCGAGAGTACTTATACACATAGTGAAAAGGATACGGTGAGCTTTTGACCTCGATTCATTTCCAGTATCAGTTGTTGTGGCCGACTTCAAGTCATCCCCTTATCACGCCAAATGGGTGTACTCCGGATGTACCCCGAAATCCTACGACCCAACTCTCTAATGAAGTCTAGCCCTCAAGCGAGAGAGGGAATTGGACAATGGTAGTCACGGTTGCACCGGCAAGCCCGATGCCGCCTGGTGTGCGTGAACGCTAACACGCCAGAATGAAAGGTTGCATCCTTGTATGCAATGCACAATTATGACATTTAATATATCACATTAGGAGGACAACAAAGTAGGTCGCCTCCGAGCAGTCATAAGATTGCACATTGACAGGTAAACAAGCAAAGCATGATATGACAAGTAATTTCACTTGAAAAGCACGTGGAGTTATATGAATATTAAACGGGCAGCCATGTAATGCATGTAAATCAAGTCATATAACTCACTTCGAAGTTCACGTAATCAAATAACAAGATTATTCAACATGCAACGACATCTACGTGGGTCCGGGTGCAAGAAAGGCCTACTTGTCACAATGTAATGATCAAAATCACATTTAGGGCTACAAGGGAAACTACGGGCAGCCTACTAATCATATAATTAAACACGATATTCATAGGATCAACACTTAGCGAAATTACCTAGTCACTAGGGTTTCAATTCGGGCTTACCCGTGCGATTAAGCCCCCAAGTCATCTCGTAATTAAGCTCAAGCCATGTATTGATTAAATTAAACACCCTCAAGCATTCAAAACAGTCCACACAACATCCAATGCCACAATCTCAAGCATTTAATACAACAAGAGAAGCTACAATAATTTTTTCTAAGCATATCACTAAGTGAAACCCTCACTGCAATGGACTATTTTCTCACAATCATTAAGACAAGCAAACAATATCCAATTCTAGTGAATAAGGTGTCAAATTAAATCTTAAGGAGTGAACTAAATTCAGAAACAAACCTCGCATCATTTGGAGTTCGGGTTCAATAGTTATAGCCAAAACTGTGAGACTACACAAAACTGTCCAGATTTGCACACATTTCAATACTTGTCATTTTTTAGGGCCTTAGGTTCAGATTTAGCCTAGTCCATTTCTTCCAAAAATGTACAGAACTGAAAAATCTATCAGCACACCAAATTTAATGCATTTTAGATATCATTTACTAAGTCAAAACTGGTTCGTTCTACAGGGTCAGTGAATCTGCCAAAACCTGCTTCATTTTTCCAGACTTTCCAGATTTGGACACATTTTGATAGTTTGCCATTTTGAAGACCTTAGAATCAAAATCAGCTTTTGTCTATTTCTGCAAAAAAATGTTCAGAACTGGAAAAACTAGTTACATACCAAGTTTCACACATTTTTAACATCATTTACCTAGCCAAAATCACCTCTCACCAACAGGACAGAAAGCTGTCACATACACGATTTCATCTATCATCACATTCTAGCCAAAAATCTTGCCATGCATGGTTATAAAAGCTTATGAACACACATATATCTCAAGTACATAAGTAAATATAGACACTTAAGGGCATGCATGTGGTTTTTTTTGAAAGATTTTCAAGAAGTTTTAGCCCTCACCTTAGCAAAACAACAAGAAGATGCACAAGACTCTTGGTGAAGCACAAAGTTGACCTTTTTCCTTGCTTAGCCGAGACACCACTCGATTTTCTCTAATTTCCTAGCTTATTAACCAAGTTCTTAGTAGGTGCATGTGGTTAGAACAAGAAGTAATGAAATGGAAGCTAGCAAACTCACCTAAGCCGAAATGGAGGTGCTAAAGGCTTGCATGTGCATTTCTTTCCTCCTAGCTTTGTTTGGTCGAGCTTCTATGTATCTTGGAAGTCTTGAAGAGCCTTAGGATGAAGAACTTAGCTATGGAGTCTACAATATTCAGCTAGGCCGAGAGAGAGAGACAAGAATGAGAGGGAGAGAGAGAAATGTGAGAAAGAAAGAAAGAATGAAGGAAAAATGAAAGGCTTTGAAGAGAATGATGCATATGTCGGCCAAGGGCCTTGCAATTTCAGATTTTTGTGTCTTCAGGGAGCATTTTTTGAATCCTTAGCATGGGCAATTGAGAATGGGTCGAGAATGGTGCATTGGGGAGAGTTTTTGAGCCATTTTTTTTGCTTGTGTCATAGAATGTCATAGGATGTTTGGGGAATAAATTTTGAAATTGGATTGCATGCACAAAGCTCCTAGTGGTTGGCCAAGGCTTGTACAAAATCTGAACTTTTTGTCTTGTTCAAGGCTTATTGTATTGTGTGTTTGGGATATGCAAAGAATAAAGAATAAAAAGTAAAGAATGTCTAGCTTTTGGTGCAATTTCGTCTTCTAGTGCATTGACTTAGCATTTTAATATTAGTTAGTGGGATTTGTAGGATTAACTAATGATCTAGTGCTTCGTGTAAGATGCTTTCTTGATTAACGTGTGGGCACGCTTTCCTAGGTTTAGGGCACGCACTACGAGATAATGCACAAACTATGAGACGAATGCACATTTCCCAAGTAAATGCACACAACCCTAAATGAATGCACGTAATTCAATGCAAGGCACACAAAACGAAACACGATTCTTAAATCTAGGTTAAGACACGTAAATCTAAGCTAGGGCACACGAAACGAGGTATCGTACGCAAATCAAGGTCGGGCCTCACATCCTCCCCTCCTTAAAAGAATTTCTTCCCGAAATTCAATATTATCTTTGAAATAATGCTGGATACTGTTGCTCCATCTGGTGTCGCCTTTCCCACGTTGCTTCTTCAACTCCATGATGATCCCATAACACTTTTACCATCGGTATAGATTTGCTGCACAACTTCCAATCTTGCTGGTCTAGGATCCGAATGGGCTTCTCTTCATAAGACAAGTTCTCCCAAAGCTGCAACGGCTCTGGCTCCAAGATATACGATGGATCATGGTGATACTTCCGTAGCATCGAAACATGAAAGACGTCGTGAATATTTGAGAGGTTTTGAGGTAGTGCCAGGTGATACGCCAATTTGCCAACCTTCTCAATTATCTCAAATGGTCCTACAAACCTCGGGCTTAACTTTCTACCCTTGCCGTGTTTAATCAGTCCCCTCCGGGGTGATATCTTCAAGAACACCTTGTCACCGACCTCAAACTCTAGGCTCCATCTCCGTCGGTCTGCATAACTTTTCTGCCTGCTTTGGGCGGTAAGCATCCGTTTCTGGATGAGGTGGATATTATCAACAGTCTTCATAAGTTCAGGTAGAAGGGTCGGGTCAAAAGTCTTCGTTTCACCTACTTCATCCCAGTAAATTGGGGATCAACACTTACGTCCATACAACGCCTCAAATGGGGCCACCCGATAGTAGCCTGATAACTATTATTATAAGCGAACTCCGCTAAAGACATGTATTTCTCCCAACCTTTCCCGAATTCTAAAACACACGCCCTCAGCATATCCTCCAGAATCTGAATAGTTCTCTCCTATTGTCCATCAGTCTGAGGGTGATAAGCCGTGCTGAAACTCAACTTCGTTCCCAAAGCTTCTTGCAATCTCTTCCAAAATCAGGAGGTAAAACGAGGATCCCTATCCGATACAATACTCACAGGAATCCCGTGCAATCTTACAATCTCCACCACATACATATCTCCCAATTTCTCAGGACTATCCTCCTTGTTCATAGGTAAGAAGTGCACTGACTTAGTCAATCTATCCACTATGACCCAAACGGCATCATGACCTTTTTGTGACCTGGGTAGGTCCATAACAAAGTCCATAGTTATATGTTCCCATTTCCATTGAGGAATCTCCAACGACTGAAGTAAACCTGCTGGTCGTTGATGTTTCGCTTTGACTCTCTGGCAAGTCAAACATCGTGCCACAAACTCCGCAATCTCTCTCTTCATGTTATTCCACCAATAGTGTTGCTTCAAATCCCAGTACATCTTTGTTCCGCCAGGGTGAATAGTGTATCTTGAATTATGGGCTTCTTCAAGAATCTTCTTTTTCAGCTCTGGCTTATTAGGAACACAAATCCGACTCCTAAACCACCAAACACCATCATCATGAAACTTGAAATCTGTGTTGCTTTCTTTAATCTTCTGAAACTGTTGGTCCTTCTGTTGAGCCTCTCGTAATTCAGACAACAAGGTCGATTGAACCTGTGTAGTGGCAAAAAGTAACCCTTTTCGAGTCAATTGTGGTTTCCACAAAAAATGCTTCCTCCAACAACAACTGCACCTTGACTTCCAGTTTTGCCATGCTCGCTTTCCTACTTAAGGAATCTGCAAATATATTTGCTTTACCAGGCACATAATTGATTGTGCAGTTATAATCATCCAAAAGCTCCATCCACCGCCTTTGCCTCATGTTCAACTCTTTTTGTGAGAACAAGTATTTCAAGCTCTTGTGATCAGTAAACACCTCAAACTTGTTACCCCACAGATAGTGCCTCCATTTCTTGAGTGCAAACACAATAGCCGCTAACTCCAAATCATGCGTCTGGTAGTTCAATTCATACGGCTTCGGTTTCCTAGAAGCATACACAATCACTCTACCATTTTGCATCAACACACAACCTAGTCCTTCATTCGAAGCATCGCTATAGATTACAAAACCTTGACTCCCTTCAGGCAATGCAAGAGTAGGTGTGGTAGTCAATCTTTTCTTCAATTCTTGGAAGCTGTTCTCACACTTATCATCCCACACGAACTTTGTTTCCTTTTGAGTGAGCTTTGTAAGCGGTCCTGCAATCTTAGAGAAATCCTTCACGAACCTCCGATAATAGCCGGCTAGACCAAGAAAACTCCGAACCTCCGTAACATTTTCCGGTTTCTTCCAAGACATCACCGCTTCTATCTTTGCTGGATCCACTGCTATTCCCTCTTGGGATATGATATGCCCCAAAAATGCAATCTGCTGCAACCAAAATTCGCACTTGCTAAACTTTGCATACAATTGATGCTCTCGAAGTTTCTGCAATACCAATTGCAGATGTTGTTCATGCTCAGCCTTGGATTTCGAGTATACCAAAATATCATCAATGAAGATCACCACAAATTGGTCCAAGTAGGGTTGAAACACCCTGTGCATCAAGTCTATAAAAGCTGCAGGGGCATTAGTTAGTCCAAATGGCATCACCACATATTCATAATGCCCATATCTTGTCCTGAAAGCCGTTTTAGGCACATCCTCCTTTTTTATCCGCAACTGATAGTACCCTTGCCTCAAGTTGAGTTTCGAATACACTTTGGCTCCTTGAAGTTGATCAAACAACTCGTCGATCAGTGGAAGTGGGTATTTATTCTTGATAGTCACTTGGTTCAATCCTCGGTAATTGATGCATAGCCTCAACGTTCTCTCTTTTTTCTTTACAAATAGGACTGGTGTACCCCACGGAGAAGAACTTGGTTGAACAAACCCCTTCTTCAACAATCCTTACAATTGGTCCTTCAATTCTTGTAGCTCGGCCGGTGCCATACGATAAGGAGCTTTAGATATCGGCTGGGTGCCAGGCAGTAACTCTATAATGAACTCGATCTCCCAATTTGGGGGTAAACCAGGAAATTCTTCTGGAAACACATCCGCATAGTCTTTGATCACTGGCATCTCCTCCAACTTAGCTTTGTCCGACGGCTTGTTGATGAGGTAAGCTAAGTATCCACTACACCCTTTTCTCAAGGACTTCACTACTTTCGTAGATGAAATGATGGAACTCCCGGTGAAATCTCTTCGACCCATTACCTCCAATATTGGTTGACCAGGTACCTGGAACGTTACAATCTTCGTCCGAAAATCTAGTTGGGCATGATGCTTTGCCAACTAGGCCATCCCTAAGATGACCTCATAGTCTCGAAAAGTTAATACAATAAGATTGGTTGAGAATTCCCTATCCTTAATTTGGATTTTACATGCTTTACAAGCTGAGCTAGTAACAAGTTTAGAACCCATCGGAGTACCAACTTCTACTTCGTAAGGAAAACATACAACTTGTAGTTTCACACGTTGCACACATAAGGGAGTAATAAATGATTGAGTAGCACCCGGATCAATTAGCACCCTAACAGGTTGATTCAGTATGAAGAATGTACCTTCAACAACAGCGGTCTCCTCTGGAAGCTTCTCGCACTCAATAGCATAAGCTCGAGCCTGAACTCTAGGAACTGGAGTCTTGCCTCTACCAGCTGGTTTAACCTGATTTTGTCCTGCTTTCCATTTAGGGCAATCCTTGATTTGATGCTGATCACTGCCACACCGCACACATCGTCCTGACTTCTTCCAGCACTGGGCCTCGGTATGCCCCTTCTTGTCACAGTAAGAACAGTTGATAGACTGAGTAGCAGGTGAACTACCTGTGGATTTGCGGGTGGAAGAGGCCGATGGTGCTTTAGTCGGGCCACGGTTATTGACTGGTCTGTTCTGGCTCTGGCCCTGACTACGACTCTGACTCTGGAATTTCCTCTGTTGACTTGGAGGCTGATACGGTTTCTTGTTCGGCTGGCTCGAACCGGCTCTATCAAGTTTTCTCTTCTCAACTCGGGAGGCAGTAGTAAAGAGAACAGAATAGGTTTCGAAGTCATGCGAAGCCAACTGGTCCTGAATCTCTGGCCTCAATCCAGTCATTAATTTCCACATCTTCGCCTTCGGAGTACTGACCATGTTTTGAGCATAGCGGGACAGTCGATCAAAACGAGCCTCGTACTGGGCCACCGTCATGTTACCCTAGTTCAAGTGCATGAATTCCTCAATCCGCCTCTGCCTGAAAACTGCAGGTACATATTTCTCCTTGAATGCCTTAACGAAATTACCCCACAAGTGAGGTGTCTGATCAGTTTCCCAAAGTGTCTCCACAGTGTGTCATCAATGCTCAACATCCTCGTGCAACAGAAACACAACAAACTCCACATTTTCTTCATCAGTATAATCAAGTGGCCTGAAAATCCTCTCGATCTCAGACAGCCAAGCCTCTGCTTTCTCATCATCAACTTCCCCGTGGAATTTGGACGGGCGAAAGTCAAGGAACTCCCTCATTCTGCTATGCCTCCCATGGTTACCATCATTCCTGTTGTTGTTGTTGGCTTCACGTGCATCTTGACGTTCAATCACTCGTGACACGCGATCCATGGCATTCGCCATCATGTTAAACATAGCTATGCCGGGATTAGTTTGATAAGCATCTCCGGTCTCTTGGGGCTTACCGCTCCTATTAGTAGTGCGGGTACTAGGGCCAGCTAGCTATAGGCATAGATTACGATGCACAATTCATTGAAATACGACAAACAAGAATTTAATGCATAAGATATGCAACATAATATAGATACACAATTCTAGAAACAATTAAGACATGTTAATCACTTAAGCACATAGAACATAGAAGGCACAATTAACATTATCACACAATAACATATAGACAAGTCATCCTAATTATCTTAGGGCTCTACCCATCGTCCGAGAGTTAAACCCGGCTTAAGCAATCTAAGCTCTGATACCATTCTTCTTCTATAAGGTGTCACGCCCCAACCCGACCTATGAAGGTTAGACTAGGGTGTGATCTAAACATTCAAGTCATGTCACGTAATTAATCATTCAAGAAGGTTTAACACTTAACGTTTTAGCCTAAGCTCCACAAATTCATCGAAAAACCGACAGCATAACGGCTGTAATTGGGCTCTTTAATTTGACCTAATCCTCTAAACGTCTCAAGATTTCCAATCTCAATTTCATTTCGGACTATGATTACTATTTACAACCACTCGAAACGCCTACCAGTTATCTCAAAGTCTCGTTTGATTTATAACCTAGCATGGTACTATGCCTCATTTGTTTGTTAATCCTCGTTACAAAGTACCTGTTGATCTTATCTTAGCTTAACAATGAGTACCTGCTTAAGATTGGATAGGTTCATTTTACATAATCCTTAACCGATGCTTTATAATCCTATGATAGATGCTAGCCAATAACGACAGTAAAACGACCATAGTAGTGTCTATCTAGTTATTATCAGTACAAGCCAAAATTAGACCCCAAATTACAACGGGGGTCTTTTACATTACAACAACAAGCAACATAAAAGAAATTGTTTTCAAACAACATATTGTTCACAAAAATGGCCATGGTCACATAAGGCACGTAGGGCAAGCAATCATTCCAAGGAATCATCATTAGGCACATTGTCCTCGGGTACCTGTTCCTGATCTTCTTCACCAGAGATAATAAAAGAGGGTGAGTCCTTATGAACTCAGTGAGGGGGAACGAGAAATAGGTTTTGAAACTCAATTTTCCAGTACAACCTATGAAAACCCTTTTTGCAAGCATGAATATATCACAAGTAAGTACATAACATAATATAAAAGTAAAGGAACACAATTACCCGTCTTTTCTCCCCGAAGTCCTCTAGGAACCAAGCGAGAGTACTTATACACATAGTGAAAAAGATACGGTGAGCTTTTGCTCTCGATTCATTTCCAGTATCAGTTGTTGCGGCCGACTTCAAGTCATCCTCTTATCACGCCAAATGGGTGTACTCCGGATGTACCCCGAAATCCTATGACCCAACTCTCCAAGGAAGTCTAGCCCTCAAGCGAGAGAGGGAATTGGACAATGGTAGTCACGGTTGCACCGGCAAGCCCGATGTCGCCCGGTGTGCGTGAACGCTACCACGCTAGAATGAAAGGTTGCAACCTTGTATGCAATGCACAATTATGACATTTAATATATCACATTAGGAGGACAACAAAGTAGGTCACCTCCGAGCAGTCATAAGATTGCACATTGACAAGTAAACAAGCAAAGCACGATATGACAAGTAATTTCACTTGAAAAGCACGTGGAGTTATATGAATATTAAATGGGCAGCCATGTAGTGCATGTAAATCAAGTCATATAACTCACTTCAAAGTTCACGTAATCAAATAACAAGATTATTCAACATGCAATGGCATCTACGTGGGTCCGGGTGCAAGAAAGGCCTACTTGTCAACATGTAATGATCAAAATCACATTTAGGGCTACAAGGGCAACTACGGGCAGCCTACTAATCATATAATTAAACACGATATTCATAGGATCAATACTTAGCGAAATTACCTAGTCACTAGGGTTTCAATTCGTGCTTACCCGTGCGATTAAGCCCCAAGTCATCTCGTAATTAAGCTCAAGCCATGTACTGATTAAATTAAACACCCTCAAGCATTCAAAACAGTCCACACAACATCCAATGCCACAATCTCAAGCATTTAATACAACAAGAGAAGCTACAATAATTTTTTCTAAGCATATCACTAAGTGAAACCCTCACTGCAATGGAATGTTTTCACACAATTATTAAGACAAGAAAACAATATCCAATTCCAGTGAATAAGGTGTCAAATTAAAGCTTAAGTAGTGAACTAAATTCAGAAACAAACCTCGCATCATTTGGAGTTCGGGTTCAATAGTTATAGCCAAAACAGTGAGACTACACAAAACTGTCCAGATTTGCACACATTTCAATACTTGTCATTTTTTAGGGCCTTAGGGTCAGATTTAACCTTAGTCCATTTCTAAAAAAAATGTCCAGAACTGAAAAATATATCATCACACCAAATCTCATGCATTTTGGATATCATTACTAAGTCAAAACTGGTTCGTTCTACAAGGTCAGTGAATCTGCCAAAACCTGCTTCATTTTTCCAGACTTTCCAGATTTGGACACATTTTGATAATTTGCCATTTTGAGGACCTTAGAGTAAAAATTAGCTTTTGCCTATTTCTGCAAAAAATATTCAGAACTGGAAAAAATAGTTACCTACCAATTTTGACGCATTTTCAACATCATTTACCTAGCAAAAATCACCTCGCACCAACAGGACAGAAAGCTGTCACATACAGGATTTCATCTATCATCATATTCTAGCCAAAAATCTTGCCATGCATGGTTATAAAAGCTTATGAACACACAGATATCTCAAGTACAGAAGTAAATATAGACATTTAAGGGCATGCATGTGGTTTTTTTTGAAAGATTTTCAAGAAGTTTTAGCCCTCACCTTAGCAAAACAACAAGAAGATGCACAAGACTCTTGGTGAAGCACAAAGTTGACCTTTTTCCTTGCTTAGCCGAGACACCACTCGATTTTCTCTAATTTCCTAGCTTAGTAACCAAGTTCTTAGTAGGTGCAAGTGGTTAGAACAAGAAGAAAAGAAATGGAAGCTAGCAAACTCACCTAAGCCGAAATGGAGGTGCTAAAGGCTTGCATGTGCATTTCTTTCCTCCTAGCTTTGTTTGGTCGAGCTCCTATGTATCTTGGAAGTCTTGAAGACCTTAGGATGAAGAATTTAGCTATGGAGTCTGCAATATTCAGCTAGGGCCGAGAGAGAGAGAGAGAAGAATGAGAGGGAGAGAGAGAAATGTGAGAAAGAAACAAAGAATGAAGGAAAAATGAAAGGCTTTGAAGAAAATGATGCATATGTCGGCCTAGGGCCTTGAAATTTCAGATTTTTGTGTCTTCAAGGAGCATTTTTTGAATCCTTAGCATGGGCAATTGAGAATGGGTCGAGAATGGTGCATTGGGGAGAGTTTTTCAGCCATTTTTTTTGCTTGTGTCATAGAATGTCATAGGATGTTTGGGGAATAGAATTTGAAATTGGATTGCATGCACAAAGCTCCTAGTGGTCGGCCAAGGCTTGTGCAAAATCTGATTTTTTTGTCTTGTTCAAGGCTTATTTTATTGTGTTTGGGATATGCAAAGAATAAAGAATAAAGAATAAAGAATGTCTAGCTTTTGGTGCAATTTCGTCTTCTAGTGCATTGACTTAGCATTTTAATATTAGTTAGTGGGATTTGTAGGATTAACAAATGATCTAGTGCTTCGTGTAAGATACTTTCTTGATTAACGTGTGGGCACACTTTTCTAGGTTTAGGGCACGCACTACGAGACAAAACATGAACTACGAGACGAATGCACGTTTCCTAAGTAAATGCACGCAACCCTAAATGAATGCACGTAATTCAATGCAAGGCACACAAAATAAAACACGATTCTTAAATCTAGGTTAAGGTACGCAAATCTAGGCTAGGGCACACGAAACGAGGTATCACATGCAAATTGAGGTCGGGCCTCGCATTGTGCTCTGCATAACTCCCTCTAGATCAAAAGTTATGGGCACTACAGTGGTGGGAACCTGGTAATCGGCCCCACGCCATTGGTTTGCGGGCTCAGCCCCTCCGGGAAGTGAAACCGGCCGACCCAGGGTATCGTACGACTCGAGGAAAGAAATGTTACGAGAAAGCATCTTGCCAAAGATAAACGTAGAAAAAAAAACAAAAAAGGTGGTGCAACACGAGGACTTCCCAGGGGGTCACCCATCCAAGCACTACTCTCGCCTAAGCGCGTTTAACTTCGTAGTTCTGATGGGATCCGGTGCATTAGAGCTGGTATGATCACACCCGTCATGTTGTGGGTGTAAAGCCATTATGTGTTGACGGTTCACAGTCCCAACCTAGAGAGATGGCCTATTCAAACGGCCCAATGCGCTTATCGATAGCCTATCGGCTTCAACAATGCAGCATCCTTGCAAGACGTAATATCGACGGGTTGTAGGGCGATCTACTATCTCGCGAGTTAGGTTGTCGTCCTTTTCGGGGCTAACGACGAGTGACCCGGGAAGAAAAAATTGCGTAAAATGAAGAAAAATGGCTATAAAATGATAAAAACGTATGATTTTAGGCCCTCAAAATAGGCGCAGTCGAGCAGGCTTGCTGCCCTCATCGTAGAGCTCCCGGAGAGCTTTCCAACGATATGGTGTGCTCTGCATAACTCCTTACGGATCAAAAGTTATGGGCACTAGAGCGGTGGGGACCTGGTAATCGGGCCCATGCCCTCAGTTTACGGGCCCAGCCCCTCTGGAAAGCAAAGTCGACAGGCCCAGGGTATCGTACGACTCGAGAAAAGAAATGTGATGAGAAAACATCTTGCCAAAGCTAAACGCAAAAAAAAAGGGGTGCAACACGAGGACTTCCCAAGGGGTCACCCATCCTTTTACTACTCTCGCTTAAGCACGCTTGACTTCGGAGTTTTGATGGGATCCGGTGCATTAGTGCTGGTATGATCGAACCCGTCATGTTGTTGGTGAAAAGCTATTATGTGTTGACGGTTCACAGTCCCAGCCTAGAGAGATAGTTAATTCAAACGGCCTAGTGGAATTATCGATAGCCCATCGGCTTCAACAATGCAGCATCCTCGCAAGACGTGATATCGACTGGTTGTAGGGCAGTTTACTATCCCGTGAGTTAGGTTGTCATCCTTTTCACGGCTCACGAAGACAGACCCAGGATGAAAAAAAAAGCAAAATGAAGAAAAGTGGCCGGAAACTGATTAAAACGTTTGATTTTGGTCCCCGAAAACAAGCGCAGCTGGGTAGGCTTGTTGCCCCCGTTGTAGAGCTCCCGGAGAGCTTTCCAACGATATGCTGTGTGCTGCATAACTCCCTACGGATCAAAGGTTATGGGCACTACAACGGCGGGGACCTGTAATCGGCCCCATGCCCACAGTTTTTGGGTCCATTCCCTCCGGGAAGAGAAGCTGGCTGGCCCAGGGTGTCGTATAACTCGAGGAAAGAAATGTGACCAGAAAGCATCTTGCCAAAGCTAAACATGGAGAAAAAAACAAAAAAGGGGGTACAACACGAGGACTTCCCAAGGGGTCACCCATCCTAGTACTACTCTCTCCCAAGAACGCTTAACTTTGGAGTTCTGATGGGATCCGGTGCATTAGTGTTGGTATGATCGCACCCGTCATGTTGTGGGTGCAAACCCATTATGTGTTGACGGTTCACAGTCCCAACGTAGAGAGATGGCCCATTCAAATGGCGCAATAGGCTTATCGACTGCCCATCGACTTCAACAATGCTGCATCCTCACAAGACGTGATATCGGGTAGTAGTAGGGCGGTTTACTATCCTGTGAGTTAGGTTGTCGTCCTTTTCGTAGCTGACAAAGACGGACTCGGGACGAAAAAAAATTCAAAATGAAGAAAAGTATCCCGAAACTGATTAAAACATTCGATTTTGGGCCCCGAAAATAGGAGTAGCTGAGCAGGCTTGTTGCCTTCGTTGTAGAGCTCCCGGAGAGCTTTCCAACGAAATGTTGTTCGACACATAACTCCCTACGGATCAAAAGTTATGGGCACGACAGTAGCAGGGACCTGGTAATCGGCCCCACGCCCTCAGTTTGCGGGCCCAGCCCCTCCAGAAGCGAAGCCAGCGGACCCAGGGTATGGTACGACTTTCCATAGCTGCCCCCAAACGGTCATCACCCCTATCACGGCCCGGTGCCGCATTACCAGGAGTCTCATCAGTCATCTCAAGCCTACCTCTGGTCCTCAGTCTACTCGTCATTCTACTAATCAAAGAGTTAGCACAGGTTATAGCACGTAAACAGGTTATAAACAACTATTAACACATAAACAACAAAGTCATATAAAACGCATAAACAAATTGATCACATAATCACATAAGCACTAAATCACATAATCACTTAGTCACTTAATCATTTAATACATAGTTCACTTTTCTTTCAATTCATACATACCTTCATGCTAAGACCAATACCCACATTCCGAGGATACCCCAGCTGACAACTAACATGCGCTCTGATACCACTTAAATGTCACGCCCCAACTCGACCCTTCCTATAATCAGTCAGGACGCAACGGAATTTCGGCAGTATAACGACAGTAAATAGGATACCGAGGTCTAAACCAACCTCAATAGGACATCATACATCAACTCCACAAACCACACAACAAACAACTCCTCAATAAAATAACAACATAAATCATAACCATATTATACAATAAACATTCCTCGTTATACGCCTCCGTTCCAACATAATACATGAACCTTAATATACATTACAAAAACATATTGAGCCAATCTAGCAACCTAATCATAAAGAAAAGAAAGGCTACTAAGACAACATCAACTAATTCATTATCTTTTCAATATCTTTTACATTATGAACTACAAAGCATATAAAAGTCTACTAAGTTAATTTACAAGATAGTAAAACAATACGACATCAAGGATAAGACTCCGGAACATAAGACACATCCACGTAAGGCACATTTTCCTCTTCAGGAGGCACGTACCCGTAATCCTGCAAAAGTACACCTGTATGCATGCAATAATAGAGAGTGAGCTTATATAAATAAGCCCAGTGAGGATCTGATAGAACTCGAGCAAGGTTTACTAAGCTCCTTGGAAATAATCATTTGAGCAAGTAAACACACAATAACATCAATAATACTATCATCACATAACTATAATGACCATTCAATAAAGGATACACTAGTTGGTGTAGCTCCAAACGCCATCACGATCATAACAGCCTTCTTGTGACTCCCATAAACTCATGCACCCGAGGTACCTCACTAGCCTCGCCCTCTATGACACCTCCGTCATGTGAGCTGGAGGTAGTCTCTAGTAGTCATGCCGTTATCAACCCGACAGCCCGATGCTGCCCGAGAGGTGGCACACACATACCAAAGACTCAGTAATAATAATAAGCATCAATCATTCACAGGAAGACAGTCTAGCAGAACTGCCTACCTCCCGGCACCAATCATCAATCAATAATCATCAATAATCATATTATCATCATAATAACATCAATAATCAATTTAACAACAAATAACTAAGTTAGATGACAAAGTAGGCCATCCAACCGAACATGCATTAAACACACAATCAAACCCTAGTTTACCCATCATCAACTCACAATTCAATCACTCAAACCACACCCGATCAACTAGAGGCATAATCTAACATTTTAAATAAAGACAACCTAAACTTCAAATAATCATATCTTACATTCTACTAATCCAAACAACTCCAAATCAGTTTCTATCACTCACCCAATCAATCAACTACATTAGCCCCCTCAGAAACCAACCAAAACACTTCCAAATCATGCCTAACAACCCTAAAACCCTAGTGTGTCATGGCTGAAATTTCTGGATTTTAGCACGGAAATCACAATCGAAAATTCGGCATTACAAGGTGCTACCACGTAATTAACAAACTTTTAGAAATCGACGGCAATCGATTCCGATCAATACAACTCAAAATAATCAACATTTAGCAAATTAATCAACTTTATATACCCGAAAAATAATAATTCTGCTACAACGGTTCAAATCTCGTAGGATTATATATAAATGATCCCTAGCATGCATGGAGAAATAATCTAACATCAGATTAACATTCTAACGGTTCGATAATAAATTCTATGCAAAAACACAAAAGATGAGTTTTGAGATATATAATTTTTCTCTCACCTTTGATGCGATAAAAGCCTAGGAATGCGTGCAATGCGTGCCCAACAAGAGGAATCCAACTCGGCACAAAATTCTACGGACAAAAACTAGGTTTTTCTTTGAAATTTTACTTTGAAAACCTTTGAAATTTCTCTCTATTTTTCCTCTCTTTCCTCACGGAAATGTGTGTGCAAATGAGTTTGTTTTTGTGCTTTGTTGGTAGGTGTTGATGATATATGCATGAAAATCAACAATTTAAATAAAGTCAAAGTTGAATTAACTTAGTATTTTTGTGTTTTCTTGACTTTAAATGCATTTTCTTGATCACCAAAGTTCAAAACAATTATTCAACACCCAAGATAGCTCAAGTAGGTTATTTTTAGGTGACAAGAAGTTTTACAATCAAACAATTTCACCCGAGTCAGCTTAAAACTCGATTTTCGTAAAAGTCAGTGTAAAAACCCTAATAAATTCCTAAGTCGATTTTAAAACCATTTTAATCAAACACAGGTCTATTAAAGTCCGTGGACTAGGTCTAGAAGGGTTAAAAAGACCAGTTTCAAAATTTTAGCGGACGTGTTTCGAAAATACTATTCACTAAAAATCGACGATAAAATTTCTGACTCCGTTTTTGATGAAAATTTCATGAATGCACATTTAGCAAGTTCTAGGAGTATTGATATCAAAATTACCACATTCTAAGTCACATAGCACATAAACAGGTTAATTCACGCAAAACGAGATAAGATAGAAAAGTGGGGTTTCACATTCTCCCCCCCTTAAAGAAATTTCGTCCTCGAAATTCTTACTTGATGTACTGAACAGATCTGGGTATTGCTGCTGCATCTGATCTCGTCTCTCCCAAGTAGCTTTCTCAATGCCGTGATGCTTCCATAACACCTTAACCATCAGAATCTTCTTCGACCTCAACTCTCGTTCAATCTGATGAAGAATACGAATCGGATGCTCGTCATAAGTCAGATTCTCACGAAGCTGTAATGGCTCTGGCTCAAGAATATGAGAAGGATCCGGATTATATTTCCGCAAATTAGACACGTGAAATACATCGTGGACATTAGAGAATTTCTCCGATAAAGCCAACCGATATGCCAACTTACCAACCCTGCCGGTAATCTCAAATGGCCCAACAAATCTCGGACTCAGCTTTCCACCTTTATCATAACAAGCAACCCCCTTACGAGGAGACAATCTCAAGAAAACCCGATCTACGACAGCAAACTCCAAGTCCCGACGACGCTTATCAACATAACTCTTGAATCTACTCTGCACCATAAGCATTCTCTGCTTGATCAACTGAACATTCTCAATCTTCTCAAGAAGCTCTGGCATGATAGTCGGATCAATAGTCTTCATCTCCCTTACCTCGTCCCAATATAAAGGTGAACGGCACTTACGACCGTAAAGAGCTGCGAAAGGTGCCATCCCAATAGTAGCTTGATAACTATTGTTATAGGAAAACTCGGCAAGTGGTAGATGTTTCTCCCAATTCTTCTCGAAGTCCAGAACACAAGCCTTAAGCATATCTTCTAGAATCAGAATAGTCCACTCAGACTGACCGTTGGTCTGTGGATGATACGCGGTACTGAAGTTAAACTGAGTACCCAAGGTCTGCTGAAGTTTATCACACAAACGAGAAGTAAATCGATGATCTCGATCTTAGACAATACTAGATGGAATCCCATGAAGTCTAACAATCTGATCCAAATAAAGATCCGTCAACTTTGTAACCTCATCTTCCATCCTCATCGAAATAAAATGAGCAGTCTTCGTCAAACGTTTTACGACAACCCAAACTGCATCATTATCTCTCGGTGTTCTAGGCAAACCAGTGATGAAATCCATCGTAATATGCTCCCATTTCTACTCTGGTATAGCCAACGGCTAAAGCAAACCTGTAGGTCGTTGATGCTCGGCTTTCACTCGCTAACAAGTCAAACATCTAGACACGAACTGAGCAACCTCCCTCTTCATATTATTCCACCAGTAATGTTACTTCAAATCCCGATACATCTTGTTTCCACCAGGATGAATAGTATACTTAGAATTATGAGCTTCCTCTAGAATACCTCGCCTCAAGCTCGGTTCATCGGGAACACAAACCCTATTCCGAAACCGAAGAATACCGTCCTCATGCAGTTTAAAGTCAGACTGATCATCCGTGATCTGATCCTTGATCTTCTGAAATTTAACATCCAGTTGTTGAGTTTCTCTGATCTGAGACAATAATAAAGGTTGAATACAGAGATGTGAACACATCACCCCAACCTGAGTCAACTCTGGACTCCAATAAGTGAATTCCTCAAGAATCTCCCATTTCATGATAGCCAAACAAGCAACACTCGCCTTCCGGCTAAGAGCATCTGCTACAACATTTGCCTTGCCAGGCAGATAATTGATAGAACAATTATAATCTCCAAGAAGCTCCATCCACCTCTGCTGGCGGATATTCAACTCCTTCTGTGAGAACAAATACTTCAGACTCTTATGATCAGTGAAAATCTTGAACTTACTGCCCCACAGATAATGACGCCACTTCTTCAGTGCGAAGACAAATGCTGCCAACTCAAGATCATGAGTCGGATAATTCACCTCATAAGGCTTCAAATTCCGGGAAGCATAGGCAATAACTCGGCCATCCTGCATAAGAACACATCCCAAGCCCTCCTTGGATGCATCGCTGTAAATAACCATTTTATTGGTCCCCTCTGGTAGAGCAAGTACTGGAGCAGTAGTCAACATCTTTTTCAACTCCTGAAACCCACTCTCACACTTCTCATCCCAAGCAAAGATAGTTCGTTTCTGAGTCAACGTAGAAAGTGGCCCAGCAATCTTCGAGAAGTCCTTTACAAACCTACGATAATAACCCGCCAAGCCAAGAAAGCTACGAACCTCTGAAACATTCTCCGGATGTTTCCAAGACATCACTACCTCAATCTTAGTGGGATCTACAGAAAAACCGCTCTGTGTAATAACATGGCCAAGAAAAGATATGCGTTGCAGCCAAAATTCACATTTGCTGAACTTGGCAAACAACTGATGCTCCTGCAGCTTTTGTAAGACAAGCCGTAGATGTTGCTCGTGCTCTGATTCAGATTTAGAATAGAGCAAGATATCATCAATAAAGATTACCACGAACTGGTCTAAATATGGCTGAAAAACCCGATGCATAAGATCCATGAATGCTACCGGTGCATTAGTTAATCCAAAGGGCATAACAACAAACTCATAATGCCCATACCGAGTCCTGAAGGCAGACTTCGGAACATCCTCCATGCGAATCCGAAGCTGATAATACCCCTACCTCAAATCAAATTTAGAATAGACTTTGGCTCCCTGAAGTTGATCAAACAACTCGTCAATCAGTGGCAAAGGATATTTATTCTTGATGGTCACCTGATTCAAACCACGGTAATCAATACACAATCTCAAGGTACTATCCTTCTTCTTCACAAATAAAACAGGAGCTCCCCAAGGTGAAGAACTCTGCTGAATAAATCCCTTCTCCAATAACTCCTGCAACTGAGTCTTCAACTCCTTCAACTCAGCCGATGCCATCTGGTACGCTGATTTAGAAATAGGTTGAGTACCGGGAATAAGATTGATCACAAACTCCACATCTCTCTCTGGCGGTAACCCTAGCAACTCCTCGGGAAATACATTGGGATATTCCCGAATAATAGGGACTTCCTCTAGCTGTAGCTTATCAGATGGCTTGTTGATCAAATAAGCTAAATAACCCAAACACCCCTTACTCACCAACTTAACGGCTTTAGTTGCTGAGATAACAAAACTCGTCTTTACACCCCGGTTCCCTACTACCTCAACTACTGGCTGATCTAGCAAATGAAACTATACTACCTTGGTTCTACAGTTCAACTGGGCATCATACTTAGAAAGCCAATCCATACCCAAGATAACATCATACCCCCGGATAGGAAATAAGATAAGGTCCGAAGGAAAATTATGCCCTTTAACATGTATTATACAGTCCTTACATACTAAGCCAGTCACATACTTATTAGTCAAAGAGATACTAATCTCAACCACATAAGGCAATATTTCAGGTTGCAAATTAACACGTTGCACACAAGCAGGAGTAATGATGTGCATCTGATCTCGTCTCTCCCAAGTAGATTCCTCAATGCCATGATGCTTCCACAACACCTTAACCATCGGAATCTTCTTCGACCTAAACTCTCGTTCAATCTGATCAAGAATACGAATCGAATGCACGTCATAAGTCAGATTCTCACGAAGCTGTAACGGCTCTGGCTCAAGAATATGAGAAGGATCCGGATTATATTTTCGCAAATTAGACACGTGAAATACATCATGGACATTAGAGAAGTTCTTCGGTAAAGCCAACCGATATGCCAACTTACCAACCCTGCCGGTAATCTCAAATGGCCCAACAAATCTCGGACTCAGCTTTCCACCTTTACCATAACGAGCAAACCTCTTACGAGAAGACAATCTCAAGAAAACCCGATCTCCAACTACAAACTCCAAGTCCCGACGACGCTTATCAGCATAACTCTTGAATCTACTCTGCGTCGTAAGCATTCTCTGCCTGATCAACTGAACATTCTCAATCTTCTCAAGAAGCTCTGGCATGATAGTCGGATCAATAGTCTTCATCTCCCCTACCTCGTCCCAATATAAAGGTGAACAACACTTACGACCGTAAAGAGCTGCGAAAGGTGCCATCCCAATAGTAGCTTGATAACTATTGTTATAGGAAAACTCGGCAAGTGGTAGATGTTACTCCCAATTCTTCCAGAAGTCCAGAACACAAGCTGTCACGCCCCGACCCAACCCCGCAAAAGGCCAAGTCCGGACCCGACACACGGACGGAGTCTCCTCTGTACCGCGGACAATCCGAAAACCCTAAAAACAATATAATACTTGCGAAAGCTATAAAATAATCAAAACAAGCAAACTTTCTATAAAACATACATTTCTTATATCCAACTTTCCAAACCAAAAATGATATGCATACTACACAAGTACTTATGCCACTAAACCATTAGCCATTAGCATGCATTCTTCACTAGTCATCCGAGTATAAGTTTACAATTTACAAACTTTAAACCATTACAACATAAGACCATTAAAGGTCTCAACTAGAAAATATATATACAAGGCTACAAGCCTAAAAAATTAAGCGTCCTTCACGCAATATACATAACAACAAGGTTTGCACAAAACTGGTAACCAACCACCAGCAAAGCAGGTAAGTGCTATCACGGAAACACCTCCACCTGCTCCTCCTCATCAATTACCTCGAGAGGGTCTGCCTCAACTACTCCTGTAAAAACATAGTATAGAGAGGAATGAGCAAAAACTATTGCTCAGCGAGGGCAATTGGTCTCAAGGACGGAGATGAGAGGAGTATGCAATGCAATTAGCCAAGCAATACATACAAATCATATAAAGACACAACCAAAGCCAACAATAGAGCAAGGCAAGTATTTAAAGCTGCAAACACTCAATCAAAGGATACGATACTCTTTTCACGAACCACTTTCAAACACGAATTCGATGACGACGCGCCGGCCCAAAACCACCTTATAACACCAGTTTGGAATACTCCGGAAGTATCCATCAAACCTACGACCCAAATCTCCCTGGGAGGCAACCCAAGCGAGAAAGGGAATAGCAGCGGAGCTAGAGCAACCAACACCGGCAACCCAAGGCTACCCAGAGAGGCCCATCACTCACGCGCGAGACACTATGCAATGCAAGACTCGATACAAGACAATAAACAAGCGATAAACGAGCGATAAAGCCATACGTGGGAGAATAACAAAGTAGGTTACTCTCGCACGCAATAGCAGCAATTTGATAAGCAATTCAATCCAAAACAACTCAAACAAGTAATTCAAGTAATTCTAAGCATTCTATAAGCATAAAGACAAGTAAACACACAAAAACACAAATCGGCCCCAACTGTCAAAATGCTACCATTTCCAAACGAGCCACGAGTTCTGGAAACCGACTTCGCCAACCCTCCTAGGTCACCATAAGGCACGTCTAAAGACCCCGAAACCTTACTTTACCCTAGAACTTGCGCGAAGCCCCGATTTCCCCCTTTCACGTTTGAACTACAACTACAATAACCAAACACCCAACCAACGCCATAATCGCACCAAAAGTGCTTCCATGGCTTCCCAAAGCAATGCCAACACGCAAAACGAGGAAATGCAAAAGTCGACCTGAGCGACCCCGACTTTCCCAAAGGCTTAATTCTCGTTTTTTCCTCTACGCAACCCAAACAAACCACACATTTTAGCATTCTAGCATACCTAGCACGTTTCTACATCAACGGAAAGCATAACAGCGCAATTATAACGTTTCAAGGTTTTACTATTCATAAAACACTATTCATTTCACAATTCAAGTTGCAATCACCACATTTAACAGCAAAAAATGTTACAAAGCCATAAATACATGTTCTACAAGTGCTAAGGAACATTCTAGAAGCATCAAATCGCTTTAAATAACGATCTACGGATAAATCTAAAAATTGACAAAGTTAACTAACACAACGTATAAATGCGCAAATAACATGCTTCCCTCACCTTAGGTACTCCTAGTCGCTAGGAAAACAACGTTGGTTGCCTCGGAAATCACCCCGAACGAGCACACGCGAAGATTGATCGTATAGAAGTTGAAAGGTTTTTTTTTTTTTTCTCTAAAGCTCTCGGCCTGCTCTCTTTATTTGCTGCTGTTTTTTTTATATTTTATTTTGCTTAATATTTTAGCTTATAAGGTGTCAAATGGTCAAAGGTCAAAGGTCCAAGGTCAAACCACTTAAAACTTGGTCAAAGGCCCCTATTTCGCGCGTTTTAAAGCCGTTTCAGCTAAGGTAAGTTCAATTAAAGCTAGCAATATTTAAAATATAAAATTTAAGTCATCTAAATACTAGTTTCACTATTTGCTGAGAACTGGAAATCGTTATCTAGCTATCGCTCCTTAAATGCAATGCACGTTGCGTCGGTGAGAATGTAACAATTAATTCACAAAGATTTTAAGGAAATATAATTTTCAAAATAATAAACAAAGAAAATTCATATTCCGGGCTCGGGTATTACACCCTCTCCCCCTTAAAACAATTGCGCCCACGCAATTCTTACCTGGTCAACAAACAACTCCGGATACTGATCCCGAACTTGGTCCTCTCTTTCCCAAGTCGCTTCCTCAAACCCATGATGATTCCACAGAACCTTCACTAACGGAATACTCTTTCTGCGAAGCTCCTGAATCTTTCGATCCACAATTCTAATCGGTTTCTCTTCGTAGGACAACTTCTCTTCAATCTGCAAAGGCTCTGGTTCAAGTACATGTGAAGGGTCTGGATGGTACTTCTTCAACATAGACACATGGAACACATCATGCAGTCGCGACAAGCTCGGAGGCAAAGCTAATCGATAAGCCAAAGGACCTACCTTTTCGGTGATCTCATACGGACCCACATACCTGGGACTAAGCTTCCCGCTCTTACCGTGCCGAATCAATCCCTTCCGTGAAGAAATCTTAAGAAACACCCAATCTCCCAAATCAAACTTAAGATCCCGATGGTGCTTATCTGCATAACTCTTCTGACGACTCTGAGCTGTAAGCATACGCTGGCGAATAAGGTGAACATTATCTACCATCTTAATCATCTCAGGTAACACAGTCGGATCAACTATTCTCATCTCTCCAACCTCTTCCCAATATAATGGGGATCTGCATTTCCGACCATACAACGCCTCGTAGAGAGCCATACCTATAGTAGATTGATAACTATTGTTGTAGGCGAACTCCGCTAAAGGCAAAAACTTCTCCCAGTTCTTCCCAAAGTCAAGCACACATGCCCGAAGCATGTCTTCCAAGATCCTGATGGTTCTCTCAGACTGGCCATCAGTTTGCGGATGATATGCAGTACTGAAGCTCAACTTAGTTCCCATGGCCTCTTGCAACTTCTGCCAAAAACGAGATCTGAATCTGGGATCCCTATCTGACACTATACTCTGTGGTACTCCATGCAATCTCACAATATTAGCAACATACAATTCAGCTAGCTTATCAAGGCTATCATGTTTGTTTACGGGAATAAAATGTGTAACCTTAGTCAAGCGGTCCACAACAACCCAAACAGAATCACATCCTCTCGGAGATCTAGGAAGATCGGTCACAAGGTCCATTGTTATATGTACCCACTTCCATTGCGGAATAGACAATGGCTGAAGAAGTCCGGCTGGCCTCTGATGCTCAACTTTAACCCTCTGACAAGTCAAACATCTGGATACATACCCAGCAATCTCCCTCTTCATATTGTTCCACCAGAAGTGTTGCTTCAAATCTCTATACATCTTAGTACTGCCCGGGTGAATCGTATACCTCGAATTATGTGCCTCGGACAGGATCTCATTCTTCAAAGTCGGATCATCAGGAACACATACTCTATCCCTGAATCTGAAAATGCCATCTGCATGTAATTTAAACTCCGACTCTTCCCCTTTAGCTTTCTCTTGGATCTTCAAGATGTGAGGATCAGTCTTCTGAGCCTCTCTGATCTGTGCTAGCAATCCTGACTGAATCTGTAAACTAGCAAACCGAATCCCTACCTCAGTAGCTTCTGGTTTCCATGAACAAATTTCTTCCAAAGTCTCCCAGTCCTTGATAATCAAGCTTGCAACAGTAGCCTTTCGGCTCAAAGCATCAGCAACAACATTTGCCTTACCTGGCACATAGTTAATAGAACAGTTATAACCACCCAATAGCTCTAGCCATCTCCGCTGCCTCATATTTAGATCCTTCTGTGAAAACAAATACTTGAGACTCTTGTGGTCAGTAAATATTTCAAATCTGCAACCCCACAAGTAATGACGCCACTTCTTCAATGCAAACACAACTGCAGCCAACTCAAGATCATGTGTAGGGTAATTGACTTCATAAGGTTTCAATTTCCTAGAAGCATAGGCAATCACCTTACCATTCTGCATTAAAACACAACCCAATCCTTCTTTAGATGCATCACTGTAGACAACGAAGTTCTCTGTTCCTTCAGGTAAAGCTAGTATAGGAGCTGTAGTTAGTCTCTTCTTCAATTCTTGGAAACTGGATTCACATTTAGCATCCCAGTTGTAAGCAACTTTCTTCCGAGTCAACTGGCTCAAAGGTCCCGAAATTTTAGAAAAGTCTTTAACAAATCTCCGGTAGTAACCAGCCAATCCAAGAAAACTCCGAATCTCTGGCACCGTCTCAGGTCTCTTCCAAGCTGAAACAACTTCAATCTTAGCTGGGTCTACTGAAATTCCTCGATCTGAAATGATATGGCCTAGAAAAGATATCTGGTTCAACCAGAACTCACACTTGCTGAATTTAGCAAAAAGCTTGTTTTCTTGCAAAGTCTGAAGCACAATCCTCAAGTGTTGCTCATGTTCAGCCTCGTTCTTCGAATACACTAAAATGTCGTCAATGAAGATCACGACAAACTGATCAAGGTAAGGCCGAAAACCCTCTGCATCAAGTCCATGAATGCGGCTGGTGCATTTGTCAATCCAAACGGCAAAACAACAAATTCATAGTGGCCATATCTAGTCCTGAATGCCGTCTTTGGTATATCGTCACTCCGAATCCTAAGTTGATAGTAACCCTGCCTCAAGTCAAATTTGGAGTAAACACTCGCACCCTGTAACTGGTCAAACAATTCTTCAATCAACGGCAAAGGGTATTTATTCTTAATCGTGACTTGATTAAGTCCCCTGTAATCAATGCATAACCGTAGCGTGCCGTCTTTCTTTCTCACAAACAACACAGGTGCGCCCCACGGTGAAGAACTAGGTTGTATAAACCCTTTCTCAAGCAAGTTCTGAAGCTGAATTTTTAACTCCTGAAGTTCAGCCGATGCCATCCTGTAAGGACTCCTAGAAATTGGCGCAGTGCCTGGCACAAGGTCAATCACGAACTCAATCTCCCTATCCGGTGGTAAACCCGGTAATTCCTCGGGAAATACACCAGGGAAGTCTCTAACAATCGGAACTTCATTCAAACTCAACTTATCAGCAGGCTGATTGATCAAATAGGCTAAGTAGGCTTCACAACCCCTATTTAACAACTTAGAAGTCTTGATCGCTGATAAAAGTGGAATGCGGGCAGCCCTGCAGTTCCCAACAATCTCTAGTACCGGTAGGTCAGGAACCTTAAGATAAACGATCTTTGTTCTTCCAATTGAGCATAATACTTTCCCAACCAGTCCATTCCCAAAATGATTTCAAAGTCACGGAATGGTAATATAATTAAATCAGCAGGAAATTTACGGTTCTCAATACATATATCACAAGATTTGCAAATAGACTCAGCAACAAATTTTGCACCCAAAGGAGTGCTAACTTCAACTTCATGAGGCAAATTATCAATGCAAACATTCACAGATCGTGCACATGCAGGAGTTATAAACGAATGTGTAGCTCCAGGATCAATCAAAACTTTAACTGGCTGAGTATTGAGAAGAAAGGTACCTTCCACTATAGCTGTATTATCGGGCAGCTCCTCTGCATCTAGTGCAAAGACCCTAGCCTGTACTCTCTGTGCTGGTCGTGCACCTGCAGCCCTATTCTGAACACCTCGGCCTCCACCACGGCCCTGAACATTATTATATTTAGGGCAATACCTCACCCTATGCTCATCACTGCCACAACCTGTACATTTTCCACTTTTCCTCCAGCAGTTAGCCTCAATATGCCCTGGTCGATTACAATAATCACACTGCTGATTTTGCCGAACCGCAGTGTTTCCTGTAGGTGCTGGGGCTCTGGCAGGGGTAGGAACTGTAGCTCCCTGCTGAGGTCTAGTCACAGCTGGCCTAGCCTGAATCTGCTGCTGTGGCTGATACGGACGCTGCTGAGGACCCTGTGCAGAAGCCTGATACTGCCTCGACTGACTCTGGCTGCTCTGGCCCAAAAACTGCTTCTTACTCGGCTGACTGCTCTCGGCTAACATCTCAGCCTTCCGTTTCTCAAACTTCGAGGCTGCCTGGAATGCCTCGGGAAAAGTAGTGTAGGTCTGTCCAGTCAAATGCAACTGTATGTCCATTCTCAGCCCACGGACAAACCTATGTATCATCCTCCTAGCTGGCCGTACCAACTCGGGCATATACCTCGACAGGCTAACAAACCTAGCCTCATATTGTGCAACAGTCATATTTCCCTGCTTCAGGGCCACAAACTCATCTTCCCGTCTCTCCATAGCCATCTCGGGAATATATTTGTCCCGGAACTCACTTACGAAATCATCCCATAAATGTGGAACATCCTCACAATCCCACCTCAGCCTAACAGTATTCCACCACTGCTCTGCATCACCCTCAAATAAAAATGATGCATAATCTATTCTTGCCTCATCGATATACCTCAAAGCAGTGAAAATTTTCTCGACACGGTTAATCCATCTCTCGGCCGCCTCATCATCCGGCTCCCCGAAGAACTTTCCCGGCTCATGCCTCAGAAATTTCTCTAGCTGGTTATTCTCAACTCTGTACCCCTGTCCACCAGGATTAGCTTGATTACCCTGGGGATTAATCCGGTCCTGCCTCTGCTCATGTAGTACCTGTGTGATCCGGTCTACTGCAGTAGTCATGGTAGCCATAAACTGCTCAGGCAACGGCTACTGACCCTGTTCTGCTGCCTCTTCATCTGATCCTATACCTTGAGTACCACGACGTGGCGGCATAGTAGCAACTCACAATAGCTGGCAACATTTTAAAAGCAGTTTATAGACATAAATATAGCACATAAGATTGGATAACACTCAAATCAATAACAATCCAACATTCTATCACACAATTCACATAAGACAAGTTCAACTTGCCAAACTATTTCACTTAAACACATAAACATTCCAAGTTCACAAAGTCATGTTATAACATATTCTTTTCACTTAGCAATCATACATAAACACTTTAGCATTTTAGACCTTTACCCCACAGACCGAGAATCATATCCCGGCTCATGCAAGACTATCATGCTCTGATACCACCTAAGGATGTCACGCCCCGACCCAACCCCGCAAAAGGCCAAGTCCAGACCCGACACACGGACGGAGTCTCCTCTGTACCGCGGACAATCCGAAAACCCTAAAAACAATATAATACTTGCGAAAGCTATAAAATAATCAAAACAAGCCAACTTTCTATAAGGCACGTCTAAAGACCCCAACTGTCAAAATTCTACCATTTCCAAACGAGCCACGAGTTCTGGAAACCGACTTCGCCAACCCTCCTAGGTCACCATAAGGCACGTCTAAAGACCCCGAAACCTTACTTTACCCTAGAACTTGCGCGAAGCCCCGATTTCCCCCTTTCACGTTTGAACTACAACTACAATAACCAAACACCCAACCAACGCCATAATCGCACCAAAAGTGCTTCCATGGCTTCCCAAAGCAATGCCAACACGCAAAACGAGAAAATGCAAAAGTCGACCTAAACGACCCCGACTTTTCCAAAGGCTTAATTCTCATTTTTTCCTCTACGCAACCCAAACAAACCACACATTTTAGCATTCTAGCATACCTAGCACGTTTCTACATCAACGGAAAGCATAACAACGCAATTATAACGTTTCAAGGTTTTACTATTCATAAAACACTATTCATTTCACAATTCAAGTTGCAATCACCACATTTAACCGCAGAAAATGTTACAAAGCCATAAATACATGTTCTACAAGTGCTAAGGAACATTCTAGAAGCATCAAATCGCTTTAAATAACGATCTACGGATAAATCTAAAAATTGACAAAGTTAACTAACACAACGTATAAATGCGCAAATAACATGCTTCCCTCACCTTAGGTACTCCTAGTCGCTAGGAAAACAACGTTGGTTGCCTCGGAAATCACCCCACACGAGCACATGCGAAGATTGATCGTATAGAAGTTGAAAGGTTTTTTTTTTTTTTTTTCTCTAAAGCTCTCGGCCTGCTCTCTTTATTTGCTGCTGTTCTTTTTTTTATTTTATATTTTGCTTAATATTTTAGCTTATAAGGTGTCAAATGGTCAAAGGTCCAAGGTCAAACCACTTAAAACTTGGTCAAAGGCCCCTATTTCGCGCGTTTTAAAGCCGTTTCAGCTAAGGTAAGTTCAATTAAAGCTAGCAATATTTAAAATATAAAATTTAAGTCATCTAAATACTAGTTTCACTATTTGCTGAGAACTGAAAATCGTTATCTAGCTATCGCTCCTTAAATGCAATGCACGTTGCGTCGGTGAGAATGTAACAATTAATTCACAAAGATTTTAAGGAAATATAATTTTCAAAATAATAAACAAAGAAAATTCATATTCCGGGCTCGGGTATTACACAAGCCCTAAGCATATCTTCCAGAATCTGAATAGTCCGCTCAGACTGACCATCGGTCTGTGGATGATACGTGGTACTGAAGTTCAACTGAGCACCCAAGGTCTGCTGAAGTTTCTCCCACAAACGAGAAGTAAATCGAGGATCTCAATCTGAGACAATTCTAGATGGAATCCCGTGAAGTCTAACAATCTGATCCAAATAAAGATCCGTCTACTTTGTAACCTCATCTCCCATCCTTATCAAAATAAAATGAGTTGTCTTCGTCAAACGATCCACGACAACCCAAACTGCATCATTACCCCTCGGTGTTCTAGGCAAACCAGTGACGAAATCCATCGTAATATGCTCCCATTTCCACTCTGGTATAGCCAACGGTTGAAGCAAACCTGCAGGTCGTTGATGCTCAGCTTTCACTCGCTGCCAAGTCAAACATCTAGACACAAACTGAGCAACCTCATTCTTCATATTATTCCACCAATAATGTTAATTCAAATCCCGATACATCTTGTTTCCACCGGGATGAATATTGTACTTAGAATTATGAGCTTCCTCTAGAATACCTCGCCTCAAGCCCGGTTCATCGGGAACACAAACCCTGTTCTGAAACCGAAGAATACCGTCCTCATGCAGTTTAAAGTCAGACTGATCATCCGTGATCTGATCCTTGATCTTCTGAAGTTTAACATCAAGTTGCTGAGTTTCTCTGATCTGAGACAATAATAAAGGTTGAATACGGAGATGTGAACACATCACCCCAACCTGAGTCAACTCCGGTCTCCAATAAGTGAATTCCTCTAGAATCACCCATTTCTTGATAGCCAAACAAACAACACTCGCCTTCCGGCTGAGAGCATCTGCTACAACATTTTCCTTGCCAGTCAGATAATTTATAGAACAATTATAATCTCCAAGAAGTTCCATCCACCTCCGCTGTCACATATTCAACTCCTTCTGTGAGAACAAGTACTTCAGACTCTTATGATCAGTGAAAATCTTGAACTTACTGCCCCATAGATAATGACGCCACTTCTTCAGTGCGAAGACAATTGCTGCCAACTCAAGATCATGAGTTGGATAATTTACCTCATAAGGCTTCAACTTCCGGGAAGCATAGGCAATAACTCGGCCATCCTGCATAAGAACACATCCCAAGCCCTCCTTGGATGCATCGTTGTAAATAACCACAATATTGGTCCCCTCTGGTAGAGCAAGTACTGGAGCAGTAGTCAACCTCTTTTTCAACTCCTGAAACCCACTCTCACACTTCTCATCCCAAGCAAAGATTGTCCGTTTCTGAGTCAACTTAGAAAGTGGCCCAGCAATCTTCGAGAAGTCCTTTACAAACCTACGATAATAACTCGCCAAGCCAAGAAAGCTACGAACCTCTGAAACATTCTCCGGACGTTTCCAAGACATCACCACCTCAATCTTAGTGGGATCTATAGAAATACCGCTCTGTGTAATAACATGGCCAAGAAAAGATATGCATTGGAGCCAAAATTCACATTTGCTGAACTTGGCAAACAACTTATGCTCCTGCAGCTTTTGTAAGACAAGCCATAGATGTTGTTTGTGCTCCGATTCAGATTTAGAATAGACCAAGATATCATCAATAAAGATTACCACGAACTGGTCTAAATACGGCTGAAAAACCCAATGCATAAGATCCATGAATGCTGCCGGTGCATTAGTTAATCCAAAGGGCATAACAACAAACTCATAATGCCTATACCGAGTCCTGAAGGCAGACTTCAGAACATCCTCCGTGCAAATCCGGAGCTGATAATACCCCTACCTTAAATCAAATTTAGAATAGACTTTGGCACCCTAAAGTTGATCAAACAACTCGTCAATCAGTGGCAAAGGATATTTATTCTTGATGGTCACCTGATTCAAACCACAGTAATCAATACACAATCTCAAGGTACCATCCTTCTTCTTCACAAATAAAACAGGAGCTCCCCAAGGTGAAGAACTCTGCTGAATAAATCCCTTCTCCAATAACTCCTGCAACTGAGTCTTCAACTCCTTCAACTTAGCCGATGCCATCCGGTACGCTGATTTAGAAATAGGTTGAGTACCGAGAATAAGATTGATCACAAACTCCACATCTCTCTCTGGCGGTAACCCTGGCAACTCCTCCGGAAATATATTGGGATATTATCAAATAATAGGGACTTCCTCTAGCTGTAGCTTATCAGATGGCTTGATGATCAAATAAGCTAAATAACCCGAACACCCCTTACTCACCAACTTAACGGCTTTAGTTGTTGAGATAACAAAACTCGTCTTTGCACCCCGGTTCCCTACTACCTCAACTACTGGCTGATCTGGCAAATGAAACTGTACTACCTTGGTTCTACAGTTCAACTGGGCATCATACTTAGAAAGCCAATCCATACCCAAGATAACATCATACCCCCAGATAGGAAATAAGATAAGGTTCGAAGGAAAATTATGCCCCTTAACATGTATTATACAATCCTTACATACTAAGCCAGTCACATACATATCAGTCAAAGATGTACTAATCTCAACCACATAAGGAAATCTTTCAGGTTGCAAATTAACACGTTGCACACAAGCAGGAGTAATGAAAGAATGCGTAGCACCAGAATCAATCAACACTTTAACAAGTTGATCAAGTATAAGGAAGTTACCTTCGACAACTGCAGTCTCCTCAGGCATTTCCTCTAAGTCAACTGCGTAGGCCGGAGCCTGAACCCGCTGCTGCTGAGGTGCACTGGCCGCAGGTCGGCCCTGATAACCCTGAGTCGTTGTCCGACCCTCAGTCTTTGAATATCTAGGGCAATCCCTCGCCCTGTGCTGATTGCTACCGCATCCTAAACACGTCCCTGCTTTCACTCTACAATGAGCCTCCACATGCCCCGTGCGGTTGCAGTGAGTACACTGCAGTGATAATGCACTAACACTGCCCCTAGAAGAACCAGGAGCTGAAGAAACAGCTGAACCAGCCTACTGCTGTTGAGGCCTTACCAAACTAGGCCTGTACTGACCCTGAGACTGAGCTAGCCTAAACTGGGACTAAACCTGATATGACCCCTACTGAAACCGAGGACGATAATAACTCTGCTGCCCCTGTGGCCTAAAAGAACCCTGTTGAACTAGTGGCCTGTACACAACTTGCTGTACGGGAGGCCTATACATACTCTACTGATACTACGGCTCATACGGCCTCTTACTGGGCTGACTAGACACAAGCTGATCCCCCTTTCTCTTCTCTAGTCTAGAAGCTGCCTCAAAAGCCTCAGTGAATATATCATACCGATTCAGAGCCATCATATCCTGAATCTCGGGCCTCAACCCCAACATGAATCTACGAGTCCTCCGCTCCTCATCAGCCACACACTCCGGTGCATAACGGGACAATCAAGTAAATGTGGCCTCATACTGAGCCACTAAAGCATCTCCCTGCACTAAGGCTAGAAACTCTGCCTTTCTCCGTTCCTTCGCAATCCTCGGGACATACTTTGCCCGGAAAGCCATCAGAAAGGTACCCCAAACATACGGAATTCCCTGAGTTGCCCAGCTAGTTCTCACTGTGCGCCACCATTCCTCTGCCTCATCATCTAACAAGTACACGACAAAGGAGACTTTCTGCTCATCGGTATAATCAAGAGGATCATAAATCTTCTCCACCTTACTAATCCACGCCTCAGCCTTCCTGTCATTCGGCTCCCCCTGAAATATAGGTGGATGATATCCTAAGAACTCTTTCAGGGTACCACGCCCGTGGTTTCCACCCTACACATTCAACAATTAAGCCTGCCAAGCCTGAGTCTGGGCAGCCTGCCCTGCTATCAACTGAGCCTGTCCGGCCACAAACCCAGCAATCCTCTCCATAGCTACCCCAAATGGTCATCACCCCTATCACGGCCCGGTGCCGCATTACCAGGAGTCTCATCAGTCATCTCAGGCCTACCTCTGGTCCTCGGTCTACCTATCATTCTACTAATCAAAGAGTTAGCACAGGTTATAGCACGTAAATAGGATATAAACAACTATTAGCACATAAACAACAAAGTCATATAAAACGCATTACAATAAATATTCCTCGTTATACGCCTCCATTCCAACATAATACATGAACCTTAATATACATTACAAAAACATATTGAGCCAATCTAGCAACCTAATCATAAACAAAAGAAAGGCTACTAAGACAACATCAACTAATTCATTATCTTTTCAATATCTTTTACATTATGAACTACAAAGCATATAAAAGTCTACTAAGTTAATTTACAAGATAGTAAAACAATACGACATCAAGGATAAGACTCCGGAACATAAGACTCATCCACGTAAGGCACATTTTCCTCTTCAGGAGACACGTACCCGTAATCCTGCGAAAGTACACCTGTATGCATGCAATAATAGAGAGTGAGCTTATATAAATAAGCCCAGTGAGGATCTGATAGATCTCGAGCAAGGTTTACTAAGCTCCTTGGAAATAATCCTTTGAGCAAGTAAACACACAATAACATCAATAATATTATCATCACATAACTATAATGACCATTCAATAAAGGATACACTAGTTGGTATAGCTCCAAATGCCATCACGATCATAACAGCCTTCTTATGACTCCCATAAACTCACGCACCTGAGGTACCTCACTAGCCTCACCCTCCATGACACCTCCGTCATGCGAGCTGGAGGTAATCTCTGGTAGTCATGCCGTTATCAACCTAACAGCCCGATGCTGCCCGAGAGGTGGCACACATATACCAAAGACTCAGCAATAATAATAAACATCAATCATTCACAGGAAGATAGTCTAGCAGAACTGCCTACCTCCCGGCACCAATCATCAATCAATAATCATCAATAATCATTTTATCATCATAATAACATCAATAACCAATTTAACAACAAATAACTAAGTTAGATGACAAAGTAGGCCATCCAACCGAACATGCATTAAACACACAATCAAACCCTAGTTTACCTATCATCAACTGGCAATTCAATCAATCAAACCACACCTGATCAACTAAAGGCATAATCTAACATTTTAAAGAAAGACAACCTAAATTTCAAATAATCATATCTTACATTCTACTAATCCAAACAACTCCAAATCAGTTTCTATCACTCACCCAATCAATCAACTATATTAGCCCCCTTGGAAACCAACCAAAACACGTCCAAATCATGCCCAACAACCCTAAAACCCTAGTGTGTTATGGCTGAAATTTCCGGATTTTAGCACGGACATCACAATCAAAAATTCGGTATTACAACGGCGCTACCACGTAATTAACAAACTTTTAGAAATCGACGACAATCGATTTCAATCAACACAACTCAAAATAATCAACATTTAGCAAATTAATCAACTTTAAATACCCGAAAAATAATAATTATGCTACAACAGTTCAAATCTCGTAGGATTACATATAAATGATCCCTAGCATGCATGGAGCAATAATCTAACATCAGATTGACATTCTAACAGTTCGATAATCAATTCTACGCAAAAACACAAAAGATGAGTTTTGAGATCTAGAATTTTTCTCTCACCTTTGATGCGATAAAAGCCTAGGAATGCGTGCAATGCATGCCCAACAAGTGGAATCCAACTTGGCACTAAATTCTACGGACAAAAACTAGGTTTTTCTTTGAAATTTTGCTTTGAAAACCTTTGAAATTTCTCTCTATTTTTTCTCTCCTTCCTTACGGCAATGTATGTGCAAATGAGTATGTTTTTGTGCTTTGTTGGTAGGTGTTGATGATATATGCATGAAAGTCAACAATTTAAATAAAGTCAAAGTTGAATTAACTTAGTATTTTTGTGTTTTCTTGACTTTAAATGCATTTTCTTGATCACCAAAGTTCAAAACAATTATTCAACACCCAAGATAGCTCAAGTAGGTTATTTTTAGGTGACAAGAAGTTTTACAATCAAGCAATTTCACTCGAGTCGGCTTAAAACTCGATTTTCGCAAAAGTCAGTGTAAAAACCCTAATAAATTCCTAAACCAATTTTAAAACCGTTTTAATCAAGCACAGGTCTATTAAAGTCCGTGGACTAGGTCTAGAAGGGTTAAAAAGACCAGTTGCAAAATTTTAGCGGACATGTTTCGAAAACACTATTCACTAAAAATCGACGATTAGATTTCTGACTCCGTTTTTGATGAAAATTTCATGAATGCACATTTAGCAAGTTCTAGGAGTATTGATATCAAAATTACCACATTCTAAGTTACATAGCACATAGATAGGTTAATTCACGCAAAACTAGATAAGATAGAAAAGTGGGGTTTCACATCACCTATCCTAGTATTACTCTCGTTCAAGCATGCTTAACTTTGGAGTTCTGATGGGACCAGTGCATTAGTTTTGGTATGATCGCACCCGTCATGTTGTTGCTGCAAAGCCATTATGTGTTGACGTTTCACAGTCCCAGCCCAGAGAGATGGTCCATTCAAACGACCCAATGGGCATATCGATAACCCATCGGCTTCAAGAATGCAGCATCCTCGGAAGATATGATATCAGCTGGTTGTAGGGTGGTCTATTATCCCGTGACTTAGGTTGTCGTCCTTTTCATGGCCCACGAAGACAGACCCGGGATTAAAAAAATGCAAAATGAAGAATAGTAGGCCTAAAATTGATTAAAACGTTCGATTTTGGGCCCCGAAAATAGGTAAATCCATTTAGGATTGTTGCCCCTGTTGTAGAGGTACCAGAGAGCTTTTCAACGATATGCTGTGCACCGCATAACTCCCTACGAATCAAAAGTTATGGGCACCGGAGCGGCGGGAACCTGGTAATCGATCCCACACCCTCGGTTTGCGAGCCCAGCCCCTCCAGGAAGTGAAGCCGGCAGACCCAGGGTATTTTACGACTTGAGGAAAAAATGTGACGAGAAAGCAACCTGCCAAAGCTAAACGTGAAAAAAAAGGGAGTGCAACACGAGGACTTCCAAGGGGTTCACCCATCCTAGTACTACTCTCGCCAAAGAACACTTAACTTTAGAGTTCTGATGGGATCCAGTGCATTAGTGCTGGTATGATAGCACCCGTCATGTTGTGGGTGCAAAGCCATTATGTGTTGATGGTTCGCAGTCCCAGCCTAGAGAGATGGCCTATTCAAACGGCCTAATGGGCTTATCGATAGCCCATTGGCTTCAAGAATGCAGCATCGTCGCAAGACGAGATATCGGCTGGTTGTAGGGCAGTCTAATATCCCGTGACTTAGGTTGTCGTCCTTTTCATGGCCCACGAAGACAGACCCAGGATGAAAAAAAAATGCAAAATGAAGAATAGTGTCCAAAAATTGATTAAAACGTTCAATTATGGGCCACGAAAATAGGCACAGCTAAGTAGGCTTGCTGCCTTTGTTGTAGAGCTCCCGGAAAGCTTTCCAACGATATGCTGTGCACCGCATAACTCGCTACGCATCAAAAGTTATGGTCGTTGGAGCGGCAGGGACCTGGTAATCGGCCCCACGCATTTGGTTTGCGGGCCCAGCCCCTTCGGGAAGCGAAGCCGGCCTGCCCAAGGTGTCGTATGACTCGAGGAAAGAAATGTGACAAGAAGGCATCTTGCCAAAGCTAAACGTGGAAAAAAAGGGGTGCAACACGAAGACTTCCCAGGGGGTCACCCATCCTACCAAGATGTGATATCGGCTTGTTGTAGGGTGGTCTACTATCCCGTGACTTAGGTTGTCATCCTTTTCGCGGCTCACGAAGACAGACCCGGGATGAAAAAAAATACAAAACGAAGAAAAGTGGCCCGAAACTAATTAAAATGTTTGATTTTGGACCCCGAAATAGGCGTAGCCGAGTAGGCTTGCTGCCCCCGTCGTAGAGCTCCCGGAGAACTTTCAAACGATATGCTGTACGCCACATAACTCCCTACGGATCAAAAGTTATCGGCACTACAGCGGTGAAGACCTGGTAATCAGCCCCATGCCCACGGTTTTTGGGCCCATTCCCTCCAAGAAGCGAAGTCAATTGGCCCAGGGTGTCGTATGACTCGAGGAAAGAAATGTGACCAGAAGGCATCTTGCCAAAGCTAAACGTGGAAAAAAAACAAAAATAGGGGTGCAACACGAGGACTTCCCAGGGGGTTACCCATCCTAGTACTACTCTCGTCCAAGCACGCTTAACTTCGGAGTTTTGATGGGATCTGGTGCATTAGTGCTGGTATGATCGCACCCGTCATGTTGTCGGTGCAAAGCCATTATGTGTTGATGGTTCAGAGTCCTAGCCCAGAGAGATGGCCCATTCAAATGACCCAATGGGCTTATCGACAACCCATCGGCTTCAACAATGCAGCATCCTCGCAAGACGTGAAATAGGCTGGTTATAGGGCGGTCTACTATCCCGTGAGTTAGTTTGTCGTCCTTTTCGCTGCTGAAGATAGACCCAGGACCAAAAAAAAAGGCTAAAGGAAAAAATTATCCCGAAACTGATTAAAATGTTCAATTTTTGACCCTGAAAATAGGCGCAGCTGAGCAGTCTTTCCCCCTCCCCCCATCGTAGAGCTCCCAGAGAGCTTTCCAATGATATGTTGTGCACCGCATAACTCCCTATGGAGCAAATGTTATGGGCACTGTAGTTGCAGGGACCTGCTAATCGGCCCCACGCCCTCGGTTTGCGGGCCCAACCCCTCTAGGAAGCGAAGCCGGTCGGCCTAGTGTGTCGTACGACTCGAGGAAAGAAATGTGACAAGAAAGCATCTTGCAAAAGCTAAATGTGGAAAAAAAAGAGGGTGCAACATGAGGACTTCCCAAGGGGTCACCCATCCGAGTACTACTCTCGCCCAAGCACTCTTAACTTCGGAGTTCCGATGGTATCTGGTGCATTAGTGCTGGTATGATCACACCCGTAATGTTTTGGGTACAAAGGCATTATGTGTTGACGGTTCACAGTCCCAGCCTAGAGAGATGGCCCATTTAAATGGCTCAATGGGCTTATCGACAGCCCATCAGCTTCAACAATGGTGCATCCTCGCAAGACGTGATATCGGCTGGTTGTAGGGCGGTCTACTATCCCGTGAGTTTGGTTGTCGTCCTTTTTGTGGCTCACGAAGACAGACCCTAGATGAAAAAAATGCAAAATGAATAAAATGGCCTAAAATTGATTAAAATGATAGATTTTGGGCCCGAAAACAGGCGCAGTCGAGCAGGCTTACTGCCCCCATCGTAGAGCTCCCAGAGAGTTTTCCAACGATATATTGTGCTCCACATAACTCCTTACGGATCAAAATTTATGGGCACTATAGCGGCGGGGACCTGGTAATCAGCTCCATTACCTAGGTTTGTGGGCCCAACCCCTTCGGGAAGCGAAGTCGGCCGGCCCAGGGTGTCTTATGACTCGAGGAAAGAAATGTGACCATAAAGTATCTTGCCAAAGCTAAATGTGGAAAAAATAAAAAAGGGGTGTAACACGAGGACTTCCTAGGAGGTCACCCATCCTAGTACTATTCTCACCCAAGCACACTTAACTTCGGAGTTCTGATGGGATCCGGTGCATTAGTGCTGGTATGATCGCACCGTCATATTGTGGGTACAAAGCCATTATGTGTTGACGGTTCACAGTCTCAGCCCTGAGAGATGGTCCATTCAAACGGCCCAATGGGCTTATCGACAGCCCATCGACTTCAAGAATGTAGCATCTTAACAAGACGTGATATCGGCTGGTTGTAGGGCGGTCTACTATCCCGTGACATAGGTTGTCATCCTTTTCATGGCTCACGAAGACAGACCCGGGACGAAAAAATGGAAAATGAAGAAAAGTGGCCCAAAACTGATTAAAATGTTCAATTTTGGGCCCCGAAAACAAGCGCAGCCGAGTAAGTTTGCTACCGCCATCGTAGAGCTCCCGGAAAGCTTTCCAACAATATGTTGTGCGCCGCATAACTCCCTACGGATCAAAAGTTATTAGAACTGGAGTGGCGGGGACCTGATAATCGGCTCCACACCCACGGTTTGCAGGCCCAGCCCCTTCGGGAAGCGAAGCCTGCCAGCCCAGGGTGTCGTATGAATCAAGGAAAGAAATGTGACGAGAAAGTATCTTGCCAAAGCTAAACGTGGAAAAAAAAGAGTGGGTGCAACATGAGGGCTTCCCAGGGGGTCACCCATCCTAGTACTACTCTCGCCCAAGCACACTTAACTTCGGAGTTCTGATGGGATCTGGTGCATTAGTGCTAGTATGATCACACCCATCATGTTGTGGGTACAAAGCCATTATTTGTTGACGGTTCACAGTCCTAGCCTAGAGAGATGGCCCATTCAAACTACCCAATGGGCTTATAGACAGCCCATCGGCTTCAACAATGGAGCATCCCCGCAAGACGTGATATCGGCTGGTTGTAGGGCGGTCTACTATCCCGTGAGTTAGGTTGTCGTCCTTTCCGCGGCTCATGAAGACAGACCCGGGACCAAAAAAAATACAAAATCAAGAAAAGTGGCCCAAAATTGATTAGAACGTTCTATTTTAGCCCCCAAAAATAGGGGCTGCTGAGCAGGTTTGCTGCCCTCATCACAAAGCACCCAGAGAGCTTTCTAACGATATGATGTGCGCTGCATAACTCCCTACGGATCAAAAGTTATGGGTACTTTAGTGGTGGGGACCTGGTAATTGGCCCCATGCCCTCAGTTTGCAGGCCCAGCCCTCCTAGAAGCGAAGCCGACCGGCCTAGGGTGTCATGCAACTCAAGGAAAGAAATGTGATAAGAAAGCATCTTGCCAAAGCTAAACGTGGAAAAAAAACAAAAAAAGGGGTGCAATACAAGGACTTCCCAGGGGGTCACCCATCCTAGTACTACTCTCGCCCAAGCATGCTTAACTTCGGAGTTCTGATGGGATCCGGTGTATTAGTGCTGGTATGATCGCACCCGTCTCACGAAGACAGACCCGGGATGAAAAAAAAAGGCTAAAGGAAGAAAAGTAGCCCGAAACTGATTAAAATGTTCGACTTTGGACCCCGAAAAGCGGCACAGCTGAGCAGGCTTGCTCCCCCCGTAGTAGAGCTCCCGGAGAGCTTTCGAACGATATGCTATGCACTGCATAACTCCCTACGGATCAAATGTTATGGACACTGGAGCGGCGGGGACCTGCTAATCGGCCCTGCGCCCTCGGTTTGCGGGCCCAGCCCATCCAGGAAGCGAAGCCGGTCGGCCCAGGGTGTCATACGACTCGAGGAAAGAAATGTGACGAGAAAGCATCTTGCCAAAGTTAAACTTGAAAAAAAAAATGGGGGTGCAACACGAGGACTTCCCAGGGGGTCACCCATCCGAGTACTACTCTCACCCAAGCACGCTTAACTTCGGAGTTCTGATGGGATCCAGTGCATTAGTGTTGGTATGATCGCACCGGTCATGCTATGGGTGCAAAGCCATTATGTGTTGACGGTTTAGAGTCCCAGCCCAGAGAGATGGCCCATTCAAACGGCCAAATGGGCTTATCGACAGCCCATCGGCATCAACAATGCAGTATCCTTGCAAGACATGATATCGACTGGTTGTAGGGTGGTCTACTATCCCGTGAGTTAGGTTGTCGTCCTTTTTGCTGCTCCCGAAGACAAACCCTAGACAAAAAAAATGCAAAATGAAGAAAATAGACTAAAATTGATTAAAATGATCGATTTTGGGCCCTAAAAATAGGCGCAGCCGAGCAGGCTTACTGCCACTGTCGTAGAGCTCCCGAAGAGCTTTCCAACAATATGTTGTGTGCCGCATAACTCCCTACTAATCAAAAGTTATGGGCATTATAGTGGCGTAGACTCGGTAATCGGCTCCATAACATCGGTTTGCTCGCCCAGCCCTTTGAGGAAGCGAAGCCAGCCGGCCCAGGGTGTCGTACGACTCGAGGAAAGAAATGTGACAAGAAAGTATCTTTCCAAAGCTAAACATGGAAAAAACAAAAAAGGGGGTGCAACACGAGGACTTCCCAGGGGTCACCCATCCGAGTACTACTCTCGCCCAAGCACGCTTAACTTTGGAGTTCTGATGGGATTCGGTGCATTAGTGCTAGTATCATTGCTTCCGTCATGTTGTGGGTGCACAACCATTACGTGTTGACGGTTCACAGTCCCAGCCCAAAGAGATGGCCCATTCAATCGGCCCAATGGGCTTATCGACAGCCCATCGGCTTCAACAAAGCAGCATCCTTGCAAGACATGATATCAGCTGGTTGTAGGGCGGTCTACTATCCCGTGAGTTAGATTGTCGTCCTTTTTGTGGCTCACAAAAACAGACCCTAGATGAAAAAAAATACAAAATGAAGAAAATGGCCTAAAATTGATTAAAATGTTCAATTTTGGGCCCCGAAACAGGCGCCGCCGAGTAAGTTTACTGCCCCCGTCGTAGATCTCCCAGAAAGCTTTCAAACAATATGTTGTGTGCCGCATAACTCCCTACGGATCAAAAGTTATGGGAACTGGAGCGGCGGGGACTTGGTAATCGGCCCCACGCCCACGGTTTGCTGTCCCAGCCCCTCTGGGAATCGAAGCCTGTCAGCCCAGAGTATCGTACGAATCGAGGCAAGAAATGTGCAGAGAAAGCATCTTGCCAAAGCTAAACATGCAAAAAAAAAGGGGGTGCAACACGAGGACTTCCCAAGGGGTCACCCATCCTAGTACTTCTCTCGCCTTAGCATGCTTAACTTCGGAGTTCTGATGGGATCCGGTGCATTAGCGCAAGTATGATCGCACCCGTCATGTTGTGGGTGTAAAGCCATTATGTGTTGACAGTTCACAGTCCCAGCCCAGAAAAATGGCCCATTCAAACGGCCCAATGGGCTTATCGATAGCCCATCGGCTTCAAGAATGCAGCATCCTCACAAGATGTGATATCGGCTAGTTATAGGGCGGTCTACTATCCCGTGACATAGGTTTTCGTCCTTTTCGTGGCTCACGAAGACGGGCCTAGGATGAAAAAAAAATGCAAAAAGAAGAAAAGTGGCCCAAAACTGATTAAAATGTTTGATTTTGGGCCCCGAAAACAAGCGCAGCCGAGTAAGTTTACTACCCCCGTCGTAGAGCTAAACGTGGAAAAAAAAGGGGGGGTGCAAACATAGGACTTCCCAAGGGGTCACCCATCCTTGTACTACTCTCGCCCAAGCACGCTTAACTTCAGAGTTCTGATGGGATCCGATGCATTAGTGCTGGTATGATCGCACCCGTCATGTTGTGGGTGCAAAGCCATTATGTGTTGACAGTTCATAGTCCCAGCCTAGATAGATGGCCAATTCAAACAGCCCAATAGGCTTATTGATAGCCCATCGGCTTCAACAATACAACATCCTCGCAGTACGTGATATCGGCTAGTTGTAGGGCGGTATGCTATCCCATGACTTAGGTTGTCATCCTTTTCGCGGCTCATGAAGACAGAACCGGGATGAAAAAAATGCAAAATGAAGAAAAGTGGCCCAAACCTGATTAAAACATTCGATTTTGGGCCACGAAAACTAGGACAGCAGAGTAGGCTAGCTGCCATCGTCATAGAGCTCCCGAAGAGCTTTCCAACGATATGTTGTGCACCGCATAACTCCATACGGATCAAAAGTTATGGGCACTAGAGTGGCGGGTACCTCGTAATTCCCCCCATGCCTATAGTTTGCGTGCCCAGCCTCTCCGGGAAGCGAAGTCGGCTGGCCTAGGGTGTCGTACGACTCGAGAAAAGAAATGTGAGGAGAAAGCATCTTGCCAAAGCTAAACGTGGAAAAAAAAGGGGTGCAACACGTGGACTTCCAAGGGGGTCACCCATCCTAGTACTACTCTCGCCCAAGCACGCTTAACTTCGGAGTTCTGGTAGGATCCGGTGCATTAGTGCTGGTATGATTGTACCCGTCATGTTGTGGGTGCAAGGCTATTATGTGTTGACGGTTCATAGTCCCAGCCCAGAGAGATGGCCCATTCAAACGGTTAAATGGGCTAATCGACAACCCATTGGCTTCAACAATGGAGCATCCTTGCAAGATGTGATATCGGCTAGTTGTAGGGTGGTCTACTATCCCGTGAGTTAGGTTGTCGTCCCTTTTACGGCTCACAAAGACAGACCTGAGATGAAAAAAATTGCAAAATAAAGAAAAGTGGCCCCAAACTAATTAAAATGTTCGGTTTTGTGCACCAAAAATTGGAGTAGCCAATTAGGTTTGCTGCCCCCGTCGTAGAGCTCCTAGAAAGCTTTCCAACGATATGTTGTGCGCCGCATAATTCCCTACGGATCAAAAGTTATAGGCAATTCAGTGGCAGGGACCTGGTAATCGGCCCCACGCCCTCGGTTTGCGGGCCCAGCCCCTCCAAGAAGCGAAGCTGGCCAGCCCAGTGAATCGTACGACTCTATAAATGAAATATGACGAGAAAGCATCTTGCCAAAGCCAAACATGGAAAAAAAAAACAAAAAAGGGGTGCAACATGAGGACTTCCCAGGGGGTCACACATCCTAGTACTACTCTCACCAAAGACCGTTTAACTTCAAAGTTCTGATGGGATCCCGTGCATAGTACTGTTATGATCGTACCAGTCTAGTTATGGGTGCAAAGCCATTATGAGTTGACGGTTCACAGTCCCAGCCTAGAGAGATGACCCACTCAAACGGCCCATTGGGCTTATCGACAGCCCATCGACATCAACAATGCAGCATCCTAGCAAAACATGATATCAGCTCGCTGTAGGGTGGTCTACTATCCCTTGAGTTAGGTTGTTGTCTTTTTCGCGACTCACGAAAACAGACCCGGGACAAAAAAAAAAAGCAAAATGAAGAAAAGTAGCCTGAAACTGATTAAAATGTTCGATTGTGGGCCACAAAAACAGGCGCACCAGAGAAGGCTTGCTATCCCGGTCGTAGAGGTCCCGGAGAGCTTTCCAACGATATGCTATGCGTCGCATTACTCCATGCAGATAAAAGGTTATGGTTACTACAGCGGCGGGGACCTGGTAATCGGCCCCACGCCCTCGGTTTGTGGGTCCAGCCCCACCGAGAAGCGAAGCCGGTAGGCCCAGGGTGTCGTACCACGGGAGGAAAGAAATAGGACAAGAAAGCATCTTGCCAAAGCTAAACGTGGAAAAGAAAAAACAAAAAAGGGGGTGCAACACGAGGACTTCCCAAGGGGTCACCCATCCTTGTACTACTCTCGCCCAAGCACGCTTAACTTCAGAGTTCTGATGGGATCTGATGCATTGGTACTGGTATGATCGCACTCGTCATGTTGTGGGTGCAAAGCCATTATGTGTTGACGGTTCACAGTCCCAGCCCAGATAGTTGGCCAATTCAAACGGCCCAATAGGCATATCGACAGCCCATCGGCTTCAACAATACAATATCCTCACAGTACGTGATATCAGCTAGTTGTAGGGCGGCATACTATCCCATGACTTAGGTTGTCATCCTTTTCGCGGCTCACGAAGACAGAACCGGAATGAAAAAAAATGCAAAATGAAGAAAAGTGGCCCAAACATGATTAAAACGTTCGATTTTGGGCCCCAAAAATTGGCACAGCCGAGTAGGCTTGCTGCCACTATCATAGAGCTCCCGAAGAGCTTTCCAACGATATGTTGTGCATCGCATAACTCCCTACGGATCAAAAGTTACGGGCACTGGAGTGGCGGGTACTTGGTAATTCCCCCCACACCTATGGTTTATGGGCCCAGCCCCTCTGGGAAGCGAAGTCGGCTGGCCCAGGGTGTCGTACGACTCGAGGAAAGAAATGTGACGAGAAAGCAACTTGCCAAAGCTAAACGTGGAAAAAAAAGGGGTGCAACACGAGGAGTTCCCAGGGGGTCACCTATCCTAGTACTACTCTCGCCCAAGCACGCATAACTTCGGAGTTCTGGTTGGATCCGTTGCATTAGTACTGGTATGATCGTACCCGTCATGTTGTGGGTGCAAAGCCATTATGTGTTGACGGTTCACAGTCCCAGCCTAGAGAGATGGCCCATTCAAATGGTCAAATGGGCTTATTGACAACCCATTGGCTTCAACAATAGAGCATCCTCGTAAGACGTGATATCGACTGGTTGTAGGGCGGTCTACTATCCCGTGAGTTAGGTTGTCGTCCCTTTTACGGCTTACAAAGACAGACCCAAGACGAAAAAAAATTATAAAATGAAGAAAAGTGGCCCAAAACTGATTAAAATATTTGGTTTTGTGCACCGAAAATAGGAGCAGCTGATTAGGTTTGCTGCATCCGTCGTAGAGCTCCCAGAGAGCTTTCCAACGATATGTTGTGCGTTGCATAATTCCCTATGGATCAAAAGTTATGGGTTCTTCAGCGGCGGGGACTTGGTAATCGGCCCACGGCCTCGGTTTGCGGGCCCAGCCCCTCCGAGAAGCGAAGCAGGCCGGCCCAGGGAATCGAACGACTCTAGGAAAGAAATGTGACAAGAAAGCATCTTGCCAAAGCTAGACATGGAAAAAAAAAACAAAAAAGGGGGCGCAACACGAGGATTTCCCAAGAGGTCACCCATCCTAGTACTACTCTCGCCCAAGCACGCTTAACTTTGGAGTTCTGATGGGATCCGGTGCATTAGTGCTGGTATAATCGTACCCGTCATGTTGTGGGTGCTAAGCCATTATGTGTTGATGGTTCACAGTCCCAGCCTAGAAAGATGGCCCATTCAAACTGCCCATTGGGCTTATTGACAGCCCATCGAGTTCAACAATGCAGCATCCTCGCAAGACGTGATAACGGCTTGTTGTAGGGCGGTCTACTATCCCTTGAGTTTGGTTGTCGTCCTTTTCACGGCTCACGAAGACAGACCCGGGATGAAAAAAAATGTAAAATGAAGAAAAGTAGCCCAAAACTGATTAAAACGTTTGATTTTGGGCCCACAAAATTGGCGCAGCTGAGTAGGCTTATTACCTCTGTCATAGAGCTCCCGTTGAGCTTTTTAACGATATGCTGTGCGCCGCATAACTCCCTACGGATCAAATGTTATAGGCACTACAGCGGCGGGGAGCTGGTAATTGGCCCTATGCCCTCGGTTTATGGGCTCAGCCCCTCCAAGAAGCGAAGAAGGCCGGCCCAGGGTGTCGTGTGACTCGAGGAAAGAAATGTGACAAGAAAGCATCTTGCCAAAGCTAAAGGTGGAAAAAAAAATAAAAAAAGGGGTACAACGCGAGGACTTCCCAAGGGGTCACCCATCCTAGTGCTACTCTCGCCCAAGCACGCTTAACTTCGGAGTTCTGATAGGATCCGGTGCATTAGTGTTTGTATGATCGCGCCCGTCATGTTGTTGGTGCAAAGCCATTATGTGTTGATGGTTCACAGTCCCAGCCCAGAGAGATGGCCCATTCAAACGGCCCAATGGGATTATCGATAGCCCATCGGCTTCAAGAATGCACTATCCTCGCAAGACGTGATATCGGCTGGTTGTAGGGCGGTCTACTATCCCATGACTTAGGTTGTCGTCCTTTTCGCGGCTCATGAAGATAGACCCGGGACGAAGAAAAAAACACGAAATGAAGGAAAGTGGCCCAAAACTGATTAAAACATTTGATTTTGGGCCCCGAAGACAGGCACAGCCGAGGAGACTTGCAGCCACCATCGTAGAGCTCCTAGAGAGCTCTCCAACGATATGCTGTGTGCCGCATAACTCCCTATGGATCAAAAGTTATGGGCACTGCAGCGGCGGGGACCTGGTAATCGGCCCCACGCCCACGGTTTAAGGGCCCAGCCCCTTTGGGAAGCGAAGTCGGGCAACCCAGGGTGTTGTTCGACTCGAGGAAAGAAATGTGACGAGAAAGCAACTTGCCAAAGCTAAACGTGGAAAAAAAAAGGTGCAACACGAGGACTTCCCAGCGGGTCACCCATCCTAGTACTACTCTCGCCCAAGCATGCTTAACTTCAGAGTTCTGATGGGATCCGGTGCATTAGTGCGGGTATGATCGCACCCGCCATGTTGTGGGTGCAAAGCCATTATGTGTTGACGGTTCGCAGTCCCAGCCAAGAGAGATGACCCATTCAAACAGCCTAATGGGCTTATCGATAGCCCATCGGCTTCAACAATAGAGCATCCTCGCAAGACATGATATCAGCTGGTTGTAGGGCGGTCTATTATACCATTAGTTAGGTTATCGTCCATTTCGCGGCTCACGAAGACCCGGGAGGAAAAAAATGCAAAATGAAGAAAAGTATCCTAAAATTGATTAAAACGTTCGATTTTCGGCCCCAAAAATAGGCGCAGCCGAGCAAGCTTGCTACCCCCATCGTAGAGCTACCGGAGAGCTTTCCAATGATATGTTGTGCACCACATAACTCCCAGCGTATCAAAAGTTATGGGTACTACAGCGGCGGGGACTTGGTAATTTGCACCATGCCCTCGGTTTGTGGGCCCAACTCCTCCGGGAAGGGAAGCCAGCCGACCTAGGGTATCGTACGACTCAAGGGAAGAAATGTGACGAGAAAGCATCTTGCCAAAGCTAAACATGGAAAAAAAACAAAAAAGGGGTGCAACACGAGGACTTCCCAAGGGGTCACCCATCCTAGTACTACTCTCGCCCAAGCACGCTTAACTTCGGAGTTCTGATGGTATGAGCGCACCTGTCATGTTGTGGTTGCAAAGCCATTATGTATGTGAGGCCCGACCCCAAATAACGTGTGTTACCTTGATTTGCGTGCCATAGACCCCTAATTATATGACCGACCTTAGATTACGTGTCCTGTCTTGGTTTTTGTGCATACCTCGTCATATGTGCCTTGACCTAGAATAGTGTGCCCTAATCCCCGACTCACATGCGGTACCTAGAAATACGTGCCCTGACCTCGATGTACGTGTGTTACCTCGTTTCGTGTGCCCTAACCTTGAACTGCGTACCTTAACCTAGGTTTAAGAGTCGTACCTCGATTTTCATGCATTACATTGAATTACGTGCCGTGCATTGGTTTACATGCATTCACCTAGGATTGCGTGCATTAGTCTTGAAGTCCGTGCCTTACCTCGTAGTTCGTGTCTACCTCGTGATTCGTGCCCTGTATTGATTTCTGTGTGTGTCTCATAGTACGTGCCCTAAACTTAGGAAAGCGTGCCCGCACGCTAATCAATAAAGAATCCTACACAAAGCACTAGACTATAAAATAATCCTACAAACACCACTAACTATTATTATAATCCTAATTCAAATCTCTACAAAATCCACTAACACCTAAATATTATATTTTAAACTCACTACAAGACAAAATCTCACAAACCTCTAAACATATCCTATATTCTATTCTACCTAAAATCCCTAAATACCCAACATTCTCTTACACACATGTTAAAACAATTCAAAAGATGACACAAATCTGAATTTTTGCATGCCCAAGGCCAACATATGCATCAACTTTTGCAAAAGCCTTATTTTTCTCTCATTTCTCTCACTTTCCTCACATTTTCTCTCTCTCCCTCTCACTCTCTCTCTCCATTTCGGTTTTGGCTGAGTTCTCTCCACCTCTTAGCTCATCTTCATCATCCTATGGTGCATCAAGACAAACCACAAGCAAAGAAACTCACCCAAGCAAGCTAGGATGCAAGAAACACACATGCAAGCATTTTGAGTCACCATTTTCGGCCTTGGTGAGTTTTTAAGCTTCCATTTCTTTTCTTCTTGTTCTAACCTCATGCATGTGCTAAGAGATTGATCACTAAGCTAGGAAAAATAGAGAAAAGCTAGTTGGAATCTCGGCTAAGCAAGAAGAAGAAGAGATTTGAGCTTCAACAAGGTTTTGAGCATTTTTTGGGTTGATTGCAAAGGTGAGGGTTAAAACCTTTTGAAAACTCTTCAAAAATTCACATGCATGCTCATAGATGTGTGTATTTGCTTCTGTACTTGAGCTATATGGTCGTTCATAAGCTTAAACAACCATGCATGGCAAGATCTTGGCTTGGAAATGATGCTAGGTGAAGTCGAAATTGTTGACAGCTCTCTGACCTGTATGTTCGAGGTAAGTTTAGCTAGGTAAATGATGTTTAAAATGCTTAAAAATTGGTAGGTGACTATTTTGGACAGTTTTGAACATTTTTACCAGAAATAGGCCGAAGCTAATTTTGATTCTAAGGTCCTAAAACTGGAAAATCTTTAAAATGTGACCAAATCTGGAAATTTGGAAAACTGAAGCAGGTTTTGGCAGATGCACTGACCTTGTGGAACGAACCATATTTGACTTTGTAAATGATGTCCAAAATGTATGAAATTTGGTGTGCTGCTATATTTTTCAGTTCTGGACAATTTTGTCAGAAGTGGACCAAGGCTAAAACTGACCCTAAGGACCTCAAAAACGTCAATTTCTGAAAAGTGTGCAAATCTGGACAGTTTTGTGCTATTCCACTGTTTCGGCTATATCTAATGATCCCGAAATCCAATTGATGCAAGGTTTGTTTCTGATTTTAGTTAACCTCTTAAGATTTAATTTGAAGTCTTATTCACTGAATTTGGATATTTTTTGCTTATCCGATTGATTGTGAGAAGACAGCCTATTGCAGTAAGGGTTTCACTTAATGTTGTGCTTAGAAAATTGTTGTGACTCCTCTTGTTGAATTAAATGCTTGGGATTATAGCTACGGGATGTTGTGTGGACTGTTTTGAATGTTTGAGGATGTTGAATTAAATGATGCATGGTTTGAGATTGACTTTGAGTTGGGTTGAGGCTCAAATTGCACGAATATACATGACATGGAAACCCTAATGACTAGGTAGTTTTGCTAAGTATTGATCAATTGGACATTGTGTGGGAATTATATGCTTAGTGGGCTGCCCGTAAATGTCTTATAACTTCAAATGTGATTTTGACCATTGCATGTTGACAAATAAGCTTTTCTTGCACCCGAACCCATGATTGATGTCATTGCATGTTGAATAATCGTATCACTTGATTACGTGGACTTCGAAATGAGTTATATGGCTTGACTTGCATGTGTTACATGGCTGCCCGTTTAATGTTCATATGACTCTATGTGTTCTACAAGTGAAATTTCATGTCAAGCATGCCTCGTTCGTTTACTTGGCAATATGTGATCTTGAAATTGCTCGGAGGCAACCTACTTTGTTGTCCTCTTAATGTGAATTGTTCAAAGATATTCAATGGTTTATTTGAACATGATTACTTGGCTGCCCGTTAAAGTTTAATTGCTTTCAAATGGATATATGAAATGATTATATGTTCTTACAATGCCTTATATGCCAATATGTCAAAATGTGATCATATACTTGCTCGGAGGCAACCTATTTTGTTGACCTCCTAATGTGAAATGTTAAATGACATAAATGTGCATTGCATACGAGGTTGCAACCTTTCATTGTGGCATGGTAGCGTTTTCACGAACGCCGGGCGGCATAGGGCTTGCCGGTGCTCCCGTGACTACCATGGTCCAATTCCCTCTCTCGCTTGGCATTCCACCCTTGGAGAGTTGGGTCGTAGGTTTCGGGGTACATCCGGAGTACACCTAATTGGGAGTGATAAGGGGATTATTGAAGTCGGCCGCAACAATCGTATCGAAATTGAAATTGAGAGCAACCGCTCACCGTATCCTTTTACTGTGTGTATAAGTACTCTCGCTTGGTTCCTAGAGAACCTTGGGGAGGAAAGACTGGTATTTCTGTTTCTTTACTTGATTAGACTGTTATATTCATGTTTGAAAAAGGGATTTTCATAAATTGAACCAGAAAATGAGTTTCAAAACGTATTTCTCGTTTCCCCTCGCTGAGTTCATAAGGACTCACCCTCTTTTAATCACAGGTGAAGAAGAACAGGTACAGGTACCCGAGGACAATGTGCCTATCGATGATTCCTTGGAGTGATTGCCTGTCCCTACGTGCTTTTGTGCCTTGCCTGAAAGTGGTTGCTATATGGATGTTGTGTTTGATTGTAACTATTCATTTTATTGATGTAAATAACCCCGTTGTAATCTGGGTCTAATTCTGAGATTGTACTATCTATAACCGGACGAACTTTTATTTGGTTGTTTGCTTTCGTTTTCTTTATTAGTAGTTATCGTAGGCATTCAAACCACTAGATGAACAATCAACTAAGTTAATTCTATCTAATTTCACTTAGGTGCTCATTTGCAAACTAAAGGATAATAGGTACTTGCATGATAGGAAATTGACAAATAAACGGGACATAGTTATCATGTTAGGCTTATTAACCAAACGAGACTTTCAAGATAAATTAGTAGGCAAATCGGTTGGTGACAAATAGGAGTCCTTAATGGAATTGGATTAATGATTGGAATAATTGAGGCGTTTAGAGAATTAGGTCAAACCAAAGAGCCCAATTACAGCCGTTATGCTGCCGGTTTATCAAAAATTTTTGGAGTTTAGGCCAAAATGTTAAGTGTTAAATCTTTATAAACAGTTAAGTATGTGATATTACCTGAATGATTAGATCACACCCTAGTCTAACCTTTATAGGCCGGGTTGGGGCGTGACAATGTGTTGACAGTTCACAGTCCCAGCCCAAAGAGATGGCCCATTCAAATGGCCCAATGGGCTTATCGACAACCTATCGACTTCAACAATGCAGCATCCTTGCAAGACGTGATATTGGCGCGTTGTAGGGTGGTCTACTATCACGTGGGTTAGGTTGTCGTCCTTTTTACTGCTGACGACGATGGACCTGGGATGAAAAAACAACACAAAAGAAAGAAAAGTGGCCCAAAAATGATAAAAATGAGCAATCTTGCTGTCCCCATCGTAGAGCTCCCGGAGAGCTTTCCAACGACATGTTGTGCACCGCATAACTCCCTACGGATCAAAAGTTAAGGGCATTGGAGCGGCGGGGACTTGGTAATCGGCCTTACGCCCTTGGTTTGTGGGCCTAGTGTGAGGCCCGACCTCGATCTGGGTGCGTTACCTTGTTTCGTGTGCATTAACCTTGAACTGCGTGATTTAACCTAGGTTAAAGAATTGTGTCTTGATTTACGTGCATATCATTGAATTACGTGCCTTGCATTGATTTACGTGCATTTCATTTAGGGTTACGTGCATTTACTTTGGAATACATGCATTTGTCTTGAAGTTCGTGCCTTACCTCATTGTGCGTGCCCTAGACCTAGGAAAGCGTGCCTGCACACTAATCTATAATGAATTCTACACAAAGCACTAGACTATAAAATAATCCTACAAACACCACTAACTATTATTATAATCCTAAGTCAATTCACTAAAAGAAAAAAGCACTAAACACTAAACATTCTTTATTCTTATTCTAAAACCCATGCACACAAAAAACTATAACACTAATACTATAATATAACATTATACAATAAAAAAATAACACAAAAATGCTCAATTACATGCCTTGGCCGACCATGTCTAGGCAATTTGACTAGCTTTGCACAATTTCAAATTATTCTAGACATACTCTTACACATCTATGACACACACAAGACACAATGCATTAAAATAAACCCATACACCCTACCCAAGCATGCCTTTCTTTGCCAAATTACCCAAGCATGCCAACAATTCAAAATAATGCTCAATGACAAAAGAAAATTCAGATTTACAAGCTCAAGGCACACACACACACACACACACAAACATCATTTCTTCTCATCAAACTCTCTTTTCCTCTCAAGCTCTCTCTTTCTCTCTCATTCTCGGCCATGGCTGCCCCTTTGAGTTCCATGGCTCAAGCTCACTCCCAAGACTTCTAACAAGCTCTCAAGGACTCTCAAGACCACTCTAAGCTCGGCCCTAGCAAGCAACATAGCAAGAAAATCTCACACAATCTCACAAATTCATCATTTTCGGCCATAGGTAAGTTTTGATGGTTTTCTTCCTTGTCTTTTGGTTTCGCACACATGCACACCTTCTTCACATGCTAACTAAGCTAGGATTTAAGGAAAAACAAGCTACCTCTCGGCCAAAGCAAGGAAAGAGGACCTTTTGTGCATTTTCAAGTGCATTCTAGCATTTTCATCCAACAAGTTGCTAAGGTGAGGGATAAAACCTTTTAAATGCTTCCAAAACTCACATGCATACTCTCATATGTCTGTATTTGCCTTTTTAGTTCATGTATATGTGTTTATATGAGCCTATCTACTCATGCATGGCTTGATAATGGCTAGAAACTTAGAGATATGCAAAATTGTTTTTCTGGCAGAATTCTGATCTTGTAGAACAAAATAGTTTTGGCCTAGTAAACGACATCAAAAATGCATGCAAATTGGTATAACACTACATTTGTCAGTTCTGAACATTTCGTGCAGAAATAGGATAAGGCTGATTTTGACTTTAAGACCCTTAAAAATGGAAACAATCGTAATGTGTCTAAAATTGAACAGTTTTGCGTAGTCTAACGGTTTTGGCCATAACGCCTAAGTCCGAACTCCAAATGCAGTGAGGTTTGTTCCTAGATTTAAATAACTCCTTAAGCTTAAATTTGAAAATTGGTTCACTGAAATTGGAGATTATTTGTGTGGCGAATTGAATGTGGAAAAACAGACCATTGCAGTAGGGTTTTTGCTTAGTAATATGCTTTGAATCATGTTGTAACTTTACTTGAGGTGTTGAATGCTTGGAATTATGGAAGTTAGAAATTGTGTGGACTGTTTTGGTTGGTTGAGGATGCTTAATTAATTGATGCATGGCTTGGGTTTAATTACAAGACGAATTGTGGCTTAATCGCATGTGTAAGCACGAAATTGAGGCCCTATTGCTTATGAATACTTGCTAAGTGTTGATCCTATGGTTAAGTATGTTCAATTGAGTAGTTAGTAGGCTGCCCATTAATTGCTAGGTATGCTTGAAATAGTTTAACTATCACTTGTGGTGCTTAGTGAACAACACCAACGCCCGAGCACGGCCTTGCAAACCCTAATGGCCCCGTAGACTCCCAAGTCATAAACCACTCTTGTATAACTTATAATTGATGTTGAGGATTGTCAACAGGCTGCCCTTATTTGTCCTTATAGCTCTAAACATGATCGCGATGGTTGCATGTTGATAAGTGAACTATTCTTGCACCCGATTTTGTATAAGTGTTGTTGCATGCTTGTATGATCTCAACACTTGATATATGAACCCGAAATGAGTTATATAACTTGATTTATATGTGTTACTTGGCTGCCCGCTAAATGTTCATATACCTCTAAGTGTTCTACAAAGTGAAATTAAATGTCAAAGCATGTCTTGTGTATTTACTTGTCAATGTGTGATCTTAAAATTGCTCGGAGGCAACCTACTTTGTTGTCCTCCTAATGTGATATGTTAAATATTATAATTGTACATTGCATACAAGGTTGCAACCTTTCATTCTGGCATGGTAGCGTTTCACGTACACCGGGTGGCATCAGGCTTGCCGATGCTACCGTGACTACCATGGTCCAATTCTCTCTCTCGCTTGGGGGCTAGACTTCCTCAAAGAGTTGGGTTGTAGGTTGGTGTACATCTGTAGTACACCCATTTGGAGTGGATGATTGAAGCTGGCCGCAACAATTGTTATCGAAAATGGACTTGAGAGCAAAAGCTCACCGTATCATTTTTACTATGTGTTTAAGTACTCTCGCTTGGTTCCTAGAGGACCTCGGGGAGGAAAGACGGGTAAATGTGTTCATTTATATTTATGTTATGTTATGAACTTGCTTATTTTATATGACATGTTTTCAAAAGGATTTTTCATAAGAATAATCGGAAAAGAGTTTCAAAACGTTATCTCTCGTTCCCCCTCGCTGAGTTCATAAGGACTTACCCTTTTTTATCATTATAGGTGAAGAAGATCTAGAATAGGTACCCGAGGAAAATGTGCCTGTTGATGATTCATTGGAATGATTGCATGCCTTATGAGCCTTGCCTAATTGTGGCTGTTTTGTGAACATCATGTTTGCTGGAAGACTACTTATGTTGGTCTTGTTGTAAATGATCCCCATTGTAATTTAGGGTCTAATTTTGGCTTGTACTGATTATAACTAGACAAACACTCTATTTGGTCATTTTGCTATCACTATTTTGATTTAGTAACTATCATAGGCAACTGAAGCATTAGGTGAAGGATCAAATAAAATGAATCTATCTAATCTTACCCAAGTACTTACTCATAGGCTAAAGCATAACAGGTACTCGCGTAAAAGGAATTGACAAATAAACGGAACACAGTTATCTTGTTAGGCTTGTTAATCAAATGAGACTTTCGAGTTAGATCGATAGGCATATCGGTTGATGATAAATAGGGGACTTAGTTGGAATCGAATCGATGATTGAAAGTTTTAAGGCGTTTAGAAAAATAGGTCAAACTAAAGAGCCCAATTATAGTCGTTATGCTGCCCATTTTCAAAAAAAATCTTTTGGAGTTCTAGGTCAACGTTAAGCGTTAAATCATAACAAATGGGTAAGTATGTGAAATAGCATAAATTAATTAGGTCATACCCTAGTTTAGCCTCCATAGGTCGGGTTGGGGCGTAACACCTAGCCCTTCCGGGAAGCGAAGCTAGCCGGCCCAGGGTGTCGTACGACTCAAGGAAAGAAATATGACGAGAAAGCATCTTGCCAAAGCTAAACGTGGAAAAAAAACACAAAAAAGGGGGTGCAACACGAGGACTTCCCAAGGGGTCACCCATCTTAGTACTACTCTCGCCCAAGCACGCTTAACTTCGGAGTTCAGATGGGATCTGGTGCATTAGTGCTGGTATGATGGCAATCATCATGTTGTGGGTGCAAAGCCATTATGTGTTGACGGTTCACAGTCCCAGCCTAGAGAGATGACCCATTTAAATGGACAAATGGGCTTATTGACAGCCTATCGGCTTCAACAATGCAGCATCCTCGCAAGACGTGATATCGGCGCGTTGTAGGGTGGTCTACTATCCTGTGAGTTAGGTTGTCGTCCTTTTCGCGACTGACGGTGATAGACCCGGGAAGAAAAAATAGCAGAAAATGAAGAAAAGTGGCACAAAATTGATTAAAACATTTGAGGTTGGGCCCCGAAAATAGGTGCAGCTGAGCAGGCTTGCTGCCCTCATCGTAGAGCTCCCAGAGAGCTTTCCAACAATATGTTGTGCGCTGCATAACTCCCTACAAATCAAAAGTTATGGGCATTGGAGTGGCGGAGACCTGGTAATCAGCCCCACGCCCTCAGTTTGCGGGACCGCTTACAAAGCTCACTCAGAAGAAAACAAAGTTCATGTGGGATGACAAGTGTGAGAACATCTTTCAAGAATTGAAGACAAGATTGACTACTGTGCCTCTTCTTGCATTACTTTAAGGAAGTCAAAGCTTTGTAATCTATAGCGATGCTTCTAAGGAAGGACTGGGTTGTGTTTTGATGCAGAATGGTAGAGTGATTGCATATGCTTCTAGGAAGCCAAAGCCGTATGAATTGAATTACCCAACGCATGATTTGGAACTAGTGGCTATTGTATTTGCACTAAAAAAATGGAGGCACTATTTGTGGGGTAACAAGTTTGAGGTGTTTACGGATCACAAAAGCTTGAAGTACTTATTCTCACAGAAGGAATTGAATATGAGGCAAAGACGGTGGATGGAGCTCTTGGATGATTATAACTGCACAATCAATTATGTGCCCGGTAAAGCGAATGTGGTAGCAGAAGCCTTAAGTCGGAAGGCGAGTATGGCAAAATTAGAGGTTAAGGTGTGGGAGATGTTAGAAGAAGCATTTATGTGGAAGCCACAATTGACTCAAAAAGGGATACTATTTGCCACTACACAAGTACAATCGACCTTGTTGTCTGAGTTACGAGAGGCCCAACAGAAGGATCAGCAGTTCCAGAATACTAAGGAAGGCAACACAGATTTCAAGTTTCATGATGATGGTATTTGGAGGTTTAGGACTCGAATTTGTGTCCCTAATGACCTAGAGTTGAAAAAGAAGATTCTTGAAGAATCCCATAACAATACACTATTCACCCCAGCAGGACAAAGATGTACTGGTATTTGAAGCAAGACTATTGGTGGAATAACATGAAAAGGGAGATTGCAGAGTTTGTGGCACGGTGTTTGACTTGTCAGAGGGTCAAAGCAGAACATCAACGACCGGTAGGTTTACTTCAGCCGTTGGAAATTCCTCAATGGAAATGAGAACATATAACTATGGATTTTGTCATGGACCTGCCTAGGTCACAAAAGGGTCATGATGTCGTTTGGTTCATAATGGATAGATTGACTAAGACCGCACACTTCTTACCGATGAACAAGGAGGATAGTCCTGAGAAACTAGGAGATATGTATGTAGTGGACATTGTAAGGCTACATGGGATGCTTGTAAGTATTGTGTCAGATAGGGATCCTCGTTTTACTTCCCGATTTTGGAAGAGATTACAAGAAGCTTTGGGGATGAAGTTGAGTTTCAGTACAGCTCAGACGGACGGACAATCTGAGAGAACTATTCAAATTTTGGAGGATATGTTGAGGGCGTGTGTTCTAGACTTTGAAAAAGGTTGGGAGAAATATATGCTTCTAGCAGAGTTTGCTTATAATAACAGTTATCAGGCCACTATCGGGATGGCCCTATATGAGGCAATGTATGGATGTAAGTGTCGATCCCCAATTTACTGGGATGAAGTAGATGAGACGAAGACTTTTGACCTGACCCTTCTACCAGAACTTATGAAGATTGTTGAAAATGTCCACCTCATCCGAAAACGGATGCTTAACCGCCCAAAGCAGGCAGAAAAGTTACGTAGACCGACGGAGACGGAATTTGGAATTCGAGATCGGTGACAAGGTGTTCTTGAAGTTATCACCTCGAAGGGGATTGATTAAACATGGTAAGGGTGGAAAGTTGAGCCCGAGGTTTGTAGGACCATTTGAGATAGTTGAAAAGGTTGGCAAATTAGTGTATCGACTCGAACTACCTTAAAACCTCTTCAATATTTATGATGTCTTCGATGTCTCAATGTCACGGAAGTATCACCCTGATCCATCGCACATCTTGGAGCCAGAGCCATTGCAGCTTCGGGAGAACTTGTCTTATGAAGAGAAGCCTATTCGGATCCTAGACCAGCAAGATCGGGAGTTGCGCAACAAGTCGATATCGATGGTGAAAGTGCTATGGGATTACCACTGAGTTGAAGAAGCAACGTGGGAAAGGCAAAACCAGATGGAGCAACAGTATCCGACATTATTCCAAAGGTAATATTGAATTTCAGGATGAAATTCTTCTAAGGAGGGAAGGATGTGAGGCCCGACCTTGATTTGCGTGCATTACCTCATTTCGTATGCGTTAACCTTGAACTGCGTGCCTTAACCTAGGTTAAAGAATTGTGTCTTGATTTACGTGTATTGCATTGAATTACGTGTCTTGCATTGATTTACGTGCATTTCATTTAGGGTTGCGTGCATTTACTTTGGAATACGCGCATTTGTCTTGAAGTTCATGCCTTACCTCATAGTGCAGGCCCTAGACCTAGGAGAGCGTGCATCCACGCTAATCTATAAAGAATCCTACACAAAGCACTAGACTATAAAATAATCCTACAAATACCACTAACTATTATTATAATCCTAAGTCAATTCACTAAAAGACAAAAGCACTAAACACTAAACATTCTTTATTCTTATTCTAAAACCCATGCACACAAAAACCTATAACACTAATACTATAATACAATATTATACAATAAAAAAAATAACACAAAAATGCTCAATTACATGCCTTGGCCGACCAAGTAACGCCCCGATCCCTCACGAGACCGGAGGCTTTAATAACCATGCTATTCTCATCCCAATGCCAAACCCAGTCACAAAATTTAGGAAAAACGGATAGAGTCTCCCTTGCACCGTGGACATTCTGAAAACCTGTAAACACTCAATAAAGCCACAACAAAACAAGGCATTCATTTATAACTAAAGATCTTAGCTTTAAGGCCATCCGATCCTTAAGACATACAAACAGTTTAGATACACACAAGCATGCATTCATAAGTTAACTTCTTTACAAAACCACTTATCATGTCACTCCATGATAGCATTGAACATTCTTAGAAATTAAAGCCAACCATACACCCGTTCATTCACACCCAAGCATGCAACGTAGCTAGAAGCAGAAGCAAAAGTTATTACATGCCACAATTCCATAACACTTACTACATCCACTTAGCTTTCAAACTTGCAACTACTCAAATATATATACATAAGCCCTTAGGCTCCAAAATAGAATAGAAAGTAGAACAATTAAGGTCTTCTACAGTTTAGCAAGCAATCACTCAAATCTCAAGTAATAACACACAGCAATCAGGTCAACTTCTCCAACTGCCCCCACCTGAAACATGTTTAGCGAGGTATGAGCAATCATAATTGCTTAGTGAAGGATAAGGTCTACCGGGGACGTGCAATGCAGCAGATAACTCAATAGACATTTAAAACAAATAAGGAGCAATCAAAATAACAAGCTACCACACATTAAAAAACAAACGAGTCACCTGATCTTCAATCACAAATCAAGAGCCACGAACTGAAATCCCGATGTAATAATGATACAGATATTGATAAGCCGGCATCCCCTTATAACTCCAAAATAGGTGTACTCCGCATGTACCCCGAATCCTATGACCCAACTCTCCCTAGGCGGCATCCCAAGTGAGAGAGGGACTGGGTAACCATGGTAGTCAAGGTATACCAGCAAGCCCGATGCCGCCCGGTTTCCACGACACTACTATGCCCAAATAGTTGCGCAACCACGATGCAATGTACTCAAAATGATAACAATAGAATACATCAATAAACACATGATTGAGGGACAACAAAGTAGGTTGCCCTCACATGCAATATATAGACAATAAGTGCACATAATCTAAGTACAAGTAAATAAACTATTATGCACATAAGGATGAAGTCTCCTTCACCTCTATCAAGCTCCACAATACAAGATTGACTTCAAATCACTCTCAATCACCTTGAACATAAAGTTAAACATTGTTTCAATTACTCTTTAACTACAACATTCATGAATTATCTAACTAGGTTAGCTAACTCATAGTTTACTTAATTAACATGCAATCAAGTAATCATTCAAGTAATCTAATATACCAACAATATAACTAACAACAATAAAATCGTGATATAAGCATGTTCTACAATCATTTTAAAGAGCATTTTAAGCATAGATAACCATATTTAATTCCATAATAGTACTATCAATTTATAAAGCCATTAATCCATACATATTCTCTTTACAATTAACTCAATATAAAACTCAAGGAAAACACTTAGAACTATGGCAATACAATTACTATAAACAAGAATTCACTTAGAATCTTCAATTCAAGAAAAACAATTATGCAATTTAGTTCATGAAACATTCTCTGGATAATGCCATATCTTAGATAATCACCCATAACCACCTAACCCATCAAGTCTAATCAAAACTTAGCAAATAACCCAACTTTATTCCGAAAGCCCCTTTCATAAACCCAACTAAAAATCTATCTTCTAAGTGACGGGAGGACGCTACGAGCATTCCAAGCATTCAATGGTCACTAACCAACCACAAGGAAGTTCTACAAATACCTAAAACACTAGAACAAACCAATTTCCCTAAATGTCCCTCTTTATGTTCTAGTCATTCTAACCAACTTCTAGCCATCTTTTAATGGGTTTAAGTAAACATTTAAGCCATCTAGCATTAATGGTACCTAATAGAAACACTAAAACCATCAATTGAGCAAAAGTCACAAAAACTCAATAGAATACTATTCTTTTCTCTAACTTTCTCAAGTTATCACATCCCAACGAGCTATGATAATAGAAATCTGTTTTCACCACGCAAACCTATCCATATTATGATCCATTTAAATGCAAAGAAAACCCGTTTAAACTATAACAATCACAAAACTCCATTCGTCCCCTTAGTTGATTATACTACAACTAAGTTAATCAATCACCTAACTAATGCCATAACTATACCAAAAGTGCTTCCATGACCTCCCAAGACAATGCCAACACTCAAACCGAGCAAATTCTACACTTGGTCAAAATATCCCCTTTGTAATTCAAGGCTAATTAGCTTCCAAACGTAATACGAAGTTCAAGGTACGCAACCAAGCTATACTACCTTCCTAATGACACTTGATGACACCACTTAGGACCTCAAAGTCATGCAATTACCCACATCTAGCCCGAAAGCCCCAAATTCTCTCTTTTGACTTTATACTACACGTACCTCAATCAGGACTCAAATGGGAGCTAGCAAAGCTTAGTTAGGTCCTAAATAGCCTAGGATTACTAAATGTAGAGGCCAATTCAACCTGGATTCGCGATAACCCCAAAACCCATTTCTAAAAGTCGGCTATTTCATTCTTTTGCTAGGTTATGAGCAATTAAATATTATGGGGCTTTTAAACTACTTTCATTAACATCTAAAGCACCTATTAGGATCATTGATTCAAGCTATAAAGTCCAATTTCACAAAACCCTAACATTCCTATTACTATTCATGCCAAATATTCAACGAGCAATTTCAACTGATTAAACTACAAAACAATAGCATAAATTATATCTCTACTACTTATATATAACATACATAAGCATATTTTAGCATTGCATTAGCATTTAAAAGCAAAACAAGAAATTTAAGAAAGGTGTCACATTTTTGAAATGCAAAAATAGGTATGAAATCCCTCACCTATTGCGTGTAGGAGCTCCTAGGAGGCTAGCAAACACCCTAAACCACTTGCACCTAGCTTGGCTTGGGTTGGAATGAGGATTTGTTGAGCAAAAATCTATATTTCTCCTTCTATGCTATTTTCAGATTTGCTACAGTGTTTTCAGCTTTTCTCTTCTTTTTTTGTTTTGTTTTATGAGCTATTATATGTATATGTTGAGCATTTAAAGGGTGGGGTCAAGTTGGGTGAGTTTATTGCCTACTAAAATGAGCCTAGTCAACTTAAAAATGAGTCTAATGCGCATAAATTAAGTTATCTAGCTAAAACATAATGTTTCATACGTAATACTATTAATTAGCTTTAATAAATCATTTTCTAAACGAAGGCTCCTATCGCTTTAAGCTCAAATGCACAATTTTCTCATTCCTATAACAATTAATATGATTTAAGAAAAATGCTCATTCAAAAAAAAATAGATAGTTAGAAAATATAATGAATAGTAACTAAGGAAAACAACAAGTAAATGGATAGTGAAAATGCACAAACAATAGATGAAATAGTTAATGAATCATGGTAATGTTCTCGGGTGTCACAGACCATGTCTAGGTAAATTGACTAGCTTTGCACAATTTCAAATTATTCTAGACATACTCTTACACATCTATGATACACACAAGACACAATGCATTAAAATAAACCCATACACCCTACCCAAGCATACCTTTCTCTGCCAAATCACCCTAGCATGCCAACAATTAAAAATAATGCTCAATGACAAAAGAAAATTCAGATTTACAAGCTCAAGGCCGACACACACATACACAAACATCATTTCTTCTCATCAAACTCTCTCTTTTCCTCTCAAGCTCTCTCTTTCTCTCTCATTCTCGGCCATGGCTGCCCCTTTGAGTTCCATGGCTCAAGCTCACCTCCAATACTTCTAACAAGCTCTCAAGGACTCTCAAGGCCACTCCAAGCTTGGCCCTAGCAAGCAACATAGCAAGAAAATCTCACACAATCTCACAAACTCATCATTTTTGGCCATAGGTGAGTTTTGATGGTTTTCTTCCTTGTATTTTGGTTTCACACACATGCACACCTTCTTCACATGCTAACTAAGCTATGATTTAAGGAAAAACAAGCTACCTCTTGGCCAAAGCAAGGAAAGAGGACATTTTGTGCGTTTTCAAGTGCATTCTAGCATTTTCATCCAACAAGTTGCTAAGGTGAGGGTTAAAACTTTTTAAATGCTTCCAAAACTCATATGAATGCTCTCATATGGCTGTATTTACCTTTGTAGTTCATGTATATGTGTTTATATGAGCCTATCTACTCATGCATGGCTTGATAATGGCTAGAAACTTAGAGATATGCAAAATCATTTTTCTGGCAGATTTCTGACCTTGTAGAACGAAATAGTTTTGGCCTAGTAAACGTTGTCAAAAATGCATAAAAATTGGTAGGACCCTATATTTTTCAGTTTGGAACATTTCTTGAAGAACTAGGCTAAGGCTAATTTTGACTGTAAGACCCTCAAAAATGACAAAAATCGTAATGTGTCTAAAACTGGACAGTTTTGCGTAGTCTCACGGTTTTGGCCATAACTCCTAAGTACGAACTCCAAATGCAGCAAGGTTTGTTCCTAGATTTAAAGAACTCCTTAAGCTTCAATTTGAAATTTGGTTCACTGAAATTGGAGATTATTTACTTGGTTAATTGAATGTGGGAAAACAGACCATTGCATTAGGGTTTTTGCTTAGTAATATGCTTTGAATCGTGTTGTAACTTTACTTGAGGTGTTGAATGCTTGGAATTGTGGTAGTTAGAAGTTGTGTGGGTTGTTTTGGTTGGTTGAGGATGCTTAATTAATTGATGCATGGATTGGGTTTAATTACATGATGAATTGTGGCTTAATCGCATGTGTAAGCACGAAATTGAGGCCCTATTGCTTATGAATACTTGCTAAGTGTTGATCCTATGGTTAAGTGTGTTCAATTGAGTAGTTAGTAGGCTGCCCATTAATTGCTAGGTATGCTTGAAATAGTTTAACTATCACTTGTGGTGCTTAGCGAACAACACCAACGCCCGAGCACGGCCTTGCAAACCCTAATGGCCCAGTAGACTCCCAAGTCATAAACCACTCTTGTGTAACTTATAATTGATGTTGAGGATTGTTAACAGGCTACCCATATTTTTCCTTATAGCTTTAAACATGATTCCCGATGATTGCATGTTAATAAGTGAACTATTCTTGCACCCGGTTTTGTGTAAGTGTCGTTGCATGCTTGTATGATCTCAACACTTGATATATGAACCTGTAATGAGTTATATGACTTGATTTATATGTGTTATTTGGCTGCCCGCTAAATGTTCATATACCTCTAAGTGTTCTACAAAGTGAAATTACATGTCAAAGTATGCCTCGTGTGTTTGCTTGTCAATGTGTGATCTTAAAATTGCTCAAAGGCAACCTACTTTGTTGTCCTCCTAATGTTATATGTTAAATGTTATAATTGTGCATTGCATACAAGGTTGCAACCTTTCATTATGGCATGGCAGCGTTTCATGCACGCCGGGCAGCTTCGGAATTGCCGGTGCTACCGTGACTACCATGGTCCAATTCCCTCTCTCGCTTGGGAGCTAGACTTCTCGGAGAGTTGGGTCATAGGTTTGGTGTACATCCAGATTACACCCATTTGGAGTGATAAGTGGATGATTGAAACCGGTCGCAACAACTATTATCAGAAATGGACATGGTCAAATTCCCTCTCTCGCTTGTACTGATTATAACTAGACAAACACTCTATTTGGTTGTTTTGCTATCACTATTTTGATTTAGTAACTATCATAGGCAACTGAAGCATTAGGTGAAGGATAAAATAAAATGAATCTATCTAATCTTACCCAGGTACTTACTCATAGGCTATAGCATTACAGGTACTCGCGTAAAAGGAATTGACAAATAAATAGAACACAGTTATCTTGTTAGGCTTGTTAATCAAATTAGACTTTCGAGTTAGATCGATAGGCATATCAGTTGATGATAAATAGGGGTCTTAATTGGAATCAAATCAATGATTGAAAGTTTTGAGGTGTTTAGAAAAATAGGTCAAACTAAAGAGCCCAATTATAGCCGTTATGCTACCAGTTTTTCAAAAAAATCTTTTGGAGTTCTAGGCCAACATTAAGCATTAAATCATAACAAATGGGTAAGTATGTGAAATAGCATAAATGACTTAGGTCACACCCTAGTCTAGCCTGCTTAGGTCGGGTTAGGGCGTGATACCCAGCCCCTGCGGGAAACGAAGTTGGCCTGCCCAGGGTGTCGTACGACTTGAGGAAGGAAATGTGACGAGAAAGCATCTCGCCAAAGCTAAACGTGGAAAAAAAACACAAAAAATAGGGTACAACACGAGGACTTCCCAATGGGTCACCCATCCTGGTACTACTTTCGCCCAAGCACGCTTAACTTTGGAGTTCATATGGGATCTGGTGCATTAGTGCTGGTATGATCGCACTCGTCATGTTGTGGGTGCAAAGCCATTATGTGTTAACGCTTCACAGTCTCAGCCCAGAGAGATGGCCCATTCAAATGGCCCAATGGGCTTATCGACAATCCATCAGCTTCAACAATGCAGCATCCTCGCAAGACGTGATATTGACACGTTATAGGGCAGTCTACTATCCCGTGAGTTAGGCTGTCATCCTTTTAGCTGTTGACAGCAACAGACCCGGGATAAAAAAACAGCGCAAAAGGAAGAAAAATAGCATGAAATTGATTAAAATGTTCGATTTTGGGCCCCAAAAATGGGTGCAGCTAGGCAAGATTGCTGGCCCCGTCGTAAAGCACCCGGAGATCTTTCCAAATATATGTTGTGCACCGCATAACTCCCTACAAATCAAAAGTTATGGGCATTGGAGTGGCGGGAACCTGGTAATCGTCCCCACGCCCTCAGATTGCAGGCCCAGCCCCTCCGGGAAGCGAAGCTGGCCGGCCCAGGGTATCGTACGAATCGAGGAAAGAAATGTGACAAGAAAGCATCTTGCCAAAGCCAAACATGGAAAAAAGAAACAAAGAAGGGGGTGCAACACGAGGACTTCCCAGGGGGTCGCCCATCCTTGTACTACTCTCGTCCAAGCACACTTAACTTCAGAGTTCTGATGGGATCCTGTGTTTTAGTGCTGGTATGATCACACCTATCAAGTTGATGGTGCAAAGCCCTTATGTGTTGACGGTTCATAGCCCCAACCAAGAGAGACGACCCATTCAAAAGGCCCATTGGGCTTATCGATAACCCATCTTCTTCAACAACGCTGCATTACTGCAAGACGTGATATCGACACGTTGTAGAGCCCTCCAATGTTCTGCGAGTTGGGTTCTCGTCCTTTTCACAGCTCACGACGAACGATACGGGCCTAAAAAATAGCACAAAAAGAAGAAAAGTGGCCTGAAGCTGATGAAAACATTCTATTTTGGGTTCCAAAAATAGGCACAGTCGAGCAGGCTTATTGCCCCCATAGAAGCGCTCCCAGAGAGCTTTCCAACGGTATGCTATGTGCTGCATAACTCCTTACGGATCAAAAGTTATGGGCATCGGAGCGACGGAGACTTGGTCACAGGCCCCGCATCCTCGGTTTGCGTGCCCAGCCTCTACGCGATGCGAAGTTGTCTTGCCCAAGATGCTGTGGGACTTGAGAATATAAATGTGAAGGATAAAGCATCTTGGCAAGAATAAACGGGGAAAAAAAAATGAAAAGGGGGTTGCAACACAAGGACTTCCTAGGGGGTCACCCATCCTAGTACTACTCTCGCCCAAGCACGCTTAACTTCGGAGTTTTGATGGGATCCGGTGCATTGGTGTTGGTATGATCGCACCTATCAAGTTGATGGTGCAAAGCCCTTATGTGTTGACGATTCACAGCCCTAGCCAAGAGAGACGGCCCATTCAAAAGGCCCAATAGGCTTATCGACAGCCCATCTGCTTCAACAACGCTGCATCACCGCAAGACGTGATATCGACGTGTTATAGAGCACCCCAATGTTCCGCGAGTTAGGTTCTCGTCTTTTTCACGACTCACGACGAATGACACGGGCTTAAAAAATAATGCAAAAATAAGAGAAATACCCCAAAACTGATGAAAACATTCGATTTTGGGTTCCAAAAATAGGTACAGCCAAGCAAGCTTACTATCCCCGTCGTAGCGCTCACGGAGAGCTTTCCAACGGTATGTTGTGCGCCACATAACTCCTTACGGATCAAAATTATGGGCACCGGAACGACGGAGACTTGGTCACAGGCCCCACGTACTCGGTTTGCATGCCTAGCCTCTACGCGATGCGAAGTTGTCTTGCCCAAGATGTTGTGGGACTCGAGAATATAAATGTGAGGGATAAACCATCTTGGCAAGGCTAAACGGGGCAAAAAAAAAATGAAAAGGGGGGTGCAACACTAGGACTTCCCAAGGGGTCACCCATCCGGGAAGCGAAGCTGGCCGGCCCAGGGTATCGTACGAATCGAGGAAAGAAATGTGACAAGAAAGCATCTTGCCAAAGCTAAACATGGAAAAAAGAAACAAAGAAGGGGGTGCAACACGAGGACTTCCCAGGGGGTCACCCATCCTTGTACTACTCTCGTCCAAGCACACTTAACTTCGGAGTTCTGATGGGATCCTGTGCTTTAGTGCTAGTATGATCACACCTATCAAGTTGATGGTGCAAAGCCCTTATGTGTTGACGGTTCATAGCCCCAACCAAGAGAGACGACCCATTCAAAAGGCCCATTGGGCTTATCGATAACCCATCTTCTTCAACAACGCTGCATTACTGCAAGACGTGATATCGACACGTTGTAGAGCCCTCCAATGTTCTGCGAGTTGGGTTCTCGTCCTTTTCACAGCTCACGACGAACGACACGGGCCTAAAAAATAGCACAAAAAGAAGAAAAGTGGCCTGAAACTGATGAAAACATTCTATTTTGGGTTCCAAAAATAAGCGCAGTCGAGTAGGCTTATTGCCCCCATAGAAGCGCTCCCAGAGAGCTTTCCAACGGTATGCTATGTGCTGCATAACTCCTTACGGATCAAAAGTTATGGGCACCGGAGCGACGGAGACTTGGTCACAGGCCCCGCATCCTCGGTTTGCGTGCCCAGCCTCTACGCGATGCGAAGTTGTCTTGCCCAAGATGCTGTGGTACTTGAGAATATAAATGTGAAGGATAATGCATCTTGGCAAGAATAAACGGGGAAAAAAAATGAAAAGGGGGTTGCAACACAAGGACTTCCTAGGGGGTTACCCATCCTAGTACTACTCTCGCCCAAGCACGCTTAACTTCGGAGTTTTGATGGGATCTGGTGCATTAGTGTTGGTATGATCGCACCTATCAAGTTGATGGTGCAAAGCCCTTATGTGTTGACGATTCACAGCCCTAGCCAAGAGAGACGGCCCATTCAAAAGGCCCAATAGGCTTATCGACAGCCCATCTGCTTCAACAACGCTGCATCACCGCAAGACGTGATATCGACGTGTTATAGAGCACCCCAATGTTCCGCGAGTTAGGTTCTCGTCTTTTTCACGACTCACGACGAATGACACGGGCTTAAAAAATAATGCAAAAATAAGAAAAATACCCCAAAACTGATGAAAACATTCGATTTTGGGTTCCAAAAACAGGTACAGCCAAGCAAGCTTACTATCCCCGTCGTAGCGCTCACGGAGAGCTTTCTAACGGTATGTTGTGCGCCACATAACTCCTTACGGATCAAAATTATGGGCACCGGAACGACGGAGACTTGGTCACAGGCCCCACGTACTCGGTTTGCATGCCTAGCCTCTACGCGATGCGAAGTTGTCTTGCCCAAGATGTCGTGGGACTCGAGAATATAAATGTGAGGGATAAACCATCTTGGCAAGGCTAAACGGGGCAAAAAAAAAATGAAAAGGGGGGTGCAACACTAGGACTTCCCAAGGGGTCACCCATCCGGGAAGCGAAGCTGGCCGGCCCAGGGTATCGTACGAATCGAGGAAAGAAATGTGACAAGAAAGCATCTTGCCAAAGCTAAACATGGAAAAAAGAAACAAAGAAGGGGGTGCAACACGAGGACTTCCCAGGGGGTCACCCATCCTTGTACTACTCTCGTCCAAGCACACTTAACTTCAGAGTTCTGATGGGATCCTGTGCTTTAGTGCTGGTATGATCACACCTATCAAGTTGATGGTGCAAAGCCCTTATGTGTTGACGGTTCATAGCCCCAACCAAGAGAGACGACCCATTCAAAAGGCCCATTGGGCTTATCGATAACCCATCTTCTTCAACAACGCTGCATTACTGCAAGACGTGATATCAACACGTTGTAGAGCCCTCCAATGTTCTGCGAGTTGGGCTCTCGTTCTTTTCACAGCTCACGACGAACGACACGGGCCTAAAAAATAGCACAAAAAGAAGAAAAGTGGCCTGAAACTGATGAAAACATTCTATTTTGGGTTCCAAAAATAAGCGCAGTCGAGCAGGCTTACTGCCCCCATAGAAGCGCTCCCAGAGAGCTTTCCAACGGTATGCTATGTGCTGCATAACTCCTTACGGATCAAAAGTTATGGGCACCGGAGCGACGGAGACTTGGTCACAGGCCCCGCATCCTCGGTTTACGTGCCCAGCCTCTACGCGATGCGAAGTTGTCTTGCCCAAGATGCTGTGGGACTTGAGAATATAAATGTGAAGGATAAAGCATCTTGGCAAGAATAAACGGGGAAAAAAAAATGAAAAGGGGGTTGCAACACAAGGACTTCCTAGGGGGTCACCCATCCTAGTACTACTCTCGCCCAAGCACGCTTAACTTCGGAGTTTTGATGGGATCCGGTGCATTAGTGTTGGTATGATCGCACCTATCAAGTTGATGGTGCAAAGCCCTTATGTGTTGACGATTCACAGCCCTAGCCAAGAGAGACGGCCCATTCAAAAGGCCCAATAGGCTTATCGACAGCCCATCTGCTTCAACAACGCTGCATCACCGCAAGACGTGATATCGACGTGTTATAGAGCACCCCAATGTTCCGCGAGTTAGGTTCTCGTCTTTTTCACGACTCACGACGAATGACACGGGCTTAAAAAATAATGCAAAAATAAGAAAAATACCCCAAAACTGATGAAAACATTCGATTTTGGGTTCCAAAAATAGGTACAGCCAAGCAAGCTTACTATCCCCGTCGTAGCGCTCACGGAGAGCTTTCCAACGGTATGTTGTGCGCCACATAACTCCTTACGGATCAAAATTATGGGCACCGGAACGACGGAGACTTGGTCACAGGCCCCACGTACTCGGTTTGCATGCCTAGCCTCTACGCGATGCGAAGTTGTCTTGCCCAAGATGTCGTGGGACTCGAGAATATAAATGTGAGGGATAAACCATCTTGGCAAGGCTAAACGAGGCAAAAAAAAATGAAAAGGGGGGTGCAACACTAGGACTTCCCAAGGGGTCACCCATCCTAGTACTACTCTCGCCTAAGCTCGCTTAACTTCGGAGTTCTGATGGGATTTGGTGCATTAGTTCTGGTATGATCACGCCCATCAAGTTGATGGTGCAAAGCCCTTATATGTTGACAGTTCACAACCCCAGCCAAGAGAGACGGTGTGAGGCTCGTCCTCGATAACGTGTCTTACCTCGATTTACGTGCCTTAAACCCAGAATTATATGACTGACCTTGGATTACGTGCCCTATCTTGATTTTTGTGCATGCCTCGTCATAACCTTGACCTAGAATTGTGTGCCCTAATCCTCAATGTACCAATACCTAGATATATGTGTCTTGACCTCGATTTATGTGTGATACCTTAATTTGTATGCACTAACCTCGAACTGCGTGTTAACCTAGATTTAAGTGCCATACCTTGATTTTCGTGCATTGCATCAAAATATGTGTCTTGCATTGGTTTACGTGCATTCACCTAGGATTGCGTGAATTTGCATTGGAATCCGTGCATTGCCTCAAATTATGTGCCTTACCTCGTAGTGCGTGCTCTAAACCTAGGAATACGTGCCTGCACCCTAATCAATAAAGATTCATTACACAAAACACTAGACCATAAAATAATCCTGCAAACTCCACTAACATTAAAATACTATTAAACTATCCTAAGCATTCCACTAAGTTATATTTAAATCCTAAATCAACCCACTAAAAGACAAAACTTCACCAAAACCTACATCCTATCATCAAACACTAGAATTCAAAAAAATAAAAATAAACAACACATACATGGCCAACAAGGATTTCCTACTCATCCATACACACAAGATTATAATTAAACTCACACAAGCCAAAAAAAAAAAACATTTCTATGACAACAAAAAACACAAAAATTATTCCTACACACTACCCAACCCCCTTTTTTCGGCCCTCTCAACCCACATGCTAAAACAATTCAAAATGTACTCTAGTTGACACACAAAATTCAGCTTTGCAAAGCCCCAAGGCCGACACACATATGCAACATTCAAGAACATCTTCAAATTTCATTTTCCTCTCAAACTCTCCCATTCTCTCTCCATTTCGGCTATGGCTCTTTCTTGAGCTTCCAAGACCTCAAGCATGCTCTCAAGAACACTCCAAGCTTCGGCCATAGCAAGGAATTCAAGCTAGATAGCTCAAGTCACACACAAAGCTCACAAAACCTCTCATTTTCGGCCATAGGTAAGCTTTAAGGGTTTCCTTCCTTGTCTTTTGGTTTTGGTTTTACACACATGCACGCCTTCTACACTCACTAACTAGGCTATGATTTAAGAAAAATCAAGCTACCACTCCGCCAAAGCAAGGAAAAAGGGCTTTTCATGCGATTCAAGAGCATTTCTTGCATTTCATCCATCAAGTTGCTAAGGTGAGGGTTAAATCTTTTGAAATGCTTTCAAAACTCACATGCATGCTCTCATATGGATGTATTTGCTCTTGAAGTTCATGTATATGTGTTTATATGAGCATATATACTCTTGCATGGCTTGGAAATTGGTAGAAACTTTGAGATATGCAGTCACATTTTTCTGGCAGCTTTCTGTCCTTGTAGAACGAAATGTTTTGGGCCTAGAAAAAGATATTAAAAATGCATTAAATTTGGTAGGTCACTATATTTTTCAGTTCTGAACATATCTTTCAGCAATAGGCTAAGGCTAATTTTGAGTCTAAAACCCGCAAAAAGGGAAAATATCGAAATGTGTATAAAACTGGACAGATTTGCGTGGTCTCACAATTTTGGTCATAGCTCCTATTTCCGAACTTGAAATGCAGCGAGGTTTGTTCTTAGATTTAAAGCACTCGTTATGCTTCAATTTTACATTTGATTCACTAAATTTGGAGGTTATTTTCTTGGTTAATCGAATGAGGAAATATTGGCTATTGCAGTGAGGTTTTACTTGGAACTTGATTTAAATCATGTTGAAATGGTACTTTGAGGTATTGAATGCTTGGACTTACGGAAATTAGAAGTTGCATGGGCTGTTTTGGTTGGATGAGGTTTCTTAAATTAGTTGATGCATGGCTTAGGTTCATTACATGACAAATTCTTGCTTGATCGTATGTGTGAGCACGATATTGAAGCTCTATTGCCTATGCATGCTTGCTAAGTGAATATCATATGGTTAAATGAATTCATTTAAGTTGTTAGTAGTCTGTACAATAATCTCTAAGTGTGCTTGAATTGGTCTAAGTGATTCTTGTGGTTCTTAGCCAACTAAACCTATACCCGAGCACGGTCCTTGTAAACCCTAATGGCTACGTAGACTTCCAAGTCATAAACCACCCTTGTGTGACTTATAATTGATGTTGAGGAATGTTAATGGGCTGCCCGGAATTTTCTTGATAGCCCTAAGCTTGATTCTTGATGATTGCATGTTGATAAGTTAACTATTCTTGCACCCGGTTTTGGGTAAAGTGTCATAGCATGCTCGTATGTTCCTAACACTTGGTATATGAACTAAAATGAGATATATGACTTATTTATATGGTGTTACTTGGCTGTCCGTTAAATGTTCATATGCTTCTAAGTGTTTACAAAGTGAAATTACATGTCAAAGCATGCCTCGTATGTTTACTTGTCGATATGTGATCATACGTGTATCCGGAGGCAACCTACTTTGTTGACCTCCTAATGAGAATTGTTAAAAGATATTCTATGGCTTATTTTGAACATGATTACTTGGCTGCCCGTGAAAGTTTAATTGCTTTCAAATTGATATATGAAATGATTATATGTTCTTACAATGCCTTATATGCCAATATGTCAAAATGTGATCATATACTTGCTCAGAGGCAACCTACTTTGTTGACCTCCTAATGTGAAAGGTTAAATGGCATAAATGTGCATTGCATAGAAGGTTGCAACCTTTCATTTTGGCATGGTAGCGTTCACGTCACTCCGGGCAGCATCGGGCTTGCTGGTGTATTGGCGTGACTACCATGGTCCAATTCCCTCCCTCGCTTGGGGGCTAGACTTCTTCAGAGAGTTGGGTCGTAGGATTTGGTGTACATCCAGAGTACACCCATCGGGAGTGATAAGTGGATGATTGATGCCAGCTACAACAATGGTTATTGGAAATGATCTTGAGAGCAAATGCTCACCGATTGATCTTGAGAGCGAAAGCTTACCGTATCCTTTTTACTATGTGCTTAAGTACTCTCGCTTAGTTCCTAGAGGACCTCGGGGAGGAAAGACTATTTATCTATATGCCACTACTATGATTAATACATGAATCAAATGTGATTAAAAATCTTTACTGATTATCCTATGTTAATAAAATGATGTGATAACTATGTTTATTGTTGCATTATACTTATGTTGTATATGATCTTATTTGTGTTACATGACATATTTTCAAAGGAGTTTTCACAAGTTAACCGGAAAAGGATTTCAAAAACCTTGTCACTTGTTTCCCCCCTCGCTGAGTTCATAAGGACTCACCCTCTTTTTGTTACAGGTGAAGCTGGAGTAGAAAATGTGCCTGAAGACAACGTGTGTGTTGATGATTCCTTGAAGTAATTTGGTTGTTTAGCTTGCGTTGCATGAACGTGGCTATATGTTTGAAGTTGTTTGGCTTGATTGTTGAAGACTTTAGTTCTATCTATTTAAATAGCACACTTGTAATTCGGGGCCTAGTTTTGGTTTGTAATAATTAGGAACCATGCGGACTCTCTTAGACTGTTTGATGCTTTCCATTCCTTGTTTCGGGTTTAATTATTGCTAGTAGGATCCAAAGGTCAAACTAGGATTGAACTAAGGCGGGTTACATTATAATCATAGAATCACTCACTTGTAAGTCTCAATATAGATAAACAGGTACCAGTAAGGTAAAATTAATAAGCAACTTGTAACCAAACATAGTCGCCATGTTTAAATTCATAATCCTATATTGAGTTCTTAAGTTTGATTTAACTAGAACGGGCATATTGATCAAGATAAAACAAGGGTCATTGTTGTAAACCAATTGAGACTTTCTAATTGTGTGTTTTAAAGATTAGGTTAAAACCAAATGCTCTAATTACAGCCGCTATGTTAATGGTTTTCAAAAAAATGTTTTGGAGTTCAAGCCTAACGTTAAGCATTAATCATAACAAATAGCTAAGTTGTAAAATAGCGTTAATAATTTAGGTCATGCCCTAGTCTAGCCTCTATAGGTTAAGGTTGGGGCATGACAGACGGCCCATTCAAAAGGCCCATTGGGTTTATCGACAACCCATCTGCTTCAACAATGCTACATCACCGCAAGACATGATATTGACGCATTGTAGAGCCCTCCAATGTTTCGCGAGTTGGGTTCTCATCCTTTTCGCAACTCACGACGAACGACACGGGCCTAAAAAATAGCACAAAAAGAAGAAAAGTGGCCCAAAACTGATGAAAATATTCGATTTTGGGTTCCAAAAATAGGCGCAGCCGAGCGGGCTTGCTGCCTCTACAATAGCGCTCCCGGAGAGCTTTCCAACGGTATGTTGTGCACTAGATAACTCCTTGCGGATCAAAAGTTATGGGCACCAGAGCGACAGAGACCTAGTCACAAGCCCCACGTTCTCGGTTTACTTGCCCAGCCTCTACGTGATGCGAAGTTCACTTGCCCAAGATGCCATGGGACATGAGAATATAAATGTGAGGGATAAAGCATCTTGGCAAGGCTAAACGGGGCAAAAAATTGAAAAGGGGGTGTAACACGAGGACTTCCCAGGGGTTTACCCATCCTTGTACTACTCTCACCCAAGCACGCTTAACTTCAAAGTTCTGATGGGATCCGGTGCAATAGTGCTGGTATGATCACACCCATCAAGTTGATGGTGCAAAGCCCTTATGTGTTGGCAGTTCACAGCCCCAGCCAAGAGAGAAGGTAGTTTCAAAAGGACCATTAGGCTTATCGACATCAACAACGCTGCATCACTGCAAGACGTGATATCGACGCATTGTAGAGCACCCCAATGTTTCGCGAGTTGGGTTCTCATCCTTTTCGCTGCTCACGATGAATGACACGGGCCTAAAAAAAGTACAAAAAGAAGAAAAGTGCCCCGAAATTGATAAAAATGTTAGATTTTAGGCTACGAAAATAGGCGCAGTCGAGCAGGCTTGCTGCCCCCGTCTTAGAGCTCCCGATGAGCTTTCCCCCTGCCGTAGAGCTCCCGATGAGCTTTCCAACGGTATGTTGTGCACCACATAACTCTTTACAGAACAAAAGTTATGGGCACCGGAGCGACGGAGACCTAGTCACAGGCCCCACGTCCTCTGTTTGCGTGCCCAGCGTCTACGCGATGCAAAGTTGTCTTGCCCAAGATGCCGTGGGACTTGAGAATATAAATGTGAGGAATAAAGCATCTTGGCAAGCTTAAACGAGGCAAAAAAAATGAAAAGGGGGGTGTAACACGAGGACTTCCCAGGGGTTCACCCATCCTTGTACTACTCTCGCCCAAGCACGCTTAACTTCAGAGTTCTGATGGGATCCGGTGCATTAGTGTTGGTATGATTGCACCCATCAAGTTGATGGTGCAAAGCCCTTATGTGTTGGCTATTCACAGCCCCAGCCAAGAGAGAAGGTAGTTTCAAAAGGCCCATTAGGCTTATTGACAGTCCATCTACTTCAACAACGCTGCATCACCACAAGACGTGATATCGACACATTGTAGAACACCACAATGTTTCGCGAGTTGGGTTCTCATCCTTTTCGATGCTCATGACGAATGACACGGGCCTAAGAAAAAGCACAAAAAGAAGAAAAGTGCCCCAAAATTGATAAAAACGTTCGACTTTGGGCTACAAAAACAGGCGCAGTCGAGTAGGCTTGCTGCCCCTGTCTTAGAGCTCCCGATGAGCTTTCCCTCTATCGTAGAGCTCCCGATGAGCTTTCCAACGGTATGTTGTGCACCATATAACTCTTTACAGAACAAAAGTTATGGGCACCGCAGCGACGAAGACCTGGTCACAAGCCCCACGTCCTCTATTTGTGTGCCCAGCGTCTACGCGATGCGAAGTTGTCTTGCCCAAGATGCCGTGGGACTTGAGAATATAAATGTGAGGGATAAAACATCTTGGCAAGGCTAAATGGGGCAAAAAAAAAAAATTGAAAATGGGGGCGCAACATGAGGACTTTCTACGGGGTCACCCATCCTAGTACTACTCTCGCCCAAGCACGCTTAACATCGGAGTTCTAATGGGATCCAGTGCTTTAGTGCTGGTATGATCGAACCCATCAAGTTGATGGTGCAAAGCCCTTATGTGTTGACGGTTCACAACCCCAGCCAAGAGAGACGGCCCATTCAAAAGGCCTATTGGGCTTATCGATAACACATCTGCTTTAACGATGCTGCATCACCGCAAGACGTGATATTGATGCATTGTAGGGCCCTCCAATGTTCCACAATTTGGGTTCTCGTCCTTTTTACGGCTCACGAAGAATGACACGGGCCTAAAAAATATTGCAAAAAGAATAAAAATGGCCCAAAATTGATGAAAAATTTGATTTTGGGTTCCAAAAATAGGCACAGCCAAGTAGTCTTGCTGCCCCCACTGTAGCGCTCCCGGAGAGCTTTCCAATGGTATGCTGTGCGCCGCACAAATCCTTACGGATCAAAAGTTATGGGCACCGAAGTAACAAAGACCTGGTCATAAGCCCCACGTCATCGGTTTGCGTGCCCAGCCTCTACACGATGTGAAGTTGTCTTTCCCAAGATGTCGTGGGACTCAAGAATATAAATGTGAGGGATAAGGCATCTTGGCAAGGCTAAATGGGGCAAAAAAAAATGAAAATGGGGGTGCAACACGGGGACATTCCAGGGGGTTACCCATCCTAGTACTACTCTCGCCCAAGCACGCTTAACTTCTGAGTTCTGATGGGATCTGGTGCATTAATGTTGGCATAATCGAACCCATCAAGTTGATGGTACAAAGTCCTTACGTGTTGACGGTTCACAGCCCCTGCCAAGATAGATGACCCATTAAAAAGGCCCATTAGGCTTATCGACAGCCCATCTGCTTTAACAACGCTGCATCACCGAAGACGTGATATCGACGCTTTGTAGAGGCCCCGAATGTTCCGCGAGTTGGGTTCTCGTCCTTTTTGCGGCTGACGACGAATAACACATGCCTAAAAAATAGCGCAAAAAGAAGAAAAGTGCTCCAAAACTGATAAAAAGGTTATATTTTGGGCACCAAAAATAGACGCAGCCAAGCAAGCTGGCTATCCTCATAATAGAGCTCCAGGAGAGCTTTCTAATGGTATGCTGTGCACCACATAACTCCTTACGGATCAAAAGTTATGGGCACTGGAGCGACAGAGAGCTAGTCACCGGCCCCACGTCTTCGGTTTGCGTGCCCAGCTTCCATGCGATGTGTAGTTGTCTTTCCCAAGATGCCGTGGGACTTGAGAATATAAATGTGAGGGATAAAGCATCTTGGCAAGGCTAAACGGGGAAAAAAAAAATGAAAATGGGGTGCAACACGAGGAATTCCCAGGGGTCACCGATCCTAGTACTACTCTCGCCCAAGCACACTTAACTTCGGAGTGCTGATAGGATCTGGTGCATTGGTGCTAGTATGATTGTACCCGTCATGTTGATGGTATAAAGCCCTTATGTGTTGACGGTTCACAGCCCTAGCCAAAAGAGACGGCCCATTCAAAAGGCCTATTGGGCTTATCGATAGCCCATCTGCTTCAACAACGCAATAACACCGCAAGACGTGATATCGATGCATTGTAGAGCCCTCCAATGTTCCACGAGTTGAGTTCTTGCCTTTTTCACAGCTCACGACGAATGACACGGGCCTAAAAAACAAAGCAAAAAGAAGAAAAATGGCCCGAAACTCATGAAAATATTCGATATTGGGTACCAAAAACAGGCGCTGTCGAGCAGGCTTGCTGCCCTTGTCGTAGAGCTCCCGGAGAGCTTTCCAATGGTATGTTGTGTACCTCATAACTCCTTACGAATCAAAAGTTATGGGCACCGTAGCGACAAAAACTTGGTCAAAGGCCCATGTCCTCGATTTACGTGCCCAGCCTCTACGCATTGCGAAGTTCTCTTGCCCAAGATGCTGTGGGACTCAAGAATATAAATGTGAGGGATAAAGCATCTTGGCAAGGCCAACGGGGTAGAAAAAAAGGAAAACGGGTGTACAACACAAGGACTTCCCAAGGGGTCACCCATCTTAGTACTACTCTCGCCCAAGTACGCTTAACTTCGAAGTTTTTATGGGATCTAGTGCATTAGTACTAGTATAATTGTACCCGTCATGTTGATGGGGCAAAGCCCTTATGTGTTAACGGTTCACAGCTCCAGCCAAGAGAGACGGCCCATTCAAAAGGCCTATTGGGCTTATCGACAGCTCATTTGCTTCAAGAACATAGCATCACCGCAAGACGTGATATCGACACATTATAGAGCCTTCCAATGTTCCGCGAGTTGCGTTCTCGTCCTTTTTGCGCCTGATGACGAACGACACGGGCCTAAAAAATACCGCAAAAATAAGAAAAATGGTCTAAAACTGATGAAAACGTTCAATTTTCAGTACCGAAAAAAGGTGAAGCAGAAATGGCTGATTGCCCCCATCATAGAGCTCTCGGAGAGCTTTCCAATGGTATTCTGTGCACCGCATAACTCCTTACAGATCAAAAGTTATAGGCACCGGAGCGACTGAAACCTAGTCACAGACCCCACTTCCTCTGTTTGCGTGCCCAACCTCTACGCGTTGCGAAGTTATCTTGCCCAAGATACCATGGGACTCGAGAATATAAATGTGAGGGATAAAGCAACATGGCAAGGCTAAATGGGGCAAAAAAAATGAAAAAGAGGGTGCAAGACGAGGACTTCCCAGTGGGTTACCCATCCTAGTACTACTCTCGCCCAAGCAGGCTTAACTTCGGAGTTCTGATGGGATCTGGTGCATTAGTACTGGTATGATCACACCCGTCATGTTGATGGTGAAAAGTCCTTATGTGTTGACAGTTCACAGCCCTAGCCAAGAGAGACGGCCCATTCAAAAGGCCCATTGGGCTTATCGACAACCCATCTGCTTCAACAACGCAGTATCACCGCATGATGAGATATCAACACATTGTAGAGGCCCCCAATGTTCCGCGAGTTGGGTTGTCGTACTTTTCGCTGCTCAGGACAAACGACACGGGCCTAAAAAATAGCACAAAAAGAAGAAAATAGCTCAAAACTGATGAAAATGTTTGATTTTCGGTACGAAAATAGGCACAGCCTGGCATGCTTGCTACCCTTTTCGTAGAGCTCACGAAAAGCTTTCCAACGGTATGTTATGCGCTGCATAAATCCTTACGGATCAAAAGTTATGGGCATCGGAGCGACGGAAACTTGGTCACAGACCCCATGTGCTTGGTTTGCATGCCCAGCCTCTACGCAATGCGAAGTTGTCTTGCCCAAGATGTCGTGGGACTCGAGAATATAAATGTGAGGGATAAAGCAACATAGCAAGGCTAAACGGGAAAAGAAAATGAAAAAGGGGGTGCAACACGAGGACTTCCCAAAGGGTCACCCATCCTAGTACTACTCTCGCCCAAGCACGCTAAACTTCGGAGTTCTGATTGGATCCGGTGCATTAGTGCTGGTATGATTGCACCCATCAAGTTGATGGTGCAAAGCCCTTATTTGTTGACGGTTCACAGCCCCAGCCAAGAGAGACGGCCCATTCAAAAGGCCTATTGGGCTTATCGATAACACATCTGCTTTAACGATGCTGCATCACCGCAAGATATGATATCGACGCATTGTAAGGCCCTCCAATGCTTCGCAATTTGGGTTCTCGTCCTTTTTGCGGCTCACGATGAATGACACGGGCCTAAAAAACATCATAAAAAGAAGAAAAGTGGCCCGAAACTGATGAAAACGTTAGATTTTGGGTTTGAAAAATAGGCACAGCTGAGCAGGCTTGCTGCCCCCACTGTAGCGCTCTCGGAGAGCTTTCCAACGGTATATTGTGCGCAGCATAACTCCTTATGGATCAAAATTTATGTGCACCAAAGCAACAGAGGCCTTGTCATAGGCCTTGTGTGTCACGCCCCAACCCAACCTATAGAGGCTAGACTAGGGTATGATCTAATTCCTTTACACCAATTTACATACTCAACCGTTTGTTATGATTTAACACTTAACGTTGGCCTAGAACTCCAAATGTTTTTTTCCAGAAAACCGGCAGCATAACGGCTGTAATTAGGACCTTTTAGTTTGACCTAATTTCTAAATGCTTCAATTATTCCAATCATTAATCCAATTCCATTGAGGACTCCTATTTTGTCATCAATCGATATGCCTACTAGTCTATCTTAAAAGTCTCGTTTGTTTAATAAGCCTAACATGATAACTATGTCCCGTTTATTCATCGATCGTATTACACAAGCACTTGTTACCCTTTAGCCTATGAAAGTTACAAAATCAAAATAGCGATAGCAAACCACCAAAAGAGTTAGTTCGGTTATAATCAGTACAAGCCAAAATTAGACCCAAATTATAACGGGGCCATTTACATCAACAAAATAAATAGTCTGCAATCAAACACAACATCCCTAATGCCAATCATGTTCACGAAAAGCACGCAATGCACATAGTCGTTCCAAAGGTTCATCAACTAGCACATTTTCTTCAAGTACCTGTTCTAAATCTACTTCACCTGTGATGATAAAAGATGGTGAGTCCTTATGAACTCAGCGAGGGGGAAACAAGAGATAACGTTTTGAAACTCTTTTCCGGTTAATCTTATGAAAACCCTTTGAAAACATGTCAAATAGAATAAGTAAGTACATAACATAACATAATTATAAATGAACACATTTACCCGTCTTTCCTCCCCGAGGTCCTCTAGGAACCAAGCGAGAGTACTTAAACACATAGTAAAAAGGATACGGTTTGATACGTACAGGACTCTAGAGGTGGCTCCTACGGGCTCAAGAGGTAGCTCCCACCACTTTTAGGTGTAGTACTTTGCCTCGCATAGCACTTAGTTCCTGCCGTTCAAGTTCATTTCCAATGACCATTGTTGTAGCCGGCATCAATCAACCACTTATCATTCCCATTGGGTGTACTCTTGATGTACACCAAATCCTACGACCCAACTCTCCGAGGAAGTCTAGCCCCTAAGCGAGAGAGGGAATTGGACCATGGTAGTCACGGTAGCACCGGCAAGCCTGATATCGCCCAGCGTGCGTGAAACGCTACCATGCCATAATGAAAGGTTGAAACCTTGTATGCAATTCACATTTATGCCATTTAACATTTCACATTAGGAGGTCAACAAAGTAGGTTGCCTCCGAGCAAGTATAAGATCACATTTTTGACATATTGGCATATAAGGCATTGTAAGAACATGTAATCATTTCATATATAAATTTGAAAGAAATTAAACTTTTACGGGCAACCAAGTAATCATGTTCAAAAAAAGCCATAGAATATCTCTTAACAATTCACATTAGGAAGTCAACAAAGTAGGTTGCCTCCGAATACACGTATGATGACATATCGACAAGTAAACATACAAGGAATGCTTTGACATGTAAATTCACTTTGTAAAACACTTAGGAGCATGTGAAAATTTAACGGACGGCCAAATAACACCATATAAAACAAGTCATATAGCCCATTTTAGTTCATATATCAAGTGTTGAGATCATACGAGCATGCAACGACACTTATACAAGACCAGGTGCAAGAATAGTTCACTTATCAACATGCAATCATCGAGAATCATACATAGAGCTATAAGGAAAATTTTGGGCAGCCTATTAACAATCCTCAACATCAATTATAAGTCACACAAGAGTGGTTCATGACTTAGGAGTTTACGAAGCCATCAGGGTTTACATTAGGCATGCTCGGGTGTTGGTTTGTTTGCTAAGGACCACAAGAAACAATTAAACCATTTCAAGCATACTTATAAATTATTGGACAGCCTACTAACCACTCAATTGAACACATTTAACCATTGGATCATCACTTAGCAAATATTCATAAGCAATAAGGCCTCAATTACATGCTTACGCATGCGATTAAGCAACAATTCGTCATGCAATAAACCAAATCCATGCATCAATCAATTAAGCATCCTCAACCAACCCAAACAGCCCACACAACTTTTAATTTCCACAATTCCAAGAGTTCAATACCTCAATTAAAGTTACAACATGATTGAAAGCATATTATCAAGCAAAAACCCTACTGAATTAGGCTATTTTCTCTCACTCGTTTAACCAATCATATAACCTCAAAATTTAGTGAACCAAATTTCAAAATGAAGCTTAAGAAGTTCTTTAAATCTAGGAACAAACCTTGCTGCATTTGGAGTTCAGACTTAGGAGTTACGGTCAAAACCGTGAGACTACGCAAAACTGTCCAGATTCATACACATTTCGTTATTTGCCATTTTTGAGGGTCTTAGAGACAAAATTATCCTTAGCCTATATCTGCAAGAAATGTCCAAAACTGAAAAATCTAGTGACCTACAAATTTTAATACATTTTGAACATCGTTTACTAGGCCAAAACTGTTTCGTTCTACAAGGTCAGAAAGCTGCCAGAAACCTACTTCATATTTCCAAGTTTTCCAGATTTAGACACATCACGATATTTGACCATTTTGGAGGCCTTAGAGTCAAAATTGGCCTTGGAATATTTCTGCAAAATGTGTTCAGAACTGACCAATATAGTGACCTACCAATGTTTATACATTTTTATCAATGTTTACTAAGCCAAAATGACTTCGTTCCACAAGGTCAGTAATCTGCCAGCAAAAAAACTTGTTTACATATCTTCAAGTTTCTAGCCATTATCAAGCCATGCATGAATAGATAGGCTCATATAAACACATATACATGAACTAAAAAGGTAAATACAGCCATATGAGAGCATACATGTGAGTTTTGAAAGCTTTTAAAAGAGTTTAACCCTCACCTTAGCCTATTGATGGATGAAAATGCACAAACACTCTTAAAATCGCACAAATAGATCTTTTTCCTTGCTTTGGCCGAGCGGTATGTTGATTTCCTTTAAATCATAACTTAGTTAGCTTGTGTAGGATGTGTGCATATGTGTGAAACCAAAAGATAAGGAAGAAAACCTTTAAAACTCACCTATGGCCAAAAATGAGAGGTTTGAGAGCTTGTGTGAGATTTTCTTGCTTGTTGCTTGCTTGGGAGAGTCTTAAAGAGTCATTGAGAGCTTGTTAGGAGTCTTGGGAGCTCAAAGGGAAGCCTTGGTCAAAAATGGCGAGAGAATGGGAGAGTTGAGAGAGTTTTTGAGAGGAAAATGATGATTGAAGCATGTTGAGTGTAGCTTGTGTGTGTGTGTCGGCCTTGAGCCTTTCAAATCTGATTTTTCTTAGACAATTGTGCAATTTTGAACTGTGAGGAGCATGCTTGGTGTGTTGGCCGAGATAGGGTAGCTTGGGTAGGGTGCTTAGGAGTTTTTTTTTGCATTGTGTCTTGTGTTTGTGTCATAGATTGTCTATGGCCAAGCTTGGGAGAGTCTTAAAGAGTCCTTGAGAGCTTGTTAGGAGTCTTGGGAGCTCAAAGGGCAGCCTTGGTTGAAAATGGAGAGAGAATGGGAGAGTTGAGAGAGTTTTTGAGAGGAAAATGATGATTGAAGCATGTTGAGTGTAGCTTGTGTGTGTGTGTCGGCCTTGAGCCTTTCAAATCTGATTTTGCTTAGAAAATTGTGCAATTTTGAACTATGAGGAGCATGTTTGGTGTGTTGGCCGAGATAGGGTAGCTTGGGTAGGGTACTTAGGAGTTTTTTTTTTTTGCATTGTGTCTTGTGTTTGTGTCATAGATTGTCTAGGAATATTTGAAATTATGCAAGGCTAGTCACATTGCCTACACATGGTCGGCCAAGTGAGCTCGAAATTCTGAGTTTTTGTTGTGTTTTAAGATTTATTTATTGTAGGTTGATTGTGGTATTTGAGGTGCATGAGTTTTAGAATAAGAATAAAGAATAAAGAATGTTTAGGTGTTTGTGTAGATAAAATTGTTTATTGTTAGTGGATTTTGTAGAGAATTTGAATTAATATTAGAATATTGCTAGTGGATTGTGTAGAATTATTTTATTGTCTTGTGCTTTGTGTAGGAATCTTTCTAGGTTAGCATGTAGGCATGCAGTTCGAGGTTTAGGGTACACACTACGAGGCACGCGCAGAAATCAATACGGGACATGAATCATGGGGTAGACACAAACTACGAGGTAAGCACATACTTCAAGATAAATGAACGGATTCCAATGCGAATGTACGCAATCCTAGATAATGCACATAAACCAATGCAAGGCACGTAATTCAATGCAATGCACGTAAATCAAGGTACAACTCTTAAACCTAGGTTAAGACACGTAATTCAAGGTTAGGGCACACGAAATGAGGTAACACATATAAATCGAGATCAGGGCACACAATTCTAGGTCAAGGCACGTATGACGAGGCATGCACAAAAATTGAGACATGGCACGTAATCCAAGTTTGATCATATAATTTTGGGTCTAAGGCACACAAATTGAGGTAAGACACGTTACTCGAGGTCGGGCCTCACATCCTCCCTTCCTTAAAAGAATTTCATCCCAAAATTCATTCTTACCTATTGAGATCATTTAGGTGGACTTCGACCATTGTTATTTTCCACTCCGGGTCGTCCTTTGCTCTATGATCTCTCTTACCATTACCAATTCACTTCCTAGCTTTCTCCAATCATTTAATTCGGTGTGACCCCTACACTTATAGTTGTTCCTTTGAACGACTATTTCTCCAATTGATCTTAAGGTTGAGTTCATTAACTAAGATTAGAATCTCCAAACATAGTAATCAAAGTTGCATTGGTATTCTAACAATATAACTATAACTCCAAAATTATGACTTATGTTGTGTCAATCTTGCATTCATACCTCAAAAGGAATATCACAATAATACCACGATCTTATGGTGGCATACACCAATTTCAAGATGATAGGTCTATATCCGATTTACATATCCTATCAACTAGCTTCAAAATTGTTAACACATAGGACATACACATGTTATAGATTATTTCCACAATACGACCCTATTCAGGAAGAACTCACCAAGCAAACTAATCCATCTCAAATCGTTATCTATTGATAATATCATAGGCCTTCTTATCTCGTAGGTACATTAGATTAACAAATCTTCTAGTGACTAGTCTCCCGGTTATAGGCTCCTATTCACTAACCTCTTTTCCCAGCTTCATTAACCTTCACGCTCGTAATCAAAGAGAAAGACCGTTGAGATTCGTTAAACTCAAACTCTAAGGTTACATCATACTTAAGAAGACAATGGTCCTACTCACTTAACGACCTAGTCATTCCTTCGAACACTTAACGTCTGCCAATATATCTTCAACATTAGTGTTACTAAGCTAGGTTCATAGCCATGTAAGTGATACCAATGCTCCATTAGGTTACCGGTCGTACAACAACAATCCTAGGACTATAAATGGTTACCGAAATGATCTAGCTCATAAGATACTTACCACACTAATCCAAGTAGCTTGTCACACGAAATAACTTCAAGGCCATGTCAACCTAAGAATTATAACCACAAGGCATCTTTCAATATAATCTAATAGAACTTCAAAAGTAATCAACCGCTCATTTAACTATCACTACAAGATCCACCCTCTGTTCAATGACCACGATTCAAAGTCTACCAACAGCTAGTCTTTAGATGTGAAACAGTGCACTTAAATATGGTTGTCTAACAACAGTCTCTTGGGTCATCATGACTCTGGTTCATCTCTATCTTACTCTCTTTATTTACATGTTCAACTAGCTAAGAGCATCAAGTCTCATCGACCTTAGGTCCTAGGGTTTACCATGAATCATCATGCATATTCACTATTAGCTATTTAGGATTACTAACCATATCTTAATGACTCCACTTTGTAGCCAGATGTTTTAATCTTACTTCTATAGTTTATATACTAGGTCCATCGGTATTACTTAGGGATATATATATACTTCTTAACATCCTCTAGGGTATTCAAATAACAAGTGTGTATAATGACTTACTTTGCATAATCACAACTAAATCTGAGGGGGCACGGAATTAATACCATGATTCTTAATATCGCTAATATCCAACTTAGGACCTTTAGCATCGTTAGTCATCTAATACAAAATTCAATACCTTACACTTCTATTCGACCTACCATTTTAGGTGTAGTCTTTCGAACACAAGTTCTAGCTACTTGAATTCCTCGATTCCAACATCCCTATATCTTATTATACTAAAGAATCATCAACCTTGTTAAACTCGGTCTCCAAAGTTGCCTACATGTCTTGAGGTTATCCATTGTTAAGTCACTTAAATATACTATCCATGTCTTAATAATCTAACCCCTAAAATTAACTACAATCAACTTCCACGAATTCATCTCTTAATTTCTAGGTCATGATCTCAACATTTAGTGAATTTGAAACTCGCTAGTTTACACTATATCAGATTCATCAATGCTTAATTCCAATCAAGTAAGGATTCAATCGTACGAGTATATTGCTAACTTCTTAGATAGTCTATCAAGCCAATTTTAAGATGTGAGAAATAGATTCAAAGAAACCTCCAAGTCAACTTCCACTATCAGCACATGAGAATATATACTACTCTACATATTTAATAGTATACTCTTATATATTAAGGAAAGTTGTATATCTTTAACCTTTATACTTGAACCACAATTAGAAGAACGGTTTAACAGAGTCAAGAACTTTATAGCTATAAAATTGACAACTTAATCACAAGCATGGGTATTCCAAAGATAAGGAGATAACTTTACCTCAACAATTATACATGTGCTATGCATTTTATATATATGCATATCCAATAATACATATGATCCATTGAGTACCTGTGAAGATATGACAAACCTCTAACCGAGCCTTTTCGTTCTTCCTGCATAAATTCAATTCCCTGGAAGTACTAATCTTAACTATCTATGTGTATAAACAATCATTCATGATTATGTAACATACCCATGTATCCAAGAAGGAGTATAAAAGTATGTATGCATTACTGGGGGCACTAATGTGTTGTTGTGCATGACACATAATATATATGATCCACAAAAGCACATAATATTCAATGGTCAAAGCAACTAAAACACATTAGCACACATTAACACATATAAACAGGACATCATAATTATCTTAGGGCTTCTACCTACGGTCCGAGAGTTGAACCCGACTAATGCCTAGTTAACAAACTAAGCTCTGATACCATTCTAATATAGGTGTCATACCACAACCCAACCTATAGAGGCTAGACTAGGGTATGACCTAATTCCTTTACGC